>CM053150.1:124967338-126217338 GCA_028571685.1 Heterohyrax brucei | reverse complement strand
AAGTTGAATTGCCAGACCTGTCTTAGTATACTGTAGGAGAGGGTATCCAAAGGCTTAGGAAATTGGCATGCTAGAGTGGATTTATCAGGTTAGACCTTCAAATCCACACACAGGATGCCCAGAGAACACCACTTTTACCACAACTGTGAGAAACAAATTTGTGAACGAAGCACTAGGATCCTTGAAGACCCACTGTGATTGTCATTTTATGTAAATTAGATATGACAGTGAGAGTTACCCTAACTGAATTAAGACACCTAAATACAATGGGACTGACTGGACCGCCATGGTGGCAGAGGTCAAGTGGCTGAACTCAGTGGACAAAGACAAGGTAGGTGTGCTTAGAGTAATGGATAGTGGAGGCAAAATGGTAATTGGAATAGTCTGACTTGTATGGACTTATGGAGTTGGCTACTTGGTCATGATGTTTCTAGGAGGGAAATAGATAGCAAACCTACTAAATATTTACCTGATTTGTACAGACAGTTGCATGCGGTCAGATAAACAGCAGTTTAACTCAAATCACCAGAATAAGGAGTCATGGTCCCTCAATCAATTCCCAGACTTGAATAAGTTTAAGAATCCACAGCTCCTTGAATAAAGGGGAGGCTTTTTGAGGAAGATTGTAATACTGTGCCAAACATTCATACTATTAATCTTTCTCTCACCCTTCCCCAGAGGGATCTATGGCTTTTTATGAGTGACTCTTCACTGGGGAAAAAGAAATAATCAGACTTGGGGGGTACCATAGGATACTGTCACTGAACTGACACTAATTCCAGGAAACTGAAAACATCACTGTGGCCCACCGGTTAGAGTGGGGACATATGGAGGTTGGGTTATTAATGGAGACTTGGCTCGTGTTCATCTCACAGTAGGTCCAGTGGGTCCCCAAACCCATCCTATAGTGATATCCCCAGTTCTAGAATGAATCATTAGCATAGACACACTCAGCAAGCAGCAGAACTCCCACACTGTATCCCTGACAAGTGGAGTGAGGGCTATTAGGGTGGGAAAAGCCAAATGGAAGCCATTAGAACTGCCACTGCCTAGGAAACAGTGAACAAAAGCAATACCACATTCTGGGAGGGATTGCAGAAATTACTGAAACCACCAAGGACTTGAAGGCTGCAGGGTTGGTGATTTCCACCACATCCCCTTTCAATTGCCTACTTGTATGGTGCAAAAAATGGATGGATATTGAAGAATGACAGTAGGTTATCACAGATTTAACCAGGTGGTGACCCAGTTGCAGCTGCTGTTCCACATGCAGTTTCATTGCTTGAGCAAATTAATATATCTCCTGGTACATAGTATGCAGCTATTGATCGGGCTAATGCCTTCTCCATACCTGCTTCAGGAGAAGACTAGAAGCAGTTTGCATTTGGCTGGCAGGGCCAGCAATACACTTTCACTTGCCTGTCTCAGAGCTACGCTAACTCTCCAGCCCTATGTCATAATTTAGTCTGCAGGGACCTTGATTGATGCTCTCTCCCACAAGATGTCACACTGGCCTATTTATATTGATGACATTATGCTGATTGGCTCTATAAAGAAAAAGTGTCAGTGACTGGATTCATTAAACATTTGAGTCCTAGAGGTGGGAAATTAATCCTAACTCAGTGAAATTCCTAGGGGTCCAGTGGTGTGGGGCATGTAGTGATGTTCCTTCTACAGTGAAGGATAAGTTACTGCACCTGGCTCCTCCAACAACTGAAAAAGAGGCACAGCACCTAGTGGGGTCTCTTTGGATTTTGAAGGCAACATATTCCTCAGTTGGGTGTTCTACTTCAGCCTGTTTATCACATGACTCATAAAGCTGCTACTTTTGAGTGAGTCCGAGAACAAGAGAAAGCTCTGCAACAGGTTCAGGCCACTGTGCAGGCTGATCTTCAACTTGGGCCACATGATCCAACTGATCCAGTGGTGCTTGAAATGTCATTGGCAGACAGAAATGCTGTTTGGAGTCATTGGCAGGCCCCTATTGGTGAATCACAGCGCAGAACTTTAGGATTTTGGAGCAGAGCATGGCAGCTTCTGCAGAGAACTACTATCCTTTTGAAAAACAGCTTTTGCCCATTCATGTTAGAAACTCTCAGCAAAATGTTCATAGACTGAAAATTCCTCAATGCAATGAGGCCCATTTATGCAAAGCCACTTGCTGACATCATCCTGAATGTAGAGAGACTGAAACAGTTTCCCTTGAGAACAGAAACCAGGCAAGGACGCCCACTCTCACCTCTCCTATACAACATTGTACTAGAAGTTCTAGCCAGAGAAATTAGACAAGACCAAGAAACCAAGGGCATCTGCATCAGCAAAGAAAAAGTAAAAATCTCCCTTTGTGCAAATGATGTGACCGTATATGCAGAGAATCCCAAAGACTCCATAAGGAAACTACTCAGACTGATAGAAGAGTTCATCAAAGTCTCAGGATACAAGATAAACATAAATAAATCAGTAGGATTCCTTTATATCAGCAATGAGACTGTTAATGAAGAAATCATCAAATCAATACCATTTACTATAGCCCCTAAGAAGATAAAGTACCTAGGAACTAATCTAGCCAGAGAAATAACAGACATCTATAAAGAGAACTACAAGTCCTTACTACAAGACACTAAGAGAAACTTACATAAATGGAGAAACCTACCCTGCTCATGGATAGGAAGACTTAACATTGTGAAAATGTCTATTTTACCCAAAGTAAACTACTTATATAATGCAATCCCAATACAAGTTGTGGTGTCATTTTTTAATAAGATGGGAAAACAAATCACCAATTTTGTTTGAAAAGGGAAGAAACCCTGGATAAATAAAGCACTACTAAAGAAAAACACACTGGGAGGCCTCTCATTAGCTGACTTTAGAACCTATTACACTGCCACATTTAGCCGACTTTAGAACCTACTATACTGCCACAGTAGTCAAAACAGCTTGGCCCTCCTACAAAAAGAGACAGATTGATTAGTGGAACAGAATCAAGACCCCAGTGATGGCACCATCTGCCTATGAACAGTTAATATTCAAAAAAGGCTCTAAGACATTAAACTGGGTTAAAAACAATCTCTTCAGCAAATGGTGCTGGCAAAATTGGATATCTATCTGGATTAAATTAAAACAAGACTCATATCTTACACCTTATGAAAAAAACAATTCAAACTGGATAAAAGATCTAAATATCAAATCTAAAATGATCAATCTCATCCAAGAAAAAGTAGGAATAACAATGGAAGTTTTAATACACAACGTAGACAGGCTTCAAAACCTGTCAAACAAACACAGTCAACAAATGGGAACTATTAAGAATCAAACACTTTTGCTCATCCAAAGACTTTATTAATAGAATTAAAATTCCATCTACAGAGTGGGAAAAAATATTTGGCAACTCTATGTCAGACAGACACCTGATCTCCGTAATCTATAAGGTACTACAAAATATCAATAAGAAGAAGATAAATCATCCAATTAAGCAATGAGCATACACTTCTCTAAAGAGGAGATCCAGGCAGCCAAAAAACACACGCAGACATTCTCAAAATCTTTAGCTATTAAAGAAATTCAAATCAAAATGACAATGAGATACCATCTCACCCCAACAAGGTTGGCCATGATCGAAAGAATGCAAAACAACAAATTCTGGAGAGGCTGTGGAGAAAGTGGAACTCTCCTACACTGTTGGTGGGATTGCAAAATGGTCCAATCTCTTTGGATAGCAATCTGGTGCTCCCTTAAAAAACTGGATATAGATATACCACTTGACCCAGTAATTCCACTGCTTGGAGTATATCCTACAGAATCAAGGCCATTCACACCAACTGATACACGCACACAAATGTTTATCACAGCAGCACAGTCCACAATAGTAAAAAGATGGAATCAATCCAGATGCCCAACAACAGAGGAATGGAAAAGTAAGCTATGGTATACATACTCAATGGAGCACTGTACAATGATAAAGAACAATGATGATTCCAGGAAACATCTCATAACCTGGTTTCAATTGGAGGACATTATGTTGAGTGGAAGTAGTCAGTGACAAAAGGACAAATACTGTATGAGACCCCTAAGATAAGAACTCAAAAACAGGCTTATGCATAGAAGACAAGACTCTTTGATGGCTGCAAGGGAGGGGAGGAAGGGAGAGTGATGGGGGGAGGGTTTAGATTAGATAGTCGATAGAAATTTGGTTGGGTGAAATCAATGACAGCACACATTAGAGACAAGAACATTATTAAATGGACTTCAACATAACTTGAGCACTCCTTCCATCTTAACCCAATATTGCAGGGACAGAGTAGCTGGGACGGGGGGTGGCGGGGACTATGCTCTCAGGTGAAATTGAGGCCAATTGGCACAACTAGCATTTTGCTAAGAGGGCGCTCTGCACCCCATATTCGTGAGTGGCATCTAAGGTATTAAAAGCTACCAAGCTGCAATCTGAGGGTACAGCAAATCATCCCAACTCAGCAGGAATGTATGATCACTGAGGACCAAAATGACATGGGGGAAAGAGAACCTAGAGGTCAGAGAGACCCACATGAGTGTGTGTCTACATCGACTCATGGCCAGAAGAACCAGATGGTGCCTGGCCACCACCAGTGATAGTGTGATGGAGCTCACAAAGTTGAGTCTCACTGGCAACACAAGAATAAAAAGGGTGCACCCTAAGATCTCCACTAAAAGTCCTCAATTCATGGTCCAGAGGCTTTGGGGTTCCCCTGGGAGCATGGTCAATAGCCCTTATGCTGCCCCTGCCCATAAATCGTAATGAAGGTCCACTCTTTGGACAAGAGTGGATTGGACTTGACAATGTAGAGTGACCATATCTCGGATGCACTTTATGGTTCTATGCATCTATAGGATATCATCCTGCTGACCTCTTACTGGAAGAAGGGGAGTGAGTGGAGAGGAGGGGAAAGGACACTGTTGGGAGGATGGGACATGTATGGAGCAGAGAGGAAGGGTGTGCTGTCACCAGCCAGGAAGAGCAGTGGAAGCTGCATATAAGTGGGCATGCAAACTTATATGGGAATGTACACTTTCGTTCAATCATAATAAAAAAAACAGCTTTTGGCTTGTTACTAGGCCTTAGCAGAGACTGAATGCTTAACCACAGGACACCAAGTCACTATTTGTCCTGAGCTGCCTATCATGAACTGGATGTTGTCTGACCTGCAGAGTCATAAAGTTTGAGGAGCACAGCAGCAATCCGTTATTAAATGGAAGTGGTAGATACAAGATAAGGGCTGTGCAGGACTTGAAGGCACAAGTAAGTTGCAGGACAAAGTGGCTCAAATGCTCTTAGTCTTCACTTCTGTCACATTACCCTCTATCTGCCAGTTTGGACCTATGGCCTCATGTGGAGTTCTCTATAACCAGCTGACTGAGGAAGAGAAAACTGATTCCTGGTTTACAAATGGTTCTGCACAATATGCTGGCACCACTCAGCAACAGCACTACAGCCCCTTTCTGGGACCTCCCTGAGAGACAGTAGGGAAGGCAAAGCCTCTCAGTGGCAAAACTTTGAGCGGTGTATCTGGTTGTTCACTTTGCTTGAATGGAGAAATGGCCAGATGTGTGGCTGTATACTGCTTCATGGGCTGCAGCCAGTGGCTCGGCTGGCTGGTCACGGACTTACAATGAACATGCTGGAAAATTGGAGACAAGGATTTGTCTCAGATGGAGTTTATGCATGGGCCCAGCAACATGCACTCCCACACACCAAGGCTGACTTGGCTACAGCCATGGTTGAGTGCCCAATCTTCCCGCAGCAGAAACCAACACGGAGTCCCCAATATGTCACTATTCCTTGAGGTGATCAGCTGGCAACCTGGTGGCAAATTGATTACGTTGGACCATTTCTATAATGGAAAGGGAAGTGTTTTGTCCTTACTGGAGTAGAAACTTGATCTAGATACGGATTTGCCATCCCAGCATGCCACACTTTTGCCAAAACTACCATCTGTGGACTTACAGAATGCCTTATCCACTGTCATAGTATGCCACACAGCATTGTCTCTGATCAAAGGACTCACTTCACAGCAAATGAAGTACAGCAGAGGGCACATACTCATGGAATTCACTGGTCTTACCATGTTCCCTATCATCCTGAAGCAGCCAGCTTGATAGAACAATGGAACAGCTTCTTAAAGACCCAGTTTTCAAGGGGTGGAGATGAGAATGGCACCACACTCACTATTACCCCTAGTGACTCACTTACAAGATTTTTGCTTCCTGTCCCCACAACCTTATGCTCTGCAGATCTAAGAACCTTAGTTCCGAAGGGAGGAATGCTGTCACCGGGAGGCACATCAATGATTCCACTGAACTGGAAGCTAAAATTGCTACCAGAGCGTTTGGAGCTCCTTGTGCCTCTAAATCAACTGACAAAAAGGGAGTTACCGTACTGGCTGGTGTGATTGATCCTGACTGTCAGGGTGAAATTGGGTTGACATTATGTAACAGAGGTAAAGAAGGGTATGTTTGGAATGCAGGAGATCCCTTAGAACACCTCATGATACTACCACACCCTGTGATTAAAATAAAAGAAACACAATAGCACCCTAATTCCAGAATGGTTGCTAATATCCCAGATCCTTCAGGAATGATGGTTGGGTCACCTCACCAGTTAAGGAATGACAGCCAGCTGAGGTTCTTACTGAGGGCAAAGGTAATACAGAATGGGCTGTAGAAGAACGTAGTTCTAAATAAGAGTTACGGCCCCATGAACAGTTGTAGAAATGAGGACCATAATTGTTACGAGTATTTCTGCTTTGTATGGGTGTAGCAGATACTTTTATTTATAAAACATAAGATGTAAATGGACCTTTTCAGTTGAACATGTGTTGGTTATGTCATGTTAGACCTAAGTATGACTTTGTAATTGTATTGTATTCCTTCAGAGACTGTGGATTGTATAAGGGGAGAGAAGTCCAGATGCCAAGTTGACAAGAGTGGATCGTTATGGTCAAGATTGTGTCAACTTGGTAACCCCAGCCTTGGCTGCTGTATCTAGTGGCAAGAGCAGAGTCTGTGGTGGCTTCCCTCTCCTCAGCATTCAGCTCTCTGCCTTCCACCACCTACTTCCTGTCTACTAGCATTGCCAGCAACTCCTACTCTCTTTTACATCTGTTTCCTGGACCTGAACTAGCAGCTGCTGGATTCATCAACCCTTATAGCCAGCAAGTGAAAGTCCTATTTCCTGACCTGCTGATCCTGGTTTCACCAGCCTCTGCAGCTGTGTGAGTCAGCAGAGACCTCACAGTCTTGCTGCCAGCTTGGGATCTACTGACCTACACAGCTGGTGATCTAGAACTCTGGTCTCTGACCTGGTGACCTTGGGTTCGGCAGCTCCTGTGGCCACGTGGGGCTTGTGCCAGGACTTGGCACATTCTGCTTCTACAATTGCTTGAGCTGTTTTCTTCATATATAAATCTTTCCTTGTATGTATACGTGTTACTGGTTTTGCTTCCCTAGATAACACAGCCTAAGACATTCTTGTTAACGCTTTCTCATCATTTTTCTATTCTCTAATTTATTGAGTTCTGCTCTAATTATTACCTGTTTTCTTCTGGTTCTTGAGGGGTTCTTTTGTTACTTTCTTTCTACTTACTTGAGCTGTAGGGTTAGTTCTTTGGTTTGGCCCCCTTCTACTTTTGGATGTGTGCCTTTATTGAGATAAACTGACCTCAGAGTGTAGCTTTTGCTGTGTCCTATTAATTCTGGTAGGATATACTTTCATTCTCATTTGATTCTATGAATTTCTTTATTTTTTCCTTGATTTCTTCTATAACCCAGAACCCAGAAGTTTTTGAGCAAGGTGCTGTCCAGTTTCTATGTGTTTTATTTTTAACCCGTGCTTTTTCTGCTATTGATTTAGACTTATATGTCTTCATGATCTGCAAAGATGGTTTGTACTGTTTCAGTGCTTTGGAGTTTAAGGCTTGCCTTATGGCCTAATATGTAGTCTATTCTGGAGAGTGTTCCATGCATTAGAAAAGAAGGTATACTTATATTTTGTTGGGTGTAGCACACTGTATACATGTCTATGAAGTCAAGTTGGTTGATTGTGACGTTTAGGTCTTCCATGTCTTTACTGAGGTTTTTTTTGGATGTTCTGTCTATCACTGATAGAGGCATGTTGAAGTCTCCTAGTATTATGGTGGAGCTGTGTATATTATTTTTCAATGCTGCTAGATTTCTTTTGATGTATTTAGAACCTGTGTCATTCAGTGCATTAATATTTAGTATGGTTATGTTCTTCTGATATATTGACCCTTTGAGCAGTATATAGTGAACTTGTCTATGTAATGTATTTTACTTTAAAGTCTATCTCTTATCTGAAATTAATACTGCCACTCCTGCTCTTTTTTGAATGGTGTTAGCGTGGCTTATATTTTTCCATCCTTTCAGTTTCAGTTTATTTGAATCTTGAAGTCCAAGCTATTTCTCTTGTTGGCAGCATATAGATGAATTGTGTTATTTTTTAATACATTTTGCTACTCTTTGTCTGTCTATTGGTGCATTTTATCTATTTACATTCAATATAATTATTGATGGTTATGTATTTAGTACTGTCATTTGAGTGCCCTTTTTCTGTATTGTTGACAGTTTCTTTTTTCCACTTAATTTTCTGTGCTGAGTCATTTTCTCGTGTGGGTTTACTTTTCATCCTTTTTATTGTTGTTAATTTTATATCTGCTGAGACTTCTTGATTTTGTTTCTTAATTTGATGTGTAGGATTATTAATTTCATTTGATTTGAAGTTACAGAGAAGTTTACCCCTAATGTTCTGAGTTTAAACTAGTCTTTAATTTCTTTGTATTACCTTGACTTCTCCATCAGGAAGATCTTTGAATATGTGAATCAGTCCCTCTGTTTTGGTATATTGTTGTCATTATTTACATACTGAGGTCTCTGTTTCCCTATTTTTGGTTTTTTAGCTTGGATTTATTTTTATGCTTTTCTTATCTATGTTGATATCCATATACTCTGTCCTACATTGTATCCTTGAGTATATATTTGATGTTTTTGATTTTCTAATTGAAGAACTTCTTTTAGTTTTTCTTCTAATTTCAGTTTGGCTTTTACAAATTTTCTAAACTTCTGTTTATCTGGGAATTTCCTAATTTCACCATCATGCTTGAGAGGTGATTCTCCAGGATATGTAACTCTTGGTTGGTAGTTTTCTTTTTTATTTTTTCTTTAAGTCTTTGTATAAGTCGTTCCATTGCCTTCTTGCCAACATGGTTTCTGCCGAGTAATCTGAGCTCAGCCTTACTGACTCTCCTTTGTACCTTATATTTTTGTTTAAGTCTAGCTGCCTCTAAAAGATTCTCCTTATCTTTGATAGGTTTGATTATACTGTGTCTTGGTGTCCTACTTTTGGGATCTACCTTGTGTGGAGTTTGATGAACATCTTTAACAGGTATCTTCTTACCTTTCATGGTATTAGGGAAATTTTCTGTCAATATATCTTTAACAATTCTCTCTGTACTTTCTGTCACTTGTACTTCTTGTACTTCTGTCACTTGTAAATATTCTGTTTGAAAAAGTGCCCAATAACTCTTAGTGATTCATTTTTTTAAATTCATTTATCTGATTTGTCCCCGTATGTGCTGATGCCAGTTGCTTTATCATCAATCTCACTAATTCTGTGATCCATTGCCTCAGTCCTGCTCCTTTGAATTTCTATTGAATTGTCTAATTCTGTAATTTTATTGTTAATCTGTTGAATTTCAGAACATTGTTGCTGAAGTATTCCTTGCAACCTGTTAAGTGTTTGTTATGCTCTGCTGCACTTTGCTGTATCTCCTTCCTGATGTCTTGAAGAGCACAAACATTACTTTTTTTTTATTCTACCTCTGATAGTTGAAGGAAGTCTTCTACTGAAAATTTTTTTTATTCTTTGTTTTGGAAGCTTTCTTAGGCCATGGTAGTCCACTTCTTTAAATGATTAGAGATCGATTGTTGCCTGCGAGCCATTAGCAAGTAATTGTAATTTATTTTTTTGGTTATTGTGTTCTTATGTGTGTGTATGTGCATTTAATTGGTTTTGAATGTCCAAATAATCTCGTCATCAGAGCTACTCTGATTACTGGATCCTGAGAAATTCCAGCACCCTGTCACCAGGTGGTTATAGAGTGTATGCGGAGAAAGGTGAGTGGATTTCCTGGCTCAGGGAGCTGGCAGAACCCCCTCCTTTGTTTCCCTCTCCAAGTCTGAGAGACTAGCGCAGAGCATACACATAAGATGCTGCATTTCCAACCCAGGTAGTGCACGAGATTTTAGCACCTGGTGAGGAGCAGAGATGAAAGGGGAAAATGCTGGACAAAAGGAAAGGAATCAGTGTGTAGGAAAGATTTAAACTGGCAAGAGTTCACAAGCACATAGATTATTATGCTCAGGTGGAAGTTCCCTGCAGTTCTGTAGGTATGGCCATTGGAAGCTCAGCCTCTCCACTGAAAAAGATGCTGTCCACTTGTCACACCAATGCTGTGTTTGATTGACTCACCACTGTACCACAGCTCTGCTTGGCTGGCAGAGGCAGGTCCATTTACAAGGT
Organism: Heterohyrax brucei; assembly: GCA_028571685.1. NCBI lineage: Eukaryota > Metazoa > Chordata > Mammalia > Hyracoidea > Procaviidae > Heterohyrax > Heterohyrax brucei. The sequence continues at coordinate 126,206,771 of CM053150.1, read as the reverse complement.
GCAGATTTAATTCTGGCCAACATAGTTGCTTCTGGACTTGCTATCCCCTCCCTGTCAACCAGTCTGACCTCTCAGCTTTTACCCTGATAGTCTGGGTTCCTAGAATATCCTATATAATTCATTCAATTCTTTTTCTGGTTCTTTGTTGTTAGAAGGATCCCAGAATGTATGTGGTTGCTTCAGAATCTTTGCCTTACCCCAACATTCCCCTTTTAGTCAACTGTTGTATGCTTGACTGAACTTTTATTTGACTTCCAGGAATGTTCCTTGTTCATCCAATTAGATTGTGTCATTGGAGTAGGGAACTTACTTACATTGTCATATTATCTATGATACATGTTTAAAACCATGCTGTGTTCATCATAGTTTTATTTGACTTGAAATATGTGAGGACAATGCAAAGAACAAGGACTGAAAACTGTGCCAGATAAATAAATGGTTGGAGCTCTACAAATATACACTGACTGAATGAGCAGCCCATAGTAACATATTGTTTTCATCAGATTCACAGATGAGTAGCTGTCAGTGAAGAATAGAGGTTAGATTTGAAGGTCATCTCAAAACACATGTAGATCCAATTCCTTCAGAGTTTCCAGAGTCATACATAATTATGTCATACATAACACATAATCCCATATGGCTTCTGAGAAAAAGGAGTCTGTATTTTGAAAAGGTACCCCAGGTGGTTCTCATATGCCTGCTCCTTTTGCTTTCATTGAGAACAAGAAGCTGAGATTGTCATGGATTTAGATTTGACAGGGGCTTAGGGATCCCTCAGCATTTCCCAAGCCAAGTGCCGTTGAGGCATATCTGACTCATGGCGACCCTCAGCATTTCCCAAACTGGTGAATAACAAGAATTCCAACATTCAAATTTTTAGGCCCATTCCCTAGGGATTTTGATACAGCATCTCTCTGATTATCCAGTAAGTTAAAAGTATTGCACTGGGATATAATCCTCTCAGGCCATTGGGAATAGCACCACTGCAGGTCAGCATGAAGCCTGTGAAAAAGACAGTGCAAGTATTTCTGCCTCTTAGGACTAGGTAATGACGAAGGTTGCTCTGCTCTGCCAATGTTAGCCAATGTTTGTTGTGTCACTCTAATTACAGGATAAACATAGCTTCATTCATCAGGGCATACTCCACAGTAATTATTTCCCATTAGGCAAATGTTAGATTTCTTCTAATGATGAATAGCAAATAACACAACATATAATTCTTACAAGGGTGATAACATGTATCCAAAATCCAAAACACAAGTCTCCCATTAGTCACTTCTCAGCACAGGAAGATGAGACCATTCCTCCTGATTGAAACATAAACTCTTTATCTTTTTTCTTGTGAGTTTACAATTCTTCTCCCCAGAAAGCTGAAGCGTGACAAGGAGTCACTTGACCTCACCTTCTTCTGATAGTAATAAGCCAATAGTTACTAGCTGAGATTTACAAAGGCTTTAGGCTCAGTTATGCCAAAAGGAAACATTTTGTTTCCCTGATTTTTTTTTAACCTAAGCCTTTATGTATTGTAGGTAATTATAACCTTGGAAGTTCTGTTAAAAAGATCTGAAATTTTTCTTTTAAACTACTTAGAATTATAAATAATTATATCTTTTCAGATTCAGTGGAATTGATCACAGCATTTTTGCTGCCTCTCTCTCTTCTTTCTCATTAATAGTTACTCTCCGCCTCAGTGTTTTACCTCCTTAACCAGAAAAGACTCAGGCTGATTGTTTTCACTAGGTTTCTTGCAAAAATATTTAACTAACAAGCAAGGAAAGGCTAATGATAAACTTAATTTGGCCTAACTGGAAAGATGCAACATTTTATAATAGAATCTTAGTATATCTTAGCTTTATGTTTTGGACTGAAATATGTAGTAATTAATATGTGGTTAAGAAGGGAATATGGTTAAAGGTAGAAGGAAAAAAATAGTAGTTTTAAGTGTCTCTGTCACTGCAGTCTGTAGCCAGCTTCCTATACTGGACACACTTTCATAAGCTTTGATTTCCTATTTACATATGTTTTGTGCTAATTTGGGGTGACTTATCTCAAATTGAAGCCAAATTACTTGATTTCATGGTATGGTAGTATATTACAACTGAGATGGGGAGTGTTTTCCTCAGAGATGTGGAGAAAGCTGCTTCGGAAGAGCTTTGTTGATTATTTGAAAACTTAATTTCATAATCACATTTTGATTTGACTTGGCAAGTGAGGTTTGGAGATTATTAAGTGGAATACAAAAAAAACTTTTTCTTAGATTGTTTTCCAACTCAAGTTTAGATTTTTTTTAATATAATAAATTAATAAAAGAATGATTGAAACCAAAATGCCTCTTTTTATCAAAACCTTTGCACCGTATCCCAAACAGAAGAGCATAGCAGCACTGGAGTCTGAAACCTCAGAAGGGCTGTAGACATTAACAGGAGTTGGGGAGGTGATAGAGGTACCAATTTAATTGCAAGCATCAGAAAGCAAACATTGGTAACAGGCCTTCACTGGTCACTCACGGGTAGGCCACAGGACTCTGAGAGGTTGTGAGAAATACTGTTATGGGATTTCCAGAACTATCAAAGGGTCAATAATACTCCTTCTAGGAGGCTTGAGACAGAGTCAGAGAAATACTGTTGGACATCTTTGACTGTTTCTATATACCAAGCTGTTGTCTCATGAGAACTGTTTACAAATTTTGAGAAAACTGCATTTTCAGCTTTGCAAGAAAATAAAAATACGATTATCTAGCCAGAGCTTTCTTATATGCATTTTGTATCTTGGAGATTTTTAAAAAAAGTAAAGAACACCACTTTTCAAAACAGTAAGGTACTTGATTTTTATTACATTTTGGAGTTGCTATAAATTATTTAATGTTATTTATTACATTTGTAGATATGAACAGTTTGTTAGCATGATACAATAGCAAAATAAAGATGAGGATAAAAGCTAGTAAACAAAAAACAATCTTCTTTTAGCAGCTGATAAAGTATGCACTTTTGAAACTCGAGGTTTCTTTAATAACACTTACCCACCGTCTTAAATAAACACATGCATGCACATGTACACACACATACATAGTTTGTTATGATACTTAACAAGTCTTCAAAGGGAATTTTCCAAGTTGTGTTTGTGTGTGTGTTATATTGCTATTTTAAGTTTTTCCACAAACTTTGCGTATCCTTTTTTAAATTAACATTTAAGTTTTTCCTATATACTTTAGATGAAAGTTGGCAGAACAAGTAGGTAGTTTCTCGTTAAACAGTTAGTACACATATTATTTTATGACATTGGGTAACAACCCCACAACAGGTCAACACTCTCTTCTCAAACTTGGGTGTCCTATTACGAGTGTTCTGTCCCCTCCTGTCTTCTAGTCCTTGCCTCTGTGCTGTGTAGAACTTAAGAATCTTTTTATTTTATGGGCCTGTCCAATCTTTGACTGAAGAGTATACCTCAGAAGTGACTTCATTACTGAGATGAAAGTGTTCAGGGGCCATACTCTCAGGGTTTCTCCAGTCTTTATCAGGCCAGTAACTGATTTTTCCTTTTTGAGTTAGAATTTTGTTCTACGTTTTTCTCCAGCTCTATCTGGGCCATTCTGTTGTGATCCTTGTCAGAGCAGCCAGTGGTGGTAGCTGGGCATCACCCAGTTGTACCAAATTCAGACTGCTGGGGCTGTTGTATATGTGGTCAGTTAGTCCTTTAGATTCCTTCTCTTGTTTCTTTAGTATTCTTCATTCTTCCTTGCTCCTGTGGGGCATCCTAGATGGCTGCACACCAAAGTAGAATACAGAACATTTTCTTTACAAACTATTTTATGCAAATTGAGCTAGATGTTTCCTAACATCATGGTCCTCATAGCCCTCAGTCCAGCAATACACTCCCTCAGGGAGTTTGGATGTGTCCACGGAGGTTTCATGACCTTGCCTTGTACACGTTGTGCTGGCTTCCCTCATAGTGTGTATTGTCTTACCCTTCACTAAAGTCATCACTTATCTGTTGTGTATTGAGTGCTTTCGCACACCCATCCTTTCCTCGTCTGGTAACCATTGAAGATTACTTCTACTTTTATGTAAAGCTTTCCATATGTTTTTATAGTAGTGGTCTCATACAATATTTGTCCTTTCATGACTATGGCACTCAGCATAATTCCCTCCAGTTTCCTCCATGTTAGCAGATGTTTCACAGATTCATCGTTGCTCTTCTTTGTTGCATAATACTCCATTGTGTTTATATACCACACTTTATCCATTTATCTGTTGATGGTCATCTAAGTTATTCACAGCTTTTTGCCATTGTGAACAATGCAGTAATGAACATGGGACAGCATGTTTCTATTCTTGCAATGGCTCTTATTTGTCTAGGATGTTTTTCTAGGAGTGGGATTACTAGGTCTTATGTTATTTCTAATTCTAGCTTTCTAGGGAAGCCCCATATTGTTTTCCAGAATGGTTGTATTATTTTGCATTGCCATCAACAGTGCATAAGAGTTCTGATCTACGTTTCTAACATTTCTTATTTCCTGTTTTGGTGATTTGTGCCAGTGATGCCAGGGTGAAGTGGTATCTCATTGCAGTTTTGATTTGCATTTCTGTAAAGGGTAGTGACCTCAAGCATTTCTTGATGAGTCTGTTGGCTGCTTGAATGTCTTTTTCAGTGTGGTATCTGTTCATTTCCTTTGCCCATTTTTCATTGTATTATTTATCTTTTTGTCATAGAGGTGTTGGATTTTCTTGTAGATTTCAGAGATATCTTTGCCTGATTGTGCAAGCCAATTTATTTCCCACTATGCAGTTTTTCTTTTTATTCTTTTGATGAGCATGTTTAATTTTTAGAAGCTCTCAACTGTCTATCTTATCATCTGGAATTCCTGTGTTGTTGGTTATGGTTTGTATCCTATTGATGCCATGTATTAGGGCCTCTAGCTTTGAGTCTAACTTTTCTTCTATGAACTGTATAGTTTAGGGCTTTATATTTAGGTCTTTGATCCATTTTGGATTAGTTTTGTATATGGTGTGAGATACGAGTCCTGTTTCATTGTTTTGCAGATGTGCATCACATTTTGCTAGCACCACTTATTACAAAGACTGTCTTTTTCCCATTTAATGGATTTGGGGCCCTTGTCAAAGATAAAGTGATGATAGGCGGATTTACTTACATCTGGGTTTTCAATTGTGTTCCACTGGTCAACGTATCTGTCTTGTAAGAGTACTAGGCTGTTGTAACTACTGTAGTTGTTGGGTAGGTTCTGAGGTCAGAGAGTGTGAGTTCTTCTATTTTACTTTTCTTCAATGGTGCTTTACTTATCCGGGGTTTCTCCCCTTTACAAATGTCAACTTAACATACAATTTTCCATCTCTTTAAAGAATGTTGTTAGTATTTATATCTGTATTATGTTCTGTTTGTAGATTGCTTTGGGTACAATTGTCTTTTTTACAATGTTGAGTTTCCCTATTCATGAGTATAATAAGTATTTCCATTTATGTAGATCTCTCTTAGTTTCTCACAGTGGTGTTTTGTAGTTTCCTTTCTGTAGTTTTTTTTTTTTTTTACATCACTTGTTATATTTATTCCAAAGTATTTTATCTTTTTAGAGACTATTATAAATGGAATAGTTTTTCTGATTTCCTTTTCATTATTGTCTTTACTGGTCTATAGGAATCCAACTTACCTTTGTGCATTTATTGTGTATCATGGTGCTGCACTGAATGTTTTCGTTAGTTCTGGTAGGTTTTTTTGTGGAGTCTTTTGGATTTTCTATGTATATAATGTCACACCATCTTTAAATAGGGACAGTTTAAATTCTTCATAACCAGTTTGGGTACCCTTTATTTATTTTTCTTGCCTTATTGCTCTAGCTAGGACTCCCATCATAATGCTAAACATGAGTGGTGATAAAGTGCATACTTGTTTCGTTCCTCTTCTCAAGAGAAATATGTTTAGCTTCTTTCCATTGAGAATGATGTTGGCTGTTGGTTTTTCATGAATGCCCTTTATCTATACTTATTAAAATATTTGTTAGAAGGTATAGCGTTCTTTTGAATTGATCTTTCTCTACTTCAGTACACTGTCCTTTCTTGGCATTTTGACACTTGTTCTTTTGATTTTAATCCTACATCTTTGATGGATCTACATGTTTCATTGTATGACTCTCATTCTTTTTGGCACCTACAAGTGTCAAAATTAACTTCATTCAGACACCCGAGATTGATTCGGCCTATAATCTTCTAAGGTGATCTCACCCATTTCTATGGTGTGAAATGTCTACCCTATGTTGACAACTTCCAATTTTATATCTTATTCCTAGGCTCAACACTTTTTTAATCTACACTTTCTCCTCACTCACCAACTATCTCATTAGCTGATATTTTACATGTATGATAATAGTAGAAAAGGTACTATCTAACTACTTTGTACATCAACAGCATGTATTTGACAGTAACAAACACTAAGCCGTCAGGCAAGAGTAACATTGGCAGAACCATTATTCTCAGAGGCTCAAAAGTTTTATTGTAACATAATTTGGAAGTTATCTAATGATATAACTGAGAAGTTAGGAAATGAGGCAATCATCCTCCATTTTGTGATCTGATATATTCATCCTCCATTTTTGTATAAAATCAATTTTACATAATGATATTGTCTATAGAAACTTACCACATTGATAAGTGAGGAGAAAGTTATTGTGTTCTAAGGGGTTATTGTGTTCCAAGGGTAGTGCCTCTTTAAAATCTTACAGACATTCATCAAATAATCCTAAATTATATGGACAACTGTTAGAATAGTAGTTTCTATAAAGATTCTATAAAACATGTAATTTGGGTAACTCATTCTTTAAAACAAGATCTCTGAAGGCTTTCCTGAGACACTAATGAATAGTGGTCTAAAGCATGAACCTCAGATAAATTGGAAAGCAGGAGCAAAAAGAGCCCGTCTAACAGTGAAGAAAACATCATGTGTTCAAGGATAAATAATTGGAATACTGGAAGAAAGCTAATGGGTGCAGGAGAATATGATGTAACATTGGGCTGGCCCTATAAGTTGTGCTTGTCTGTTGGCCAGGTCAAGGACTTTTAAACTTCCCCTGCGAGCACTGGCAAAAGTTGTAACTGTTGACAGATATCTTCCAGTTGTTTCAGACTCATAGGGACCCAAATTCCAACAGAATAAAACACTGACTTGTCCTGCATCATGCTAACAATCTTGACTATGTTTGAGCTTGTGGTCGAAGACACGGTATCAGTTCATCTTGCTGACAGTCTTCCTATTTTTTGCTGACAGTCTTACTATTTTTTGCTGACCCTCAACTTTACCAAGCATGGTGTCATTCTCCAGAGATTTGTTTCTCCTGATAACATATCCAAAGTACATGAGATAAAATCTCTCCATCCTTGCTTCTAAGGAGCATTCTGGCAGTGTTTCCTCCAAGACAGATTTGTTTGTTCTTCTGGAAGTCCAAGGTATAGTCAATATTTTTTGTCAAAACCATAATTCAAAAGTATCAGTTCTTCTTCCGTGTTCTTTGTTCATCATCCAGCTTCCACATGCATATGAGGCAATTAAGAATGCCATGGTTTGGGTCAGATGCTTTAGTCCTCAAAGTGACACTTTTGCTTTTTGATATTTTAGACAGATCTTTAGCAGTAAATTTGCCAAAGGTGATACATTGTTTAGTTCCTTGACTGCTGCTTCCATGGTCATTGATTGTAGATTTAAGTAAAATGAAATATTTGACAAATGCAATCTTTTCTCTGTTAATCATGATGTCACTTATTTGTCCACTTGTGAGGATTTTTGTTTTCCTTATGTTGAGGTGTAATCCATAATGAAGGCTGTGGTTTTGGTTGTCATCAGTAAGTGTCTCAAGTCCCCTTTGCTCTCAGCCAGCAAAGTTGTATCATGTGCATATCAGAGGTTGTTAATGAGTCTTCCACCAATCTGGATGTCATGTTGTTCTTCATACAGCTAGGCTACTCATTATTTCCTCAGCATATAGGTTGAATAAGTATGGTGAAAGAATACAATCCTGATGCACACCTTACTGGATTTTAAATCATGAAGTATTCACTTGTTCTGTTCAAATCACTGTCTCTTGGCCTGTGCACAGATTTCTCATGAGCATGTTCTGGAACTCCCATTCTTCACAGTGTTATCTGTAATTTTTTATATTCCATACAGTTGTATGCCTCTGCATAGTCAATCAAACATAAGTAAACATGTTTCTGGTATTCTCTTCTGTCAGCCAAAATCCATTTGACATCAGCAGTGATTTCCCAGCTACACGTCTTCTTCTGTATCAGACTTCAGCTGGCAGTTTCCTATCAATATATTGCTGTAACTACTGTGGAAATGTCTTTAGCACAACTTTTCTTGTATGTGATACTAATGACCTTATTCAGTGATTTCGATGTTCTATTGGGGCACCTTTCTTCAAAAACGGCACAAATATGGTTCTCTTACAATTGGTTGGCCAGTTAGCTGTCTTCTAAATTTCTTCTTTTTTCTTTTTATCATGACTGATTGGAAATACACAATCCCATATAAATTTGCACACATGCCAATGAGCAGCTACCACTACTGCCCCTGCCCTGTGACAGTGCACTCCTCCTCCTCATTCTGTACATGTCATTTCCTAACAATCTCCTCTCTCTTCCTCTCCACCCTCTTCCCCACATCCAGTAATAAGTCAGTTGGCTGACATCCTATAGATGCATGGAATCATAAAGTGCACACATGATATGGTTGCTCTGTGTCACCAAGTCCAATCCATTTCTGTCTGAACAGTTGAACTCCATTATGATTTATGGACAGGGCAGCCCTTTTTATTCTTGTGTTGCCAGCAAGACTCAACTTTGTGCACCCCATCATGGCTATCACTGGTGATGGCCGGGCACCATCTGTTCTTCTGGTCACATGTAGATATAGTCACTCTCTCATGTGGGTCTCTCTGTCTTCCAGGTTCTCTGTGCCACATGTCATTTTGGTCCTTGGAGATCATCCATTCCTGCTGAGTTGGGATCATTTGTTGTACCTCAGATGGCAGCTTGGCAGCTTTTAAGACCCCAGATGCCACTCACCAAATTGTAGTGCAGAAGACTCTTCTAGCAAAAGGCTAGCTATGCCAATTGGCCTTGATGTCCCCTGAGAGCATGGTCCCAAGACTCCCACCCCAGCTACGATGTCTTCTCCATATTGGATTAAGATAGGAGGAGTAATCATGTTATGTTGCAGTTCAGTTAAAATTGACCTTCTTTCTAATATGTGCTGTCATTGATTTTACCAAACCAAATTTCTATCATCTAATCAATACCCCACTCTTTTTCTCCCTCCCTCCCAACTCTTGCAGCCATCAAAGAGCCTTTTCTTCTATACATGAGTTTGTTTTCAAGTTCTTATAGTAGGGGTCTCATACAATATTTGTCCTTTGTCACTGACTACTTTCATTCAGCATAATGTCCTCCAACTGAAAACAAGTTATGAAATGCATCCTAAAATCATCATCGTTCTTTATCATTGCATAGCATTCCTTTGAGTATATATACCATAGTTTACCTATCCATTCCTCTGTTGCTGAGCATCTCGGTTGATTCCATCTTTTCAGAATTGTGAACTGTGCTGCAATAAACATTCTTGTGCACGTGTCAGTCGGTGTGAATGGCCTTGATTCTGTAGGGTATATTCAAGTGGTGGAATTACTGGGTCAAATGGTGCATCTATTTCCAGCTTTTTAAGGAAGCACCAGATTTCTCTCAAAATAGGTTGGACCATTTTGCAATCCCACCAACAGTGTAGGAGAGTTCCAATTCCTTCAAAGCCTCTCCAGCATTTGTTGTTTTGCATATTTTAGATCACAGCCAACCTTGCTAGGGTGAGATGGTATCTCGTAGTTTTCATTTGAATTTCTTTAATGGCTAATGATCATGAACATGTCTGCATGTGTTTTTTGGCTGCCTGGATCTCCTCTTAGAGAAGTGTCCTTCCATCTCCTTTGCCCATTGCTTAATCAGACTGGTTATCTTTTTCTTGTTGATGTGTTGTAGTACCTTCTAGATTATGGAGATCAGAAGTCAGTCGACATTTAGTTGCCAAATATTTTTGCCCATTCTGTAGCTGGTCTACTGTTTTGATAAAGTCTTTGGATAAGCAAAAGTGATTGATTCTCAGTAGTTCCCATTTATCTATTTTCTCTTCTGTTCATTGCAGTTTGTCAGATTTTGAAGTCTGTCCATGTTGTGTATTAACACTTCCATTGTTGATCCTAATTTTTCTTGGATGAGCTTTGTCATTTTAGATTTGATATTTAGGTCTGTTATCCAGTTTGAGTTGGTTTTTGTATAAAATGTGAGAAACCCTACAGTGTTTCCCTCCGAATATTAGCTTTGCTTTGAGTCTTGCTGCCTTTAAGAGTTTCTGCTTGTGTTTCATTTTGTTAAACTTAACTATGTCTTGGAGTTTTTCTTTTGGATCTATATTGACTGGCATTCAATATGCATCTTGGGTATCTGTATTCTCTTCTTTCATAATTTCTGGGAAGTTTTTTGTCAGCAGCTCAGCCACAGTACTGATCTCAGGTGTCCCACCCTGTTCAGAAACTCCAATTAATCATAGATTGTTCCTCTGCTTCCTAATACTTCTTCATTTTTCTTGTTTCTTTTTTTCTGATTTCTCCTCATAGATGCTGGAGTCAGTAGCTCTTCCAAGTCAGAAAGTCACTTTTCCATTTGTTCCATTCTGTTTCCTTGGCTTTGAACTGAATTTTCTATCTCTTTGATTTTGTAATTGATCTGTTGGATTTCAGAGTACTGGTGTTCTATCAGATCAAACAGCTTGCTTAATTTTTCATTTTGCTCTGCTGCATTTTGTATAAGGTCTAGGAAGGGCTCTATATAATCCTCTTGTACTCACCCTCTGATAATTTCAGAAAGGCTTCTTTGTCTGGAAAGTTCTTTGCATCTTTCTTTTGGGGGCCTTCTGAAGCCATATGTGAATTCTTTCTAATGTTCTGGTCCAAAGATTCTTGCTTTTGGGGCATCTGGAGGTTGTTTTGTATCTCCTGTGCTACTTTAAGGGGATTGAAAGCTCAGTCTGAAAAGGAAGTTGATCACCAGACACCTCTGTGTACTCCAGTGACTTGACTCAGTGGAATCTCTGGGGTAGCAGGCTCCACCTCCTGATTGACAAAGACACAAACCCACTTAGAGAGTCACTTGGGAGCTGTCAGCTGACCCTATAATGTGAGATAATAAAGGCTGGAAGAGATACTGTCCAGATGCACCACAGTTATTTCTCTATTACAAGATAAAAGGTATCTAACAGCTTCCAAAATTAGTCAGGATTTCAGGTGTGCAAGTCCCTCTTCCCAGCTGGCAAAGTAAGCTCCTCTATATCAAAGACTGCTTTACTGCCAGAAAAGTGCTTTCCCAGCAGGCATTGCCTCCCAGCCTGGGAATTAGATCCAACTGAGGCCTCTGTATAGAAAACTCCACCTCCTAGTGAATCAAGGTGGCTTCTTGCACAAGCTCCCCTTCTGCCTCTGTAAAGGCTATTCAGTGGTGGAGATTCTGAGAGAGAGAGGTCAGCAGTGCTGAGTTGCACAGATTTTAAGGCCAGGCTCTCAAAATGTGGTGACACTTCTCTCCAATCTCATCAGCAGCATGTCTGAGCCTCGCTGCCAGTCAAACTTCTGCCCCTCCCACCAGCTAAGACAGAGAAAAAAAGTTAAAATGAAGACTTGCCTTCAGTCTGTGAGAGCTGACACTCATCAGGGCAGGAGTCAGTGAAGAGAAGAAGTTTCCTGCTCAGTGGTATGTACACCAGATAGACAGCCTTATGCAATGTCCTAGGTGTCACTAGATGTCCATAAGGCTGTGTTTAACTACCAATTCAGGCCTTGTTTTCCAGATGGATTTAGGGAGACGTGTGTTTAGTCTGCCATCTTGACTCTGCCCCAAATTTCTTGATATAGATGAACGTATGCTTCCAGTGCTGTATCAGTTTGTTGAAACATCTCAATTGGGTTCCGTGAATTCCCGGAGCCTTGGTTTCCCCCAGTGCCTTCAGTGTAGCTTGAGTTTCTGTTACTTATTCTTTTCTTTTAAAGTATTTTATTGTGGTTTTAAGTAACCAAATCAATATGCCATATGAAACCCTGAACACACAACACTATACAACTCTACCTAATTCCCCCTCCCACATGAAAGCACACTCCTGCTTTCCACGCTATACTTCCTATATCTATTCAACCAACTCTTGCCCACCTCCACTTTCTCATCTAACCTCTGGCCAGAACTGCTCAGACAGGTGTATGTATAGATTTAAGTCAAGAAACACATTCTTTACCAGAATCTCTATATGTCTAATACTCAACTCTAATCTTTGTCTGAAGAATTTGCTTCAGTATTGATTTCAGCTCTGGGCTAACAGAAAGTCCAAGGTCCATGTTCTCAGGGTACCTTCCAGTCTGATGGACCCTCAAGGGTGGTCTTTCACTAGAGTTCTTGTTCTACACACCCCTTTGTTCCCTGCTGTGTCAGGCACTTTGTGTTCTGTTCCCTGTCAAGGCAGTCATTGGTGGTGGCTGAGCACCATCTAGTTCTTCTGGTCCCTTCTATCTACTAGGATCATATTCTAGTCATGTCTTTAATGTACTTCATTCTCCTCTGCTCCAGGTAGATTGAGACAATTGATAATACTTAGACAGTCACTTGCTAGCTTTTAAGACTCTAAAGGTGACTCCAAAGTGCTATGCAAAACATTTTGTTAAAAGAAACTTAGTTATTACATATTCCTAAATTCATTCTACAACATAACCCTGATATTAAAGCCAGGGAAAGATCCCACAAAAAAGGAAAATTACAGACCAATACTACTTATGAACCTAGATACAAAAATCTTCAGCAAAATCCTAGCCAATAAAATTCAACAATATATCAAAAAATAATTATGATGAATTTGAATTCATACCATGGATGTTGGGCTAGTTCAACACCAGAAAAACAATTAATGTGATCAACCATGTAATAATACAAAGGAAAATAATTATCTGATTTTGTCAATTGATGCAGAAACTGCATTTGACAAAATCTAACACCCATTCATGCTAAAAACTCTCAGCAAAATAGGAATAGAAGGGAAATTTCTCAATGCAGTAAGGGGCTTCTACACAAAGCCAACCACCCAAATCATGCTGATTATGTTGAATGGAGAAAGGCTGAAAGAATTCCCCATGAGAATGGGAAATATACAAGGATGCTCACTGTCACCATTTCTAGTCAACACTGTGCTAGAGGCTTTGGCCATAGCAATCAGATAAGATAAAGAAATAAATGGCATCTGCATCAGTAAAGAAGAAGTAAAAATATCCCTGTTTGCAAATGGTATGAAGATACACACAGAGAATCCTAAGGAATCCATAAATAATCTATTCAAACTAATAGAAGAGTTCAGTGAAGTATCAGAATACAGGATAAACATAAATAAATTAGGATTCATTTACACCAACAGAGAGATCATCAAAGAGGAAATCACCAAATCAATACCATTTACTATTGCTCCCAAGAAGGTAAAATACCTAGGAAGAAATCTAAGCAGAGAATTAAGAGACCTGTACAGAGAAAATTATAAGACCCTATTGCAAGAAACCAAAAGAGACATAAGGAGAGAAATTTACCTTGCTCATGGATAGGAAGACTAAACATTGGGAAAATGTCTATCTACATATACAGTGCAATCATAATACAAATTCCAGTGGCAATTTTAATGATAAGGGGAAACAAATGACCAACTTTGTTTGGAAAGGGGAGGAACTCTGGATAAGCAAAGCACTACTGAAGAAAAGGAGCACAGTGGGAGGCCTCACACCACCCAACCTGAGACTCTACTACAATGCCATGGTAGCCAAAACAGCCTGGTACTGGTACAAAAACAGACATCCAGACCAATGGAACAGAGTTGAGACCTCAGAGATGTCACCATCCTCTTACGAACAGTTGATATTTGACCAAAGCTTAAAAGTTATAAACTGGGGTAAAAACAGTCTTTTTAACAAATAATCTTGGCAAAATTGGATATCCATCTGCACAAAAACTGAAACAAGACCTGTATCTCACACCTTATACAAAAACTAACTCAAAATGGATCAAAGACGTAAATACCAAACCTGAAACAATAAAGATAATGCAAGAAAAAATATGGACAACAATGGAAGTTACAATACACAGCTTAAACAAACTACAAAATCTGACCAACAATGCACAAACAACACAAGAGGAAGTTGATAAACGGGAACTACTAAAAAATCAAACACAGTCATCCAAAGACTTTATTAACAGAGTTAAAAGACTACCTACAAAATACAAAAAAATATTTGGCAATGATGTGTCAGACTGAAGTGTGATTTCCATAATCTACAAGGTACTGCAAAATATTAACAAGAAAAAGGTAAATACCCAACTAAGCAAAGGACAAAGGAAATGGACAGATACTTCACCAAAGAAGATTTCTAGGCAGCTGAAAGTTACATGAAGAAATACTCACCATATTAGCTTTTAGATAAATATAAATCAAAACTACAATGAGATATCACCTCACCCAAATGAGACTGGCAATAACCCAAAAAACACAAAACATGCTGGAGAGGCTGTGGAGAGACTGGAACTCTCCTACACTGTTGGTGGGGATGCAAAATGGTATAACCTCGTTGGAAAGCAATTTAACACTTTCTTAAAAAGTTATAAATAGAAACACCATATGATCCAGCAGTCCCACTACTTGGATTATATTCTACAGAAATAAAGGTGATCACACAAACAGATACATGCACATGAATGTTTATTACAGCACTGTCCCCAAGAGCATAAAGATGGAATCAACCTAGCCCATCAACAGATGAATGGATGAAGAAACTATGGTACATATACAAAGTGGAACACTATTCAACAATAAAAAACAATGATAATTTTAGGAAGCATCTCATACGCTGGTTTCAACTGGATGACAGTACGCTGAGTGAAATCAGCCAATAGCAAAAGGTCAAGTATTATATGAGACCTCTGCTATAAGGACTTAAAAAATGGACTTACGTACAAAAGAAAAGACTCTTTGACGGCTACAAGGATGGGGAGGTAGGGGGAGGGAGATTCATAGATTAGATGGTCTGTAGGAATTTGGTTAGGTGAAGGGAGTGACAGCACACAGTAGAGAACAGATCAGCATAATTGGACTGCACAGTAAACTGAAAGGTTTTCTAAACTCAACGCAATATTTCAAAGGATAGAGCAGCAGAGACAGGGGGCTGGGGACCATGTTTTCAGGGGACATTGAGGTCAATTGACGTAACTAGTCTTTTGCTGAGAGTCTTTTTCAGCACATATTGGGGAGTGGCATCTGGGGTCTTAAAAGCTAGCAAGCTGCCTTCTGAGGAACACCAAATTATCCACAACCCATCTGGAACAGATGACAACAAAGAACATCAAAGACATGAGGAAAAATGAGTCCAGGAGATGGAAGGACCCATGTGAATGGTAGACTGCATCAGCATGAGACCAGAAGAACCAGATGGTGCCTAGCCATCCCCAAAGGCAGCTGTGATGGGGGACACAATGTAGAATCCCTGATCTAACACAAGAAAATGAGATGTGCAGTTCTGCAATTTACTAAGAGGCCAGAATTGATAGTCCAAACATACTGGGAGGACCCTTGGGAACGTGACCGATAGGCTTACTGGTGGCCCTGACATGAAACCTCTGCTGAGGTCAACTCTTCGGATAGAATGGACTAGACTCAGGAACACAGAGTGAGCATGTGGTGTATGTACTTCATGGTTTTATACATTTATAAGAGGCTGTCCTCCTGGTTTCTTTCTAGATGGGAGAGGAGAGGAAGGGACAGGTGCTCCTTAAGAGAATACTAGAAGTAAAGAGTAAAAAGGGGGAGCATGCTGTCACATGCTGAGCACAGATGATGTTGCAGATAGGCAGGCATGCAAAATTGATGTGGACTGTATACTTTCACTTAATCATAATAAAAAAGAAGAGTAAGAAACTTAGTTATTCCAATTAGCCTAGATGTCTCCTGAAACCACAGTCTCCAGAGCCCTGTCCCTGCTACACTGTCCTTCAAAATGTTGGCTTTATTTTTAGAAAACCTTTTAAATTGCAGTGTAGCCCAGTTGTGCTAACCTCTCTTCTGCTGCGTGCTGTCACTCCCTTAACTCAGTTCTTATCTACTATCTAGCCTGTGAATACCCCTCTCCCTCCCTCCTCACTCTTGTAACCAAGAAAGATTATTTTTTACTGTGCTTAAACATTTTCTTGAGTCCTTATAACAATGGTCTCATACAATATTTGCCCCTTTGCATCTTATTAATTTTACTTAGCATTATGTCTCTCAGGTGACTCCATGTTATGAGATGTTTCCTAAGATCATTGTTGTTCTTTATCATTGCATAGTATTCTATTGTGTGAATATACCATAGCTTGTTGATCCGTTCATCTGTTGATGGGCACCCAGGTTGATTTCATCTTTTTGCTATTGTGGACAGTGCCACAGTAAACAATGGGATGATATATCTGTTCGAATGACAGCCCTTATTCCTCTAGGATAAGTTCCAAGTAGTGAGATTACTAAATTATACGTTATTTCTATTTCCAGTTTTTTAAGAAAGTGCCAAATAGGCTTCTAAAGTGGTTATGCCATTTTACATTTCCATCAGCAGTGTAGAAGTGTTCCAATATCTCCACAACCTTACCAACATTTATTATTTTGTGGTTTTTTCGATGAATGCCAGCCTTGTTGGTGTTAGATGGTATCTCATTAGGGTTTTGATTGGGATTTCTCTAATGGCTAATGATCGTGAGAATTTCCTCATATATCTGTTAGCATCCTGAATGTCTCCTTTGGTGAAGTGGCTGTTCATATCCTTTATCTACTTTTTAATTGATTATTTGTTTTTTTCTCAATGAAGTTTGTTGTGGGTTGAATTGTGTCCCGGCAAAAATATGTGTAGCCATGTGGCTGGGACCTGATTCCCAGTATCTTGTGACTGTCCTCCATTTTGTGGTTTCCCTAAACTGTATGTTAAAGGATTAGGGTGGGGCTGTAAATTCCTTCATAGGATTATTTCTCTGCCCTGCTGTAAAGGGAGTTTTGCTGGAGTATGGCTTGCCCCACCCTTAATCCTTTCAGCCTGCAAGAGATAAAAAGAAAGAGAAGTAAGCGGAGAATTGGGAAACTCGTACCATCAAGCAAGCAGCACCGGGAGAAGAGCTCATCCTTCAGACCTGAAGTTCCTGCGCCAAGAGGCTCCCTGGACAAAGACTGATGCAATACCAGACTTTCCTCCAGAGCTGACAAGGGGAAAGCCTTCATCTGGAGCGGACACCCTGAATATGGACTTGCAACCTACTGGACTGTGTAAGAATAAACCTTCCTTTGTTAAAGCCATCTACTCTGTGGTATTTCTGTTAGAGCAGTCCTAGCTGACTAAAACAAAGTTTTACAGTACTTTGTAGTTTACGGCAATTAGATGCTGATTGGATTTGTGGTAGGCAAAAATTCTTTCCCAGTCTGTAGGTAGTCTTTTTACTCTTTTGGGGAAGTCTTTGGATGCGAATAAGTGCTTCATTTTTAGGAGTTACCAATTATCTATTTTCTTTTCTGGTGTTTGTGTATTGTTGGTAATATTTTGTAGTCTGTCTATGCTGCGTATTAGAACTCCCAGCATTGTCTCTACTTTTTCTTTCATCATCTTTACTGTTTTAGACTTTATATTAAACTATTTGACTCATTTTGTGTTAGCTTTTGTGCATGGTATGAAATAAGGGTCTTTTTTCTTTTCCCTCTCTTTTTTTTTTGGCAGATAGATATCCAGTTATACTAACACCATTTGTTAAAGAGACCGTCTTTTCACCAGTTTACAGACTTTACACCTTTGTCAAATATCAGGATGATGGCATGTCTGGATTCTCAATTCTGTTCCACTGATCTGTTTGTGTACAAGTACCAGGCTGTTTTGACTATCATGGCAGTTTAATGGGTTCTAAAGGCATGTAGAATGAGACCTCCCACATTGTTCTTCTTCAGTAATGCTTTACTTATATAAGGCTTCTTCCCTTTCCATATGAAATTGTGGATTTGTTTCTCTGTCTCATTAAAATACGCCATGGGAATTTGTATTGGTATTGCATTGTAGCTATAGATCACTTTGCATAGAAATACTACTGCTTCTGCTGTCTCCTGAAATGGTTCAACGGTGACTTATTCTTTCTGTTACAGTGACTCTGTATTATTTCCATCTTCCTTTGATGCCTTCTGCATCTTTCAGTATTTAGCTGTAGAACCCTTCAATATTGCAACTCGTGGCTTGAATTTTTTTCAGTTCTTTCAGCTTGAGAAGTGTACAGTATGTTCTTCCCCTCTGTTTTTCTATCTTCAGGTCTTTGTACACTTCATTGTAATACTTTATATTTCTTTACAATTCTCTCTTTGAAATATTCTGTTTAGCTCTTTACTTCATCTTTCCTTTTGCTTTAGCTACTCTAGGTTTAATATACAGAAGAATGAGACATCAGGATTGCAGGAAAACTCATTAACAGTCTGTATTATGTAATTGGCACAACATTGCCATTTCCTGTGAAGAGAACAGGAAGCACTTACTGATAAAGATCATGGACTATCAGTCTTCAGTAGAGAGCACACCTCAACAAAAAGAAAACAAAAGTACTCACAATTGGACTATAAGAAACATCATGATAAACTAAGAAAAGATTGAGGTTATCAAAAATTTCATTTTATTTGGATTCACAACCAACATCCATGGAAACAAAAATCAAGAACTCAAAAGACACATTGCATTGGACAAATCCACTGCAAAAAAGCAAAGAAGTCACCTTGAGGACATGTTTTTAATCATCTCTTGTGCATGAGAAAGCCCAGTAAATTTCAGTAATAGTTGTATTCTCTGGTATTCCTTGTAGGCATATGGATGTTATCCTATCACTGACAGCTTTGTGTTTCAGGATTTCCCTTGAAATGTACTTTTTAAAATATTTTATTGTGCTCTGAGTAAATGTCTATGCTTCAAATCAACTTGTCATACAAATAATTACACACACTACAATGTAACTCTAGCTGCTCTCTCCACTCTGTGACAGCACACTTTTCCTTTATATCCTATATGTCCCATGTCCACTCAACTAGCTCCTGCCCTGCTCTGCCCTTTCATCTCACCTCTGAAAAGCAGCTGCCAATTTATCTCATGTACCACCAGTATTTTGTGTCTTACAGTCCAGTTCAATCTTTGTCTAAAGAGTTGGATTCAGGAATAGTTTCAGTTCTAATCTAACAGAGCATCCAGAGGTCATGTCTTCCAGGGACCCTACAGTCTATTCATCCATCGAGTCTGTTTCTTTTTCTTTCTTTGTTTCATTTTTTGTTTTTCTTTCTTTCTTTTTTTATTATGACTGAGTGAAACTGTACATTCCCGTATAAATTTACATGTCCACCTATATGCAGCTTGCACTGCTCTCCCTGCCTGGTGACAGCACACTATTCCTCTCTGCTCCATACATGGTTCTATGCATCTATAGGATATCATCCTGCTGACCTCTGGCTGTTTCTATTTTTTAATAGGATTCTAGTTCTGCACCCTGTTTTTCTCCTGATTCATCAGGAACTCTTGGTTGTGTTCCCTGTAGTTGGTAGTGTTTGGATGCTATCTAGTTCTTGTGGTCTGATACTGATGTAGTCTCTGGCTTATTTGGCCCTGGGAAACCCTGGTGGCATAGCAGTTAAGAGTTACAGCTGACAACCAAACGGCTGGCAGTTCAAATGCACCAGACACTCCTTGAAAATTCTGTCGGGCAGTTCTACTTTGTCCTATAGGGTCACTATGAGTTGGAATCAACTCAACATCAATAAGTTTTTTTTTGGGGGGGGGGATATCTATCTCTTGTGCTCATATTTTCCTTAAGTTTTTGATGTCTTTCATTCTCCTCAGCTCCAGGTGGGCTGGGACATATTGATGCCTCTTAGATGACCGCCACATAGGTTTTAAGACCCAGACACCACTCACCAAAGTGGGATGTAGAATGTTTTCTTTAAAAACTGTGTTATACCAATTTACCTAAAGTGCCCTAGAAATCATGATCCTCAGACTTCTGCTCCTGCTACTCTGTCATTCAAAGTATTTCGTTGTATTTAGGAATCTTCCAAGCTTTTGGTTTAGTCCAGGTGTGCTGACTTATTCTCCACCTTGAAATGTACTTTTTGATAATGAATATGATGCCATTCCTGTTCAATTTTTCATTTATTGTTTAGTAGATCATATGATTCAAAATTGCCAGTACCAGTCTATTTTAGCTCATCAATGCCTAGGATATTGATGTTTATGCATTCCATTTCATTTTTTGCGGATTCCAAGTTTTCCTTGATTCATACATTCTACATTCCACATTCTGATTATTAATGGATGTTTACAGCCCTTCCTTCACATTTTGAGTCATGCCACATCAGCAAATGAAGACCCTGAATGCTCTACTACATCCTTATTGTTAAGGTAGACTCTTCTTTGATTAGGTAGCTCTTCCAAGTCGCATTTTGAGTGTCTTCCAACTTGAAGGTTTCATCTCCCAGCACTGTGTCAGACAATGTTCCGCAGTTATTTATAAGGTTTTCTCTGTCCAGTTTTTTTCAGAAGTAGACCTTTATATCCTCCTTTCCAGTATGTTTTAGTCTGGAAACTCCACTGGGACCTGTCCTCCATAGATGACCCTTCTGATAGCCCTGTGCATATGTTCAAGTCTAAAGATTTGTTTATCACCACCCTCCCTCTGTTTTGTGTAGTACAAGTCAACCTTTGTCTGGAGAGTTGGCCCCAGTCCTGGATATGGTCTGAGGTTAGAGAATCCAGAAGCCATGCTCCCAGGGGGCCCTCTGGTCAGAGGACCATCAAGTGTGGACTTTTGGTGCCCTCTACTCCTTCTCCAACGGTGTCTGGGGCTCTGTACTGTGTACACCTTATGGGCAGTCATTGGTGATGGCTGGGCACAATCCAGTTCTTCAGGTGCCATGCTGAAGCAGGCTCTGGCTCATATGACCCTTTCCATCTGATGGGCTCATATTTTACTCCTGTCCTCAATGTCTACCATTTACCTCTGGTCCAGGTAGACTGAGACCATTTGATACTTTTTAGATGGCAGCTTGCTAGTTTTTAAGACCCCAGACACCACTCACCTAGGTGAGATGCAGAGTATTAAGAGAAAAAGAAAAAAAAAACTTGGGTATGCCAATTAGTCTAGATGTCCCCTGAGAGCATGGTCTCATGATCCCAGATGCTGTTACTCTCCTTTGAAAAAGGTAAGCCACATTTAAGGAACAGTTTAGTTTTGAAATTGAGCAATTGTGGGTACTTCTAGTACATGCTGTAACATCCTACACCCAACCTGAATCCTAACCACTATCTAACTGTAAAAATCCCTCTCACTCCCTCACCACCCTTGTAACCATAAAAAGATCATTTTCTTCTGTGCTTAAATGATTTGTTGCATCCTTATAATAATGATCTCATACAATATTTGTCCTTTTGCATCTGTCTAATTTCAGTCAGCATAATGTCCTCCAGGTGGTCCCACATTAACAGGTATTTCTCTAAACTATAGTTGTTTCTTATTATTGCATAGTATTCCATTGTGGGAATATACCAGTTTGTTTAAACATTCATCTATTGATGGACATCTAGGTTGCTTCCATCTTTTTGCTACTGTGGAAAGAGCTGCAGAAAACATTGATGTGCGTGTATCTACTTGAGTGGTGGCCTTATTTCCTTGGAATCAACTGTAAGACATTGTGCTGAGTGCAGTCGGCTGCAAAAGGACAAATATTGTATGAGACCACTATTATAAAGACTTAACAAAAGACACATGCATGTCTGAAGGGGTGGGATTGCTGGATCATATGGTATTTCTATTTCTAGTTTTCTAAGAAAGGGCCAAATCATTTTCTACAGCAGTCTTACCATTTTACAGCCCCATCAACAGGGTAGCGAATTCCACTATCTCCACATCTTCTCCAGCATTTATTGTTCTGTGGTTTCTGGATTATTGCCAGCCTTGTTGGGGTGAGATGGTATCTCATTGTGGTTTTGATTTGGATTTCTCTGATAGCTAATGATCATGAGCATTTCCTTGTGTAGCTGTTGGCATCCTGTATGTCTTCTTTGGTGAAGTGCCTATTCATATGCTTTGCCCATTTTCTAATTGGTTTGTTTCTTTTTCCTGTTGAGATTTTCCAGTATCTTGTATATTAGAAAGATGAGGCATCAGAAACATGATAAGCAAACATTTATTCCTGCTCCATAGGTAGCCTTTTTCCTCTTCATGAAGGCTTTGGATGAGTATAAGTGTTTGATTTTTAACAGTTACTAATTATATATTTTCATTTCTGGTGTTTAAAGGTTGTTGGTGGTTTATTGTAGCCTGTTCATGCTATGGGTTAGGGCTTCTAATGTCATCTCGATAATTATTTCTTCTAAGATTTTTATTGTTTTAGCTTTTATATTTAGGTGATTGATCCATTTTGAGTTATTTTTTGTGTATGGTATGAGATAAGGGTCTTGTTTTATTTATTTGAAGATGGATATCCAGTTATGCCAACACCATTTGTTGAAGAGACTGTCTTTTCCCCAGTTCACAGCCTTTAGGCATTTATCAAATATCAGTTGCTGATAGGTGGATGATGTTATATTTGGATTCTCAATTCTGTTCCATTGGTTTATGTGTCTGTTATTGTGCTAGTATCAGGCTGTCTTGACTACTGTGGTAGTGTAGCAGGTTTTAAACCTACCAGGTAGAGTGAGGCCTCCCACTTTGCTCTGCTTCTTTAGTAATGTTTTTACTTATCCATGGCTTCCTCCCTTCCATATGAAGTTGGTGATTTGCTTCTCTGCCTCTTTAAAAACATGTTGTTGGAGATACATGCACACTAATGTTTATTGCTGCAGTATACACAATAGCAAAAAGATGGAATCGACCAAGGTGCCTATCAACAGATGAAATGATAAACTAACTATGGTGTGTGTATATATATATGTACATATATATATATATATATATATACACAATGAAACACTGTGCAATGACAAAAAACAATGATGATTTTAGGAAACATTCTCATAGCCTGGAATCAAGTGGAAGACATTATGCTGAGCGCAATCAGTCAGCTGCAAAAGGGCAAGTATTGTATGAAACCGCTATTATAAAGACTTAAAAAAGGACATATGCACAGAGGAAAATACTCTTTGATGGCTACAAGGGTGGGGAGAGAGCAAGAGGGTTTTTCACAGACTAGGTAGTTGACAGGAATTAGGTTACGTTAAGGGAGTGACAGCACACAGTAGAAGGCAGGTCAGTATAACTGAACTACACCACAAGCTAATAGGGGACACAAAGTGGAGTCCCTGATGCAGCACAAAATAAAAGGTGGTGTGCAGATCTAGAGCTCTATTAAAAGACCAGACATGATGGTCTGACAACTTAGAGGATCACCTGAGTACATGGCCCCTGGACTTGCTGCTAGCCCAGAGCTGTAACCAGTGCTAAAGTGAACAGTTTAGACAAAGAATGGACTGGACTTGGGGACACACAGTGATGCATGTGGTGTGTATACTTGATGGTTTAATATATATATATGAGGCTGTCCCACTGGTTTATTTGCAGAGGGGAGAAGAGAGGGTAGAGAGGAGGAGACAGTTATTAGTTGAGTGGATAATGGAAGTAAACAGTGAACAAAGTGTTCTGTAACAGGGTGAGGAGAGTTACAGAGAGGCAGGTACTTGGGGTTTTGTATGGAAAACTGACTTGGATTGTAAACTTTCATGTAATCACAATTTTTTTTTTAAGTCACTGGAATTTGTGTTGGGATTGCATTGTATGTATAGATCACTGTGGGCAGTATAAATGTTTTCACAATGTTAAGTCTTCCTAGACAAATGCAAGGTAGGTTTCTCCAGT
The DNA here is from genome assembly GCA_028571685.1 of Heterohyrax brucei. Lineage (NCBI taxonomy): Eukaryota > Metazoa > Chordata > Mammalia > Hyracoidea > Procaviidae > Heterohyrax > Heterohyrax brucei. The sequence goes on along the minus strand of CM053150.1, from coordinate 126,182,775 downwards.
TCTGTAAGTCACTTTTAGTTTCTTTCAGTAGAGTCTTGTAGTTTCTTTTGATAGATCTTTCACATCTTTAGTTAGATTAATTCCTAGATATTTTATAATCTTGGGGGCTACAGTAAATGGTAATGTAATGATTTTGAGATTTCCTGTTTGACTGTCACTTTGTTGGTGTAAAGAAATCCAATTGATTCATGTACATTTATCTTGTATCCCGATACTTTGCTGAAGTATTCTATTAGATCAGGTAGTTTTTTGGTAGATTCTTTAGGGTTTTCTGTGTATAAAATCACGTCATCTGCAAATAGTGATACTTTGACTTTTTCTTTACCAATTTGAATGCCCCTTAATTCTTGTGTATATGGATACCTAATTGTTCTAGCTGGAACCTCCAGAATGATAGAAATGGTAACAATGGGCATCCTTGTCTGGTACCTGTTCTTAAGGGGAATGTTTTAAACTTCTCTTATTAATAGTATGATGTTGGCTTTTGGTTCTATGTAGATGCCCCTTCTTATGTTGAGGATTTCCCTTCTATTTCTATTCCAGTGAGAGTTTATAACATGAGTGGGTGTTGGACTTTCTCAAATGCCATTTCTTTATCAGTTGATAGAATCAGGTAGTTCTTGTCTTTTGTTTTGTTTCTGTGGTTCATTACATTAATGTTTTTCTAATGTTGAACCATACCTATGTTCCTGGTATGAATCCTACTTGGTGATGGTAAACTTTTTTTTTTTTTTTTTTTTTTGATGTGCTGTTGAATTCTATTAGCTAGGATTTTGTTGAGGGTTTTTTAATTTCATAATTTTAGGAAAGATATTGGTCTGTATTTTTCCTTTTTTGTACTGTCTTTACCTGGTTTGGGTATCAGGGTTATACTACCTTCATAAAATGACTTTGGAAGTAGTCCATCCTTTCCTATGCTCTGAAATAACTTTAGAAGCATTGGTGTTAACTCTTCTCTGAACATTTCATAATATTCTCCAATGAAACCATCAGGCCAAGGATTTTTTGTATGGAATTTTTTAAATTACCCTTTCAGTCCCTTCTTTTATGATGGGTTTGTTTAGTTGTTCTGTCACTGTTTGTGCTGGTTGAGGTAGGTGGCGTTTTTCTAGAAAATTGTTCATTTCCTCTAGATTTTCTAATTTATTAGAGTACCATTTTTCATAGTATTCTGTTATACTTCTTTTAATTTCAGTTGGGTGTGCTGTGATATCACCTATGCCATTTCTTATTTGGGTCATTACCTTCTCATGTTTTTCTTTCAGTATTTTCGCCAATGGTTTATGAATTTTGTTGATCTTGTCAAAAGACCAGCTTTTGGTCTTGTGAACTCTTTCAAACATTTTTCTATTTTCTATTTCATTCATTTCTTCTCTGATTTTAGTCATTTCCTTCCTTCTGGAACCCAATGGGTTTTTTGCTAGGATCTTTTCAGTTGTTCAAGCCAAAAAGTTAAGTCCAAAGACTGTGTCCTAGGGCTCATTTGGTGTCCAGAAGGTTCCCTTTAATTATCAATCCAGGCCTTAGCTTTTGGATGGAATTAAGGAGATGTGTGTCTGGTCTGGAATCTTGACTTAGCCCCCAAGCCACAAACATCTGGGCATGAGTTGACTAGTTAAAGCCATGGTCAGCACTCATAGTGAGGGTTAGACTCCCATGACTGGATAAGATAGTCACTTGGCATTCTCTGTTAGAATTCTTTTTGTGACTCAGGAAATTTGGAAAGCAGTCTCCTATTTTGCCATATTCATGGGAGTAAGTGGCAGCTTCTGATTTGTTTTGCCAAATTTTCTGGGAGTTCCTGACTTGTGTTACAAAATTTGAAGGGGTAAGGGGTAGCTCCATACTGTTTTGTTTTAAATACAGTTTCTAAATAAAGAATCACTGTGTTAAAATCATCAGTAGCTATTTTAAAGTACTTTTCAAATGGAAGGAACTGGTATATTTAAGATCTAAGGTAAGAGACTAGGTCTCTAGCCAGCAGAATTAATGAAGTTCAAAAACAAGGAAACAAAAGCTCAAACCTCAGAACTTAATATCTCTGATAAATGAGCCTGGATTTTACCCCCTGCTACACAGACACTGGTTGGACTTCATACTTGAAAATGCTATAAACTGAATATACTAGAAGTCATTTGGAATTTCATTTACTACTTTGGGAAAATGGTGTCATGAGCACCCAAAGAATGTCAGTAGTCACCAGAGGAAAACAAGTAACTAACAAGGCTTGGGGTCAATAATAAGTTTTATTTAATAAGCAAAGGGAGGACCTAGCACCATAACACAAAGCACTATTTACTTAGATTACCTATGAATTCTTATCTACATTTACATTGATTAGGAACTCTCCTTTAGAATGCTTAAGATCCACACTGAGTTCTACTCAGGTCCCACTATAGCAGCCAGGTTATAACATTAGTATGTCAACACACTCACTTTCCTAAAAGCAGGTTTCACTCCAAGGAATTTAAAGATTGGCTATGCTCTCACCATTCTGATTTCTGGAGAATCTGAAGTAGAGTTTTATGATGACAGAACATCTTGGAGTTGAGGTTAACGGGAACACCACAGGGGGTTCAGGTACCAGCACTCACAGTCACAATCATTTGAACCAGGCCTTCATGGATGAAGCAGATGAGGTCTCAGGATCAGGTCACAGCACCGTGGACTGGACGGCACAGACTCTCAAGAGGAGAGTCTTTCTCAAAAGCACCCCCAAATACAGAGTGTTGGATTTTTATGCAAGTTGGTTATTTGGTTCTGGTCACTACTGTCCAGTCCCTGAATTTTATCTTCGGGTACCTCAAGTGGTTGACTTCTTTCTGATCGGTTATGATCATTATCATCTCCCTGACCATGTGTGGCCATGTCCATGTGGCAGTTGCTTTTCTTACTTTTATTTCTTCATTATCACTTTGTATTTTCTCACCTTACTTAGCTCAAGCACAGCCATTTTTGTGTTTAATAGTTTAGCCAACTCACAGTTTAGCCAACTTTAACTTATGTTTATTTCAAGACTCCTTTTTACTATATATTCTACTTAATACACACACACATGCACACACACGTATATATGTATGTATATGTATACATACATACACATATCCTCACTTCAAATGGGCTTTCATTTCCTCTTTGGGGGAATATTCCTTGATGCTCAGTTTTTGTCAAAGGGTCTAATATTTCTTTATCTGAGGCTCTGGAAAGTCAATAAGTTTTATTTAAAATGTGTGGGTTTGTTTTGTTTTGTTTTTTGATCTGTGAACTGAGTCAAGAGAGTGAGTGTGTGGCAGTCAGACCCCTATTCTAGCCCCCAGTCTCACTAGCCAAGAATTGATAGATTCATTTACAAAATTGCTAAAGAACTTTGGTATTTACTGGGTATCCAGCCGTTCAAACACCTAGGCCAATTTAAATACATGTAAATGAATCAGGATGACCCAATCTTGTCTTCCATGACTCAAAAGAGTAATGGCAGTATGGTGTCAAGCCTTCCCAGTCTCTAGTCTCTGAAGTCCTAAAGCTCCAGGGAAGCATTTGAAAGATGCCTTCCAACTAACAGAGACTTTTTAAGGCAAAAGAAAATAAGACGAAATTGCTGTTTTCCTATAGTTACCAAAAAATTAGAGACATCTCATTTACAAAAGAACTGTGAATAAGTTCTATCATAAGAGAATTCTAAAAAGCAAAAAAAAAAAAAAATCACACACCTAAAGTGGCCTAAAAAACTGTTTCCATCTGTCTTAGTCATCTAGTGCTGCTAAATCTTACAATAGAAGTACCACAAATGGGTGGCCTTATTCTCTCACACTCCTGTAGGCTACAGATCTCAATTCAAAGTACTGACTCCAGGGATAGGCTTTCTCCCTCTTCTGGCTCTGGACGAATATCTTTGTGATCCATCAGTCTTCCCTTAGTCTGGAGAATCTCAGTACAGAAATTTCAGGTACAAAGGATGCACTCTGCTCCCAGCACTACTTTCTTGGTGGTATGAGGTTCTGGTGTCTCTCTGCTTGCTTCTCTCTTTTATACCTCAATTGAAACTGTCTTAAGATAGTATTGCAATCTCATAGACTTTATCAAAATAACTGCCACTAATCCATCTTATTAAATCATAGGATAGAATTTGTAAACATAGGAAAATCTCATCAAATGCTGGAAAATCACATAATAAAGGGGCAGCACATGACCCAACTAAATTGATATGCACATATTCAGATCTGACTCGACAGCACTTGGCTTGGCAATGCAATTCGTGTTACCCTCCTTAGCCTCCATTTCTTTTTTGTATCTTTGATTTCTTCCGTTATCCAGTAGTTCTTGAGCAAAATTGTTGAAAGGTAAAAGCTATCTGACAGCTTCCAAAATCAGAAACATGTGATTTCCAAAAGCTAGTTGATAAAATCCTTAAGAGCTAATACTAAATTTAGAAAAATAGTAAAATTTAAATAAAGACTTGGCATATCTAAACAAATATGATTTCAACAATTATGTGGTATACAATCTTAAAATAATTTACAAGACCTTTTAGGTAATTTTTAGACATTAAATTGAGTAGATTTTCATCATAATTTAAGTTGATATACTTTTGCTTTTTATAGCACACACACATACAAAATACATCTATATCTGTATTTATATAGTCTTCTGCTAACACATGTGCTCATTTTTTCCAATTTAAAAAGGATGTACTATAAGACATCTAGAACAAAGACAATGTTTAAGAAGTTTGTTAAAAACAAATGTATTTAATACATTCAAAAGTTTAATGGTTTGATTTATGAGATTTTTTCAAAGCTTTAACATGAAATAATACATAAAACAAAGAATTGGGCTTCTCACATTAAATTAACAAAAAAATTCTTTGACTTCTGAGTTAAAGGGTTAATATCTTTGTGTAATCTGCCTTGATGACTAAGGTTTAGCATCTCACTAAAATAAAATTCCTGGGTCAAAAATTCAAGCTGCATGACTTGAGAAAAAAATCATGTACAGTAAAAAGTTATTTAATATGCTGTAAATTACATGGAATGTGTAGTCCAATCAAGAGATCAAGTCCAATCAAGAAAATGTCTGATTTCTCATTGGGTCAAGATTTCTGTTAATTTTATTACTACTTCTTTATTGATACATTAGTCACGACTTTATTCTTTTGAATCTAGCATCACAGTCAGTGATTTGACTGGGGCATTCATACTGTTTAGCTACGAAGTCTTTTTATTACTGTTCAGGTATTTAGAGACTTGGCATATTCTAACCATATGGTATGATGTCTCAATATTATTTAGTGCATTATATTTGAAGGTATTTGAAAAAAGGTTAATTATTATACTTAAAAATATTTTTGTTTAGTTTTCAAAGACTGACAATTAAGTTCTGAATTTTTATAACTAAGAGCATTATGCTTATAAATTAATCATGGCCATATTAAGATTTGTCCTCTGCAGAGAAGCTTTTACCTAGCTGATTTGCCAAAATGTTTGACCAAACTGTCTCAATGAAAAGACAGAGTATGTTAGACTTAATGAAAAAAACTGTGACTAGACTCAGTCAAGATTTCTAAAACTATTGTGTAGAAGCTGACGAGCTCACAGACTTTCACTGATCCAGAATCTCTGTGCAGCAGAAATTACCTACGTAAGACTGAGTAAAGGAACACTATGGGTTTTATATGGGGATATTGCTGATGTTTTATGGTCTTTCTGGCTGTAGGAAACCATTTTTATTTCTCCTAAATGATTTAACTATATTGTAGCTCTCAAACTAGAAGTTCTCTTATAAAAACAATTTAGTTATTTCTCAAGATTGTTAATAGGTAAAACAAGGAGGGCCAACTTGCCATTGAGAAGAACACTTAGTATGTTTTAAACGGATTAACAGAAGACCTGCAACAGGAGTGCTCCACCCTATATTATCTTGTCAATCACATATTCTCTAAAGAAAATCTAGCTGTCACAAATGAATTTTTCTATGTCTTCTGTTTGCTCTAAACAAACTTAGTGTGTTCCTTATGGATACATGTTTTTCTGTGATGGACCTAAATGTACTAGTTGAAATGAGTTATTTTAAACTGACAGTGATTTTACATGGGCAATCTCTTGTTGAGATTTCTTGTGAATGTATGGGCAATGTACTTTGAGAATTTTAAAGTTACCTTTAGGTATTCATAGTAACGATGTTAGTAAATATTGAAAAGATCATATTAAATTGCTGCTTGTTATAAAACAAAAGTAAAAAGGAAACTCATTGGTCCAATACTCAGTGTGGGGTTTGTAACTTTAATTCCTATTATGTTACAGTAAAATTGGGGAAAAAATCTTTATCAATCACTATGGGACAAATATCAGATGAATTTGCTAATGAAGTAAAAACACAACAGTAATCTCTGACCTCATTTGCCTAGGTGACATGAGATAAAAAAACAGCCTTAGATTTTTAGCCCAAGGATAATCTGTATTGTAGCAAATACCCCTTGCTGTATTCAGAAAAACAACACAAGAGAAATGGAAGAGAATATACACAGAATTAGAAAAGGAGCTATCTAGGTACACACTATAACACCCTTACAAATACAGGATTTATTTGGTTAGTTATCATCAAGAATAAATATATAAGCTAAATCACTGTTGTAAGAAATAATATTCTTCATCTGTATCTTGGCTTGGCTTTGGTATCTTGATAGTATTAGGTACAATAAAACATAATTTCTATTGTCATACTCACTGAAAAAATCGTCAGGCTGAAATGTTGACGTACATTGAATCTGCATACTTTGGAATACAATTGATGGGATATTGCTATGACTTGAGATCCTAGTGAGAAACCAGATGATATCTTGTAGGAAAGCCAGTCTTGTAAGTTTAAAGAGCCTGCCATGGCTGCCATCTAAGGGCTGGACTAAAGCCAGTTATTAATCATCAATGTATTAGCTCCACTCTTCAATCCAAAGAAAGAATGATGTAGGAAATAGAATCAGGAGCCCAGATACCTCTGTAGGCAGACCATTAGACATTTGAAATCCTGCAGGCATAGTGGGTAAGAGCAGCAGTTTGAATCCACCAGGACCTCCTTGGAAACTTTACTGGGTAGTTCTACTCTGGTATATAGAGTCACTATGAGTCAGAATCAACTTGACAGCAAAGAGTTTGGTTTTTTAAAAAGTTTCAGTGGAGGTATTATACTTTGTGTTTGAGCATGAAGGATGTGACCCAACTGAAGCTGGACTCACAAAGGCAAATAAACCAACATCAACTGAGTATAAAGACAACAGTTAAGACAACTGGAAACTTCCTTTTGGGAAATATTCACATAAACAGGACATAAACATCATTAAAAAAACAGCAAATAGATATAAACTAACAAAAAGTTAGTAGCCACAGTGAAAGGCATAGTACGTCCAATAATTGCCCCTCCCCAAAAGTAGGCCAAAAAATTCTGAGCCCACCTACACTTCAAAAATAGACAGTAGTCTTGAATGACTATTGTCCAAAAAGAAATATAATCAGACATAGCCCCCACAGTGCTGTGTTAAAAATCATGTTTCCTATGTTAGGCTTTCTCTTCTACAGTGTTGTATTAAAATTCCTGCTTCTATTGCTGGGGTTCCTCCTATCTCATCAGCTTTGTCTTTAAATCCTGCTTTTGCTTGGAGGTTTATTAAACCCCTTTGCACCTGCATAGTATGATTAAGAATGTTGCTGTTGTAATTTGTATGAACATTTTACCTGTAAACCCTTTAAAAGTAACTCGCTTGCCCACCCTTGGGGAGCAGTCTTGGTAGTAACCGCTTAGACTGATTCCTATTCCTTGTACAATGAAATAAACGTGACTTTCCTGTTTTCCCACCTTGTACTCTATATCAAGAGTCATGCTAAGCAAGAACTTAGGGTATTCACCCAGTGACAGCCTGCAAGTCAACCCCCAATCCTGACTAAGCCCTGAGCAACACCACGGACTGAGTCTGAGTGCTGGCCCAGCGAGTACCCGGTCTCCAGGATTGACCAGGTTGTTGGACCATTTTTTTTTTTAATGTGTGTTCCTAGTGTCAGCACAAGGCTTACAGCCTAGTAAGGAGCTTTGCTGCAGGCTCTGAAGACCAGAAGGCTCCTCTCACACCTACCCAGGTACCAGGCTAGGTCCTTTCCACAGCCCCAGCTTCTTTCTACCATGTCGAAGGTCAGAGGTCTCCATGGAAAGAATAAACCTGCTGTCCTGGGAGATATCCCCCTTTATCCTGTGAGGGCTGCCTACCCAGCACATTACTCCTGAGTCTACTCCTGGCATCTCAGGTCTTCAGCCTTTTCCCACATCTTCCAGAATTTTGGATTTCCTAGCTTCCTAGGATTGAATCCCTGCCCCAGATCTAGAGGAACCCGGAATTCTGTAAGAAAGTGGCAGGAGGTGGTTGGGGGGTATAGACTTAGGAAGGTTTGAGATGAATCTTTATCCTCAAGTTTTTTGACACTGGCCCTGGGTATGTAAATGGGGAAGTCAAACACTCCCTCATTCTGTGGAAATCACTTCAATAACCTGCTCACTTTGGTTATTATCAGAAACATGTCTTTTCTCTCTGGTATCCTCCAATGTACTCTGCTTGGAAGATCGTGAAACATCCAACTGTCTCAATGCCAGCATCACTGAAATTTACTTGTATACAAGAATCCTTGAGTGGAACCAGGGTATGTTAGTATGTGAAGGAAGCAAAGTCCTTCCTGAAATTCTAATTATCAATATAGCACACAACCATCCCACTCAACCAGGGAAGATCGGAGCTCCCACCTCCAAGCTTCTAATCTGGATAGATGAAAGAGCTTATCACCCAAACAACCAAGGAAGATGGGAGCTCCCATGACACACCCAACCAAGGAAGAAGAAACTCCCAGCACCACCCCGGCCAACCTGGAGATATGGGAGATCTCATTACCCAAACAAATAGAAGGGATGAAAGTTCTCACCACCTACCCAATTCAAACAAAAAAAGAATCTCCCACCACCCCTACCCAACCATGGTAGATGGGAGCTCCCAATACCACCCATTCAACCAGGGTAAACAGGGGGAGCTTCCACTGTAGGTATCACTCTATGGGATATGGTCTGGGAACCTGCAAGAGAGCCACCACCATTTAGGCTGACAGGCTGGCATTGCATACACACGCACAACATGGCTGCACAAGACACAGAACACGGCTCAGCCTCTGTTTTAGTCAGCTAGGGCTGTTCTAACAGAAATACCACAGAGTGGGTGGCTTTAACAAAGGAAGGTTTATTCTTAGACAGTCCAGTAGGCTACAAGTCCAAATTCAGGATGTCTGCTTCAGGGGAAGATTTTCCCTCTTGTCGGCTCTGGAGGAAAGTCTGGTATTGTGTCAGTCTTTGTCCAGGGAGCATCCTGGCACAGGAACCTCAGGTCTGAAGAACGTGTTCTTGTCCCAGCGCTGCTTGCTTGATGCTGTGAGGTTCCCAGTTCTCTGCTTGCTTCTCTTTCCTTTCATCTCTTGTACAATGTAAGGATTAAGGGTTGGGGCAAGCCAGGCTCCAGGGAAACTCCTTTTACAGTGGAGCAGGGAGGTGATCTTCTGAAAGGATTTACAATCCCACTCTAATCCTTTAATACAGCACAGGAAAATCACAAAATGTAGGACAATCATATAATGCAGGGAATCACGATCACATGGCTACACTTATTTTCAGGGGGACACAATATTCAATCCATGACAGCCTCAGTGTGGTGCCTCTAGGTGGAAGATTTGGCATATGGCTGTGACTTGATTTTGGATTGTCTAAGAACCCTAAGAAGCTCTGGCGGTGCAGTGGTTAAGAGTTCAGGATGCTAACCAAAAGGTTTGTAGTTCCAATTCACCAGCTACTCCTTGTTGACCATACAGGCTGGTTCTACTCTGTCCTCTAAGTCTGCTATGAGTTAGAGTTGCCTTGACGGCACACAGCAACAACCAGGACCCCAAACACTACCTTCACTAAAAGAGTGTAGAGTGAGAAGTGATTTAAGTCCGGGGTACACTGACCTGGGTCCCAGCCTGAGCCGAAGGGCCCTTTGGGACTGGGACCAGCTGCAGGTGGTTCCTGACCTCTCTGCTAACCTCATCCAAGGGTCTGGGGAACAGCATCTCGCAGGAGGCGTGCTTGCAACGCTGTTTCTGACCACATGGGGGCACCAGAACCATGGCTTTATCCAGGGTTGTGCTCAGAGCTGCTCAGGGTCCTGGAAGTGCTGGGCTCAGGACCAAACGCGCTGACTCTGCAGGTCAGAGAAGCTTGAAGATTTGAGTCCTCAGATGCTGAACTGTGAAGACAGGTCAGTGGGGAGATGTGGGGCCATGAGGGTTCAGGAGGGCTGTATCACTAGGATAGGGATATGGGGGCTGGGTCCCCAAGGGTGTAGGGGGATTATGGACTGGGGGACCCTAATCGTCTCCCTATCATCACTCTTATCCCCGTTGCCACCTCTTCTTCTCCCTCTCACCTCCCTGCCCTTCCTGAGGGGACTGACCCCTTGGTGCCATTAGGCTCCTCAGCCCCCTCCCCACTCACCTCCATGCATTAGCCCCTCTTTTACTAGGGAGGCTTGTGGGGAGGCCGTGTGATAGACTCTTGAGGAGAGCAACAAATGCCCCTTACACAACAGTTTGCAGAAGAAAATGCTCAGCTCTGAGGGTGGACAGAAGGCAGAGGTTTCAGTATGGACCAAGTTCACAGCCCCTGCTCTTCATGTGAGCAGCCCCAGAGCAGGCACTAGCCCTACCTGCTCAGGGCTGTACCTTTCCTAGTCCACAGCTGCCCAGACCCCAAGTCCAGAAACCTGAGGTGAGGAGAAGGTCATTTCTGGTGGTTTGCTTAAGGCAAAAGAGAGGAAGAGAAGGTAAAGGTTGACGTTAACTTGTGGAGGGTGTGACAGGAAACTACTACCCTGGACTGAATGTTCCAGCTCTGAGCCATCCTCATGGGCAACCTCATAGTTCTTTTCTCTTCTGTCCATGGAGCAGTGTATTAAGAAAGTCAGAGCACACCTAAAGCCTTCCTATTCTTTCACATTAAAGCTTTCCCAATCCCTGCTGGCTTTTGAGGCTCTGCTCCAAGTAAGCAACGGTTGCTGACACCCTCACTATAGAAACCTTTGAATAAATAGCTTCTGTCTGTTTTCACTTGGATTGTCCTTGCTTATTTCTATAGAACTATCCCCCCCCCCCCACTACATATTAGAAAAGACAGAGAAGGGAAGGGAGTGAGGTTTTCTAGAGAAAAAGTACCTGTCCAGTTGGAGTGATTTTGTCCAGATGGAGGCAGAGTGGTTGGTTGGCAACAAAGGCCAGCCCACCTCTGCAGCATTTTCCTAAGTGACTTCTGGCAGCTGTTAAAAAATTCGTTGGTTGTTGTGGAGGCAACGCTTTTGAAGGCCATGTGAGCACCAGGTATCCTTTTCGGTTGATTCTTTTTGAGAGACTGCCCAGGAAGCTTTCACATTTCTGCCCTCCACTGTAAGAAGTCTCCTGGCCCAACTTGCCAGGTATGCACAGCAGTAGGGACTGGGAATTGATATTCATTCTCACACAAAGTTTAGCCTTAACCTCTTGAGGTTTGAGTATCCCCACTTAGTCCTTACAGTTAAGTTCTTCCAGGTTCCCCTGGCATAAGTGAAGAAAATATCTTTTGAAGAACTTGAGGAACCTTGCAGTAGACCCTGGGCCATTTTAGAGAGAGAGGTTAGGGTCACAATCACAGAGAAAATTCTGCTGATCAGATAACTGTCAAGGTACCCATCATGGACGGAGTTTCTGTTGGATACATCCTGTGGTAAATTAGTTCTTCCTTGGGTTCTCTCCACCAATGGAGCTGATGTGGTGGGCTGAGGAGGAAGCCACAAAGATGTGCTGGACTGCTGGCATGGGGTGCACACCTTACAGATACTCTTTGTTGGCCATAACACTGAAGCTAGGTTGGATACCTGATGCAGGAAAAGGAGAACTGGGGAGACTGAAGCAGAAGGCCTGGAGGTCCTGGACTATCTCACGGTTGCATGGTATTTTCTGTTCAAGACAAAGGTCAGGACAAGGCTAGCCTCCAAATAAGGACCATCTTGCTTTGGTTTGTGCTGGCTGAGAACTCTTCATTGTTCACAGGCTTGGTCTTTTCATTTGGGTCAGAAATGGAACTGGCAGTTTGATTTCTGGTCCATCAGTAATTTGTAGATATCTTCCTATGTGTAACCCATGGACACCATTAACTCAGTGTGCCAAAGTCCTAGTTAGTAAGTAGCTCCATGTAAGGCTTTAGTTCATAATATGTATGTCCCTTATTCACATATGAAGCTTTCATGATTTGCTTTGAAGTTCCTCTCTTACTAGAATTGAGGATGAAACATTTCTGGAGCAGATTTTCATGCCCCATGAACATATAGCAGGGAACATGATATTTTCCATTCAGTATCTGCTTTTGTAGCTACTTGAAGTTCTGTCCATCAAAAGACAGGCATCCACTAATTAGTGTATATACAATGACTTCCATCCTCCACATATCCACTGTGGTTTCATTGTATTTTTGGCTTTGAAAGAGTTTTGGGGAAGGACAAATGGGGCCTGCTATAAAAGCTTTTAGTCAAAGGTGACTTCCTTGCTGAAGACAACATCTTCGATCTCAATATCACAATAACATCCAAGAGCAGGTTTTCTGCTTTTAAGTCTATAAACACTAAACTTCTGGTGACAGTATTGCACAACAGGCACTCAGAATTTAGCTTTGGACACTCTGTCTTTCACATTTCCATGCCAAGCCAAAGCCAAGTGCCGTCGATTCGGATCCGACTCGACCCTAGGGAGCCACTAGGTAATCAAGCACTGGCCTTTAATAGCATACTCCATGAATTGGTAGGGTTTTTTCATTCTTGGTCTCTTTAAATAACTGTTAGGAGTCTTCATTATTGTTATTTCACGGGAGATTTTCAAAGGCTGCAGAAGTTCTGTCTCATTTGTTGCCAATGATATTGACCCTGGTGCTCAGTCAAGCTAGGATTAAGCTGATCTGACCTCAGGGCCTCTAATTTCATGGCCCTCCCAATGGGTAAATTTTAACACAAGTAAGTTTTGAGGTAAACTCTGACATTGAGTCAAATTTGAATTCTGACTGACCCTACCCTCTAGCCTCAAGATCCCTACAAAGGAAAGTGCTGGGGCAGATCCTGATCCTGTGCCCAGCTTAGATTATGTCCAGTCTGAGATATAGCCATAGCCTCAGAGCTACTCCCAAACACTGAGTAAAGAGATAAAACAGGAGATTGGAACGACCCATAAGAGAATGGGAAAAACAGGGAGAAAGAGATAAGGAAGAGAAAGGAATTCATCACAGCAGGGTGGAGATCATTAACCGGGTATTGAGAAATGGGAAGAATAAAATGAGTATTAATGGGGTCAAATGAGTCTTTCTTAGCACCTTGCAAGTTGTGTGGTTGTTCCTCAACAATGACAGATTCCTCTTTTGGAGGAATTTGAAAAGGTGCAGGACAAATATGACATTGACAAACCTGACCTCCTACTGCCTGGGGAGATGGTCTCTAATCTTATTTTGTGAATTAGTATTACCAGATTCTTGAGAAACCTTAGTAAAATAGGTTGTAACAGTGGCTATGCTAGTATCTGTCTCAATTGGTTTTGAAAACAAAACTAACTTAAACCACATAGTAGAATGACAGTGAATCACACTTAGGATCTTATGTTTCTTTGCTTATTGTTAGCTACATTTAGTAAAACAGTGTAGTAAACATTTAGTAAAACCAGGCTATGGCCTGGTCTACAATGAAATCTGTGTCACTGTTGGTACAGTGAGCTGTAATGAAGAGATAGTTGGGCAGTGCTCAACTCTGACAACACATGACAATTGAACTATGCACGCATCCAACAGATGTTAGGACTCAAAACTGATTCTTATGACACTGATACCTACAAATAAAGGTTGAGGTTTTAAAGATACTGACACTGTGAAGCAATATTAATCAAAACTAAAAAGAAAAATTAAAAGATTCAACTTATGTCAGAACCAATTTATCAGTCATTGGAATATAACCCAGGTGTAAGTGGTGGATCTCCTGTACTGGGGAAAAAAAAAGCATGTTTTTGTTGACACAGGATCCACAGCTCACTCTTGAACAATCATACAATTCCAAGACCACTGCTACTGAGTCAATTCAGACTCATAGCCACTCTATAAGACAGAGTAAAACTGCCCCATAGTGTTTCCAGGGGGGAAACACTTTTTCCCATTGAGTGACTGGTGGTTTTGAATTGCCAATTTTTCAGTTAGCAAAGGCCCTCTTCAGCTACTGTGCTACTAAGCCTCCTTTAATCATAGCCAAATCAAACCTGTTACTTTGGAGTTGATTCCAACTCCTAGTGACCCTATAGGAAAGAGTAGAACTGCCCCCACAGAGTTTCTAAGGAGTGCCTGGTAGATTGTAACTGCCAACCTTGTGGTTAGCAGCTGAGCTGTTAACTGCTGCACCACCAGGGCTTCCTTGAACAATCATAAAAACCCATCAAAATGAAACCCTTTACTGCTGAGTTGATTTTGACTAACAGAGACTCTGTAGGACAGGGTAGACATATTCTGTAGGGTTTCCAAGAAGCAGCTGGTGGATTTGTACTATCAACCTTTTGGTTAGCAACTGAGCTCTTAACCACTGAGTCGTCTGGGCTATTGAACAATCACAGATGATATTAAATAAAGCAAGCACACAACTGCCTGATTCCAAGTGTGTAGCAAGCCTAATAGATAGAATAAAGGCTACTGTAAACTTTAAGGGCAACTTGTGGTACTTACTGTTAATTGCCACACTGCTAACTGAAAGGTTGGTGGTTCAAATCCACACAGAGGGTAGCAACTGGGTAATCTCCTACCATAAAAATTGTTACTGTTAGGTACCATCACAGCAACTCCATGTATAACAAAATGAAACACTCCCACCTGTGCCATCCTCATAATGGCTGCTGTTTGAACCCATTATTGCGACCACTGTGTCAATTCACCTCTTCAGGGTATTTCTCCTTTTTTGTTAACTTCTACTTCACCAAGCATGATGTCCTTCTGCAGGGACTGATCCCTTTTGATAACATGTGCAAAGTACCCGAGACAAAGTCTCCTCATCCCTGCATCTAAGGAGCATTCTATTCTGGTTGTACTTCTCTCAAGACAGGTTTGATCTTCTGGCAGTCCATGGTATATTCAATGTTCTTCACCAACACAATAATTCAAAGACATCACTTCTTCTTTGGTCTTCCTTATTCACTGACCAGTTTTCACAAGCCTATAAGGTGATTCAAAGTATTATGGCTTGGTGAATTGCACTTCATTCCTCAAAGTGACTTCTTTGCTTACAGTCTAGGAGACCCTAAGAGCTCTGCTGCTAAGCAAAAGATTGCCAGTCTGAATCCACCAGCCGCTCACTGGAAACTGTATGGTGTCCTTCTACTCTTGTACTATAAGGTCTCTGTAAGTCTGAATCAATCCCATGGCAAGGTGTTTTTTTTTTTTTTTTTTTTTTTTTTTTAAATGGCCTGTGGGTTTGCTAGGAGTTGGAATAGACTACGGGGTACACCAGATCGACAGCTTCAAATATATATGACCTGCATGCTCTGCTTTTTAATTTAAGCTGTTTGAACTGTTAAAGAAAGCAGCTTTTATCCTCAGGACCTCGAAGACTTTGAAATAGTTCAAAAGAAGGTGATTCAAGAGAAACCTTAGTGAAATAGGTTGTAAGAACGGCTATTCTAGGATCTGTCTCAATTGGTTTTGAAAACAAAACCAACTTTCCGTAGGAAAGGCAGACAAGAAGAGCACATAGGTGGGCGTGAGGGGCGGGAAGCTCACATAGTCTTGACCCGGTCTCTTTACCCCTCTTCTCGCGGCCCGACTCCGCCCCAGGCCCCGCCCGGCCCCGCCCCAGGCCCCGCCCGGCCCCGCCCCAGGCCCCGCCCCACCCCAGGCCCCGCCCCACCCCAGCGCAGGCACCTGCACACGCTGCGTCAGCGCATAGCCCCGCCCCTCGCGCCATTTCCGGTGGACACCGAGAGGCTGGCTGGGAGATACTATCTGGAGAGGGTGAGTCTCTGTTGTCTTTCGGGTTGAAACCTGCGCTTCTTGGTTCCCTTAACCCCGCGTCTCCCTCTCAAGGACAGCGGTCTCTGCGACTTTAGAATCGTCGCTGCCGCCCCAGTGTCGTCTCGGATCCCCGTCTGTTTACGGTTAAAGCAGCTCTGAGCTCGTCTGTGTGGCCTTCCAGTCTCCGGTCAGTGGATCCCCCCAGTCCTCCCCGCCCTCCGCCTCCTTCCAAGTGGGAGCTCTCCACCGACCCCTTCCCACTTCGCACTCAGAAAGGCCCTGCGGAGTCTTGTCGCTTCCGCCACCTGCCCTGTCCCCTGGGGTCTCAGGGCAGTGCCAAGCACATACCATGGCCCAGAACGCCGATCAGAAAGTTTGTTTGTTCTGTCATTTCCAGTCAAAAAATCGATTTCTTTCTTTATTCCTGAAGCTTAACATTTCTTTCAAGTTTTACTGATGTATACTTAATTTTTAACTTGAAATTTGAGTTTTCTTTTTTGGCCCTCGCCTTTTTTTCTGAAGGTCCTTGGGTTTGGTTTTTTTGGGTGGTCCATTGGAAGCCCTGGTGATGTATTGGTCAAGCGCTAAGGTTGCCAACCGATAGTTCGGCAGTTCAAATCCACCAGGTGCTGTTTTGGAAACTGTGGAGCCACTCTACTCAGACCTGTAGGGTCACTATGAGTTGGATCGATTCCACAGCTACGGATTTAGTGTGGTTTTGGTTTTTGGGTAGCCCAAAGGGTTTCCGTAGGTGTACTAACCTGAAAAAAGATTGGCAGTTTTAATACATCTAGAAGCACTCTGGAAGACAGGCCTGTAAAGATTACAGCCCTCACCCCTCAAAAAACCCATAAGAAGCAGTTCTGCATTCTTTCTTTTTTTGGAGAAAATTAAAATTAGTAATACATGTACAATGTGATAGATCACTTTTATGTGGCCTTTCTCACCATGGTATTGTAACGGCCACCCCAGTGATTGGGCAAAGGCTGTGCAGTGATACGGTGATTGTGGGCTATCATAGAGATTGGTCGGTTTTGCCATCTCACTGGGCTGATAAGGAGCCATTTCACATGTGGGAAAGAGCGTATTTCACCAGCACCAAAAAAGAAGAGCAGAGAGCAGAACATGTGCTTTGGACTGGGGATCCCTGCACTGCAGAGTCCTGGAATTGGAAAGAGTGAGTGAGTGCTATAACATGAAGATGGTGAGAAATGGCAGCAAGACCAAGACCAGCAGAAGATAGCCTTTTGGGATTCTTGGCACATGGAGTGAGAAAGCTTGGGCAAGAGGCTTGCTACAGGAGGAGAGTGACCCTGAGCACTTGGTGTAGCTCTGTTTGCTGACCGATGTCAGCTACAGTTCAGTAACTTTGGTAGAAACTTCCTCCCAGACTGGAGTGCCTCTGGGCACTTATACTGGCAGAACTAAGAGACCCTTGTAACATCTGCTGGAGCAGTAGCAGAGGCTGAGGGTTCAGAGAGATGTGTGCCTGTGTGCATAGATGAGAAGAGGCTGTTCTGATGGAATAACTATATCCTGAGCGTTCCTGAGCCTGAATTGTAACCTGTTAATTTCTTAATAAACCCCACAGTCACAAATATGTCTGAATTCTGTGGGTTCACTGCAGTCAGTTTTGGACTCAGTGCTTATCATACCCAGCAGAGAAGCAGAGTGCTCTGGGAGGAATGATTGGTGTCAGAACTGGTAAAGATGGCAGAGGTATGTGCGACCACTTCACTGAAATAAACCGTGGACTGTTGATCTTACTACTGTTTCCCTCTTGTAGAGTTAGAGTTCAGATGCTGCTGCCTTCACAGCATTTTTACAGCCAGCATTAAAGTACTGCTTTAGGCTAGAAAATCCTGGTAGTGTAGAGGCTAAGTATTAACAGTTGCTGACCAGAAGCCGAGCAGTTTGTGTCTACTTAGTGCTCCTTGGAAGGTCTGTGGGGCAGTTCTCTGTCCTTGTAGGGTTGCTCTGTGTTGAACTGGACGGCAACAGGTTCTGGGTTAAGTTAGTTAAACTTGAGGTTAAGTGCACTGTCTTCCAGAGTGCCAAATCTGAGACTTCTGGCACCAGCTGTAAGTTAGGGAGTTTCCCCAAACCATCTTAGGTTCCAGGTAGACTTTCAGAACTCGTTAGAAGCTATTACGTATTTGTCATTACATTTTTACAGAGAAAACGTTTAAGAAATTGAACCAGTCAAAGAAGAGACATAGGGCAGAATATAGGAGAGTTCCAAATCCTCAGGATGTGATTGATAGTACTCATGGTGACAGTACCGAGGAATTATTGCCAACACTAAATACTCACATGAGCTAGTATATTTTATTTTATTTTATATTTTGTTGTGGTTGAGTTTTCAGTCCATTTCAAATCAATTTGTATTATATAACCCTGAGCACCTGCCTCTATGCAGCTCTATGTGTTCTCCTCATGCTGTGACAGCACACTCTTCCATTACACACTTTACTTGCAGAATCCACTCAGCCAACACTTATCCCCTCCTCTCTCCACACCCTCCTCTCCCCTCTGGAAGAAACCAGTTGGATGGTCTCAAATATATATTAAACCATAAAGTACACCCACCACTTGCATCACTCTATATCTCACAGCCTGTTGTCCAGTCCAATCTTTGTCTGAAGTGTTGGTTTCAATACTGGTTTCAGCTTTGGGCTAGCAACAAGTCCAGGAGCCGTGTTCTCAGGGGCCCTTCAGGTTGATGGACCATCAAGTCTTTTGGATAGAGTTCTAGATCTCCACTTCCCTTTTTGTCTTGCTGCTTCAGGGACTCTTATCTTCCCTTTCAGGACAGTCTTTGGTGGTGGCCGGGCACCATCTAATTCTGGTCTCTTGCTGATATAGTGTCCAAGTCATATGGACCCTTCTGTGTCCCGGGTACATAATTTCCTCATATCTTTGCTGTTCATTGTTTCCATCTACTCCTGGTGGGTTGGGACCAACTGATGTACCTTAGATGACAGCTTGCTGGATTTTGAGACCCTAGGTGCCATTCACCAATATGGAATACAGAACAATCTCTTTGAAAAAGACTAGTTCTGCCAGTTGACCTCAGTGTCCCCTGAAACCCATCATTCCTAGACCCCTGTCTCTGCTACTGTGTTCTTTGAAATGTTGCATTGTATGTAGAAAACCTTTTAACTTATGGTGTTGTCCAGTTGTGCTGAGTTGCCTTCTGCATGCTATCACTCCTTTCACCTAACCAAATTCCTATCAATTACCTAATCTGTGAGTAATGTTATCCCTCCCTGCCCACCCTTGTAGCCAGCAAAGATAATTTTCTTCTGTGGGTAAGTCTTAAGTCTTTATAATAGTGCTCTCATACAACATTTGTCCTTTTGCAGCTGACTAATTTCACTCAGCATGTCTTCCAGATGATTTCAAGCTATGAAATATTTCATACAACTGTCATTGTTCTTTATCATTGTGTAGTGTTCCATTGTGTAACTATACCGTAGTCTTTTAATCCATTCATCTGTTGATGGGCACCTAGGTTGATTCCTTTTTGTGTGTTATTTTGGACAGTGCTGCAATAAATATTTGTGTGCATGTACCTGTTCATGTGACAGACCTTATTTCTCTAGGATGTATTCCAAGCAGTGGGATTGCTGGAACATGTAGTATTTCTATTTCTAGATTTTTAAGAACGTGCCCAGATTGCTTTCCAAAGAGGATGTACCATTTTACATTCCCATGAGTAGTGTAGAAGAGTTCCAGTTTCTCCATAGCCTCTCTACCGTTTGTTGTTTTGTGTTTTTTGGTTTAGTGCCAGTCTTGTTGGAGTGAGATGGTGTGTCATTGTAGTTTTGATTTAGGTTTCTATAATGGCTAGTAATTGTGAGCATTTCCATATGTCTCTTTTGGCTGCCTGGATGTGTTTTTCGGAGAAGTGTCTGTCCATCTCCTTTGTTTAATTGGGTTGTTTGTCTTTTGTAGATATTTTGCAGTACCTTGTAGATTATGGAAATTACATATTGATCAGATTTGTGGTTGCCAAATATTTTTTTCCATCTGTAGGTAGTGTTTTTACTCTCTTGATAAAGTCTTTGAATGAGCATAAGTGTTTGATTTTTAGTAGTTTCTATTTATTTTCTCTTCTGCTTGTGGATTGTTAATTAATATTTTGTAGTTTGTTTAAGCTGTGTGTTAGAGCTTCCAGTGTTGTCTCTTTTTTTTTTTTTTCCTACCACAGTCTTTATCATTTTAGATTTGATATTTAGGTCTTTGATTCATTTTGAGTTAGTTTTTGTGCAAGGTGTGCAAGGTGGATCTTGTTTCAGGTATTTGCAGCTGTCCAGTTTTGCTAACAGCATTTGTTAGACTGTTTTTTCCCCAGCTCACAGCCTTTGGGCCATCGTCAAATATCAGCTCTTCATAGGTGGGTGATGTTATTTCTGGATCCTCTATTTTGTTCCATTGGTCTGTATATCTGTTTTTGTACCAGTACCAGACTGTTTACACTACTGTGCAGTGTAATAGCTTCTACGTTCAGGTGGTGTGAGGCCTCTTACTGTTTTCCTGTTCTTAAGTAGTGCTTTACTTATCCAGAGATTTTTCACTTTCCAAACGAAGTTGGTGATTTATTTCTATTGGGATTACTTTGTACGTATAGATCACTTTGGGTGGAATAGACATTTTCACAATGTTAAGTCTTCCTGCCTGTGAGCAAGGTAGGCTTCTCCAGTTAGTGTATGTCTGTTTTGGTTTCTTGCAGTAAGTTCTCGTAATTTTCTTCATAGAGGTCTCTTACATCTGTGGCTGGATTTACTCCTAGGTATTTTATCTTCTTGGGTGTTGTTTTAAATGATACTGGTTGGTGGTTTCCTCTTTGATAATCTGTTTGTTAGTGTAAAAGAATTCTACTGATTTATTTATGTGTATCTTACATGCTGATACTTTGCTGACCTCTTCTGTTAGTTCCAGTAGTTTATTTTGGATTCTTTAAGGTTTTCTGTATTTAAGAGCATGTCATCTGCATATAGAGATGCTTTTACTTCATTTTTACCAATGCCCTTTGTTTCTTTATCTTGTCTGATTGCTCTGGGTAGAACCTCCAGAACAACATTGAATAAGTGGTGACAGTGGGATCATTGTGTGGTTTCCATTCTCAGAGGGAGATTTCTTTCTGTCTGTCTCCATTCAGGATGATGTTGGCTTTGTGTAGATGCCATTTATTGTGTTGAGGAATTTCCCTTCTAATCCTGTTTGCCGAGAGTTTTTAAGATGAATGGATGTTGGACTTTGTCGAATGCCTTTTCTGCTTCATTTGATAAAATCAAGTAATTCTTCTGTTTTTTTTATGTGCTTGACTACATTAATTGTTTTTCTGATGGTGAAACATCACTGCATCCCTGATATGAATCCCAGTTGGTCATGGTGGATAACTTTTTTAATATGTCGCTGAATTCTTATGGCTGGAATTTTGTTGAGGATATTTGCATCTAAGTTTGTGAGAGATACTGGTCTGTAATTTTCCTTTTTTTGTGCTGTCTAATCCCTGTTTTTGTATAGGGTTTACCTTATTGGGGAGTAGTCCATCCTTTTATATGCTTTTATATGCTGTGAATTGGTGTTAATTCTTCTCTAAACGTTTTGTGGGGTTCTCCAGTGAAGCCATCTGAGCCACGAATTTTTGGTTGGTAGTCTTTATTACTTTTTCAGTCTCTCCTTTTGTGACGGATTTAATAAGTTTTCCTACTTCTCCTTGTGATAATTTGCATAGATAATGTGATTTTAAAAACTGTCCATTTCCTTTCAAATCTGTTAGAGTATAGTTTTTCATACTACTCTGTTATGATTTTTTTAATTTCAATTGCATTTTTTGTGAAATTGCCTATCATTTCTTATTCGAATTGTTTGCTTCTGCTCTAGTTTTTCTTTTGTGATTTTGCCTAGTGGTTTATCAATTTGGAAAAATCCAGTTTTTGGTTTTGTTAATTCTTTCAGTTGTTTTTGTATTCTCTGATGCATTTAGTTCTGCTCTAATTTTTATTATCTTTTTTTTTTTTATGGTGCCCAAGGCATTCTTTTGTTGTCTTTCTACTTGTTTATGTTTTAGGATTAATTCTTTGATTTGAGGTGTTTCTTCATTTTGGATGTGTGCACTTACTGAGATAAGTTGACCTCTGTGCATTTCTTTATTATATCCTTGATTGCTTGTATAACTCACAAATTTTTGAGTGAGATGTTTGGTTTCCAAGAGTTTAAGTTCTTAGCCATGTTTTCTCTGCCACTGATTTCAATCATTATGGCTTTATGGTCTGAGAAAATGCTTTGCAATATTTCAGTGTTCTGGATTTTGTTGAGACTTGCTTTGTGGCCTAATAGGTGGTTTATTCTGGAAAATATTCCATGTGTGTCAAAAAAGGATTTATGTTTGTCTGTTCTTGGGTGGAAAGTTCTGTCTATGTCTCTATGAGGTTGAGTTGGTTGTTTGTTGTAATAAGATTTTCTGTATTTTTGTTGATTTGACTTAGTATTATGTCTTCCATTTAAAACTAGGTTATGAGATGCTTCCTAAAATCATCATTGTTCTTTATCATTGCATAGTGTTCCACTGAGTATGTGTGCCATAGTTTGTTTATCCATTCATCTGTTGTTGGGGATCTGGGTTGATGCCATGTTTTTGCTCTTGTGGACTGTGCTGCAATAAACATTCGTGTACATATATATGTGTGTATGAGTGCCTTTGATTCTATAGGATAGACTCTGATCAGGGATTACTGGATCAAATGGTATATCTATTTCCAGCTTTTTAAGGAAGCACCAGATTCCTTTCTGAAGAGGTTGTATCATCTTGCAATCCGGCTAGCAGTGTAGGAAAGTTCCATTCTCTCCACAGCCTCTCCAGTATTTGTTTGTGTTTTTTGGATCATGGACAACCAACCTTGTTGGGGATAAGGTGGTATTTCATTGCAGTTTTGATTTGGATTTCTTTCATAGCTAATGATCATGAGCATTTCCTCATGTGTCTTTTGGCTGCCAGGATGTGCTCTTTGGTGAAGTGTCTGTTCATCTCCTTTGCCCATTGCTTAATTGGGCATTTACCTTTTTCTTGCTGATATTTTGCAGTACCTTGCGACGGCACTTGGCTGGCTTGTAGATTATGGAGATCAGACATAAGTCTGACATGTAGTTGCCAAATTTTTTTTTTTTTTCCTATTCTGTAGGGGGTCTTTTAATTCTTTTGGTAAAGTCTTTGGATGAGCAAAAGTGTTTGATTTTTAGTACTTCCTATTTATCTGTTTTCTCTTTTGTTGATTGGGCTTTGTTTATCAGATTTTGAAGTCATTCTGAGCTGTGTATTAAAGCTTCAATTGTTGACCCGATTTTTCTTGCATGATCTTTTATCATTTTGCATTTGATATTTAGGTCTTTTATCCAATTTGAGTTAGTTTTTGTGTGAGACATGGATCTTGTTTCAGTGTTTTGCAGATGGATATCCAATTTTGCCAGCACTGCTAGTTAAAGAGATTGTTTTTACTCCAGTTTACAATCTGTTAGGAACTTTGTCGAGTATCAGCTGTTCATAAGAGGATGGTGGTATCTCTGGGGTCTCAACTGTGTTAATTGGTCTGTATGTCTCTTTTTGTACCAGTACCAGGCTGTTTGGACTGCTGTGTCGGTATAATAGGTTCTAAAGTCAGGTAGTGAGAGGCCTCCCAGCATGTGCTGCTTCTTCTTTAGTAGTACTTTGCTTATCTGGGGTTTCTTCCC
Organism: Heterohyrax brucei; assembly: GCA_028571685.1. NCBI lineage: Eukaryota > Metazoa > Chordata > Mammalia > Hyracoidea > Procaviidae > Heterohyrax > Heterohyrax brucei. The sequence continues at coordinate 126,158,937 of CM053150.1, read as the reverse complement.
TTTCCAAATGAAGTTGGTGATTTGTTTCTCCATTCATTAAAAAAAAAAAAAAAAAAAAAAGGGACGCTGGAATTTGTATTGGGATTGCATTGTATATGTAGATCACTTTTGGTAAAATAGACATTTTCATAATGTTAAGTCTTCTAATCTATGAGCATGGTGGGTTTCTCCATTTATGTAAGTCTCTCTTGGTTTCTTGCAATAAGGTCTTGTAGTTCTCTTTGAATAGGTCTCTGTTTCTCTAATTAGATTTTTTGTAGGTGTTTTATCTTCTTGGGGGCTATAGTAAATGGTATTGATTTGGTGATTTCTTCCTTAATCTCATTGTTGGTGTAAAGGAATCCTACTGATTTACTTATGTTTATAGTATATTGTGATACTTTGCTGAACTCTTCTGTTAGTGCAAGTAGTTCACTTCTGGATTCTCTGCATGTACAGATCATATCATCTACTGATAAGGTGCTTTTTTAAATTGTGATTGAATGAAAGTGTACAATTCAATTTAAATTTGCATGCCTGCCTATCTGCAGCTCCTTCTGCTCTTCTTGCTTGGTGACTGCACACTCCTCCTTTCTGTTCTATACATGTCATGTCCTCATAACAATCTCCTGTCCTCTCCTTTGCACCCTCTCTGCTCCCTTCTAGAAAGGCTTCAGTAGGACAACATCCTATAGATGCATAGAACCGTAAAGTGCACACATGATATGGTCACTCTGTGTCCCCGAGTCCAATCCATTCCTGTCTAACGAGTTGACCTCAGTAATGATTAATGATCAGGGGCAGTATCACATCTAGGGGCCCTGCTTCCATGGGAACTCTCAGGCCTTTGGACCTTCAATTGCTGTCTTAATGGGGTTCTTAGGGTGCACCCCTCTTTTTCTTGTGTTGTCACTGGGATAACAACTGGGACTCATCACGCATCACAGCTATCATTGGTGGTGGCTGGGTACCATCTGGTTCTTCTGGTCACATGTTGATATAGTCACCCATTCACGTGGGTCCTTCTGTCTTCTGGGCTCTTTGTTTGTCTTGTGTCATTGTTTTCTTTGGTGATCATCTGTTCTAGCTGAGTTGGGATCATTTGGTGTACCTCAGTGGCAGTTTGCTAGCTTTTAAGACCTCAGGCACCTCTCACCAATATGGAGTGAAGAAGACTCTCTTAGCAATAGGCTAGTTATGCCAATTGGCCTTCATGTCCCTAAATAGGGTGATTTTTACTTCTTCTTTGCCAACTTGGATGCTCTTTCTTTGTCTTGTTTAGTACAATGTCTAATAGAAGTGGTGAGACTGGGCATCCTTGTCTAATTTGTGTTCTCAAGGGGAGTTCTTTCAGTCTGTCTCCATTCAGGGTGATGTAAGCAATTGGCGTTGCATAGGTGCCCTTTATTGCATTGAGGAATTTCCCTTCTGTTCCTGTTTTGCTGAGCATTTTTAGCATGAATGTTGTTAGACTTTGTCAAATGTCTTTTCTGCGTCAATTGACAAAATCAGATGATTCTTTTGTGTTATTTATGTGGTTGATTACGTTAATTGTTTTCCTGATGTTGAACCAGCCTTGTATCTCTGGTATAACTCCAACTTGGTCATGATGAATTATTTGTTTGATATATTTTTGAATTCTGTTGGCAAGGATTTTGTTGAAGATTTTTACATTTAGATTCCTGAGTGATATTTGTCTGTAATTTTCCTTTTTTGAGGGATCTTTCCTTGGCTTTGGTATTGGGGTTATGAAGGCTTCATAGAATGAATTTGGGAGTATTTCATCCCCTTCTATGCTGTGAAATAGCCTTAGTAGTATTAAAGTTAACTCTTCTCTGAAATTTTGATAGAATTCTCTGGTGTAGCCATCTGGGCCAGGTATGTTTTCTGGTAGGTAGTTTTTGATGACTTTCTCAATCTCTTCCTTTGTGTTGGTTTTATTAAGTTGTTGTGATAATTTTGGTAGGTAATGTGCATCTAGAAATTTGTCCATTTCCTCTATGTTTTGAAATAGTCTTTTGTAGTATTCTTTTATGATACTTTTGATTTCATTTGGGTCTGTTGTGACATCTCCCATCTCATTTCTTATTCAGGTTTATTGTTTGATCTACTGTTTATCTTTTGTAAGTTTAGCCAATGGTTTATCAGTTTTGTTGAGTTTTTTCAAAGCTTGCATTTGATTTTGTTAATTTTTTCATTTGTTCTGTTCTCCAGTTCATTTAGTTCTGGTACCTGAGGGATTCCTCTGTTACTTGTTTTCTGTGTTTTCAAGCTGTCGGTTAATTCTTTGTTTTGAATCCTTTCTTTCTTCCGGATGTGTGCGTTTATAGAGATGAATTGACCTATGAGTACCGCTTTTGCTGTATCTCATAGGTTCTGGTAGGATGTGTTTTCACTCTTGTTTGATTTCATAAATTTCTTTATTTCATCCTAGATTTCATCTGTAACTGATGGATTTTTGCAGATTCCGTGAGTTCAAATTTGTATGTTTTTTTTTTTTTGCTGTTGGTTTTGACTTTTATGGCTTTATGGTCTGAGAAGATTCTTTGGAATAATTCAGTGTTTTGGATTTTTTTGAGATTTGCTTTATGTTCTAACATATGGTCTATTCTGGAAAATTTTTCTTGAGCATTGGAAAAGAAGGTGTAGTTACCTGTTGATGGATAAAAAGTTCTGTGTATGTTAATGTGGTGTAGTTGGTTAATTGTTGCAATAAGATCTTCTGTGTCTTTACTGAGCTTTTCTCTGGATGGTCTGTCAATTAGTGAAAATGGAGTGTTGAAGTCTCCCACTGTTATTGTAGAGTGATCTATCTCATTTTTCAGTGTAGTCAGTGTTTGTTCGGTGTATTTTGATGCTGTGATATTGGATGTATAAATATTTAGTATTGCTAAGTTTTGCTTGTTTATTGAACCTTTCAGCAATAGTGACCATCCCTGTCCATGATGGTGTAGTTTGCATTAAAATCTGTTTTATCTGAAATTAGTATTGCTACTCTTGCTCTTCTCTGTATGTTGTTAGTTTGGTATATATTTTTCCATCCTTTAATTTTCAGTTTGTTCCTATCTTTGAGTCTAAAGTGTGTTTATTGTAACCATCATATAGAGAGTGTCTTTTGATCCAGTATATGACTTTTCTTTTCTGGGGAGTGTTCAGGCCATTTACATTCAGTGTACTTACTGATAGATATGTGTTTAGTGTTGTCATTTTGATGTGTTTATTTTTGTGTTGTATAAATATGTTCTTGTTCTCAACATTCTGTTTTGGGTCATTCTTTTTTGTGGGTTGACTCTTTTACTTTTTCATTGTTGGTTTTGTGTTTGTTGAGACTTCTGTGTTATTTTTCTTGTTTTGATACATTGCGTTGTTATTGTGCTTCGCTGCTACTCCTATGATCCCCTTTAGTAGTCTATGTTTAAACCCAGTTTTCACCTCTGCATATGTTTTTAACTTTTTCTGTATCTGAAAGGAGTATAACTACTGTAGTATATCTCTTTTTTTAGTGTGATAGTGTTACAGTTTTCATGATATGATCACTAGTTCCATTTTTTAATATTACAGCTTTGATTGAACCTTGTGACTTCCATAACTGAGTAGATTTCTGGATACTGTGTCCTTCCTACCTCTTTCAATATACATGTATTGGTTTTTTTTTTCTGAGCAAAGAGCTTCTTTCAGTAGTTCTTGTAGTTTTAGTTTAATTTTTGCAAAGTCTCTTAAGCTTTTGTTGATCTGCAAATATTTTAATTTCATCTTCATGTTTGAGAGACAGTTTTGCAGGACATATAATTCTTGGTTGGAAGGTTTTCCCCTTCAAGGCTTGGTGTATGTCTTCCCCTTGCTTCCATGCAAATTTCATTTCTGTCAAAAAGTCAGACAGACGCCTATAGGGTTTCCTCCTAAATGGTCGCTTTGCTTTGAGCCTGTCTGTCTTTACAAAATCTGGTTTTGTTTCATTTTTTTAAGCTTGATTATAATATGTCTTGATGTCTTTCTTTTGGGGTCTTGCCATTGTGGTTTTCGACACACATTGGATATCTGTGTTCTCTTTATTCTTTAATTTCAGGAAAATTTTCTCTCAGTAACTCAGGAACTCAGCCATCCCTTCCTGTTGAGGAACTCCCATTAATTACAGATTATTCCTCTTAATAGAGCCCCACATATTGACACTTGGCTTAGCTGGCTCTTCATTTTTTAAATGCCTGTTTTCTGATTTCTTCTCATAAATGCTGGTGTAAGTTGTTGTATCCTCAGGGTCTCTAAGTCTGACTTCTGCCTCCTCAATTCTGTTCTTTTGGCTTTCGATTAAATTGTCTAATTCTCTAACTTTGTTATTGATCTACTGGATTTTAGATCATTGATGTTCCATCAGTTCTGATAGCTTGCTTAATTTTAATTTTGCTCTACTGCATTTTGTTTAATGTCTAGGAGTGTTCCACATGTGATTCTTTTGTACTTGACCTGTGATAGTTTCAGAAAACCATCTTCATCTGGGAAGTTTTGTGATTCTTTTGGGAGTTTTCTGGAGCCATGGTGGGTTGTTTTCTTAAATGGTTAGAGATGGATTTTTGGTTTTTGCACCATCTAGAGGCTTTTTAGTTCCTTTGGTATTACCTCAGCAGGAGCTGAGGCATGATTCTGAGAGGGGAGTACGTCAGCAGCTGTCTTCTGTGTACTCTAGTGACTGGCCCCAATGGACACTATGGGGTGGCAGGCTCTGTCTCCTCTCTTGCAAAGGTGCCACTCTACTTATGGAGTCAGTGGGGGTCTGTCAGCTGAGCCTATGATGTGCATCAGTAAAGATTGAAAGAGATGCCTTAGGGCCTCTCAGCAGTTATTTCTCCAGAAAGTCTTATTTTAAAAATTTAGGAGCTATGCAACAGCTGCCTAAATCAGTCAGGCTATCAGATGGCAGGCCCCATCTTCCAGCTAGCAGTGGAAGCAACTCTTTGTCTGGCCTCAGTTGCTATGACATTGTTCAAAGTAGGGAGGGGTTATGACATGGCTGCCATCCTCACCCAAGCCCTACCTGTAAAGTAACACTGTGCACTGTGCTAAACACAGCTTTTCTGCTGGAGAAGCACATCCTGGAGTGGCCTTGCTTCTCAGCTTACAAATTACCCCTGCTGAGGCCTCTGGTTGATCATCTGCCTCCCAGATGACCAAAATGGTGTCCCAACTGAGCTGCCTTTCCTACTGTGAAAGAGCAGAAGCTATGGTGGAGCTCAGAAAAGAGAGGTTGTGGGGTCATTGGTGCCCTCACTCGGGAGCCAGGCTATCAAAATGTGGCTATCCCGTGAACTGTCTGTCTGCTGCACTATATGCTATTTACTGTCGTACTGCAGTTCAGTATATTTGCTGTCTTATGCCATCTGCTGCCACTCAGATAAGGAAAAAAAAGAAGAAAAAAGTGTTAGGACCTACAGTTGGCCCAAAGAATGAGTCAGCAGGAGCAGAGTGCAGCTCACTGTGCCTCATCAGAGAGGTAGTTTCCCGTTTAGTGGTGTGTAGTCCAATGTGACAATCCTGTGGCATGTCCAAGGAGTTTGGGGGTGTACATAGAGTTCCATTCAATTGTCAATCCAGGCCTCTGTTTTCAGAGGGAATTGAAGAGATGTGTGTCTAGTCCACCATCTTGGCTCTGCCTCTTTGGGAAATTTTTTGAGTCTTTATTTTGGGAGTTTTTTTGAGCTGCAGTGATTTACTTCATTAAATAATGAGATATTAATTGTTGTCTTCGAGCCATCAGATATGGGTTGTGATTTACTTGTTAGGTTATTACAATCTAACTTATATACATATTTGTTTTAATTTGGTTTTGAGTGTCCAGGTAGTCTAGTCATTTGAGCTAGAGGGGTTATTGGAGCGTTACTAATTCACATGTCATGTTACCCAGTGGTTGGAGGGATGACTGTATGGAGGGAGATTGTAGGAATTGCTGGCTTAAGGCAACCAGTGAAACTCTTCCTCCAACACTCTCTTTGCTTCCTGCCACAGGTGCAGCAGAAAAATTCATGTACACATCTAAAATGCCTTGCTTCCTACCCAGGTTGTGCTCTAGAATTTAGAGTCAGGTGTAGAGCAGAGATGGAAGGGGAGAAAAGTCTCGGTATAGGGAGTGGTCTTAGTGCATAGGAAAGGTCTGAGTCATGAAAGTTGTTAAGTATGTTCCACTGAACTTCTGTATCTCTGTAGGTGCAGCGATCTGCAACTCAGAGGAGCCAGTGGAACTTGTCTTCTACATCTGTCTTTGTTTCTGTCTCTGAGTCCATGAGAAAAGCTCAGGGCACATAGAAAATGCCCCACTTCTGGCCTGGATAGTGCACTAAAATTTAGTGTCTGGCATGGAGTAGGTGGGAAAAGCTGGGAATAGGGAGAGAAATCAGCACATAGTAAAGGATTGAGTCCAAGGGTTCATAAGCGTTTAGCTTGAGAGATTCCAGTGGAAGTTGCCTGGGTCCCTGTAGGTGCAGCATTCCGCAGCTAAAGGAGAGCCAGTAGTAGTTTTTGTCTGCTCCTTTTTTCCCCTCTCTGAGTCAGGGAGAAAAGCTCAGGGCACACTCGTACAGTGTCTAACTTCCAGCTGAGGTTTATACCAGAGTATCACCTGTGGTATAGCTCAAGAGGAGGGAGTGGGGAAGGGCACTGCTGCACTCCACTGCCAGCCTCTCCTGTGTCCCCCAGGTGCAGTGTCTTAAGTTCAGCCTCTTGGTAGAAAGAAAATGCGCTCTACTCAGGCATTGCTGCTCAGTGTGGCAGCTGGCCCTAGCAGTGCTCCTAGGCACAGCAGTCCTCAGCCCAGCCTCCTGACCAACTAATGGGGCTTCTGTACATGTGCTGCTATTCTACTCCCATGGAAGCAGAAGTGGAATGTTCTGTGCTGCCAGTTCATGTCTGACAAGGGTAGTTGTTCTCCATCCTGTTGCCCAGTCTGATTTCACAACTTTTGGCCTGATCTTGGGACTTCTAGAATGTCCTTTTTGTTCCATTCAGTTGTTTTTCAAGGCCTTAGTTGTTTTAGAGAGGTCAGTCAAGATGTGTGCCTGGTTCACCACATTAGCCCTGCCTCCCTGGTTTTTCTTTTTGAGTCTTCATCACGTAGGTGTGGTTGAATTATTGCCCATATTGCAGAACTCCAGCTCTCTACTTGCCTTTCCATCACCTAAGTCAGGCAAGTATCGTTGGTGCAAATCTCATTAAGAAACCTAAACTCCATGTTCTAAATGCCTTATGATTGTTCGTCTTCCAGCTTGTGCTTGCCAGCCAGCTAAGCTTAAGCATTACTTATCTTCCTTATGAACTCATCCTCACATGCGCATACCAAATCCCAGAAAACAGTCCAGAGGGTGTTTCTCCCATTGCTGACTCTCTGTCCCCACCAGCACATCACAGCTGGTATTCCAGGTAAGGATTCCATGCCCACTGCTAAAATTAAGCCCCCAAACCCTCAGTTTCTCAGCACTTGTTTTAAGGTGACCAGTAGTCCCTAAGACCATGAAATACAGTGTACTTCTCTCTTAGATTTTATTACAAGCCTAAGTCCCGATCTATTTTTGGTCTCATTGGTTCTTCCTTATGGTGCTCATATTAACTCATTGTGTAGCCCTGGAGTGTGTTCCCCTCTGGAATCTGTGAGAAATAAACAGTCATTTCTTTGTTTTAGGTGTTGAATGTTAAACATCTTTGTAACCAAACAAACACCTAATTCTCACACAGGTGGTCCTACCAGCTGATCCCCCAGGTACCTGTGTGGTTCTTCCTGCAGTTGTCTCTCATTTACCTATTCATCTTTGCCTGAAAATAATACAAACCTCAACTCTCTAATCACATGGAGGATCTTTCTGGCATGTCCACCTTTCCCCTCATTGTCATATCTTTAGTATAAATGATTAGGTGAGGACCAAGGTGTCCATCATAAATCACAAAGGCAGTCCTATCACTCTGGAAATTTCAGTAATTTAGAAGTTTCCTCCTAGCAGCCAGACAAAGGCCAGAACTCTTGTTGTTAATTAGTTGCCACTGAGTTCATTCTGAAGCATGGTGATGCCTTTTGAGTACAGTAGAACTACTCCTTAGGATTTTTAAGGCTGTGACCTTTTGGAGGCACATTGCTGAACCTGTCATTTTAAGTGCCTCTGGGTGGATTTAGGCCACCAGCCTTTTGACGAGTAGTTGAGCACTTAACTTTGCCACCTTGCAGCCACAGAACTCTCATCAGATGAGATCTAATTCTTTACTACAGGGTGGGGGAAAAAAAAAACAGAACATCAAGTCAATTTTGACTCAGTGACCATATAGAATAGACTAGAACTGCCCCATAGTGTTTCCAAGGAGTGCCTGGTAGATTCAAACTGCTGACCTTCTGGTTAGCACCCCTAATTATTGACCAGTGTGCCACCAGGGTTTCCACAGAAGTGGAATTTAAGTATGTCCATGGTACTAAAATACAGTAAAACATGAACAGAAAATTATAATGAAAATCCAGTCACAAAATTCGTCATTTAAAGACAACTGCTCTCAGTTTAGTTAACTGCGTGGACTGCCAGTTAAGTTCATGAACTCATCCTAGAAAATGTGCTACATACCTCATTGTTGAATATAACTACAGTCATCTTCAAAGTACTCCCCTTGGGAAGCTATGCACTGATGCCAGTGTCTAGTCTACCCTTCAGAGCAATTTTGGAACTCTTTTTCTGGAATGGCCATCAGAGCAGTCATTGTGTTACCCTTGATGTCCCAAATGTCACCAAAATGTCTCCTGTTCAATATTTCTTTTATCTTTGGGTAAAGAAAAAAGTCACTGGGGGCCAGATCAGGTGAGTAGGGAGGGTCTTCCAATACAGTTGTTTGTGTACTGGCTAAATACTCCCTCCAGACTTGCCACCATGCCACTGTATGCGATGGGCATTCCAGAAAGAGTTTCAAAATTGCTATTGTGATATTCGACAACATATAGCACTCAGAACAATTAAGCTTGCATACTTAATTGTTGGATCTCATATATTGTTGGTGTGTGTACCATAGGTTTCTAAAAAAAACTTTATCATTTCATAAATAAGTTTTGTGTGTTTTTCCCATGGCTTTAAATATTCTTACACTATAATGTTAATAAGCCCTGGTGGTAAAATGGTTATGTGCACAGCTGCTAAATGAAAGATGGACAGTTTAACCCACCTTGTTGCTCTGTGGGAGAAAGGCCTGGCAATCTCTTCCATAAAGATTACAGCCTAGAAAACCATATTTAGTATTTCTACTCTGTCAGGTAGGGTCACTAGAAGTTGGAATCAACCTGACCAGTGAGAAAATAGTAACTAGTTCTGTATGTGAATGTTTGTGCCTATATGATGATCTTTTACATAATTCTTTGTTGTTGATTTTTAATTCGTTTCCAATTTTCTCAGTTTTGAAAGTCTACCAATGTTTTTTCAGTAGTGTATATTTTCCTTGGCTTTTTGATTCTTTGGATTCATTTCTAGGACCCCAAAACCTGCCTTCTGACATTTATTAAGATGTTTGACCCAAGGCAAGTTAGTGTCTGTGACATAGTTGTGTTTTTCAAGTGAGAACAGATCCTTTCTGTTACAATCCCAGAGTTAGATATTAACCTTTCTTTAAATCCTCTCATTGACGTTTTGTCATCTCTAACTAGATGGATTGTTGCTGTGGTTCATCTGAGAAGTTATGTCACTTGGTGGATAGAACATGATGTTTGTCACTAGGTTGAAGAACGCAACTTATTGTGTTTTTTTTTATTTGTATATTTCTTTTATCATCTACCCAAATATGAAATCCACAGTGGATATCATATCTTTGGAACCTCTTGAGCAGTAGCTTCCGATTTTCCCCTACCGTGAGTCCCAGGTAGCAACTAATAATCTCAGGCATCTATGCTATAATCATAGGTTAAAATTAGGTATGTATAATATCAGAAAGATGAAATAAACCTAGTTGCTCATCAACATATGAATGAATAAACAAACCACGGTATAGTTACACAATAGAATACTATGCAATGATAAAGAACACTGATGATCTTGGGAAATATCTGATAACGTGGCATCATCTAGAAAACATGGAGTGATCTAGAAAACATGCCGAATGAAATTAGTTGCAGAAAGACAAATATTGTATGAGACTGCTGTAAGGACTCAAGAAAAGGTTTAAGCACAAAATAATGTTTCATGATGACAAGGGAGTGGTGAGGGAGAGGGGTATTCACAGATTAGGTAGTAGATACGAATTGGGTTAAAGGAAGGAAGTGAGAGCACACAGTAGCAGGAAGATTAATACTGCTGGAAGTTTCCCTAAATATAATCCAACATTTTGAAGGTTAGAGTAGCAGGGGCAGGGACTGGGAAACATAGGGGACATCTAGGTTAATTGGTATAACTTTTTTCCCCGTTTTTAAGAAAATGTTCTGCATCCCCTTTTGGTGAGTGGTGTCTGGGGTCTTAAAAGCTAGTAGGCTGCCATCTGAGGAGCATCAGTTGGTCCCAGTCCACATGGAGCAAAGGAAAACAAAGGACATCTGAGACATGAGGAATATAGGAGTCCAACAGGGGCCATGTGATCAGAAGACTACATCAGCATGATACCAGAGGAACTAGAGTGTGCCCAGCTTCAACCAGTGACTACCCTGACAGGGAGCACAATGTGTAGTCCCTCATGTAGTGGGAGAAAATGGGTGTCCAGAAATGGAAGTATGTTAAAAGACCAGACTTAGCCCATGTCACATAAAAGTGTTAATCAGGTATTTGTGTTAAACCACTTGGTTAATGGCCGGGAGCCAGCCCCGACACTTTTCAGGGTCCCGCACGGCGGGAAATGAATAAAGGAGACAGGAAAGACTTTTCTGGTTTATGGCAGCACGACCCAGAGAGCAAGAGAGAAGGGTTGTCATAGTTTATTGTTATCTTTTTATAGTTGGTAAGGCAGTAGTACTTTGACCACGTCGGTGATTGGCTAGGCAAGAAGCAAGTACCTCGTGGTCTCTTCATGTCAATCACTGGAGTTTTCTAAATAATGGCCCAAGACTAGTGTCTCTTTTCATGTTAGCCATTAAGATCTTTTAAACAATGGTTAGAGACAATGGTCTTCTTTTGTTGACTATTAGGGTCTTCTCTGTTAGTTAGTAAAAAGCAAACACTTTGTTATTCCTTTTTATGTTAACCATTAGGGTCCTCTAAAGAATGGTCTGAGACAGGCATATTTGTGATTTATAATTAACAGCTGGAGCAAAACTAATCTTAGACTTCTATTAACTTTACCTAAGCAGGAAGAGAGGACAAACCCATCTTAAAAGTTATACAGTCTCTATTTGTTCCTTCTCTGCTCTTCCTTATCTCTTCCTGTAAGGACAATGGGTGTCCACCGTTCCTTATTCTAAGTTTCTCTTAAACTACTCTAAGAAAGGCATTTCTTTTGTATTTGTCTGTTTGCCCGATACCAAATATAATAAACTTGGGAATCTAGTTATTTTCCTGAAGTAAGATGTTCGCTATCTAAGAGCTGAGAAAGAGAGGAAGGGGAGTTGTCTCTGGAAAGCCCTTCAGGGCCTTCTTGCAAGCTTGCTTATCTCATATGAAGGGAGGGGTGAGCAGCTGGGAGAAGTCAGCAGAGGTTGGGCCGGCCTCGCTGCTCTCAAGCTGGCTGTGTTAGAAATCATTCCTCTGAACTCTTTTCCCCAGAAATTCCTGTACAGGTTTTCCCAATATTATTTTATAAACCAAGGGGGTAGTAAAGGGCCCCTCTCAGAAGGCATCTCCCCTGATCCTTGTGCCAGGAGAGGAGGGGGTATCTTTTTGAAGAAAATTTAATTAGGAAGCCAATTAATATCAAGGGCAGTAGGCTAGAAAACATGTCACAGGTGAGATGCTTCAGCCCGTCATTTACAGGGGCTCGTGACTTTGTCTACAAGGCTGATGGCGGACCTCCGCAGTTAATATGTGGAAAAATTAGTTTTCATTTTTATGTATTGTAGTTATCTGGTTGGCATCTTTTGAAGGCCTTCTTAAATCTACAATTGTTTAGTGTGATGACGTTTTCTGTGTTTTATTTTAATTTCTAAGTTAATTAACAGCAAGAGTTGTTGTTTATGATTATCTTTGTATCCCAGTTACACCTGTTGATGTTACTTCATTAGTAGCAGTAAGAACAGAGATAGGTCAGAGAGGATTAAGAATCATGTCATCCTTTTTGGTGCTCTCTGATTTGGAGACATGAAAAATAGTGGAAGAATAACAGTATTAGTGACTCATTTTGAAAAAAAGTCATGCTGTAGAACATTGCAGTGTTTTTTTGAAGCTTAAAGGCATTTTCCTGTTTTTAGTATTTGATTTTTATCAGTGGTAGAAAAAACTTGAGTTATTGCTTGGTATGAAGGCCTTTTATATAGCTTCTTCACCTGTGTGTAGTTTTGAAAAGAGATGTGTTTGATAAGAAAATCTCAGCTGTACTCAAAGGACAGTTTGTATTTCAATAAAGCTGATATTGAAACTTTTAAATGAGATGAAAACTTAAAACTTTAAAAATTTCAGTTAAACATCATTGATTTATTTGACCTACTGTTAACTCTTGCTTCTCTTTCTGCTGACGCCATGGTCTTTCTAGATAATGTTGTATGGACATACATATGTTCCTTGAGTTAACAAGCTGTAGGATTCAAAAGTAGCATGAGGATAATGACTGTGAGTTTTGTATGGCTTTATTCTCCTAAAATCTCAGGAGGACAGAAAATGCTATCAAGGATGATGTAGTGTGGAGATTCTGATGGGTAAAGAAGTGTGTTTTAGACATTTGTATTCAGCAGAAAAGCTAAAAGAGCTTGAAGGTATAGACATTCATTTGATTACTAAATTCTCCTTCAGTCCTACAGAAACCTACCTGTTAAAGACAAAATTTAATCTAAAACATGTGGGTATTTACCATCTCTTTTAACATACTTAGCAGATGTTTAAGGACTATCTTTAAGTAGCAACACTTGAGACTTTTATTTGTTCATGTCTGTTGACAAACCTCTCTCTTAGTACTTGCCAAAGAGAAGAATGGGTGAAAAATGGCCCGTTGGAAAACAACAGATGCACTACTGGATAGCACATACATTAAAAGTGCACATATTAAAGTGATTATTGTATAAACAAGAGAAAACTTTTTAACATTGAGTTCATTTTATTATTATAATAGTGGTGCTTTCTTGAAGGGGCTTAGGTTTGGGGGTGTGTTTTTTCTTTCGATGTTTTCATGCTTTACCATCCAGCTGGAGTTCTAGGATGTGTAGCAAAATCCTAACAAGGATCAGGTGCTAACTATTAAAATTCATTGTCTCAGGATGGAAACTGTTACATGGAAGCCAGCTTTGTTAGTCTTTTAATTTTTGTGTTGAACATATTTATATTTTAATCTTTTAGCAGCTGTAGTCTTGAACTGATTTAATGTTTTGTCGGTATACTTAACAAAAGAGTGGAGTATGGAAGGGAAAACTTTTTCAAATAGTTAAGTTTTTCACCTTTTAAGGGTTAAAACAAAAACCAAAACCTGCATGTCTTTTAATGTTACGTAACTGTCGTTGCTATAAAGTTAGTGTGTTCTTAAAATCCACTTCATACATTATAGATATGGGTCTGTTTTCATTAAACTATTCAGTAACCATTTGAGATAATTCTGTAGTGAACTGGTCTAAAAGCCACCAATAATTCTGAAGGGTACTAATCTGGAAGCCAGACTATCACCAATTGTAGATTAGAATGTGAAATAGCCTTCTAATTTATACATGACAGTGATGTATTTGAGAAGAAAAATACAATGATTGTGTCTGCCTGTCTACTTTCCTTTCAACATATGTATGTTAGAATTTTATGTAGTCTTAAAATTAGTGTTTAGAGTCTACCTTTTTTTCTGTAATAATAAAATACCAATGTAGTGATAGAATATTATGACATTGCAGCAGGAGAAGTATGTGTTTGTTTTGGTATCAAAAAGTGATTCAATGTTGAAATGAATTTTTTTGTATGGTAGGTTGGAGAGAGTTTGCCAGTGACAAAAATATTCTAAATGTGGCATTAGAAGGGTTATAGTTCAAATATGTTCTGAAGGACAATCTTTAGAGAGAGAAATCAGGGGATATCAATGAACCCAAACCAACCCCTTTGCTTATAAAAGTGGTGGCATGACTATATGTATGTATCAGTGTCTTATAGGTATCACTTATATTTACAGAAAACAGAATCATTTTCTTCCAAATGCCCATCGTGATTTTTTTCTATTTTAAGAGCTAGGTACTTAGATTTGTATTTATTTTTCTATGTGAAAATAATGTATTCTTCATGGTTATTCCAGTGTTCATAATGTTCATGTTTTCTTTCTCCCCTTTGAGATCCTTCAATGAAACAGGACTTGGTAGAAGATTTGCTTAAAGGAGAAGTGTTACGTGAATGAAAAGTGGACTGTATGTTTCTAGAGCAGAAAAGATAAAATGGTTCAACTGGCACAGAAGAGAGGTAGTTTGGCCTGGAAGGCAGTAATGCGTGTTGTTTTTAAAGTGGTGGTTGGGGACCAACAGCTATTTTCTGGGGATAAATGCCCGCCCCTCCACTCCACGAACAAGTCTGGGGAGGCGGAATTTTCATTTTCGTACGGCACTTGGCTTGGCATTTATAAATCTGTCTACACAATTTCTAAATGAAGTTAGTGACATTATTAAATTCTGAAAGAATGGTTTGAAATTGTATTTTTCTGGCTTTAACTTTTGTTGAGAAAAATGAAAAATGTGCAGATGAAATCTAGCTATTGTATTATCATAGGGTAACTCTCCATGTCATTTAAAATATTCAAAAACTATTTAAGTAGTAGTTTTCCCCAGGGGAAAAAAAATGCTGAGTGGCAGCATAAGAAAATTGATTTATGTCTACTTTGATGAGTCGGGTCCAACTCAGTGGCGCTTGGCTTGGCTTGGCTTGACTAAGACGGCTGACTTCTTATTTAAAAGCAATGGTGTGCAATGTGATGTCATTTTGTTCAGAATCTTAAATGAGCAGATAAAAAAGACAAAAAGACTAGACTTAATTGTCTGACATTCTGGGGTATTCTGTGAGGACATGGACTCACTGCTAGCCCAGAGGTGAAACTAGTGCTGAAGCCAGTTCTCCAGACAAAGATTGGAGTGGAGTGTAAGACATAGAGTGATGCTGGTGAAGTGTGTATTTCTTGCTTTAAATGTATTCTGAGGCTGTCAGAACAGCTCCTGTCCAGAGGCGAAATGGGACAGTGTAGAGGGGACAGGAGTTGGTTGACTGAATATGGGAAGTACAGGATAGAAAAGAGGAACGTACTGTCACAGAGTGGGCAGAGCAGCTAAAGTTACACAGAGGTGTGGGTGTAGGATTTTACATGGCATATTGACTTGAATTTGTGAACTTTAACTTAAAGCACAGTAAAATATTTTAAAACATTAGAGATCTGCTAGTTGCTCAGAATTATGTGAACCTAGCCATGCACGTACCTTGATCAGAACTGTTTCATATACCTCTGACCTCCCCTCATGTCCTGTGAAAATAAAAATATCTCCCCCTGACTCCCCAACACTGCCCTGTGGACCATTGGAGAAATGTGTTTTCTTCTCAGCTACCGTTGATACCCAAGGATTTTTGCATAGGTTTTTCTCCAGAAGGAGTGGGTGTGCTTGTGTCCTGCTTAGAGGGCTTTAAGAGGATTAATGTTGGTGAACTATAGAAATCTGGTCTGCCTCCGTGAGGTAGGAGAATTCAGGATCTGCCCTTGGATGTCTGTGTTTTTTCTTGACAGCTCCTGCTTTTCTTCACTGAGTTTCCATTCCCATGCTTAAGGAAATGATTGAGGCTTTATTGCTTTCAAAACTGGAGAACTTTACAATATGGCATGTTAACTTTCATCTTCCCCTTTCTTCAAATGATATACCTTGAATTGATGGTGGTTTCAGAACTTGAGTATGCACAAAACTTGTGGACAGCATTTCAGGTACCCAGTATCCTGATTACTCTTGTGCTTGTGAGTTAGTACTTCATAGAAAAGTATGTAGAGGTCTGTACCTTTAAAGTGATTCTAGGCATTTAGAAAGAAGAGGGCAGTAGCTTCTTTAAAAAAACAAAACCAAACATATTGTGATAAAATAAGTGTGAATAAAATTTTTCAGTTTTAACTGCTTTTAAGTGTGCAGTTCAGTGACATTAAGTATATCAATAATGTGCAACCATTTCCATCATCTAATTCCAAAACTTTTTCATCACTGCAAACTGAAACTCAGCACCCCTTAAATAATAACTCCCAATTTCCTCCTTCCCTGGTAGTCACTAATAAACTTCAGTTTCTGCTTTTGTCTGTTCTGCTTATTTGATATATGTTATATTGTGTGATGTTTGTCCTTTTGTGTCTCACTGATTTCACTTAGCATAATATGTTGAAGATTTATCTGTGCTGAAGTAGAAACAAAATTTCTGTTATATGAATGAATAATTCATGGTACTGTCTTTTTTAGCCATTCACTAGTTGATGGATACTTGAGTTGTTTTCACCTTTTGGCCATTGTGGATAATGTTCCAGTGAACAGTGGTCTACAAGTATCTTTTTGAATTCCTCTTTCAAGTCTTTTGGTTGAGTTTACCCTCCCAATTTAAGAATGGAATATCTGGGTCATACGATACTTGAGTGTGTAACTTTTGCTGGACCTGCCAAACTATTCTCCACAGTGGATGTACTATTTGACATTCTCACCCACAATTCGTGACAGTTCCAATTTCTCTTCATTATGACTGACACATGGAGTTTTTCATTTTTCTGATAATATCTATCCTAGTGGGTATATGAAGACTGCCTTTTAAGTTTGCAAACTCATTGTAGAAAAAGTGTTACATGACACCTGATCTCCATAATCTATAAGCTACTACAAAATATCAATAAGAAGAAGATAAATCATCCATTTAGGAAGTGGACAAAAGAGATGGACAGATATTTCTCTAAAGAGGAGATCCAGGCAGCCAAAAAACACATGCAGACATGTTCATGATCTGTAGTTATTAAAGAAATTCAAATCAAAACGACAATGAGATACCATCTCACCCCAACAAGGTTGGCCATGATCCAGAAAACACAAAACAACAAACGATGGAGAGGCTGTGGAGAAAGTGGAACTCTCCTACACTGTTGGTGGGGTTGCACAGTGGTCCAGCCTGTTTGGAAAGCAGTCTGGTGCTTCCTTAAAAAAATGGATATAGATATACCATTTGACCCAGTAATTCCACTAGTAGAAATATATCCTACAGAATCAAGGCCATTCACACCAATAGACACGTGCACAAGAATGTTTATCGCAGCACAGTCCACGATAGCAAAAAAGATGGAGTCAACCCAGATGCCCAACAACAGAAGAATGGATAGGTAAACTGTGGTATACATACTCAGTGGAGCACTATGCAGTGATAAAGAATAATGACGATTCCAGGAAACATCTCATAACCTGGTTTCAAGTGGAAGACATTATGTTGAGTGAAAGTAGTCAGCGACAAAAGGACAAATATTGTATGAGACCTCTACGATAAGATCTCAAAAACAGACTTATGTATAGAAGAAGAGACGCTTTGACAGCTGCAAGTGAGTGGAGGGAGGAAGGACGGAGGGGGGGGGAGGGTTTAGATTAGATAGTTCGTAGAAATTTGGATGAAATCAGTGATAGTACACATTAAAAACAAGACCAGTAGTAAGTGGACTTCAGCATAACTTGAATACTCCTTCCATCTTAACCCAGTATTGCAAGGACAGAGTAGCTGGGGCAGGGGGCAGGGGACCATGCTCTCAGGAGAAATCGAGGCCAATTGGCACAACTAGCATTTTGCTAAGAGGGCTCTCTGCACCCCACATTGGTGAGTGGAGTCTGGGGTCTTAAAAACTTCCAAGCTGCCATCCGAGGGCACAGCAAATCGTCCCAGCTCAGCAGGAACGGATGCTCACCGAGGACCAAAATGACATGGGGTAGAGACAGCCCAGAAGATAGAGAGACCCACATGAGTGAGTGCCTACATAAACTTGGGACGGGAAGAACTGGATGGTGCCTGGCCACCACCGGTGATAGCCGTGATTGGAGCTTACAAAGTTGAGTCTCACTGGCAACACAAGAATAAAAGGGGGTGCACCCTGAGATCTCCACTAAAAGACTGCAATTCATCATCCAGCAGCTTTGAGGTTCCCCTGGGAGCATGGCCCCTGGCCCTGATGCTGCCCTTGCCCATAAATCATAATGAAGGTCCACTCTTCAGACACGAATGGATTGAACTTGGCGACACAGAGTGACCATATGTTGAATGCACTTTATGGTTCTGTGCATCTGTAGGATATCCTGCTGACCTCTAGCTGGAGTAAAGGGAGTGGGTGGAGAGGAGGGTAAAGGAGACTGTTTGGAGGATGAGACATGTATGGAGCAGAGAGGAATAGTGTGCTGTCACCGGGTAGGGAGAGCAGTGAAAGCTGCATATAGGTGGGCATGTAAATTTATATGGGAATGTACATTTTCACTCAGTCATAATAAAAAGAAAAAAGAAGTGCTACATGTCTCGTTGCTGAATATCACTATGGTCATCTTGGAAACCCCTCTTGGATAGGTGTACACCAATGCCAGTGACTAGTCCATCCTTCAAAGCAATTTTGGAACTCCAGCATGTGGTGGCATGGTGGCAAGTCCACAAACTTAACTGTGTAGTTCTTTGTGAAGCAGTTTTTTTTTTTTTTTTTTTTTTAAGCCGGTAAACAACTGTGTTGGAACACCATCTCCTGATCTGGCCCCCAATGACTTTTTTCTTTACCTGAAGATAAAGGAAATATTTAAAACATTTTGATGACATTCAGGACATCAGGGGTAATCCAATGACAGCTGGGATGGCCATTTCAGAAAAAGAGTTCCAAAATTGCTTTGAAGAGTGGACTAGATGCTGGCGTCAGTGTATAGCTTCCCAAGGGGAGTACTTTGAAGGTGACCATAGTGATATTCAGCAGTGAGGTATGTAGTGCTCAGAACAATTAAGTTTCTGGGCTTAATTGTCGGACCTCGTATGATAATAGAGATAGAGTAGATACTGATTACTTCACAGAGCGACCTGTTACATGCTTAACTGTCACCCCTGGACTTGTTATATGAAAAGATGTAATAATAAATTCTTACCTGACCAGTGAGAGTGTTACTTTGTGTTGAGAGATTCTGGATACTTACTGTAATTTTGGCCTTAAGAAACTGTCATAGAAACTTTTCTTGTTGCTAATGAGGAAAAGAGAGATAGGTACTGCAATTAAACTTCTGTACATAACTGATCATTAATGTGTGCTACCTTGGCTGATTCATGATTCTCAGTAGCTTAGCAGTTATGATGTAGATTGACAGTTGCATAAGGATGTTATCACTTCCCTGATGACCTGATACAATGTAACCACCTCTGTGATGCGATCAGTTCTAAGTAACCAGTCAGTGGAAAAGGAGTTTCCTTCAGAGTGTGGCTTGCATCCAGTATAGGCAGACTTTCTCGGCAAGGCTAATGGGCTTTTGGCCCACTTTGGATCCTGCAGCTGGCTCCTCTGCATCTTACCTCCAGTTCCTGGAATATCAGCAGCGTACTTGCTGTCTTACCTTTTGATCTTCAGATTCCTTGACCTCCACATCCTGTGAGCCAGAGGCATGCTCTCTGACCTTCAGATCATGAATTCACCAGCCCCTGAAGCTATGTGAGCTAAGACAAGCCTCCATCCTTACAGATGGAGTCAGGACTTTCCAGCCTCTATAGCCTGTGAGTCATTTCCTTAGTATAAGTTTCTCTCTCTTTTTCTTATTTTCCTGGTTTTACTTCTCTAAAGAGCTGAGCACAAGACAATAACCAAATTTTTAATTGGTCTTCTACCTGTTTTCTTTCTATTTCCTCAGTCCTTTTGGAAACTTACGGTGTAGTGGTTAAGTGCTAAGGCTGCTAACCTAAAGTACAGCAGTTTGAATCCACCGGACACTTCTTGGAAACGGTAGGGCACTGTACTCCCCTATAGGATAGCTATGAAGCAGAATTGATGGGGAGAGTGTGTGTGTGTGTGTGGATTTTACTTATAGTACTTGATTAAGACAATGATATCCTGGTGTTTAAGCTCAAGACTAATGCCTGAGGTCTACATTACTGTTACTCTAACAATGTATGATACTGTTGACTGCTATTTACTTTGCCTATATAAGAATATATCAAAAATATGCGTAATTATGACAGCATAATTAATATTAATTCTTTAATATGCTCTAATGCTCAAGTAGACGTACTTTTTATACTGTGTGGTTGTTGTTAACTTCTTTTTAGTTGGCTTTAACTTAGAGTTACCCCATATGTTATAGAATGTTTTGATGTTTGTGATTCATAGGATTTTCATTGATTGATGTTGAGAAGTAGATCACCAGTCCATCGGATTCTGAGAGCTATGCTGAACCTTTTCAGGATCGTAAACATGCAAGCTTCCACTGACATGTGGTAGCTAGTATTAAGGTATGTTGGCTGGAAATCAGAGCCAGGTCTCCAACATGGAAAAAGAGAATTCTGCCACTCAAACCATCTGTGCCACCTAAGTTTTTGAGTAGCCTTGGGAATGTTTTCCACAGAAGGAATGCAATTTTAAATTGTTACCATTAAAAATCACTATTGTAGTTGATGTGAAATAGTATCTCATTTTTGTTTTGATGTGCATTTCACTAATCGCTAATGCCTTTGAACATCACATGCTTATTGGACATTTGTATATCTTCTTTAGAGGCGTGTCTGTTCAGGTCCTTTGCCTTTTTTTAAATTGGGTTGTTGTCTTTTTGTTGTTGAGTTGTAGGAGTAGTTTATATATTTTGGATATTAAACCCTTATCTGATATATGATTCCTTAGTATTTTCTCTGATTTGTAGATTGTATCTTCACTTTTTTGATAGTGTTTGATACAACAGAAGTTTTAATTTTTTGTGTGTGTGATTGAGTGAAAGTACACAATCCAATTTAAATTTGTGTGGCCTTCTGTCTGCAGCTCCTCTACTCTCCTTGCCCAGAGACAGCACACTCCTGCTTTCCATTCTAAACATGTCATATCCTCTGAACAATATCCTGTCCCTGCCTCTTCACCCTCTCTACTCCCCTCTAGTAAGAGGCCGGTAGGACGACATCCTATAGATGCATAGAACCATAAAGTGCACACACAATATGGTCACTCTGTGTCCCTGAGTTGAGTCCCTTCCTGTCTGAAGAGTTGACCTCAGTAATGATTTATGATCAGGGGTAGCATCAGGTCTAGGGCCTTGATATCCCCTGAGAGCATGGTGTCCAGACCCCCGCCCCTGCTACTCTGTTCTTGTAATACTGGGTTAAGATTGGAAGAGTTTTCAGGTTATGTCGAAGTCCAGTTAACTTGATCCTCTTCCTAATGTGAACTGTCACTGACTTCACCCAATCAAATTTCTATCGACTATCTAATGTATAACAAACCCTCTACCTCCCTCCCCACACCCCTTGCGGCCATCAAAGAGTCTTGTCTTCTGTACATAAATCTGTTTTTAAGTCTTTATAGTAGGGGTCTCATACAATGTTCTTGTGCCACTGACTGATCTCACTCAACATAATGTCTTCCAGTTGAAACCAGGTTATGAGATGCCTCCTAAAATCATGATTGTTTTTTTATCATTACATGGTGTTCCATTGAGTATATATACCACAGTTTATTTATCCTTTCATCTGTTGTTGGGCATCTGGGTTGATTCCATCTTTTTGTTCTTGTGGACTCTTCTGAAGTAAACATTGATGTGCATGTTTCTGTTCGTGTGACTGCCCTTGCTTCTGAAGGATATATTCCAAACAGTGGGATTACTGGGCAAAAGGGTATATCTATTTCCAGCTTTCTAAGGTGGCACCAGATTGGTTTCCAAAGAGGTTGTACCATTTTGCGATTCCACCAGTAGTGTAGGAGAGTTTCAATTTCTCAACAGCATTGGTTGTTCTGTGTTTTTTGGATCATCAGAAATTTTAATTTTGATGAAGTCCCATTTACTTATTTTGTCTTATGTTGGTCATGATTTTGATACCACATTTAAGAATGTATTATTGAAAACTAGATCTTGAAGCACTAACCTTACATTTTTACCCTAAGTGTTTTATAGTTTTGGTTATTTATGGTCATTAATCCATTCTGAGTTAATTTTCAGGTATGGGTCCAAATTTATTCTTTTCCATGGGGAGACCCAATGTTCCTAGCCACCTTTGTTGAAAAGACTTTTTTTTTCCCCACAGTGAATGAATTTTTCACCTTTGTGCAAAATCAGTTGACCAGAAATGTGTACTTCTATTCCGTTTGTCTTTATGTCTATTCTTATACCACATTCATTGAAATATACATTTTATAATAGGTATGTGTCAGTTGTCCTACTTTATTTCTCTTTTTAAGATTGCTTCGGCACTCGGCTCGGCTTGGATGTTGGTGTCTTTGGGTAGTTCCATATGACTTTCAAAATTTGCTTTTCCATTTCTCTGAAAGTGGTTTTGGACTTTTGATATGTATTGCGGTGACTCAGATCATTTTGGATGTTGCTAATACCTTAACAGTATGAAGTTTTTCAGTCCACGAATACAACATGTCTTCCAGTTTATTTAAACTTAAAGAAACAGTTGCGTTTCAGTTGATTCTGACTTAAATGGTGACTCCTTGTGTTTCAGAATAAAACTGTACTGTACAGGGTTTCACTAGCTGGGACCCTTTGGAAATAGGTCTCTAGGCTTTTCTTCTAAGGTAGGTTTCATTTATTTAGGTCTTTTTATTGAAAACCCTTGTGGCTTAATGGTTAAGTGCTATGTCTGCTAACCAAAAGCTTGGCAGTTGTAATCTGCCAGGTACTCCTTGAAAACTACAGAGCCATTGTGCTCTGTCTTGCTATGTTGCTATGATTTGGAATTGACTCAATGGCAGTTGGGTTTGGTTTTTGTTTTAAATTGTTTCCATACTGTTTTATAGTTTTCTGTATGCAGATCTTTCACCTCCTTGGTAAAATTTATTTTTTATTCCTAGGTAGTTTTTTTGGTTTCTCATTAGATGCTATTATAAGTGGAAGGGGTTTTTAAATTTTATTTTTAAGTTGTTCATTGCTGATTTTTATAACTACATGGATTTTAGAGTCTATGATTTTGCAGAATTCACTATACTGAAAGATTTGTAGCATCTGTGAATGAGATAATTTTACTGTCTTACTTGCTACTTTGTATCTCTTTTTCATACTTAATTACTCTGGCTAGAACTTCCAGTACAATGTTGGCAGCAATAGTGAAAGTGGACGTACTAGTCAATCCTTTTCTTAGGGGAAGTGATTTTAGTCTTCATGAAGTATGACCTTAACTGTGGGCTGTTCTTGAATACCTTTTATTATGTTGAGGAATATTCCCTCTAAGTCTGGGGTGTTGAATGTTTTTTTATCATGAGTCTTAAATTTTGTTGAATGTCTTTTTTGTTTTGATCGAGATAATAGTATGATTCTGTTTCATTAATATGATCTATTATGTTGTTTAATTCTCTTATTTTAACCATTTCTGGGATAAATCTCACTTCATCATGGCATGTGATCCTTTTAGTATGCTATTGGACTGAATTTGCTAGTATTTTGTTGAGGATATTTACATGTAGATTCATAAGTGATACTAGTCTCCACTCTTGTCTTGTATCATCATGTAACTTTGGTACCAGAGTATTACTGGCCTTATAAAAAAAGAGTAAGTATTCCTTCACAGTAGTTGCTATGTTTGAGCCTGCAGACTTGAACTTAAAACAGCACCAACAATAAAATTACATTTATTTCTACCACCTGTCTTTTCTCACCTCCAGCTGTCAGAATCTTCAGTTTTAGCAGTCTTCCCGTTTGGCTGGAAGCCCCCCATGGAGTCTGTTTTAGTCACCTGGTACTGCTCTAACAGAAAATACCATGAGTGGAAGGCTTTGTGAAAAGAAATTTTACTGCCACCGTCTGGTAAGCCACAAATCCATTCATGAGTTACAGGTCCATTCAATAGGAGAAATTATCACAGTCTGGTAGGCTGAGTCCAAATTCAGTGAGAGCATCTTGATACAGGAACCTCAGGTCCAAAGGAAATGCTGTGCTCTCAGTGCTGCTTTATTGGTGGTATGAGGTTCCCAACTTACTAGGCTCATTTCCCTCACTTATATCCCATGAGCTGGTAGCTTGAGTCCTGTCTCACCAATACAACTGCTGCCCATTCTCCCTCATGACAGAGGCAGGATTCACAACACATGGGAGGAATTGTATCAAACTGGAACTCATAGCCCACTCAAATCAAAATACACATTTTTGGTGGGACACAGTGCAATCCATGACACTGCCTATTGGCCCCCCGACAAATCATATCATTAGAACATGCAGAATATATTCATTCATAGCATAGCAAAGGTCTTAAGTCCAGGTCCAAAATCCATAAATTCGTCTTCAACTGTGAAATCCAGAACACCTTACCTTTCCAAAACACAGTGGTAGAACAGGCAGGCACAAATTACACATTTTCGTTACAAATGAAGAAATTGCAGGGAAAGCCCTAGCACACACCAAACAAATTAATAGAATACATTACATTGGCCTTCATGGCTTCAAAAATAATACTCCATACCCTGAGACATTTTATAACCCTTTCCTTCAGACTACTATGTATTGGGCATACTCTCCAGATTCTTAGTGGAGGCCCCTGGGCTTTGGCTCTGCCTTCTAGGCCCAGAAGGACAGCAACTTTGCTCCCTTGAACTTAGGTGCTGTACTCTGTGAAGCCCCAGAGACCATTGCCGGACACTTACAAGCCCTTGAGGTCATGACTGTACATTTTCAGACTGAAGTAGCTCAGCTTTTCCTCAGCTTTGTGCTTCAGTTTCTGTGGCCACATGGCCTAGGCCTCAAGGCCACATCTGCCCTGCTAGGGCAAGTGTTCCAAAGTTCTATAGCTCCAACAATTTAAGTACCTTGAGGTTCCTCACTCTACCAACAGGTAATCTGTTTGTTTTCTCATGGGTCAGCAAGGCTAGTTCTCCTGGTAAGTACCGAGAGGCACCTCACTCTGCCAGGAAGCCTCCTGCACACAGGCGTTCAGCATTGTCACTCTGTGGGTCAGCTCCTGGTTGTGCTGTTGCCAGTTCACTGCTGCTGCTAATTTTCTTACCATCTGCTGCCTTCTCAGGTGTTAATAGTTCTCTTGAGTTCCTTCTTCCATCCATTCAAAGTTTCAAAAAAAAGCTTCTATGTTTTAGGTATCTGTTACAGCAGTACCCTACTCCAGGTACCAAATTCTTTTTACTTTAATTTTTTTGTTGTTGTGATTAAGTGAAAGTATACAATCCAAAATAAAATAGCATGCCTGCCTATCTGAAGCATCTTCTGCTCTCCTTGCCTGGTAACAGCACACTCCTCCTTTTTGTTCTATATATGTCATATCCTCTTAAAAATTCCCCTCCCCTCCCCTCCCCTCCCCTCCCGTCCCCTCCCCTCTCCTCTCCCTTCTAGTAGGAGGCCAGTAGGGCAGCATCTTATCGATATGTAGAACCATAAAGTACACACACCATATGGTCACACTGTGTCCCCAAATCCAGTCTATTCCTATCTGAAGAGTTGACCTCAGTAATGTTTTCTGGTCGGGGGCAGCAGCAGGTCTAGGGGCCATGCTCCCAGGGGAACCACCAGGCTGCTGGACCATCACTTGCGGTCTTTTAGTGGCATTCTTAAGGTGTACCCCTCTTTTTCTCTTGTTGCATCTGGGACTTGACATTGTATTGTCCATCACAGCTGTCTTTGGTATTGGCTGGGCACCATCTGGTTCTTCTGGTCACATGTTGATATAGTTACCCATTCACGTGTGTCTTTCTGTCTCCTGGGCTTTTTGCCAGTTCTCTTTGTTGTTCTTCGTGACTGTCTGTTCCAGATGAGTTGGGCCCATTTGGTATACCTCAGATGGCAGCTTGCCAGATTTTAATACACCAGATGCCACTCACCAATATGGGATGTAGAAGACTCTCTTAGCAATAGGCTAGTTATGCCAGTTGCCCTCAGTGTACTTTGAGAGCATAATTCCCAGACCTCCACCTCTGCTACTCTATCCTGGCAATATTGGGTTAAGGTGAAACGAGTTTTCAGGTCATGTTGGAGTCTAATTAAGTAGATACTCTTTTCTAATGTGTGCTGACACTGCTTTCACCCAGCCAAATTTCTATCAACTATCTATGAACAGCACTCTCCCTCCTTCTCCTCCCTTGCAGCTGTCAGAGAGTCTTGTCTTTTGTACATGAGTCTATTTTTAAGTCCTTATAGTGGCGGTTTCATACAGTATTTGTCCTTGTGTTGCTGACTGATTTCACTCAACATAATGTCTTCCAGTTGAAACCAGGTTATGAGATGCTTCCTAAAATCATCATTGTTCTTTATCATTGCATGCTGTTCCATTGAGTATATATAGTATAGTTTGTTTATCCATTCATCTATTGTTGGACATCTGGGTTGATTCCATCTTTTTGGTATTGTGGACTGTGCTGCAGTAAACCTTCATCTGCATGGATCTGTTCGTGTGACTGCACTTGAATCTATTGGATATATTCCAAGCAGTGAGATTACTGAATCAAATGGTATATCTATTTCCAGCTTTTTAAGAAAGTGCCAGATTGCTTTCCAAAGAGGTGGTACTATTTTGCAATCTCACCAGCAGGGTAAGAGCATTCCAATCTCTCCACAGCCTCACCAGCATTTGTTATTCTGTGGCTTTTGAATTATAGCCAACCTTGCTGGGGTGAGATAATATATCATTGTAGTTTTAATTTGGATTGCCATTACAGCTAATGATCATGAGCATTTCTGCATGTGTCTTTTGGCTACCTGGATATCCTCTTTGGTAGAGTGTGTGTCCATCTCCTTTGCCCATCGCTCATTTGGGTTACTTTCTTCTTGCTGATATTTTGTGGTACCTTGTAGATTATGGAGATCAGACATCAGTCTGACATATAGTTGCAAAATATTTTTTTCCCATTCTGTAGGTGATCTTTTAATTCTTTTGATAAAGTCTTTGGATGAGCAAAAGTGTTTGATTCTTAGTGGTTCCCATTTATCTATTTTGTCTTCTGTTGATGTGCTTTCTTTGTCAGATTTTGAAGTCAGTCTAAGCTGTGTATTAAAGCTTCTGTTGTTGACCCTGTTTGTTGTTGCATGATCTTTTTTGTTTCAGGTTTGATATTTAGGTTTTTTTGTAAGATGTGAGATACGATTCTTGTTTCAAGTTTTTTCAGGTAGAGATCCAATTTTGCCAGCCCTGTTTGTTAAAGAGACTGTTTTTAACCCAGTTTACAATCTTTTAGGGCCTTTATCGATAAAGTATCAGCTGTTCATAGGAGGATGGTGGCATCTCTAGGGTCTCGACTCTGTTCCGTTGGTCAGTATGTCTCTCTTTGGACCGGTATCAGGCTCTTTGGACTACTGTGACAGTGTAATAGGTTCTAAGGTCAGGTAGCATGAGGCCTCCTGCTGTGCCCTGTTCTTCGGTAGTGCTTTCCTTATCTGGGGTTTCTTCCCTTTCCAAAGGGGGAAAGAAAAAAAAAAGACACTGGAATTTGTATTAGGATTGCATTGTACATGTAGATCACTTTGGGTAACATAGACATTTTCACAGTGTTGAATCTTACTATCAGTGAGCAGGGTAGATGTCTCCATTTGTGTAAGTCTCTCTCAGTTTCTTGCAGTAAGATCTTGTAGTTCTCTTTGTATAGGTCTCTTACTTCTCTAATTGGATTTATTTCTAGGTATTTTATCTTCTTGAGGGCCATCGTAAGTGGTATTGATTTGGTGATTTCTTCTTTGATGATCTGTTTGTATAAAGGAATCTTGTGAATTTACTTACGTTTATCTTGTATCCTGGTACTTTGCTGAACTCTTCTATTAGTTCCAGTAGTTTATGGATTCCTTAGGACCTCTGCATATACAATCATATCATTTGCAAATAGGGAGATTTTTACTTCTTCTCTGCAGACGTGGATGCCCCTTATTTCTGTGTCTTGTCTCATTGCCTTGGCCAGACCTTCTAGTACAATGCTGAATAGCAGTAGTGACAGTGGGCATCCTTGTCTAGTTCCCATTCTCAAGGGGAATTCTTTCAGTGTCTCTCCATTCAGGATGATGTAGGCTGTTGGCCTTGTGTAAATGCCCCTTACTGCTTTGAGAAATTTCCCTTCTTCCCTATTTTGCAGTGAGTTTTCAGCATGAATGGGTGCTGGACTTTGTAAATTGCCTTTTCTGTATCAGTTGACAAAATCAGGTGATTCTTATCTTTTGTGTTATTTGTGTGGTTGACCACATTGTTTGTCTGATATTGAACCAGTCTTTCATGCCTGGTATGAATACAGCTTGGTCATGGGGAATTATTTGTTTGATACGTTGTTGAATTCTATTGGCAAGGATTTTGTTGAAGATTTTTGCATCTAGGTTCATGACTGATATTGGACTGTAATTTTCCTTTTTTGTGGAATCTTTCCCTGGCTTTCGAATCAGGGTTATGCTGGCTTCGTAGAATGAATTTGGGATGATTCTATCCTTTTATATGCTGTGAAATAGTCTCAGTAGTGTTGGAGCTAACTCTTCTCTAAAAATTTTGTAGAATTCTCCAGTGAAGGCTTCTGGACCAGGTTTTTTGTTGGTTGGTAGTGTTTTGGTGACTTTTCAATCCCTTCCTTTGTAATGGGTCAGTTAAGTTGTTATACTTCTCCTTGTGTTAATTTTGGTAGGTGACATGTATCTAGAAATTTGTGCATTTCCTCTAGGTTTTCGAATCTGTGAGAGTGCAGTCTTTTGTAGTATTCTGTTATGATACTTTTGATTTCATTTGAGTCTGTTGTGATATCGCCCATCTCATTTGTTGTTTGAATGATTTGTTTCCTCTCCTGTTTTTCTTTAGTAAGTTTGGCCAATGGTTTATCAGTTTTGTTGATCTTTATGAAGAACTACCTTTTAGTTTTATTAATTTTTTTCAATTGTTCTTCTATTCTCCAATTCATTTAGTTCTGCTCTGTTATTATCTGTTTTTTTCTTTTTTTGGTGCCGGAGGGATTCCTCCATTGCTGTCCTACTTGTTCATGCTGTAGAGTTAATTGCTTGGCTTAGGTCCCTTCTTCCTTCTGGATGTGTGCATTTATAGAGATAAATTGACCTCTGAGTACTGCTTTGGCTGTATTCCATAGGTTCTGGTAGGATGTGTTTTCATTTTCATTTGAGTCCATAAATCATTTCATTCTGATTTCTTCCATAACCCATGACTTTTTGAGGAAGGCGTCATTCAGTTTCCATGAGTTCATTTTCTATCTGTGTTTTTTCTGCTATTGAGTTTGACTTTTGTGGCTTTATCATCCAAGAAGATGCATTGCAGTAATTCAGTGATTTGGGTTTTCTTGAGATTTGCTTTGTATCATAATACATGATGTATTCTGGAAAATGTTCTGTGAGCACTGGAGAAGGTGTACTTATCTGTTGATAGATAAAAAGTTCTGTATATGTCAGTGAGGTCTAAATGGTTAATTGTGGCAATAAGACCTTCTCTGTCTTTATTGAGCTTTTTTCTGGATGATCTATGCATTACTGAAAGTGGAATATTGAAGTCTCCCAATATTATTGTGGAGTGATTGATCTCATTTTTCAGTGTAGTCAGTGTTTGTTCCATGAATTTAGATACTTGGTACTGGATGCTTAAATATTTAATACTGTTAAGTCCTGCTTGTGTATTGAACTTTTCAGCAATAAACAGTGACCATCATTGTCTGTAGTTGTGGATTTTACCTTAAAATCTATTTTATCTGAAATTAGTATTGTCACACCTGCTCTTCTGTTGTTAGCTTAGTATGTAATACTCCATCCTTTAATTTTCAGTTTGTTCATACTTGGAATCTAAGGTGTGTTTCTTGTAAGCAACATATAGACGAGTCATGTGTTTTTATCCAGGATATCACTCATTGTCTCTTTATTGGAGCATTTAGTTCCTTTGCACTCAGTGTAATTATCGGTAGGTGTGTGTTTAGTACTGTCATTTTGGTGTATTTAGTTTTGTGTTGGCGTTTTCTTTGTTCTAAATGCTGTGTTCTGGGGTTATTCTTCTTTGTGGGTGGACTTTTCATCTTTTTCAGTGTTGGTTTTGTGTTTGTTGAGACTCCTGTATTATATTCTTGTTTTTATATAAAGCATTGTTACTGTGCTTTGTGGCTGCTCCTGTGATCTCTTGTAATACTGTAAGTTTAAACCCAACTTTAAGTTCTGCATATCTTTTTAACTTCCTGTCCATCTAAAAGGACTGTAACTATTGTAGTATATCCTTCTGTTTATTGTGATAGTGTCATAATTTTCATGATATGATCACTGGTTCTCTTCTTTTAATATTGTAGCTTTGATTGAGTTTTGTGACTATCCTAATTGAATAGATTTCTGGATGCTGTGTCCTGCATTGCTTTCTTAAATATACACTTAATGGTTTTGTTTTTCTAAGCAAAGAGCTTCTGTCAGTATTTCCAGTATTTTTGGTTGGGTTTTGACAAAGTCTCTAAGCTTCTGTTTATCTGTGAATGTCTTAATTTCATGTTCATATTTGAAAGACAGTTTTGCAGGATATATAACTGGTGGTTGGAAGTTTTTCTCCTTCAAAGCTTTGAATGTGTTACCCTACTGCTCCTGTGTCAACATCATTTCTGCCGAGAAGTCAGACGAAAGCCTACAGGGTTTCTCTCTGAATGTTAGCTTTCCTTTCAGCGTTGCTGCCTTTTAGAGACTGTGTTTATGTTTCATTTTATTCAGTTTGATTATAATATCTCTTGGTGTCTTTCTTTGGGGTCTAGTTTTTGTCACGTTAGAGACACATATTGGATATCTGTTGTCTTTCATAATTTCAGGGAAGTTTTCTGTCAGCAGCTCAACCATAATATTCTCTGTGTTTTCAGGTATCCCTCCCTATTCAGAAACTCCAGTTTACCATAGATTATTCCTCTTAATAGAGTCCCTTGTGTTTCTTAATGCTTTTTTATTTTTGTAATTTCTTTTTTCTGATTTCTCATAAATAGTGATATCAGTCGCTCATTCTGCAAAGTCGGTAAATCTAACTTCCATCTCCTCAATTTTACTCTTTTGGCTTGAATTGGATTGTCTCAATCTGTGATTTTGTTACTGGTCTGCTGGATTTCAGATTGTCAGTGTTCCTTCAGTTCATATTGCTTGGTTAATTTTTAATTTTGCTGTGCTGAATTTTGTTTAATCTCTAGGAGGGCTCTTTATATAATTCTTTTGTACTTGACTTCTGGTAGTTTCAGAAAGCCTTCCTCATCTGGGAAGTTTCTTGATTATTTTGGGAATTTTCCAGAGCTATGATGGGCTGTTTCTTTCATTGGTAGAGATGCACTGTTCCTGTCAGGCCATCTACAGACTATTTAGCTTTTCTTCTTCAACAGGAACTGAGGCATGGTTCTGAGAAGGGAGTTGTTTACCAGCCGCCTCTGTGTACTCTAGTGACTGGCCCCAGTGGACTCTCTGGGATGGCAGGCTCTGCCTCCTATCTGGCAATGATGGCTTTATACTTATAGAGTCAGTAGGGGGCTGTCAACCGAGCCTATGATGTGAGTCAGTAATGAGTGGAAGAGATGCCACCGGACCACTCATTCTTCAGGCAGCCTTTTTAAAATAATTTAGGAGCTATGCGACAGCTGCCTAAATCTGTCAGGCTGTCAGGTGTGGCAGACCCCACCTTCCGGCTGACAACAGAAGCACATTTTATCCATCCCCATATGCTCTGACATAGTTCGAAGTAGAGAGGGGTTGTGGCATTGCTGTCCTCCTCAGCTGGACCCTATCCATAACGTAACACTGTGCTAAACATAGCCTCTCTGCTGAGAAAGTGCTTTCTGGACTGACACTGCTTTTCAGCTAGGAAATTATCTCCTGCTGAGGCCTCTGGGTGGGTGACTCTGACTTCCAGCTGACCAAGATGACATCCCAGTCAAGCTACCCTTCCCACCTCAAAACAGTAGACTCTATGGCAGAGCTCAGTAAAGTGGGAGGGGGTCAGCGGTGCCCTGAGTCGGGAGCTGGTCTCTCAGAATGTGGCTATCCCACACACTGTGTCTCTGCTATGCAATATGCTCTTTAGCGCTGCAGTTCAGCATGTTTGCTGGCTTGTGCCATCCTTCTCCTCCTGGGTAAGAAAAAAAAGTGAAAAAGGGTCAGTACCTGCAGTCAACTCATTTGACAAGTCAGCAGGTGTGGGACTCAGCACTCTGCCTTGTCACAGAGAAGTAGTTTTCTGTTTAGTGGTGTGTAGTCCAACATGATAGCCTTATGGTTTATCTCAGGGCTCCCTGGTTGTCTGTAGTGTTTCATTTAATTATCAATCCAGATCTCAGTTTTCAGAGGGAATTGAGGTGACATATGTCTAGTCCACCATTTTGGCTCTGCCCCCTCTTCCGCCCTCCAGTTCTGTTTAGTCACCTGCTACTACTGTAATAGAAAATACCATGAATAGAAGACTTTATGAAGAGAAATTTTATTGTCAGCATCTGGTAAGTGAGAAATCCATTTACAAGTTACAAGGGCATTCAGTAGGAGATATCACTGTATTCCGGTAGGCTGAGTCTAAATTCCTAATTTAGTGAGAGAGCATTTGGCACAGGAACTTCAGTTCCAAAGGATGTGCTTAGCTTTTGGTTTTGCTTTCTTGGTGGTATGAGGTTCCCAACTTACGCTGTTCACTTCTCTTCCTTAAATCCCACAAGCTGGTATCTTGAGTCCTGCCCACCCCCCCACTCTCCCTTATCACAGAGGCAGGATTCATTAAGACATGGGAGGAATCACACCATGTTAGGACTCTTCCTAACTTACTGCTGTTGAGTGGAGTCTGACACATAGCAATCCTATAGGACAGATTAGAACTGCCCCATAGAGTCTCCAAGGACTACCTGGTGGATTTGAACTGCTGACCTTTGGGTTAATAGATGTAGCATTTAACTGAGTGAAATCAATACATACATTTTTAGGGGGACACTGAGCAATCCACGACAGAGTCTAACTTTCATTCCATTGATTTTGCACATTCTGGTCAGCCCGGAACCCAGCTATTTCCAAAAACCTCTTCTTTCTGCCTGGATCATGGAGATTGGAAGCTGTCCCCCTCAAACTAGAGTCCTGCCCTATCTGTCATTCCTCCTGCCAGAGGGCCTCTAACTCACACTGAGCCACTGGCCTCAGACTAGGGTACCTTAGGAGAGGTCCTACCTCGTGGGAGGCTGAGTGGGCCTTGTTCTTCCACCTCTGCTTCCCCTCCAAGAGAGAAATAGAAATTCAAAGGAGTTGGGATCCTTTGGTGTTGTTGAAGTCACCTTATTTCTTCCAAGTTGACTAACTACAGAAAGTCATTGCTGCTTCTTTTTAAAAAATAAAACTGCTTAAATTCTAGAAGATGCCAATGAAGGGATTTGCCATTTGATACCCCTTGGGATCTTTTTTGTAAATACCGTTAACACATTCACCATCTGTACATGTCTTGGGTAATAAAAGGTGGCTTCCACAGCTACTACTAGCATTTTGTTGCTCTGGAATTTTCTTAAGGCATCACTTTTGTGGAATGAGTTAAAAATGACTCAAGTTTAAGAGAAAGAGCTAGCCAAGGCAGGGCCTAGATGTTATGTTCCCTCTGCACCCTTCCTGCCTTAGATCCCTGAGACTGAAACTTGGCCTTAGGAGCTACGGAAACAGTGAGATTCACCAGGTAAACATGCATGATAGCAGTAGGTGGGAAGGGTTCTAGAACAGGTTGTACACTTTTCTAGTAGCCTAGCTTTTTCAGATCAGTTTGCAGTGGGCCCTTACCTGTCAGCAATACCTCAGGCCTTCCAGCCTTCTTAAGTTCCATGAAGGGATAGAAAAGGGGTAGTGTGAAAGACCTCCAAACAGCCCTCCCTCCCTGTGACCTCTTCCTGTCTCCAGCGTAGCCTTTTCCTGCAACATTCCATTTTTCTGCCCTCTCACTCCAGGCTCTTGGTTGGCATAATCGCGAGTTTTCAGCCTCGTCGTGAGAATTGGTCAGTGATGTCCTCCCCTCCTTCTTCAAAAGGGAGACCATGACAGGGGCACCCCAGAGCCCAAGTCAGTTGTCTTCTCCCATAGCATGTGCCATCTCCCACCTATCAGCCTCTTGTCACAGACTTCTACCTCTAGCTCTTGTCAAGGTTGAAGGATGACTGATTTGGCCCTGCTCTTGGGATTCTTCCTAGGTACCTCATAGCTTCTGTGCTTGCCTAGGTCTTTGGCATTCCTCTCTACCTAGTCTTGGCCATCCCTAGGCTTCATCGGGGAGCTCGTCATCTTTCCAGAAGTGCTGGGATACTGGAAACCCTCAGACTCTTGACTGGGGAAAGTGGGAAGGAGGTAGCTCTCTGGTCTGTGTCCCAGTTGCAAGATAGCTCTGCCTTGACCCAGTGCCGCCCAAGGGATTCTTGCTCTCTTTCTCTTCGTTGTGTACCTCTGT
Source organism: Heterohyrax brucei (assembly GCA_028571685.1). Lineage (NCBI taxonomy): Eukaryota > Metazoa > Chordata > Mammalia > Hyracoidea > Procaviidae > Heterohyrax > Heterohyrax brucei. The sequence continues at coordinate 126,124,384 of CM053150.1, read as the reverse complement.
GACAAATTTCTCTGGTAGCCTGCACTCTACTTCAGAGATGGCTGTGGATGCATACATGGGCACACCTCTATCCCTGGACCCTTCTCCAAACATTCTGACCAGTGTGGTCTAGCTGAGATGGTACAGAGTCACTGGGGTGGTAATCTGCCTTTGTTCATAAGTCCAGAATAGGCTGGAGGCTGAGAGAGGTAAGCAGGGTCCTTCTGGACTACTAAAACCAACAAAAGTATGGGAGGTACAGATGGGCTGGTAGGTGGTTTGGAACAGGGCACCCCTGACAGAATGATTCAGTTACAGGCTGTAGACCAGCAAGTGCTTGGATGTGAATATCTCATGGGTCTTGTGAATATGCAGATTTTTATCTTGGGTAGGGCTTGAGAGCCTGTATTAAATAAGGTTCAAATTTATGCTGAAAATAACAGTTACAGGATGTGAATTAATAGTGGAGAATGCTATTAGAGAAATTAATAAAAGGAAGGCTAATGCTTAAAATGGTACCACTGGTATACAGATCACATGAGAGGGAGATGAGAGAAAAAAATTTTGCAGAGAGACCAAGAAATAAAAGTAGAAGTCAGTGGGTTGGGTAGGGTGGAGGAAAAAAACTGGAACAGGTGTTTGGAACTGTCTGTTAGAGAAAACTTAATTTTCTGATTTATAGGTTGATGAGTTGTTATAAGGCTGAAAAGAGAATGTTATAGGAATTCTCAGATTTGTGAAAGGCTTGAGGACTGTTGATGCCATGGCCAGAGAGTAATGGGAAAACAAAAGCTAGAAAAGCTCAAGGAGAAGAAGGAAGTGTTAGTTGCAAAATCAACAGGCAAAATTCTGATTAGATAGTACCATTATAAACAGTGATGATCAAATGATCTATAAATGATGAATATCAAAAACCACAGCCTTCAGTATGGACTATACCTTCAGTATGGACTATACCTTAACAAAGAGAAAACAAAAACCGTCACAACTGGACCAGTAAGCAACATCATGATAAATGGATAAAAGATTGAAATTCTCAAGGATTTCATTTTAATTGGACCCATAGTTAGCACCTGTGGAAGCAGCAGTCAGGAAATCAAAAACATATTGCATTAGGAAAATTTGCTGCAGAAGACCTCTTTGAAGTATTCATGGAAAGGAAAGAAGTCACTTTGAAGACTAAGGTGCTCCAGATCCAAGTCATTGTGTTTTCATTTTGCTCATGTATATAGAAACTGGATAATGAATAAGGAAGACCAAAGAAGAATTGACACCTCTATGTTGTGGTGCTGGCGAAGAATGTTAAATGTGCCATAGACCACTAAAAGAACAAACACTGTGTCCTGGAAAAACTATAACCAGAATGCTCCTAAGGTGCAAGCATGACTACCTCTCACATACTTTGAATGTTACCTGGGAGGATCAGTCCCTGGAGAAGGACATCATGCTTGGCAAAGTAATGGGTCAGTGAAAAAGAGAAGACCTTTAATGAGATCGACTGACCCTGTGGCTGCAACAGTGGGCCCAAGTATATCAACAATAATGAGGATGGCACAGGACCGGGCAGTGTTTTGTTCTGTTGTACACAGTGTGGCTATGAGTTAGAACCAACTCAGCAACACCTAATAACAGCATAAGTGAAATAAGAGTTTTAAAAAACGAAGTACAACAGAAGAGTTTCAACTGCACATAATTACAAAATGGTGACATGGTAAGTTAATAGACTTAAACTTGAAAAATCTCTTCTTCCTGGAAATTGACTCGTGTTGGTATCAAATAAAAATATGTAGGTTGTTCTACAGAAACCCTGGTGGTATAGTGGTTAAGTCAAAATAATTGGCAGTTGAAATCCCCCAGGCATTCCTTGGAAACTCCATGAGACAGTTTTACTCTGTCCTGTAGGGTAGCTGTGAGTTGGAATCAGCCCGACAGCAATGAAATTGTCTTTTTCATTTAGGTTCTACAAAATTAAACCCTTAACATCATAGAAGACAGGTTCTAGCCTGGGCAGGCCTGGATGCTTTTATCATAGATTGGAAGGAGGAAGCCCTCCTGGGACTTTGTGACCACAGGAAGAGGCCTATGGAGTTGTGTGACAAATGCAAGTATGTGCTCTGGAAGGCTGGAGCAGAATCTACCTTAAGTGAAAATGCCTTAGGAGTAGAGTGTGGCCTTGAGCCTGGAGAGGATGCCTTGCCTAGGAAAGAGCTGAAGGCCAAGAACCTGTTTCTCCTTCCTTGTTAAACACTGTCTCCTTCTTCCCTTTCAGGTCCCAGGTGTGGCACAGGGAGAGTTAGTCCAGCCTAGGCAGCTGGGAACCAAGAGAAATCTTGCATATCCATGCAATCACAAGTAAGGATTTTAACTGCTCTAACTGGCTGTGTGGACCAAACATCATTCATCTGTCTTGGAACTGTCCACTGGCTCTGCTTCCCTTGCCATTCCTCTTCTTGAAGTGGCTATTAGGGCTTAGAGAGCACACTCAGAGTTCTTCCAGAAGCTGGAGCCAGGAAATGGTGGGTACTGCAGAGAACTGGGGTATTAGTACCCTTAGGGGTAAAACTAAATATGAGGGCTGTATGCTCTGGGCCTTAGGGGCCAAAGGACCGAACCTCAACAGACATCCTGAGGTCCTGCTCCACTACCACTGGGTGTTTACCAAAAAAAAAAAAAACCAAAAACACTGCCATTGAGTCAGTTCTGACTCATAGCTACCCTTCCTCTACACACATGTGGAATTTCAAGCCTTGGATATCTGGTGCTGCTTTATTATTTGACTCTCAGAGTGTTAACATCTGTATCTTGGGCCTTTGCTTTCTGTGCTAAATGGCAGAGCCTCCTGACTAGAGTCTGAAGATGGAGCAGCTCTGGCTGGGAAGACCAAGCTCCGTGTTCTCTAGAGTCATCCTTTTCCCGTTTCTGCAAACAGTTTTCTTGGCTTCTCTGAGGCAGTGGAGCATTTTCTGTGTGATTTTATAACTTCAGCTCCCCTGTCACACTGTGTGATAGGACAGAGAGTTAGCAGAAGCCCCTCTCTGTTAATCGGTCTGGGGTGGGACTTGGTCCTCTTATGGATTCACCAGTGAAATGAGACTGGATCATGAGTCCTGCTGGATCCATGTATGAGGTCTCCACATCCATCCTTTTTGGAGGTGTGCTCTTTCTTTGAGGTTTTCCAGTGTGTTGTCCCAGTCTATGCTTCTGTCCTCCTCCTTATCTCAGCCTAGAGGTATAAATCCCATACTCTTGAATGGGAATCTAAAATAAAAGTCTTGTTTTTTGCTAGATAAGCTCAGCATTAGAGATGGTACTTTAAACTTCTTAGGTTTACAGTTTTCCATTGGAAGAAAATTTCTAGATCCGTTTGTGTTTCTGCTGAGAATTTTTCAATTTAGTGACTATATAAACTTCTTGAACACAGAGGAATGCCTATTGATGTAAGAGTAATAATTCAAAAGTAAAACATATTTTCTCCTACTTTGTTCACATAAAAGTTAGCTTGGAATTTGTTTTTATTTTAAATATTGGAATTTTAGTAATAACATGTAAAAACCTCCCCCCCAAAAAAATTGCTGTTAGGAACAGATGATCACCAAGGACCAAAATGACACGTGGGAAAGAGAAGCCAGAAAACAGGCCCACGTGAGTGGGTGACTACATCGACTTGTGACCAGAAGAACCGGATGGTGCCCGGCCACCACCAGTGATAGCTGTGATGGACCTCACAAAGTGGAGACTCACTAGCAACACAAGAATATAAAGGGGTGCACCCTGAGATCTCCATGAAAAGACTGCAGTTGATGGTCCATGGGCCTTGGAGTTCCCCTGGGAGCATGGCTCCTGGCCCTGATGCTGCCCATGTCCATAAATCATAATGGAGGTCAACTCTCGGACAGAAATGGATTGGACTTGGTCACAGAGTGACCGTATCATGTGTACACTTTATGGTTCTGTGTATCTATAGGATGTCATCCTGCTGACCTCTTACTGGAGGAAGAGGAGTGGGTGGAGAGGAGGGGATAGGAGATTGTGGGGAGGATAAGACATGTATGGAGTGGAGAGGAAGAGTGTGCTGTCACCGGGCAGGAAGAGCAGTGGGAGCTGCATATAGGTGGGTATGCAAATTTATATGAGAATGTACATTTTCATTCAGTCATAATAATGAAAAAAAAATTGCTGTTGGTTCCAACTTACAGTCACCCTATAGGACAGAGTAGAACTACCCCATAGAGTTTCCAAGGAGTGCCTGGTGGAACTGAACTGCCAACCTTTAATTAGCAGCCGCTTAACCATTCTGCCACCAGAGAGCTTAAATCTAATTTCCATTTTTTAATTGTGCTTTAAAACCAAAAATCAAATCCACTACTGTTGAGTTGGTTCTGGCTCAGCAACCCTGTAATTGTGCTTCAGGTGACAGTTCACAGAGCAAATTAGTTTCTTACTGAACAGTTAATACACAAATTGTTTGTGATTGCCACCCTATGCTGTATCATGCTCTCTTGTTCTCTACCCGGGTTTCCTGTTTTCATTTGTCCTACTTTCCTGTTCCTTCCTGCCCTCTTGTTTTTGCTTTTGAGTGTTTAGTCTCATATGCATGATTGAACTACAAAGTATGTTCCTCACATGTGTTATTGTTTGTTTTGTAGAGCTGACTAATCTTTGGCTGAAGGGTGAACTTAAAACGGTGTCTGCAGCCATATTGACAGGGTTTCTCCAGTTTCTGCCAGACTAGTAAGTCTAGTCTTTGTTTATGAATTTGAATTTTGTTCTACAGTTTTGTTAGCTTGTCCTGGGCCCTCTGTTGTCATCCAGGTTAGAACAGTTGGTGATGACTGAGCACCAACTAGCTGTTCTGGGCTCAAGTCTGGTGGAAGGTGTGGTAGTTGTTAGGTTTAAACTACTCTTTTCTCTTGTGTGTTTCGTTTTATTTTCCTTTGCTCCAGAGTGGGTTGGAACCACTAGATGCATCTTAGATGGCTACTTCCAAGTTTTTAATACCCCAGATGCTGCTTAACATAGTCAGATATAGAACATTTTGTTTATAATTTCTGTTGTGCTATTTGAGCTAGATGTCCCCTGAGGCTGTGGTCCCCCACCTTTAGCTCAGTCCCTCAGTCTCTCAAGGAGTTTGGATGTCTCTGTGAAGCTTCTATGACTTTGCTGCTATCAGGTTGTGCTGACTTCCCCAGTATTGTGTGTTGTCTGAAAAGATTTATCACCAGCATGCAAACCTATTTCTGTAGAGTTGATTTAGACTCAGTGACCCTATAGGATAGGGTAGAACTGCTTCATAGCATTTCCTGGGAGCAGCTGGTAGGTTCATACATTTTGGTTAGCAGCTGAACTTTTGAAACACTAGACAGCCAGGTTTATAGTCTACTCCTCATTCGTTCTCTCCCTTGAGTTTTTAATATGGTTTCATGTAGTATTTGCCATTTTGTAACTAACTTACTTCACTCAGCTTAATGTATGTTGAAGTCAAAATTTTTATCCCACTCTGTTGGTTCTCTTTTTATTGTTTTGGTGAAGTCTTATGATGGGCGTAAGTGTCCAATTTTTATAAGATCCCAGTTGCCTAGTTTCTGGCATCTGCATATGATTAGTTATGATTTGTGTCCTATTTATGCCATGTACTAGGGTCTCTAGCATTGATCTATTTTTTCTCCTATGATCTTAATAGTTTAGGGTCTTATATTTAGGTCTTTGGTCCATTTTGAATTAGTTTTTGTGTATAGTGTGAGGTTTGGATCCTATTTCATTTTTTTCACAGATGGATGTCCAGTTGTACCAGCACTATTTGTTAAAAAGACTGTCTTTTCCACAGTTAGTAGACTTTAGGCCTTTGCCAATTATCAGGTAACTGTGGGTGAATAAATTTAGAATTTACACCTTAGTTGTCAGTTCTTTTCCGTTGATTAATGTGTCTGTTGTACCAGTACCAGGCTGTTCTGACTAACGTACTTGTATAGTGGGTTCTGAGGTCAGATAGTGTGAGGCCTCCTATTTTCTTCTTCTTCCTTGTTTATTGTTATGACCATATTGCCTTGAATGGATACTTGATTGTGTCTAGAATTTTCCTCTTACAGAAATTGCTCTAGTGAATGTAAATGTGGATTTCTAAGACCCAGATGCTAAACATTGAGAATTATAAGCCCTGCCAAATTAAGAAAGCTCAAAATAAAAGGGTTTTGACATGAATTTCTAAAATTATTATATGAAAATTACATTTCTTTCATGTTTTAAGCCAGTACTTTAATCTTTTATTTGAATTGTATCAGTGACAAGGAATGCATAAACCGGTCATGTATTGTTTAAATAACAGAACTATTAATTCCTGATAATAGGTAGATCCTACTGGTTTTTATTGCTTCCTAATGTGACCTGCCTGATCTCATCTACTTCCTGCCTGGTTTTTACTGCTGCTTGCATTTGAGGAGTTCATTATTATTATAATTGTTGCTTTTATTTATAGCTTTGATAATCACCCCTTCTTCTTTTCTTTTTGGAATAACATTTTTTTTCAGTGAATGTTTGCACAACAGTTTAGGTTCCCATTCAATAATTTCTGTACACGTTGTTCAGTGACATTGATTACCTTCTTTACAATTAATCAAAAAGCTCAATACTTTTCTGTAGTCATTCTCTTCCCATTAACCTAGTTTCTCTGCTGCTTTCACATTCATATCCTTGTTTATAAAGCATTATTGACTGTTAGTTCTCTTATACGTGATTTTTTAAGGGAACACGGTATTCACAGATGCTGTTCTTTTTAGAAACCCAGGTTGCATAGTGGTTAAGTGCTGCGATTGCTAACAAAAAGGTTGAAAGTTCGAATTTACCAGGCACTCTTTGGAAACTCTGTGGGGCAGTTCTACTTAGTCGTACAGGGTTTCTGTGAGTCAGAATTGACTTGATGTCAACATGTTTCTTTTTTCTTCTTTCCTTTAGGAAACCCCGGTAGCATAGTGGTTAATTGCTACATCAGCTAACCAAACGGTTGGCAGTTCAGATCTGCCAGATGCTGCTTGGAAACTCTACGGGGCAGTTCTGCTCTGACCTGTAGGGTTGCTGTGAGTCGGAATCGACTCTGGCAATGAGTTTGGATTTTGGAGGGTTTTCTTTTGTTAGCCAATCTGTTATTTAAATAAAAGGAGCCCTTGGCCTGTTTTCCCTTCAAGGTTTAAAGAGTATCTCAGGACAAGAGTCTCCAGGAATCTTCTAGTCTCTACCAGTCTAGTAAGTGATTTTTGTTTCTTTGTTTTGCTTTTCAGGAATTTGAGATTGTGTTACACATCCTTCTCAAATTCTATCAGGGCCCATCTGTTGTGGCCCAGATCAGAATAGTTGGTAGCATTTCTGATCTTAGGGTAAATGAGGCGGTGGGTCATGTAGACCATTAGTCCTGTACAATAGATACAGGACTTCTTCTTTAAGTCTTTGGTTTCCTTCTTTCTCTTTTGCTCCAGAGGCGAAGAGACCATCTTTGATGGCAGCTCAGAAACTTTCAGACCCCGGATACTGCCTGCCAAACTAGAATGGATGACATAAACTTTATACATTATGTCGGTTGACAGAGATGACCCACAGTGCTATGGTTCTAATCCTCCTAACTCAGAAAACCCATCTCGTGAGATACTGGATTACATCTAAGAAGTATACATAAATGTGACACCTATTTCTTAATCCATAATTTTTATGTTCTTAGTTTTGTCTCTTTTAGAGCTTTCTGTGAATTTGATTATAACTGTTCATCCAGTTTCTTCCATGACTGTTTTTCTCAGAATGCTTTTGAGTTTCATAAATATTGGTGTCTGTAGCCCTAATCTATGTTGCTGTGTATACACATTACCATTCCATTAATGGACCAGAATTTATCCATTATAGAACTTACAGGACTCATATTCTCTCTTTTTTTTTCCATTGTATTTTAAGTGAAAGTTGACACTTCCAGTCAGTTTCTCATGCAAAAACTTACACTCACTTTAAGTAACCATAGCTGCTCTTCCCATTCTGTGACAGCACATAACCTCCTTGCCACCCTGTATTTCCTGTGTCTATTCAACTAGCTCTTGTCTCACTCTGCCTTCCATCTTGCCTCCAGACAAGTGTGCTCTTGCATTTATTTAAGTCAAGAAGCACACTCTTCGCCATTGTCATTTTGTACCTTATATACCAGTTGAATCTTTCCTGGGGAGTTGACTTCAGGAATGGTATCAACTCTGGGCTAGCAGTCCATGGGCTATGTCTTCTGGGAACCTATAGTCTGTTAGACAGTCAAGACTAGTGTCTTTATTGGAGTTCAGGTTCTGCAGTCCATATTTCTCCTGTTCAATCAGGATTCTTTGTTGAATTCCCTGTAAGGGTAGTCATTGGTGGTAGCCGATCACCATCTCGTTTTTTGGTGTCATACTGATGTAGTTTATGTGTCCCTGTCTGTTGGCCTCTTATTTTCCTTATGTCTTAGCTGTTCTTCATTCTTCTTTGTTCCAGGTGAGTTGAGACCAGTTGAAGTTTCTTAGATGGCTACTTGCTAGCTTTTCAGACTGCAGACACCACTCACTAAAGTAGGATGCACAACATTTTCTTTTCTTTTCTATTAATTATGGCTGAATGGAAATGTACATTCCCATATAAATTCGCATGCCCACCTATATGCAGTTCCCACTGTTCTCCCTGCCTGGTGATAGCACACTCTTCTTCTCTGCTCCATACATGTCTTATCCTCCCAACCGTCTCCTATTCCCTCCTCTCCACCCACTCTCCCAACTCCAGTACAAGGTCAGCAGGATGACATCCTGTAGATGCATAGAACCATAAAGTGCACACACGATATCATCAGTCTGTGTAGCCAAGAACAATCCATTCCTGTCTGAAGAGTTGACCTCCATTATGATTTATGGACAGGGGCAGCATCAGGGCTAGGAGCCATGCTCCCAGGGGAACTCCGAGGCCCCCAGACCATCATTTGCAGTCTTCTAGTGGAGATGCAAGGGTGCACCCTCTTTTTATTCTCTTGTTGCCAGTCAGACTCCACTTTGTGAGCTCCATCACAGCTATCACGGGTGGTGGCCAGGCTCCATCCCATTCTTCTGTTCAGAAGTCTGTGTAGTCACCCACTCACGTGGGTCTCTCTGTCTTCTGGGTTCTCTTTCCCCAACGTCATTTTGATCTTTGGTGATCATCCATTCCTGCTGAGTTGGGACCATTTGCTGTACCCTCAGATGGCAGCTTGGCAACTTTGAAGACCACAGATGCCACTCACCAATGTAGGGTGCAGAAGGCTATCTTAGCCAAACTCTAGCTATGCCAGTTTGCCCTCACTATCCCCTGAGAGCATGGTCCCCAGCCCCCAGCTACTCTGTCCTTCCAGGGTTGCATTAAGATGGGAGGAGTAATCATGTTTTGTTGAAGTCCAGTTAATATTGATTTTCTTTCTAATGTGTGCTGTCACAGATTTCACCAAACCAAATTTCTGTCAACTGTCTAAAACCTGCTCTGCCGCCCTCCCTCCTTCCCCACTCTTGCAGCCATCAAAGAGTCTTTTCTCTATGCATGAGTCTGTTTTTAAGTTCTTATCATAGGCATCTCATACAGTATTTGTCCTTTTGTAGCTGACTACTTTCATTCAGCATAATGTCCTCCAATTGAAACCAGGTTATGAGATGTTTTCTAAAATCATCATTGTTCTTTATCATTGCATAGTGTTCCATTGAGTATATATACCGTAGTTTACCTATCCATTCCTCTGTTGTTGTGCACCTGGGTTGATTCCATCTTTTTGATGTTGTGGACTGTGCTGCGGTAAACATTCGTGTGCATGTATCAGTTGGTGTGAATGGCCTGGATTCTGTAGGATATTTTCTGAGCAGTAGAATTACTGGGTCAAATGGTATATCTATATCGAGGTTTTTAAGGAAGCGTGAGATAGCTTTCCAAAGAGGTTGCACCATTTTGCAATTCCACTAACTGTGTAGGAGAGTTCCAATTTCTCCATAGCCTCTCCAGCATTGGTTGTTTTGTGTTTTTTGGATCATGGCCAACCTTGTTGGGGTGAGATATCTCATTGAGTTTTGATTTGAATTTCTGTAACAGCTAATGATCATAAGCATGTCTGCATGTTTTTTTGGGCTGCCTGGATATCCTCTTTAGAGAAGTGTCTGTCTGTCTCCTTTTCCCATCACTTAATTGGATTATTTATCTTTTTCTTATTGACAGTTTGTATTACCTTATAGATTGTGGAAATCAGGTGTCGGTCTGACATATAGTTGCTAAATATTTTTTCCCATTCTGCAGGTGGCCTTGTAATTCTATTAATAAAGTCTTTGGATGAGCAAAATTGTTTGATTCTTAAGAGTTCCCATTTATCTGTTTTCTGTTGTTTGTGATTTGTTTGACAGATTTTGAAGTCTGTCTACATTGTGTATTAAAACTTCTGTTATTGTTCCTACTTTTTCTTGGATGAGCTTTATTATTTTAGATTTGATATTTAGGTCTTTTATCCAGTTTGAATTGGTTTTTGTATAAGGTGTAAGTTATGGGTCTTGTTTCAGTTTTTTTTGCAGTTGGATATCTAATTTTGTCAGCACCATTTGTTGAAGAGATTGTTTTTACCCCAATTTAATGACTTAGGGCCTTTGCCAAGTATGAGCTGCTCATAGTACCATGGTGTCATCTCGGGGGTCTCAGTTTTGTTCCATTGATCTGTCTCGTTTTGTAGGAGTGCCGGGCTGTTTTGACTACTGTGGCACTGTAATAGGTTTTAAAGTCAGGTAGTGAGAGGTCTCCCAGTGTACTGCTCTTCTTCAGTAGTGTTTTCCTTATCCGGGGCTTCTTCCCTTTCCAGACAAAGTTAGTGATTTGTTTCTCCGTTTCATTAAAAAATGTCATTGAAATTTGTATTGGGATTGCATTATATAAGTAGCTTACTTTAGGTAAAATAGATGTTTTCACAATGTTAATTCTTCCTATCCATGAACAGGATAGGTTTCTCCATTTATGTAAATTTCTCTTAGTTTCTTCTAGCAAGGACTTGTTCTCTTTGTTAAGGTCTGCTATTTCTCTGACTATAGGTATTCCTAGGTACTTTGTCTTCTTAGGGGCTGTAGTAAATGATATTGATTTGGTGATTTCGTCATTAATAATCTTGTTGGTATAAAGGAATCCTACTGATTTACTTATGTTTATCTTGTATCCTGACACTTCGCCAAACTCTTCTATCACTTTGAGTAGTTTACTTATAGATTCTTTAGGATTCTCTGCATATACAATCATATCCTCTGCAGATAGAGAGGTTTTTACTTCTTTGCCAATGCAGATGCCCTTTATATTTTGGTCTTGTCTGATTGGTTGGAACTTCTAGTACAGTGTTGAATAGGAGAGGTGAAAGTGGGCATCCTTGTCTAGTTCCCATTCTCAAGGGAAACTGTTTTAGTTTCTGTCCATTCAGGGTGGCATAGGCAGTTGGTTTTGTATAAATGGCCCTTATTGCGTTGAGGAATTTGCTGTCTCCATTTTGCTGAGAGTTTTTAGCATGAATGAGTGTTGGACTTTATCAGATGCCTTTTGTGCATTAGTAGACAAAATCAGGTGATTCTTGTCTTTTGTGTTATTTATGTGGTTGATCAATTTGATTGTTTTTCTGATGCTGAACCAGCCTTGCATCCCTGGTATGAATCCCACTTTGTCATGATGGATTATTTTGTTGATATATTGTTGTATTCTATTGGCAAGAATTTCGTTGGAGATTTTTTCATCTAGGTTCATGAGTAATACCGGTTTGTAGTTCTCCTTTTTGGTTGGGTCTTTCCCTGGCTTTGGTACCAGGGTTATGATGGCTTCATAGAATGAAGTCTCAGTGGTATTGGAGATAACTCTTCTCTAAAAGCTTGGTAGAATTCTGCAGTGAAGCCATATGGGTCCAGCCTTTTTTTCATTGGTAGGTTTTTGATGAGTTTTTCAATCTCTTCCTTTGTGATGGGTTTATTCAGTTGTTCTGCTTTACCTTGTGATAACTTTAGTAGGTAATATGAATCTAGGAATTTGTCCATTTCCTCTAGGTTTTCAAATTTGTTAGAGTATAGTCTTTCATAGTATTGTGTTAGGGTATTTTTGATTTCTGTTGGATCTATTATGACAGCTCTCCTCTCATTTGTTATTTGGGTTGTTTCCTGTTTTTCTTTAGTAAGGTTAGCCAATGGTTTGTCAATTTTGTTGATGTTTTCAAAGAAACAGCCTTTGGTCTTTCCAATTTTTCCAGCTGTTCTTCTATTCTCTAATTCGTTTAGTTCTACTCTAGTCTTTAAGATCTATTTCCTTCTGGTGCCTGAGGGGTTCCTCTGTTGTTCTCTCTCTATTTATTTGAGCTGCAGGGTTAGTTCTTGGGTTTGGCTTCTTTCTTCTTTCCAGATGTATGCATTTATGGGGATAAACTGAGCTTTGACCACTGCTTTGTCTGTATCCCATAGGTTCTGATAGGAACTGTTTTCATTCTCATTGGAACCCATAAATTTCTTTATTTTCTCCTTGATTTCCTCTATAACCCATGGGTTTTTGAGCAAGATGTTGTTCAGCTTCCATGAGTTCCACTTTCTCTATTTCTCTGTTTTTTCTGCTATTGATTTTCACTTTTATGGCTTTATGATCTGAGAAGATGCTTTTCATTGATTTAGTTATATCGGTTTTGTTGAGAATTGCATCATGTCCTCACCCATGGTCTATTCTGGAGAATGTTCCATGTGCACTGGAGAAGAAGGTATAGTTGTCCACTGATGGTTAGAAAGTTCTGTATATGTCAATGAGGTCTAGTAGGTTAATTGTGGCAATAATGTCTTCTATGTTTTATTGAGGATTTTCCCAGACGATCTGTCCAGTATTGAGAGTGGAGTGCTCAAGTCGCCCCCTATTATGGTGGAGTGATCGATCTCCTTTTTGAGTGTAGTCAGTATTTCTTCACTGTATTTGGCCAAGCCTATTAGGTGCATAAATATTTAATATTGTTAAGTCTTGTGTATTGAAACTTTCAACAATAACTAGTGTCCATCCTTATCCACGATGGTAGATTTTACATTAAAATCTGTTTTATCTGAGATTAGAATTGCCATACTTACTCCTCTTTGTGTATTGTTAGCTTGGTATATGTTCTTCCATTCTTTAATTTTCAGTTTGTTCTTGTCTTTAAGTCTAAGGTGAGTTTCTTGTAGGCAACATATGGATGGGTTGTGTCCTTTGATCCAAGATATCACTCAGTGTCTTTACTGGAGTGTTCAGTCCATTCACATTCGATGTAATTATTGATAGGTATATGTTCAGTGCTTCCATTGTGATATGTTTATTTTTGTGTTGATGTTTTCTCTTGTTGTTGTTAATCTTTTCTGGGATGTTCTTCTTTGTGGGTTGATGTTTCACCTTTTTCAGGGTTGGTTTTGTGGTTGTTGAGATTCCTGTATTACGTTTCTTGATTTGATGTATCTTTATTGTGTGTTTTGGCTGCCCCTATGGTCCCCCATAATAAACTATGTATAAACCCAGTTTCAATTACTGCCAGTCTTACTGACTTCCTCTCCATCTGAAAGGACTGTAACAACTGTAGTACATCCCTTTTTTAATATGATAATATCATAGTTTTCATGATATGGTCACTGAATCATTTCTTTCACTATTATAGCTTTGAGTGTGGAGCCTTCCCTAACTTGGTTTGAATTGTATCCCCCCAAAAATATGTGCAGCCACGTGGCTGGGATATGATTCCCAGTATCTTGGGACTCTCCTCCATTGTGTGTATTTGCTAAACTGTATGTTAAAGGATTAGGGTGGAGTGGTAAATTCTGCATAGAATTACTTACCTGCCTGCTGTAGGGGGAGTTTCCCCAGAGTATAGCTTGCCCCACCCTTAATGCTTTCAGAGATAAAAGGGAAAGAGAAACAAAGGACAATTGGGAGCCTCTTTACTATCAAGAGAGGAGCACCGGGAGCAGAGTGCGTCCTTCAGACCTGAGGTTCCTGCGCCGGGACGCTCCCTGGACAAAGACTGATGCAATACTGGACTTTCCTCCAGAGCCAACAAGGGGAAAGCCTTCCCCTAGAGCGGACACCCTGAATATGGACTTGTAACCTACCTGACTGTGTAAGAATAAACCTTCCTTTGTTGAAGCCATCCACTCTGGTATTTCTGTTAGAGCAGCACTAGCTGACTAAAACACTAACTGAGTAGGATTCTGGGTGATGTTTCCTGTATTTTCTTCTAAAATATAAAGTTAATGGTTTTTTTCTTCTAAGCCATGAGATCCTTTCAGTATTTCTTGTAGCTTTGGTTTGATTTTTACAAATTCATTCTTAATTTCGTTTCATATTTGAAAGATGGTTTTGCAGAATGTGTAATTCTTGTTTGGAAGTCAAGGCTTTGAATGTGTCATGCTACTGTCTCCATGCCAGCATTGTTTCTGCTATAGAGTTTCCCTCTGAATGTTAGCTTTGCTTTGAGTCATGCTGCCTTTAAGAGCTCCTGCTTATGTTTCATTTTGTTAAGCTTGATAATGTCTTGGAGTCTCTCTTTTGAGATCTGTGTTGAGTGGTGTTCGATACGCATCTTGGATCTCTATATTCTCTTCTTTCATAACTTCTGGGAAGTTTTCTGTCAACAGCTCAGCCACAATACCCTCTCTATTCTCAGGTGTCTCGTCCTGTTCAGAAACTCTAATTCATGGTAGACTATTCCTCTTAATAGAGTCCCACATGCTTCTTAATGCTTCTGCATTTTTCTTGTTTCCTTTTTCTGATTTATCCTCACAGATGCTGGAGTCAGTAGCTCTCTCCCAAGTCAGAATGTCTATTTTCCATTTGTTCCATTCTGTTTTCTCGGCTTTGAATTGAAGTTTCTGTGTCTTTGATTTTGTTCGATTTCAGTGTACTGGTGTTCCATCAGGTCAAACAGCTGGCTTAATTTTTCATTTTGCTCTGCTACATTTTGCATAAGCTTTAGGAGGGCTCACATAATCTTTTTCTATTCACCTTCTGATAGTTTCAGAAAGGGTTCTGCATCTCGAAAGGTCTTTGGTGCTTTCTCTTGGGGGCCTTCTGAAGCCATGGGTGATTTCTTCATTAAATTTTTCTCTAGAGTTTGTTGCTTTTGGGTTATCATGGGAGTCAGTGCAGGCTGGGACAGATTCTGTGAGGATGGACTGCCATTGTTTCTCTAGGCCTTCTTAGAATGAGAGGTAAAAAGTATCTGACAGCTTCCAAAGTCTGTCAGGTTTTCAGGTGTATAGGTCCCTCTTCCAGCTGGCAAAGTAAGCACCTCTATATCTAACCCCAGATGTTATACACTAGCTCAAAATACAGAAAGGCTACTACTCTACTGGCCTCTGCTGTCAGGCCCCCGCTGTAGGTGACAGTATGTAGAATACTGCTTTTCTACTGGAAAAGTGCTCTCGTTTGGGCAGGCACTGCCTCCTAGCCCAGGAATTAGATCCAGCTGAGGCTTCTGTATGGGTGTCACCACTTCCCAGTGGAACAAGATGGTGTCCTGCATAAACTCACCACCTGGCCGGGTCCAGGCTACTGTATGACAGAGGCGAAAAGAGAGGCCAAAGGTGCCGAGATGCACAAAGTCCACAGCCTCCGTTACCGGGCCCCAGCCATAGGCGACACTGTTTGAAATACTGCTTTTCAGCTTGAAAAGCGCTCTCCCCCAGGCAGGCACTGCCTCTTAGTCTAGGAGCTAAGTTCAGCTGGGGCCTCTGTACGGGTGTATCTGCCTCCCAGTGGATCAATATGGTGTACCGCACAATCTTGCCACCACCTCAGTACTCGCTACTATATGTCAGAGGCAGAAAGAAAGGCCAAAGGGCCAACATGCAGAGTTTGAAGCTGGGCTCTCAAAATATGGCAGTTTTGCTTGCCGATCCTACCAACAGTGCATCTGAGATTAGCAGCTAGTCAAGTCTCAGTTCTGCCTGCCAGCTAAGACAGAGAAAAAGAAATCAAAATGGTGAGTTACCTTTGGTCTGTGGAAGTCCATGTTCACTGAGAGTGGAATCAGCAAAAGAGAGGAGGTTTTGCGTTCAGTGGTATGTAGTCCAAATTAACAGCCCTATGCCGCATCCTAGGGCATACTAGGTGTCCAGAAGGCTCCATTCAATTATCAATTCAAGTCTTGGTTTCTAGAGGGATTTAGGGAGATATGTGTTTAGTCCACCACCTTCTGAATTGTTATTCTTAATGATTTTTTTTTTCATCTTTTTTGTTGCTTTTGTATTTGCTTAAGTCTTTGGTTTTGTTTTGATTAGAAGGTTGTTAGTTTTCTTTGTGGTTACCATACTGCTAGTTTAAACTAGTCTTTTATTCCTTTGTATCCTCTTGACTTCCTATCCATATGAAAAATCAATGACTACATTTTTCTGGCCCTTTTTTTGTTACAATGTCAGTTTTTACATAATGACATATCATTTCTCTATTTTTAGTGTTGTAGCTTTGATTTATTTTGAGATTTCCCTACCTGGGTGGATGTCTGTTTGTTCCATCTTGCATTCTAGCCTTAACTTGTTATCTGATGTTATTGATTTTCTAACTGAAGGACTTTAATACTTCTTGTAATTTTGTTTTGCATTTCACAAATTCCCTAAAGTCTGCAAATTTTGCAAGTTCCCTAAATTCACCATTGTATTTGAAAGGTGATTTTGCTGGGTATAGAATCCATATTAGGAATTTTTTTTTCATTTAAGAGTTTATATATGTCATCGTGCTTCTTTTTTCTGTATGTGATTTTTGCTGAGTAGTCCAAGCCTCGTCTTGTTGATTCTCCTTTGTAGATTATTTTTCCCTTATCCCTAGCTGCTCTTAAAATTCTCTTTATTGTTGATTTTGGCAGATTTGATTATAATGTGTCTTGATGACTTTCTTTTGCTTTCTTTTGTGATCTGCCTTGTGTGGAGTTTGATGAGCATCTTGAAGAGCTGTCTTCTTTCATTATATAAGGGATATTTTCTGCCAAGAAATGTTCAACAATTCTCTGTGTATTTTCTGTTTTTGCCCCCTTTTCTGGTTCGCCAGTCACTTGTAGGTTATTCTTCTTAGAGTCCCACATAGTTCTTAGGGTTTCTTCATTTAAAAAAAATTCTTTTATCTGATATTTCCTCAGATGTGTTGGTGTCAACTGCTTTGTCTTCAGCTATACTGATTCTGACTTCATTGCCTGAGTTCTATGCCTTTGACTTTCTGTTGAGTTGTCTAATTCTGAAATTTTATTATTAATCCTTTGAATTGCTATTTGCTAGCTCAGTATGGATTTTTGAAGGCTATTAAATTTATCATTATACTGCCCTCTAAACATCTTAAGTTCCTCAACTGCTGTGTGTGTGTGTGTTGGCTTGTTCTGTGGTTTGACTAATCTCCTTCTTGATATTTTGAAAGTTGTGTATATTTGTCTTTTATATTCTATATCCAGTAATTACAGGAAGTTCTCTTCCTGTGGGAGATTTTTTGATTCTTTATTTTAGAAATTTTCTGAAGCCATCATGGTTTGCTTGTTTATATGATTTGATACTGAATTACATCTTTGAGTCATCAATAAGTTATTGTATTTGTTTTCTCACTGTGTTCTAGCTTCTTTTTTGTTTGTGTTAAAATGCCCAAGTAGGCTGTTTATGTGAGCTAGATTGATTGAGCATCTTTGAAAGTCTAACCTCCTCTCACTACATGGTTAGACATGTTATTAGGTATGTGAGCCTAGAAGTCTGTTTACTTTTCTTGTGTGGATTCAGCTCAGGGATCCAGGCAGTTGGTTACCAAGTGTGTGGTACAGTCTCTCAACTACAGTCCTAGAAAGGCAGTAGTTATTGGTGTAGGCACAGGAATCTGGCTGCATACATGTAACAAGGTTAGGGGCTGACAGCTCTTCCTGAGTCTGTGAGGGAAACATGACCCTGTTCCTTCAAGTGTATGGGTGAATGGGTTTTATAGCTGGATTAGGGTGCCCAGTGCTGTTGGCTCTAAGGACTAGGAGGTATGTTTTATTCTTGAACTCTTGTTATGTGGGGTTAGGTGACCTGAGTGGAGCTACCAGGCCCCAGACCCTTGCTACAGGTAGGTGAAGACCCTTGCTTAATAGGCAGTTTGGTGTGAAATGTCATTAAGCCTGCCTCTGTGACGTATACCTGATACAGTAAAATACGGGCTTAGGAATATACCTGGCTGTACTGTGCTAATGAAGGCTTATGCTATTGTAGTGGGTCCACACAGGACTATGCAGTGGTGAAAAGCATTGGAGGTCTGTAGACCCCTTATGTCTGTTCTTAGGCAAAGGAACTCTTTCTGCCCTGAATTTCTGGCTTAGTGGAGCTGGAAGATTATTTGTCCCTGTTTGTTTTGGGAACCAGCTCCAGCCTAGTGCAGAATACAGTAGGGAGTTGCAGGTAAAAGAGAAACAGGTTTATCGTAAATAAAAGTTTTTGGTCTGCAAGGTAGGTTAGAAGCAAATTACTTATCTTCTGATGATCTAATGCCACTTATCACTGATTCTGGAGGTGCGAGTGGACTCTCTTGCAAGGTTCCTCCCAAAGTAGAAAATGTGTTTTAAATGCCACTGCTTACTTTATGACCTTGTCACCTTGGTGTCAGTGGATCTGGCCTGCAGTGTTGCCAATTCCTACTGAGTCTGATCTGGCCACTCTTCACTGCTTCTGAAACTTCTGTCCCTCCCTGTCACTCAACCTGTGTTTTCAACTTTGCCTTTTATGTTCAGGACGCCTAGAATGTCATAGATAATCAATTCGTTTGTTTTTGGGGGGAGTCTTTGTTGTAAAAGGGGAAACTGTGGTGGTATAGTTGTTAAGTGCTCCTTGGAAACCCTATGGGACAGTTCTCCTGTGTCCTATAGGGTTGATATAAGTTGGAATTGACTCAGTGGCAGTGGATTGGTTGTAAGAGGAATCACAAGAAGCGTCTGATACTGTGCCATCTTGACCCTGCTTTCTTTCTTCTGTATCTCCGACTTTTATGGTTTCTTTATAAACTTTGGAAAGCCAAGCCAAGCCAAGTGCCGTCGTTCTTCTAATCTATAATTTAACTTCTCAGTTTTGCTGCCCTTTAATAAAGCGTTGTGAATTTTAATGTAGTTGAGTTTGTTAGTCTTTTTCATTGTGTTTTAATTTTCTTATTTAAGAGTTGTTCTGTGTTCTGACATTGTAAGATAATGTTCTTGTAACTTCTGAAAATGTTTTAGTCAACTAGTGATGCTCTAATAGAAATCCCACAGGTGGATGGATTAAACCAAGAAAGGTATTCTTACATAATCCAGCAGGCTACAAGTCCAAATTCAGAGTGTCCGCTCCAGGGGAAGACTTGCCCCATTGTCAGATCTGAAAGAAAGTCTATGTTGCATCAGTCTTTGTTCAGGGAGCATCTTGGCACAGGAACCTCTCTAATCCAGGTGCTGCTCACTTGATTGTGTGAGGTTCCCAATTCTCTGCTTGCTTCTCTTTCCTTTTATCCGAAAGGCAGTGCAAGCCACGCTCCAGGGAAACTCCGTTTACAATGGAGCAAGGAGGTAACTTTAGGAAAGGATTTACAGACCTGTCCTAATCCTCTGTAACATAATCCACTCTTAATCACAGGCACAGATTAGGATTTATAGCATCAGAAAAATCACAAAATGGAGGACAATCACAAAATACTGGGAATCATGCCAAGCCAGACGACTACACACATTTTGGGGGGGGGAGGGGGCGCATAGTTCAATCCATGACAGAAAGTATAATTTTTCATTCTCATAATTAAAGCTGATCTACCTGAAATTGATTTTTGTGTAAAAGCTCTTCCAATTAGATAATTATTTATTCAAAAAACAAACCTTTTGCTGTCTTCTTACTTCTGACTTATGGCAACCGCATGTATTTCAAAGAACTGCACTCCATAAGATTTTCAGTACCAGGTTTTTGGTGGTAGATCTCCAGACCTTTCTTCCAAGGCACCAGCACTTTAATTTCTTCCTCTGTTTGCTTCATGTCTGAGCTCTTGTTATACAGTGGATAGAGACTCTAGTTAATTGATTCTATTCACATAATTAAATTGTGAGTGCTTTCTGTGATTACCCCTAACTGCTTGCTGTGTCATGAATCAACTTTGCATGAGGATTAAGGGGCCTTTTCTTGGGCTGTCTATTTTTTTCTCTTGGTCTGTTATGTATTTCTGTAATGTTTTACTGTCTAATGTATTATAGCTCTGTTTGTACCATAAACATGTTCATGTGATTATGATATATGTGAACGAGCCCATGCCTCGTGCCTTAGATTATCTGAGCTATTTATGGACATTTCCAATTGCATATGCATTTCTGAAGAAATTTCTGTGACATTCAAAAAAATAAAATTGGAGTTTTATGGAAGTACGTTAGAAATAATGTTCTGTTCATGGGGAACAATTATCTAAGAGTACACACTATCTTTTCATCTATTTTAATCTCTTTGTGTGTCGTTTAATAATGTTTTATAAGTTCCTCTTTAGGATCTCTTATTAATTATACTTCTGTTTGATGCTCTTTATCCTTACTAAAAACTGAATCATTTTAAAACTAATTTCTCAGCTGCCTGGTGCAAGTATGTATAAATGTGACATTTATATATATATAACATATACCTTTATAAAACATTTATGTATATTTTTATATTTATTTGATAATCTGAGTATCTCAGTCCTTTGAATCTGTACCATTTTTGGGGATTCTACATTTATAGTTATTTAGCTGGAAAATATAGATAGGTTTTTTAATTTTTAACATTCTTTTTTATCTTCGTTTTTTTATCCTCTTTGTATCTCTGAGCTACAACCGCTAAGGTAACATTGAATAGGAATGGAATAATGAATAGCCTTGTTTTTTACTTGCATTTACTATAAAGTGTTGATGTTTTCAGCGTATATGTGCTTTTTCACACAGTTTTTGTGTGCCAGTTTTCATCATTTCTTGTCTGATTGTCACTGTAACCTTCTGACATGCCTCCCACCTTTTACATTTGCCCCTACCTACAAGTTCTTTAAATTCTTTAAAAGCTATCTTATTTTCCATCTGTGATCAAAGACATAAAATTGCTCTGCATTTCACTCAGATGAGAAGCTGAAGTCCCTTCAAAGGCCAGCATGTCCTTGTTCCCCTCCCAGTGATTGGTGGCTCAGTCACCTCTCCAAATTCCTCTACTGGTAGGCTTCAGTATTGCACTCTTCTGTGGTAATCCTAGGGTTTGGGTCTCCCTGAAACATAGCAAACATACTCCTGCTTGCTGACCTGTGGTCTGGTGTTTCCTCCTCCTGGAACAGTCTAGCGTAAGTTTTCCCTTCAATAATTCCTTCACATCTTATCAAGTCTTACCTCTGATCATTGTTTTCAGTGTATTAAAATAATCAGGCTATTGAGGTCTCAGGGCACATGACTACCCCCCAAACTGGAAGAACACATAGGCATGCTGCTGTTGGGCTTCTGCTTTGGAATGACTGTATCTGCCTCTGTGTCCCTCCTGTTGTGAGAGTAGTGTTTTGCCCTGTGACCACAATATTTTGAGTTAAGTGTGTTTAGCTTGGTTCTTGAGGATGGGAATGATGACTTCCAGTTTTGGATTTTGTCATTACTGTTGTCTGTTGTTTTTTTTTTTTTTTTTTAGTTTCTTGATAGTATTCATTCATGCTGCTTTTATATTTCCTGTGTCCCAATTTATATGTTTACTCTTTGCTGATGACTTTTTCATTTTGTGAATAATCAGTGTATCTTCCCTGTCCCAGCTATGAAGGTCAGTAGTGGTCTTGGACTCCTGTGCCTCTATTTTCAGAGTTGCGGAAGTTGATGAGCACCTAAAACCTGCATGAGTCTTGACTAAATCATCACAAAGTGCTTCTAGGCTTTTAGAAGTGAACATGCAACTTCTTTTTCTTTACCAAGCCAAGTTTCACTAGCTAGCGTTTCCTAACATACTTGTTTTAGTTTCCCCGTTATTAACTTGTTAAAGATAAGTTTGTGATGATACCTGGATTCTCTTGTTTACTGTGTCTTATCTGATCTCTGTTTACCTGTTCAGTACTCTTGCTTGCCTTTGTAAGGGGATAGGGTGCATGTCAGTGCACCTATGGAGTTACTGAAAATAGGTGACAAACATGTAAAAACTCATAATTCCCCAAAATACTATTCTTAGAAGGTGGTCTTATCAGCTCTTAATCACCTGGAATTCTTAAAGAAAACATGACAGGCTCCGGGACTTGGGTTGTCACTTTCTGCAGGTCAGTGGGCTTCCCGTGACTGGTGAGGGGCAAAAGGAAATGCTTCCAATTCTGCAGTTTTCTAGCTGTTAATATCTCATCCTATTTTTCAGCATGTGCTTCATGTTTTGTTAAATATTCTGGTGGGTCCTGTGCGAGGAGGTGAATATTTTCCCCCTCAACCAGAAAGAGATAATCTGAATGTGAAAATAGAATTTTCATTATAGACTATTTCTGTGATGCTACATGTTTTGACTGTTCTTGACCATAAAAGTAGAGAGGAATGAAACTACAGTTGGTAATAGTCAGACTGTGGAGAGATAATTTCATTGTGTTGGAAGTATTGTTACATCAATGAGAGAGGATGCAATCAGTGAAGAAGTGAGTGTAGACGGTGAAGGGGTGAGGCTGATGGCTAAACCCTAGAGTAGACCTTTGTAGAATGCAGAACACTGTGCAAAAGCCCCATGAAGTCTTAGCTCCTTAGCACTGTTACCACACCCTTCCTTTTGTACACATTAGAATATGTGGTACCTTTCTGAACCAGAATATGTGGGATGTTTTAGGACTCTGTGGCTATTGAGGATGTGGCTGTGGATTTTACCCAGGAAGAGTGGGCATTGCTGGATCTTTCTCAGAGGCAACTCTACAGAGATGTGATGATGGAAACCTTCAGAAATCTGGCCTCAGTAGGTATGAATGGCTTAATTTTTTAAAATTTATTTTTCAGTGGGTTAGTCATACTCACCAGTGTTACTCTAGTGTGTGGGCTGAGGAATGGGAATGCATAGTTAAGTAGAATTAATGCTTTGAAACCCATTGCCGTTGAGTTGATTCCAAGTCATAGTCCTGTAGGACAGAGTAGAACTGTCTCAGAATTTCCAAGGAGTGCCTGGTAGATTTCAAATGGCTGACCTTTTGGCCTCAGCTCTCAATCACTATGCTACCAGGATTTCCATGGTCATTTGCTGTCTGGAACTTGTATATCCTGGCTTCCTCTTGATTACAAAGCTCTATGTATTAAACTGACTTCTCATTTCCATTGTGGATAAAAGCTTTAAGGCTCTTTAAATGTTGTAAACGTGAGCCTTAACTTCAGAGGTTTCTTTGATGCACAGAGAGTATTTGTAGAATTTTACTGTGTTTAGTATTAGTTTGACATGATGAGTTTGTTATGAATAAAGTCATATGTGCTGATTTCCAAAGACCCTGAAGAGCTAAGTATTGGCTCAATGTCAGGAAAGTGTTTTCCTTCAAAATGTGCCTTTTTCCATGATCACCATGCTAGTTGCACCCATTTGTTCTCCCAGAGTAGTAAGAGGAAGACCTGTGACTGCAGATAGCACTCGTCCAGTACCACTGTGTTGGGGGAAGGGGGAAAGGGGGCCACAAGGAGTCAAGAATCCTTTGAAGGACCAGTCTGCCTGGAGGGAATGAGGTCTGAAAAAATCAGTTATTCTTTAGGGTTTATGGGTATGTGCTTCACAGATACTGGAGCATGCTTTTCTCATCAGTCTTAGCACACCTGGTTCATGGAGAAAGACTTTCCCTTTTTCTTCTTTTAATGTTCCATGTGCATTGTGTCCAGTACCTTTCTGCTTTGCTCTTCTGATTACACACTATGTCACCATCACTGTCAGTCTTAATGGAAGTATTTCCTAGTTAGTTGCTTTTTGGCTTATGCCAAAGTGTTGAAACAACAAGATTTGTCCAAGTCTTTCCTTATTCCCAGCTACCTTTTTCCTCTTAGTAATATCTTTCCTTTTTGTTTCATATTGTGAACCTCACCTTAAATCATTGGATCAGTTTGTCAAAACCTTAATGATGGAGAAAAGCTATCCAGTGAAAATATAATAGTACAATTCATGGAAAATGACACCTGGTTCTCAATGGTAAGAGAAATCCATGAATTTGATGGCATTGAAGATCCGAATAACAACCAGAAAACACATGTGAGGTGAGTGTCATTATACCAGAAACAGCAGTGCTTCAGAAGAGAGTCTTAATAAGATATCAGTGCTTTAAAACATTTATGTACCTAAGGAGCCCAGCCAGGTTGCACAATGGTTAAGCATTTCACTGCTAACTAAAAAATTGGCATTTTAAACTTACCCACAAGAAGTACCTGCTAATCTGCTTCTGTAAAATTTACAGCCAAAAAAACCATATAGAGCAGTTCTCCTCTGTCACATGAGGTCAGTTGAGGTGGAATTGACTCAAAAGTGCTCGATGACAGCAAAAACTACGTATGTATGTTGTGTATTTGTGTATATACACACACAAATGTGGGAGTGTGTTTATTTACACATACACACACAGACTCTTTGCTGTCAAGTCTATTCCTGCTTGTACGACTTGTATGCAATCCTATAGGACAGAGTAGAATTGTTTCCAAGGCCAACTCTTTATGGAAGAGTGCCATCTCTTTCTCTTGTGGAGCTACTAGTAGGTTCAAACTGTCAACCTTTTGGTTAAAAGCTGAGTGCCTTATTACTGCACCACAAGGACATATACATATATGTGTATGTGTGTGTGTATGTTTGTGTCTATCTATATAAATATATATGTGCCCATTCCTCATCTGTCACCATGGTTAGGTTACAAATACTCGGTTATTATGCAAAAGGAGGATTTTTTCTTTTTTTTTTTCCTGTTTTTCAGGCTTTCCATTTGTCTTATTTATATTTATTAAATATGGTCATGGAAACAGCAGCTAAGATTTACTAATGACTGACAAGTCCAGCTATGGAGTATTTGTCAGTGGAGAAGGAGGTTTGGACGATACAAAGCTGGCTAAAGCCAGGCTTTGTGGCTGCATGGCCCATGGCTTAACTGCTTCACCTTCTTCTTGTGCAAGATCAGAACTTCCTTCAGGGAGCTTTCCCCAGATCTCCACCCCAACCCCTCCAAGCCCTATGTTCACAATTCTGAAGTGATCCTATAACCTCTGGTTCTGACAAATCACTGAGGCTTGGGGCTTCCTGCAAGGGCACAGAGAGTTTGGCCACACACCCAGCCCTGTGAAAGCAGAGGGTTTAGACCCTGTTCAGCTCACTTTGGGATGTCTTTAAAACTTACACAAATTTCTTCCAGATGCTCTCTTTGATACCTCTTTCTTTCCCTCCCACTGTACAGCAATTTTGAGTTGTAGGGTCACGCAGCATCAGAGAGAGAAACCCAGAGAGGTGTCTAATGGCTCAGAGATGTCTGTGCATCTGCCAGGAAGCACTGGCCACAGAGTTGGGTACCTGGAGACCCACCTCATTAATGTACAGAATAGTTTGGTAGTACTCATGTCTGAGACTCATCTCATTAATGCACAGAATAGTTGGGTAGTGCTTGGGTATGAAATGCAAAATGTCAAATAATGAGATGACAAATGAGGAGTAAATATACATAATATATATGTGTGTATCAGTAGGGTCGCCATGAGTCGGATCTGACTCGACGGCACTTGGCTGGCTTTGGCTATCAGTATGTCAGACAAATGACTCAACTATTGAATATTTGAAGCATATTTCACTTATTTGCAATTATCACAAAGCCTCTTGTTTTAGAAACACAGTGAAAATAATGGCAGCATGTGTTCCAGATGGTTTATTTTATGAAACGTGACAATTCAGAGCAAGACAGTGCTTTTTTACTGTGTGTGTAATGGTGAAATGATTTAAAAAAAGTTGTCTCAACAGTATGTTACATATTTTTAACAGAAGGCATATGGTAAAGGACATCTGTGAAAAAAATGAAGACAATCAGTGTGGAGAGATGTTCAGCCATATTGAAAATCTTTCTGTGTTCAGAAGAACTCCTGTGGAAGCATGTCCTTCTGAATGCCTTGAGTGTGGAAAATCTGTGATGGATCATTCATCACTTGCGCATCACATCAGATTGCATTCTGGATGCACTGCCTATCAGCATAAGGAATGTGGAGGAGCCTGCAGTTGTGTCTCTTCTTTCGGCACTCCTGTAAGAACTCTTATTGCATACAATCTCTTTGAGTGTAAGGAATGTGGCAAAACCTTTCATCATTCCCCAAACTTTGCTAGACCTGTGAGAACTCAATTTGGAGAAAGATCTTATGTATGTAAGGAATGTGGAAAAGCCTTTAGTCAATCCTCAGACCTTACTGCTCATACTAGAATTCACACTAGAGAGAGGCTTTATGAATGTAAAGAATGTGGAAAAGCCTTTCGTTGGTCCTCAAACCTCACTATACATTTGAGAATTCACAGTGGAGAGAGGCCTTATGAGTGTAAGGAATGTGGGAAAGCTTTTAGTCGGTCCTCACACCTCACCACACACATACGAACTCACAGTGGTGAGAGGCCTTATGAATGTAAGGAATGTGGCAAAGCCTTTAGTCACTCCTCAAACCTCACTGAACATATAAGAACTCACAGCGGAGAGAGGCCTTATGAATGTAAGGAATGTGGCAAAGCCTTTAGTCAGTCCTCACACCTCACTGAACATACAAGAACTCATAGTGGAGAGAGGCCTTATGAGTGTAAAGAATGTGGCAAAGCCTTTAGTCACTCCTCAGACCTCACGACACATATGAGAATTCACAGTGGAGAGAGGCCTTATGAATGTAAGGAATGTGGAAAAGCCTTTAGTCGGTCCTCACACCTCACTACACATATAAGAACTCACAGTGGTGAGAAGCCTTACAAGTGTAAGGAATGTGGCAAAGCCTTCAGTCATTCCTCAAATCTCAGTGAACACATAAGGACTCATAGTGGACCAAGGCATTAAGGAATGTGGGCAAGCCTTTAGTCAGTCTCCATTGCTTACTAAACATGAATAACCTCACATGGGTGAGACTTACGAATGTAAGGAATGTGGGAAAGTGTTATTCCTCATCCCTCACTGAATACATAAGAAGTTACCATGGAGACAAGCACTTTGAGTATACAGAATGTTAAACATTATTTTGTGACTCTTAAACCTCACTAATACATAAAAATCCATAGCAGAGAGAGGCTTTATAAATGCAAGGAATTCCTCCATGTGTATAAAGTATTATGATGAAGCAACCAGTGGTTAATTTGCATATACTCACATCACCCTTTAATCATGTACAGCCTGAAAGTAAGACTAATTTCCTAACCCAGAAACCTAGATCTTCGTTGTGTCATATAACAAATGTCCATAAAGTATTATAGTTGTTGGGTTTTTTGAAGCTAGGATCCAAACAATATTTCCACATTACCTTTTTATTTTTAAATCTTTTTAATCTGTCTCACACAGAACATTCTTCTGCTTGTCTTGTAAAATGTTAAAATGTTCCACATGCTAATACAGTCGAACTTGTGACAGCAGGAACCTATGAAAGTCAAAAACCTGTTAGAGAAGGAAAACTCACTGGGTGTTTATGAAATACGGTTTTTCTTAGTGAACAAGAGGAAAGTAATAAGCAACCCATCAAAGGTGGGAAGCGTGAGACCTGGTAAAATACATCAGTCCTATCAAGTTTCTCCTCTCACGAGTTTCACTGTGTTTGCTTTATCATGATTTTGTTTGCTTTCTTTATATTTTGTAAGCTAGACCCTGAGTACAGCACAGTGGTAATGCCAGTGTAATACAGTTCAAAGATATAACTGTAAATATCTTAGTAGCCGTATTATAAAATTAAAATTGCAATGTGAAATTGTCAATGAAATTTTTTTAACCCAGTATAACCAGTTGTCGTCAATGTAAAACTTGTAAGTGAAATTAACCAAATAATCAGTATACACTTATTTATGGCACATTTTAAAGTTTTCTTTTGTACCCATTCTTCCAGAATGCAGAAGCTGTGTATCTCATAAATTTTAATGTTGAAAAAGTAAGTTCACAATACCAGATTCTTTGAAATATGTTTTTCCTACAATAGAATCAAGTTTATTGTTATATTTAAGTTAATTAAAATTAGAGTTACTTCAGTTTCTTAGTTGCACTAGCCACATAGGTTGTTGATATAATCCTATTACTGTCTGAATGCAAAAGAAATCTGTGGATCACTTGGTACTTTTCTGTTTCTCCCAAACTTCTGTTTCCTTCTGATAATCAATATCAGTAATAAACCAGAACCAGCTGCCATTTAATCAATTTTGTCTCAGCCTTCTAGTGAACATTATAGTATGAACTCATATTCTTAACAGAAATTTAAACTTTTTTTCCCCTGTAAATACAAAAGACATGATGCTGGACAATGTTAAATAGGAAAACAAGACTTTATTCAGCTTCTTGTGTTAGGAATGAGGCCTCAGCTTAAGTCAGAGCTCAATTCCAAAGAGTGAGATGAAGAAAATGTTTTTCTAAAAATGAATTTGGGTAACATGGGGCCCTGGAGATATAGTAAGAGGAAGCTGGCAAGCAAAAATCAGGGCAGAAGGATGAGTTTTAGACAAGAATTCATTCTCAGATTTACATAGCCAAGTGCCGTCGAGTCGGATCTGACTCATGGCAACCCTAGAGGCCAGGGTAGAACTGACCCCCAGAGTTACATAAGGCTGGTTTGTTGGGTTGACACAGTGAACATTCATGGTGTAAATGCAAATGGGCATATTCTGTCACTGTCATTTTGTATTTGTGTCTCTTTCTGAAAATAAAAACTTTAATTCCTTGGTTCCTAGTAATAGCTTCAATGTGTAATAATAACTAAAAACTTATTCAGTAGAGTTTTTTCTCACCTTTCTTTTTGTACTTACTTTATGTTATAGATATTAGCAGATTAATGAGTACAAAGTTTCTTTGGTACTGTTTGCTGCCACTAAGTTGTGTCTAGTGCATAATGACCATATGTCTGTTGTATGTTTTGGAGCTGATTCCAGTTCAGAGAGACTCCATGTTGTTGGGAGCCATGGCCCACATACCTCCTGTAAGCCTTAGATCTCGCTGCCTGCAAAACGGCGTCGTGCTGAGGGCCACACCCTTGTTTACCCCGCTTGATGGCCTGCCCTGTGTAAGGCTTTGCCTGGAGACTAGGCAAGCACCCCTGTGATTGGATATTGTTTGCCCTATCAGAAGCCCGCCCAGTGTAAGGCTTTGCCTGGAGACTAGGCAAGCCCCCCTGTGATTGGATATTGTGTGCCCAATCAGAATACAACAGGCAACACTATTTAAGCCGGGTGACCAGGAAATAAAGCGGAAGAAGGATCTTGAAACCGCGTGTGGTGGTCCGTGTGTCTGTTCTCTACCTGCTGGATGGGTGGGGTCTCGGATATCTGGTGGCCCGGACGGGGAGCCTGAGAGACCCTGGGAATACAGCGGTAAGGACCCCTGGGAGGGGCAATCAATCCGGCACGGCCGGGTGGTCTTTTGATAGAGCTGTTATCTAGCAGCCGTATAGAGCTGGAATCATCCGGGGACGCCCGGGGAAAGGAACTGGCATTGACCAGGGAAAGTAATTAATAATTGCATAAAACTGGCATTGACCAGGGAAAGTAATTAATAATTGTATAAAACTGGCATTGACCAGGGAAGGTAACTAATAATTGTATAAAATGGGTAATCACCCCTCTTCACAGCGGCTATTAATAGCCTGTAAATCCCTTTTCAAGCAGCGCGGGATTGGTATCAAGCAGGCCACCTTAGAGCGTTTCCTTCGAGCGGTGGAGGAGGTGGCTCCATGGTTCCTGGTTTCTGGCCACCTCACTCTGTCTGCATGGAACAAGTTGGGAGAGGATTTGACTAGGGCAGATATGCAAGGTACCCTGCCCCCGGGAGTTATGGGAATTTGGGTCTTAATTTTGACTTGCTTGGAGGATGAGTCGAGCGTTTTTGAGAGAGTCCTCACCCGGGGACAAGACGCCCTCGAGCGTGTTCAAGAGGAAGCTTCCCAAAAGGGTAGCGACAAGGGTAGTGTGTCTGGTGAGAGTGTGCAGGGGAGCAGCAGTGACTCAGAAGGGGAGGGAGAACTGGAGGAGAAAGAAGAAGGGCTCTGCGGCTGCCTGCGCCCTCCTGCCTGCGCTTCCTGGCGGAACGCCGGTTGCTGCATCCAGCCGTGCTCGGCCTCCGGCTACCTGGAGTCCACCTGCGGCGCCACTGCTCGGGCACGGGAAAGGAGGCCCCCGAGTCTGCAGCGGGAGAGAGCACTGCATCCGAGGCCCCGTATGAAAACCCATGGACAATCCCAAATATGTTGTCAATGACGAGAATTGGCTTAGCTCCAGTTTTGGGCTACTTGATTATTGAAGAAGATTTTAATGTTGCATTAGGAGTGTTTGCTTTAGCTGGGCTAACTGATTTGTTGGATGGATTTATTGCTCGAAACTGGGCCAATCAAAATTCAGCTTTGGGAAGTGCTCTTGATCCACTTGCTGATAAAATACTTACCAGTATCTTACATGTTAGCTTGACCTATGCAGATCTTATTCCAGTTTCACTCACTTACATGATAATTTCAAGAGACATAATGTTGATTGCTGCTGTGTTTTATGTCCGATATCGAACTCTTCCAACACCGAGAACACTTGGTAAATATTTTAATCCTTGCTATGCCACTGCCAGGTTAAAACCAACATTCATCAGCAAGGTAAACACAGCAGTTCAGTTAATTTTGGTGGCAGCTTCTTTGGCAGCTCCAGTTTTCAACTATGTTGACAGCATATATCTTCAGATATTGTGGTGTTTTACTGCTTTCACCACAGCTGCCTCGGCTTACAGTTATTATCATTATGGTCAGAAAACTGTTCAGGTGATAAAAGACAGATGAAAGCCATTCATCCTCATTAGTCAGGAAGCAGTATACATCGCTGGCATCGGGGCCATTGGGAAATCTACAGGAATTTCTCCACTTTGGTGTTCAGCTTGAAAAAGGACTTGTCAGAACAAACCATGTCATCAGAATTGACCTATCGCAAGCCCTCTCTTCTCAGGGCCTACACATTGCCCCCGAAAAGGTCCAACAGGGACAAGTGATAGAATTTCTGGGAGCCAAGGTGGAGCTACACCAAGTACAACCCCAGAAAATAACTCTGCGCAGAGATTCCCTGCGTACCTTAAATGACTTCCAGCACCTTTTGGGAGATATACAGTGGGTCAGACCTTATTTGGGGTTACCTAATCATGTACTACGCCCACTGTATGAGGTCCTGAATGGAGACCCTCAGCTCTCTTCTCCTAGATTCCTCTCTAAGGAGGCTTTGTCGGCTCTGGAAGAAGTAGAAAATGCATTGTCCAGTGCCGCCCTCCGGCGATATGACCCTCGTCAGCCTTTGATTCTTTGTATTCTGCCCACTGAAAGTCAACCCACCGGAACCTTGTGGCAAGGAGGCCCTCTTTATTGGATTCACCCCCACATCTCCGCGGGGAAGTCCATTTCGTGGTACCCTGCCGCTGTTGCCCAGCTAGCTCTTGTGGGAATTAGTGAGTGTATTCAGAGCTTCGGCTTTGTGCCACACACGCTCGTCACTCCCTATGACAAACGTCAGGTGAACACTCTCGCTACCGTTTCTGATGACTGGGCCATTTTAATGTACACATATCAAGGGAAGATAGACAATCACTTTCCCAAAGACCCTCTTCTTCAGTTTTACAAGACACATCCAATAGTATTTCCAAAAATTACTTCTTCCACACCCATCGAAGGAGCAATGGTTATCTTCACTGATGGCTCAAGCACGGGACTAGGGGGAATTCATATCCCAGGTATATCCTCCCAAGTACACCTCTTCCCAGCCAGTTCTGCACAAATGGTTGAGCTCCATGTAGTCTTGCAGGTGTTCCAAACCATCCCAGACCCTTTCAACCTTATCTCTGACTCTGCATATGTAGTGAATGCTGTCAGACTCCTCGAAGCCGCAGGCTATATTAACCCCCATTCTCCTGTTAGTCAATTGCTCTGCTCTATACAGCGCCTACTCCACCAGAGAACACATCCATTTTACATAGTTCACCATAGAGCTCACCAGGCCCTCCCTGGTCCTATTACAACAGGTAATGCTATGGCTGACGCACTGACTCGCGTGCCTGTGATCCTTAATGCAATGGAACATGCAGTCCAGTTTCATAAGCTTTTCCATGTCAACTCCAAGACCCTGTCATCCCGGTTTCAAATCTCACGAGAGGCAGCCCGCACTATAGTGCGCAATTGTGCCACCTGTGCTCCCTACCTCCCTTCCCCCTCGGTGGGGGTGAACCCCCGAGGTATTTTACCCATGCAGGTGTGGCAAATGGATGTCACCCACCATGCTGAGTTTGGTAAACTTAAGTATGTCCATGTCTCCGTAGACACTTCCTCTGGCTTGATTTGTGCCTCAGCCTTAGCAGGCGAAACTACCAAGCATGTCATCACCCACTATCTTGCTGCTTGGGCTGCTTGGGGTATCCCCCAACTAATCAAGACGGACAATGGTCCTGCTTATACCTCCCAAACTTTTGCGCACTTCCTACAACAAATGGGAACGCGGTGCACCCATGGCATCCCCTATAACCCTCAAGGCCAAGGCGTTGTTGAACGAGCTCACTTAACATTAAAAACCATGCTTAATAAACAAAAAGGGGGAGTTGGGGAAGGCCGGACACCACAGAACCGCCTTTCACTCGCCCTATTTACACTCAATTTTCTGTCATTGGATGCTGAGGGCCGCTGTGCAGCCGATCGTCACATGGGCCCTCATGGAGGATCCACAGCCAAAGTCCTGTGGAGGGATGTAATCAGTGGGCTCTGGAAAGGACCAGATCCAGTTTTGGTATGGTCCCGAGGAGCTGTTTGTGTCTTTCCACAAAACGCACAGGACCCCGTTTGGATCCCAGAGCGTCTGGTCCGCCCCATTGCACATAAGCAAGATGAAGAGGAAATCCTTTATCCTCCTGCTGCTGGTGACGATCATAACATGGATGGGACAATCCCAGGATAAGTATAGATGGGGATTGTTGGATGTCCTGCCTCTTCCTATCCCTGTACGTCATACCTCCCCTTTGTTGCCTCGCTTTTTTACTACCGATCATAGCCTACAACTCCCTGCCATTAAGCTAGATTCTGAAATTAGCCTGGAGTCCCATCCTATCAACATCACTCTGCGAGGCCTCCTCTGCTTTACAGTGTCCCACAATTTGTCGGACTTGGCACCTGATGACAACTCCTGTGTCACCTTGTATAATATGTCAGCAGGGTGGTTTGACACGCCAAGAAATAGCACCGCCGATGGCACCCTCTTGCAGGGTCGCATTCCCCTTATGATTTTTAAATATGGCACTAACTCGCCTTTACAGCCTCGCTGGGCCACATATTGCAAAAGTACACAAGATTGGCCACAGTTATGGACAGGTTGTCAAAGTCATCGCCTACAGTGGGCGGTGAAACCCTACTTCACCTTTTCCCCAAACATTGGGACTATGGCGAATCAGACGTCTCCTGGGTGCAACTATACCTGGCAAAGCCCCACTCAGGTTTCACCCACCAACCCCTTTGACGTCTGGCTCCTCTGTGATGTTAATAGCAGCTGTACAGATATTACCGCCATGTCTATGATCACGGGCGGGGTACTTAAGAATGCTAGTGTTCGCTGGAATGAGTCCGAGATTTTTGAAACCTCTGTGAATCAGTTTGAGTCTAATTCCAGCTTAACTTTTTCCCCGACACCTGTATGCCTTCAGCCTCCGTTTATGTTTCTCCTTTTTAATAACTCCAAAGAGAGTTCGGTTGTTTGTACAAATTCTACTTGCTTTTATTCTCTCTGCTGGAATGCATCTATTTTCCCTACAGCTCTAGTAACCAGGTTGCTGCGCTACGTTCCCTGGCCGGTGCAGTCACCATCCCAGGAAGTACTTTGGAGAAGTAAGCGAGATTTTGGAATCACCGCCGCCATTGTAGCCGCTGTCACCGCTTCAGTTGTGGCCGCTGCCACTGCTGCCGTGGCCCTCACGCAGACTGTCTCCACCGCAGCCACTGTCAACGCTTTGGCTGAAGGGACGACTGCTGCTCTATCTGCCCAAGGCTGAATTGATGGACACGTGCTGGGTGCCATCCACATCTTGAACCAGCGCATAGATTTAGTACAAGAGCAGATTGACTCGTTAGTGCAGGTCATACAGCTAGGCTGTGAGTGGCGCTTTAGCAGTTTGTGTGTCGCGTCTGTGCCTTTTCAGAATCATTCTCGAGCTGCGTATCTTTCTCGCCAGTTATCAGTGTACCTGAGGAACAACTGGACCGCTGAGATGGAGACTTTGATGACCCAACTGCGTGCGGAAATCACTTGTGTCAATTCCACCCGGGTAGATGTTAGTGTTGCTCAATCCCTCCTATTGTGGCTCTCCAACGCCATGACGCTTGTGAAAAACTGGGCCGGGACGGGGGCCATGTTTGGGGTATGCCTTTTGGCCATCATACTGATTGTGTCTCATCTTAGAAGAATGCGTGCTCGACAGCAGGCGCAAAATGCCATGTTAGTACAGGCAATTGCTGAGATCGGAAATCCCTCTTCTAGCCCAGGGTTCTGGCTACAAATGCTTGAAGGCAGTCAATGACGGGCAACCTTCTTTGGGGGTGTCATCAACCTAAGACAGGGACTCCGCCTTTCGCTGCGGACTCTCCCCATGACGGGTAAGAGACGCCTCAGCCAAGAATGACCTAAGCCAGGCGCTTCAAGCACACGCTTCATTTATTTAAATGTATAAGGGGGAGATGTTGGGAGCCATGGCCCACATACCTCCTGTAAGCGTTAGATCTCGCTGCCTGCAAAACGGCGTCATGCTGAGGGCCACACCCTTGTTTACCCCGCTTGATGGCCTGCCCTGTGTAAGGCTTTGCCTGGAGACTAGGCAAGCCCCCCTGTGATTGGATATTGTTTGCCCTATCAGAAGCCCGCCCAGTGTAAGGCTTTGCCTGGAGACTAGGCAAGCCCCCCTGTGATTGGATATTGTTTGCCCAATCAGAATACAACAGGCAACACTATTTAAGCCGGGTGACCAGGAAATAAAGCAGAAGAAGGATCTTGAAACCGCGTGTGGTGGTCCGTGTGTCTGTTCTCTACCTGCTGGACGGGTGGGGTCTCGGACACCATGTGACAGAGTAGAATTGCCCCATAAAGTTTTCTTGGTTGTATTGTTTATAAAAGCAGATTGCCAGGCCTTTCTCCCATGAAATTACTGAATGGTTTTGTACTGTAAGCCCTGTGATTTAGTAGCCAAGTACTTGGCCATTATGTCACCAAGGTTCCTTGACCTTCTGGGAGCAAAATGTTTCCTGGTCCTAGTACTGTCTTTATGATGATTAGTATTTTTTGAATAGTACTTTTCAACATAGAGGGGCTTGTCTTTTAGCACTCTATCAGACTTTCCCAAGGTTGTGATCCATAAGGTTTTCATTGACTGATTTTCTAAATAGATTGCCAGGCCATTCTTCCCAGGCTCTTGTAGTCTGTCAGCTCCACTGACACCCTTCACCATGGGTGACTCTGCTGGTATTTGAAGTACTGATAGTGTAACTTCCTGTGTTGGTGACATTACAGCCATTACAGTAGAGCAAACAGACAGAGGCAGTGTGATGTTAGTGTGTTTACTTGTTTTGTGTACATTTAAAATTTGCCTTCGTTTTGTATTCACTTAATGTATACAACTTTCACATGGCTTAAAACAATAAACTGTATGAAAAAGTATATTCAGAAGGCTGACTATACCACCTGTGCTGTGTTAAAATCATTATCTGTTGACTAACGCTGAGACACATCCACACACAAATTGTGTGTCAGCTTGTTAACTAGCTTGGGACAGGTCTCAGTGTTTTGGCAGTCATATAATGTTAGCCAGTCAGCTGAAAGAATTTTCTTGGGTATATGGACTGCATCCAAATATAAGTGGATGTTCTGGCTTTTGCCTTTGAATCCTACAGCTGGTTCTTTTTGTATGACCTCTGTTCTTGGGACTGAACTAGCAGTTTACCTGTGGTCTTGCTTGCCACTCTTGAGGTTCTTTGATCTTCACATCCTGTGAGCAAGAGCCTTGCTCTCCTACCTGCAGAACTTGAGTTCACCAGCTCCTGCAGCTACATAAATCAGGAGAAATCTTATAGTCTTGTTACTGATCTTGAGATATGTCAATTGTCGTACCCTGTGAGCAAGAGTCCCTTTCATGAGTTTGCCAGTCCCTGTAGCAGTATGACTCAGAAGTCTGTATCCTGATCCATGGACTTGAGATGTTCCAGTCTTTAAACCCACTGGGTGCCTTTTCCTTGACACTAATCTCTGTGTTTATATGTTTTACTTGTTTGTATTCTCTTGAGAACCTATTCTAAGACATTGGGTATAAAGGGTAGTTCTAGGGAAAGCTAATGAAGAGTTTTCTAAATTGGTTCTCAATTTAGTCTTAAAGATATTAATGACTTCTTACAGTGGTAAGGAAAGCACTCCTAATTGATGATCTAAGCTGACAATACAAATAAGTGAAAAATCACCACCAGTAGATGAGGTATTGATGAAGGGTGGGGTTTTGGATGATTGTATATGTAATTCCTTTCTACAGTTTTGTCATAAGGAGAAATATAAGGAAGCTGGTTGCCTGGTCCTATGTTCATTAGACTAACTGTTGAAAAGAAGAAGATGTGCTCGGGACTTCAGGGTAAGACCTGAAGTGCCACATAAATGACCTCAAAGTTTCCACATATGCTTCCAAGGAATGCTTTATTTCTTGTAGTAACAGAAGTGATAGTATCAAAAACCAAACCCAGAATCTTCTTGTAAGAGTGGCTGAATTTCAGTGCCATCTCAGCTGGCAGCCTCTAGAGGTGTCTAAAGTTAAAGTGACGGCACTGACTGGGAAGAAGTGGGATCCTGATAACATGGAATGGGCCATATGGTCAGGTAGTCAGGAAGCCAGAGACATTGAGTCCATAAATTCTGTTGAATCATCCACCAACAGAACCAATCTTGTCACTTCCATCTGAAGACACAATTCCATGTTTGATAAATCACCCTACCCACTAAAAACAGACCCTTCAATCCATCTAATGAGATTAACCCAGCTGTCTCTAAAGAGCCCAGGTCTCGGTCATTGCCTGAGATGTTGCCTAAGGCAGTGCTTCACAAGACTTTGCTGAATGGTCTAAAAACACTTTCCTACTACTGATTTTGGCTTCTAGTACTCTAACTAGACTTAAGTCCCCAAAATGAGCCCTCAAAAGTGAAGTACAAAGTGTGACCAAGGAGTGTGGGGATGTGCATGTTTGGAAAGAATATGAAATCCTGCATACCCTACCCTTGTCTGTGTATAGATAGGGACTTGTCTTGAGGATGGCAAAAGCCCTTGAGACAAGTTTAGTCTCAGTAAACTGGAAAACCAGGAGGTGCTGAAAACAGCATTTATTGAGACTAGTTCAAGGACTTTCCCTTCCCCCCTCCCTGGGAATCTGTTCTTCTTTTGGAGTAAGGAACACTGATAAGGTGCCTTTTCTCACTTTCTCAGCAGGAGCTTGTTTACTTTGCTCGATAAAAGCTGGTGGGTTAAACAAACTGGTGTCGGTCTCAACTCACAGAAGACTGTCCCCTTTCTGCCCACAGCAAACTAAAAGTTTGTTGTCAGTGTGATTTTTCAACCTTGGCCTCTCACACACATCACACCCGTAAGTGGTGTCCTGTTTCACACTTGTTAAATGGTGTCCCATGTGAATCACACCAACAAAGGAGGAGGTACATTACACTCCAAAAGAACTGCTTTTCTAATTAGGTACAAAGAAAAACCTGGGTGCTCTACGAAAATAGTTAAGGATGGGGGATAAGGTGCAAAGGAAATAAAATCTGAGTTGATTGGTGGGGGCCTGCTAAACACAGATTATTTTACTCAGTCTTTCAAATTGAGAAAGGGATCTAATAGTTTATTTGGTTGGGTTGCTGAGGCATGGATTTCATGGTGTCCTTCACTACATCAAATTGAAGTACCAGACCTGCCCTGGTAAACTGGAGAAGAAGGTATCCAAGGGTTTAGAGAAATTGGCATTCTAGAGACAATTTAGCCAGCCACACAGACTCAAATGTGGAGTGTCAAGAGGACATTCATTTTACCACAACATTAAGTAAGAGTGCTCCAGCACTCTTGAAAGACTGTTGTAATTGCTACTTTATATAAATCTGACTTGGCAGTAGGAAGTGCCCTAACTAAATTAAGAATTTAACTACAGTGTGGCTTATTGGACCCATGGTGGTAGAAGCCAAGTGTTGGCACTCAGTCGACAAACAGAAGGTGGATGTATTTACTGTAATGAGCAACAAAGCCAAAGCAATAGTGAGAATAGTCTGAGTAGCATGGACATAAGGTGTTGGCTACTTGGTGATGCTGTTCGCACAAGTGAAATAAGAAATCTAATGTTTACCTCATCTGTACAAACAGAAGAATTTTAGATCAAGTGAACATCAGTCTAACTCACTGCTGTATTAGTAAATTAGGGCCCCTCAGTTTCCAGACTTGAGGGATAGTAAAGACCCATAACCCTTTCATTGAAGGGGAGGTCAGGTCAGTTTAAAAATTTATACTGTTAATGTATTTCATAGCCTTCCCCAAAGGGATTTATGGCATTTTACATGAGTGACTGTTTATTGGGGAAAAGGAAATAATCAGGTGTGTTTGGGGGTGGGGGTACTGGATACTAGCTCTGAACTGACATTAATTCCAGGAGACCCAGAGTGTCACTGTGAACTACTAGAGTGGGAGCATATGAGACTTGACTCTTGAGTTGATGAACTCATCTTAGAAAAAGTGCTGAATATAGTATGGTCACCTTTGACGTACTGTCCTTGGGTAGCTATGCACTGATGCCAGTGCCTGGTCTACTCTTCAAAGAAGTTTTGGGACTCATTTTCTGGAATGGCCATCAGAGCTGTCATCATATTTCTTTGATGTCCTGAATGTCATCAAAATGTCTTCCTTTCAGTATTTCTTTTATGTCCAAATACTGAAGTCATTGTGGGCCAGATCAGGTAAGTAGGGAGGGTGTTCCAGTACAGCTGTTTATTTTCTGGCTAAAAACTCCCTCACAGACAGTGCTGTATGAGCTGGTGCATTGTCATAATGCAAGAGTCCTGAGTTGGTGAAAAGTTCAGGTTGTTGTTGTTTTCATGCAGTCTTTTCAGCACTTCCAAATAGTAAACTAGGTTAACTGTTTGTCCAGTTGGTGCAAATTCAAAATGAGCAATCCCCCTGACATCAAAAAAGGGTAGCAACACCATTTTGAGTGTTGATTTGCACTGATCAAACTTTTTGGTTGGGGAGGATTGTCTGACTTCTGTGGTACACTTTAATGCTTTGTTTCAGGTTTATACTGGTACACCACATTTCATTAGCAGTGATAACACGGCCCAAAACATTGTCTTGTCTTTCCATGAAGTCTAGATAAACTTGGACTCACCTTTGTTTTTATTCATTGGTAAGATCCTTTGGGACCATTTTTGCACACATAGTCTGCTATGCTTCTCACAGCCAGCTGATGATTTTGATGCACAATTTGAGGAAGTTTGACAGTGTTTCATCGATTCTGCTCACTACTGGCTTCCCAGACCTCTCTACATCAGTGATGCTTTCTTTCCCTTCAGAAATTCATTTAGTCCATTTTTACACTGCCATTTTCTTCATGCCATTCTCCCCATAAACTCGGACTGACATGTCTCTGATTTCACTCCTGCACTTGCTAAATTTAACAAGAAATTTAATGTTCATTGCTCTAATTCAAGCTCCAGCATTCTTACAACACCACACAAAACAGGCAACAACAATAATGAACGTCACTCAGCAAGACCCTGCCACATGTCAGCCTGAACACAACTGTGTGAGACACTGATACACCAAGGCTATGGAACCTTGCCGAGTTGGTCATACAGTGCTGCCAACATAAGCGCATGGTGGCAAGTTCATGAACTTCATTATCAGGCCTGTACAAAGGTCAGCTTATGAATGGAGTCTTCATGTCTGCCTCACGGTGGGTACAGTGAGTCCCTGAAGCCATCCTGTACTGCTTCCCCTAGTTCCAGAATGCATAACTGAAATAAATATACCCAGCAACACTTCGAACCCACATCTTGGATTTTTGACAAATAAGGGGTATCATGGTAGGAGAAGCCTAGTGGAAGTCATTAGAACTGCATGTACCTTGAAAAATAGTAAACCAAAAGCAATACCACATTTCTGGAGGGATTCCAGAGATTACTGCCACCATCAAGGACTTGAAAAATGCAGGGTCATGATTTTCCACCACATCCCCATTCAACTCACCTATTTGGTGCCCAAAAATGTTGGATCTTTGATAATGACAGGTGATCGCTCCAATTGCAGTTGCTGTTCTAGATGTAGTTTCATTGCTTGAGTAAATACATCTGGTACCCGGTATGCAGCTATTGATATGACTAATGCCTTTTTCTCCATGGGTATTTCAAAGGATCATCAGAACTAGTTTGCCTGTATTTGGCAGGGAAAACAATACACTTTTAGTTGCCTGTCTCGGGGCTGTATCATTTCTCCAACTGTCTGTCATAATTTAGTCCACAGGGACTTAATCACATTTCCGTTCCACAAAACATCACATTGATCTGTTACCTTAATGACATACTGATTCGACTTAGTAAGGAAGAAGTATCACATTTCTATGCTACCAGAAATCAAAAACATACTTGTTGCTGCTGAGTGAATTCTGACTCAGGTCAGAATAGAACTGCCCAATAAGGTTTCCAGAGAGTAGCCTGTAGACTCCAACTGTGACCTTTTGGTCAGCAGCTGAGGTCTTAACCACTGCACCACCAGGGCTCCTAGAGTGTGAGAAATTAATCTCACAAAAGTTCACTCAGTTCCACCTCAGTAAATTTCCTAGTTGTCTGTTGCTGTGGGGCATTTTGAGATAATCCTTGTAAGGTGGAGGATAAGTTGTTACATATGTCCTCTCATGCAACTAAAATGGAGGTACAGCATCTGATGGGCCTTTTTGGACTGTGGAAGCAATATATTCCTTGTGTGAGAGTAATCTTTCAACCTATCTATCAAGTGAATCAACTGCTGCTAGTTTTGAATGATGTCCCAGAACAGTTCTGGAGCAGGTTTAGGCAGTCTCTCAAGTTGATCTGCCACTTTGGTCATGTGATCTGGCTGATACAGTGGTGTTTAAAGTGTCAAAGATGCTGTTTGGGTCTTTGGCAAGCATGTTGTTAAAATATGGTGCTGACCCTTAGGACTGTGGAGTAAAGCCCTGCCATCCTCTGCAGGTGCCTACTCTATTTTTGAGAAACAGCTTTTTGCCTTTCATAGGACCTTAGCCAAGGGCGACAAAGTTACTATGCATCCAGAGCTGCCTATCATGAGCTGGATATTACCTGACCCACAGTCATAAATTTGAATGTGCACAGCATCACTCTGTCATTAAATGGAATGGTATATGCAAGATCAAGCAGAACATGGAGGCACAAGTAAATATCATTAGGAAGTGGCCCAAATGCCCATGTTTTTTATTCTTGTCACCTTGATGGCCACATATTCCAATCTGCACCTGTGACTTCATGGAAAGTTGCTTATAATCAGCTGAATGAGGAAGAGAAAAGTCATTGTCCCTGAGTTACAGGTTGTTCTGTATGGTATCAGACACTTAGAAATTAGATAATGACAGCACTTCTGTCCCTTTCTGATAATTCCTTGAATGACAGTGATGAAGGAAAATCCTCCCAGTGGGTAGAACTTTTAGCAGTATACTTTCTTGTTCTTTTTTTTTTTGAATGAGAAAACACCAGATTGTGTCATTGTATACTGATTCATTGTCTATGGTCCATGATTGTACCTGAATAGTCAGAGACTTAGAATGAACATGATTGGGGAATCGGTGACAAGGAGATATTTGAAAGAGATATGCAGATAGACTCATCTGAGTGGGCCAAAGAAATTAAGATATTAGTGTTTCATGTGATCTTTCAATAGAAGGTGACCTGGAGTAGGAATTTGTAACAATCAAATGGATAAGATATGTTATTTTGAAACCAGTCATTCTCTTTCCCTACCCACCCCTGTCACTGTCCAGTGGGCCCATGAAAAAAGTGGCCATGGTGCCAGGGATGGAGCTAATGCCCGGGCTGAACAACATAGGTTTCATTCCCCAAAGCCAACTTGGCTACAGCCCTACTGAGTGTCCAGTCTGCCAGAAGTAGAGACCAACATGGAATGTCCGTATGGCACCATTTGGAGGGAAGTTGATCACATTAGACAGCTTTCATCATGGGAAGGGTAGCATGTCATTTTTGTAGGGATACACACTCTTGAACCAGCTGCTTGCTGTATTGCCTGCTGCTCTTGGGATTTGTCGACCTCTACAGCCTGTGAGTCAGCAGCTTGCCACCTGAAATGCCAATGTTTGATGCATCAGCCTCCACAACCTGTGAGACAGTAGCCTACCATCTGATCTTCCAATTGTGGGTTCATCAGCTGTTAGAGCAGTAGAGCAGTGTGAGTCAGGAGAAATCTTCTAATGCCTGATCCACAGACTTGAGGTTTTCCAGCAGGGTTGCTATGGGTTTGAATTGACTCAATGGCTGTGGGATTGGTGAGCCTTTTCCTTAGGGTGAATCTCACTGTTTATCCTTTTGCTTGACTAGTCTTCCTTTTCTAGAGAAACCAGCCTAAGATACTGTCAATAACCCTAACACCTCAATCTATAGCCCTAAATACAACCCACATGCTAAAACAAACCATAAACCTAATTCTAGCTGTAAATGTAATCCTAAGAAAAGTAACACTTTTCATAAACCTGAAGATAAACCCTAGTCCTAACCCAGCCATAATCCTAAACCTAACTCAAACACAAGTCTAAACCACAACTCTTCACATAACTCCAAAACTTTATTCCTGTCATTAAATCTAACACTAAGCTTGAATCCAAATGTACCCTCAATAAACCATAACTCCAGTCACTAAACTTAAATTTAAACCTAACACTCTAAACAAAAATCCTAAAACTGAAACCTAAACCTAAATGATAACCTAAACATTAAAGCTAACCCTTACCAAAAACAGACCATATATAACAGACCCTAACAGTAACCTTAACTGAACCCTAAATTTAAACCTAAAACTAATCCTAACCATAAATTGAAATCTGAACCTAACTCTAAAACTAATCTTTAATTATACCTAAAGTTAAATCTATACTTAAAAACATCCTATAGTGAGGAGGCAGAGCTAAAGGTGGTGGAGTAGCTACATGTAATCTCTGGTCCCTCTGATAAGAAAAAAACCAGAAAGCAACATATAGGACATTCTAGGAGTGCTGAATATCAGGCAGAAGGCTAAGAGATTGAACTGTATGACAGGGAGAGGAGAGCAGGTCTAGAAGCAACTACTTTGGCCAGAACTAAACCTGCATCCTGTGGAGGAACCCAATTTCAGTGAGGCTAAAGGGAGCTGTGGCCCTGTGGCAACCAGCAGCTGAACAGAACAGCAGCGAAGCTGAGCTCCAGACAGCTGCACCTGCAGAACCACAGAGGATATTAACCTTAGTGTCACAAGCTAAGAACTTCTGCACTGTTCACGATTTAATTCTTCCCTTTGCACTGATTTCTCTCCCTTTCCCCAGCCTTTCCAATCCCTTCTCTGCTCTGCAACTGGAGCTACACTCTGACCTATTATCTGGGCCAGAAGTAGGACATGTTACACCAGTGCCCTAAGCTATTCTCTTGGACTTGGAGATGGAAACAAAGGGAAAAGAAGAAAAGAAGTTATGCCAGGTCCCCTGACCAGTTGTTCCCCTTAACTGTCTCCTAAGTGTACTTAACAGCTCTAACTATCTGGTGATAGTACATTGGAATTCTTAAGACTCCAGTAATTGAACTAGCTCAAATGCCCAAACTAATTAAGCCAAGAAACCGATTGTCATCAAGTCCAGTCCAGACTATTTGGACACTCAAAAACTAAACGCACCTACATACTAAAACCCAGTGCTGTCGAGTCCCTTCTTTCTCATAGTGACCCTATAGACAGAGTAGAACTGCTCCATAGAGTTTCCAAGGAGTGCCTGGTGGATTCGAACTGCCAAACTTTTGGTTAGCAGACGTAGCACTTAACCTGCTACACCATTAGAGTTTCCAAATACAATACGTGTGTGTGTGTGTGTGTGTGTGTGTGTGTGTGTGTATGCACATGTAATACAAAGACTGTCAATTATGTTTGCAAACTCATCCTAGAAAAAGTGCTGAATACTTCATTCCGGACTGTCAGTATGGTCACTTTCAAGGTACTCCCCTTAGGAAGCTGTGCACAGGCACAAGTGCCTACTCCACCTTTCAGAGCAATTTTGAGACTCGTACTGTAGTGATATTCAACAATGAGGTATGTAGCACTTAGAACGATGAAGTTTGTGGACTTCATTGTCAGTCCTCATGTGTTGTGTGTATGTGTCTTTGTGTCTGCATGCATTTCAGGACTGCCAATTAAGTTTTGGAACTCATCATAGAAAAAAGTGCTACATACACATTACTGAATATCACTAT
This sequence comes from Heterohyrax brucei, assembly GCA_028571685.1. Classification (NCBI taxonomy): domain Eukaryota; kingdom Metazoa; phylum Chordata; class Mammalia; order Hyracoidea; family Procaviidae; genus Heterohyrax; species Heterohyrax brucei. The sequence continues at coordinate 126,079,751 of CM053150.1, read as the reverse complement.
GGTTAATTTTGAAGTGCTTCCCTTAAGAAGCTATGCATTGACACCAGTGCTTGGTCTACCCTTTGAAGCAATTTTGGAACTCTTTCTGGAATGGCCATCAGAGCTGTTGTTGTATTACCTTCGATGCCTTGAATGTCATCAAAATGTCTTCCTTTAAGAATTTCTTTATCTTTGTATAAAGAAGAAAGTCATTAAGGGCTGGATCAGGTGAGTAGGGAGAATGTTCCAATATAGGTATTTGTTACTCACAGACAACTATGCAGTTAAGTTTGCAAACTTGCCACTTTGCCACCATCCACAATGGCCTTTCCAGAAAGACTTCCAAAATCGTTCTGACGAGTGGACTAGGTGATGGCATCAGTGCATGACTTCCCAAGGGGAGCACTCTGGAGGTGACCTTAATGATGATGATTCTCAGCAATGAGATATGTAGCACTTAGAACAATTAAGTTCGTGGACTTGTCGGACCTCACATGTGCATATATGTGTGTGTGTACTCATATATGTGTGTATCTCATGTGTATGTGTACATCTTATATATTACAATATATGTTACACACACGTAACATATATAGCATGTTATATGATGTCATATAGAATATATAATGTATGTACATTAAAAAAAACCACTACCTTCAAGTCAGGTCCAACTCAAGTGACCTTAGAGGCCAGAGTAGAACTGCCCCATGGAGTTTCCAAGCAGCACCTGGAAAATTTGAACTGCCAGCCTTTTGGTTAGCAGACATGGCACTTAACCCACTATGCCACCAGGATTAAGTGTGAGAACAAAATGTATATACATGTTTGTATATGTATACATGTGTATATATGTGTACTACCTGTGTATATGTTAGAACAAAATAGCCAAATAAATTACAACAAACTTCTGATGGCTCAGAGATGATAATCCATTTCTAATCATTTAAAGAAGCAGACTACCGTCATTTAAGAAAACTGTCATGTATTGAATTGTGTACCACCTAAAATCTCTGTAGTAATTTGGCCAGGCCATGATTTCTGGTGCTGTATTCTGTTCCTCCATTTTATGAATCCTGTGTCTATGATGCTCATGAGGGTAGACTGGTGGCAGTTGTGTTTGTGGGGAAGCACTCAGTGTGTAAGACTTTTGTGACTTGAGGTAGTCTCTTCAGATATAAAGGAGAGAATCTAGCAGAGAGATTTTGGGGCCTTATGCAACCAAGAAGCTATGCTGGAAGCTTAGCGTGTCCTTTGTAAGGATTGTGGTCCCTGTGCCTCAGAAGCTTCCCTACGTAGGGAAGATTCATGACAAAAGACCTTCTTCCAGAGCCAAAAAAGAGAGGAAACCTTCCCCTGGAGCAGATATCCTGAATTCAGATTTATAGCCTACTGGACTGTGTGTCCTTTTAAAGTTATCTACTTAGGTATTTTCTGTTAGATCAGTACCAGATGAATAAAACCCTCTCCACAGAAAATAATAAATAAAAAAATTCCTTTCAAAGACTTCTTGTAATTATCAGAGGTAGAACACAATGAAATAATGTCTAGAGCTCTTCAAGGCATCAGGAAGGTGATCAGGCAGTGTTCAGCAGAGCATAATGAAAAATTAAACAAGCTCCAAGAAATATTTGAGCAATGCTGATCTGAAGTTAAACAGATTATGAATAGAATTACAGAATTAGACAATAGCACATCAAAGGAGCAGGACTGAGGCAATGTAATGAAGAATTGGTGAGGCCGAAGACAAAGCAGCTGACACCAGTGTAGATGAGGAAAAATCAGATAAAATGTTTTTTAAGAATGAAGACTGAGACTTCTGAGGAAATCTATCAAGAAGAATAATGTATGAGTGATTGGAGTACCATAACAGGAAGGGATAACAGAAAATACGGAGAGAATTACTGAGGATATCTTGACAGAAAACTTCCCTGATATTTTAAAAGGTGAGAAGATGTTCATTGAATTTCACACAGGGTAGATCTCAAAAGAAACACACCAAGAGATACTATCATCAAACTTACCAAGACTACAGATAATGAGAATACTTTAAAGGCAGCTAGGCTTTAACAAAAAATGATGTACGAAGTGGAGTCATTAACACTGAGTTTGAAATACTCAACAGAAACCATGCTGGCAAAAAGGCAATGAGATAACTTATACAGGGTCTTGAAGGGAAAACAAACAAAAAAACCTGCCGACCAAGAATTATATATTCTGTAAAATTGTCTCTAATATATGATGGTGAAATCAAGATATTCCCAGATAAACAGAAGTTTAAAGAAGTTGCCAAAACCGAAGCAAAATTACATGAAACACTGAAGGAAGTTCTTTGATTAGAAAATTAACAACATCAGATATTTACTCAAGGATACAGTGCAGAACAGATCATCCAGATATCCTCATGGGTAGGGAATCTATAAAAGCTAAAACACTAAAAATAGGGAAACAGATTTCAGTAGGTAAGTGATAACGTTATACTCAAAGAGGACAGATTAATGTATTCATAGATCTTTCAGATGGAGAGGAAGTCAAGGTTAAACTTAACACATTAGGGGAAAATTTAAGATGACCTGAAAGAAAATTAACAATCCTGTACATCAAACAAAAAAATCGGAAAATCTCAGCAGATAGAAAACGAACAATGAAAAAGATAAAAACTCATTAAAAAAAAAAAGATTCATCAAAGAAAATTAAATTGAATAAAGAAGCTGCCAGTAACACAAAGGCATCAAAATGACAGCACTAAATTCATACTTATGAGTAATTACATTGAATGTAAAATGAGTTAAGTGCAGCAATAGAGAGACAAACAGTAACATAATGAATAAAAATGTCAATCAATTTATATGCTGTTTACAAGAGACATACCTTAGACTTCAAGATACAAACAGACTGAAACTCAAAGGAGGGAAAGATATATACCACTCTAACAACATTAAAAAAATGCTGAAGTGGCAATATTTCAGACAAAATAGACTTTAATATCCACGGCAGTGGACAAGAAAGATCACTATATATTGCTCAAAAAGTCAGTACATCATGACAGCATAACCACATTAAATAGACAGCTGACAGCGGAGCTGCTAAATACAACAAATGATCTCAAACATCATTGAAAAGTGAGGTAGACAGCTCCACAAACATAGGAGACTTCAGCACATCACTTTAAGTGATGGAGAGACTATCCAGTAAGAAGCTCAGTAAAGACAAGGAAGGTCTAAACACCACAATCATCCAACTCAACTTCACAGACATACTCAGGACACTCCACCCAACAATAGGCAAGTATACCTTATTTTCCAATGCACATGGAAAGTTCTACAGAATGGACCACATATCAGACTATAGCTACAGCAAGTCTTAACAAAATCCAAACCACTGGAAAAAAAAAAGAAAAGATGCAAAGCATCTTTTCAGACCATAAATTCCTAAAAGTCAAGATCAATAGCAGAAAAAGCAAGGGCAAAAAACCAAACACATGGAAACTGAATAACACCTGTTAAAAAACTTTTGGGTTATATAAGAAATTCATAGAATGAAATGAAAATGAAAATACATCCTGCCGTAACTTATGGGAAATAGCAAAAAGAGTGCTCAGAGGTCAGTTCATGTCAGTAAGTGTACACATCGAAAAACAAGGGGCCAAATCAAAGAATTCAGTCTACAATTCAAACAAGTAGGAAGAGAGCAACAAAAGAACTGCTCAAGCACCAGAAGAAAAATGATACAGTTAGAGCAGAACTTAATGAATTAATGAATAGAAAACTAATTGTAAGAGTTAACAAGATTAAAATGTATTTTTTGAAAAAATCAACAAAATTGATAAACCATTGACCAAACTCACAAACAAAAAACAGGTGAGGAAACATTTAACTTGAATATAAATGCTATGGGTGTTATCACAGCAGACCCAACTGAAATTAAAAGAATCATAACAATGCTAAGAAAAAAATGTACTCTAATAAATTTGCAAACTCATAAGAAATGGACAGATTTCTAGAGAAACACTATGTACCCAAACTAACAACAAACAGAAATAGAACAAATTAATAAACACATCACAGAGGAAGAGATTGAAAAAGTAATTAAAAACTCCCAAATTAAAAACTCCCAACCAGTGGGGTCAAGATGGCAGGCTAGTCATATGTCTATTCTCTCTGAGAATTAATCTACAGTAAAACAACTGAACAGAACACAATGGGCATTTTAAGAGCCCCAAGATCAGGCAGAGAGTTGTAAAATGGGATTGAGAGACAGGAGGGGTAACGGAAGAGGGTTGGCCTTGCAAAGGATTCTGCTTTTGCTGGTGCAGCAGCAGAGAGGCTTACAGATACAGACGCTATCTTTGCCAACCTGAAGATGGAGACCGGAGCTGCTGTACCTGAGAGCCTGGCTAGGGCCAGCTACCACGCTGAGTAGCAGCAGCACCTGAGTGGACAGCATCCGTCTCAACAGAAAGGCTGTATATACGTAAGACAGTCACATCTAGAGAACCCAGTAGTGGCTGGTGGCCAAGTCCAGCAGCACCCTTCCACCTTCTCTTTTCTGAGCTATGCCATGGATTCTGCTGGTGCAGCACAGGAGAGGCAGCACAAGACACCATCTGTGTCAGCTTAGAGGTGAAGACTGCCATGCCTGAGGGCCCAGCTGGGGCTGGCTGCCACACTGAGCAGCAGTGTCTGACTGGACAATGCCTCTGTCAGCAAAAAAGTTATTTTTAAGACAACTTCACCTGAAGAACACAGCCATGGTTGGTGGCCAAGTGCGGTGGAGCACTTACCACCTTTTCTGAGCCACGCCATAGCGTCTGTTGGTGTGGCTCCAGAGAGCTTCCACAGGTAGGTAGTCATCTTTGTCAGCCAGGAGGCAAAGTCTGCTGAAACTGAGGGCCTGAGTGGAACCAGCTGCCACACGAAGCAGCAGTGCCTGGCTGGACAGTGTCTCTCAGCAGAGGAGCTGTTCTTAAGACAGCTGCACCTAGAGAATGAAGTGGCAACTGGCAGTCTAGTGTGACAGTGCCTTTCTTTTCCCCCTCCCTTCTCTGAGCTATCTATGCCATTGCGTCTGTGGGTGTGACTCCAGAGAGTCTGTACACGTAGGTTGCCATCTTTGTCAGCCAGGAGATGGGGCCTGCCACCCCTGAGGGCCCAGCTGAGGCTGCCTTCCAAGCTGAGCAGCACCACTTGACTGGACAGTGTCTCAGTAGAGAAGCTGTACTTAAGACAGCTGCACCCAGAGAACACAACGGTGACTGGCAGCAAAGTGCAGATGTGCCATTTACCTCTCCTGCTGTCAGCTACAGCATAGCTTCTGCAGGTGCAACACCAGAGAATTTTGACAGGTTTCTGATGGCACCAAGATAACAATCACTATTTAACCATTTAAAGAAGGAGAACACCATGGTTTCAGAAAACTCCCAAAGTAAACAAAAATCTTCTCAGATGAAGAACCCCTCTGAAATTATTGGAGATAGAATACAAAATAATTGTATATAGAGCCCTTATACATTTTAGGATGGAGATTACACAAAGTGCAGCAGAACAAAATGAAAATCTATATGAGCTGCTAGAACAATGATCTGAAATTTAGCATCTTAATAATAAAATTAAAGAGTTAGAAAATTCAGTTGAAAGCCAAGGGAGCAGGATTGAGGAAATGGAATGCAGAACTAGTGAGACTGAAGGCAAAGCAACTGACACCAGCATTTATGAGAAGTCAGATAAAAGAATCAAGAAAAATGAAGATGCATTAAGAATCATGTTAGGCTCTATCAAGAGGAACAGTTTATGAGTAACTGAGTTCCAGAACAAAGAGGGATAGCCGAAAATACAGAGAGAGTTATTGAAGAGTTAATGGCAGAAAACTTCCTGACATCATGAAAGAAGAGAAGATAGCCATTCAAGATACTCACTGAACCCCACAAAGGTAGACCCCCCCAAAAAGACACCAAGACGTATTATAATCAAGCTTAATAAAATGAAACATAAGGAGAGGCACTTAATGGCAGCTAGGCTTAAACCAAAACTAACACACAAAGGGAAATCTTTCAGACAGACCTCCAATTGCTCAGCTGATACCATGTTGGCAGGAAGGCAATGGGATGACACCTGCAAAGCCTTGGAAGACAAAAAGTCTGTATGTCCTGCAAAATTATCTCTCTAATGTGGTGGTGAAATTAGGACATTCTGAGATAAACAGAAGCTTAGAGACTTTGTAAAAGCGAAATCAAAATTACAAGAAATACTAATGGAAGTTCTTTGATTAGAAAATCAGTAACACCAGATGTGTGTTCAAGGATGCAATACAGGGCACAGCATCCAGAGTCCTATTTAGTTAGGGAAGTCATGAAGCTCAATCAAAGCTAAAACACTAAAATTAATGAAACAGAGATCTCAACATGTAAACCATGACAACATTACACTATAAAGAGGGACATAATATAGTAGTCATAGACCTTTCATATGGAGAGGAAGGTAAGTAGATAGAAGTTAAAGACCAGTTTAAACATAGAACATTGAGGGGATCAAAGCCATAGGCACAAAGCAAACTAACAATACAACATATCAATACGAAAGTCTCAAAAGAGAGACTTTGGTAAGAAAGTAAGGACAAAATCAACACTGAAAAGAATGAAAATAAAACCCATAAAAGAAAAATGACCAAGAACAGGATATTAAGTGAAACAAAGAAAATGTCAACAACAACAACAACAAAAGCACCAAAAATGACAACACTAAATTCGTATGTATCAACAATTATACTGCATGTAAATGGATCAAATGTCCCAATAAAGAGACAGAGTCACAGGTTGGATGAAAAAGCATGATCCATCTATATGCTGCTTACAAGAAATACAACTTAGTTTCAAAGATGTGAAGAATCTGAAAATCAAAGAATGGAAAAATACATACCGTACTAACAACACGCAAAGAAGAGCAGGAGTGGCAATATTAATCTCAGATAAAATAGTTTTTAAAGTAAAATCCACAATTGTAGACAAGGATCATTATTATTGCTTTAAAGTTCAATATATAAGGAGGATATAACAATTTTAAATATTTATGCACCCAACATCAGAGCATCTAAATACAGTGAACAAACCACAACAACACTGAAAACTGAGAGATCACCCACAATAATAGTAGGAGAACTTAGCACTCCACTTTCAGTAGTGGACAGATCATCCAGGAAGAATTTCAGTGCAGATATAGAATATCTTATCATAACAATCAACCAACTAGACCTCATAGATACATAGAGAACTTTCTGCCCAGAACAGACAAGTACACCTTCTTTTAAAGCACACATGGGACATTCCTTAGAATAGGCCATAGAACAAGTCTCAACAAAATCCAAACAATTGAATTTTTTTCAAAGCATCTTCTCAGACCATAAAGCCATAAAAGTTGAAATCAATAGCAGAAAAAAATATAGGTAGAAATTTGAACAAATGGAAACTGAACAACACCTTGCTCAACAATTTATGGGTTATAGAAGAAGTCAAAGATGTAATAAATAATTTTATGGAATCAAATGAAAATGAAAACACATTCTGCAATAACCTATGGGATACAGCAAAAGCAATGCTCAGAGGTCAGTTTATATCTATAAATGCACACGTCTGGAAGGAAGAAAGGGCCCAAACCAAAAAATTAACCCTATGACTTAACAAGTACAAGGAGAACAACAAAGGAAACCCTCGGGCACCAGAAGAAAACAGGTAGTAAAAATTAGAGCAGCGCTAAACAAGGTAGAGAATAGAAAAAGAATTGAAAGACCTAACAAAACCAAAAGCTGTTTTTTTGAAAAGATCAATAATTTGATAAAGCATTGGCCAAACTCACAAAAAAAAAAGACAGGAGAGGAAACAACCTGAATAAGAAATGAGATGGGAGATGTTACAATATACCCTACTGAAATTAAAGTGTCATAACAGAATACTATGAAAAAAATGTACTGTAACAGATTTTAAAGCCTAGAGGAAATGGGCAAATTTCTAGATTCATATCACCTACCAAAATTATCACAAGAAGTAGAGCAACTTAATAAACGCATCACAACAGAAGAGATTGAAAAACTAATAAAAAAACTTCCGGACCAAAAAAAGTCCCAACCGACCCAGACAGCTCCACTGGAGAATTCTAGCAATTTCTTATAGAGTAGTTAATTCCAATACTACTGAAGCTATTTCACAACACAGAAAAGGATAGAATATTCCAAAATTCATTCTATGCAGCCAGCATAACCCTCATACCAAAGCTGGGTAAAGATCCCATCAAAAAACTGAAAAATTACAGGCGAATATTACTGAGGAACCTAGATGCAAAAATCTTCAACAGAATCTTAGCCAGTAGAATTCAACAACATATCAAAAATATAATTCATCATGACCAAGTGGGATTGATATCAGGGATGCAAGGCTGATTCAACATCAGCAAAACAATATGATCAACCACATAAATAGCTCAAAGGATAAGAATCACTTGATTTTCTCGATGCAGGAAATGTATTTGAAAAAGTCCAACACTCATTCATGGTAAAAATTCAGCAAAATAGGAACAGAGGGGAAATTCCTCAACATGATAAGGGGCATCTACATAAAGCCAACTGCCTACATCATCCTGAATGGAGAGAGACAGAATTCCACCTGAGAATGGGAACTCGACAAGGATGCCCACTGTCACCACTTCTGTTCAGTATTTTGCTAGAGATTTTAGTTAGAGCAATCAGACAAGACTAAGAAATAAAGGGCATTCACATCAGTAAAGAAAAGTAAAAGTATCCCTGTTTGCAGATGACATCATGTACACATAAAACCCTAAAGAATGCATACACTACTGGAACTAATAGAGGAGTTCAGCAAAGTATCAGAATATAAGATAAGCCTAAGTAAATTGGTAGGATTCCTTTACACCAATAAAACCCACTGCTATCAAACTGTGTCTGACTCATAGTGACCCTAGAGGTCAGAGTAGAACTTCCCCATAGAATTTCCAAGGAGCATCTGGTGGATTTGAACTTCTGACTTAAACCAATAAAGAGACCATCAAAGAGGATATCATCAAATCAATACCATTTACAATAGCCCCCAAGAAGATAAAATATCTACAAATAAATCTAACCAGATATGTAATAGAGCTATATAGAGAAAATTGCAAGAAACCAAACGTGAATTTACATGAGTGGAGAAACCTACCTTGCTCATGGATAGGAAGACTTAACGTTTCTTTCTATTTTTGTTATGATTGAATGAAAATATACATTCCCATATAAATTTGCATACTGACCTACATGCAGCTTCCACTGCTCTCCCTGCAGGGTGACAGCACACTCTTACTCTCTGCTCCATACATGGGAAGACTTAATATTATGAAAACGTCTATTTTACCCAAAGTGGCATACGTATGTAGTACAGTCCGAATACAAATTCCATTGTCAGTTTTTAATGAGGTGGAGAAACCACCTACTTTGTTTAGAAGGGGAAGAAATCCCAGATAAGACACTACTGAAGAAGAGGAACACAGTGGGAGGCCTCACACTACTCAACCTTAGAACCGATTATACTGCCAAAGTAGTCAAAACATCCTACTACTGATACAAAAACAGTTATATAGATCAGTGGAACAGAATAGAGAATTCAAAAGTATCACCATCCTCCTGTGAATAGTTGATATTCAACAAAGGTTCGAAGGTTGTGAACTGGGGTAAAAACAGTCTGCTTAACAAATGATGATGGCAAAATTGGATACTTGTCTGCAAAAAATTGAAACAAGACTCTGTCTCACACCTTACACAAAAACTAACTCCAGAGGGATCAAAGACCTGACTATCAAACCTAAAACAATAAAGATCATGCAAGAAAAAATAGAGTCAACAATGGAAGTTCTAATACACTGCTCAGACAGACTTCAAAATATGACAGAGCATGAACAACAGAAGAGAAAATAGATAAATTGGGGGGTACTACTGAGAATCAAACACTTTTGCTCATTCAAAGGTTTTATCAAGAAGGTAAAAAGACTCCCTACAGAATGGGAAAAAATGCGTGCCAGCTACGTATTGGATCGACATCTCATTTCCAGAATCTACAAGGTACTGTAAAGTATCAGCAAGAGAAAGACAGGTAACCCAGTTAATCAATTGGCAAAGAAGTTGGACAGACACTTCTGCAAAAATGACATCCAGACAGCCAAAAGACACATGAGGAAATGCTCACGATCTTTAGCTGTTAGAGAAATCCAAATCGATACTGCAATAACATACAATCTCGCCCCAACAAGACTGGCAAAAATCCAGAAAACAGAAAAGAACAAGTGCTGAAGAGGCTGTGGAGAGATTAGAACTCTCCTATACTGCTGATGGGAATGCAAAGTGTTTTAACCTCTTTGGAAAGCAATTTGGTAGTTTCTGAAAAAGCTAGAAATAGAAATACCATATTGTGTGCTGTTACCGGGGAGGGAGAGCAGTGGAAGCTGCATATAGGTGGGTATGTAAATTTATATGGGAATGTACATTTTACTCAGTTATATTAAACAAAAAAAATTAAAATAAAAGAAATACCATATTAATCAGCAATCACACTGCTTGCAAAATATATTCTACAGAAATAAAGGTGGTCATATGAATGGATACATGAATGTGAATGATTATTGCAGCACTGTCTGTAATAGCAAAAAGATGGAATTAACCCAGGTGCCCATCAACAGAGGATGGATATGCAAACTATAATATACATACACAATGGAACACTATGTAATGATAAAGAACAATAATGATTTTAGGAAGCATCTGATAACCTGGTATCAACTATAAAACATTATGCTGAGTGAAATCAGCTGCAAAAGGACAACTATTGTGTGAGACCACTTATAGGGAATTAAAAAAGTACTTATGCACAGAAGAAAAGAATATTTGTTAGCTACAAGACTGGGGAGGGAGAAGAGAGTTGATAGATAGTCAATAGGAATTCAGTTATGTGAACAGAGTGATGGCATGCAGTAGCACGCAGGTCAACATAACTGGACTGCACCATAAACTGAAAGGTTTTCTAAATTAAACTCAACAATTCAAAGGTTAGAGTAGCAGGGACAGGGGTCTGGGAACCATGTTTTCAGGGGATGTCGATTTCAGTTCACATAACTAGTCTTTTGCTATAAGAGTCTTCTGCACCTCATTTTCATGAACGGCATCTTGGGTCTTTAGCAAGCTGCCATCCGAGGTACATGAAATGGTCCCACATCATCCAGAACAGGTGATAACCAAGAACAACAAGCCAAGCCAAGCAAAGTGCCGTCGAGTCGGATCCGACTCATGGACATGAGGAAAAAAGAGCTCAGGAGACAGAAGGACCCAAGTGAATGAGAGACTTACCAGAATGTGACCAGGTGGTGCCCAGCCACCACCAAAGGCAGCTGTGCTAGGGGACAAAATATAGAGTCCCTGAAATAGCATCAGAAAAAGAGGTGTGTAGTTCAAAAACTCTACTAAAAGACCAGAATTGATGGTCTTATAACCTGGTTAGTCTCCTGAGAACATGGCCCCTAGACTTGCTGCTGCTCCTAAACTGAAACCGGTACTGAGGTCAACACTTAAGACGAAGAATGGACTCAACTCGGGGACATAGAATGAGCATGTGGTGTGTGTACTTTATGGTTTTATACATTTATAGGAGGCTGTCCTATTGGTTTCTTTCTATAGGGGAGAGGAGAGGGTAGAGAGGAGGGGACACATGTTTGTTATGAGGATACTAGATGTAAAGAGTGCAAAGGAGATGTGTGTTGTCACAGTGCAAAGAGCAGTTAGAGTTGCAGAGAGGCAGGCATGCAAAATTTACTTGGACTCTGTATCTTCATTTAGTCATAATTTTAAAAAAAGTTAGAAGGAAATAAAACTCCCACCCAAAAAGAGTTTTGGCCTAGATAGCTTCACTGGAGAAATCTACAAAACTTTTACAGAAGAGTTGACATCAGTACTACTAAGTGTATTTCAAAGCACAGAGAAAAAAGAAATACTCAAATTCATTCTATGAATGTAGCATAATCCTGATACCAAAACAGAGTAAAAAGAGCACAAAATAAAGGAAAATTATAAACCAATGTCTCTCATGAACTCAGATTCAGTAATCCTCAACAAAATTTTAGCTAATAGAGTTCAACATGTCAAAAAAATTATTCACCGTTACCAAGTAAGATCCCTATCTGGGAGGCAGGGATGGTTCAACATTAGACAAACAACAGATGTAGTCAATGACATAAATGAGTCACTTGCTTTTATCAACTGATGAAAAAAAAGTATTTGATAAGTCCAACATCCATTCATATTGAAAACTCTCAGCAGAGTAGGAATAGAAGGGAAATTGCTTACTATACTTATTATGATAAGGGAGTTCTATGCAAAGCCGACAGGCAACATCAGCCTAAATCTAGAGAGACTGAAAGAATTCCCCTTGAGAACAGGTACTAGCACAAGATGCTTACTGTCACCACTTATTTTCAGCATTATGGTGGAGGTTCAAGCCAGAGAAATCAGATATGATAAAGATATAAACAGGTATCAATATTGGTTAGGAAGAAATAAAAGTATTTCTATTTGCAGATGGGATCTTATACACAGAAAAGTTATGAAATTTATTTTTTAAAAACCGATAAAACTACTGGAACTAATGGAAGAGTTGACCGAAGTATCAGGATATCCTAACATCTCATAGGACAGCATGGAGTCATCTGGAAGACATTACACAGAGAGAAATTAGTTTCAAACAGACAAATATTGTGTGAAACCACTATTATAAGAACTCAAGAAAAGGTTTAAGGACAGGAGAAAATCATCTTTTATGGTTGCAAATTAGAAGGAAGGGGGTGGGGTGTTCATTGAGTAAACAGTAGATAGGAATTGAGTTATGTGAAGGAAATGACAGCTCGCAGTAAAAGGAGATTAATACTGCTGGACTACATCCAAGACTGAGAGGTTTTGTAAATACAACAAACATTTCAAAGGTCAGAATAGCAGGGGTAGGGGTCTGGGTACCATGATTTCAGAGGACATCTAGGTCAATTGACGTAACTTTTTTTTTTTGAGAAAATATTCTGTATCCCATTTTTGTGAGTAGTGTCTGAGATCTTAAAAGCCAGCAAGCTGCCATCAAAGACAGGAAAACATGAGTCCAAATGACAGAAGGGGCCAGCATCAGCATGAGATCAGAAGAACTAGATAGTGTCTGGTCACCACCAATGACTGCCCTGACAAGGAGCACAAGATGAGTGCCTGAGATAGTGGGAGAAAAATGGAGGTGCAAATCTGGAGCTGTACTGAAAAACAGTCTTGATGGTCTGACATTCTGGAGGGTCCCCTGAGGACATGTTTCCTGTATTTGCTTTAGGCCAGAGCTGAAACCAGTAATGAACCTAGCTCTCCAGACAGACTGAACTGAAATATAAGGCATAGAGTGATGCTGGTCAATTATGTCCTTCTTGGCTTAAATATATACACGAGGGCGTCAGAGCAGTTCTTGTCTAGTGGCAAGATAGGACAGTATAGAGGAAGGTATAGGGATTGGTTGGATGAATACAACAAGTGCTAAGTGGAGAAGAGGTGTGTGCTGTCAGCACAGGGGGAGAGCAGCTAGAGTTGCAGACAGGTGTGTATATGAGGGGTGTTATATGGAAAACTGACTTTGATTGTAAATGTGCACTTAAAGCACAATGTAAAAAATACTAGTCATAAGCCTTATTCTTAACCTAACCTTAAGCTTTATGCCTAAATGTAACCCTAATCCTCAATGTAACACTAACTGTAAACCTAATTCTAAACCTAAAATCAATCCTAAACCTAGCCCTATCCCTAGTCACTTTTTTAGAAATTTGTGTGTCAAGTGAAAGTTTGCAATTCCAGTGAGTTTTTCCTGCAGAAACTTAAACACACTTTGTTACATGACCCTAGTTTTACTCCCCTTAATGGGACAACACGCTTCTCTTCACCCTGTATCTTCATCCAGTCATTTCCTGTGTTTATTCAACTAGCTCCTGTCCTCGTCTGTCTTCTCCTCTTGCCTCTAGTCATAACACCAAGAAAGCAGCACCAAGAACAAACTGTGTCTCTTGGATGTGAGGTTCCTGTGCCAGGATACTCTCGTATTGAATTTGGACTCAGCCTACCAGACTGTGTGGTATTTTCTCATATTAAATTTGTAGTTTACTGGACTGTGACAATACAATTTCTCATCTTGAAGCCATCTACTTGTGTTTTTTTGTTAGAGCAGTAACAAGTGACCTGAGACACCCTCCAATCCATATTTCTCAGTTCCTGTACCCCTCCAATATTCCCTGTCACCTCTGAGTAGGAACTGTTTGGTTAGTCTCTGGTATGTGCCCAAGCCAAGAAGCTCACTCTTCACCAGTATCATTTTATGTCTTCTGTATCAGTTCAGTCTTCATCTGATGAGTTAGTTTTCAGAATGGTTTCACTTTTGAGTTAAGAAAGTTTTGGGGCCTGTGTTTTCTGGGAACCCTCCAGATTGTCAGATGAACCATGAAGTCAGGTCTTTTTACTAGAATTTGAGTTCTGCATTCCCCATTTCTTCTGCTCCATCAGGGATTCTTCATTGAGTTCCCTATAAGAGCAGCCTGAGGTGGTGGCTGGGCACCATCTAGTTCCATGTTGATGCTGTTGTGAACACACTGGTGGGCACATATTTATTTGTGTGATAGCTCTCACTTCTCTAGGATATAGTCAAAGAAGTTGAACTTCCCTATTACTCTGTCTGTTTTGAAACCTAGAAGGACTCAGTCAAGGAATGTTTTATTTCTTGACCTTGCAATATAAGGTTTTCTTTCTGTGAAACTATTTTGATTTCATGCATTTGAATGAGTAAAATCAGTACTGTGTGTTTATGAAGAACATGTTGAGAAACTTTTTGTTCTTGTTACATATGATGTACTTTGAAAATCAGGATAATTTTCTCGATTTAATATACTTGACTAGGAAAATCTGCATATAATTTTCTCAAATGTATTGGGATCTTGCTTGTCCTTGTTATATAAGATGTGCTTTGCAAGTCTGAAAAATAGTTTGACTTCTTGTGCTTGAATGGGAGAATATGTATAGCTTTTTCATTTCAGGAATGTATCGACAGAAATTTCATGTCCTTGTTCTTGATTGTGTCTTCAAAACTTGGAAAACTTTGTTGAATTTGTGTGCTGAACCTATAGGCTCTGTGTAATATTTTCTCTTTCAAAGAATGCATTGAATACTATCATGTTTTTGTTATATAGTGTTGAATTTTGAAAACCAAGATAATTCTCTTGACTTTGTGTATTTGCATGGGAAAATCTGTGCAGTTAATTCCCTCCTCCCCACCTCCCACAAAGAACAGATTGAGAATTTTTCTTTTCTCTTTCATGCAATGGACTTGTAAAATAAGGATAACTCTGTAGAAGTATTTATAACTCTCTGGACTTAATGTAGTTTTATGTGAAAATTTGTGAAGCTTGAAGAATGTATTGGAAAGTTTCTTGTCCTTATAATAAAAGATATACTTTGTAACACTACATGAATTATCCCCAAAGTAAATGAACTCAAGAGAGTTACCCTGTTTTTCAAAGTACAAAGACCAGAAGGTTTACAACATATTCTTAGGAAAAATTCTGACTGATTTTACCATTAAAGTACATACATCCTAGTTGATCATCCTGGTTTTCAGACTATATTGTGTATAACAGAAAAATATAAAAGTACCTAATGTATCATTTAACTGAGAAAACACTGTATTTTGCTCCAACTGAAGCACATGAATTAAACATAGTTTTCTAGATTTTCAAAGTATATGCCATGTAACAAGGAATGAAATTTCATCATACACTCTTGTCATGAATTGAATTGTGTCTTCCCCAAAATGTGTGTGGCCATTTGGCTGAGCCATGATTCCCAGTGTTGTGTGATTGCTGTATGTTTTGTGATGTTCCTATGCTGTAAATCCTAGTCACTGCCTGTGATTAATAGGGCAAAATTGGATTATGTTAAGAAAGATTAGGCTAGGACTGTAACACCCTAAATAAATTAATGGAGTATGTATTTTGTGTACCTTGAAAACTATTATGACAGTAATATTTATTAATGGGAGAAACTCTTAGTTGTATTTTTGATCAAATAATGTGTTGGAAATGTCCTTGTTATGTACAATGTACATTAAAACCCTGATAACCATATACTTGAATAGGAAAATTTGTGTAAAGAGTTTTCTCAGCCAGAGAATGGGCTGGGAACATTCTGATGTTTGTTATCCATGATGTATATTGAAAACCAGGATTAGTATCTCTAGTTCATGTACTTGAAAGGGAGAACCTGAATAGTGTTTTCTTAGTCAAGAAATGTATTGGACTCTTCTTTTTTGTTACACCCCATGTACTTTGAAAACATAAAACATATTTTGATTTCATGTACTTGAATGAAAATAATTTGTGTAGGGTTTCTTTAGTATACTGGAAACTTGCTGTCCTTGTAACACACAGTGTGTTTTGAAAACCAAGATAGTTCTCTTGATTCATGTAATTATGTAGGAGAGTTTATATAGTGTCATTTCAGTCAAAGAATTTACTGGTAACTTTCCTGTTTTTATTTCACAAGATATACTTTGAAAACTTGAGAGACGAAAGGGAAGCCAGCGGAGAGACGGAGGCCTCATACCATCAGGAAAGCGACACTAGGAGTAAAGTGCGTCCTGCAGACCTGAGGTAGGTGCTCCTTGACCAAAGAAAGACTGTTGCAACACAAGGACCTCCCTCCAGCGTGAACAGAGAGGGAACCCCTTCCCCCAGAACTGGCACCCTGGAATCAAACTTGTAGCCTACTGGACTATGAGAGGAAAAGTTTCTCTTTGTTAAAACCACCCACTTATGCTATTTCTGTTGAGAAGGACAAGAGGCTATGACATATTGTTTGAGAAAAAATACATTGAATCAATCAAGTACATGAAACTCTAAACATAATAATCAACTTTATTTTCAAAGACTGAACATTATATCTAATTTTTGAAAAGAAAAGACCATAATCCTTTCCAAGGAAAGAAATTTAGATAAGTAATAATCCTGATATATAAAATAATATGACTATAAATCATATAGTTAGGCTATTCCAGGAATATACCAAGATTGTCAGTGTTAAACATCTAAATATTAATAAAACTGTATAGAAAAGAAAGTAAATCCTCAGTTGAAACCCACTAATGCTGAAGCCACTAAATTTAAATTAAAGAACCAACTTGAACCAAATTAGCAAATAAAAGAAACAGTGGATGCTGATAATAGCATACTTACGTAAAGTCACGCAAAGCATCATTAGATACATCATGAATGGCAGTGTCACTGACACTCAAATAAATTTTAACCTGAAGAAAACTGAGCACACACCCTGTCTTAGACTGTATTTGCTAAAGAAGCTAAAACCAGTAAAGGATGCAAATAAATGTGAAGAGACTTAAATGAAAGAAATGGTTCACATGATTGTTCTGTAACATCTTGAGTCCATGGCTCAGGATAGAGACTTCTCCTTATTCACATATCTGTGGGGGCTGATCAACCCAACATTGGCTGGTGGGGTGCCGGGATCTTGCTCACAGCTGTGAAGATGAATGAATTCCAAGACTTTGACAGGCAAGACTTCAGGTAAGCTACTAGCTGAAGTCCTAAGAACCCAAAGTCAGAAAAACAGGAGGCAGCTGCAGGATCTGTAAGGAGCAAAAGCCCCTGAGCCCCACCAGAATTGTCTGCCCACACCTGATCCAGACCACATGCACAAGGAAACTCCCCTTCAACTGATTGGTTACTCACAGCTGACTGAATCCTTGGAGTGATCACACATCAAATCTAAACAGGGAAGTGACCGCAATATTACATAATTCCAAAACCCTGAGAATCATGAGCCAGCCATGATGACACACAATCTTAACCATCACAGTCCATCCGTTGTCAGCTTGGCACATGTACATATATCCTCAAGCCATACATAATCCCTGAACGTTGCACTTGAACCTGATACTATGAAACAACCAAAAATGCACCTTATATTATGTAAGTGAAGGAAACAAAAATTTGATGCACACATTCAAAGGAGAAATATTCATAATAATTGCAGTCTATTTCTGCAACTGATCGTGTATCCATAATGGGTGTTTAGAACTACATTCTTCCATTGCCCATTCCATATGCCCTTTGCCCTCAGCAAGGAACGCAGCTGGTTTTGGTTCTGTGCTTCATGGGGTGACTCAAACCTTCATACCCAATGAGTCTGAACCATTAGTAGTCATGCCATAATTGGATTGCTGTAGTTGTCCATTGACCTAGTCCTAAAAGATGCCTTACTGAACCTCCTGCATTCCAGACACACTCTTCTTTACCTCCCTTGTGTAATATCGATCCAATTTCCTCTTGTTTATCAGGATCAAAGATAATACCTTTTTTTGCTTGTTGATCTGGAAGATTAAAAAGTCCCAAGTGGCCAAGTAACATTCTTCTAGTTAAGTATAATCACTGATACATATCCTAGTGTGAGCATCCTCCCTTTGGAGCTAAGACCTCCAGACCTGCAGAGGAGCATAACGTCACAGGGACAGGAAATAAAGATGTTTTGAAAGAATTGCAAGGTGTATTAGTGGATGGTGCCACTCCCATTTCTACCCCTTGATCCTTGGAACCATGAATCCTGGCATGGAGAAACAGCAGTGTATTTTGGACACTGGTTTAAAGCATACGCATCTTTCTGGAGAACTTTGCCTATCATGGATTGACTTATGTCCACCAAAAATGTGTGTTGCGATTTGACTGATCCATGATTCCCACTATTGTGCAAGTGTCCTCTATTCTGTGACTATGGTTTTCCTGTTGTAAATCCTAATCTCTGGCTATGGTTAATGGGCCAATATTGGATTATGTTAAAGAGGATTGGGATGGGACTGTAACATCCTTACTAAGGTCATACCTTTAATCCAATATAAAGGGAATTTCCCTTTAATGTGGCCTGTAACACCTTTTATCCTGTAAGAGGTAAAAGAACAGGAAACAAGTAGAGAGTTGAAGATCTCATAACACCAAGAAAGCGGGTGTCCGGAGCAAAGAACATCCTTCAGACCTGACGCTCCTGTGCTGAAATTCCACCAGACCAAGGAAAGAATGATGACAAGGACCTTCCTCCAGAGCCAACAGAAAGTCTTCCCCTGGAGGCAACACCCAAGCCTACTGAACTATGGTAGAATAAACTTTCAGTTAAAGCCATCCACTTGTGGTATTTCTTGATAACTAAGGCAGTGCCCCAACCCTGCAAGCTATTGCCACCTAGCTTATGCTATAGTTTTGTCTTTAGGAGATCATTCCACTGTTAGATCATGCCAGATGCTTCAGGATGATAGGGAACATGGTAACATCAGTGAGTTCCATGAGCATGGAACACCTGCACTTCATTTACTGAGGAGTCCTTTAATCAGAGGCAGTGCTGTGTATGATACTATGACAGTGGTTAATGCATTCTCTAAGTCCTTGGATGGTAGTTTTGAGAGAAGTATTGCATGCAGGGAAGGCAAATCCATATCTAGAGTAAATGTCTATTCTAGTAAGAACAAAACATAGTCCCTTCCATGATGGAACTGGTCCAGTGTAATCAACTTGCTGTCAGGTTGCTGACTGATCACCTCGAGTGATGGCGATGTACTGGGGACTCAGTATTGGTTTCTGCTCCTGTAATACTAGGTATTCAGCAGTGGCTGTAGATAAGTAAGTCTTGGTAAGTGGAAGTCCATGTTGTTAGGCCCATGCATAAACTCCATCTCTGCTACAAGAGCCACTTTATTCATGGTCCATTGAGCAGTGATGGGAGTAGATGGGGAAAGAGGATGAGTGGTTGCCACAGAACGTGTAATCCTATCCACTTGATTATTAAAATCCTCCTCTGCTGAGATCACCCCTTGGTGAGCATTCACATAAGACACAAATATCTTCACTTCTTTGGCCCATTCATTTATCTGTCCACATTGTCTTTCCCAAGAATCCTTGTCTCCAGTTTTCCAATCAGGTTCCTTCTAAGTCCCTGACCATCCAGACGAATCGTTGGGTAGAGCCCATAAATCAGTATACAATCACAAATCTGGCCATTTCTTCTTCCAAGCGAAGTTACCAACCAGGTGCACTGCTCAAAACTCTGCCCACTGGGAGGATTTCTCTTCAACATTGTCCTTCAAGGAGGTCCCAGAAATGGGCTTCAGTACATACACTGTCCACTTTTGAGTGGTGTCTGAATATTGCACATAACCATCTGTAAACAAGGCATGAGTTTTCTCTTCTTCAGTCTAGTGATTGTAAAAAACTCCACATGAGGCCATAGATACTGACTGGGAGATACAAAGTAAGTGACTGGAGTGGATACCAGGGCATTTGGGCCACTTCCTCATGCAGTTTATTTGTGCCTTTAGGAGTCACTCAGACTCAATCACATTGAATGATGGAGTGCTGCTATGAGCATCCAATCTTATGACTCTGTGGGTCAGACAACTCCCAGTTATGAGGTGCAGCTCAGGCCATGAGGTGACATGATATTGTGTGGTTAAGAATTAAGGCTCCACTAAGGCTCAGTAACAGGCCAAAAGCTGTTTCTCAAAAGAAGAGTACTTATCTGCAATGCTTTGCTACAAAGTCCTAAGGGTCTGCACTGCGATTCAACAACATGGGCCTGCCACAGACTCCAAACTACATCTGTATCTGCCATGGACCCTTCAGTCACAACTGGACCCATGAACTCTAATCATATTTATGGCCCAAGTAGTAGAATGACTTGCACAGCAGCATGAACCTGTTGCAGAGACTTCTCTTGTTCTGGACCCCACTCAAAACTAGTACAACTTGATAAATATGCCAGAGTATCTAGTGAGGAATATGCTACCTACAAAACCCAAAGAGGTCCATTAGGCATTGTGCCTCCTTTTTAGTTGCGGGAGGAGCCAGATGCAATAACCTGTCCTTTGCTTTGGAAAGAGTATCGCAACATGACCTACACCCCTAGGAATTTTACTGAGGTGGAAAGTGCCTGAATTTTTGTGTAATTAATTTCCTATCTTCTAGCACATAAATGTTTTACCAGTAAGTCCAGAGTCACTGGCCCCTCTTTCTTACTAGGTCCAGTCCACACAATATCATCAATATAATGGACAAATTTGAAGTCTTGTGGAAGATAAAGGCAATCAAGCTCCCTGCAGACTAAATTATGATGTAGAGCTGGAGAGTTGACATAGTTGTGAGGTAGGCAACTAAAGATGTATTTACTGGCCTTGCCAGCTAAAGGCAAGCTGATTCTGAGGGTCCTTCAAAACAGGTACAGAGAAAAAGACATTAGCCAGATTAATAGCTGTATACTAGGTACAAGGAGATGTATTAATTTGTTCAGTCAAGGAAACTACATAGAGAACAGCAGCTGCAGCTGGAATGACTATTTGGTTAAGTTTTCAATAACCCACTGTCATTCTCTAAGATCTGTCTCTCTTTTCTACATGTCATGTAGGTGAGTTGAATGCGGATGTGGTAGAATTCAACACCGTGCATTCTTCAGTCCTTGATGGTGGCACTAATCTCTGCAATCACTCCAGTAGTGTGGTATTGCTTTTGGTTTACTGTTTCCCTTGGTAGGAATAGTTCTAATGGCTTCCACTGGGCATTTTGTACCGTAATAGCCCTTACTCCATTTGTCAAGGATCTAATGTGGGTATTCTGCCCTGTACTGAGTGTATCTATTTCAGTTGTGCATTCTGGAACTGGGAAAATCACTGCAAGATGGGTTTGGGGACCCACTGTATCTGTTGTGGTGGACATGAACTAAGACTCCATTGGTAAACTGACCTCCCTATGCCCCTACTCTTAACTGATGGGCCATAGTAATGATTTGGGTCTCCTGAAATTGGTTTCATTTCAGACCCAGTATGCAGTAATCTTCAAAAAGTCTGATTATTTCTCTTTCCCCAAAGAAGAGTAACTCATAAAAGCCATAGATCCCTTTGGGGAAGGCTAGGAGAAAGTTTGACAGTCTAAGTTTTGGGCAGTATATTGGAGCCTTTCCTCAAGTCTGGGAATTAATTGAATGGCTGTAACTCAAGTTAAACCACTGTTCATTTGACCAAGAATTCATCTTCTTGAACAGATCAATTGAACGGTAAATTTTCTATCTATTTCACTCCATGAGACACCGTGACTAAGTAATTAATGCTACAAATCCATGTGAGTTGGACTATTCTGATTATTGCTTTGATTCTGCTATCTGTTACAATAGCTACACTTGCCTTGCCTTTGTCAACTGAGTGCTGCCACTTGGCCCCTACTACCACAGGCTCCAATCTGCGTTGTTAGGTATCTCAATTCAGTTAGGGTCATTCCCACTGTCAAATATAACTTACGAGGACTGTCAATTAAGTTCATAAACTCATCCTACAAAAAGAGCTGCATACGTCATTGCTGAATATCACTATGGTCACCTTGGAAAGCTATGCACCAATGCAAGTACTTGTCCAACCTTCAAAGCAATTTTGGAAATTTTTTCTGGAGTGGCCATCAGAGCTGTCATTGTATTAACTTTGATTTCCTGAATGTCATCAAAATGTTTTCAGTTCAATATTTCCTTTATCTTTAGGTAAAGAAAAAAAGTCATTGGTGGCCAGATCTGGTGAGTAGGGAGGGTGTTACAATATAGTTATTTATTTACTGACTAAAAAGTCCCTCACAGACAGCTACACAATTAAGTTTGAAAAGTTGCCATCATGCCACCATGCACAATGGCCATTCCAGAAGGAGTTCCAACATTCCTTTAAAGGGTGGACTAGGTGCTGGCATCGGTGCATGGCTTCACAAGGGGGGTGCTTCTAAGGTCACAATAGTGATATTCAGCAATGAGGTATATAGCACTTAGAACAATTAACTTTGTGGACTTAATTGTTGTACCTCATATATAAAAAAGCAATCATAGTGGTCTTGAAAGGTGCTGAGACCTCCTTCACAAATTTTTCTTCATCACTGTGGTAAAGGTTCCCTTGGTGGTGGGGCCAATATGGCAGACTAGTTACATGATTCCTTGATTCTGAGATTTAAGGCCCAGAAAGCCAGCTGAACAGAGCAGAGGGGACATTCTGGGAGCCCCAAGATCAGGCATATGGTTGTGAGATCAAACAGGGTAAAAGGAGGGGAAAACTACATTTGTCAGAGGACAGACAGCAACAGAAAGAGTCCTGCTTCTGCTGGGGCAGCAGCTGAGAAGCTTATGGGTACAGATACCATGTTTGTTAACTAGGATACTGGGGCTGGGACTGCAGGCACTGGCTTCCATGCTGAGCTGCAATGCCTAAGTAAACAGCATCTTGTGCAGCAGAGAGGCTATGCTTAAGACAGTGACATCTAGAAAACTCAGCAGCAGCTGGTGAACAAGGGTGCCAGTGCCCCTCACCCTCTCTTCTCTGAACTGTACCATAGATACTGCTGGTTCAGTGCAGGCGAGGTGGCTCAGGCAGGACACCATCTTAGTCAGCTGTGCCTGAGGGCCCAGCTGGGGCTGGCTGCCACGATGAGTAACAATGTCTGACAGGAAATTGCTTCTCCCAGCAGGAAAGCTGTTTTAAGACAATCATAACTAGAGAGTGAAGTGGTGGCTGATGGCTGAGTGTGGTGTTGTCCTTACCCCTCCCTTGTTTGAGCTACATCATGATGTCTCTGGACACAGCCTCGGAGAAACTCCACAAGTAGGTTGCCATCTTTGTCAGCTAGGAGGTGAGGCCTGCCACTCCTGGTACTGACTGCTAATGTACAGCACCTGTCTCAGCAGAAAAGCAGTTCTTGAGAATATCACATCTAGAGAATGCAGCAGTGGCTGCTGACTGAATGTGGTGGCATTATTTCCACCTCCCTTCCCCAAGCCATCTGCTGACGGGTCCATGAGAAACTCTGTAAATAGGACACAATCTTTATCAGCCATGAGGCAGGACCTACCACCTCTCAGGGACCAGCTGCCACTGGAGAGCACCTCTTTCAGCAGAAAAGCAGTAATGGATGATGGCCAAGTGTTATGGCACCCTTCTCTCCTCCTTTCTCTGAGCTAAACCATAGTGTCTGCTGGTGTGATTCCAGAGAGTCGGTACAAGTAGATCACCATCTTTATCAGCCAGGAGATAGGGCCTGCTACCCCTGTGGGCCCAGCTGGGGCCAGCTGCCAACCTAAGCAGCACTGTGAGACTGGACAGAGTCCCTCTCACCAGAAAACCTGTATGTAAGGCAGCTACATTAGAGAACATAGTAACAGCTGGTGGCCAAGTTTAGCAGCTGGAGCTATGCCACAGCTCCAGTTGGTGCAACACCAGAGAAACTAAACAGCTTTTTGATGATGCAAAGGCAACAATCAATATCTAACCATTTAAAGAAACAGACCACCATGGTTCTGGAAAATTCCCAAAGTAAAGAACCAAAAAAATTTCTCAGATGAAGAAGCCTTCCTGAAATTATTGGAGGTAGAATACAAAAAAAAAGATATAGAGGCTTTATAGAAATTAAACAAAGGGCAGCATAGCAAAATGAAAAATTACAAAAGCTAGATGAACTGCTAGAACATCAACAATCTGAAATTCAACAGATTAATAGTAAAATTACACAGTTTGACAATGCAATGAAAAGTCAAAAGAGCAGGATTTTGGAAATAGAATGCAGAATTAGTGAGATTGGAGATGAAGCAACTGACACTAGTATTTAAGAGGAAAAATAAAATCAAATAATCTAGAAAAATGAAGAAGCATTAAGAAGTATGTGGAACTCTACAAAGAGGAATAATCTATGAGCAACTGGAATTCCTGAACAAGAAGAGAGAGTAGAAAATACAGATAGAATTGTTGACATGTTACTGACAGAAAACCTCTGACATCATGAAAGAGAACATAGCTATTTAGGATGCTTATTAAACTCCACAAAAGGTAAACCCCAAAAGAAAGCTACCAAGACATATTATAATCAGTCTTCTTAATAAAATGAAACATAAGGAGAGGCTCTTAAAGACAGCTAGGCTTAAAACAAAACACTAATATATAAAAGGAAACCTTGTAGGCTGTCCTGAGTTCTCAGCAGAACCCATGTTGGCAAGAAGGCATGGGATGACATAAAGCCTTGAAAAGGCAAATTTTTCAACCAAGAATTACATATGCTGCAAATTGTCTCTGAAATATGACAGCGAGATTAAGACATTCTCAGATAAACAGAAGCTTGGAAACTTTGCAAAACACAAATTAAAACTACAAGAAATACTGGAAAATGCTTTTTGATTGGAAAAATCAATAACATCAGATGTATACTCAAGGATGCAATGTAGGACACACCATCCAGAGTCCTACTACTCATGGAAGTCACCAAGCTCAATCAAAGCTAAAATATTAACATGAGGGAACCAGAAATCTTAACATGTAAACTATGATATCATCACACTACACAGAGGGATGTACTACAGTATAGTCCCTTCAGATCGAGAGGAAGTTAAAGAGATACACAGAAGATAAAGATTGGTTTAAACTTACAACATTAAGCAGGAGCAAAGGGGTAGCCACAAAGCAAACTACCAGTACTACATATCAAGATGAGAAACACAATACAGGGGTCTCAACAGACACAAAACCAACACTGAAAATGATGAAAAGAAAACTCATAAAGAAAAATGGCCAAAAACAGAGTATTAAGTGGAACAAAGAAAATATCAACAGCAACAACAACAAGAATAAAAGCACAAATATGACAGCTCTAAATACATATCCACCAATAATTAAACTGAATGTAAATGGATTAAATGTTCCAATAAAGAGACAGAGAGTAACAGGTTGGATCAAAAAAAAAAAAAAAAATCTGTCTATATCCTGCTTACAAGAAACACAATTTAGACTCAAAGATATGAACAAACTGAAAATTAAAGGATGGAAATATATATACCAAGTTAACAACATGCAGAGAAGAGCAAGAGTGGTAATACTAATCTCAGATAAAACACACTTTAAAGTAAAATCCACCATTATGAACAAGGATGGTCTCTGTTACTTAAAGATTCAATACATAAGGAGGATATAACAATATTAAATAGTTATTCACCCAATATCAGAGCTTTAAATATATCAAACAAGGCCCAGCAACATTAAAAAATGAGATAGATCACACTGTAGTAATAGTAGGGGAATTCAACACTCCACTTTCAGTAATGGACAGATCATACAGAAATTCTTATTGTGACAATTAACCAACTAAACCTCACTGAAATATAAAAAAATATTTTACCTCAAACCAGAGAGGTATATATGAAACATTCTCCAGAACAGATCACGTATTAGACCACAAAGCAAGTCTCAACAAAATCCAAACCACTGAATTATTGTAAAGCATCTTCTCAGACCATAAAGCCATAAAAGGTGAAATCAATAGCAGAAAAAAAAAATGAGTAGAAATTTGAACTCATGGAAACTGAGCAACACCTTGCTAAAAATCTCATGGGCTGTAGAAGAAATCAAAGATGCAATAAAGAAATTCACGGAATCAAATGAGAATGAAAATACATCCTACTGGAACCTATGAGATACAGAAAAAGCAGTGCTCAGAGGTCAGTTTATCTCTATGAATGCACATATCCGGAGTGAAGAAGGGGCCCAAACCAAAGAATTAACCCTACAACTTGAACAAGTACAAAGAGCAAAACAAAAGAATGCCTTGGGCACCAGAAGAAAACAGAAAAATTAGAGCAGACCTAAAAGAATTAGAGAATAGTGAAACAACTGAAAGAATTAAAAAAACAAAAAGCTGTTGTTTTGAAAAGATCAACAAAATTGATAAATCGTTGGCTAAACTGACAAAAGAAGAACAGGAGAGGAAACAAATAACCTGAATAAGAAATGAGACAGAAGATGTCACTACAGACCCAACCGAAATTAAAATTATCATAATACTATGAAAACTTGTACTTTAACAAATTTGAAAACCTACAGCAAATGGATAAATTTCTAGATTCACATCACCTGCCAAAATTATCACAACAAGAAGAAGAACAACTTAATAAACCCGTCACAACAGAAGAGATTGAAAATATAATCATAAAAACTTAAAAGCATACTCACCCATAGTAGAAAAGACTCTTTGATGGCTACAAGGGTGGGGAGGGTGGGAGGGTGGGAAGGCAAGGGGCGAGGGTTTAGATTAGATAGTTGTTAGAAATTTGGTTGGGTGAAATTGGTGACAATACACATTAGTAAGAAGATCAATATTAATGGGACTTCGACACAACTTGTGTACTCCTCCTCTCTTAACCCAGTATTGTAAGCACAGAGTATGTACACTTCCATTTTTTTTATTTAATAAAAAAAAAAAGTCAAAAAACTGCCAACCACAAAAAGGCCTGACTCAGATCGCTTCACTGGAGAATTCTAAGAATTTTTTAATAAAACAGTTAATTTCAGTACTGCCAAGCCAAGTGCCGTCGAGTCGGATCCGACTCATGGGAAGCTATTAAATACCATAAGAAAGGACAGAATATTCTGAAATGCATTGTGTGAAGTAAGCATAACCCTGATACCAAAGCCAGGAGAAGATCCCACAAAAAAAGAAAATTACAGATGAATGTCATTCATGAACCTAGATGAACGAATCTTCAACAAGATCTTAGCCAATAGAATTCAACAACATATCAAAAAAAAATAATTCATCGTGAACAAGTTAGATTTATACCAATGATGCAGGGCAGATTCAATATTAGAGAAACAGTTAATACAATCAAATACATAAATAACACAAAGGATAAGAATCACCTGATTTTGTCAACTGATCCAGAAAAAGGATTTGACAAAGTCCAACCCATTCATGTTAAAAACTCAGCAAAACAGGAATAGAAGCGAAATTCTTCAGTGCAATAAGGGGAATCTACACAAAGCCAACTGCCTATATCATCCTGAATGGAGAGAGACTGAAAGAATTCCCTTGAGAATGGGAACTGGAAAGGATACCCGCAGTTACTACTTTTATTCAGCATTGTTCTAGAGGTTCTGGCGAGAGCGGACAAGATAAAGAAAAAAAGGACATCTGGTTTTGTAAAGGTGAAATAAAAATATCCTTATTTGTGGATGATATGATCATATACATAAAGAACTCTAAAAAATCCATAAGTGAACTACTAGAACTAATAGAAGAGTTCAGTAAAGTATCAGGATATAAGATAAACATAAATAAATCAGTAGGGTTCCTTTATACCACCAAAGAGATCATTAAAGAAGAAATCACCAAATCAATATGATTTACTATAGCCCCCGAGAAGATAGGAATAAACATAACCAGAGAAGTCAGAGACTTATACAGTGAAAATTAACAGACCCTACTGCAAGAAACCAAAAGAGACATAAGTGGAGAAATCTACTTAGAACCTATTATACTCCCATGGTAGTCAAAACAGCCTTGGACTGGTACAAGAGATACATAGAACAGTGGAACAGAATAGAGAATCCAGAAATATCACCCATACTCCTATGAACAGTTGATATTTGACAAAAGCCAAAAGGTTGTAAACTGGGGTCAAAATAGTCTGCTTAACAAATGGTGTTGGCAAAATTGGATATCTGTCTGGAAAAAATTGGAACAAGACCCATATGTCACACCTTACACAAAAACTAGCTCAAAATGGATCAAAGACCTAAATACCAAACCTAAAACAATAAAGATCATGCAAGAAAAATTAGGGACAACAATGGAAGTTGTAATATACGGCTTAGACTACAAAATCTGACCAACACCACAACAGAAAATAAATGGGAACTACTAAAAATCCAACATTTCTGCTCACCCAGAGACTTTGTCAAGAGTTAAATGACTGTGTACAGAATGGGAAACAAAGATTTGGCAACTACACGTCAAATCAACATCTAATTTTCATTATCTACAAGGTACTGCAAAATATCAACAAGAAAAAGGTAAATAACCCAGTTAAATAATGGATAAAGTAGATGGACAGGCACTTCACTAAAGCAGATATCCTGGTACCCGAAAGACACATGAGGGAATGCTCACGATCATTAGCTGTTAGAGAAATCCAAATCACAAGACTACAGTGAGGTATCATTTCATCCCAACAAAGTTAGCAATAATCCAAAAAACACAAAATAACAAATACTGGAGAGACTGTGGAGAGATTTGAACTCTCCTATACTGCTGAGAATACAATCTCTTTGGAAAACAATTTGGCTCTTTCATAAAAAGCTAGAAATAGAAATACCATATGATCCAGCAAGCACACTGCTTGCAGTATATCCTACAGAAATAAAAGCGGACACACGAACAGACACACTTACACGAATGTTTGTTGCAGCACAGTACACAATAGCAAAAAGTTGGAATCAACCCCGATGCCCATCAACAGATGAATGGATAAGTGTCATGGATTGAATTGTGTCCCCACAAAAATAAGTGTAGCCACGAGGCTGGGCCATGATTCCCTGTATCTTCTGACTATCCTCCATTTTGTGGTTTTCCCATGCTGTATGTTAAAGGATTAGGGTGGGACCTCCTGCCTTCACTGTAAAGGGAGTTTCCCTGGAGTATGGCTTGCCCCACCCTTCATCCTTTCATTCTGCAAGATATAAAAAGAAAGGGAAGCAGGCTGAGAATTGGGAACCTCACACCATCAAGCAAGCAAGCCACACCGGGAGAAGAGCGTGTCCTTCAGACCTGAGGTTCCTGCACCAAGATGCTCCCTGGACAAAGACTGATGCAATACCGGACTTTTCTCCAGAGCTGACAAAGGGGAAAGCCTTCCCCTGGAGCAGACATCCTGAATTTGGACTTGTAGCCTACCAGACTGTGTAAGAATAAACCTTCCTTTGTTAAAGCTATCTACTCTGTGGTATTTCTGTTAGAGTAGCATCAGCTGACTAAAACAATAAGCAAACTGTGGTAGGTATACTCAATAGAACACTATACTATGATAAAAAAAAATGGCAATTTCAGAAAACGTCTCATAACGTGGTCTCATTTGGAAGAGATCATGATGAATGAAATCAGTTAATGTCAAAAGGACAAATTTTGTATGAGACCCTTGTTATAAGGACTTAAAAGTAGAACTGAATTGTCTACAGAAGAAAATAGCTGTATCGGCTACAAGGAGGGGCAAGTGAGGGTTTATCATAGATGAGATAATTGATACATGTTAGAAATTTTATTCTTACACTATAATTAATAAAAAAATAAAGTCAATTAAAAAAAGAATTTGGTAAGCTGAAGGGAGTGACAGTACACAGTAGACAGCAGATCGGCATAAATGAACTACACCATAAACTGAAAGGTTTTCTAAACTCAACCCAACATTTCAAAGGATAGAGTGGCAGGGACAGGGGCCTGGGGACCTCGTTTTCAGCAGACATCATAGTCAACTGGCATAACTAGTGTTTTAGTCAGCTAGTGCTGCTGTAACAGAAATACCACAGAGTGGATGGCTTTAACAAAGGAAAGCTTATTCTT
Organism: Heterohyrax brucei; assembly: GCA_028571685.1. Lineage (NCBI taxonomy): Eukaryota > Metazoa > Chordata > Mammalia > Hyracoidea > Procaviidae > Heterohyrax > Heterohyrax brucei. The sequence goes on along the minus strand of CM053150.1, from coordinate 126,049,251 downwards.
ATACAGTTGGGTAGGCTGCAAGTCCAAATTTAGGATGTCAGCTCCATGGAAAGACTTTCCCCCTTGTCAGCCCTGGGGGAAAATCTGGTATTGCATCAGTCTTTGTCCAGGGAGTGGGAAGCTCAGGTCTGAAGGACACGCTTTTCTCCTGGTGTAGCTTGCTTGCTTGATGGTGTGGGGTTCCCAACTCTCTGCTTGCTTTTCTTTCCTTTTATCTCTTGTGGGATCCAAGGATTATGGGTGGGGCAAGCCACACTCCAGGGAAACTCCCTTTACAGTGGAGCAGGGAGGTGGTCTTCTGAAGGAATTTACAGTCCCACCCTAATCCTTTGACATATAGCACAGGAAAATCGCAATATGGAGGACAATACAAAATATCGGGAATCATGGCCCAGCCACACAGCTACACATAGTTTTGGGGGGACACAATTCAATCTATGACAACTAGTCTTTTGCTAAAAGAGTGTTCTGCACCCAGTATTGTTGAGTGACATCTGAGGTCTTAAAAGCTAGCAAGCTGCCATCTGAGGAACACCAGATGGTCCCAAATTATCTGGAACAGATGATGACTGAGAACATCAAAAACATGAGGAAAAATGAGCCCAAGAGATAGAAGGACCTATATCAATGGGAGACTGCATCAGCATGAGACCAGAAGAACAAGATAGTGTCCAGCCACCGCCAAAGGCAGTCAATCTAGGGGACACAATGTAGAGTCACTGGTGTAGAACAAGAAAAAGAACTGTGCGTTTCAAGAATGCTACTAAAAGACTAGAATTGATGGTCCAACAGCTTGGAGGGTGCCCTGGGAACATGGCCCCTAGACTTGCTACTGGCTCTGACTTTAATCTTCTACTGAGGTCAACTTTTCAGACAAAAATGGACTGGACTCAGGTACATGGTATGAGTGTGTGGTGTGCATAATTTATGGTTTTATTCATTTATAGGAGGCTGTCCTACGGGTTTCTTCCTGATAGGAGAGGAGGGGGTGGAGAGGAAGGGACAGGTGTTCACAAAGAGAGTACTAGAAGTAAAGAGTAAAACAGAGGACTGTGCTGTCAAGGATGAGTAGCAGATGAAGTTGCAGGTAGGAGGGTGTTTTAGTCAGCTAGGCTGCTCTAATAGAAATACCACAGAGTGGATGGCTTTAACAAAGAAAGATTTATTCTTACACAGTCCAGTAGGTTGCAAGTCCATATTCAGGGTGTCTGCTCCAGGGAAAGACTTTCCCCTTGTCGGCTCTGGAGGAAAGTCCGGTATTGCATCAGTCTTTGTCCAGGGAAACTCCCTCCACAGCAGGAATTCACAGCCCCACCCTAATCCTTTAACATACAGGTAAGCAAAACCACACAATGGAGGACAGTCCCAAGATACTGGGAACCATATCCCAGCCACGTGGCTGCACACATTTTTGGGGGGACACAATTCCAACCATGACATCCACCCTTTGACAACCCAAAAATCACATCACAAAAACATATAACACATTCATCTCACCATAGCAAAATTATGTCCATCCATATAACAGAAGTCTTAAATCAGTTCCAAGTCCAAAATACAAAAACTCTTCTACATCTGTGAAACTTAGAAGGCATTAACAGGCAACAGGCAAGTCAACAGAACATATTACATTAGCCTTCAAAGCTTTGGAAATACTCTTACATTTTCTGAGACATTCTACACAACAGCAATGCTCTCCAGAATCTAGGTATCGGCCACACTCTCTGGTTTCTGAGTGGAGACCTCCAGCCCCATGCTACAACTCTTCCTTCAAGGCCCACTTGGACAGAAACTCTGTCCCATTGGCTTTAGGAGCACCCTAAGCCCAACTGAGTGGCAATTCCACCCTTACAAACACAGCACACCATGGTTCCACCCTTTCAAACCCCTGAGGTCATGGCCATACCTCTTGAGACTGAGGCAGCTCAGCTTCTCACGCTATTTGTCTCTTCAGCTTCAGCTTCCTATGGCCGCATGGCCCGGGCCTCAAGCCCACATCTGCCCTGCTGGGCAAGTGTTCCAAAGCTCTGTAGCTCCACTGGTTTAAGTGCCCAGAGGCACCCCACTCTGGCTGGAAAGCGTCCTGCCCAAAGGCACTCAACTCTCTCACTCCGTGGGTCAGCATGGCCAGCTCCACTGATTCAAGTGCCCAGAGGCACCCTGTTCCGCGAGGAAAACTGTGCAGGCACTGACCTCTCTCGCTCCACGGATCGGCTCCAGCGCTGCCTCTGGTTCTGCTGCTGCCGCTGCCACTGCTGCCAGTCCTCTGTTGTTTCTCACCATCTGCGCCTTCTTCATTCCTTCTGAATCTTCTATCCATTCACAGTTTCAAAGTGGCTGCGCACATTTTTGGGGGGACACAATTCCAACCATGACAGAGGGCATGCAAAATTGATTGGGATTGCATGCTTTCACTTAATCATAATAAGAAAAAGTGTGCCTTCTGGGCACTCCATATGTGGTCAGTGAGCCTAACCTGATAAATCAACTCCTGCCTGCCAGTTTCCCTATGCCTGGGGGAGTCAAGATGGCAGACTAGACACATGTCTCCTTAATTCCCTCTGAAAACTAAGGCCTGGATTGATAATTAAATGGAGCCTTCTGGACACCTGGTAAACCTATGACATGGCATAGGGCTCTCAATTTGGACTACATGCCACTGAGTGGAAAACTTCTCTTATGCTGACTGCCACGTTTGTTGAATGGTTGGCTCTCGTGAACTGAAGGTAACTGGCATTTTTAACTTTTATTTCCTTGTCTTAGCTGGCAGGTGGGGGTTAGGCTTAACTGGCAGCAAAGCTCAGCTGCACTGCTGATGTGCTTAGCAGGTGGAATAGTCACATTTTGAGAGCCTGGCTCTGGACTCAGAGCACCATGGCCCCTCCACCCTCTCTTTCCAAACCTCTGCCATTTTGCAGTGTGTGGGACAGCTTGTGCAGGGCCCAAGCTTGTTTGACTGGGAGGTGGATTTATCCAAATGGAGGCCTCAGCACGGGCTAATTCCCGGGCTGGGAGACAGTACCAGCCTGGGGTGCACATTTCCAGCAGAAAAGCTGTGTTTAGCCCAGTGTAACCTTACAGGTGGGGCTTGGTAGTGGATGACAGCAGGATAATAGCCTGTCCATAATAGCCTGAACTAGATCACAGCATCTGGGAGTTGATATAGAGGTGTCTCCACAGCCAACTTGAAAGAGTGGCTTGCACACCAGACAGCCTGACTGATTTTGGAAGCTGTCAGATAGATGTTACCTTTCAAATTAAGACTACCTAGAGAAATAACTGTGGTGCATCTTGACGGCATCTCTTCCAGCCTTTACTGACCTGCATCATAGGGTCAGCTGGCGGCCCCCATTAACTCCATAAGTAGGGCCGTGTCTTTGTCAGCCAGGTGGTGGAGCCTGCTACCTCAGAGATTCCACTGGGCCCACTCACTGGAGTACATAGAGGTGACTGGTGATCAACTTTCTTCTCAAACTGAGCCTCAGCTCCTGTTAAGGCAACACCAGAGGAGTTAAACACCCTCTAGATGCCCCAAAGCAACAAACCCTGGCCAGACCCTTAAGGAAAAATCTACCCATGGCTCCAGAAATCTCCCAAAAGAAAGAACCAAAGAACTTCCCAGATGAAGAAGCCTTTCTGAAGCTATCAGGGGTTGAGTACAAAAGGATTACAAAAGGATTATATAGAGAGCCCTTCTACACATTACACAAAATGCAGCAGAGCAAAATGAAAAATTAAGCAAACTGTTTAAACTGATGGAACACCAGCAATCTGAAATCCAACAGCCAGCCAAGCCAAGTGCCACAGATCCATAGCAAAATTAAAGAATTAGACAATTCAATTCAAAGCCAAGAGGACAGTAGTGAACAACTGGAAAATAGACTTTCTGGCATTGAAAACAGAGCTACTCACAGCAGCATTTATGAAGAGAAATCAGAGAACAGAAACAAGAAGAATAAAGAAGCATTAAGAAACACGTGAGATTCTATCAAAGTGAAAAATATGTGATTAATTGGAGTTCCTGAACAAGGAGGGACACCTGAAAAGAGTATTGTTGTTGACTTGCTGATAGAAAACTTCTCTGAAATTAGAAAAGAAGAGGACATAGGTATCCAAGATGCACATCAAATGCTGCATGATATAGACCCCAAAAGAAAGACATTAAGACATATAATAAACAAGCTGAACAAAATAAAACATAAGCAGAAACTCTTAAAGGTAGTGAGACTCAAAGCAAAGCTGGTATTCAGAGGGGAGCCTGCAGGCTTTCATCTGATTTCTCAGCAGAAACAGTGTTGGCATGGAGGTAGTGGGATGACACATTCAAAGCCTTAAAGGAGAAAAACTTCCAACCAAGAATTATATATCCTGCAAAACTGTATTTCAAATATGAAAATGAAATCAAGACATTTGCAGATAAACAGAAACTCAGAGACTTTGTAAAAACCGAAGTCTTGGCTTAGAAAAACAATACCATTAACTCTATATTTTAGGAAGCAGTACAGGACACATTATCTAGAAACCTACTCAGTTAGGGAAGGCACAAAACTCAATCAAAGATATAATAGTAAAAGAAGGGACCAGACCCAGTGATCATATCATGAAAACTATGATACTATCATACTAAAAAGAGCGATACACAACAGTAGTTACAGTCCTTCCAGATGGATAGGAAGTTAACAAAATATGTAGGAGTTAAAATTGGATATAAACATAGATTACTAAGGGGGATCACAAGGGTAGCTGCAAAGTTTCCCTGTGCCTTTGGGTACGGTTTTCCACAGTATACCAAGGTGGGCCTTGCCTTTCAACTTGATTTATCTTAGGACATTGCATAATTCATTTTTCGCCAACTCAACCAAATAAAGGATTTGTGCCTTCAGGTCCTGGTAGGACCCAATCTCATATACATCACTTCCACTGAATGATGGAGTGCTGCTGTGCACATCCAACTTTATGACTCAGCTAGTGGGAACAAGGAAATGACCACAATATCACATGACTGCTAAAACACTGAGAATTGTCTTAGCCAAGTTTACACACAGTCTTAACCATCATATTCCCCTCAATCTGGTAACACTTCTGACACTCGTAACATTTTTTTTCATTATGATTAAGTGAAAGTATACAATCCCAATCAATTTTGCATGTCTGCCTGTCTGCATGAAAAATTAAGCAAACCGTTCAAACTGATGGAATGCCAGCATTGTGAAATCCAACAGATCAATTAGAAAATTACAGCCAAGAGAACAGAATTGAAGAACTGAAAAACAGACTTTCTGACTTTGAAGACAGAGCTGCTGACACCATCTGTGCTCCTCACGCTGTGACAGCACACTCCTCCTTTTCACTCTTTGCTTCTAGTATCCTCTTAATGAATGCCTAATACTCCACCATCTCCTCTCCCATCTTGAAAGAAACCAGTAGGACAGCCTCCTATAAATGAATAAAACCATGAAGTACACACACCGCATGCTTACACTGTGACCCCGAATCCAGTTAATTCTTGTCTGAAGTGTTGACCTCAGTACTGGCTTCAGGTCAGGGCCAGCAGCAAATCTAGGGGCCATGTTCCCAGGGCTATTGGGCCATCATTTCTGGTCTTTTAGTAACATTCTTGAAATGGACATCTCTTTTTCTCATGTTATCTCGGGGACTACATTGTGTCCCCCATTACAGTTGCCTTTGTTGGTGTCTGAGCACTATCTGGTTCTTTTGGTCTCGTGCTGATGCAATCTCTCATTCATATGGGTCATTTTGTCTCCTAAACTCATTTTTCCTCATGTCTTTTATGTTCTGAGTCATCAACTGTTCCAGATGGGTTGATACCAACTGGTGATCCTCAGGTGGCAGCTTGCTAGCTTTTAAGACCCCAGACACCACTCACCAGTATGGTGTGGAGAACACTCTCTTAGCAGAAGACTGGTTATGCCAATTGACATCAGTATCCTCTGAAAACATGGTCCCCAGACCTCTGTCCCTGCCACTCTATCCTTTGAAATGTTGGGTTCAGTTCAGAAAACTTTTCAATTTATGGTATAGTCCCATTATGCTGTTCTGCCCTCTGCTGAGTGCTGTCACTCCCTTCACCTAACCAAATTCCTATCAACTAGCTAATTTATGAACATCCCTATCCCACACTCCCTACCCTTGTAGCCATGAAAGAATCTTTTCTTCTGTACATAATTCCATTGTTAAGTCCTTATAGCAAGTCTCAGTACTTGCCCTTTTGCAGCTAACTGATTTCACATCAGCATAATATCTTCTAGCTGAAACCAGGTTGTAAGATGCTTCCTAAAATCATCATTGTTCTTTATCATTGCATAGTGTTCCATTGTGTATATGTACCATAGATTGTTTATCCCTTCATCTGTTGATGGGCACCTAGGTTGACTCCATCTTTTTGCTGTTGTGGACAGTGCTGCAATAAACATTCATGTGCACATATCTGTTTGTGTAACAGCCTTTATTTCTCTAGGATACATTGCAAGTAGTGAGATTGCTGGATCATATGGTATTTCTATTTCTAGCTTTTGAAGAAAGTGTCAGATTGCTTTCCAAAGAGGTTGTACCATTTTGCATTCCAACCAGCATTGTAGGAGACTTCTCTCCATAGCCTATCCAGCATTTGTTGCTTGTGTTTTTTGATTATTGCTAACCTTGCTGGGGTGAGCTTGTATCTCATTGTAGCTGCAATTTGGATTTCTCTAATAGCTAATGAGCATTTCTTCATGTAACACTCATAACAGTTTTCATAAACTTTATTAGTATTAACAATTTTCTCTTTGAAAATCAGAAGCAATTTTTTGACTTTTCAGGAAGTTTCAATATTATTGGTAATTGTAGGTCACCAGGAGATATTTGGATATTCAGGATGAGAATAAAATAGTTGAAGGACAATCCTTAGCTTTCTCAAAAGGTGTGATGCTTGGTTTTACCTGTCAAAGGCATAAAGTTACCATAACCTAAACTGATTTCAATGAGGCACAAAACCTATTCCTCTGATACAGATTACACAGAATGAAAAAATATTTTTTTCATATTCTAGGTGAAGGCAATAAATGGTAAACCATGGAAAAAATATCACCAAATGTGACCAAAATTTTCTAAGACTTGAACACATATCATAGCTTTTCAGACTCAGAAACCAAGGCAAGTAAAATATATTTCCAAGTTTTATTCTTTATATGCTGTTTATATTCTGGAACAACCAACATTTTACTTTAGGTCCGATCTCAGAGGTTCAGTGAGGTTGTGACTAATTTCACAGTATTATTAAGGTATTTTTTACATGCCATGTATTCATTGTTGCTGTCTGTAACTGCTGTAATAAATGAGTGTCTTAATCAAACATTTCTCAACTTTAATTCCTGATATGATTGATATTGATAGTTACCCTTCCTGTACCTACACACACAGAAACTTTTATAAGGTCCTCAACAAGTTTGAAGACTGCAAAGACATTTGGAGATAAAACAAACATTGCTTTATAGGAAAAATCATTTTCTTTGTAAAACAGAAGCAAGTCCACAGCTGCATTTCTCTGAAACAATTTCTCTTCACTGCAGTCTCAACCACTAACAATACAATAACTTTTAAGAAAATTAAATTAGCTCTATCTCCAGAAAAATGTAGTGGAAATTTATGAAACACGTAACTAAACTCATTGCTTTAGAGTCCAATTCCAAATCTTAGCAGCCCTGTAGGACAGAGTAAACTGCCCTAGAGGATTTCCAAGGCTGTAAATCTGTATTGTAGCAGCCTGCCACATCTTTTTCCCCCAGAGCGCCTGGTGTGTTCAAACTGCCAAACTTTCAGATAGTAGCCAATTGCTTAACCACTGTATGACCAGGGCTCCTTATACGTGCTACACTATCTTTTGTTTTTTTGCAAACCAGTAAGATCAAAAGCACATATAACACAACATTTCCTAATCACACATAGAGTAAAACTTTTCAAAGTGGCAAAAAAGTATACATTCTTTAGTAAACTCAAAGTTATAGCCTCTCTATAGCATACAGAGGAAACAAAAGCATATAAACTTGAAATTAGGCTCAGTAATCAAAGTTTCAAATCATTTATTAACTAACCAAAATTAATATCATTTTAAGGTTTTAAAGTTGCATAAAGCTCTTGGAAATTACTTAATATTTAAGCCTACATATTATGCAATTAATGATAAAGTAGTTTTTCATAATTAGGATACCATCTGATTAAGCAAAGAGTTATGTATTTCATAATTCTAAATATTGAGTATAAGACTGGCATCTTCTGTCAGTAAATTTTATGTTAGAAAAATCACACTCAAGCAGAATAAAAATGTACCTTACAGTATATTTGAGAGTAGTAACTCAGAGAAAATACAGCTTTTTTTCTTAGACAAGAATTAGTAAAATAGTTTTTCTCAAGGATTTATAAAAATTATATGAATTGCATATTTTTTTTAAAAAAAAGGCTTATGGTTTAGTTTTAAGATTGTGTACTGGCTTTGCTGGACATGATACTGATTATTTTGGCAGTTATGATGTAGTTTGACAGTGGTTTGATGATGTGTTCACCTCCTTAAAGAGATCTGGTATAACCTGGTCACCTCCGTGATGAGATCTGCTGTGAGTAGCCCGTCAACTGGAAGGGATTTTCCTTGGAGTTGTGGTCTACATCCGATACAGGTGGAATTTGTGGCAAGGATTGTGGGTTTCTGCTCAGTGTGGATGCTGCAGCTGGCTCCTGATTGTCTGGCCTCTGGCTCTTGGGACTTGAGCTAGCAGCTTACCTGCAGTATTATGTGCTGATCTTGGGATTCACAGGTCTTCACTGACTGTGAACAAGAGCCCTGCTGCCTGACCTACTAATATTGGGTAAGCAGCCCTAGTGGCTGTGTGAATCAGGGAAAGTCTTCAGCCTCACCCATAGACTTGGGATGTTCCATCTTCTACAACAATGTGAGCCATTTCCTTGATATAAATCTCTTTTTCTACATAGGTACACATTTTACTGGTCTTGCTTCTCCAGAAAATGCAACCTACAACAGTTTCTATACAATTCCTATTTTTCAAGAGAGAAAATATTTCAACTTTACTTTCCTTAATTTTAGGAATATTCAGTTTTTACAAGCACTTATTTGCCTCTTAACCAATCAGAATAAAGTTCCTGGAGAAATAATATAATCTAATTGTACACCATTGAGAAGTAGGAAAATACTACATTTCCATAACCATATCTTCCTCATGCTATAAAGAATCTTTTAGAGAAGCAAATTGAAAATAATTTTGTCGTTTTGAGGCTTCATTATACCAATTAGAATAAAAATCATTCCTTTTGCACTTTTCAAATGAATCAGTTTATATCACAAAGCTGAAACTTAAGACCCAAATCATATCACAGGTGCAAGAAGCAGTTTTTCTTGGAAGAGAAGAAAGCTGAGACATAACGCAACACCATGCATAGCTGGCAAATAGCCTTGGCCATCTATCTTGATGGTGAGACAGAATACTCCCTTTAGATTACAACCGATTCTGCAATATAGAATCTCATCCAGTTTTATAGGTGACTTACTACAAAATTCATCCTCACAAACTCCATTTTTTATGAGAACCACAAACTCAGATGTCTGTGGAGCCAGCTCCAACAACAGCTTGTAACATCTATGCCTGTGTTTTACCTTATGATTTTCCTTTTTGAGATGATCAACATCATAACTCTCTTAAAACAGCACAACACAAAAGAGCCAGCCAAGTGCAGTCGAGTCGGATCCACAACACAAAAGAAGACAACACATATACATACAAAAGTAGCTACTGCAATTGCAAGCTGTATTCAGTAAGGTTGAGCCATGCAGGAGTTGGGAGGTGACTATCTGAGGTCTCTGCTAGACCCAGTCTGACTTCCTTTGTTTCCCTTGGATCAGTTTGACTTCCACTGGGCCCAGTCCAAGGAGAGTATTCAAAAATTTAGATAACAGAAATGGGAACTCACTCCACAATCCAAGTGCTTTATTGAAGTTTCAGTAGAAATGAAAAGATCGTGCAGGTAGAAATGCAGCTCTTGAATAGACAAAGCAAAAGGGCAACTGTCCAAGGAAAAACTCATCCAGGCAGCAGAGAAAACATTTTTAAGGGAGGTGAGATCAAGCACACCAGTAAGAAGACCGTTGTGATACTCCAGTACAGGGCCAGGGAGGTAATTGGAGTTCATTTAACAATTGATTAGGTCTAGATAGACTGAGGACAGTTGATGGGGAAGGAGCTGATGAAGATAGCGGGCAGTGAGGAGCTGGTGGTCACTGATACAAAGTAAAAATTGAAGAGATAATCTAGTATCCAATTAAAGAAGCCGTATAAAGGTTAGTTACTTGAAAAGAGATTGTAGACTCTATGAATGTGACATATGTTTATGTGAAATATTAATATGTTTTTAAGCTTTGCTTATTTTTAACTTTTTCCTCATTATTTTTATTGTGGTAAGGAGATATATATTCCAAAAAAAAAAAAAAAACAAATCCACTGCTGTTGATTCTAACAGTGAAACATTTGTCAATACAAATTTTACATGTATAATTCAGTGACACTGATTATCTTGCAAAACCATCATCATTATCCCTTTCCAAATTATTTCACAAGCATTAACAGAAACTGTTTCCTAAGCAATGTTTCTCCTTTCCCACTCCCTTTAATTTGTAGTAACCACTAATAAGCTTTGCTCTCTATACCTTTGCCTATTTCATATAAGCGGGATTATACATTATTCCCACACATCTGTCTGTCTGTTATACTGTGGGGTTTGTGTGTTGCTGTGATACTAGAAGCTATGCTACTAGTATTCAAATTCTAGTAAGTTCACCAGTGGCAGATAGGCTTCAGCTGACCTTCCAGACTAAGACAGACTAGGAAGAAGGACTGGCAGTACATTTCTGAAAAGAATTAACCAGTGAAAACTGAATGAATAGCAGCAGAACATTTTCTGCCACAGTGCCAGAAGACGAGCCCCTCAGGTTGGAAGTCACTCAAAAGATGACTCGGGAAGAGCTGCCTCCTCACAGCAGTCAACCTTAATGAGATGGAAGGAGTCAAGCTTTTGAGACCTTCATTTGTTGATGTGGTATGACTCAAAATGAGAAGAAACAACTGCAAACATCCATTAATAATTGGATTGTGGAATGTACAAGTTATGAAACTAAGAAAATTGAAAGTTGTCAAAATGAAAAGCAAGCATGAAAATTGACATCCTAGGAATTAGTGAGTGGAAATGTACTGGTATTAGTCATTTTGAATTGGACAGTTACATGGTCTACTATGCCAAGGATTATGACTTAAAGCAAAAAAGTGTTGCAGTCATCCTCAAAAAGTACATTTCAAGATGTATGTGAAGTGCAACACTTGTCAGTGACAGGATAATATCCATACACCTAAACGGTGACTAGTTAATATGACTGTTATTCAACTTTATGTACCAACTATTAAGGCCAATGTTGAAGAAACCAAATATTTTTACCAACTTCTGCAGTTTGTAACTGATCAAACATGCTGTCAGAATGCACAGATAGCTACTAGTGATTGAAATGTGAAAGCTGGAAACGAAGAAGTATCAGTAGTTGGAAAACCTGCTCTTGGTGATAGAAATGATGCTGGAGATCACATAATAGATTTTTTAAAAAAATTATTAATTACAGTAAATGAATAAAAATTCTAACATCTGTCAATTATCTCATCTATGATAAACCCTCATCCTACCTTGTAGCCAACACAGTTTCTGCTGTAGACAATTCTAGTTTTAAATCCTTGTAACAGTGGTCTCATACAATATTTGTCCTTTTGAAACTGAATAATTTCACTCAGCATAATATCTTCCAATTGAAACCATGTTATGAGATGTTTTCTGAAATCTACATTGTCTTTTATCATAGCATAGTATTCCTTTAAGGATATGTACCATAGTTTGTTTATCCAGTCATCTGTTGATGGACATCTGGGTTAATTGCATCTTTTAGTTATTGTGGACTATGCTGCAACAAACATTTGTGTACATGTGTCTGTTTGTGTGACAACCTTTGTTTCTGAAGGATAAACTCCAAGCAGTGGAATTACAGGAACAAATGGTATTATCTATTTCCAGCTTTTTAAGGAAGCGTGAGATTGCTTTCCAAAGAGGTTGTACCAATTTGCATTCCCACCAACAATGTAGGAGAGTTCCAATTTCTCCACAGCCTCTCCAGCGTTTGTTGTTTTGTGTGTTTTGGACCATGGTCAACCTTGTTGGGGTGAGATGATATCTCATTGTAGTCTTGATTTGGATTTCTCTGATAGCTAATGATCATGAGCATATTCTCATATGTCTTTTGGTGACTGAATGTCCTCTAGTGAAGTGTCTGCCCATCTCCTTTGCCCATTGCTTAATTGGGTTATTTACCTTTTTCTTGTTGATATTTTGCAGAATCTTGTAGATTACAGAGATCAGACGATGGTCCGATATGTAGATGCCAAATATTTTTTCCCATTCTGTAGGTGATCTTTTAACTCTTTTGGTAAAATCTTTGGATGAGCAAAATTGTTTGATTCTTAGTGATTTCTGTTTATGTATTTTGTCTTCTGGTTAATTGTGCTTTGTTTGTCAGATTTTGAAGTTGTCTAAACTGTGTGTTAGAACATCCATCATTGATCCTGCTTTTCCTTGCATGATTTATATCGTTTTGGGTTTGATATTCAGGTCCTTTATCCATTTAGAGATAGTTTTTGTGTGAGGTGTGAGATACATCTCTTGTTTCAGTTTTTTGCAGATGGATATCCAATTTTGCCAGCACCATTTGCAAAAGACACTGTTTTTACCCCAGTTTACCATGTTAGGGTATTTGTTGAATATCAACTGTTCTTAGAAGGGTGGTGACACCTGCAGGGTCTCAACTCTGTTCCGTTAGACTGCATGTCTTCTCTTGTACCAGTACGAGGCTGTTTTGACTACTGTGGCTGTGTAATAGGTTCTACAGTCAGGTAGTGAGAGGCCTCCTAGTGTGTTTTACTTCAGTAGTAAGCTTTGCTTATCTGGAGATTCTTCCCATTCTCAACAAAATTGGTGACTTGTTTCTTCACCTCATTAAAAAATGTCACTGGAATTTGTATTGGAATTGCATTGTATGTGTAGATCGCTTTGGGTAAAATAGACATTTTCACAATGTTAAGTCTTCCTGTCCATGAGCAGGGTACGTTTCTCCATTTATGTAAGTCTTTGTTAGTTATTTGCAGTAAGGTCATGTAGTTCTCTTTGTATGGGCATCTTATTTCTCCAGTTAGATTTATTCCTAGGTATTTTATCTTCTTAAAGGCTATGTTAAATAGTACTGATCTGTTCTTAACTCATCTCTTTCTTGGTATAAAGGAATCCTACTGATTTACTTACATTTATATCCTGATACTTTGCTGAACTGTTCAATTAGTTTGAGTAGTTTGCTTGTGGATTCTTTAGGATTCTCTGCGTACATGATTATATCATCTGCAAATAGGGAGATTTTTAATTCTTCTTTGCTGATGCAGATGCCCTTTATTTCTTTGTCTTGTCTAATTGCTCTGGGCAGAACTTCTAGTACAATGTTGAGTAGGAGACGTGAGAGTGGGTATCCTTGTCTAGTTCCCATTCTCAAGGGAAATTCTTTCGGTCTCTCTCCATTCAGGGTGGGGTAGGTGGTTGGCTTTGCATAGATGGCCCTTATTGCATTGAGGAATTTGCCTTCTATTCATATTTTGCTGAGAGTTTTTAGCATGAATGGATGTTGGACATTGCCAGATGCCTTTTCTGCACCGATTGATAAAATCAGGTGATTCTCATCGTTGTGTTATTTATGTGGTTGATCACACTAATTGTTTTTGTGATGTTAAACCAGCATTGCATCCCTGGTATGAATTCAACTTTGTCAGGATGAGTTATTTTTTGATATGTTGTTGAGTTCTATCGACAAGGATTTTGTTGAAGATTTTTGCATCTAGGTTCATGAGTGATATTGTTCTGTATTTTTTCTTCTTTGTGGGATCTTTCCCAGGCTTTGTATCAGGGTTATGCTGACTTCATGAAGTGAATTTGAGAGTATTTCATCTCTTTCTATGCTTTGAAATAGTCTAGGTAGTATTGGAGTGAACTCTTCTCTAAAAGCTTGGTAGAATTCTCCAGTGAAGCCATCTGGGCCAGGAATGTTTTGGTTTGTAGTTTTTTGATGACTTTTTATTTTTTTATTATGATTGAATGAAAATATACATTCACATATAAATTTACATGCCCACCTATACACAGCTCCCACTGCTCTCCCTGCCCAGTGACAGCACACTTTTCCTCTCCACTCCTTATAAGTCTTATCCTCCCACCAATGTCCTGTCCACTCACTTCTCCACCTCCAGTAAGAATTCAGCAGGACAACATCTTATAGATGCATAGAACCATAAAGTGCACACATGATATAGTCACTCTGTGTCGCCAAGTCCAATCCATTCCTGTCCGAAGAGTTGACCTCCATTACGATTTATGGACAGGGGCAGCATCAAGGCCAGTGCCATGCTCCCAGGGGAAACCCGAGGCCACTGGACCATCAGTTACAGTCTTCTAGTGGAGATCTTAGGGTGCACCCCTTTTTATTATTGTGTTGCCAGTGAGACTCTACTTTTGTGAGCTCCGTCACAGCTATCACTGGTGGTGGCCAGGCACCATCTGGTTCTTCTGGTAACAAGTCAAGGTAGTCACCCACTCATGTGGGTCTCTCTGTCTTCTGGGTACTCTTTCCCTCATGTCATTTTGGTCCTTGGTGATCATCCATTCCTGCTCAGTTGGGACCATTTGCTGTATCCTCAGATGGCAGCCTGACAGCTTTTAAGACCACAGACACTACTCACCAATGTGGGATGTAGAAGGCTCTCTTAGCAAAATGCTAGTTGTGCCAGTTGGTCTAGATTTCCCCTGAGAGCATGGTCCCTGGCCGGCTACCCCAGCTACTGTGTCCTCGCAATGTTGGGTTAAGATGGGAGGAGTAATCATGTTATGTTGAAGTCCAGTTAATATTAATCTTCTTTCTAACGTGTGCTGTCACAGATCTTATCCAACCAAATTTCTATAAACTATCTAATCTAAACCTTTCCCCTCTCGCCCTCCCTCCCTCCCCACCCTTCCAGCCATCAAAGAGTCTTTTCCTCTATGCATGAGTCTGTTTTTAAGTTCTGATCACAGGGGTCTCATACAGTATTTGTCCTTTTGTTGCAAACTACTTTCACTCAGCATAAAGTTCTCCAGTTGAAACCAGGTTATGAGGTGTTTCCTAAAATCATCATTGTTGTTTATCATTGCATAATGTTCCATTGAGTATAGTATGTATACCATAGTTTACCTATCCATTCCTCTGTTGTTGGGCATCTGGGTTGATTCCATCTTTTTGCTGTTATGGACTGCGCTGTGATGAACATTTGTGTGCATATGTCAGTTGCTGTAATGGTGTGAACGGCCTTGATTCTGTGGGATATATTCTGAGCATTGGAATTACTGGGTCAAATGGTGTATCTAGATCCAGCTTTTTAAGGAAGCTCCAGATTGCTTGCGGAAGAGGTTGCACCATTTTGTAATCCCACCAACAGTGTAGGAGAGTTCCAATTTCTCCACAACCTCTCCAACATTGGTTGTTTTGTGTTTTTTGGATCATGGCCAACCTTGTTGGGGTGAGATGATATCACATTGTAGTTTTGGCTTGAATTTCTTTAATAGCTAATGATTGTGAGAATGTCCACTTGTGTTTTTTGGCTGCCTGGATCTCCTCTTTAGAGAAGGGTCTGTCCAACTCCTTTCCCCATCTCTTAATTGGATTATTTATTTTTTTCTTATTGATGTTTTGTGGTACCTTATAGATTATAGAGATCATACGTCTGGCATATAGCTGCCAAATATTTTTTCCCATTCTGTAAGTGGCCTTTTAGTTCTATTATTAAAGTCTTTGGATAACCAAAAGTGTTTGATTCTTAGTAGTTCCCATTTAGCTATTTCTTTCTTCTGTTGATTGTGGTTTGTTTGACAGATTTTGAAGTCTGTCTACTTTGTGTATTAAAACTTCCATTGTTCCTACTTTTTCTTGGATAATCTTTATCGTTTTAAATGTGATATTGATGACTTTTTCAATCCCTTCCTTTGTGATGGGTTTATTAAGTTGTTCTAGTTCTCCTTGTGAAAATTTTGGTAGATGATATGAATCTAGGAATTTGTTCATTTCCTCTAGGGTTTGAAATCTGTTAGAATACAGTCTTTTGTTATGAAGTATTCTATATTTTGCTATACAGTATTCTGTTATGATACATTTGATTTCTGTTGGATCTGTTGTGACATCTCCTATCTCATTTCTTATTGAGGTTATTTTTTTCCATTCCTGTTTTTCTTTAGTAAGTTTAGCCAATGATTTATCAATTTTGTTGATCTTTTAAAAAGAAAAACAGGTTTTGGTCTTACCAGTTTTTCCAGTTGTTCTGCTAGTCTCTAATTCATTTAGTTCTGCTCTAATCTTTATGATCTGTTTTCTTGTGGTGTCTGAAGCGTTCCTCTGTTGCTCTTTTTCTACTTGTTCAAGTGTGGGGTTAATTCTTTGGTTTAGGTCATTTCTTCCTTCCAGATGTGTGCATTTATAGAGATAAATTGACCTTTGAGCACTGCTTTGGCTGTGTCCCATAGGTTCTGGTAGCAAGTGTTTTCATTCTTGTTGAAATCCATAAATTTATTTATTTCATCCTTGATTTCTTCTGTGACCCATGGAGTTTTGAGCAAGATGTTGTTCAGTTTCCATGAGTTTCTGTTTCTATCTATGTTTTTTCTGCTATTGTTTTCAACTTCTATGGTTTTGAGGCCTGAGAAGATGCTTTGTAGTAATTCAGTGGTTTGAATTTTGTTGAGATTTGTTTTATGTCCTAACACGTGGTCTATTCCGGAAAATGTTCCATGTGCACTGGAGAAGAAGATGTAGTTATCTGTTGATGGATAAAAAGTTCTATATATGTTGTTGAGGTCTAATTGGTTAATTGCGGCAATAAGATTTTTCTGTGTCGTTACTGAGCTTTTTCCTAGCAGATCTGTTCAATACTGAGGGTGGAGTGTTGAAGTCCCTCACTATTACTGGGGAGTGATCTATCTCATTTCTAAATGTTGTCAGTGTTTGTTTGATGTATTTAGATGCTTTAGTATCGTGTGCATAAATATTTAATGTTGTTAAGTCCTGCTTGTGTACAGTAAATGGTGATCATCCTTGTCTATGATGGTGGATTTTACATTAATATCTATTTTATCTGAGATTAGTATCACCACACCTGCTCACCTTTGTATATTGTTAGCTTGGTATATATTATTCCATCCTTCAGTTTTCAGTTTGTTCTTATCTTTAAGTCTAAGTTAAGTTTCTTGTAAGTTCTTTCTAGGTTTTTAAGGAAGTACTAAATTGATTTCCAAAGTGATTGTACGATTTTTACATTTCCACTGGCAGTATATAAGTATTCCAGTCTCTCCGTAGCCTCTCCAACATTTATTATTTTGTGTTTTTTGATTAATGCCAGCCTTGTGCTGAGATGGTATTTCATTGTAGTTTTGATTTACATTTCTCTGATGGATAAGGATAGTCAGTTTTTCCTCATGTATCTGTTAACCACTTGAATGTCTTCTTTGGTGAAGTGATTGTTCACATCTTTTCCCATTCTTAATTGTGTTATCGGTCTTTTTTTGTTGAGGTTTTGCAGTATGTTGTACGTTTTAGAGATTAGATGCTAATTGGATTGTGACAGCCAAAAATTCTTCTCACTTGTTAGGTAGTCTTCTTACTCTTTTGTTGAAGTCTGTGGATGAGCATAAATGTTTGATTTTTAAGAGTTTCTAGTTATGTATTTTCTCCTTTGGTGTTCATGCATTTTTAGCAATGCTTTGTATTCTGTTTATGTCATACATGAGGGCTCCCAAGGTTGTCCCTATTTTTTCACCTATGATTGTTATCATTTTAGATGTGATATTTAGGTCTTTGATCCATGGTGAGGTTTTTTGGTGTGTATAGTGTGAGATAACAGCCTTGTTTCTTTTTTTTTACAGACGGATATCCAGTTATGCCAACAGCATTTGTTAACAAGTCTATCTTTCTCCTATTAACGGACTTTGGGCTGTTGTCAAATAGCAGCTGCTCATAGGTGATGATGTTATGTCTGGGTTCTCAATTCTGTTTCATTAGTCTGTGCATCTGTTGTACTAGTACCATGCTGTTTTGACTACTGACAGTGTAATAGGTTCTAAAGTCAGATAGTGTAAGATCTCTCACTTTGTTCTTCAGTAATGCTTTATTATCCATGGTTTCTTTTGTTTCCCTAAGAAGTGGGTGATTTGTTTCTCCATATCATTAAAAAATGCCATTGGGAATTGGATGGAGATTGCTTTTTATTTATAGATTGCTTTGAGCAGAATAGACATTTTCACAATGTTGAGTCTTTCTATCCATGAGCAAAGAAAATTTCTTCCCTTTAGTAGGTTTCTTTATCTTCTAATTTTCTTTATATAGGTCCTTTACATTTCTGGTTAGATTTATTCCTAAGTTATTTTATCTTCTTGGGGGTTATTATAAATGGTACTGATTTGAAGAATTCTTCTTTGATGTTCTCTTTATCAG
Source organism: Heterohyrax brucei (assembly GCA_028571685.1). Classification (NCBI taxonomy): domain Eukaryota; kingdom Metazoa; phylum Chordata; class Mammalia; order Hyracoidea; family Procaviidae; genus Heterohyrax; species Heterohyrax brucei. The sequence continues at coordinate 126,030,611 of CM053150.1, read as the reverse complement.
TGTAGAGGAAGCCAATGATTTTGTATTTTTATCTTGTATCTTGACGTTTCCTCAGTTCTTCTATTATTTGCAGTATTTTCGTATGTGGGTGTGGGTGGGGAGAGTATATAGAGTTTTCTGTGTATATGATCCTATCATCTGCAAATAGAAATACTTTCACTTCTTCATTACCAGTTTGGATGCCCTTTATTTCTTTTTCTAGTCTGATTTCTCTGGCTAGGACCTCTACCACAACTTTGAATAGAAGTGGTGACAAAGAGAATCCTTGCCTAGTTACCGTTCTCTAGAGGAATAGATGTATTCAGACTCTCTCCATTTGAGATAGTGTTGTCTTTTGTCTTTTTATAAATTCTCTTTATTATGTTGAAGAATTTACCTTTGCTGAGAGTTTTTATCATGAATGGGTGTTGGACTTTGTCACATGAGTTTTCTGCATCAGTAGATAACATGTGTTTGTTGTCTTTTGTTTTATTCATGTAACTGACTATACTGATTGTTTTTCTAATGTTGAATCAACCCTCAATGCCTCATATAAATCTCGCTTTGTTACAGTAAGTGGTTTTTTGCTATCTTGTTGAATTGTCTTGGCTAGAATTTTGTTGAGGGATAAGTTCATGAGGGATATTAGTTTATAATTTTCTTTTTTGGTGGTGTCTTTACCTGGTTTTGATATCAGGATTATTCTGGCTTCATGGAAGAAATTTGGGAGTTTTCTGGCTTTTTCTGTGCTCTGAAATGCCTTTAGTAATAGTGGTGTTAATTTTCTGATAGGTTGGCAAAATTTTCCACTGCAGGGTTTTGGGCCAGGTTCTTTTTTTCTGATTGGTAGATGTATTAGTCATCTAGTGCAGCTATAACAGAAATATCACGAGTGGATGGCTTTAACAGAGAGATACTTTATTGCATCATAGTTCAGTAGGCTACAAGTCCAAATTCAGGACATCAGCACCAGGTAAACTATTTCTCTGTTGACTTTGAAGGAAGGTCCTTGCCAATCTTCCCCCTGTCTGGGAGCTTCTAAGGGGCAGGGACCTTGGATCCAAAGGATGCACTCAGCTCCCAGCTCTGCTTCTTTCCTGATGCTATGAGATGCACAGCATCTGTTCATTTCCCTTTCCTTTATGCCCTAAGAGACTGCCTCAAGGCACAGTAAAGGCTTATAGATTAACTGCTGCCTCACTAACACAACCACCACTCATCCTCCCTCATTAACATAGAGGCAGACTTTACAACATATAGGAATATCATACAATACCGGAAACTGAGACCTAGCCAAATTATTACATACAGTTTTGGGGAAAATGAAGTTCAGTCCGTAACAAGAATTTTTTAATTGATGGTTTTAAGTGAAAGTATACAATACAAATTAAATATACTTGCCCACCTATCTGCAGCTCCTTCTGCTCTCCTTGCCCAGTGACAGCACACTCCTCCTTTTCATTCTATATGTGTTGTATCCTCTTAATCTCCTGCTTCCTCCTCTCCACCTGCTCCTCTCCCTTCTAGTAAGAGGCCAGTAGGACAGTATCCTATACTTGCATAGGACCATAACATACACACAACATATTATTACACTGTGTCCCCAAGTCCAGTCCTTTCTTGTCCAATGAGTTGACCTCAGTAATGTTTTCTGGTCAGGGGCAGCAGGAGGTCTAGGGACTATGCTCCGAGGGAAATCCCTGGACTGCCAGACCATTAATTGTGATCTTTTAATGTAGTTCTTGAGCTGCACCCCTCTTTTCTTGTGTTGCCACTGAGACTGAACATTGTGTGCCTTATCATGACTGTCTTTGGAGGTGACCAAGCATTATCTGGTTCTTGTGTTGAATATTGATAGTCACCCATTCAGATGGGTCCTTCTGTCTCCTGGTCTCTTTTTTCCTCTTGTTTTTGTTCTTGGTGATCATCTGTTCTGAATGAGTTGGGACAATTTGGAGTACCTCAGATGGCAGCTTGCTAGCTTTTAAGACCACAGATGCCACTCACCAATATGGAGTGCAGAAGACTCTCTTAGCAATAGGCTACTTATGCCAGTGGGCCTCGATGTCTCCTGAGAGCATGGTCCCCAGAACCTCCCTCCCCACCTCTGCTATTCTATCCTTGCAATATTGGGTTCACATTAGAAGAGTTTTCAGTTTATGTTGAAGTCCAGTTAAGTTGATCTTCTTTCTACTATGTGATGTTACTGCTTTCACCCAACTATCTAATCTGTGACCAGTCCTCTCCATCCCTCCCTCCCCTCACTTGCAGCTGTCGAAGAGTCTTTTCTGTACATAAGTCTATTTTTAAGTTCTTATGGTAGGTGTCTCATACCATATTTGTCCTTGTGCTGCTGACTGATTTCACTCAGCATGTCTTCCAATTGAAGTCAGGTTATGATTTGCTTCGTAAGTCATCATTGTTCGTTATCATTGCATAGTGTTACATTGAGTGTATGCACCACGGTTAGTTTATCCATTCTCCTGTTGTTGGGCTTCTAGATTCATTCTATCTTTTTGCTATTGTGAACTGTGCTGCAATAAACATTCATGTGCTTGTATCTGTTCCTGTGACTGCCCTTTCTTCACAGAATATATTCCAAGCAGTGGAATTACTGGACCAGATGGTATGTCTATTTCCAGCTTTTTAGGGAAGCACCAAATTGTTTTCCAACCCCAACAGCAGTATGAGAGAGTTCCAGTCACTCCACAGCCTCTCCGGCATTTGTTGTTTTGTGTTTTTTGGATCATGGGCAACCTTGTTGGGGTGAGATGGTACTTCATCTAGTTTTGATTTGGATTTCTCTAATAGCTAATGATGCCGAGCATTCCCTGATGTGTTTTTTGGCAGCCTGGATGTCCTCTTTGGTAAAGTATCTGTTCATCTCCTTTGTCCATCACTTAATTGGGTTATTTACCTTTTTCTTCTTGATATTTTTTAGGATCTCATAGATTTCGGAGATCAGACATTGATCCAACATGTAGTTGCCAATATTTTTTTCCCATTCTGTAGATGCTCTTTTAATTCTTTTGCTAGAGTATTTGGATGAACAAAAGTGTTTGATTCTTAGTAGTTCCCATTTATCTATTTTCTGTTGCTTGTGCTTCATTTGTCAGATTGTGAAGTCTGTGTAAGCTGTGTATTAAAACTTCCATTGTTGACTATTTTTTCTTGCATGATCTTTATCGTTTTAAGTTTGATATTTAGGTCTTCATCCAATTTGAGTTAGTTTTTGTTTAAGGTGTGAGATATGGGTCTTGTTTCAATTTTTTTCTGATAGCAATCCAATTTTGCCAGTACCATTTGTTAAAGAGACTATTTTTACCCCAGTTTACAATCTTAGGGCCTTTGTTGAATACCAGCTGTTCATAGGAGGATGGTAGCATCTCTGGAATCTCAACTCTGTTCCATTGGTCTATGCTCTTGGTACTGTACCAGTACCGGGCTGTTTTGACTACTGTGTCAGTGTAATAGATTCCAAGGTTGGCTAGAGTGAGGACTCCCACTGTGTTCCTGTTATTCAGTAGTGCTTTACTTATCTGGGGTTTCTTCTCTTTCCAAATAAAGTTGGTGATTTGTCCATTTCGTTTCAAAATGACACTGGAATTTGTATTGGGGTTGCGTTTTATATGTATGTGGATCACTTGGGGTAAAATAGATGTTTCCACAATGTTATGTCTTCCTATCGATGAGCACAGTAGGTTTTTCCGTTTGTGTAAGTCTCTCTTGGTTTCTTGCAGAAAGGTCTTGTAGTTCTCTTTGTATAGGTGTCTTGTTGCTCAGTCAGATTTATTCCTAGATATTTTCTCTTCTTGGGGGCTATAGTAAATAATGTTGATTTAGTGATATCTTTTTTGGTGATCTCTTTGTCAGTACAAAAGAATCCTACTGATGATCTTATATCTTGATAACTTTGCTGAACTCTTCTATTAGTTCGGGTAGTTTACTTATGGATTCTTTACGATTGTCTGTGTATACAATCATATAATCTGCCAATGGGGAGATTTTTGCTTCTTCTTTGTTGATGCAGATGCCCGTTACTTCTTGGTCTTATCTAACTGCTCTGGCTAGAACTTCTAGTACAATGTCCAATAGGAGAGGTTAGAGTAGGCATCCTTTTCTAGTTCCTGTTCTCAAGGGAAACTGTTTTAGTTTCTCTTGATTCAGGCTGACGTAGGCTGTTGGTTTTGTATAAATGGTCCTTATTGCATTGAGGAATTTGCCGTCTATTCCTGTTTTGCTGAGAGTTTTGAGCATGAATCGGTGTCAGACTCTCTCAAATGCCTTTTCTGCATCAATAGACAAAATCAGGTGATTCTTGTCTTTTGTGTTATTTATGTGGTTGATCACATTAATTGTTTTTCTGATGTTGAATCAGCCTTGCATCCCTGGTATCAATCCAACTTTGTCATGATGAATTATTTTTTTCATATGTTGTTGAATTCTGTTTAGAAGGATTGTGTTGAAGCTTTTGAATCTAGGTTCATGAGTCATACTGTTCTGTAATTTTCCTTTTCTGTGAGATCTTTCCCTGGCTTTGGTATCAGGGTTATGCTGGCTTCATAAAGTGAATTTGGGAGTATTCCATCTCTTTCTTTGCTATGAAATAATCTCAGTAATATTGGAGTTAATGCATCTCTAAATGTTTGATAGATTTCTGTGATGAAGCCATTTGGGCCAGGACTTTTATTCCGTGGTAGTGTTTTGCTGATTTTTAAGTCTCTTCCTTTGTGATGGGTTTTTAAGTTGTTCTAGTTCTCCTTGTGATAGTTTTGGTAGGTGATATGAATCTAGGAAATTGTCCATTTCTTGTAAGTTTTCAAATGTATTAGAATACAGCCTTTTGTAGTATTCTATTAAGATACTTTTCATTTCAGTTGGCTCTGTTGTGACATTTCCCATCTCCTGTCTTATCTGAGTTATTTGTTTCCTCTCTTGCTTTTCTTTTGTAAGTTTAGCCAACTGTTTATCAGATTTGTTGATCTTTTCAAAAACTACATTTTGGTTTTGTTAATTTTTTTGATTGTTTTTCTCTAATTCATTTAGTTATGCTCTGATCTTTATTATCTGTTTTCTTCTGTTGCCAGAGGTGGGTTCCTCTGTAGCTCTTTTTCTACTTGTTCAAGCTGTATGGTTAATTCTTTGGTTTGGGTCCATTCTTCCTTACAAATGTATGCATTAATAGAAATAAACTGACCTCTGAGGACTGCTTTGGCTGTATCCCATAGGTTCTGGTAGGATATGTTTTCATTCCATTTGATTGCATAAATTTCTTTATTTCTTTCTTGATTTCCTTTACGACCCATGTCTTTTTGAGCAAGGTGTTGTTCAGTTTCCATGAGTTCAAATTTCTATCTATGTTTTTATCCTACTGATTTTAACTGTTCTGACTTTATGGTCCATGAAGATGATTTGTAATAATTCAATGGTTTTGATTTTGTTAAGATTGGTCTATCCTGGAAAATGTTCCATGTGCATTGCAGAAGAAGGTGTACTTATCTGCTGATGGGTAAAAAGTTCTGTATATTTGAACCTTTCAGCAATAGTGACCACCCTTATCCCTGATGATGAATTTTATATTAAAACTTGTTTTATCTGAGGTTAGTATTGCCACACCTGTTCTTCTTTGTATATTGTTATCTTGGTATACATTATTCCATCCTTTCATTTTCAGTTTGTTCATAACTTTAGTCTAAGGTGCGTTTCTTGTAAGCAACATGTAGACAGGTCACATCTTTTGATCCAGTATATCATTCGTTGTCTCTTTATTACAATCTTCAGTCCGCTTGTATTCATTGTAATTATTGGTAGGCTCTGTTTAATGCTACCACTTTTATTTATTCATTTTTGTGTTGGTGTGTTCTACGTTGCTCTTATTATTCTGTTTTGGGTCTTTCTTCTCTATGGTATGACTTTTTATCGTTTTCAGTGTTAGTGTTGTGTTTTGTTGATGTTCCTGTATTACATTTCTTGTTTTGATATGTTGCATTGTTATTGTGCTTTGCAGCTACCTATATGACCCCTCTTAATATTCTGAGTTTAAACCCAATTTTAATTTCTGTATATTTTTTTAACTTCCTCTGCATCTGAAAGAACTATAACTACTCAAGTATATCCCTCTTTTTAATGTAATGGTGTCATAGTTTTTGTCATGTTGTCACTGGGTCCCTTCTTTTAATATTGTAGCTTTGATTAAATTTTGTGACTTCCCTGAGTAGGTTTCTGGATGCTGTGTCCTGCATTGCCTCCTTAAATATACACTTAATGCTTTTGTTTTTCTAAGCAAAGAGCTTCTTTCAGTATTTCTTGTAGTTTTGGTTTGGTTTTTACAAACTCTCTAGACTTCTGTTTACCTACAAACGTCTTAATTTCATCTTCATATTTGAGAGACAGTTTTGCTGGATATACACTTCTTAGTTGGAAGGTCTTCTCCTTCAAGGCTTTAAATGTGTTATCCCACTGCCTCTGTGCCAACCTTGTTCCTGCCAAGAAGTGGGATGAAAGTCCACAAGATTTCCCTCTGAATGTTAGCTCTCTTTGAGCCTTGCTGCCTTTTGAAGTTCCTGTTTATGTTTCATTTTATTAAGCTTGACTACAATGTATCTTGGTGTCTTTCTTTTGGGGTCTGGTTTTTATGGTGTTTGATACACATTTTGGATATCTATATTCTTTCTGAATCAGATCTGACTCGATGACACTTGGCTGGCATATTCTTTCATAACTTCAGGGAAGTTTTCTGTCAGCAACTCAACAATACTCTCTGTGTTTTCCTTGTTCAAGAACTCCAATAAACCATAGATTATTCCTCTTAATACAGTCCTACATGTTTCTCAATGCTTCTTCAGTTTTCTTATTTCTTTTCTCTGATTTATCCTCATAAGTGCTTGTGTCAGTTTCTCTGTCCTCAAAGTCACTGAGTCTGACTTCCATCTCTTCAATTTTGCTCTTTTGGCTTTGGATTGAATTCTCTAATTCTTTAATTTTGTTATTGATCTGTTGGAGTTCAGATTGTTTGTGTTGCATCATTTCAAATAGCTTGCTTAATTTTTCATTTTGCTATTATGCTTTTTGTTTATCCTCTAGGAGGACTCTCTAATTCTTTTGTACTTGACCTCCAGTAATTTCAGAAAGGCTTCTTCATTTGGGAAGCCTTTTGATTCTTTATTTTGGGATTTTTCTGGATCCATGGTGGGCTGTTTCTTTAAATGGCTATCAGTGTTTTTCTGCCTTTGGGCCATCTAGAGGCTGCTTAGTTTCTTTGGTATTATCTCAACAGGAGCTCAGGTGTAGTTTTGAGAGGAAAGTTGTTCACCAACCACCTCTGTGTACTCTAGTGACTGGCCCCAGTGGAATATTCTGGGTTGGCAGGCCCTACCTCCTGGCTGGAAAAGACAGTGCCCTACTTATGGAGTCACTGGGAGGCTGTCAGCTGACCCAATGATGTGGATCTGTAAAGACTGGAAGTGATGCCGTTGGGCCACTCAGCAATTATTTCCCCAGGCAGTCTTATTTTTAAAAACTTGCAGTTGTCCAGCAGCTGCCAAAATCACTCAGGCCTTCAGGTGGGGCAGGCCCCACCTTCTAGTTGACAACAGAAGCCCCTCTTTGGCCATCCCCAGATGGTATGATGTAGTTCAAAGTAGGTAGGAGTTACAGCCTTGTTGCCATCCTCCACTGGGCCCTACCTGTAATGTAACACTGTGCTGAACACAGCTTTTCTGCTGGGAAATTATTTTATGAACTAGCACTGCTTCTCAGCTTTGGAATTAACCTCTACTGAGGCCTCTGGTTCGGTGATTCTGCCTCACAGCTGACAAAGTTGGCATCCCAGCTGAGCTGCCTTTCCCACCACAAAACATCAGAATCTATTGCAGAGCTCAGAAAAGAGAGGGTGGAGGGTCAGTGCCCTCAGCGAGCAGCTAAGCTCTCAAAATGTGGCTATCCCATGCACTGTCTCTGCTCTGCTATATACTGTTTACTTAGCTCTGCAAGTTCAGCATATTTGCCAGCTCATACTGACCCCTGCCTCCTGGATAATAACAACAAAAATGCATCCATTCCTGCAGTCTGCCCAAGTGGTGAGTGAGCAGGACTGGGGCTCAGCATTCACTGGCTAGTACCAGAGAGAGGAAATTTCCCATTTAGGGGAGTGTAATCCATGCTGACACCCATATGCCATATCTTAGGGCTTCCTGGGTGTCCAAAATGCTGCATTCAATTATCTATCCAGGCCTTAGTTTTCAGAGGGAATGGAGGAGATGTGTGTCTAGTCTGTCATTTTGGCTCTGTTCCCCTCAACCAATTGTTTTTTGTGCAGTGACTCTGTGTATTCCTTTCATATTCTTTTCTTTTTTTTTTTTTTTAATGATTCTTGCCTATAGAATTCTTCAATATTGCAACTCTAGGTTTGAAATTTTTTCCAGTTCTTTCAGCTTGATAAAAATATATGGTAAAATCTTCAAATAATAAAGGACATTTATCCAAAACCAACAGCCAACATTATCCACAACAGAGAGAGACTGAAAGCATTCTCCTTAATAAAAGGAACCAGGTAAGATTTCTTTTTATCACAACTTCTATTCACCATTGTATAGGAAGTCCTAAGTAGGGTGTAAGAAAAGGTTATAAAGGACACTCAAATTGGTAAGAAGAAGCAAAACTATTCCTATTCACAAACAAAATGATTCCATACAGAGGAAGTCCCATAGAGTTTAAAAAAAAAAAAAAACTACTGTAATTATTGAAAGGATTTAGCAAAATGAAAGAATACAAAATTACCATACAAAAATCAGTTGAATTGAACTACATCAACAAAGAGAACTTAGAAACGGAAAACTATTTCATTTATAATAGTTCCTCAAAAGATCTAATACTTAGGAATAAATCTAAGCAGGGGTGTAAGGGACCTATACAAAGAAAGTAAAAAATAATACTTCAGGAAACCAAAATAAACCTAAATAAATGGCAAATATACCATACTTCTTGGATAGGAAGACTTCATGTTGTGAAAATATAAATACTACCCAAAGTGATCTGTTGATAAAATACAATCCTAATCCAAATTCTAATAGCATTCTTCAATGACCTGGAAAAACTAATTACTAATTTTATATAGCACTGAGCCACCCAGCCAAGTTATATAGCACTGAAAGAGGTCTGAATAAGTAAAGCACAATTGAAGAATAACAAAGTCGGTGACCTCACACTTCCTTATCTCAGAACTTACTGGCCAATCACAGTATCAAAACAGCATGGTACTGGTACAGTCACAGACAAATAGACCAATAGAACAGAACTGACTACTCAAAAGTAAATCTATCCACTTATGGACAGCTGATCTTTGGTAAAGGGCCAAAGTCCATTAAATGGGAACAGGCAGTCTCTAGCAATTTTTGTGGCAGAACTGTTATATACCTATAGAAAAATGAAAGCAAAACTGTATCTCACTCCATACATAAAAACTAAACCAAAAGGCATGGAAGATTTAAATCTAATCCTAAAACTATAAAGATTATGAAGGAAAAATAGGGATAACATCTAGAGCCTTAATACACAGCATAAATAGCATACCAAATATTTAAAATGCACAAAATGCAGAAGATAAATTAAACTTATGGGACCTCCTAAAAAATAAACACTTATGCTCAACAAAAGCCTTCTCCAAAAGAGATAGTTGTGGTTGAAGGTATTATACAGAGATATTTTTGGATGTTGCATGTGTATTAATATAGACAATAGGGGACATAAGCATAACTTCCTAGACACAGCCAAAAAAACTTCACGTGGTAAAGTTACTAGGCTTGAAGGCTTACGACAATAAACCCAGGGGACATCTACCCAGGGGACATGTAACAGTTTATAAAGTCAGTATCTGGGTCTTAAAAGCTTGTGAGTGGCCATTTAAGACACAACTATCAGTCTCACCTCGTCCAGATCGAAGCAGAATGTAGAAAACCAAAGACTTAAGGAAGTAATTAGTCTAACAGGCTAATGGGCCAAATGAACCACAGCCTAGATGACCCTGAGGCCGTAGGAACTAGATGGTCCCTAGCTACTACTCCCGATCGATCACTCTGACTGGTATCACAATAGAGGGTCTTGGGCAGGGTGGGAGAAAAATGTGTAACAAAATTAAACCCATAAAAAGATCAGACTTACTGGTCTGACAGACACTAGAGGAACCCCTGAGACTATGGCCCTAAGACACCTTTCTAACATGGAAATGAAGCCATTTCCAGAGACTACCTTTCAGCCAAATAATAGATAGGCCTACAAAATAAGCAATAACAACTGAGAGGAATGAGCTCCTTAGGACAGTTAATTATATGAGACCAGAACAGCAAAATCCTCCCCAAAACAAAGAGGAGAAGGCAGGATGGGATAGGAAAATGCCATGAAAGTTAACTTGGAACATAAGGCAGAATTTTGGGAAAACAGCTGACATATTGAGGGGACTGTGACCAATGTCTTGAAACATTCTATGTACATATTGTTGGATGTGGAACTATACTGCTCTGTAAAATTTCACCTAAAGCACAATAAAGCATTACAAAAGAAGAAGAAAGCCAACAATGCATTGCAGTAGACAAATCTTCAGCAAAAGACCTCATTTAAGTGTTAAAAGACAGCACTTTGAGGACTACGGTGTTCCTGACTCAAGCGATGATATTTTCAGTTACTTAATATGTATATGAAAGCTGGACAATATGTAGGGAAGAAGAATTGGTGCATCTGAATTACAGTGTTGGTGAAGAACACTGAATGTAACATAGACTGCCAGAAGAATGAGCAAATCTGTCTTGAAAGAGATACAGTCAGAATGATCCTAGAAGCAAGGATGATAGACTTTGTCTCATGTACTTTGGACGTGGTGTCAGAAAGACCAGTCCTTGGAGAAGAACATCAGGCTTGGTAAAATAGAGTGTCAGCAAAAAAAGAGAAAGACCCTCAGTCGTCGAGATGAATTGACAGTTACTGCAACAATGTACTCAAAGAGAAAACTTTGAGGATAAGGCAGGACTAGATTTGCTTCTGGTCCCTATGAGTCAGAATTGATTTGATGGCACCGAACAATGACAGCCACGTTATACTTATTCATTTGTCTGTTTATGAACATTTAGGTTGTTTCCTTCTTCTATTGTGAATAGTGCTGTGATAAGCAGCACTATTAGATTCCTAGGATATATTCCTAGGAGTGGAACTGCTAGGTTTCATGGAAGTTCTGCCTCTAGGTTTTTAAGGACCCACCAAACTCTTTCCACAATGGCAATGCTATTTTGCACTCCTACCAGCAACAGAGAGTGTTCCAATTTCTCCACGTTCCGTCTGACACTTGCTATTTTCTGTTTGTTTATCTAAATCTTAGCCATCCTGGTGGATGGAATCTCATGGTGGTTTTGATTTGCATTTCTCTGGTAGCTGATGATATTGAACCTCTTCTCATGTATCCTTTGGGTATTGGAATACGCTATTTCATGAAGCATCTACTCATGTCCTTTGCTTAGTTTTTATTTACTTGTGTTTTTGTTGTTAAGTTGTGGAATTTTTTGTACATATTTTATATATTATCAGTTGTGTCATTCCCAAAGATTTTATATCCGTATATAGTTACTGTCTTTAGTCTTTTGATAAGCATAAATATTTAACTTTTATGAAATCCCAGTTACTATTTTGTTTTCTGTTGCTCCTGTATTCATTGCATTTGATAATCTCTCACTGAAGAAAATTAATTCCCCAAAATTTTCTCCTATATTTTCTTCCAGAAATTTTATGATTGTAAATTTAACATTTAGGTTTTTGATTGACTTTAAGTTAGTTTTGTGTATGGTGTGAAGCATTATCTTGTTTCATTTTTCTGCATGTGAAAATCCACTCTTGCAAGCACCATTTTTTCCTCTGCATTTCCTTTTATTTTTATAAAAAATATATATCATTAAAACTGTGAGATAAACTTTCAAGTGCTGTAGAATCCAGGGAAGGAAGAAGGAACTGGAGGACTCTCCCTTGAAATGAGCACTGACTTCCCAATGACCTTAATGACCAACCTAAGAAAGGAACTCTGAGGGACTATCCAAAACCGAAAGAATAACAACAAGGAACCGGAGTGGTTAACCTGTAAATGACAACATCAGAACATTAGAAAAGGAAATAAATGGTGTTACCTGGCACTACCAAGAGAGGGCATTGTCAATGAATGTGTAGGAATAACAAAAAGCATATATAGTAAGATTTTTATACAAGTATTGTTTTCTACTTTATCTTTAAAATCTAATACGAATAATACTTTCACTGAGTAAAGACTGTACCCAGATTTGCCAAGCAGTTCATCAACCCATGCCACTTGAAATGCTGTATTTCAAATAGTTGATGTCTGAGTCAATGATATTTATGTACTATCTGTATATTATAATCTACCAGAAAAGTATAGCTTTGCATATGTAGGCTCCTACTTCAGTTAATGTTGCTTCTTATCAGAGTAAACAGTAGATATTCCTGTCCTTTTCTCTCTCAATTTCATGAGTGCCAACAAAGACTGTTTCTGTCTATGTGTAAATCTTTTCATGAATTTTCATAGTAGCTGTCTCACACAACACCTGTCTCTCTGCGTTTGATTCATTTCATTCAGAATAATGTCTTCCAGTTTGCTCCATGTCATGTGATAACATCAAGTTTTGCAAGCATCGTCTGCTAAAAAGACTGTTCTTTTCCCATTTGATGGACTTTGGGCCTTCAGTTGACTCTGGTTGGATGGATTTACATCTGGGCTCTCAATTCTGTTCCATTGGTCAATGTATCTGTTGTACTGCTTACCAGGCATCTTTATTTCTAAGGTGTAAACAGCACATTACTGCTGTCATTTTGTAATACTTCTTAAAAATTTTCATTTATTAATAAGTATTTGTGGTGCTAACATTCTCTTTGTTACTGTTACTGTCCTGAACTAAATTCCTTTGGTTTGTGGATTTCTTTTTCATATTTTTGTTTCTGTACATTTTGTTTTTATTGAAACTTTATGTTTTCCTTCTTTATTTTGATGAGTAGGTTTATTAAGTTTCTTTCTGGTCACCTTGAAATTTACCTTTGTCTTCCTAGGTTTGAAGAAATCTATTGCTACTTGGTAGTGCCAGGTAACACCATTTAGTTCCTCTTCTATTGTTCTGATGTTGTCATTTACAGATTAACCTCTCTTGTTCCCCGTTGTTTCTTCTCGTCTTCGATGGTCCTTAAGAATTCATTTCTTAGGTTGGTATCTAGTTGGTACAGTATTGTGTCCTAGATTCAGGCTGTGATCTGACATTTTTTGTTCTCAGGCTGAAGAACTGTGTTTAGCTTTTAAAAATCCCATTGCCAATAAGTTGACTCCAACTCATGGTGACCCTATAGGACAGAGGAGAACTGCTCATAGGGTTTTAAAGAAGCACCTGGTGGATTTGAACTACTGACATTTTGGTTAGTGGCTGTAGCACTTAACCACTATGCCACCAGAATTTCCAATAATTAAATAATATTTAAGAATAACAAAAATTGGTGGTGAAATTAGGACATTTTCAGATAAACAAAAATTAAGGGAATATGCAAAAACCAAACCAAATGTACAAGAATTACTAAAGAGAGTGCCGGCACCATTTTTGAAGGGAGCCTTCCTTCCTTATAAAATGGATTTGACCTTTGTGGAAAATCAATTGACTATAGATATTTGTGTTTATTTCTAGATTTTAATTCTCTTCTATTGACCCATGTGTATGTCGTTACAATGGTGTGTTTTAATCACTGTGTAATGTGTCTCGTAGTTAGGTAGTCTGAGGCCTCCTCTTTTGTTCATCTTCTTCAGAATTGTTTTGGCTATTCTTGGTGTCTTGTCTTTCCACTAAAATTGAGGATTAATTTTTGCATTCTTATAAAGAATGTTGTTAGAATTTTAATAAGAGTCACATTGTATCTGTAGATTGCTTTGGGTAGTGTTGATGTCTTGACTAATATTAAGTCTTCCAATCTATGAATACAGAATATCTTTCTATTTGTGTCGGTTACCTTTAATCTTTTCCACAGTATTTTATAATTTTCATTGTAAAAGTCTTTCACATCCTTGGGTAAATTCATTCCTAGATGTTTTATTCTCATATATTTCCTTTTAAGATTTTTTTTTTTTTTTTGTCGCTAGTATATAGACAACCAGCCGATTTTTTGTGGAATGACTATGTATTCTGCAAGGTTGTTTTTTTTTTTTTTTTTTTTTTTGTAATCCCTCTGTTAGTTCTGTTAGTTCTAGGAGTTCTTTAGTAGATTCTTCAAGACTTTCTATAGGCTCATGTCATCTGCAAATAGGGATAGCTTTACCTCTCCTTTTACAGTTTGGATAACTTTTATTTATTTTTCTTGCTTTATTGCTCTGACTAGAACTTCCAGTATTATGTTGAATAGGAGTGGTGATTGTGAGCTTCTTTGTCTAGTTCTCATTTTTCAAAGAAACATTCTTAGTCTTTCTCCATGAGTATAATGTTCTCTGTTGTTTTTTCATATGTTGTCTTAATCATGTTAAGTAACTTCCATTTTACTCCTATCTTATAGTTTTATCATGAAAGAGTTCTTGATTTCATCAGATGTCTTTTCTACATTGATTGAGATCATTTATAGTTGTTTTTATTTTTCTATTAATGTAGTATATTACAGTGACTGATTTTCTGATGATAAACCAATATTGCATTGCTAGAATAAATTCCCCTTGATCATGATGTATAATTATTTCAATATGTTGTTAATTTCTGTTTGTTGAAAATTTCTGCATCTGTATTAATAAGTGATATTGATCTGTAGTTTAGTTTTCTTGTGATATCTTTGTCTAGTTTGGGTCCAGAGTACAGATGGCTACATAGAACGTGTTAAGGAATGTTTCTTCTTCCTTTCATGTGCTAGCATTTATCTACTCTATCAATACCTGGTCTGTACTCTTGGTCAACACAAATCATTTGATCTTCGGCATAGTCTGCTCTGGTTTCCTTATAGAAAACAGAGAAACAAGTAGGAAGGCTAACTTCAAAATTCAAGGGAGGAGACATTGTTGTCTTGGACTAGGATAGTCAAAATGAAAAGCAAGTGGAAATGGAGAGAATGAGAAGAATTAGGATATAATCTGAAGATAGAGCTAAGAAGACTTACTGAAGGGTTGAATGAGAAGTGAGGAAAATATAGAAGTTAATAATGGTGTCAGGCTTTTAGTTTGGTTAACAAGGTGAATAATGGTGCAGATGGGATGGCTGAGATGGGGAGCTAAGGAAGGATGAGTTTAGGGGGGTAAAAAATTAAGAATTCCTTGGTTCAGATGTCCCCCAGTAATACACATAAAGACATGAGATAGGCAATTACAGCAACTGCTGAGGAAGAAATGGTCAAAAGAGGATTTGTTGTTAAGAATAGGAATAGTTAACCCAGCAGAAGAATGGAAATTATTGGTGTAGGGTAAGAAGTAGATAATTATATGTGCAAAGTCTCACATGAGAAGCTGAAGATGTCAAGCAACCAAAATACAAGTGTACTTTCAGAATAGAATGAATGCATTTTCGCATTTAATGGGAGAAGTGGTTTATTCGTCATAACAGGATATAAATAAGAGGGTAATAAAAAAATCAATTGCATTGCCATCAAGTCTACTACAACTCCTGTGTACCCTATAGGACAGAGTAGAAAAGCCACATACAGTTCGAGCAGCTGGTAGATTTGAACTGCTGTCCTTTTGACTAGCACTCAAGCTCTTAACTACCACATCACCAAGTAAGGGAAGTTACAAATGCATGTAAGTTAATAAGCTTAGTAGTGGAGGCTGAAAGAGTTTTATCATGGATTTGCATTACTCACCAACAATTGAGACAGGATCATCAGGCTCAGAAGAATGGAGGGATGTTGAAATGAGGAACAGAGACTTGAGGAAATCTGTTGTCATAGTGGCAAATTAAGCACATGAGGGCTTGTAGTAGAATAGCATGGCAGTTGGAGAAATGATGTGAGATTTCAGTCAAGAAGTTAAGCATAACACTAGATGATACTGATTTGGTTTCTTCCCCACCAAGGCCAGGTATTTGGAAGTGGATTTGGGATAGCTGGGCAGTCAATAATTAAGACTGAACGTGAGGTGAGAAAGTTAAGTGTGTTTTCAAGGAGTAAAGATAGCATCATAGATTAACTGTTAGTAAGATTATTAGGATAAATAAGCTGAAAGACTAAGGATAAAACGTGAAAGAAGGGTTGCAGAACTTGGATTTGAGAAATGGTAATGAATGGCCCAGCAATGTCAGTCCTAGAAACGTACCAGAATAAGTAAATGAAGGTATTCTAACAGAAACTTGTATACCAATGTTCGTTGCAGCACTTTTCACAAAAGCCAAAAGGTGGACAAAGCCAAAATGCCCATTAACAGATGAATGAATAATTAAAATGTGTTCATAGGGGCTGATCCCTCCTCACAATATGTTCAAAGTGTGTTAGACCCAGTCTTGCTATGCTGGCTTCCAAGGAGCTCTCTGGCTGAACTTATTCCAGAACAGATCTGTTTTTTTTTTTTTTTGGGCAGCCTAATGATGCATGTGATACTGTTCTCTAACACCACAATTCAAAGTCATAGACAATGCAGTTGAAAGTCGTTAATTCTTCTTAGGTCTTCTTATTCATTGCCCAGCTTTTGCATGCATGTAATGCAGTTGAAAATACCATGACTTGTGTCAGGTGCATCTTAGTCTTTGGGGTGACATCTATACTTTTCAACACTTTAAAGAGGTCTCTTGCAGCAGATTTTCTGAATGCACTGTGTCTATTGACTTCTTGACGGCTGCTCCCTGGGTGTTGATTATGGAACCAAGAAAATGAAATCCTTAGCTACCTTGATCTTACTCCATTTATTATGACATTGATTAGTGGTCTAGTTGTGAGGATTTTTGTTTTGTTGATGTTCAAGTGCAACCTGTACTGAAATCTGTGGTCTTTAATCTTCATCAGTAAGTGTTTCAACTTCTCTACACTTTTAGCAGGCAAGGTTGTCTCACCTGCATAACAAAGTTTGTTAATAAGTCTTCCTCCAATCCTCATGCTTTGTTCTTCTTCAAATAGTTCAGCTTCTCATATTATTTACTTGGTGCACAGACTGAAAAGCTGTAGTGAATGATTACAACCCCGATAAACACCTTTCCTAACTTTGCAGTGTCTCTTTGTTCTGGTTGCAGGACTACTTCTTGATCCATATATAGATTCCTAAGAGCACAATTAAGTGTTCTGGAATTCCCATTCTGTGCCATGTTATCCATAATTTGTTATGATCCACACAGTCTAGTGCCTTTGCACAGCCAATGAAATACAGATAAGATCTTTCCAGTATGCAGCCAAGATCCATTGACATTAGTAATGTTATTACTGGTTCCATGTCCTCTTCTGAATCAGACTTGAATTTCTGGCAGTTCTCTGTCAGTATACTTTTGCTGCTGCTTTTGAATGATCTTTAGCAAAATTTTGCTTGCATGTGATATCAATACTATTGTTCAGTAATTTCCACATCTAGTTGGATCACCTTTCTTGGGTATAGACATAAATATAGATCTCTTCTTTTTGGTTGACCAAGTAGCTGTCTTCCAAATTTCTTGGCATAGGCAAGTCAGCACTTCCAGTGTTGCACCCACTGATTAAAACATCTCAGTTGATACTCCATGAATGCCTGGAGACTTGTTTTTTTGCCAGTGCCTTCAGTGCAGCTTGCACCTCTTCCTTCGGTACCATCTGTTCCTGACCATCTACCACCTCTTGCAATGGTTGAACATCGGCCACTGCTTTCTGGTATAGTGACTCTGTATATTCCCCCCATCTTCTTTTCATACTTCTTGAGTTGTTTAATATTTTTCCCTGCAGAATCCATCACTGTTACAAATTGAGGCTTGAATTTTTTTTCTTCAATTCTTTCAGCTTGAGAAATGCAGAATATATTTGATCCTTTTGGTTTTCTATCTCCAGCTTTTTTCATATGTTATTATAATACTAGTATTTAATGTTGGCTTCTTGAGCTGTCTTTTGAAATCTTCTGCTTGGTTCTTTTACTTCATTGTTTCTTCCTTTTGCTTTTGCTAGTGAAAGTCCAAGACCAACATTCTGAGTCGTCTGACATCCACTTTCTGTTTTCTTGATGACCTCTTGCTTTCTTCATGGATGATGACTTTGATGTCACTGAGCAACTTGCCAAGTCTTTGGTCATTAGTCTTCAACACATCAAATCTATTCCTTTCTTAAATTATTGTGATTAAATGAAAGTATACAATCCAAAGCAACTTTGCATGTCCACCTATCTGCAGCTCCTTCTTCTCTCTTTTCCAGGTCACAGCACACTCCTCCTTTTCATTTTATACTTGTGGTCTCTTAACAGATTCCTGACACCTCCTTCCCACTCTCTTCTTTCCCATCTAGAAAGAGACCGGTAGGACAGCCTCCTATAAATGCATAGAACCATAAGGTACACACACCATATGGTCACACTGTGTCCCTGAGTCCAGTCGATTTTTATCCAAAGAGTTGAACTCAGTAGTGTTTTCTGGTCAGGAGCAGCAGCAGGTCTGGGGGCCATGTTCCCAGGGTGTAGGACTATCAATTGTGGTCTTTTAGTAGAGTACTTAAGCTGCACCCCTCTTTTTCTCATGTTCCCACAGGAACTCAAATTGTGTGCCCCAACACAGCTGTCTTTAGTGTGGCCAGGCACCATCTGGTTCTTCTGATCACATGCTGATACATTCTCCCATTTGCATGGGTCCTTCTGTGTACTGAGCTCTTTTTTTTCTCATGCCCTTGCTCTTCTCAGTCATCAACTGTTCCGGATGTGTTGGGACCGTTTGGTATACCTTAGATGGCAGCTTGCTAGCTTTTAAGACCCCAGACACCACTCACCAATATGGGGTGCAGAAAACTCTCTTAGCCATAGGCTAGTTGTACCAATTGGCTTCAATGACCGCAAGAGTATGGTCCCCAGACCTTGCACCTGCAACTCTAACTTTGCAATATTGGGTTGAGATTAAAAAAGCTTTCAGTCTATGTTGGAGCCCAGTTAAGTTGATATACTTTCTACTGTGTGCTGTCACTGCTTTCACCTAACCAAATTTCTATCAACTAGTGTTGCTGCCTATGAGTTGGACCTGACTCAACAACAGTGGGTTTGGTTTTTTTGGTATCTAATCTGTGACCAATCCTCTACCTCTGTCCCCATCCTTGTGGCTGTCAGAGTCTTTTCTTCTGTACATAGTCTATTTTTAAGTCCTTACTGCAGGGATCTCAGGCAACGTTTGTCCTTTTGCCACTGACTGATTTCCATGTTAACAGTTCTCCTTGGTTCTTCTGAGTCTTTTATCCAGTCATAGTTTCAAAATGGCTTCCACATGCTAGGTATCAGTTAGAACAGCACCCTACTCCCTTGGTACCAAATTCTGTTTTAGTCTGCTAATGCTGCTCTAACAGAAATACCACAGAGCAGATAGCTTTAAAAGAGAAATGTCTATTCTTCCACAGTCCAGTAGGCTACAAGTCTAGATTCAGGATATCTGCTCCAAGGGAAGGCTTTTTGTCAACTCTGGAAAAAAGTCCTTGTGTTACATTAGCTCTTTGTTCAGGGAGCACCTTCATACAGGAACCTCAGGTTTGAAGGATGTGCTCTTCTCCTTTTGCTGCTTTCTTGATGGTATGAGGTTTCCAATTCTGTCTGCTAGACTTTTTCCTTTATATCTCAAGAGACTGCCTCAAGACACAAAACAAACTTACATGTTGAGTCTTGCTCGGCCAACTGAACTGCCCATCCCCCCTCATTTTCTTTGTGTCTAAGGTTTGTTTCTTGAAAGCAACATATAAACCGATCATGTCTTTTGATCCAGCATATCACTCCCTTTCTCTTTATTGTAGTGTTCAGTCCATTTATATTCAGTATAATTATTGATAGGTATGTGTTTAGTACTGTCATTTTGATGCATTTATTTTTATGTTGTTGATATTTGCTATGTTGCTGTCAGTATTCTGTTCTGGGTCGTATTTCTTTATGGATTGACTTTTCATCTTTTTCAGTGTTGGTTTTATTTTAGTTGAGACTCCTGCATTACATTTCTTGTTTTGATATATCACATTTTTATTTTGCTTTGTGGCTACCCTTATGATCACCCTTGCTATTGTAAGTTTAAACCAGACCTTATCTTGTGCATACCTTTTTAATTTCGTCTCTGTCTGAAAAGGTTATAACTACTCTAGTACATCTCTTTTTTGTGTGATGATGTCATAGTTTTTGTGTATGATCACTGATTCCCTTCTTTTAATATTTTAACTTTGATTGAGCTTTGTGACTTCCCTAACTGAGTATGATTGGGACGCTGTGTCCTGCGTTGCCTCCTTAAATATACACTTAATGATTTTGTTTTTCTAAGCAAAGAACTTTCAGTATTTCTTGTAGTTTGGGTTTGGTTTTTACGAAGTCTCTAAGCTTCTGTTTATCTGCAAATGTCTTCATTTCACCTTCATATCTGAGAGGAAGTTTTTCAGGATATATAATTCTTGGTTGGAAGTTTTTCTCCTCCAAGGCTTTGAATGTGTCATCTCACTGCCTTCTTGCCAACATAATTTCTACTGAGATGTCAGAGGAAAGCCTAATGGGCTTTCTTTGTATCTTAGACTAGCTCTAATCCTTGCTGCCTTTATGAGCCTCTATGTATGATTCATTTGATCGAGCTTTATTATAATATGTCTTGGTGTCTTTCTTTTGGGGTCTAGTTTTTGTGGCATTTGATAAATATGTTGGATATCTGTGTTCTTTCAGAATTTCAGGGAAGCTTTCCATGAGCAACTCTACAATGCTGTTTGTATTTTAAGCTATCCCTCTCTGTTCAGAACCTCCAATTATTAGTACATTATTCCTTTGAATAGAGTACCACATGTTTCTTAATGCATCTTCATTTTTTTTTCTTTTCTCTGATTTCTCCTCATAAACACTGGTGTGAGTTGCTCTATCCTCAACCTCAGTAACTCTGGGTTCCTTTTCCTCAATTTTACTCTTGTGGCTTTGGATTGAATTGGCTAATTCTGTAATTTTATTATTGATCTGCTGTATTTCATATTGCTGATATTCCATCAGTTCAAATAGTTTACTTAATTTTTCATTTTGTTCTGCTGCATCTTGTTTAATCTCTAAGAGGATTCTGTGCTTGACATCCAATAATTTCAGAAAGCCTTCTTAATCTGGGAAGTTTTTTGATTCTTTATTTTGGTAGTTTTCCGGACCCAAGGTGGACTACTTCTTTAAATGGTTAACTATTTACCATTATCCTCACACCGTTTCAAAACTATTCAGTTTCTCTGATGTTACTTCCACAGGGACTGAGGCATAGTTCTAAGAGGGGAGTAAGGACACTACTAGTTTTGTTCACTAGCCACCTCTGTGTACTCTAGTGACTGGCCCCAGGTAGAATCTCTGGAGTGGCAGGCCCTACCTCCTGGCTGCTAAAGGTGGGAATTACTTGTGACAACTCTCTGTCATTGCTCCAGTTGAGCCTATGGTGTAGCTTAGGGAATGGAGGAGAGAAGGATAACACCCCAGTCAACTGTCCAGGATTGCTACAATTTGCAGATGTGTTTGGTGTAAAAACTGCTTATTTGTTGACAGCAGCACTGTGCAGTGTCCTCAGAAGGCAGCTGGGATCTTAGGAGTGACAACTTCTACCTCCTGGCTGGCAAAGGTAGTACCCTACTTATGGAATCACTGAAGGGGTAGTCAGCAAATACTATGATGTGGATTAGTGAAGGGTGGTGGAGATACTATCACTTTGCTCAGCAATCAGTTCTCCAAGTTTTCCGATTTTAAAACAGTGCTTCACTGCTGAGGAGGAACTGTCCATCAGCTGTGAAATCAGTCAGGCCCTCAAGTATAGCAGGCCTTGCCTTCCAATTGACAAGAAAAGCACCTCATAGGCCATCCCCAGATGCTATGAGTTGATTCAAAAAAGGTAAAGCTTTGCCACCCACATCTGCCAGACCACACCTGTAACTTTAGTCACAATCTTCTTAAATTCAGCTTTTCCACTGGAGAAGCTGTATCCAGACAGGCACTGCTTCTCGGTATGAAAATTAGCCCCATTTAAGACCTCTGGGTGGCTGACTATGCCTCCCAGCTGACAAAGACGGTGTCCTGCTAGAGCTGTTGTGCCGTGAAACACCAGAATCTATGACAAGCTCAGAAAAGAGAGAGTGGAGGTGCAGTGGTGCCCTCAGTTGGCATCTGGGCTCTCAAAATGTGCCTATCCCAAGTATAGTCTGTGTGCTGCACTATATGATGTTTACTTAAGCACTGCAGTTCAGTGTATTTGCTGGCTTATGCCAAGTCCCCGCCTTCCAGATAACAAAGAAGATGTCAGTACTTGCAGTCCTTCCAAATGATGTGTCAGCAGAAGCAGGACTCAGCATGCAAGTGCCTTGTCTTTGAGAGAGTTAGTTTCCTCCTTAGTGGCACCTAGTTCACTCTGACAACCCTATACCAGATCCTAGGGCTCCCAGGATGTCCACACTGGGCTCCATTCAATTATCATTCCAGGCCTTAGTTCTCAGAGGGAATCAAGAGACATATGTCTAATCCACCATCTTGGCCCCACTACTCAACTCTATTCTTGAGATGGTCTCTAAACTCAGGTTGGATATACTCAGGGTCTTACTTTGGTTCTCATAATCTTGTTTTAATTTTCTTCAATTTCATTTTGAACTTGTATATGAGTAATTTATGGTCTGTCCTTCGGTTATCACCTAGTCTTGTTCTGACTGATGATACTGAGCTTTCCCATCATCTACTTCCAAGAATGTAGTCGATTTGATTCCGGTGTATTTCATCTGGTGAGGTTCATGTATACAGTCACTATTTATGCTGGTAAAAAAAATTCAAACTTGCAAAATTATATCATGCCATCTCCTGCATCATTTCTGTCACTGAAGTGGTATTTTCTAACTACTTATCTGCACTTGGCTTGGCTTGGCTTGGCTATCCTTCTTTGCTTCCAATTTTTGCATTCCAATCACTAGTAACTATAAATGCAAACTTATTGCATGTTCTGTCAATTTCATACTGCAGAAGCTGGTAAAAATCTTCAATTTCTTCATCTTTGGCCTTCATGGTTGGTTCATAATTTGAACAGTAGTCATATTAACTGGTGTTTTAGCCAGCTAGTGCTGCTCTAGCAGAAATACCACTGATTGGATGGCTGTAACAAAGGAAAGTTTATTTTTACATTATCCAGTAGGCTACAAGTCCAGTTTCAGGATGTCTGCTCCAGGTGAAGGCTTTCTCACTGTTGGCTCTGTAAGAAAGCCTTTGTACTGCATTAGTCTGGTCGGGGAGCATCTTGGCACAAGAACTTCAAATCTGAAGGATGCACACTTCTGCTGCTGTTTTCTCCTCAGATCTGAAGGATGCACACTTCTCCTGGTGCTGCTTTCTTGATGATGTGAGGTTCTTAATTCTCTGCCTGTTTCTCTCTCTTTTATCTCCCATAAGATGAAAGGATAAAAGGTGGTACAAGCCACACTTCAGGGAAACTCCTTTAACAAAAGTGTGGCAGTCCCACCCTAATCCTCTTTTAACATAATCATCCTATCTATTAGCCAGAGGCAGAAAATAGGATTTACAGAGTCAGAACACCACAAAATGGAGGGCAGTTACAGAATACAGGGGATCCTGGCACAGTCAAATTACTACAACTGGCATTCCTTGTAGGCATATGAATATTATACTATCATTCACAGCACTGTACTTCAAGACAGATCTTAAACATATTTGTTCTTATGATGAATGCAACACTATTCCTCTTCAGGTTTTCATTCCTGGCACAGTAGACCATATGATTGTCCAGTTCAAAATGGCCAGTGCTAGTCCATTTAAGTTCACTAATGCCTAGGATATTGATGTTTATGTGTTCCACTTCACTTTTGATGCTTTCCGATTTTCCTAGATTCATACTTCTTACATTCCATGTTCCAATTAATAACAGATGTTTGCAGCTGTTATTTCTCATTTTGAGTAGTACTACATCAGCAAAGGAAGGTCCTGAAAACTTGGCTGCTACATCCATATCATTAATGTCAACTCTGCTTTGAGGAGGCACCTCTCTCCAGTCATGTTCTGACTGCTTTCCAACCAGAGGGACTCATTTTCCAGCACCAAGTATCACAGTGTTCCACTGCTATTCATACTGTTTTCGCTGGCTAATTCTTTCAAAAGTAGACTGCTGGGCCCTTCTTCCTAGTCTGTCTTAGTCTGAAAGCACAGCTGAAACCTGCCCACTGAGTGACCATGCTGGTATTTAAATAACAGTGACATAGCTTCCAGCATTACAGCAACAAGGAGGCCCACACAAACTGACAGACAAGTAAAGGTAGAGCAGAAGAGGAACTCTAAAGTTAGTGCACAGTAGTCAACCATGGGAAACCCTGATGGCTTAGTGGTTAAGTGCTTTGTCTGCTAACCAAAAGGTCAGCAGTTTGCTTCCACCAGGCACTCCTAGGAAACACTATGGGGCAGTTCTACTCTGTCTTACGGGGTTGTTATGAGTGAGAATCAAGTCTATGGCACTGGGTTTGGTTTAGTCAACCATGAGGCTGCTTTGGTTGCAAAGAATGGTAGCCCAAGGTGTGTGGCTAAAAATGCTTGAGAAAACTTCTAAAATCATCAGGTCTGATGGGAAGTTGCCGATTTGATATGTAGTGAAGAGAAGAAAGAGTGGGGGAAGAAGTACATCGAATAATCTGATGCAATGTGCATAAATGGAGCTGGCACATAGAAGGGGTAAGGGAGAGAACAAGTTTTGGATCTAGCAACAGACAGTGAGCAGGGCATTTACATACCTGTGTTACTAGAAATATGTGGGGTGCAAGAGGAAACATTTCATTTGCATTTTATTTTTGTACAGTATAATCCAGTTCTGACTCATAGTGACCCCATGTACAACCGAATGATATCCTGCCAGGTCCAGTTCCATCCTCGCAGTTATTGTTATGTTTGAGTGCATGGTTATAGCCATTGTGTCAGTCCATCTTGTCAAGGTTCTTCTTTTTTGCTGACCCTCTACCTTGCTGGCCTCTACCTCTTCTGTCTCCAAGGAGTGTCCCCGTTAGCATTAGGATAAAAATAAGATTCAGTTAAGGCAAGAAGTAAGGGAGACAAGAATTCTCAGTAGCACAGCAACATAGATTTGGTGACACAGAATGGTAGGAGGTGTGGGGTCTGATTAGAGAACTTTACAGTAGAGTAAGTGAAGGTTTTGATGATGATAAAGATGACCTGAAAGATGTGGATATAGTGAGGACTGAGGGGATTAGTCTTTGCACTCATTCTGAGGTTATTCAGCCCTGAAAGGTATAAGTGAGGGGACACAAAGGTCTCCTTATCAAGACTGGAGACACACCCAGGAAGGAAGAGGAGTATTTCTTACATTCTGTAGCAAATAGTGGCCCTTCCTGGGCAGAAGAGGTCCATTGAAACAAGGCAATTTCAAGAGTTAACCTACAATGTGCAACGTAGTAGCCACTGACCATGTGTTAAGTTTATATTTAAATTCACAATAATTAAATAATATTTTTTAAAAAACAGCTTTTCAGTCACTCTGGCCACATTTTGAGTGCTCACTAGCCATATGCTGCTAGTGGCTACTGCATTGGATAGTTCAGGATGAACAGTGACATCATCACAGAAAGGTCTGTTTGGCAGTACTGGTCTACGAGTGCCATTACAATCATTCATAAGCCTAGCATCGACAGCACTAGAAACATCAAAATTATCATTCTCACTTATATCTTAAACTTAAAATTAATAAAACTACTTTCCTTTTAGTTGTTACCTATTTTATTTTAATCCACGCAGGTTTTCATATTATTTTTCAAACAACAGATGCGTGTTTATGCTATTTATTTCATGACCTCCATGGCCCAAAAGTATAAATAGGCAAGTCTTCCTCTTCCTTCATGCCCTTCATACACTTTGGAATCTCTTGATGGTACTAATAATCATTTATAAACATGGCTGCTAACTGAAAGGCTGTAGTTAGAGTCCATGCAGATCTACCTCAGAAGAAAGGCCTGGTGATCTGCTTCTGAAAATGTAGCCACTGAGAACACTGGAAGCACAGTTCTACTTTGATATACATGAGGTTGCATGGATAGTGGCCCATTCCTTGGGCCACTGTTTGGTGTTGATTCATGCAATCTGTCATCTCCAGTTCCTTATCTTCTATTTGTGTGGTCTCTGCTGCCCAAAATATGCTAAGGACTATTCTGAAAACTACAGTCATTGTTCTCTTCCTGCAGCCTCTCTTGGATTATCATTTTGCCCTTTCCTGTTCACACTAAATCTTGAAGCAGTTATCTGCTTTCACTTCTGACTTGCCAAGTTTGGTTTCCAGCTGTATTGAAGTTCTCTTTTCAAAATTGGTGTGAAACCTCACCAAGAGATATAAACTTTCATAGCTCACCTGCCCCTTTCTTTGTCTACCTCTTTTAATTCTCTGTTATCCAGGGCTGGATTAAGTCATGTGAAGACCCTACCCATTTATAATGTATGGTGCACTCTCCTCTACTTACTCATTCAGTTGAACAGGATATGGGAGTTAAATATATACATAAAGGTACGTGTCTGTGTGTCTTAGTTATCCACATTGTAAGTTCTTTTTAAACGTGACTATTAGCAATTGAACCCAAATGTGGTGTATGCCATTTTAGCAGAATGAGATGACCTGGATTATAAAGTTTTGGGTAAGTACATAGTACTAAGATTTTTATTACATGCCACATTTTCTACAAAAAAAGAATATTACACATATTCTACAAAAAAGAAAATGAGTCAGTGAACTTGTTTCAACAATGCAAACTTGTGATGATCTCCCACAAGGAAAAATTAACTTTCAGCAGTTTTGCTTCAAACTTCTCTTACTTTGATTTGGAGGCTTGTTTTGTAATAAATTAACAAACTAAAAGATGTCACAAAAGAAAATTTAATGATAAGAAAATCAATACTACAACAAATTACCATATTTTATTTTTAGATAGATCTTTCATCTCTAACATGTCATAATTGGAAACATTTCCCTCTATTCTTTGCTCTGGCAAATTCTTCAATGATTTCATCATAATTAAGCTGCCAAATAGTATTTATTTCCATGCACAATAAAAATAATTAACTGAGTCTTTCTTGAATTATTTTTGTATATTGAGGGCTGTTTAATCTTTTTAGCAGTGAAGATTAGTGTTCTGCCACACAATTTTTAATCCTTCAAGTTAGCTGTATATGTAAAGCAATTTCAACATTGGTGCTGTGGATTGAATTGTGTTCCTCAAAAAATACGTGTAGAAATTTGGCTGGGTTGTGATTGCCAGCATTGTGTGACTGCCTTCCCTTTTGTGACTTTTCTGTGCTATACGTTAAAGAGGATTAGGGTGGGACTGTAAATCTTTTCCTAAGGTCATCTCCTACTTCACTGTAAAGGGAGTTTCCCTGGAGTGTGGCTTGTGTCACTGTTTATCCCTTTATCCTGTAAGAGATAAAAAGAAAAGGGAAAAAAAAGCAGAGTTAGGAACTTCACACCATCAAGAATGCAGAGCCAGGAGAAGAGCACATCCTTCAGATCTGAGGTGCCTGAGCCAAGAGATCCCTGAATACAGACTGACGCAACACAAGGACTTTCCTCCAGAGCCAACAAGGGAAAAGCCTTCCCTTAAAGTGTACATCCTGAAATTGGACTTGTAGCCTACCAGACAAAATAAACTTTCCTTTGTTAAAACCATGTACTCTGTTGTATTTCTGTTACAGTAGCACCAGATGGCTAAAGAAAAATTTGGTATTGAGAGAGTGGGGTACTACTCTAACAAATACCTAAAATGTGGAAGCAGTTTTAAAACTTAATGGATAGAACACCTACAAGGAATGGAGAACTATCAATACTCTAAAGGCACAGATGGTGAGGAACAGCGAGGATCAGTGGCAGGAGATGGGCAGCAGCAGAACCAGAGCAACACAAGACATTGCTGGGGCTGGCCCATGAAGTGAGAAGCTGAGTGTCTGTGCACAGAGGTTTCCTGGCATAGTGAGGTGCCTCTGGGCACTTAAATCGGTGCAACTAGGCTTACTGACCCATGGAGCGAGACAGCTGAGTGCCTGTATGCAGGATGCTTCCTTGGAGGGTGGGATGCTTCCTGGCACTTGAATTGGTGGAGCTAAAGAGCTTTGGAACACTCACACATGCAGGGCAGATGTGGGCCTGAGGTTCAGGCCATGAAGCCACAGGAAGCAGAAGCTGAAGAGATAATGAGCTTGAGAAGCTGAGCTCTCAGTCTCACAAGGTATGGCCGTGATCTCAGGGACTTGAAAGGGTTGAGCCATGGCTTCCTGTGTTTGTAAGATGGAATTGCCACTCAGTTGGGCTTAGGGTGCACCTAAAGCTGAGGTGGCAAAATTGCTGTCCCAGTGGGCCTAGAAGATGGAGTTGTAGCCAGGGCCGGGGGTCTCCAGTTGGGTCAAGAAAGTGTGGCCAATACCTAGAGTCTGGAGGGCAAGGCGAATGTATAAACTGTCTCAGAGAGCAGAGGATTATTTTCAGAACTTTGAGGGTTAATGTAATGTGTTCTGCTGACTTGCTTTTTGCCTGTTAATATCTTCTTTCCCTGTAATTTCTCCCATTTGTAATCGAAATATCTAGCTTGTGCTTGCCTGTTCTACTGTTGTACCTTGGAAGCAGACAACTTGCATTCTCGATTTCAGAGATGCAGGGAAATTTTTGTATTTTGGACTTGGAACTGATTTAAGACTTTTGATATCCTATGGGATGAACGTATTTCTGCTATGACTTTTGCTGTGGTAGGATGAATGTGTTACATGTTTCAAAGATGTGATTTGTGGGGGCCAGTGGGTGGAACGTCATGAATTGAACTGTGTTCCCCCCCACAAAATGTGCATAGCCATTTGGCTGGGCCATGATCCCCAACATTTTATGATTGTCCTCTCTTTTGTGATTTTGCTATACTGGATGTTAAAGAGGATTAGAGTGGGACTATAAATCTCTTCCTAAGGTCACCTCCCTGCTGCACTGTAAAGAGAATCTCCTTGCATTGTGGCTTGCATCACCTTTTATCCTACAAGAGACAAAAGGAGAGAGGAAACAAGGAGAGAGTTGGGAACCTCACATCATCAAGAAAGCAATACTGAAAGTAGAGTGCTTCCTCCAGACCTGAGGTTCCTACACCAACATACTACCTGAATAAATACTGATGCAATGTACGGACTTTCCTACAGAGCCAATGAATGGGCAAGCCTTCCCCTGGAGTGGGCACCCTGAATTCGGACTTGTAGCCTACTGGACTGTGTAAGAATAAACTTTCCTTTGTTAAAGCCATCCATTCTGTAGAATTTCTGTTAGAGCAGTGCCAGATGACTAAAACAACTGGGAAATACTATTATGGAATAATATATTGTGGCATAGTGGTTAAGTGCTACAGCTGCTAACCAAAAGGTCAGCATTTCTAATCCACCAGGCACTCCTTGCAATTTCTATGGGGCTGTCCTACTCTGTCTACAGCGTTGCTGTGAGCCACAAATGAGTTTTTGTTTTGTTTTTAACAGGAGTAAAAACTTTTTTTCCTTGAATTTGTAGTATTAAAATTGTTAGTACTTCTCTGGGAAGGTTTCTATCTAAGTCATCAAGATAAGCCTATATTGATTTCTTGGATACCTCAATACATTCTTTATAAGCTATATACACATTGCTTAAGGAAGAAAATCTATTTGAAAAAGCATATACTTTTGCCCTTCTTTCATTCAAGATTCAAGTGTGTATGTGTATGTGGCTATGCAAAATTGATACTTCTGGGACATTTCAATCACTTGTTTCTTTCTAATGCTTCTGTGATGATGAACCGCTTAATAATCAGTATTTGGCAGTATTTGTGTATTTTCAAAGTTTTCTCTTAATTATGTAAATACTCTGTTAATGACTGGTAGAAATCCTATACATCTCTTTATACCTATTTCTGAATCTTGGAGAGCTTGACTTATCTGATGAAAATGCTGCAGTGTATTATTCACATAACTAAACTTAAATACATACGGTAGTGTTTGCATTTTCTTGGCAAAGTTTTCAGCTTCTTTTTTAGTTTTCTCTTTCTTGTGTCTGAACTTCAGTAATATTTTCTAAGGCATCCAGAATCTGAGTATACAATTCCGGGATTGAATTTGCTGATGGATCATATGCTTCCCAGCAAGTATTAGAAAGACATTTTAATACTCAATCACTGCCTAGAGATGAGGCCTCACAATTAAGTTCTTGAACTTGCCACCTATGCTTATGTTGGCAGCACTGTACAAACAACTCAGTAAGGTTTCATAACCTTGGTATATCAGTATCTCATACCTGTGTTCATGTTGACATGTGGTGGTGTCTTACTGAGTGTTGTTCATTATTATTGTTGCATGTTTTTGTGTGCTGTTGAAAAAATGTCAGAGCTTGAATTAGAGCAATTAACAAACATTATTGTGGCAAGAGTGGAAGTGAGATCAAGGATGTGTTAGCCAAAGTTTATGGGGGATAATGCAGTGAAGAAAATGACAGTGGACAAATGGATTAAATGTTTTTCTGAGGCTAGAGAAAGTATCACTGATGAAGAAAGATCAGCACAGCCAGTAATGAACAGGACTGATGAAAATATTACAAAAATTTGTCAAATTGTACTTGAAAAGTGTCAGCTGACTGTGAAAAGCATAACAGAGTAAGTAAATATCAATAGGCAGTTAGGAAAATCTTACCTGAGAATCTTGGCAGAAGAAGGGTGTGTGCAAAAATGGTCCCAAAGGAGTTCATAAAGGAACAAAAACAAAGGATAGTCAAAGTTTGCCAAGACCTTTTGGAGAAGCAAGATGATATTTTGGGCCATGTTATCACTGGTGATGAAACATGGGTGTGCCAATATGACCCTGAAACAAAGCATCAAAGTGCACAGTGGAAGTCAGCCAATTCTCCATGACCAAAAAAGTTCCATCAATCCAAATCAAGAATCAAAATGATGTTGCTAACCTTTTTTTGATACCAGAGGGGTAATTCATGAACTTGTACCAACTGGTCAGCTAACCAAGTTTACTACTTGGAAGTGCTGGAAAGGCTGCATGAAGAGGTTAGATAAAAATGACCTGAACTTTTCACCAACAATTCATGGCTCTTGCATCATGACAATGCACCAGCTCACATGGCATTGTCTGTGAGGGAGCTTTTAGCCAGTAAATAAATAGCTATATTGGAACACACTACCTACTCACTGGATCTGCCCTCAAATGACTATTTTCTTTACCCAAAGACAAACAAAATATTGAAAGGAAGACATTCAGGACATCAAGAGTAATTCGGCAACAGCTCTGATGGACCTTTCAGTAAAAGAGTTTCGAAATTGCTTTGAAGGGTGAACTAGGCATTGGTGTCAGTGCGTAGCTTCCTGGGGTTGAGGGAGGAGTTGTGAACTTTGAAGGCGAGCATAGTGATATTCAGCAATGATGTATGTAACACTTTTTGTAGGATGAGTTCACAAACTTAATTGTTAGGCCTCATATACTTATTTCACTGAAGATGATTGATCAAGCTATGTCACTTAAGTTTCTTATTCACACATTGTTTTAGACATGCACAATGGGTTGCCATCTCTTGTACTACTATATTTTGACATATGCCCTGCTAAAAATGGATATGAACAAGAAGTTCAAACAAACCCCAAAATGTTTCATTTTGTGGGGTCTCAAACAATTTGTCCTCAAAGTGATAGTCTACTTTGCAGGATTGTTATAATAAAAGGAGCAATGCATTGCAAAATGGCTTTCCAGTACCAATGTTCTTCATTAATTTGTGTTCTAGCTCATGAGTTAAGCCAAAACCATGTTTTCACTGTAAATACGATAGCAGACAGTCCCTATGAATTGATCTGTTTTCGTGTTCATGAATCATGTCTGAGTAGCACCAATCCTTAAATCCCTCTATAGCAAATCCAGAATTCAATGATTTAAGACTAATTCTTTTGCAAACAATATAGAGCCAACTAATGGAGAACACAGTAGCCACTCCCTGATAATTTTCAGCATTAGCTTTGCACCCTAGAAACATATTTTGGCTTCACATCTTTGTTTACTATGCAGAAATTTACTACATGAATTTTCAAGTGGCCCACTGTGATGTTGGTAATCGTTTGGATCTCTCTCAACCCAATAATTACATCATTAGAAGAAAATTGATCCACAAAGCATGGCCTGTATTTCTATTATTTATGGGATCTGCAAATGTGATGATTTCAGATTCTAAAATAGTTTCATCTTCTACACTTATTATTTTTAACTACAGCAAGGAATGGTTTCAGAATACAGAACAAGTTCTGTTATGTTAGTGTTATTATTTGTAAATTCAACACTAGTGGTACTAGTACAGTGATTTGCATCCATTAAATTTTAAATTTCAATGGAGGAAGTCTCTTCTGATTCATTATTTTTGAAAAGGAAGTTAATCTTGGACTTGTCTTTAGGGATTCATAAATCCTTTCCTTTTTATGTTCCATAAGCTTTTATTCATGTGCTTCACTTCATTGTCACTATTTCATTTTAACTGAGTATAAAATTATGTTACTTTTAGAATTTGATTCTACTGTAGCAAGTAAATTTGAATAATTGAAAATAAATAAAATTTATAAAACCATAAAATTTACATTTTAATTTGGATATTAACACCAAAAATTTTATTTGAAAATTAGCAAATAAAAAATTGATATGGAACATGTAATTTTGTTCTCTAGTTCTGAGGTTGTCAAAACAAACAGTATTTATCAGAAAGTCAGAAATAATTTTGTTTGTTGTACAGTGTTTGTAGAAGTGTTTTTTTTTTTTTGAAATAATATTTAAAAACTGGCTTACTCCCTTTCCATCCTTTGATGCTGTGTCTGCACAGTTTACCAGACTACTCCTGACACCCAGTGGAGGTCAAAACCATTGCAGGGAGTGTAATACAAATACAAGGGTATGTGCAAACTGAGTATGTATTTTGGTTCATTTTGAGCAGGACCAGATATGTCACAAGTCACAGATTATAATGCTGTTGGCTCACTCTTATGTGATCCAAGAGAGAAGTTAATGTGAGGTTATACCCAACTAATCTGAAATGGAAAGGAAAATACAGTTGTTACCATATTCCAAAATTATAAAATGTTATCAACTTTATTTAGTGCCCTGCT
Source organism: Heterohyrax brucei (assembly GCA_028571685.1). Classification (NCBI taxonomy): domain Eukaryota; kingdom Metazoa; phylum Chordata; class Mammalia; order Hyracoidea; family Procaviidae; genus Heterohyrax; species Heterohyrax brucei. The sequence goes on along the minus strand of CM053150.1, from coordinate 125,997,362 downwards.
AGTTCTCTTGCATTTTGATGCATGCTTTTCCTTGTGTCTTGCTACCTATGGGTTTTGTCTTTGGACAGTGGTGTCCCTGTTGTGTTGATAAGGTAAGTACATGTTTATCTTACTTATTGGGCAATCTGCCTCTGCTGTTACTCCATGAATCTCTGTCTTCTTGATTTCCTTCCATTGTTTGTCTCCTTCTGTGACTCTACCACATCCTCCAGTCTTCTCATTGCATGATCTCAAAGCTTCTTTCTTTGAGAACCGGCATCTTGAATATCCTTACCAATGGAGTCCTGCCAACTCATTGTCTTTCCCTGGATTTTGATTTTGTATGCTCTGCCAGACCATTCCTGAAGAATTTCATCATCTGTATGTGCCAAAATACTTTAAGTAATACCTATCTCCTCCTATGGTTTCCAGGGAGGATCCAAAGGGGGCTATGCGCCAGCAACACTGCCTCTTCACTGCCCATGAATGGGCTTCTGCACTTCTGCTTCCTGGACAGGATCCAGCTTCCCTTCAGACATGAAATCCTGAAGTAAACCTCCATTTCCACAGGTGAAGTTGTATCCATTCTTCTCTGACCAGGTTTAATACTGCTACCTTGTGGATTTTGTATTTCTCAGAAGGGGTATAATCTCCCTGTTTGTATGTTGATCCTCCTCAGCAGTCTGTGAACACATTAGCACGACTATCATCATAGATGAAACCCATGTGCATGAATCTCACTGCTGAGCTGTTACTACTGCAGAAGGAATTTGGCACCTAGTTTATTAAATGTGTAACGAAGTTTCTAGGATGCTAGTACTCCCAGATAATCAACTTTGAGGAATGAATGAATACAGGCATGTCAAGACCTGGTGGAGTCATTAAATATCAGACCCTCACTGGGCTAATTCCCTGGATATGAGAGTAGGTGACTGTGGTCACTCAGGGACACATTGCTTGGAGGAGGGACATCTTTGATGCAGATTTCTCGAATTAGGTTGGAGAAAGAGATTGTACATTGATTGTACATTGTTACATAATCACCACTAAAGGGGAACAAATTTTTTCTAATCTAACCTATGGAGCAAAACAAAAAGCCCATTGCCATCAAGTTGATTCCAGCTCCCAGGGATCCTGTATGACAGGGTAGAACTGCCTGATAGGGTTTCCACAGAGTGCCAGGTGGATTCGCACTGCTCACCTTCTGGTTGGTAGTCAAAGCTTTTTACTTCTACAGCACCAAAGCTTGGTAACTGGTAACACATATGTCAGCTTTGATTTCCTGTGAAAGACCATCTTTTCCTTTGTTATTATTTATTTGTTCTAAATGTATACCTGAGGTATTTTTAAAGGGAATCTTTTAAAACGTTTTGAACAATATAGTACTGAATACATTCTATTTTTGAATCTCTACCCTTAGCTGCAGCTTTCACATTAATCCCATGAATGTTCCAGTTTCAACTTAATTACTTTTTATATGTATTTGTTTTTATAGCATGTAGTTTATTAGTTACGTGGACAATGAGAACAGGGATCAACATCAATGACAAAACACTCCAAAGGAGCAGTGGGAAAGCTGGTCTGTCCTGTGAGAGGAGACAGGCTGTGGTCCCTACATCTGTCCTTACCTGTTGGAGCAGGGCATAGAACTTGAGTTGTTTTCCAGTTCATGGAGACGAGTCACACTGAACTTTGCGCATCCTCTTGCCCTGCCCTCCTTGTACCTGAGGCACTGGCAAGAATAATGCTGTTTATCAAACAGACTTGGTATTAGAAACCTAAGTACCTCATGGCCCTTGACCTCTCATTTATGTTGGGGGGTAGTTTCTAATTCATTCAGAATAGAGAGACCAGTCACCCTTGGGATGGCACTCTGAAACCAAACTTTAAACCCTGCTTCCCCCACCCCCACCCCTATTAGGATAATAAAAATGGACAACAACACCAAAAAAATCAAACTTGTTGCTGTGGAGTCGACTTCAACACATAACAGCCCTATAGGACAGAGTAGAGCTGCTCATAGTTTCCAAGGAAAGCCTGGTGGGTTTGAACTGCTGATGTTTTGGTTAACAGCCATAACATTTAAACACTATGCCACTAGGGTTTTCAGTTAGAATAACAGGTAACCTAAAAAATAAAGGCAGAATAAATACACATAGATTCACAGATCAGAAATATAGAAATTAGGGGACTGGAGCTGGAAGCTGAATCCACGAGCTTCCAGCCTTTAGCAATAGAGATAGGCAGAGGGGTCCTCTTGCATTGCTGAGAGGTCACACGACATTCTGCCTGAACTGGGCCAAGCTCCTCTGGCTCCAGAACTTGGTGTTAGGTAAGTCTAAATCATTGTTGAGTCTCTAGCTAGTGAAAATACCGCTTTTGGCTGCTAACTGAAAAGTTGGAGGTTTGAGTCCACCCAGAGGCAGTTTGGAAGAAAAGCCTAGCAATCTGCTTCTGAAAGATCAGCCAATGATAACCCTATAGTTGTGCTCTGACACACATGACCCTACAACAACTGTTTTTTTTTCCATAGCACAAAACTACATGTTATTAAACTGTACAGATTTTGTTTTCTAAAACGTTTCTGTAACTTAATTCTAAATCTTCCCAGGGAGAAAATTTCAGAGATTTTGGAAGGGACACTGCTGGATGGGACATGCTGAGCACTATTTTTAGTCACTGTATCAGTCACTCCATCACTTATAGAAGAAGATATCCATTTGACTCACTTTCCTTAGACTTTGGCCACAGTGTTACTTAATTATATCTAATTTTAAAGTTAGAGTCTGTAATTGCTTATGAAATGGCTACACCATTTGACTTTAACTCTTAAATGTCAAGTGAGTCTTATCTTTTGTTTTATTAACGTGGTTGACTACAGTAATTTCTTTTTCTAATATTGAACATCCTTGCATCCCTGGTATAAATCCTACTTGGTCATGGTGAATAATTTTTGTGATGTGTTATTGAATTTTATTGGCTAGAATTTTGTTGAGAATTTTTGTATCTAGGTTCATCAGAGATGTTCATTTGTAATTTTCCTCTTTTGTGCTATCTTTACTCAGTTTTGGTATCAGGTTATGCTGGCTTCATAAAATGGATTTGAATTTTTCCATCTTTTTCTATGCTGTGAAATACTTTTAGTAATAATGGTATTAACCCTTCTCTAAATGTTTGATAGAACTCTCCAGTGAAGCCGCATGGGCCAAGACTTTTTTTGGTTGGTAGTTTTTTGATTACTTTTCAATCTCTTCTTTTGTGACACGTTTATTGTTTTCTTTCTGTTTGTGCTAGTTTTGGTAGGTTGTGTGTTTCTAGAAATTTTTCTATTTCCTCTAGTGTTTCAAATTTATTAGAGCATAATTTTATGTATTACTCTGTTCTGATTATTTTAATTTCAGTTGGGTCTGCTGTGATGTCACCCATTTTATTTTTTATTTGCATTATTTGCTTTCTCTCCTGTTTTTCTTTGGTCAGTTTGGCCAATGGTGTATCGATTTTGTTGATCTTTTTAAGAAAACCAGCTTTTGGTCCTGTTAACTCTTTCAGTTGTTTTTGTTTTCTCTTATTCATTTAGTTCTGCACTAATTTTTTATTATCTGTTTTCTTCTGGTGCTTGAGGGGTTTCTTTGATGCTCTCTTTCTGCTTGTTCAGTTTGTAAGGTAAATTCTTAGATTTAGCACATCCATCTTTTTGAATGTGTCCATCCGTTGAGGTAAACTGACCTCTGAATACCTCTTTTGCTGTGTTCCATAGGTACTTTTAGGATGTGTTTTCATTCTCATTTGATTCTATGAATTACTTTTGTTCATCTGTTGTTTATCATATAATCCAGATGTTTTTGAGCAAAGTGTTGTTCATTTTCTGTGTGCTTGATTTATTTCCCCTTGCTTTTCCTGCTATTGATTAGACTTTTATGACTTTATGGTCTGAGAAGATGCTTTGCAATATTTAAATGCTTTGTATTTCATTAAGAATTGTTTTGTGGCCTAAAATGTGCTCTATTCTGGAAAATGTTCCATGTGCACTGGAAAAGAAGATATAATAGTCTGTTGTTGGGTGAAGTGTTCTGTGTTACGTTGATGAGGTCAAGTTGGTTGATTTTGGTGTTTATATTTCCATGTCTTCATTGAGATTCTTTCTGAATGTTCTGCTTATCACAGAAAGTGGTGTGTGAGGTCTCCTACTATTATTGTGGATATTGTCTATCTCCGTTTTCAATGCTGTTAGAGTTCATTTGACATAATTAGAAGCTCTGTGGTTGGGTGTGTAAATATTTAATATGGTTATATCCTCTTGATGTATTGAGCCATTAATCAATGTACAGTGATCTTGTCCACTGTGGTGGATTTTATTTTGAAGTCCACTGTATCTCAAACTAATGTTGTCATTCCTATTCTTTTGTGAATGTTATTAGCTTGATGTATATTTGTCCATCCTTTAAGTTTCAGTTTGTTTGTATCTTTAAGTCTAAAGTATGTCCCTTGTAAGTAGCATATAGACAGATCATCCTTTTTTTTAATTCATTTCTGCTACTCTTCATCTCTTTATTGGTGCTTTTAACCCATTTATATTCAATGTAATTAATGATAGGTATGAATTTAGTACTGTCATTTTGGTGTGTTGTTGACCGTTTCTTTGTTCCACTTAATTTTCTGTGCTGATTTGTTTTTCTTTATGGGTTTTCTTTTCATCCTTTTCATATTTGTTGGATTTGTATCTGCTGAATCTTCTTCATTTTGTTTGTTTTGATGTGTAGAATTGTTAATTTCCTTTGCAGTTACCTTGATATTTATCCCTAATGTTCTAAATTTAAACCAGTCTTTAATTTCTCTCCATCTTAAAGATCTGTGAATACATTTATTTGTCCCCTTTTGATATAATGTTGTGATCATTTACACACTGAGATCTGTGTTTCCCTATTTTCAGTGTTTTAGATTTGATTTATTTTTGTGGATTCCCTATCCACATTGATATCTGGATGTTTCTCCTGCATTGTATCCTTGAGTATACATCTGATGTTACTGACTTTGTAATTGAAGAACTTCTTTCAATGTTTCTTGTAATTTTGGTTTGGTTTGGTTTCTGAAAATACTGTACAATTCTGTTTATCTGGGAGTGTCCTAACTTCACTATCATCACTGGGAGGCAATTTTGCAGAATATGTAATTCTTAATTGGTAGTTGTCTTCAAGATTTTGTATGTGTCATCCCACTGACTCCTTGCCAGCATTGTTTCCACTGAGTAATCTCAATTCAGTGTTAATGACTCTCCTTCGTATGCTATTTTTTCTTTAAACATAGCTGCATTTAAAAGCTTCTCCTTATGTTTAGTTTTGGTAAGTTTGATGATAACACATCTTGGTGTCTTTATTTTCAGGTCTACTCTGTGGGAAGTTCAATGAGCATCTTGATGGATATCTTCTCATCTTTCATCATATCAGGGAAGTTTTCTGTCAGGTTATTTTCAAAACTTCTCTCTGTATCTTATTCCATTGCCCCTGTTCCGGTTCTCAAATCCTAGTAAATTATTCCTCTTGACAGAGTCCCACATGCCTCTTAGTGACTCTTCATCTTTTAAAATTCTTTTACCTAATTTTTCCTCATCTATGCTCATGTTAATTGCTTTATCTTCAATCTCACAAATGCCACATTGCTTTGCCTCAATCCTGTTCCTTTCATTTTATTTTGAATTGTCTAATTCTGTAATTTTATTGTTAATCTGCTAAATTTCAGATCAGTGTTGCTCAAGTATTTCTTGCAGCTGTTTTAGTTTTTCAGTATACTCTGCTGTACTTTGCCTGATCTCCTTACAGAGCTCTAAACACTACTGTTTTGTATTCTACCTCTGATAATTGCAGGAAGTACTCTTCATCTGTAAAATTTTTTAAATCTTTGTTTTAGGAGTTTTCTGAGGTCATAGTGGTCAGCTTCTTTAAATGATTAGAAATTAATTGTTGTCTCTGAGCCATCAGAAGTTTTTATAATTTATTTGTTTAATTATTGTTTTCTAATTTTTATATATTTAAATGTATATTTTTTTAATTTAGCTTTTGAGTGTCTAAATATTTTGGTCCTTTGAGCTAAATTGATTATTGCAGCCTTAAAAATTCCAGTGTCCTGTCACTGGATGGTTAGATTTGTGGGCTCATTGAGACAGTTCAGAGGAGTTGGCAGCTCAGGGAATCTAGCACAATGTTTTTTCTTCCACTTCTTTTTATCCTTCTACAAACTTGGGACATGTGCATAAAATATCCCACTTCTGACCAGGTTGTACATCAGAATTTAGTACCTTATGCAGAAAAGAGTGTGGGATGTGCTGGGGTCAGGGAGAGAAATCAGCATGTAGGAAAAATTTTGAGTCTGCAGTTTTTTGCAAGCACTTAGCCCAAGCTCACGTAAAAGTCTTCTGTAGTTCTGTAGGTATTGCTGTCCAAAGCTCCACTTCTCTACTGAGAAAGACTTGCTCCACTCATGTTGCTGCTGCTCTGCTTGGTTACCTGTTGGTACACTGTGGCTCTGGTGGATTTGCTTGGCCAGCTGAAGTGGATCTTTCTGTGTGGTGCAAATTTAAATCTGGCTGACATAGTTGTCTCTGGACCTGCTTTGTCCTCCCTGTCAGCCAGGCCAGTCTCTCAGGTTTCCACCTGATATTCAAGACTCCTCAGTATATTTGTTCTAGCCACTCCAGCCTACAGGGTGCCAGCTGGGTTAAGTCTGGAAAATCTACCTGCTACTAATTTTTTTCTACCTTCTTCTGCACAGTCTGACTCCTCAACTTTGTCCTTGACATTCAGGGCTCCAAGATTATCATATATAATTAATTTACTAATTTTTTCAGGTTTTTGTTGTATGAGGGACTATAGGAAGCACCTACTTACTCAGCCAACTTGGCCATGCCACCTTACAACTGGTTTTTAATATTAATACAGAAAAAAAGGGCTAAACCATCCATATAGGCCCTGATTCTTCTGAGAACCATGCCGATGGGCCATAAGCAGTAATGTCTGCCATACTTCTCCTCTGTAAAGTTACTAATTTTATTTTTATATTGTGTTCAAAATTATTAAATCAATGCCCTTACAGATAAGTTGGGTATAATAATAAACACACATACATATCTGTAGTACAAAGTATTATAAGCACATAAGTACCTTAGGTTGAGGGAGAGAGATGGAGCAATTCAAGAGACAACATGTTTGCAGCTGTAAGGAAAGAGAAAGCTGTTGGAAGAGATGTCTGGGAAGGAGACTGAAGGCTTGGTAGGAGTTGTGTTGAGGGAACAGTCACTACTGAGACACCCACAGGGACCAAGGGAGCAAAGCACACCAGACAATGGCCCTGCTTTAATGGCCCCTGTGTGTTCCAAGTCTGCTACTTTCCTGTTGGCTGTTGTAAGAAATTATCACAATCTTGCCAACTTCAAACAATGCAAATTTATTACCTCCCACTTCTGGAGGTTTCCATGGGCTAAATTCAGGGTATGACAGGACTGGATTTTGTGAAAGATCTAGAAAGAAACTGTTCTCTTATTTTTCTAGACTCTAGAGGCCACCCTTGTTCCTTAACTTGCAACCTTATGTCACTCTGATCCTTGTTGTACTACCACGGCCATGTCTCCTTCTCTGAATCTGATTTTCCTGCCTCTCTTTTATAAGGACGCTTGTGATCATATTGGGTCAAGATCACCTCCTCATCTCAATATTCTTCACTTAATCATATCTAAAAGTCCCTTTACCAAGTTAAGTAATATATTCACAGATTCTTGGGATTAGGATGCAGAAGTGTTTTGGGGGCATTATTCATCTGACTGCACCAGTCTTGAGAGATTAGTTTTAGACCTCCCTGTATGACACTAATGTACAGCTGGGGTTGAGAACCTCCCAAGCAGAAGTGTTGGCCTAGAAAATCTGAGGGTATATTCAAGTCACAGGGGACCTCATACAATCAGACATTCTGCCTGATCCCACTTTAGACTTCCAGTATCAGAATCTCTGAGGTAGAGTCTGAGCCCATTATTTTAAAAAGTCTGTTCACATGGTTCTTGAGTACTCCGTGATTGAAAGTCACCTCAGTGGAGTGTCACTTACAGTCCAGATATCCCCAGGCAATCCCATGTTGAAGTTTCTGACAAGCTGCAAGAATCCCTGGAAACCTTGGTAAAATTCAGAGGTCAGAGGCCCACCCAGACCTTACTCACAGATTGCATTGTAGATGACTGGGCATCTGTCCTTTTAACAGAACTTTTCCAAAAATTCAGATGTGCGAGAGTTTGACACTATGGACCTGTAGACTTTTTTTTCCTTTAAAAGCATTAAGAAAATTGGACCAAAGGAAAACTGTGGTGAATAAAAAAGGCATTGAAATTGTCAACAGTTTCATTCTACTTGGATCAACAGTCCACATACATAGAAGCAATAGTCAAGAAATCAGTGTATTACTGCATTGGGAAAATCTGCCTCAAAAAGACTTCTTTACATCTTTAAGAAGCAAAGGTGTCACTTGGATGACTAAAAGGCATCTGACTCAAACCATGGTATTTTCAATTACCTCACAGTCTTAAGAAACTTGGATGCTTTTGCACCTTTTTTTTAAATCTTTTAGTGTGATTGAGTGTAAGTGTACAATCTGAATCAAATTTGGATGCCTACCCATCTGCAGTGCGTTCTGCTCTCCTTGCCCATTGACAGAACACTCCTCCTTTTTGGTCTACATATGTCACATACTCTTAACAATGTCCTGTTTCCTCCTCTCCACTCTTTCCTCCCCTTCTAGTAAGAGGCCAGTAGGACAAAATCTCATAGATATATAGAACTATAAAGTACTCATTGGTCACATTGTGTCTCTGTGTCCAGTCTATTCCTATCTGAAGAGTTGACTTCAATAATGTTTTATGGTCATGGGCGGCTGCAGGTCTAGGGGCCATGCTCCCAGGGGAACTACCAGGCTTCCAGAGCATCAGTTGTGGTATTTTAATGGAGTTCCTGAGCTGCACCCCTCTTTTTCCAGTGTTGCCACTGGGACTCAACATTGTGTGCCCCATCAGGGCTGACTTTGGTGGTGGCCAGGCACCATCTGGTTCTTCTGGTCACATGTTGATACAGTCACTCATTCACATGGGTCCTTCTGTCTCCTGGACACTTTATTCCTCATGTCTTTGTTGTTCTTGGTGATCATTTGTTCTGGATGAGTTGGGACCATTTGGTGTAACTCATATGGTATCTTGCTAGCTTTTAAGACCCCAGATACCACTCACCAATATGGGGTGCAGAAGACTCTCTTAGCAATAGGCTAGTTATGACAATTGGCCTTGATTTCCCCTGAGAACATGGTCCCCAGATCCCCATCCCTACTAATCTATCCTTGCAATATCAGGTTAAGATTAGAAGAGTATTCAGTTTATGTTAAAATCTAGTTAAGGTGATCTTTCTACTGTGTGCTATCACTGATTTCACCCAACCAAATTTGTATCAACTGTCTAATCTATGACCAGCCCTCTGCCTCCCTGCCCTCCCTTGCAGCCATTAAAGAGTCTTTTCTTCTGTATGTGAGTCATTTTTAAGTCTGTGTAGTAGGAGTCTCATACAATATTTGTCCTTGTGCCACTGGTTGATTTCACTCAGAATAATGTCTTCCAGTTGAAATCAGATTGTGAGATGCTTTCTAAAATCAGCATTGTTCTTTATCATTGTATAGTGTTCCACTGGAACCATAGTTTATTTATCTGTTGGTGGGGATCTGGGTTGTTCCATATTTTTGCTATTGTGGACTGTGCAGCAGTAAACACTCATGTGCATGTATCTATTTGTGTGACTACTCTTGATTCTGTAGGACACATACCGAGAAGTGGGATTACTGGATCAAATGACATATCTATTTTCAGCTTTTTTAAGGAAATGCCAAATTGCATTTGACAGAGGTTGTAACATTTTGCAATCCCACCAGCAGTGTAGGAGAGTTCCAATCTCTCCATAGCCTCTCCAGCAATTGTTTTGTGTTTTGGGGATCCTGGATAGCCTTGTTGGGGTGGGGCGGTGTCTTATTGTACTTTTTGTTTGAATTTCTCTAATAGCTAATGAACGTGAGCATTCCTTCATGTGTCTCTTGACTGTCTCGATGTCCTGTTTGGTGAAGTGTCTGCTTAACTGGGTTATTTACGTTTTTCTTTTTCTTTTGATTTTATTTTTATTATCATCGACTGAAAATGTACATTCCCATATAAATTTGCATAGCCACCTATATGCAACTCCCACTGCTCTCCCTGCCTGGTGACAGCATACTGTTCCTCTCTGCTCCATTCATGTCTTATCCTCTGAACAATCTCCTATGCCCTCCTCTTCACCCACTCCTACAAGAAGAAGTCAGCGGGACAACATCCTATATATGCATACAACCATAAAGTACACACCTGATATGGTCACTCTGTGACTCCAAATCCAATTCAGTCCTGTCCGAAAAGTTGTCTTCCACTATGATTTATATATAGGGGCAGTATCAGGGCCATTGGTGAAGCCCCCAGGAGAAATCTGAGGCCCCTGGACCATCGGTTGTGGTCTTTTAGTAGAGATCTCAGGGTGCACCACTTTTTATTCTTGTGTTCCCAGTGAGACTCAACTTTGTGAGCTCCATCACAGCTATTACTAGTAGTGGCCAGGCACCATCCAGTTGTTCTGGGCAGAAGTCAATGTAGTCACCCACTCAAGTGGGTCTGTCTGTCTTCTGGATTCTCTTTGCCCCGTGTCATTTTGGTCCTTGATGATCATCTGTTCCTGCTAAGTTGGGACCATTTGCTGTAACCTGAGATGGCAGCTTGGCAGCTTTTAAGACCCCAGATGCCACTCACCAAAGTGGGATGCAGAGGGCTCTCTTAGCAAAATGCTAGTTTGGCCACTGTTCTCTATTTCCTCTGAAAACATGGTCCCCAGCCCCCTGCCCCAGCTACTCTGTCCTTGTAATATTGGATTAAGATGGGAGGAGTAATCCTGTTGTGTCGAACTCCAGTTAATATTGATCTTCTTTCTAATGTGTGCTGTCACCAATTTCACCCAACCAAATTTCTATCAGCTGTCCGATCTAAACCCTCTTCCCCCTTGCCATCTCTCCTTTCCCATCCTTGCAGCAGTCAAAGAGTCTTTCCTTCTACGCATGAGTCTGTTTTTAAGTTCTTATCATAGGGGTCACATACAATATTTGTTCTTCTGTCACTGACTACTTTCGCTTAGCATAATGTCTTCCAGTTGAAACCAGGTTATGAGATGTTTTCTAAAATCATCACTGTTCTTTATCATTCCATAGTGTTTAATTGAGTACATATATTATAGTTTACCTATCCATTCTTCTGTTGTTGGGCATCTGGATTGATATAATCTTTTTGCTATTGTGGACTCTGCTGCAATAAACATTTGTGTGCATGTATCAGTTGGTGTGAATGGCCTTGATTCTGTAGGATATATTCTGAGCAGTGGAATTACTGGGTCAGATGGTATATTTAGATCCAGCTTTTTAAGGAAGTGCCAGATTGCTTTCCAAAGAGGTTGCACAGTTTTGGAATCCCACCGACAGTGTAGGAGAATTCCACTTTCTCCACAGCCTCTCCAGCACTTGTGGTTTCGTGTTTTTTGGATCATGGCCAACCTTGTTGGTGTGAGATGGTATCTCACTGTAATTTTGATTTGAATTTCTTTAATAGCTAATGATTGTGAGAATGTCTGCATCATGTTTTTTTGGCTTGCTTGGGTCTCCTCTTTAAAGAAATATTTGTCCATCTTCTTCGCCCATTGCTTATTTGGATTATTTATCTTTTTCATATTGATATTTTGTAGTACCTTATAAATTATGGAGATCAGGCATTGGTCAGATATTTTTTCCCATTCTGTAGGTGGTCTTTTAATTCTATTATTAAAGTCTTTGAGTGAGCAAAAGTGTTTGATTCTTAATAGTTCCCATTTATCTATTTTCTCTTCTGTTGTTTGTGGTTTGTTGGACAGATTTTGAAGTCTGTCTACATTGTGTATTAAAACTTCCATTGTTGTTCCTACTTTTTCTTGGATGAGCTTTATCATTTTAGATTTGATATTTAGCTCTTTTATACAGTTTGCATTGGTTTTTGTGTAAGGTGTACTACTGTCTTGTTTCAATTTACTGCAGATGGATATCCAATTTTGTCAGCACCAAAAGAGATTGTTTTTACCCCAGTTTAATGTTTTAGGTTCTTTGTCAAATATCAGCTATTCACAGGAAGATGTAGTCATCTCTGGGGTCTCATTTCTGTTCCATTGATCTATCTGTCTCTTTTTGTACCAGTACCAGGCTGTTTTGACTACTGTGGTAGTGAGAGGCCTCCCAGTGTGTCGTTCTTCTTCAGCATTGCTTTGAAGGCTGCAAGGGGAGATGGGGAGGGCGGAAGAGGTTATAGATTAGATGATGTTGTTATTGTTGTTAGGTGCCTTCAAGTCAGTTCCAACTCATATTAACCCTATGAAGAACAGAATGAAACACTACACCATGTCCACAATCGTTTTTATGCTTATTGTTGTGATCACTGTGTCAATCTATCTTGTTGAGGGTCTTCTTCTTTTTCTCTGACCCTCCACTCTACCAAGCATGGTGTCCTTCTTCAGGGACTGATCCTTCCTCACAACATGCCCAAAGTATGTAAGACAGAGTCTTACTGTCTTTGCTTCCAAGGAACACTCTGGTTGTACTTCTTCCAGAACAGATCTATTAGTTCTTTTGGCAGTCCATGGTACATTCAATATGCTTCTCCAACACCACAATTCAAAGGCATCAATTCTTTTTCTGTTTTCTTTTTTCATGGTCTAGCTTTTTCATGCACGTAATGCAATTGAAAATATCATGGCTTGGGTCGGGTGCATTTTAGTCTTCAAGGTGACATCATTACTTTTAAATATTTTGAAGAGATCCTTTTGCAGCAGATTTTCCCAATGCAATACATCTTTTGATTTCTTGACTGCTGCTTCTGAGGGCGTTGATTGTGGATCCAAGTAAAATGAAATCTTTGACAAATAGATTAGATGCCAAAGTCAAGTACCATAAGATAGTTGATAGAAATTTGGTTGGGTGAAATCAGTGATAGCACACATTAGAAAGATCAGTTTAACTGGATTTTAACATAACCTGAAAACTCTTCCAATCTTAACCCAACATTGCAAGGACAGAGTAGCAGGGGCCAGAGTTTGGAAACCATGCTCTTAGGGGACATTGAGGCCAACTGGCCTAACTAGCCTATTGCTAATTGTTTTAATCAGCTAGGGCTGCTCTAACAAAGTGGATGGCTTTAACAAAGGAAAGTTTATTCTTACACAATCTGGTAGGCTACAAGTCCAAATTTAGGATGTCCGCTCCAGGGGAAGGCTTTCCCCCTTGTCGACTCTGGAGGAAAGTCTGATTTTGCATCAGTCTTTGTTCAGGGAGCATCCTGGTGCAGCAAACACAGGTCTGAAGGAAGTGCTTTATTCCTGATACTGCTTGCTAGATGGTATGAGGTTCCCAGTTCTCTGCTTGCTTCTCTTTCTTTTTATCCCTTGTAGGATGAAAGGATTAAGTGTAGGGCAAGCCATACTCCAGGGAAAAGCTCCCTTTACAGTGGTACAGGGAGATAATCCTATGAAGGGATTTATAGGCCCACCCTAATCTTTAAACATACAACACAGGAAAATCACAAAATGGAGGACAATCACAAAATATTGGGAACCATGGCCCAGCCACGTGGCTACACATATTTTGGGAGTATACAATTCAATCCATGAGCTCCCACCTTTTGGCACCCCAAAAATCACATCTTTGAAACTTGTAACACATTCATCCCATATGATAGAAGTCTTAAATCAGTTCCCAGTCCAAAATTCAAAAATTTCTTTATATCTATGAAACCTAGAAAGCAAGCTGTCTGCTTCCAAAAGTACAATGGCAGAACAGGCACAAGTTAGACATTCCATTACAAATCAGAGAAATTGCGGGGAAAGAAAGCATCAACAGGCAACAGGAAAGTCGGCAGAACTCATTACATTAGCTCTCAAAGCACTGAAAACACTCCTACATTTTCTGAGACATATTACACAATGGCCCTGTCCTCCAGGTATTGGCCACATTCTCCTAATTCTGAGTGGAGATCGATCTCCAGCTCTGTACTACAACTCTGCCTTCAAGGGCCACTTGGACAGAAACTCTGCCCCATCAGCTTTAGGAGCACCCTAAGCCCAAATGAGTGGCAATTCCACCTTACAAACACAGGATGTGATGGTTCCACCCTTTCAAACCCCTGAAGTCATGGTCATAACTTTTGACACTGAGGCGGCTCAACTTCTCATGTTGTTCGTCTCTTCATCTTCTGCCTCCTATGGCCACATGGCTCGAGCCTGAGGCCCACATCTGCCCTATGGGGACAAGTGTTCCAAAGCTCTGTAGCTCCACTGATTCAAGTACCCGAAGGCACCTCACTGTTGCAGGAAAGCATCCTGCACAAAAGCACTCAGCTTTCTTGCTCTGTGGATCAGCAAGGCTAGCTCCGCCAACTTAAGTGCCTGGAGGCACCCCGTTCTGCAAGGAAAACTCTGTGCTCAGGCACTGAGCTCTCTTGCTCCATTGGTCAGCTCCAGCGTGCCTCTGGTTCTGTTGCTGCCGCTGCTGCTGCCACCAGTCTTCTTTTGTTTCTCACCACCTGTGCCTTCTTCATTCCTTCTGAATCTTCTATCCATTCACAGTTTCAAAATGGCTCCCACATTTAAGGTATTTGCTACAGCAGCACCCAACTCATAGCACCAAATTGTCTTAGGCTTTTCTAGGGAACCAAAACCAGTCACACATATACGTACATGGAAAGATTTATATATAAGGAAACAGCTCACACAATTGCAGAAACTGAATGTCCAAAGTCTTGGCACAAGCCTAACATGGCCACAGGAGCTGATGAACCCAAGGTTAGCAGTCAGAGACCAGAGTTCTGTATCACCAGTTGTATAGGTTGGTAGATCTCAAGCTGGTGGCAAGACTGAGCTGCAGAGGTTGGCGAACCCAGGATCCATAGGTCAGGGAATAGGACTCTCAAGTATTGGCTGTAAGGATTGATGAATCCAACAGCTGCTACTTCAAGTCCAGGAATCAGATGCCAACAGAGAGCATGAGCTGCTGGCTACATGAGCAGACTGGCAGTAGGTGGTAGAAGGCAGAGAGATGACAGCTGAGGGGCAGGAAGCCACCACAGGCCCACCCTACCACTTGTTACAGCAGCCAAATAAGGAGTAGCCAAGTTGGCATAATCTTGACCACCATACCAAGAGAGTCTTCTGCATCCCATATTGGTGAGTGGCATCTGGGGTCTTAAAAGCTAGCAAGCTGCCATCTGAGGTACACCAAATGATCCCAACTCTGCCTGAGCAGATGATCAGCAAGTGCAACAACGACATGGGGGAAAGAGAACCCAGAAGACAGAAAGGCCCACATGAGTGTGTAACTACATCAACATGTGACCAGAAGAATCAGATGGTGCCTGGCCACCACCAATGACAGCCGTAATGGGGCTCACAATGTTGAATCCCAGTGGCAACACAGGATGAAAAGGGGTGCACCCTGAGAACTCCACTAAAAGACTGCAATTGATGGTCTTAAGGCCTGGGGATTCCTCTGGGAGCATGGCCTCTAGACCTTATGCTGCCACTGATCATATATCGTTACTGAGGTCAACTCTTCAGACACGAATGGATTGGACACAGGGACACAGAGTGACCATATCGCATGTGCACTTTATGGTTCTATGCATCTACAGAATGTCGTCCTACTTACCTCTTACTAGAGGGGAGTGGAGAGGGTGGAGAGGAAGGGACAGGAGATTGTTAAGAGGACATGGCATGTATAGAGTGAAAGGAAGTGTGCGGAAACCAGACAAGGAGAACAGAAGGAGCTGCAGATAGGCGGACATGCAAATTTAAATTGGATTGTACAGGTTCACTCAATCACAATAACAAAAAACAGAATGAAAAAATAAAACAAGCTTTTGGTTTTG
Source organism: Heterohyrax brucei (assembly GCA_028571685.1). Taxonomy (NCBI): domain Eukaryota; kingdom Metazoa; phylum Chordata; class Mammalia; order Hyracoidea; family Procaviidae; genus Heterohyrax; species Heterohyrax brucei. The sequence continues at coordinate 125,981,362 of CM053150.1, read as the reverse complement.
TTAATTTTTTTGATTGTTCTTCTATTCAGTAATTCACTTAGTTCTGCTCTAGTCTTTATGATCTGGTTTCTTCTGGTGCCTGAGGGGTTCCTCTGTTGCTCTCTTTCTACATGTTCAAGTTGTAGGGTTAATTCTTTGGTTTGGATCCGTTCTTCCTTCCAGATGTGTGCAGTTCTAGAGATAAATTGATCTCTGAACACTGCTTTTGCTGTATCCCCTAGGTTCTGATAGGATGTGTTTTTATTCCCATTTGATTGCATAAATTTCTTTATTCCATCTCTGATTTCCTCTATAACCCATGCCTTTTTGAGCAAGACATTATTCAGTTTCCATGAATTCAAATTCCTATCTACGTTTTTTCTGCTACTGATTTAGATTTTTATGGCTTTATGGTCTGAAAAGATGCTTTGCAATAATTCAGTGGTTTGGATTTTGTTCAGATTTACTTTATGTCCTAACAAATGGTTCATTCTGGAAAACGATTCATCTGCATTGGAGCAGGTGTATTTATCTACTGATAGATAAAAAGTTCTGTACATGTTGATGAGATCTAGTTGGTTAATTGTGGCAAAAAGATCTGTGCCTTCACTGAGTTTTTTTCTGGGTGATTTGTCCATTACTGAAAATGGAGTGTTGAAGACTGCAACTATTATTGTGGAATGATCTATCTCATTTTTCAATGTACTCAGTGTTTGTTCAATGTTATTTATATGTTCTGGTATGGGGTGCATAAATATTTAATATTGTTTTCGACGGCACTTGGCGACTTGGCATTGAACCTTTCAGCAATAAACAGTGACAATCCTTGTCCACGATAGTGGATTTTACACTGAAATCTATTTTATCTGAGATTAGTATTGCCACACTGGTTCTTCTTTGTATATTGTTGGTGTGGTATATATTATTCCATCCTTTAATTTTCTGTTCATATCTTTGAGTCTAACTTGTGTTTCTTGTAAGCAACATATAGACAGGTCATGTCTTCTGATCTAGGATGTCACTCATCTTTTTATTGGAACTTTCAGTCTATTTGCATTCAATGTAATTATTGATAGATATGTGTTTAGTTGCTATCATTTGATGTATTTATTTTTGTGTTGGTGTTTTCTGTGTTGTTCTTAATATTCTGTTCTGGGTCACTCTTCTTTATAGGTTGACTTTTCATCTCTTTCAGTGTAGGTTTTGTGTTTGTTGATACTCACGTTTCTTACTTTGGTATATTGCACTGTTATTGTGCTTTTTGGCTACCCCTATGTTCCCCTTTAATATTCTAAGTTTAAACCCAATTTTCACTTCTGCATATCTTTTAAATTCCTCTCCATCTGAAAGGACTACATCTACTGTAGCATATCCCTCTTTTTAATGTGATGGTGTAATAGTTTTCCTAATATGATCACTGGTTCCTTTCCTTTAATATTATAGCTTTGATTGAATTATGTGACTTCCCTAACTGAGTAGGTTTCTGTATGCTGTGTTCTTCATTGCCTTCTTAAATATACACTTAATGGTTTTGTTTTTCTAAGCAAAGGGCTTCTTTCAGTATTTCTTGTAGTTTTGGTTTGGTTTTTACAAAGCCTCTAACCTTCTGTTTATCTGTGAATGTCTTACTTTCTTCTTCATATTAGAGAGACAATTTTGCAGAATATATAATTCTTCATTGTAAGTTTTTCTCCTTCAGAACTTTGAATGTACCATCCCACTGTCTCCTTGCCAAGATCGTTTCTGCTGAAGAGTCAGATGAAAGCTTACAGGGCTTCTTTCTGAATGTTAGCTTGCTTTGAGCCACACTCTCTTTAAGGGAATCTGTTTCTGTTTCATTTTATTAAGCTTGATTATAATATGTCGTGGTGTTTTTCTTTTGAGGTCTGGTTTTTATGGCATTCAGTACATGTCTTGGATATCTATGTTCTCTTCTTTCGTAATGTCAGGGAAGTTTTCTATTAGCAACTTAAAAGCAATACTCTCTGTGTTCTCAGCTATCCCTCCCTGTTCAGGAACTCCAATTTATCATAGATTATTCCTCTTAATACAGTCCCACGTGTTTCTTAATGCTTCTTCACTTTTCTTATTTCCTTTTTCTGTTTTTTTCCTCATAAATGTTGTCGTCAGTTGCTCTATCCTCAAGATCACTAAGTCTGACTTGTATCTCCTCAATTTTGCTCTTTTGGCATTGTATTGAATTATCTAATTCTGTAATTTTGTTATTAATCTGTTGGATTTTAGATTGTTGATGTTCCATCAGTTCAAACAGCTTGCTTAATTTTTCATTTTGCTCTGCTACATTTTGCTTAATTTCTAGGAGGGCTTTGTATAGTTCTTTTGTTCTTCACCTTTGGTAGTTTCTGAAAGGCTTCATCATCTGGGAAGTTCTTTTGTTCTTTATTTTGTGAGTTTTCTGGAACCATAGTGGACTGTTTGTTTAAATGGTTGGGAATGATTTGTTGCATTCAGGCCATCTAGAGGCTCTTGTGTTACCTCAACAGGTAGTGAGGTGTAGTTCTGAGAAGGGAGTTGGTCACAAGCCATCTCTGTGTACTCCAGTCACTGGCCCCAGTGGACTCCTTGGGGGGCAGGCTCCACCTCCTGGTTGGCAAAGACAGCCCTCGCCTTGTGAATTCACAAGGGGAGCATCAACCCACCTTATGATGTGGGTTGAAGAGATACTGCTTGAAGAGGCTTGAAGAGATATTGCTGATCCCCTCAGCAGTTATTTCTTCAGCCAGTCTTAGTTTAAGAAGCTGGGAGCTGACCGACAGCTGCTGAATTTAGTCTGTCAGATGTGGCAGGCCCTGACTTCCAGATGACAATGGAAGTATCTCTTTGGCCATCCCAAGATGCTGTGACATAGTTTGATTAGGTAGAGTTCACAGACTTGTTGCCATCCTCAGCTAGGCCACTCCCATAAGGTAACACTGTCTTACACAGCCTTTCTGCTGGAAAGTGCTTTCCAGACTAGTACTGCTTCTCATCTTCAGAATTAACCCCTGTTGAGGGCTCTGGTTGGGTGATTCTACCTCCCAGCCAACCAAGATGGTGTCTCAGCTGAGCTGTACTTCCTGCTGTGAAGCCACAGAATCTATGGTACAGTTCAGAAAAGAGAGTGGAGGGGCAGTGGTGCCCTCAGTCAGAAGCTGGGCTGTCAAAATATGGCTATCTCATGTAGTGTCTGTTGCATTATACACTGTTTATTACTGCAAGTTCAGTATATTTGCTGTCTCACGCCCATCTCTCACTTCCAGTATAACAAAGGTAGCATCAGTACCTGCAGTCTGCCCAAGCAATGAATCAGCTGGAGTGGGGTTCAGCATGTGCTGCCTCATCAGAGAATGGTAGTTTCCTGTTTGTGGCACATAGTCCAATCTGACAACCCTATGCTGTATCCTAGGGCTTCCTGTGTGTCCAGAGTGCTCTGTTCAATTATTAATTCAAGACTTTGTTCTCAGAGGGAATTGAGGATACCTGTGTCTAGTCCACCATGTTGGCCCCACTCCCTGATGCTTTCTTAAACAGCTGTAAATACCATGTGATCCAGCAATTCTACTGCTTAGAATATATCTCACAGAAATAAACACCATCACAAGAACAGCTACATGCATATGAGTGTTTATTGCAGCACTGTGCACAATAGCAAAAAGACGCAATCAACTTAGATGTACATCAACAGATGAATGGATAAACTATGGTATAGATACACAATGGAACACTGCAATGATAAAGAAAAATGGTGATTTTTAAGAAACATCTCATAACTAGAATCAACTAGAAGACATTATATGGAGTGAAATCAGTCAGCTGAAGAAGTACAAATATTGTATGAGACCACTAGTATAGGGACTTAAGAAAAGACTGATTCACAGAAGAAAATACTCTTTGATGGCTACAGTGGTGAGGAGGGAGAGGGTTATTCAGAGATTAGTTAGCTGACAGGAATTTGGTTAGGTGAAGGGAGTGACAGCACGCAGTAGAAGGCAGGTCAGCATGACTGGACTATTCTACAAGCTAAAAAGTTTTCTAAATTCAACCCAATATTTCAAAGGACAGAGTAGCAGGGGACAGAAGCCTGGGTACCATGTTTTCAGGGGATATTGACATAGTCTTTTGCTTAGAGAGTTTTCTGCACCCCATATTGGTGAGTGGTGTCTTGGGTCTTAAAAGCCAGTAATCCACCATCTGAGGAACATCAGTTGATCCCAACCCACCTAAAACAGATGATAACTAATAATATCAAAGACAGAAAAAATGAGCCCAGGAGACTGAAGGACCCATATGATTGGAAGACTAAATCAGCATGGGACCAGAAGAACTAGATGATGCCTTAACATCACCAAAGACAGCCCTAATAGGGGACACAATGAAGAGTTTCTGACATAGCACAAGCAAAGGGGTGTACAGGTCAAGAGCTCTATGAAAAGACCAGAATTGATGGTCCAACAACCTAGAGGGTCCCCTTAGAACATGGCCCCTAGCCTTGCTGCTAGCCCAGAGCTAAAACCAATATTAAAGTGAGCAATTCAGACAAACAGTGAGCTGGACTCAGGACACAGAGTGATGCATGGTGGCATATGTACTTTATGGTTTAATATATATATGAGTCTCTCCTACTGGTTTCTGTATAGAGGGGAGAGGAGAGGATGGAGAGGAGGGGACAGTGTTGGTTGAGTGGATACTGGAAGTAAAGAGTTAAAAAAGAAGACTGTGCTGTCACAGGATGAGGAGAACAGATAGAGTTGCAGAGAGGCAGGTATTTGGGGAAATTTGACTTGGATTATAAACTTTCACTTAATCACAATAATTTTTTTTTTTTTAAGAAAATTGGATAGTGGAAACAGAAAACAGAAGAAGAACTGGATGGATTCAAATTGTGACACTGGTGAAAAATACTGCAGACTACTGTGGACTATGGTGGACTACCGGAAAAAAAATCACTCTTAGAAGAAATACAACTGGTATATTCCTTAGAAGCTAAGCTAGGGTATCTTGCTTACCAGGAAAGATCTACTCATTGAAAAGGACATCATGTTTAGTAATCAAAACTAAACCAAACCCACTGCCATCAAGTCAATTCTGAGTCATAGCAACCTCAAAGGGCAGAGTAGAAGTGCTCCATGGTGTTTCCAAGGCTATAAATCTTTATAGAGACAAACTGCCACACCTTTCTTCCACAGAGAGCCTGATGGGTTTGCACTGTTGATCTTTTGGTTCACAGCTGAACACTTAACCACTGCACCACCAGGGTTCCTTTATTTGGTAAAGCATCTTTGAAAATGAAGGAGACCTTCAATAAGATGGATTGATGAGAGGGCTACAAGAGTGGATTCAAACATACTAGTGATCATGAAGACGACACAGAATTGAACGGGGTTTTGTTGTTATACCTAAGCTCACTATGATTTGGAGCCCACTTGACAGTAACTAACAGCCCTGTGCAAAGCAGGACAGACCCTGGAGCTGAACTCACAGTGGCCTTGGCAGATGAAGGCCACTTATCTGGGAAGCCAGTTAGTGGTACAAGGAGACAGAGTGCATGTGTAAAAGAGAGGGCTTTGTTTAGGATCAAGCCTTTCTTAACAGTAATTACTTCCTTCAGAGCCCAAATATAGGCCATCAGTAAGGAACAGTTTGGGGACCAGCACATATTTAACCCTTGGAGAAAGATATGGAGCCCTTCAGGAATCACTAATATTGTCTCTTTCTTGGTTCAGTGTTATGTCAGCTTTGTACTGCTGTAACCAGTGCTTTTAAAGAAAAAGTTATGTGAAGGAGAAAATATTTCATTTTTCCAACAGTGCACATTTAAGTTGCAAACCTAGATGCATAAAATTTTTTGAAAGAATTCAGGGTTTCATCCAAAAAATTGGTAAAACTTAAAATATCAGAAATGGAAGAAACTCTGAGGTCATCTGGTAAAACAGGTAGCCAGCCTGGAAAAGTTATCTGGCAATTCCCCAAACTTCTCTTGTTCCAAGTGAAAACAGAAATGTAATGCCTTGTCCCATATGGTAATACTTAAGTGTAGTGAACATTAAGGAAGAACACACAAATTAACAGAATGAAAGACTGTCAGAACAAGCCCCCCCCAAAAAGCTTATAATTTATAAAAATTAAAATTTATTAGAGAGCCATGGGGAAAACAATATTTTAAAACTTATGCATTTGTTTCCACATTTTTGAGTTGGTCATTTGAAAGCAGCAATTGGTTATTTTCATTAAAAGTTAACTGAGACCCTCAAGACTTAAAATCCTAATACTAACTTGAGAAAAACTACAAAACATAATTCATTAACCTTAACTTAAGAGGCAAACACAGCAACTCTGTGAAAATTGTAAATTTAGCCTCATGTTACCAGCAGACTTCATTTGCAGAGCAAACAGCATCACAAATAAGTTCTTACAACATTCTTAACTTGTAAGTCTTCACAATAACAATGTTCCAGTGCATGCACGTGTGTGCGTGTGCACACACACCACACACACACACAACATCAGGGTCATAAGTAACCCATCTCCAAACTGTCACTCTAATCCCCTTCCTGAGCTTCAAATTAAAGAATGTGCTGTTTAAGTAGTGTAGTCAGATCCGACTCGATGGCACTTGGCTTTGGATTTTGAGTACTGTAAGCTTTAGGTTATAGATAGGATAATGAAAAAAGGTAATGTTGGAACTTTAGTTTAATGTTGGCTTCAGTGATCCCCTTAGTAGGAAAAAACATAGTTGCTTGTTACATATGCTACCAAGAATAAGAATGAATCCTGTATATACCTAAACTATAATGAGAAAAGATCAGTAACATTATTGATAATATTGTTGTTGTTGTTAGGTGCCATCGACTCAGTTCCAACTCACAGCAATCCTACGAACAACAGAATGAAACACTTCCCTGCCTTGCACCATGTCTACGATCTTTTATTTTTAAACCCATTGGTCCGGCCGTGTCAGTCTATCTTGTTGAGGGTCTTCCTCTTTCTTGCTGACCCGCCACACAACCAAGCGTGATGTGCTTCTTCAGGAACTGATCCTTCCTGACAACATGTCCAAAGTAAGTAAGATGCAGTCTTGCCTTCTTTGCTTCCAAGGAGCACTCTGGTTGTACTTCTTTCAGAACAGATCTGTTGGTACTTTTGGTGGTCCATGGTACATTCAACATTTTTCTCCAACACCACAATTCATGGCATCAATTCTTCTTCTGTCTTCTTTGTTCACTGTGCAGCATTTGCATGCATATGATGGGATTGAAAATATCATAGCTTGGGTCAGGTGCACTTCAGTCTTCAAGGTGACATCTTTCCATTTGAATACTTTGAAGAGATCCTTTGTAGAAGATTTTCCCAATGCAGTGTGCATCTTTTGATTTCTTGACTGCTGCTTCCATGGGTGTTGATTGTGGAAACAAGTGAAATGAAATCCTTGACAACCTCAGTCCTTTCTCCGTTTATGATGATGTTGCTTACTGGTCCAGTTGTGAGAATTTTTTTTTCCTTAATGTTGAGCTTGGCTTTAATGTTGAGGTGCAATCTATGCTGAAGGCTGTGGTCCTTGATCTTCATCAGTAGGTGTTTCAAATCTTCTTCACTTCCAGCAAGTAAAGTGGTAGTGTTTGTGTAATGCAGGTTGTTAATAAATTGTCCTCCAATCCTGATGCCTTGTTCTCCTTCACATAATCCAGCTTCTTGGATTATTTACTTGGCATACAGACTGAGAAGGTACGGTGACAGGATATAAGCCTGACGCACACTTTTCCTGACTTTAAACCATGCAGTGTCTACTTACTCTGTTTGTATGACTGCTTTGTGGTCCATATACAGATTCCTTAAGAGCATAATTATGTGTTCTGGAATTTCCGTTCTCCACAGAATTAGCCAAAGTTTGTTATGATCCACACAGTCAAATGCCTTTGTATAGTCCATGAAACACAAGTAAACATCTTTCTGATATTCTCTGCTTTCAGTCAAAATCCATCTGACATCAGCAATGATATTCTGGTTCTACGTTCTCTTCTGAATCCAGCTTGAATTTCTGGAAGTTTCTTGTCAATATACTGTTGCAGTCATTTTTGATGATCTTGAGCAAAATTGTACTTACATATGATATTAACAATATTGTTTGATAATTTCTGCATTCCACTGGATCACCTTTCTTTGGAATGGGCATAAATATGAATCTCTTCTGGTCAGCTGGCCAGGTAACTGTCCTCCAAATTTCTTGGCATAGATGAGTAAGCACTTCCAGCACTGCATGTGTTTGTTGAAATATCTCAACTGATATTCCGTCAGTTCCTGGAGCCTTAATTTTTGCCAGTGCCTTCAATGCAGCTTCAACTTCTTTCAGTACCATTGGTTCCTGATCATATGATACCTCTTCAAATGGCTGAACATCAACCAGTTCTTTCTGGTATAATGACTCTTTGTATTCCTCCTGTCTCCTTTTGATGCTCCCTGAGTCATTTAATGGTTTCCCTATAGAATCCTTCACTATTGCAACTTGAGGTTTGAATTTTCTCTTCAGTTCCTTCAGCTTCAGAAATGCAGAATGTGTTCTTCCCTTCTGGACTTCCATTTCCAGATCTTTGCACATTTCATTATAATACTTCATTTGTCTTCTCAAGCTGCCTTTTCAAATCTTCTGCTTAGATCTTTTACTTCACCATTCCTTCCTTTTGCTTTAGCTGCTTGACATTCAAGAACAAGTTTCAGAGTCTCTTCTGACATCTAACTTGGTCTTTTCTTTCTTTCCTGTCTTTCTAATGATCTCTTGCAGTCTTCATGGATGATGTCCTTGATGTCATTCTACAATTCATCTGGTCATTGGTAATTAGTGATCAACACATGAAATCCGTTCTTGAGATTGTCTTTAAACTCAGGAGTAATATATTGAAGGTCATACTTTGGCTCTAGAGGACTTGTTTTCATTTTTATCAGTTTCAGTTTGAATTTACATATGAGCAATTGATGATGTCATGGATTGAATTGTGCCCCCCAACAATATACGTATTGATTTGACTCAGCTAGGAGTCCCAATATAGTGCCATTCTTCCCTGTTATGAATCCTGCCTCTGTGATATTGATGATGGAGAATGGGCTACAATTTTGTTAGCAAGGCAGGACTCAAGCTACAAGCTTGCGGAGTACAAGGGAGACAAGTGAGCAGAGGAAGTTGGGAACCTCACACCACCAAGAAAGCAGTACCAAGAGCAGAGTGCCTCCTTTCAACCCAAGGTTCCTATGCCAAGATGCTCTCCTTGAATTTGGACTTAGCCTACTGGCCTGTGATAAGTTCTCTTATTGCGTAGGCTTATAACTTGTTATTGGATTTGTGGCTTACTGGACTATGACAATGAAATTTCTCTTCATGAAACTTTCCACTTGTGGTATTTTCTGCTAGAACAGCACCAGGTGACTAAGACAGATGATCTATGCCATAGTCAACACCTGGTCTTGTTCTGATTGCTGATATGGAGCTTTCCCATCATCTTTTTCCACAGATGTAGTTGATTTGGTTCCTGTGTATTCCATCAGGAAAGATCCATGTGCACAGTCACTGTTAGTGTTGGTTTAAAAAGATATTTGCATTGAAGAAATTGTTAGTCTTGAAAATTCTATCATGTGATCTTCAGCATTATTTCTTCACCAAGGCCATATTTTCCAACTACCACTCCTTCTTCTTTGTTTACGACTTTTGCATTCCAACCACTAGTAATTATCAAAGCATCCTGACTTTATGTTTGATCAATTTCAGACTGCAGAAGCTGGTAAATAATTTCAATTTCTTTATCTTTGGTCTTAGTTGTTGATGCATAAATTTGAATAATAGTTGTATTAACTGGCCTTCCTTGTAGGCATATAGATATTATCCTATCACTGACAGCATTGTACTTCAGGACAGATCTTGAAATGTTCTTTTGGATGATGAACATGACACTGTTCCTCTTCAAGTTCTCATACCCAGCATAGTAGACAATATGATTGCCCGGTTCAAAATGCCCCAAACTAGTCCATTTCAGCTCACTAATGCCTAGGATATCCATGTTTATGCATTTCATTTCATTTTTGATAATTTTCAATTTTCCTAGGTTCATACTTCGTACATTGCATGTCACAATTAACAATGGATGTTTGCAGCTGTTTCCTCTCATTTTGAGTGGTGCCACATCAGTGAATGAAGACCCCAAAGACTGTACTCCATCCATGTCATTGAGATCAACTCTGCTTTGAGGAGGCAGCTCTTGCCCAGTCATCTTTCGAGTGCCTTCCAACCTGGGCAGCTCACTGTCCAGCCCCATATCTCACAATATTCAGCTGCTATTCACAAGGTTTCTGTTAGCTAATTCCTTTGAGAAGTAGACTGTTGGGTCCTTCTTCCTAGTCTGTCTTAGTCTGAAAGCGAGCTGAAATTTGTCTACCATGGGTGACCCTGCTGGTACGTAAATACCAGTGGCATATCTTTCTGCATCACAGCAACAAGCAAGCCTCCGCTGACAGACAAGTGGAGGCTGCTCACTCTATCTTTACCCTTCTTACCTGATGGTGTTAGCCTCTCACCTGATGGTGTTACCTTCCTCACCTGATGCTGTTACTGTCCTTGCCTGATGCTGTTACCCTCCTTACCTGATGCTGTTATCCTCATTTCCTGGTGCTGTTACCCTCCTGACTTGATACAGTTACCCTCCTTACCTGGTGCTGTTGATAATACTACAAGTTACCAATATCTAGTAAAAACCAAAACCCCTTGTCAAATCAGTTCGACTTGTAGTGACCCTGTAAGACAGAGTATGACTGCCCTCTCAGGGTTTCCAAGGAGTGGCTGGTTGATTTGAATCGCTTACCTTATGATTAGCAGTCAGGTTCTTAGCCACTGTATCAACTGGGTTTCCTAATGTCTGGTAATGATTAAAAATTCAATGTTGGCTTACAGTAGAAGTTGTTGCACTTTTATCCTAGAGTCTGCAATGAAAATGAGGAATTGGCAGACTAGGCCACATGGCCAAATCCACTTGTAGTCTATTTTTGTATGGCCTGTGAACTAAGTATAATTTATAGATTTTTTGAATTGATAAAAAAATTAAAAGAATCATTTTTTGTGGCATATGAAAATTATATGAAATTCAAATTTCACTGACCTTTTGTAAGATTTTTGTTTTTTGAAGCCAGTCTTTCCCATTCATTTATGGATTGTCTAAAGCTGATTTTGCTCCACAAGGGCAGAGACCTGTAGTTTCAGCATAGACAGCCAGACTCGCAAAGCCAAAAATATTTCCTATCTGGATTTTCATAGAAATAAGTTTGCTGGTCTTACATCAGGGATCTAGGATTCTCAGTCATGACTGAACATTAGAATCAGTCTGAGACTTTTTAAAAGAACTAGTGCTCAGGCCTTTTTAGTAGTTTGAGCAATTTTGACATTTTGAAAATAATTTGATATGAGTTTCCCAACTGATTGAGTTGGAAGCCCTAGCCAATGGATTTCATGAGCTATCATGCAGTAAATTTTCAGGTCCTGAACTATATGACTTCATATCAGTCTTCCTCCCCTTTATCCTTCTCCCAAACCTCCTTGACAAACTTCTGGTATCTCTTGTCCCTGAGATTCTTACTACAGGGTGCCTTCCCAGGAACCACACGTACACACATATATTTAAGCATACACACATACACATAGACACAGACACACTATATCATGTGTATACACACAAGTACACAGACATGTATGCAGATACACATTCATGTGCAAATGCAGGTGCACACATGAACATATATGCACAAAGTGTGATCTTAAGAACTCAAGAAAATGGAAAAAAAATCTATTCTAATAAAGGTTGTTGAATTTCTCTCAATCACACATCACTTCACTTTCTACACTTGAAACATCCCTTTGATCTTGAAAATAATGGTTTCACTCTTTGAATCATTTATTTCTCATTTGGCCCCATAGATGGCAGCTGAATCTCACCACTGAAATGCTTCCCTTTAAAGAGGGGAGAGAGATAGAAAGAGATGGTAAGAGCCTGTGTTTGTGTATGTGTGTGCTTATGTGGTGGCGGAAGGGTGATTGTGTGACTGAGTGAGGGTGTGTGTGTGTTTGTGGGAGTGTGTATATGTGACACTATAAGAGTGTATGAGAGTTTGTTGTATGTGAGAGAAAGAGAGAGAACGTGTCAATTTTTTCTGAGTGAAAGAGAGAAGTGGAAGCATGGTTGCCTCCAGACACCCAGCTTTAAGACATTTTAAGTTAGGCGTGTAGACTGCTCACATGACAGAAGACGAAATGATTGTTCAGTGTGTTCAAACAACTTCTTGAACAGGTTTTGATGCTTCACGAAGAGAACATAGAGTGGGCTCTACTCCAGGGCTGCAACAAGAAATCAGGCCAGCCTTCCACCAGACTCTTCTAATTAGGTAAATGGAAAAGGAACTTTAGCTGAAAGGTACTCTTTCTATGGAAACTTTTGTGTTAGGGGATAGAGGGCTAATTTCTTTTCTCTACTAAAATCTTGTTTTCTTATCTTCCTTACTGGCCAGATAGGGAACCATATGTCTTATCTTTTAAATCTATTTTTATTGATTCCCTCTTTCTTATTTATGAATGGGAGGTAATTGAATATACCACCTAGTCTTTCCTCTTTCTCTGGGTGGTGACGTGGAGAAAATGCTGCCGTATTTTCATAAATTTCCATTTGTGTGAACCATCCACATCAGCTACCCGAACAATCCTCCTTTCTAAAAGCCAGGGTAGTGTAATCGCTATTTTGCTGATCTTCTTTTGAAATGACAGTGGAAAATCCAGTGTTAATCCTTTTGCTTCAAGCGTCTCATAAGAAAAGTTGGGGAGGAGGAGTTGATAACTGAGTTCCTTTGGGTTAAAATATTATTTGGTATCCAGACCAGAAACCTTTAAAAGAAAGGTATACACAGATATTCACATGATGGAGTGGGTAGGATGCCAAATTCCAAATAAATCAGTTTCCATTAAGTTTACTCCAACTCTGGGTGACTGCATGTGTGTCAGAGTAGAACTGTGCTCGACAGGGTTTTCAGTGGCTAAATTTCTGGAAGTAGATCCCCAGGCCTTTCTTCTGAGGCACTTCTTTGTGGATTCAAACCATTCAGTTAGCACCCTAGCACATTAATGTTTTGCACTACCCCCAGGGACTCCAGTATTCCAAAAAAAAAAAAAAAAATTGCCATTCAGTCAATGCTGATTGATAGTAACCTGAAAGGATGGAGTAGAACTGCCCCATAGAGTTTCCAAGGAGCACCTGATGGATTCAAACTGCCGACCTGTTAGTTAGCAGCCGTATCAACCAGCCAAACCCGTTGCCGTCAAGTCAATGCCGACTCACAGTGACTCTAGCGGTACAGGAGAACTGCCCTATAGATTTTCCAAGGAGCGCCTGGTGGATTTGAACTCCATACCCTTTGGTTAGCAGCTACAGCACTTAACCACTACACCACTAGGGTTTCTATATTCTAAACAGAAGATCTTGTTTACTGGATTTGTGGATTTAGGATGAGCCACTTAATCTCTCTGAGTAATACTTTCCTCATCTGTAAAACGAGATCACAATGAAGCATTTACCCCAGAGCATTATGAAAATTAAGTGAGATGTGTACCTGGAACATTTTGCAAATGAAAGCCTTACATTCAATTTCTAGCTATGATAGTGATAATGATAATGATAATAATAATAATAATTGTATTCCAACTCCTCTTCTTTCTATAGCCCCTAAAAGCTTGTTTTCCTGCTTGGGGGATCTGGGTATTTCTACGAGTTACTTCATAAAGGATTCTGAATAAAGTGGAGAACAAAGTGTAAGGCTCCCAGCTCTTGTTAGACCTCTTTCCTCCATTTCCAGCCAGCAGCCTTCACTGGCTGGGGGTGCCTGCAGTGAGCCAAGCAGACTGAGGGCACATTTTTCAGGGCTAAAGTTGGAAACCCTGGTCTAGTGGTTAAGTGCTATGGCTGCTAACCAAAAGGTTGGCAGTTCAAATCCTCCAGACACTCCTTGGAAACTGTATGGAGAAGTTCTACTCTGTACTATAGGGTTGTTATTAGTCAGAATCAACTTGGTGGCGGAATCAACTTGGCTTTTTGGTTTAAGGTTGCAGCAATTAAATGTATTCTAGTGGGAACATGAGGGGACAAGCCTTCACATGGCCTTTTTGCACGCGTTTGCTTGTTTTGGAGACCTAGAGACAGGGTCACTGTGCTCATTCACTGATATTCCAGGCCAGAGCTCATTGTACCAGTGTTGCTCTCTCATCTCAGAACAAGCCTTCTGCTGCCATTATGAAAGGTGCAAACTTCTCTGCCCAGGGGATTTGGCTTTGACCCCACTTACAGGCTTGACACAAATCTAAGGCCAATGAGAGGGCTTACCATGACTCTCAAATACTACTTTGTTGCTCCAGCAAACTTGCTCTTTGCTGTTCTTTGTTTGCTTGACAGTCTATACACATTGGCTTAGGTTGCAGATGAGATTTCCTGTTTAGATACATGTAAATATGTGAATTAATTCCTCTCGGACTCCAGATACTGTTTTTTTCTTTAAATTTTATTTAACAAAATTTTATTTATTTTATTGTTACTACACAAAATGGTGACACTGATTACATTTTTCAAGTTGTGCAACCATTGTCACTCTGGTTTGCTGAATTGTTCTTCCATCTTTAAGTCATTGCCCTCTAATATTCAGAGCTTCTGTTGTCACTTTCATCCAGTATAGATAGTTCTTAAAAGTACATAATGTTCAGCTCAAGTATTTTTTACTAGTTGAGCTAAATCATTATTTGGTTTTAAGAAGTCTTCAGGGGTTACTTTTAGTTTACAGGCACTATTTTTTTAATGAAAGTGGAGCTTGTTCTCCCACACAGTACCTCTTGACTTCTTGATACTCTGCCAAGGGCTGTGAAGTACGCTAAAACTCACTGAGGTTAGCAACAGAGCTTTCCGGTTAAGACAGCCACCTGTCTATAGAAACTACAGGCTCATTTTTTATCAACTTGTTGTCAGAAGCCAAATAGCCATCAGGTCCAAAATTGGATCCAGACTTCTTCAAGAAGATCTGTCTCTAGCAACGGATAAGAAGGTAGCTTTTCAAGAAGTCTGCTTCATTTGGAAAAGGAGATATTAGATAGCGACTTAAAATGCATTTCAGAGCAGTCTGGCCTTGATCTACAATGATCTTTTACACCCCCCAGGAATTCAGAGTCCTTGGCTAGGGTCCAGATCTATCTGAAGACATCTTGTGTAGGGAAAATTCTCAATAGATCTGTGGTTCCTGAAGTGTGGTCCCATGAACAGCAGCAGCAGCATCACCTGTAAATTTGATAGAGATGCAGTTTTCAGTACCACTATAGACCTAGCGTCGGATCTGCTTAGTAGGTGCTGCCTGTTGCAACAAAACAAGATATGACAAATAAAAAGCTACTGAATAAATTCTTTCTGGGTATTTTCTCTTGTGGTGATTGGTAATGCTTTCATTGGCAGCATGCCAGATCTAAGAAACAGAGACTTGGAGAAGCTACTGTGTAGAGGCCAATCCCATTGTTCAGTGCCATTCTTGGGGACAGACACTGGGAAAGCAACTACTTCCAGCAGAGTCTTGGCAGCATCTACCAAGCAGACCTGACTCCAGGAAGCCCCTACTTATCCAAAAGGGGGAGAAATGCTCCCTCAGGCCACAAATTTGAGAGTGGACAAGAATCACATGAGATTATATGTATAACTGGCTTATGTTAGGCAAATGATTTCTCCAAGTTATTTTAACTGCCTGCACATTAGTTTCTTCATCTATAAAATCTATACAAAATTATTAATATCATCGTCAGTTTTTTTTTCGTTTGGGTGTCAAATGAGATAGGCCTAGCACATAGCATGATCTCTGGAACATATTTATGCTAGTGGTTTTGAAACATGACTTGCCAACCCTTGTGGCTGTTGTTAGCTACTATCAAGTCAGCTCCAAATCATGGTGACCTCATATATAATAGATGAAATGTTGACCAATCCAGTACCATCTTCATGGTCTTTGATGTGTTTGGGCCAGTGTTGCAGCTCTTGTGCCAGTTCATCTTGTTGAGGGTTTCCTTCATTTTCACTGACCTGCTACTTTCACACACTGATGTCCCTTTCCAGGGTTTGGTTTTTCCTGATGATGTGTCCAACATGGGCAAGATTATGTTTTGCCATACTTGCTTCTAAGGGAGTAATATCAGTTCACTGATCATAATTCCAACTTTTTGTTTGTTTGTTTTGTTCTTCCTATATTAGTTATTTCAATTTAAAATTTAAAATTTCTTGAACTCACAAATGATATTAACTTTTCTTTTTTCTTTATTATACATATGAATGTTGTTTTGTGAAGCTAGTTTGCAACATGAAATATATGTTTTACTCAGTCAAAAGAACTGGAAAACATTTTATTAGGTAATCAATAGATATCCGCCTTCTTGTCTTTCACCCTTGTGTCTGTTCTCTGGAAACATTCTGGCCATCTTTATTTCTATCAGTGTTAATTGCTGTCACAACTGAAACACTGAGAAGATTCACCTACACTTGGACAGAGAATACAGTTCTACTGAATCATAATTTGTGATGTCTTCTTTGCTATCTATACAGGAAAATCATGAGCCAGCTGGCTTTTCCTGGGGGCAGAAAGCTACATGCGCTCAGAAGGCCTCAGAATAGCTAACAGAATTCATAAGGAGAGTCCCAGATGAAAGAATTTGGGCTGCTAGACAGCTTTTGGATAAAGCAGGGAGAACATGGTACCCTTGTTGCCATGGTTTTCTAGAGGTAGGGATGTATGTGTGCATGTGTGCACGTGTGTGTATGTGTGTGTGTGTGTGCATGTGCATGCACAATGAGAGATAAAAAGATATGTGAGAGAGTGAGAAAAGTGTATGTGTGTGAGAAAGGGAGTGAAAAATGTATGTGAGAGAGGTGTATGTGCAAGTGTGTTTGTGCACATGTATGTAGGGGAGCATGCTCAGACTAGGGGTACACCTATCCTAGTATTGGAAAGAAAAGCACTTGAAATAAATGATATGCCACTTGATAGTCCAAGATAAATGGTCACCAGACTGCAGAAACAGGGAGCCATTGAATTAACTGAAGACTCTATGCAGCAAACAATTCAAATAATAACTGGCCCTGGCACTGGGTATGCTCTGCAGCGATGCCTCATTGGGCTGCTGTGGGAACATGCACGTGTGGGGACTTAGGCCCAGCTGTTGCTCACAATGGCTTTTATCTCATGAAACAATGACCTTGAGTCCTGGGGAGCAGGAGCCTTAGATTTACCATATGTTATACTTCCCTGTGAGACCCATAAGCAGCTGTAACTTGAAGGACAGAAGCATGAGGGCCTATTTTTCCCTTCTTCTCTCCCTTTACTTCAGGGTGAATGGCCCATCCCCTGTTAGAACATGAATTTCTGAGAGACGAGTTCAGGTAGTAGTAGGGCAGCTGCTGTTTTGCTGGACTTTGGTACAATTCCCAGAAGCTTTCCTAAGAACCCGAGATGCTAGAGGTCCTGCCCAGTGCTATCAGGGAGGTCAGCCTCCCAAAGGTGTACAACAAGATGACTGTGTTCTCCAGCTTTCCTTCTAGTGCACTGCTGAGGGGCAATATAGGGACAGAGTGTCAACAGCTGGCAGGATGCTTTCCTCAGTCCTCAGGGCAAGCTACATTTTAGGACTGCTGTCAAACTCTTCTTTGTGGACTGCAGTGGGATCCTGCTGAATTCCTCTATCCAGGATGAAGGGTAAGATGGAAGAGCCAGCCAAGTGAGCCAAGTGCCGTCGAGTCGGATCATGAGTCAAGATGGAAGAAGGGAATACAAATCAGAAGGTACATGTCCTTCGCTTTCATTCAAACCATGGGGGAGCAAGATGTCTAGGCAGACTGGGAAAATACCTGTGGTGGTTTTCTTCCTCTTTCTCTTACCCCGTCTCCCTCTCCTTCTCTTCTATCTTTGTCAGTAAGAGTTCAGCAGAAATAAATTCCTAATCAGTAAAGTCAAAACGTTCTACCCTATAGATCTTCTTTTCAAAGGAATTCTCTGAAATACCTGGGAAACAACAAACACCAAACAGCGACAGACTTAAATAAAGCAACTAGTTTATGCTCTGAAAAAGTTAAATTCACACTTTATAACACACACTTTCCCTTTTCTTACACACCAAGGTGTGTGTTGGCTAAATTGGCAGTAAACTGACTGATTTAGACTTTGTGGTAAGAGCTAAAGTCCAAAGGAAAGCTTTGCTTTTAGTTCTGCAAGCCATGTGACAGGTACCCATTTGATATTACCACTGGTTCGTGAAACCCAGTTATCAAAGTACCTTTGTCTTTACAATGTGACTAAATTTTCTAGAAATGTGAGTCTGAATTTTTGTGGCATTTGAGATCTCTTAGTTGCCAAGTGCCACTACTAATTCATTAATTCAACGAATAGGAATGGAATGCCTTTCACCACTAGAATTTCAGTGAGCCTGTCTTCTCTGTAGTATGATGAAGCCTTGAGAACATTTGTTGACACTGTTGGCCACACATGGAAACCACCTAGAGAGTCTCTTAAAAATCCTAATATGCAGGCATTGCCCCAGAAAACCCTGGTGGCATAGTGGTTAACCTTTACAGCTGCTAACCAAAAGGCTGACAGCTCAAATCCACCAGGCACCCTTGGAGAATTCATGGGGGCAGTTTTGCTCTACCCTATATGGTCACTGTGAGTTGGCATCAACTCAACAGCAATGTCTCCCCTCCTCTCCACTGCAGATAAATGTAATTAGTGTTCTGGAAATGGAGTTCACTGTGGATCCATATGTGTAGCCAAGATTGAGAAGCACTGCTTTAGGTGATTTCTGTGAGCAGTCTATGAACTGGCTGTTAGTACTTGCATGAAAAAAGCTGAAAATATGGAAAATAAGTAAACTCTAATCACCTCTTCAGAATGCCTGTAGAAGTACTCGCTTTGGGGTTCTATTTAAATTAAAGAGGCATCTGAGTTTACATGGAAATCCATGCTCTATCACCAGAGCTCACTTAATTTAATCAACATATGTATGTGCTGACTCATGTCCAGGTGTTAAGGCTAAAGCACTGTACACAACTAACTCAGAGAAGAGGAAAGGCAGGGCACTTCTGCACCTCGCTGCCAGCTGCCACTGGGTTCTCTAGATGTGACTCTCTACGTACAGCCTCTCTGCTGTAACACATGCTCTCCACCCAGATGCTATTGCCCAGCATGAAGCTTACATTCTAATTATGAAAACAGATACAAATTTAATAAGTATATAGCTTCTATGTGCTATGTTAGAATGTGGTACCTGCTATTAAAAAAAATTGAGCAAAGTAAGGGAGACTAGGAGGGTAGTAACTGATTGGTAGAATGCAGTAGTTACAAGGGAATATTATTTTTGAATGATATGTTTGGTTACTGTGAGTCTAAGTGCAAAAAGAATATACATAAACCCTGTACTCTGGGTGATAAATTAGTTTTTCATTGACATGAACATAAATAAATAAACCTATTTCCAGCATATTGATTCTGACTCACAGCATCTTACAGGAGGTCTGGAAATTAAGTTCGAGAACCTGCCACCATATGCTTTCATTGACAGCACTATACAAACAACTCAGTAAGGTTCCATAACCTTGGTGTATCAGTGTTTCACAGCTATGTTTCTGTTGACGTGTGATGGTGTCTTGCTGAGTGGCATTCGTTATTGTTGCTGTGTGTTTTTCTGTGCTATTTCAAGAATGACAGAGCTTGAATTAGAGCAAAGGAACAAACATTAAATTTCTTGTTAAAATCTGGCAAGAATGGAAGTTAAATAAGGGACATGGTAGTATAAGTTTATGGGATAATGCTATAAACAACAGTGTATAAATGGATTAAAAGTTTTTCTGAGGGGAGAGAAAGCATCACTGTTGAAGAGAGGTCAGGGCAGCCAGTAATGAGCAGAACTGATGAAAACATTGCAAAAATTTGTTGAACTGTGCATCAAAATCATCACCCAACTGTGAGAAGCATAACAGATCAAGTAAACATCAATACAGAAACAGGAAAATCTTAACTGAAAATAATGACATGAGAAAACTATGTGCAAAAATGTTCCCAAAGGAGCTCACCAATGAACAAAAGCAATGGAGAGTTGAAGTTTACCAAGACCTTTTGGAGAGATAAGACAATGTTTTGGACTGTGTTATCATTGGTGATGAAGCATGAGTGTACCAATATGACCCTGAAACAAAGCATCAAAATATACAGTGGAAGTCAGCTAATTCTCCAAGACCAAAAAAGTTCTGTTGGTCCACATCAAGAGTCAAAATGATTTTGATAGACTTTTTTTTAACACCAGAGGGATTGTTAGTATGAATTTGTACCAATTGGACAAACAGTTAACCATGTTTATTATCTGGAAATGCTGAAAGGCTGCGTGAAAAAGTTAGACAAAAATGATCTGAACTTTTCACCAACAACTCATGGCTCTTGCATCGTGGCAATGTACTAGCTCACTTGGCACTGTCTGTGATGGACTTTTTAGTCAGTAAACAAGTAACTGTATTGGAACACCCTACCTACTCACCTGACTTTTTTCTTTACTGGAAGATAACGAAAATATTGAAAAGAAGACATTTTGGTGACATTCAGGACATCAAGGGTATTATGACAACACTTCTGGTGGCCGTTCTAGAAAAAGAGTTCCAAAATTGCTTTGAAGGATGAACTAGGCACTGTTGTTGGTGCATAGCTTCCCAAGGAGGCGGGGGGCGGGGGGGGGTGCTTCGAAGATGACCATAGTGATACTCAGCAATGAGGTATTTAGCACTTTTTCTGGAATGAACTTGTGAACGCAATTGTCAGTGCTCATAGGACAGAGTAGAGCTGCCTACAAGTGGGTAGTGGATTTAAATGAATGACCTTTTGGTTAGCAATGTGAGCTCTTAGCCACTGCAGGGGTTTACAGTCTTGAAACTAGTTAATACTAGGGTTAAGAAAACAAATGTAGGCAATGAGATCCAGGTTCTTTAAGGTAAGCTACAAATAAGCAAAGGAGGGAGGATGCTAGAATAAACTCTATCCCTCTGGATTAGAGTCAGAGGTATCAATAGGAATTCCTCTTTATGTTATTGTATACAAACAAATGAATAGATACAGAAATTTTGGTGTATATGTTTATATGAGTTAGTGTACATGCATATATTTTCTAGCTCTGTTGACTAATAGGACCCAGAAGTAGTGACAACTCAGAAACAGCAAGTATACTTCCAACTATGGGAATCATTTCTTGGAAAAATATCTGCTTCTAGGGGTCAGGCAGGAAATGTATAACATGATTCCAGAGCATATCAGGGTGCCAGAAAGTAAGGAAGTGCAATAAAATAAATGGAGCGTGTCAAAAGAATGAAACTAAAAGAAGTACTGATGGCTGAAGCTGAAACAATTTTAGCAACAAAAATAAATTATCCTATTGAATTCTAACCCAAAGAATAAAATATACATGAATTCTTACTGATACACATAAATGATTAAGTTCATGAATACAGTAGATGAGAAGAGACAAATTTTCCTTAAAAAAGGATTCCAATGAATAAATACAGGAGGGATGTGGGACACTACCGTAGTGATCACTTCGAGTAAGGTACACTGAAGAATGCAAAAATTACAGGGCAAAACATTAAGGGGAAACAGGATGCTGGCATAAGCCTAAAAGTATCTATTCCAAAATCTTTCTTAATTGCTGTGATAATTCTAATGAATTCACAAATTTATTGATAGTCTTCCCTCTAGGTAGTGGAGCTTAATTCACCTCCCCTAATGAATGGAATATATAAAGGGAAAAATAAAGACTTTACAGCAGAGAAACCTGGCAGACATCACCTTAGCCAAGTAATCAGGTTAATAGTACAGATGATAAGTCATGAAGATATCACACATGTTTTACTTGATTAGATGAGACAAACACATCACCTATGGCATTCTCTCCCAAAATGTATAATCATGAGGAAACACCTTAAAAGCCCAATTTGCAGTGAATCCTATAAAATACTTGACCAGTGTCAAGGCCATGACAAACAGTAAAATACTGAGAAAAATGTCACAAATCAGAGGAGACTAGAGAGACCTAACAAATACAAGCAATTTGGGATCCCAGATTGGATCTGGGAACAGAAAAATGGCATCTGTGGAAAAGCTAGTGAAATCTGAGTAGTCTATAGCCAAGCCAAGTGCCGTCGAGTCGGATCCGATAGTACTGTACTGATGTTCATTTCTTAGCTTGGATAAATGCACTTTTGTTGTGTAAAATGCTGGTATCAGGGGAAGCTGGATGAAGTTCCAAGAACTCTCAGTTCTCTCTTTACAGTGCTTCTGTAAGTCTAACATTACTTCGAAATGAAAGTTTTTGGAAAGGAAGGATCTGCTAGCCCTCTAGACATTCAAATGTTGGAGATGGCAATACTATGTAATTTCCTTGATGAGGCCCAACCTTTTACCTGAGAAAGCAGAAAGTTGATTCTGGACTGTATTCACTGATGCAGACCCATGCCTATCTGACCACTTCTGTGGTACTTAATGGTAAAAGTTGATGCTGTCCCTACTATGGGAGTGGAGACATGAAAGTTAAAGGAATGATTTCTTTCCTGTCTCAAAGCTTGATCAAGACTGAAACACGGCTAGTGAGCTCCAGTGGGTCAGACAAATGGATTTCTCCTTTGGCTGGAAAAGAACCAACTCAGACTGGTAGCACTTGTTAAATATAGATGATCACAGATTTGACCTGTCTAGTTTTGGAGTCTTATAGTCATGTGGTTCTCATTGTGATTTCTTGTCCTCATTTTCATCTCCCTTTGATTAATTTACTACCCATCAGCCAAAGTGATGTATCACAAGATGAGGAGCAGACCATGATGCTCACTGTATCTCTATGTCTTATTAACTGTTGATGTAGAGATACCCTTACCCATCAGATCCAAAGAAAACTAGAAGATACAGTTGCCAGCACATTACTACAATGTAGTTGTTGTAATCATTTTTAAGTGACTATCAGTTTTATCTACCTAATTTCATCTAGAAATAACCTGTAGAAGATTCTTGGGGCTAGGGACAGGAGAGCAATTCAGACTTACCCTTTCTTCTTTCCTTTTCCCTCAAAAGAGATTATTAAGTATATATGTGATTGTATGTATGTGTGAAAGTGTGTAAAGTATGCACACAGGCACCAATACTAACACAGGTAATGAAGGTGCCAGGAACTAGGAGATCTAACTGTAGTCCTAGCTTTGTGATGAATCATATCTCTTAATATATGAATCTTTCTACTAATACGTGAACATTTCCTTACCTATTAAGTAGACAATGAGGTGAACAATGGTCGCTTCTAGGGCTTTCATTTCAGGAATTAGTGAGGGATTTTGTCAAGCGATAAGTAGCAAAATGAGTATACAGAATTCATTTAATACCATTCTATCTGAACTAGCTCACACATCACACACAAACCACACACAGACATGAAATGAAGTTGAGATTCATTCAAGTGCCCTCTCTCCATTTAAAATTTCTCATTAAGTCAAAAAGTTGATGAAACTTGACTAGTTTCAAAATCATGTCAACAAACTCCTTTCCTTTCCTGTTACACAACTCTAAAGAGAAAATGGGGATGAGGGCATCTAGATTTTCCTCAAATAGGTCAGTATGCTGCTCATCTGACAGCATCACCCACTTTTAGCATGAGCAAAATTTAACACTCTGGTTTTAACATATGTGGGTCCAGTCTAAATTATCAGCCTTGGCTACCTTTTATTTTTACCCCAGTGCAAGAGACTGTTTTTTAACTACATTGTTGCTGTTAGGTGCTGTTAAGTTAGTTCCAACTCCTAGTGACCATAGGTACGACACTTCTCAGTCCTGTTCCATGCCTGCAATCATTGTTATGCTTGAGCCCTTTGTTGCAGCCACTATGTCAGTCCATCTTGTTGAAGGTCTTCCCCTTTTTCACTGATCCTTCTCCAAGGATTGATCCTTCCTGTCAACATGTCCAAAGTAGTATGTAAGGCCATCCTTGCCTCTAAGCAGCACTCTGGTTGTACTTCATCCAAGACAGATCTGTTCTTTCTTTTTGGCAGTCCATGGTATATTCAGTATTATTTTCCAATACTGCAGTTCTTCTGTCTTCCTTATTCATTGCCCAGCTTTCTGATATACGATGTGATTGAAAATACCATAGCTCAGGTCAGGTGCACCTTAATCTTCAAGGTGACATCTTTGCTTTTCAACCTTTAAAGAGATCTTTTGCAGCAGATTTCCCTAATTGAACGTGTCTTTTGATTTCTTGACTGCTGCTTCCTTGGGTTTGATTTTAAGATCTAAGTAAAACGAAATCCTAGACAATCTCAATCTTTTCATAATTTACTGTGATGTTGCTTTTTGGTTCAGTTACAAGGACTTTTGTTTTCTTGATTCTGAGGCACAGTCCATGCTGAAGGCCGTGGTCTTTGATCTCCATCAGTAAGTATTTGAAGTCCTCTTTGCTTTCAGCAAGCCAGGTTGTGCCATCTGCCTAATGAAGATTGTTAATGAGTGTTCCTCCAGTCCTGATGCTTTGTTCTTCTTCATTTACTCTACCTTCTCAGATTATTATCTCAGCATACATATTTAATAGGTACGGGGAAAGGATAAAACCCTGACACAAAACTTTCCCATCTTTAAACCATGCAGCATTCCCTTATTCTGTTTGAATGATTGCCTCTTCCACCATCTACAGATTTGTTGTGAGCACAATTAAGTGTTCTGGAATTCCCATTCTCCACAATGTTATTCATAATTTGTTATGATCCACACAGTCAATGCACAGGTAGACATCTTTCTGGTATTCTCAGCTTTCAGCCAATGTCTAACATCTCTAATTATAGAAGATCACACACTGAAAAAAACTAGATATTCGATTCAGTTGAGTGTCAATGATCTTTCCCCAGGTATGTAGTATCAGTAGCAGCATCAGAACCTGTCAAACTTCAGGGGAAATAATGATCCCGCTCAAGTCTAAAGCTGATATTCATTCCTCTGAAAGTTTACTGATTCTGAAACCAGCCATATCTTCCAGAGCCCTCTCTACTTCTCTTCTGGGTTTGATAATCCATTGCAGTGGTCACATATTACTCATAGACTATATTTATGATTAAGTATATTTTACTAAGGTTTATTAAGAGAGTAATAGGTTACAACTTGAGATCAGGATCAACAGGCTACAATTCAGAATCCCAGTCAGGAAGCATGTAGGCAAAGTATCCTTTCTTCAGTACAGGATAGCTCTTTTAGCTTTCCTTGGCCATGCAGGCCCCCTCTTAACCCCACCCCCACCCGAGGACAGGTCTCTTCTTGGTCCTCTCATGACAGTATCTTCTGGCCTGCTCAGGACAGGCTCTTGGCAGCTCCCTCAGGACAGGCTCCTCTAAGGCCTGCCATCCATTACTACTGACTCTGTTGCAGGGTCCCTTCCAGGCCTGTCACAAGAAAGTGCCTGCCTTCTTTCTCTGCTTCTTCTCTCTGCTCTTCTTTTCTTGTGTTTCTTTCTGTCTGAAAAACAGACTAGTTGCTAGTTGGCTAGTTGGCTACTTCCATGGATTCACAACTCCTTATGAATTGCAAGGCATTGTTCCTTGCCACTAGACCACAAACTGACCAGTTCCCTGCTGGTAGGCCATAGACTCTTTATTTGCATAGCAGACAGTTTTCTCCTCATTTACAGAGTCCTTCTCCGACTCCACAGCACTTGGCTTTTTTATCACTAATTTATTTGCATGAGTATGTTGACCAAGGTGCATACAAATGATAGGCTAGGTGTAGCCCAGGGCCAGACAAGTAACTGAGTTCTTACATTTTGCCCAGGAAATGCCAATCATGTTGAAAAAAAAGTAACAAACATTATGGGGTAGAAAACTAGGGCAAACGGTAACTCTCCAGGGCTTAGGAACAATCTGTCAAGCTTTCTTTTCCCAAAGGACCAAGACAAAAGGGCACGTAAAGGAAACCATTTCATCACATCAAGATGTGCAGAGAAAGGCTTTACTCTCTGGTAACTACTTTTTCCCACCACAATGAAAGGTTTTCAAGATGCCGTGCCCTAAAGTCCAGATGAGGGAGATGTCACTGCTGGGCTTTGCTGCTGCTCCAATGCCCATGGGCCAGAGTAACTCAAGTAGGATAAGAAAATGTAAGAGCTAGGATCCTGAAATGCATGACTAGGCCTAGGCCAGCTATTGATCATGAAGATGCTGACTGTAAAGCAGAAAGGGGAGAATAACTGCTTGACTAGAATTGGTGAAAACTCACAAAATATTCACTTTGTGGCCTTATATGTTGTTATTATTAACTGCTATCAACTATGCCACTGACAGAAGACAACCTCATACACACTGTAGCCAAATGCAACCCAATCCTGTACCATCTCCATTGTAACCACAGGATTTTCACTGCTAATTTTTGGACACAGATTGTGAGGCTTTTCTCCCTAGTCTTTTGTAGTCTGGAAGCTCTGCTGAAACCTAGAAGTCATCAGTGACAGATTAGTAGTGATTCTCTGTAAGATTCATTGACTGAGAATATTCTGCATGGGAGGCAAAAGTTGTACCATGAACTACCACTCATACATCTTGTCCCATGCCCTTCTGACCTGATTTATCCTCCTAAAAATGGGTTATCAAAAGATTCAAGGGATGCCTCAGACATCAGACACAAGACAGCAAAACCATATTTTGAGAAATTTAAGTAAAACAAACCAAAACCATGCAGGGATTTAATTGTTCATAAAAAACAGATGGATTGAAAAATCAACAGGTAAAGAAAAATCTAGGCCCAATAAGCTTGGAGTTAATAAACAGCAGATGCACAAACTGGGAGTAAAAATATTTGGATCAGATTACCTGGACTGTTATTAAACATTTTAGGCACATTTGGCCAATTGCAGTACGTGTAAGGGACCCTGCATCACACATCTAAGAAAGAAAAGAACAAGGCCCTCAGTGTTGTGGGCAGGAAGGTCCTACAGGAGCACAGTGAACTGCATTCTAGAGAACCTCCAAATATAAAACGAGACGGCACTTGGCTTGGCTCTCATGTCTTACCACATTTTCAAATTGTTTGTATTCACTGCGTTCCTATTGGCAAATGACTTCTTATAATTAAAAAAGTGGAGGATCCAGTGAACTTAGCATGAAGCCGTGTAAAAATACTTCAAGCCAGTTAGGGGAATTCCTAGATTTGGAGACCCCTTCAAATAAATACCTCTTTCAAAATACCTCCATTAGCATCATTCAACATTTGTAAGCATTTTAATTACAGTTTTCAGAGTCAGTTATTGAGGCTTTACATAATCAGTATGTCAGCCATAAAGAAATAGAGTCTTGAAGGGATTTCAAAAATATTCTTCAAATGTATTCTACAAAATTGTCTTTTAGATGTGAAGATGAAATTAAGACATTCATAAATAAACAGAAGCTTAGAGGCCTTGTAATAACCAAGCCAAAACTACAAGAAATACTGAAAAGAGTTATTTGCTTAAAAACAAACAAACAAACAAAAAATGATTAAGGGGGACTATAAGGGTAGCTGCAAAGCACAATAACAATGTAGCATATCAAAACAAAAAAATGTAATACAGGAGTCTCAACAAACACAAAACCAACACTGAAAAAGATGAAAAGTCAACTCATAAGTAAGACTGAACCAGAAGAAAATATTAAGAGCAACATAGAATAGACCAGCACAAAAATAAATACTTCAAAATAACAGCAGTAAACACAGACCTATCAGTAATTATACAGAATGTAAATGGACTGAATGCTCTAATAAAGAGGCACTGAGTGACATCATGGACCAAAAGACACAATCCGTCTATATGCAGCTTGCAAGAAACACACTTCAGACTCAAAGATATGAACAAACTGAAAATTAAAGGATCAAATAATATATACCAAGCTAACAATATACAAAGAAGAGCATGTGTGGCAATATTAATCTCAGATAAAATAGATTTTAATGTAAAATCCACCATGGTGGACAAGGATGGTCACTATTTATTGCTGAAGGGTTCAATACATAAGCAGGACTTAACAATAGTAAATATTTATGTAACCACTACCAGAGCATCTAAATACATTGAACAAACATTGACTACATTGAAAAATGAGATAGACCACTCCACAATAACAGTGGGAGATTTCAATACTCCACTTTCAGTAATGGACAGATCATCCAGAAAAAAGCTCAGTAAAAACACAGAAGATCGTACTGCAGCTATTAAACAAATAGACCTCACTGACATATACAGAACTCTTTATCCATCAACTGATAAGTATACCTTCTTCTCTAATGTACATGGAACATGTTCCAGAATAGATCATGTGTTAGGACATAAAGCAAGTTTCAACAAAATCCAAACCATTGAATTATTGCAAAGCATCTTCTCAGACCACAAACCCATAAAAGTTGAAGTCAGTAGCAGAAAAAACACAGATAGAAATTTGAACTCATGGAAACTGAACAATATCTTGCTCAAAAAGCCATGAGTTATATAAGAAATCAAGGTCAAAATAAATAAATTTATGGACTCAAATGAGAATGAAAATACATCCTACCAGAACCTATGGGATACAGCCAAAGGAGTGCTCAGAGGTCAATTTGTCTCTATAAATGCACTTAATCTGGAATGAAGAGAGGACCCAAACTAAAGAATTGACCCTAGAGCTTGAACAAGTAGAAGGAGAGCAACAGAAGAAACCCTCAGGCAACTGAAGAAAACAGATAATAAAGATTAGAGCAAAAATAAATGAATTAGAGAATAGAAGAGCAATTGAAAAAAATAATAAAAGCAAAAGCTGGTTTTTTGAAGATATCAGCCAAGTTGATAAACCATTGGCTAATCTTACAAAAGAAAAACAGGAGAGGAAACAAACAACCTGATTAAGAAAGGAGATGAGAGATTCACAACGGACACAACAGAAATCAAAAGTATCATAACAGAATACTACAAAAGACTCTAACAGATTTGAAAGCCTAGAGAAAATGGACAAATTCCTAGATTCATATCAGCTACCAAAACTGTCCCAAGGAGAAGTAAAACAATGTAATAAACCCATCACAAAGGAAGAGATTGAAGAAGTCATCAAAACTACAATTAAAAAAGCCGCGGCTCAGATGGCTTCACCAAAGAATTCTGCAAAACTGTTAGTGAAGAGGTAATGCCATTGCTACTGAGTCTGTTTCACAGCATAGAAAGGGATGGAATACTTGCAAATTCATTCCATGAAGCCAGCATAACCCTGATACCAAAGCCAGGGAAAGATCCCACAAAGAAAGAAAATTACAGACAAGTATCACTCATAAACCCAGATGCAAAAATCTTCAACAAAATCCTTGCCAATAGAATACAACAACATATCAAAAAAATAATTCATCATGACCAAGTTGGATTCATACCTGAGATGCAAGCCTGGTTGAACATTAGAAAAACACTTAATGCAATCAACTATATATATAACACAAAAGATAAGAATCACCTGATATTGTCAGTTGATACAGAAAAAGCGTTCAATAAAGACCAACAACAATTCATACTGAACCCTCTCAGCAAACCAGGAATAAAAGGCAAATTCCTCAATGCAGTAAGGGGCATCCAAGCAAAGCCAACCACCTACATCATCTCAAATGGAGATAGACTGAATAATTCCCCTTAAGAACAGAACTAAACAAAGATGCCCACTCTCACCACTTCTAGTCAGCATTGTACTAGAAGTTCTGGCCAGAGGAATTAGGCAAGACAAAAAGATAAAGAGCATCTGCACTGGTAAAGAAGAAGTAGAAATCTCCTTATTTGCAGATAATATGATTGTATACACAGAGAATCCTAAACAACTCATAAGTAAATTACTTGAACTAATGGAAGAGGGTATAAGATAAACATAAGTAAGCCAGTAGGGTTCTTTTACCAACAAAGAGATCATCAAAAAAGAAATCACCAAATTAGTACCATTTACTTTAGCCCCTAGGAAGATAAAGTACCTAGGAATAAGTCTAACTAGAGAAATAAGAGACCTTTACAAACAGAACTACAAGATCTTACTACAAGAAGCTAAGAGAGACTTGCATAAATGGAGAAAACTACCTGTTCATGGATAAGAAGACTTAACATTGTGAAAACATCTATTTTACCCAAAGTGATCTACATATGCAATGCAATCCCAATAAAAATTCCAGTGATATTTTTTAATAAGATGGAGAAACAAATCACCAACTTTGTTTGAAAGGAAAGAAATCCAGGACAAATAAAGCACTACTAGAGGAGTGTAGTGGGAGGCCTCACACAACCTGACCTTAGTCAAAGTAGTCAAAACAGCTTGGTACTGGTACAAAAAGAGACACATAAACCAATAGAATAGAGTTGAGACCTCAGAGATGCCATCATCCTCCTATGAACAGCTGAGATTTGACAAAGGCCCTAAGACTTTAAACGGGGGTAAAAACAGTTTCTTTAACAAATAGTATTGGCAAAATTGGATATCCATCTGCAAAAAATTGAAACAAAACCAATATTTCACACTTTATACCAAAACCAACTTAAATCGGCTAAAAGACCTAAATATCAAACCTAAAATGATAAATATCATGCAAGAAAAAATACGGTCAACAATGCAGGTTTTAATGCAGCTTACATTTCAAAATCTGACAAAGAAAGTACAATCAACAGAAGAGAAAATAGATAAATGAGAATGACCAAGAATCAAAAACTTTTGTTCATCTGAAGACTTTATCAAAAGAATTAAAAGACCACCTACACAATGGGAAAAATTATTTGGCAACTACATGTTGGACTGATGTTTAGTCTCCATAATGTACAAAAAACCAAAAACCCACTGCTGTTGAGTCCCCTCTGACTCATAGCAGCTGTACAAGATACAACAAAATATCAACAAGAAAATGGTAAATAACCCAATTAAGCAATGGGCAAAGGAAATGGGCAGACACTTTACCAAAGAGGACATCCAAGCAGCCAAAGACATATGAGGAAATGCTCATGACCATGAGCTATTAGAGAAATCCAAATCAAAGCTATAATGAAATGCAATCTCACCCCAACAAGGTCGACCATGATCCAGAAAACAGAAAACAACAGATACTGGAAAGGATGCAGAGAGATTGGAACTATCCTACACTGCTGATGGGAATGCAAAATGGTACAACCTCTACGGAATGCAATTTGATGCTTCTTTTAAAAGGTGAAAATAGATTTACATTGGATTCACTAATCCCACTGCTTAGGACATATCCTACAGAATCAAGGGCAGTCACTTGAAAAGATAGATGCTCACAAATGTTTATTGCAGCAGTCCACAATAGCAAAAAAGATGGAATCAACCCAGATCCCCAACAACAGATGAATGGATAAATAAACTATGGCACATACACTCAATGCAACACTATGTAATGACAAAGAACAATGATGATTTTAGGAAGCATCTGATAACCTGGTTTCAATTGGAAGACATTATGCTGAGTGAGATCAGTCAGTGACAAAAGGACAAACATTGTATGAGAGCCCTACTGTAAAGACTTATAAATAGACTTATGTACAGAAGAAAAGACTCATTGATGGCTGCAATGGTGCAGAGGGAGGGAGAGGACTGGTCATAGATTAGTTAGTTGATGGAAATTTGCTTGGGTAAATATGGTGACAGCAAGCAGTAGAAAGAAGACCAATTTAATTGGGCTTCAACACAAACTGAAAACTCTTCTAACCTTGACCCAGTATTGCAAGGATAGAGTAGTAGGGTCGAGAGGATGGGAATCATGTTCTCAGGGAACATGCTGAGTAATTGGCATAGCCAGCCTATTGCTAAGAGAATCTTCTGTGCCCTATATTTGTGAGTCACGTCTGGGGTCTTAATGATCTCAACTCATCTGAAACAGATGATCACCAAGAACAACAAGTACATGAGAAAAAACACAGCCCAGGAGACAGAAGGACCCATGTAAATGGGTGTCTATGTCAACATGTGACCAGAAGAACCAGATGATGCCTGGCCACCACCAAAGAGAGCCGTGATAGGGCACACAAGATTGAGTGCCAGTGGCAACATGAGAAAAAGAGGAGTGCACCTCATGAATTCCACTAAGAGACTGCAACTGATAATCAGGCTGCCCTGAGTTTCCCCTGGGAGTATGGGCCCTGGACCTCCTGCTTCCCCTGACCAGAAAACATCACTGAGGTCAACTCTTCTGACAGCAATGGACTAGACTTGGGACCTAATGTGGTCATATTGTGTGTGTACTTTATAGTTCTATCAATCTATAGGGTGCTTTCTTACTGGCTTCTTACTAGAAGGGAGAGAAGAAGGTGGAGAGGAGGGGACAGGAGATTGTTAAGAGGATACAACACATGAGGGCGGCAGAGTCAAGATGGTGGACTAGACACACGTTTCCTTAATTCCCTCTGAAAGCTACAACCTGGATTAATAATTAAAGAGACTTCTTGATGCCCTGTGAGCCCTAGTACATGACATGGGGCTGCCAGTTTGGACTACATGCCACTGAATGGGAAACTTCTCTTTTGCTGACCCCCCACCCTTGTTGAATGGCTGGGTCTTCCAGACTGAAGGTAGCTGGTGTTTTTAACTTTTTTTCCTTTGTCTTAGGTGGCAGTCAAGTGTTAGGCTTACCTGGCAGCAGAGCTCAGCTGCACTGCTGATGTTATCAGCAGGCAGAATAGCCACATTTTGAGAGCTCAGCTCTGGACTCTGAGCACCTCAGCCCTCCACCCTTTCTTTCTGAACCACCACCACATACTCAGCTATTTCATAGCAGGTAGGAGAGCTTGTGAGGGATGCCATCTTGTTCAACTGGGAGGCAGAGTTACACAAATGGAGGCCTCAGGAGGGGTTAATTTCCAGGCTGGAAAGCAGTGCCACCCCAGAGAGTGCTTTCCCAATAAAAAAAGCTGTGTTTAGTGCAATGTAGCCTTATGGGTGGGGCCCAGCAGTGGATAACAGCAGGGCAGCAACATATCTACTCTGAACTAGATTATCACACCTGGCGATGGAGATGGAGGTACCTCCAATGCCAGCTGGAAAGAAGGGCTTGCACACCTGACTGATTTTGGAAGCTGTCAGATAGCTTTTACCTTTCAAAATAAGGCTGCCTAGAGAAATAACTGCAGTGCATCCTGACGGCTTCTCTTCCAGCCCTACTGATCCACATTGTAGGGTCAGCTGACTGCCCTCCAGTGACTCCATAAGTAGGGCTGCATCTTTGCTGACCAGGAGGTGGAGCCTGCTACCCCAAAGATTCCACTGGGCCCACTCACTGGAGTGCATAGAGGTGACTGGTGATCACCTTCCTCCTCAGATTGTGACTCAGATCCTGTTAAGACAACACCAGAGAAACTAAACAACTTCTAGATGCCCCCAAAGCAACAACCCCTAGCCAGACACTTGAAGAAAAATATACCCGTGGCTCCAAAAAGTTCCCAAAAGAAAGAACCAAAGAACTTCCTAGATGAAGCAGCCTTTCTGAAACTATCGGAGGTCAAGTACAAAAGTACTATATAAAGAGCCCTCCAAAACATTATACAAAATGCAGCAGAGGAAAATTTAAAATTAAACAAGCTGTTCAATCTGATGGAACACTAGTATGCTGAAATCTGACAGATCAATAAGAAAACTAAAGAACTAGACATTTCAATTCAAAGCCAAGAGAACAGAATTGAATAGCTGGAAAATATACTTTCTAACTTTGAAAACAGAGCTACTGACACCAGCATTTGTGAGGAGAAATCAGAAAAAAGAAACAAGAAAAATGAAGACACCTTAAGAAATGTGTGGGCTTCTATCAAGAGGAACAATCTACAACTAATTGGAGTTCCTGAACAGGGAGGGGCATCTGAAAACACAGCGAGTATTGTCACTGAGTTGTTGACAGAAAACTGTCCTGAAATTATGAAAGAAGAAAATCTGGATATTCAAGATGTGTATCAAACATGACACAATATAGACTCCAAAAGAAAGACACCAAGACATATTATAATCAAGCTTACCAAAATCAAACAAGCAGAAACTCGTAACGGCAGCAAGACTCAAAGCACAGCTAACACTCAGAGGGAAACCCTGTAGGCTTTCATCTGATTTCTCAGCAGAAACAATGATGGCACAGAGGCAGTGTGATGAAATATTCAAAGCCTTGAAGGAGAAAAACTTCCAACCAAGAATTATATATCCTGCAAAACTATCTTTCAAATATGAAAATGAAATTAAGACATTTGCAGATAAACAGAATCTCAGATACTTTGTAAAAACCAAACCAAAGCTACAAGAGATACTTAAAGAAGCCCTTGGCTTAGAAAAAACAAAACCATTAACTCTAAGTTTTAGGAGACAATACAGGACACATCATTAAAAAATCTAATCAGTTAGGGAAGGCATAAAATTCAACCAAATCTATAATATTAAAGGAAAGGACCCAGTGATCATATCATGAAAACTATAATACCACCACATTAAAAAGAGGGCTGTAGTACAGTATAGTCCTTCCAGATGGAGAGGAAGTTATTAAGATATGTAGAACTTAAAATTGGGAATAAACATAGATTATTAAGGGGCAGCCTAGGGGGAGCAGCAAAGAACAACAAAGATGCAACATATCGAATCAAGAAAAGTAATAATACAGGAGTCTCAACAAACACAAAACCAGCAGTGAAAAGGGTGAAAAATCAACCCATAAAGAACATCCCATAATAGAATATTAAGGGCAACAGAGAAAACATCAATATAAAAATAAATACATCAAAATCACAGCACTAAACATATACTCTGGGAGTCAGTTCTACCCTGGCCCCTAGGGTCATCATGAGTTGGATCTGACTCGATGGCACTTGGCTGGCTTGGCTATCAATAATAGCACTGACTGTAAATTGACTGAATGCTCCAATAAAGAGAGAATGAGTAACATCTTGGATCAACAAACAACCCATCTATATGTTGCTCACAAGAAACTCACCTTAGATTAAAAGATAGGAATGAACTGAAACATAAGGGATGGAATAATATATAACAAGCTAACAATATACAAAGAAGAGCAAGTATGGCAATACTAATCCCAAATAAAATAGGTTTTAATATAAAATCTGCCATTGTGGACAAGGATGGACACTATTTATTGCTGAAAGTTTCAATATGCAAGCAAGACTTAACAGTATTAAATATTTATGCACCCAATACTAGAGTGTCTAAATACATCAAAGAAACACTGACTACATTAAAAAATGAGATAGATAACTTGACAATAATAGTGGGAGACTTCAACACTCCACTTTCAGTATTGGACAGATCTTCTAGAAAAAAGCTCAATAAAAACACAGAAGACGTGATTTCCACAATTAACCAACTAGATCTCATTGACGTACACAGAACTTTCTACCCATCAGCAGATAATTGCACCGACTTCTCCAGAGCACATGGAACATTTTCTAGAATAGACCATGAGTTAGGACATAAAGCAAATCTCAACAAAATCCATACCACTGAATTATTGCAAAGCATCTTCTCACACCATAAAGCCATAAACGTCAAAATCAATAGCAGAAAAAACATAGAGAGAAATTGGAACTCATGGAAACTGAACAACATCTTTCTCAAAAGGCCATGGGTTATAGAAGAAATCAAGGAAGAAATAAATAAATTCATGGATTCCAATGAGAATGAAAACATTTCCTACCAGAACCTACGGGATACAGCCAAAGCAGTGTTCAGAGGTCAGTTTGTCCCTATAAATGCATGTATCCGGAAGGAAGAAAGCTCCCAATCCAGAGATTTAACCCTAGATCTTGAACAAGTAGAAAGAGAGCAACAGAGGAA
The DNA here is from genome assembly GCA_028571685.1 of Heterohyrax brucei. Classification (NCBI taxonomy): domain Eukaryota; kingdom Metazoa; phylum Chordata; class Mammalia; order Hyracoidea; family Procaviidae; genus Heterohyrax; species Heterohyrax brucei. Next base: position 125,945,462 of record CM053150.1, on the reverse strand, counting down.
CACCTCAAGCACCACCAGAAAACAGATCATAAAGATTAGGGCAGAACTAAATCAATTAGAGAACAGAAGAACAATTGAAAAAATTGATAAGAATAAAACCTGATTTTTAGAAAAGATCAACAAAATTGATAAACCAGTTGCTAAACTTAGTGAAGAAAAACAGGAAAAAAACAAATAACCCCAGTAAGAAGTGAAATGGGAGATGTCACAACAGAACCAATGGAAATTAATAGCATGATAGCAGAATAACACAAAAGACTGTAGTCTAACAGACTACAAACCTAGAGGAAATGGACAAATTCCTAGATTCATATCACCTATCAAAATTATCACAAGGTGAAGGAGAACAACTTAATAAAGCCATGACAAAGGAAGAGGTTGAAAATTTATCAAAAAAATTCCAGCCAAAAAAAGGCTTGGCCCAGATGTCTTCACCACAAAGTTCTACAAATCTTTTAGAGAACAGTTTACTCCAATACTACCGAGACTATTTCACAGCATAGAAACGGATGGAATACTCCCAGATTCATTCATGATGCCAGCATAACCCTGATATCAAAGCCAGACAAAGAGCCCAAAAAGAAGAACTACAAACCAATATCACTCATGAACCTCTTCAACAAAATTCTTGCCAATAGAATTCAACCACATATTTAAAAAAACAGTTCATTACAACCAAGGTGGATTGATACCAGGGGTGCAAGGCTGGTTCAACATCAGAAAAACAATAAATGTGATCAACCACATAAATAACACAAAAGATAAGAATCACCTAATTTTGTCTATTGATGCAGAAAAGGCATTTGATAAAGTCCAACACTCTTTCATGCTAAAAACTCTCAGCAAAATAGGAATAGATGGCAAATTCCTCAATGTAATAAGGGCCTTTTACACAAAACCAACTGCCTACATCATCCTGAGTCAAGACAGACTGACACAGTTTTCTTTGAGAACAGAAACTAGACAAGGATGCCCACTCTCACCTCTCCTATTCAGCATTGTACTAGAAGTTCTATCCAGAGCAATGAGACAAGACTGAGAAATAAAGGGCATCTGCATCAGCAAAGAAGGAAAAAAATCTCCCTATTTGCAGTTGATATGATCGTATATGCAGAGAATCTGAGAAAATCCATAAGTAAACTACTCAAACTGATAGAAGAGTTCAGTAAATTCTCAGGATAGAAGTTAAATATAAGTAAATCAGTAGGATTCCTTTATACCGACAACAAGATTGTTAAGGAAGAGATTACCAAGTAAAAACCATTTACTATAGTCCCTAAGAAGATAAAGTACCTAGAAATTAATCTAACCAGAGAAATAACATACCTTTACAAAGAGAACTTAAACCCTTACTACAAGAAACTAAGAGAGACTTACATAAATGGAGAAACCTACCCTGCTCATGGATAGGAAGACTTAACATTGTGAAAATGTCTATTTTACTCAAAGAAATCTACTTATATAATGCAATCCCTATACAAGTTCCAGAGACGTTTTTTTAGTGAGATACAGAAACAAATGACCAACTTTGTCTGGAAAGGGAAGAAGCCCTGGATAAGTAATGTACCACTAAAGAAGAACACACTGGGAGGCCTCTCATTATCCAACTTCAAAATCTATTACACTGCCACAGTAGTCAAAACAGCCTGGTGCTGGTACAAAAATAGACAGATAAATCAATGGAACAGAATCGATACCCCAGAGACGACACCATCTGCCTATGAACAGCTGATATTCAACAAAGGCCTAAGACATTAAGCTGGGGCAAAAACAACCTCTTCAACAACTGGTGCTGGCAAAATTGGATATCCATCTGCACTAAATTGAAACAAAACCCATGTCTTACATCTTATAGAAAAACCAACTCAAAGTGGATAAAAGATCTAAATATGAAATCTAAAACGGTAAAGCTCATCCAAGAAAAAGTAGGAATAACAATGGAAGTTTTAATACATAACGTAGACAGACTTCAAAATCTAGGAAACCACAATCAACAGAAGGGAAAATAGATAAATGGGAACTATTAAGAATCAAACACTTTTGTTCATCCAAGGCTTTACTAAGAGAATTAAAAGGCCACCTACAGAGTGGGAAAAAATATTGGGCAACTCTATGTCAGACCAATGCCTAATCTCCATAATCTATAAGGTACTACAAAATATCAATAAGAAAAAGATAAATCATCCAATTAAGCGATGGGTAAAGGAGATGGACAGACACTTCTCTAAAAAGGAGATCCAGGCAGCCAAAAAACACATGTGGACATGTTCACAATCATTAGCTATTAAAGAAATTCAAATCAAAATTACAGTGAGATACCATCTCAGCCCAACAAGTTTGGCCATGATCCAAAAAATGCAAAACAACAAATGCTAGAGAGGCTGTGGAGAAATTAGAATTTGGTGGGGCTGCAAAATGGTGCAACCTCTTTGGAAAACAATCTGATGCTTCCTTAAAAAGCTGGACATAGACATATCATTTGACCCAGTAATTCCACTACTTGGAATATGTCCTACAGAATCAAGGCCATTCACACCAACTGATACATGCACACAAATGTTTATCACAGCACAGTCCACAACAGCAAAAAGATGGAATCAGCCCAGTTGCCAAACAACAGATGAATACTCAATAGCACACTATCCAATGATAAAGAGCAAAGATGATTTCAGGAAACATCTCATAACCTGGTTTCAACTGGAGGACATTATGTTGAGTGAAAGCAGTCAGAGAGAAAAGGACAAATATTGTATGAGACTCCGATAAAAACTTAAAAACACACTTACACATAGAAGAAAGGACTCTTTGATGGCTGCAAGGGTGATAAGGGAGGAAGGGTAAAGGGGGGAGGGTTTAGATTAGACAGTTGATAGAAATTTGTTTGTACGAAATCAGTCACAGCACACATTAGAAAGAAGATCAATATTAACTGGACTTCAACACAACTTGAGAACTCCTCCCATCTTAACCAGGGGCAGGGGGATGGGGCCCATTCTCTCAGGGGAAACAGGCCATTTGTTACAATTAGTGTTTTGCTAATGAGGACTCCTGTATCCCACATTGGTGAGTGGCATCTGGGGTCTTAAAAGTTGCTAAACTGTCGTCTGAGGGTACAGCAAATGTTCCGAATTCAGCAGGAATGGATGATCACTGAGGTCCAAAACAACATGGGGGAAAGAGAACCCATAAGACAGAGAGACCCACATGAGTGGGGGTCTACAATGACTTGTGCACATAAGAATTGGATGGTGGCCGGCCACCACCAGTGACAGTTGTGATGGAGCTCACAAAATTGAGTCTCACTGGCAACACAAGAATAAATAGGGATGCACCCTGAGATCCACTAAAAGACCACAATTGATGGTCCAGGGGCTTTGGAGTTCCCCTGGGAGCATGACCCTGGCCTTGATGTTTCCCCTGTCCATAAATGATAATGAAGATCAACTCTTTGGACAGCAATGGATTGGACTTGGTGATGCAGAGTGACCATATCTTGTGGGCACTTTATGGTTCTATGCCCTAGGGTCGCCATGAGTCAGATCCAACTTGAAGGCACTTGGCTGGCTGGCTGGCATCTGTAGAATATCATCCTGTTGATCTCTTATTGGAGGGAGGGGAGTGGGTGGAGAGGAGGGGATAGGAGACTGTTGGGAGGATCAGACATGTATGGAGCAGAGAGGTAGAGTCTGCTGTCACTGGGTGGGGAAAGCAGTGAGGGCTGCATATAGGTGAGCATGCAAATTTATATGGAAATGTACATTTGCATTCAATCATAATAAAAAAAAGAAAAGCAGAAGTAAAAAAAAAAGAGAAAATTAAACAAGAATCTACTGCAATACACCAAAAGAGACCTACATAAGTGAAGATACCTATCTTGCTCATGGATGCAAAAACTCAACATCATGAAAATATCCGTTATATCCACAGTGAGCTATAGATAAAATGTGATCCCAATACAGATTCCAATCACATTTTTTTATGACATTGCAAAACTAATCACCAACTTGGAAAAGGAAAAAGGCCCAGATAAGTGAAGTATTACTGAAGAAGAATAAATTGTGAGGCCTCACGCTATCTAACTTTAGAACCTATTACACTTCCACAGTAATCAGAACAGCCTGGTACTGGTCACACTACAAAAACAAATACATAGACCAGTGGAATAGAGTTGAGAATCCAGAAACAACATCACTAATCTATGAGCAATTGATATTTGACAAATGCCCAGAGTCCGTGAACTGAGGAAAAGGCAGTCTCTTTAACAAGTGATGTTGACATAACTGGATATCCATCTGCAAAAAAAATAAAACAAGACCCATGTCTCACACAATGCACAAAGCCAACCCAAAATGAATCAGAGATCTAAATATCAGATCTAAAACAATTAGGATCACAGATAAAAAATAGGGACAACACTGGGAGCACTACTACAAGGCATACAGATCACAAAACATTAATAAGAATACACAGACAACAAAAGAGAAAATAGTTAACTGAGAACTCCTAAAGATAAAACATTTATGCTCATCCGAAGACTTCACCAAAAGAGAAAAAAGACAACCTATAGAACGGGAAAAATATTTTTGGCTACTGCAAACCCAGTCAGTATCTAGTCTCTGTAGTCTACAACAAAGTGGAAAACCTCAAACATAAAAAGACAAGTAAAAAAATTAAAAATGGACCAGGGGCATGTGGAGCCAAAATGATGGACATGTCACATGTCTCTCGAGTCCCTCTAAGAACCAAAGCCTAGAAAAACAACTGCCTGAACAAAATGGACATTTTAAGAGCCCAGTATCAGGCAGAAAGCAGTGAGATAACACTGGACAACAGAAAGGGCAACAATTACCATTGTAAGAAGTGAGATGGCAGTGCAAAGGGTACTGGTTCTGCTGCCATGGCAAGAAAGGCTACACAGAGTAGCTGCTTAAGAAAGCTGCACCTAGAGAACACAGTGGTGGGTGGCAGCTGAGTACAGCAGCATCCTCCCCTCACTTCCCTGAGTTATGCCATTTTGGTGCACTACCTGGACCAGAACTGGGATTGTATGTGTGTGCCCTGAGCTTTTTCCCAGGATTCAGGGGGGAAACAAAGGGAAGGGTGGAAGAAAACCTCTGCTGAGCCAGGCAATCACTGCATCTACAAAGCACCAAGTGAATCCCACACATTCCAAGAGAAGTGCTTGGGATATCCTGGGGCTCAATCCTTTCCTATGTGCTGACTTCCCTCACTGCCTTCAGCCTTTCCCACTTACCTCTTGGCTTTACACTGTAGGCTAAATCCTGGTGCACTACTTGGGTGGAAGTGGGATATTTTACTTGTGTGCCCTGAGCATTTCTCCTGGACTTGGAGAGGGAAACAAATGGAGGGGTAGATGACAAATTCCACCGGCTCCTCAGAGCTACAGATTGCTGCACTTACTGAAGGGTTATAAGCTAAGTGTGCATTATCTTCTGTGACTCAAACCTTTCCTATGCACCACTTCACTTCCTACACCTAACCTTTGCCCCCTCCCTTCTGTGCTCTGTACCAGATCTAAATTCTAGAGCACTACCTACTTCAGAAGTGGGATATTTTATGTCTGTGTCCTGGGCTTGTTTCCCAGACCAGCAGAGGGAAACAAAGGAAGGCTGGAAGAAGAATTCCAATGGATCCCATGAGCCAGCAGCTCCTCCTACATCTTTCAGTGAAGTCATCACTCCAAGCATCAGGTGACAGGGCATCGTAATTATTAAGACTCTAATAATCTCTATAGTTTAAACAACTAGACTACATGGTGAGTCAAACCAAATTAACACACATAGACACACAGACACACACACTTACATAAGTTAGACTGCAATAACCTAACAATCACAACAGTTTTCTGATGGTTTGGAGACAACAATCTCCAACCATTAAAGGAGCAGACCATCGTGCTCCAGAAAACTCCCAAAATATAGAATAAAAAATTTTCCAGATGAAGAAGCCTTCTCAAAATTATTGACACAGAATACTAAAGAATTATATAGAGAGCCCCTCTAGATCTTTGATGGAGATTATAGACAAAATGCAGCAGAACAAAATGAAAAATTAAGCAAGCTACATGAATTGCTAGAACAATGATCTAACATTCAACAGATCAATAACAAAATCACAGACAATTCAATGGAAAGTCAAAGAGTAGGACTGAGGAAGTGAAAAACAGAATTAGTGAGACTGCAGATCAAGCAACTGATACCAGCATTTATCAGGAGAAATCAGATAAAAGAAGAAAAATGGAGAATCATTAAGAGTTATGTGGGGCTCTATCAAGAGAAACAACTTATGAATAATTGGAGTACCAGAATAGGGAGGACAGAAGAATATACAGAGAGAATTTTTGAAGAGATGCTGTCAGAAAACTTCCTCTGACATCAAGAAAGATGAGACAATATCTATCCAAAATGCTCATGAAACTCCACAAAAGGTAGACCTGAAAAGAAAGACACCAAGACATAATTAAGCTTAACAAAACGAAAGGCAGCTAGGCTTAAATCAAAACTAACTTACAAAAGAGAGTACATTAGATTGAGCTCCCATTGTGTCTCCAAAACCAAGTTGATAAGAAGGCAATGGGATGACATATAGAAAGTCTTGAAGGAAGAAAAAATTCCAACTAAGCATTATATATCCTGCAAAATTGTCTCTCAAATGTGATGGTGAAATTAAGACATTCCCAGATAAACAGAAGCTTAGAGACTTTGCAAAAAGCAAACCAAAATTACAAGAAACACTAAAGGAATTCTTCAGTTAGAAAATCCAGCAGTCTCACTTCTCAGAATATATCCTAGAAAAATAAAACCTCCCACACAAATAGATACATGTACACCAGTGTTCACTGCAGCACTATTCACAGTGGCAAATGGACGGAATCAATTTACATGCCCATTGACAGGAAAAATGGATAAAGAAAGTAGGGTAGATTCACACAATGAAGTATTATTATTCAATGATAAAAAACAATGATGAATTTGAGAAACATCTCATGAAATGGAATAATCTGGAAGACATTATGCTGAATAAAATTTGTCAGCTGGGAAAGGACAAATACTATATGAGACTGCTGTTACAAGGACTCAAGAAATAGTTTAAACACAGAAGATAGTATCTTTGATGGTTACAAAGGGAGATGGCAGGGAGATGGATATTCACTAATTAGATAACTGACAAGAATTATTTTTGGTGAAGGGAGAGACAACACACAGCAGAGGAGAAGTCAGCACAAATGGATTTAACACAAAGTTTAGAAATATTTTAAATATTTTCTGCTATCCTCTCTGTTCCAGCACTCCAATTATTCATAAATTGTTCCTCTTGATAGAGCCCAGCATAACTCTTAATGATTCTCCATTTTTCTTGATTCTTTTATCTGATTTCTCCTGATAAATGCTGGTATCAGTTGCTTGATCTTCAGTCTCACAAATTCTATTTTTCATTTCCTCAATCCTACTCCTTTGGCTTTCCATTGAATTGTCTAACTCTGTGATTTTATTATTGATCTGCTGAACATTAGATCATTGTTCTAGCAATTCATGTAGCTTGCTTAATTTTTCATTTTGTTTTGCTGCATTTTGTCTATGATCTTCATCCTAAGATCTAGAGGTGCTCTCTAGAAGACTAAGGTGTGACTGATCAAGCTGTGGTATTTTCAGTCACATCATATACATTCAAAAGCTGGACAGTGAATGAGAAAGATGGAAAAAGAAGTGCTGCCTTTGAATTGTGGCATTAGAAAAGAATATTGAATTTACCATGACATACCAAGAGAACAAACAGATCTATCCTGGAAGAAGTACAACTGGAGTGTTTCTTGAAGGCAAAATTGGTGAGACTGCAGGTTACATACTTTGGTCATGTTATCAGGAGGGATCAATCCCTGGAGAGGGGCATCATGTTTGGTAAAGTGGGGGGTAAGTGAAGAAGAGAAAGACCCTCAAGGAGATGGATTGACACTGGCTGCAACAGTGGGCTTAAGCATGGTGCAGGACTGGGAAGTGCTTTTTTATTCTGTTGTACTTAGGGTTGCTATGTGTCAGAACTGACTTGATGGCACTTAACAATGGTGACAACAACAGCAACATGAGACCAAAAAAACTAGATGCTGTCTGGCCACCATCTAAGACTGCTCTTATGTGGAATTCAACAAAGAGTCCATGATGGAGCTGGAGAAATGTGAGATGTAAAACTTGGACTCTAGTAAGAAGACCAGACTTGATCTGACGGACTGGGGGGTCTCCAGGTGACATGACGCCCAAACTCTCTGTCAACCCAGAACTGAAATCATTCTGGAAGCTAACTCTTCAGATAAAGACTGAACCGATACATATGACATAAAATGATACTGGTGAAAATTCTGCTGCTTGGATTAGGCACACACAGCAGGAAACCAACTGCGAAGCTGCTGTTTGGAGGTGAGGGGAAACAGTGAAGGAGTATAGGCAGTGGTTAAATGAACATGAGATACATGAGTCTGAGGGGAGGAATGTGTTGTCTCAGTGTGGGTAGAGCAGCTAGGGTCGTACAGCAAAGTGTGTGAAAGTTTTTGTATGAGAAACTGACAGTAATTGTAAATTGTAGCTTAAACAATTTAAAAAAAACTAAGCTGAGTCAGATTTCTGGTTGTAGTAGAAAAATATCAGAGAACTGTCTTCAGGAAACAGGCAGGGTATGCCAAGTAGAAACCATTACTTAAGTTGTATCTCAGAGGAACTGCAGAGGGCACTAATGAATACTGAGTATTTTGCATTATAAATCATTTAAAATGTTAATTATCTTCATTGTATTATGATGCAATACAGTAGTTCTGGCTTGCCAACCACATATTATTCTTGCCCTAACTTCTATTCCACAAAATTGTGAAACTGATCAGGGCAGATATATATTTTGTGTTCTGGCTAATGCCTACTAGTTCCTGTGTCTTTGTCCTTCTGTTCTCTGTATATTTTATCTTATAAAAAAACTTAATCACACACAAAAATAAAATAAAATAAAATTTAATCTGTTGGCTTTGTAAATATCTAAAAATTTTAATTCCCTTTGTTGGCTAAAAGCTAACAAGACTTGAAATACTGCTGAAGACAAAAGGCTGTATGGATTACATCTCAACATAAATAAAACAAAAATCCTCAGAACTGGACCAATAAGCAACATCATGATAAATGAAGAAAAGGCTGAAGTTGTCCAGCGTTTCATTTTGCTTGGATCCACAATCAAGGCCCACGGAAGCAGCAATAAACAAATGACATATTGCATTGGGCAAATCTACAAAAGATCTCTTTGAGGTGCTAAAGAGTAGAGATGTCACTTTGAGGACTAAGGTGCACCTGACACAAGCCATACTATTTTCAGTCACATCATATGCATGCAAAATCTGGACAATGAATAAAGAAGACCAAAGAAAAATTGATACCTTTGAATTATGATATTGACAAAGAATATTTAGTATACTATGGACTGCCAGGAGAATGAACAAATCTGTCTTGGAAGAAGTATAGCTGGTGTGCTCCTTGGAAGGAATAATGGTAAGACTTTGTCTTATATACTTTGGACAGATTATCAAGAAGAACCAGTGCCTGGAAAAGGACATCCTGTTTGGTAAGGTAGAGGGTCAGTGAATGAAAGGAAGACCTTTGGCTAGATGGATTGACACAGTGGCCACAACAGTGGGCTCAAATACAGGAACAATTGTGAGGATGGCACAGGACAGGGTAGTGTTTCCTTCTGTTTCACACAGTAATGACTCAGAACCAACTTGATGACACGTAACAACAACACATTGTTAAGAGTGTGCCAAAGGTACCATCTTTTACTGCTTATGAGAAAATAAATTGGTCACATTTCCATGTGAGATTTTTTTCCATCAGTTATTTGCACAACATTATGTACTTCCGCATTGTTTACAGTGTAAGAAATTGTAAGCAACCTGATTTTCCATCAAAATAAGATGTGTCAAATGAATTGGAGCACACATAAACCCACTGCCATCAAGTCGATTCCAACTCATAGTGATCCTATAGGACAGAGTAGGACTTCTCCACAGTTTCCAAGGAGCACCTGGAGGATTTGAACTGCTGGTCTTTTGGTTAGCAGATGTAGCCCTCAACCACCATGGCACCATGGATTTTGGAGCACACAGACAAAATGGAGTAATTGACTTATACAGTTATGAAACATGTTGTAAACTTTTTATTTACTCTGCTGACTAGAACTTCAAGGTATATGGTTTAGTGAAAAAGAGCACGATAGAGAATCACAGGTATACCAACAATTGGCTAAGCTGCGGGAGAAATATGTAGGTAGTCATATATATTATGTGTAATTATAATGTGAATGTTAGTAGATACGTGAATGTTAAAGACGTGATGAGGGCTTAGAAAGAAACAAAGAACATGCTACTGGAAACTGGTGTAATGGTAGTCATTACATAATGGGTGGAACTTAACTGAGTTATGTCCTACTGTTAATATGGAAAGCATAACTTGTAAGCAATTAATTCCCTTATGTAACTGAGAAGAATTCCAAGCAAAGTGTTGAAGGTGTGATTTTATTTTTCTATAGTTTCTCCTCTGCAATTTCAGCAAACCCAGAAGTGGAGTTGAGATTATCTAAGAAAGATGTGAAGAAGATTCTCTTGTCTGATGGTGTAAATTACTGTGATACACATGGGAGACTCCAAAGTTTTTAGACTGTTATAGCAACAGGAACACCGCCAACCTGGACTGAAGACAGTTGCTGTGGATTGAATTGTATTTCCCCCAAAATCTGTGTAACATGTTGGCTTCACCATGTTTCTTGTACTGTGTGATTTTTCCTGTATTTTGTAAATACTGTCTGTACGATGTTAATGAGGGAAGAGGAGCAGTGGTTGTGTTAGTAAGGTAGGACTCAATCTAAGAGATTGCATAGTATTTTGAGGCAATCTCTTGAGATGTAGAAGAGGATATATGCAGAGGGATGGGTGGAAAAAGCAGCACCTGAAGCAGAGTGTTCTTGGGACCTGGGGTCCCTTCGCCTGGGAAGCCCTCAACCAGGAGAAGATTGAGAGCAAGGACCTACCTTCCAAGCTGATGGAAACAGAAAACAAAAACCTCCTGAATTTGAACTTTTAGTCTACTATACTGTGAGGAAATAAATCTCTCTTTGTTAAAACCATCCTCTTGCGGTATTTCTGTTGTAACGGCACTAGATGACTAAGGCAACAGTGAAGGGACTAAATGAAGAAGGCTGTTGGACTTACGAGGTTCTTTAGGCAAAAAGAGGGCCAATAAAGCTACTCAACTATAAACATAATGCTACATTTCAACAAAGAGGAAGAATTACTCCTAGGGTCAAACATCAACTCACAGAGTATTATTTCTAGGTCTTGAATCCTAATGATACCTTGCCCTGCTAGATTTCTGTATTCCCTAGAACTGGTTACTGCTTTCTACTTTCACCCTTATGGAATAAGAGTGTCTGTAACTGTTAAAATCATTAAAAAAATTATTGTGTTTTAGGTGAAAATTTACAGAGCAAGTTAGTTTCCTATTCAATAATTTGTAAAGTGTTTCCATGACATTTGGTGCATTACCCACATGTCAGCACTCTCCTCATTTCTGTCCTGTATTCTGTATTTATTTTGTCTGAATTTTCTACTCTTCCCTTCCTTCTCATTTTGCTTTTGGGCAAATTTTGTCTTTTTTATGTCATATAATTGGTTGTTCTAAGGAATATATTCCTCTCCAGTACTATTGTTTATTTTATAGGTCTGTCTATGTTTGAAAGGTGGTCTCCAGGAATGGCTTCAGTTTCAGGTCAGAAGGGTGTCTTAAGGCATAGTCTTGAGGGTACCTGCAGTCTCTGTCAGACTAGTAGATATGATCCTTTTAGTGAATTTGATTTTTTTGTTGTGTGTTTTTTTCTCCGCTCTGTCCAGAATCCTTTCTTGTGATATGAATCAGAGCAGTAGCTGTGCACCATCCATTTCTTCTGATTTTGAGGTTGTGTAGACTGTGGTTCATGTGGTCCACGTTTTCTTCTTACTAATTTCTCCCTTGTGTTTTTTTGTTTTCTTTGCCCTTCTTGCAATGGATAGGAAGAAAATGTGAGTTGTATCTTAGATGACTGCTTGCAGGCTCTTAAGACAGCAGACACTATTTACCAAAATAGGATGGAGAACATTGTCTTTATAAACTATGTTGTGCCAGTTGATGTAGATGTCCCACAAGTCTAGGGTCTTTTGCCTTTAAGGATAGGAACTTTGGCCTGCAAGGTATTTGGTTATGTCTAGGGTCATGAGTCGGATCCGACTCGGCGGCACTTGGCTAAGAAGTTGTCTTGACTATGTCTGTTGTGTGCTTTCTTATCTATATTAATATACATGCAACACCTGTGTTTATGTCTGTAGAAATATCCACAACCAAACCTGTATCTGCAGTTGAGTGGGTACTCTTACACCCTCCCACATCTCTGTAGGATACCTATCTACCTATGTATCTATTTGTAAATTATTGTTTGTTAATACTATGGTTGCAGAATTACCTGTTACAGTAAATACCTTAGTTGACCTTTTTATTCTTGTCTTTCCGTGTCTTCTTTTGTCTTGGTGATGCTGTATTGACTTCCCCCACATCGTCTATTGTTTTTCCCTTTACCAGCATTAACACGTTTTCTATCTAGTTAGTCATTTTTCCTCTTCCTCTCTCCCACCTCTAGTGATATCAAAATTTTTTGCATGTAATCTTTTCCTACATTTTTTGTAATAGTAGTCTCATAAAATATTTGTCCTTTTGTGACTTCTTTCCCTCACCATAATGTCCTTCAAAGTCACCCATGTTATGTGATGCTTTATGTATCTACCATTATACTTAATTGGTATATAGTATTCCATTGTGTGTATGCACCACATTTTGTTTATCCATTCTTCTGTTGATGGGCATTTATGTTGTTCCCAACATTTTGCTATTGTGAATGAACATGATTGTGCATATGTCTATTCCTGTTGTTTTATTCAGCTAATGCTGCTATAGCAGAAACACCACAAGTGGATGGCTTTAAAAAGAGAAATTTTATTTTGTCACAGTTCAGTAGGCTAAAAGTCCAAATCCAGGTTGTCAGATCCAAAAGAAGCCTTTCTTGGCTGAAGGAAGGTCCTCATCATCAACCTTCCCCTGTATTGAAAGCTTCTGAGGTGAAGGGTCCTTTCCAAAGGACATGCAGAGCTCCTGGCACTGCTTTCTTGTAGTATGAGGTCCCCAAATATCTCTGCTAGCTTTTCTTCCTTACATTTCAGAAGACTGCCTCAAGGCACACAAAACAAACTTACACACTGAATCCTGTTCTACCAACACAACTACTGCCCATCTACCCTGATTAACATCATAGAGGCAGGAATTCCAACAGGGAGGAACATCACACAATACCAGGAATCCTGGCCCAGCCAAATTGCCACAGATTATTTGGAGTGCAAGATTCAATCCATGATGCATGGCTCTTGTTTCTTTAGGGTATACACCTAGGAGTCGGGTTACTGAACCAGGGTATTTCTGTTCTAGCTTTGTAAGAAAGCATCACGTCATTTGCTATAGTGATTGTACTGTTTTACAGCCACCACCAGTGTATAAGAGTTCCAGTCTCCCCACATCATCGTTTGTTTCCTTTCTTTCTTTCTCTTTTTTCTCTTTTTGATTAGTGCCATTATTGTTGGGAGGAGATGTTATCTCAGTGTAGTTTTGATTTGTATTTCTCTAATGGCTAATGACTGTGAAAATTTCTTCATGTGTTTGTTGGCCACACGAATGTCTTTGATGAAGTGTTTGTTTATACAAATCCTTTGCTCATATTTTAGGTAGATTATTTGGCCTTATACTGTTGAGGTGTTGAAGTTGTCTATAAATTCTAGAGATTAGACCCTTGTCAGATATGCCATAGCCAAAAATTTTTCTCAGTCTGTGGTGGGGAGAGAATGACATGGAACAAAAGGCAGAGACATACCAGTCTGAGGGTCCTGTGAAGTTTATTCAAAGAGAACAGGATTGGAGCCAAGGGGTGGTTCAGGCCGCCCATGGCCAGTAGGGTAAGGTTTCTATAGTTTTACATTTACAATGAGGTAGTATGGGGTGAGGGGATTTATGATTTGATAAGGAAAGAAAGTTAATTAAAATATAAGAGGGCGTGGCAAGAAATTCTGGTAAGGGGAGTTACGGTCTGATACAGAAAAAGTGTTGATTAGAAGGGGGGTAATGTTTGTTTGTGGTCAAGGTCTGATAGGGGAAGGGCTTTGATTAGGAGTTTGGGGGTGGTAGGCATAAAGTTTTGTTTGTGGTCAAATTGCTGTGGGCTGTTTTTGGGTAATGGCAGAGGAAGATGGCTTATGCTAAACCTTTCTGAATTCAAGGGACAGAGTTCCCTCAACCAGCAGGTTTTCCCTTTATTCTTGGAGAAGTTTTTTAATGAGCATAAGTGTTTAATTTTTAGGAGGTTGCATTTATCTTCTGCTGTTTGTGCATTTTGTTATGTTTGGTATCCTGTTAATGCCAAATATTAGGGACACTGTTGTTGTGCTTGTTTTTTCTCCCATGATCTCTATAGTTTTAAGTTTTGTATTTAGGTCTTCGATTCATTTTTAGTTAGTTTTTGTGTATGGTGTGAAGTATGGGTCACGGTTCATCTCTGTACAGATAGATATACAGTTTGGCCAGAATCATTTGTTGAAGCAAACACCTCTTTCTCATTTAATGGACTTTAGTCCTTTGTTGACGATCAGCTGTTCATCGGTACAGGAATTTACATCTGGGTTCTCAGTTCTGTTTCAGTGATCTGTGTTTCTGTCGTTGTGCTGTGTGACTGTTTTGACTACTGTGGCTATATAATAGGCTCTCAGGTCAGATACCGTAAGGCTTTATACTTTGTTCTTCTTCAATAATGCTTTCCTTATTGAGACTTTATTTGTTTTCGTATAAAGTTGCTGATTACTTTTTCCATCTGGTTGAAGAATGCTGCTGGGATTTAGCATTGGATTGCGTTATATCTATGTATCATTTTGGGTAGTATATTTTCACAATGCTAACTCTTCCTATCCAAAAATGTGTTATGTTTTCTTTCTACTTTTGTATTGTAGTTCTCTTGTGGTTTCTTGCAATAACGTTTTGTAGTTTTTGTTTGCCTAGGTCTTTTGCATCCCTGGTTAGATTTATTTCTAAGTAGTTTATCTTTTGGGAGGCAACTGTAAATGGCGTTTCCTGATTTCTTTTTTAAAGTTGTTGGTGCAGAGGAATTCAGTTGATTTTTGTGTGTTGATCTTATATCCTGGCTCTTAGCTAAATAAACCCTTTTATTAGTGGTGTCTTTGGGATTTTCTATATACATGATCATATCTGCAGAGATGATTTTATTGCTTCCTTCCTAGTCTGTATTTTTGCTCAATGTAGGACTTCCAGTGCAATATTGAATAAGAATTTTGATAAAAGGCACCATTGTTTGATTTCCATTTTCAAGGGGAATGTTATTAATCCATTGAGAATAGCATTGGCTGCTGGTTTTGTATAAATGCCCTTGATAACACTGACAAATTTCTCTTCTTTCTGAGAGTTTTCTGAGAGTTTTATTACTAATGGATGTTGGACTTCATAAAATGCCTTCTCCTGCATTGATTGAGATGATCATATGATTATTTCTTTCATTTTATTTATGTGGTCGATTATGTTGATTGATTTTCTGATGCTGAAACATCCTTATATACCTGTCACAAATCCCACTTGATCCTGATGTATTATTTTTTTGGTATGCCCTTTAATTCTAATGGCTGTAATTTTGTTAAGACTATTTATATCTACAATAATGACACATATTGGTCTATAAGTTTCTTCCTTTTTTTCCTTTGTGCTGTGTTTCCCTGGCATTGGCTTCAGAGTTAAGCTGGCTTCATAGGATGAATTCAGGAGTATTCCTTTTCTATGCTCTTTGATGGCTTGAACAAAGGAAAGTTAATTCTTACACGGTCCAGCAGGATACAAGTCTGAATTCAGGATGTTCCCTTCAGGGGAAGACTTTTCCCCCTATCAGCTCTGGAGGAATGTCGGTGTTGCATCAGTCTTTGTTCAGGGAACATCTTGGCACAGGAACCTCAGGTCTGAAGGATGTGCTGTTCTTCTGGTGCTGCTTGCTTGGTGGTGTGAGGTTCCCAGTTCTCTGCTTTCTTCTCTTTCCTTTCATCCCTTGTAGGACAAAAGGTTTAAGGGTGGGGCAAGTCATACTGCAGGGAAGTGAAGCAGGGAGGTGATCTTATAAAATGATCTGCAGCCCCACCCTAATCCTTTAACATACAGCACAGGAAAATCATGAAATACAGGACAATCACGAAATATTGGGAATCATCACCCAGCCACACAGCTACGTGTACTTTTAGGGGGACACAGTTCAATACTTGACGGGTCTGCTGTGAAATTGCTCATCTCACTTCTTATTTCTCCCCTGATTTTCTTTTGTGAGTTTGACCAACGGTTTATTGATTTTGTTGATCTTTTAAAAAAAAAATGTCTTCTGGTTTTGTTAATTCTTTCTATTGTTTTTCTATTCTCTAATTAATTTAGTAGTGCTCTAGTTTTTATTGTCTATTTTCCTCTGGCACCCTAAAGGTTATTTTGTTGTTCTCTTTCTACTTGTTTAAGTTGTAGTGTTAATTCTTTGATTTGGGCCCTTTCTTCATTTTGAATTTGTACATGTATAGAAATAAATTGACCTCTGGATTTTTGCTTTTATCTTTTGCTATATCCCATAGGTTCTGGTAAGATGTGTTTTCATTCTCATTTGATTCCATAAATTTCTTTATTGAATCCTTGATTTCTTGTATATTCCAAAAATTTTTGAGCAAGATGCTGTTGAGTTTCCATGAGTCTGAGTTTGTACCCATGTTTTTTTCTTATTGATTTCAACTTTAATGGCTTTGTGGTCTGACAAAATGCTTTGTAATATTTCGGTGCTTTGGATTTTGTTGAGACTTGCTTTATGTCTAACATGTGGTCTAGTCTAGAGAACATTCTATGTGCATTGGCCAAGAAGGTATATTTGTCTATTACTGAGTGGAGAGTTCTGTATATGTCTATAAGGTTGAGTTGGTTGATTGTTGCAGGAAGCTCTTCTGTATCTTTATTGAGCTTCTTTATGGAAGTTTTGTCCATTACTTAAAGTGGTGTGTTGAAGTCTCCTAGTACTATTTTGGAGCAATCTATCTCATTTTTCAGTGCTGTAACTATTTGTTCAATGTACTTACAAACTGTGATATTGGGTGTGTAAATATTTAATATTGTTATGTCCTCCTTATTTATTGAATCTCTGAGCAATAAATAGTGATTATTCTTGTCCATGGTGATAGATTTTACTTTAAAGTCTATTTTATCTGAGATTAATATTGCCATACCTGCTCTTCTTTGCATGTTGTTAGCTCAGTATATATTTTTCCATCATTTGATTTTCATTTGTGCATGTCTTTGAGTCTAAGGTTAGTGTCTTGTAAGCAGCATATAGACAGATTGTATTATTTGGCCCAAGCTATTATTCTCTATTTCTTTACTGGTGCATTTAATCCATTTACATTCAGGGTAATCATTGATAGGTATGAATTTAGTGCTGTCATTTTGGTGCCTTTTTTTGTTTGTTTGTTTCACTTAATGTTTTGTTCTGAGTCGTTTTTCTTTGTAGGTCTTCTTTTCCCCCTTTTCAATGTTGGTTTTGTATCTGCTGAGACTTCTAGATTGTTTCTTGCTTTGATGTGTAGTATTGCTATTTGCTTTGCAGCTACCCAACTATTTCTCCCTAATGTTCAAAGTTTAAGTCAGTCTTTAACTTCCCTGTATCACCCCGACTTCCTCTCCATCTGAATGGTCTATGAATGCATTATTTTGTCTCTCTTTTTGGTACAATGTTTTCATAATTTACTTACTGAGATCTCTGTTTCCCTGTTTTTAGTATTTTAGCTTTGATTGAGGTTTGTGGCTTCCCTATCCAAGTTTGACTCTGGATACTATGTCTTGCATTGCATCCTTGAATATATGTCTGATGTTACTGATTTGCTAATCAAAGACATTCTCTCAGTATCTTTTGTAATTTTGGCTTGGTTTTTGCAAATTCTCTAAACTTTGGTTTATCTGGTAATGTCCTTATTTCACTATCATATTTGAAAGCCAATTTGGCAGGATATATAATTATTGGTTGGAAGTTTTCGTTTGTTTAATTTTTGCTTTAACAAGGCTTTGTATATGTCATCACATTGCCTTCTTGCCAATATGGTTCTGCTAAATAATCAGAGCCCAGTCTAAATAACTCCCCTTTGTAAGTTGGTTTAAACCTAGCTGGCTTTAAAAGCTTCTTATCTTTCATTTTGTTAGCTTGATTACAATATGTCTCTGTGTCTTTCTTTTGGGGTCTACTCTTTGTGGAGCTCGATGAGCATCTTGGATAGATATCTTCTCATCTTTCACGATGTCTGGGAAGTTTTATCTCAGCAAATCTTCAACAATTCTCTCTGTATTTTCTGCTATTACTTGCTGTTCTGACTCCAATCATACATAAACTATTCTTCTTCATAGAATCCCACATGACTCTTAATGATTCTTCATTTTTCTTAATTTTTTCCTGTATAATTATTCCCCTTAAATGCTAGTGTCAGTGCTTTATCTTCAGTACTGCTAATTCTGGTTTCCATTGCCTTGATCCTGCTCCCTTTGCTTTCTATTGAGTTGTCTAACTCTGTGGTTTTATTGTTAATCTGCTGAATTTCAGATCATTGTTGCTCTAGCAGTTCTTATACTTTAATTTGTTCTGCTGCTGGAACTACTTTTTTGAAGAGTTCTATAGGTAACTCTTCTGTATTCTATCTCTGATAACTGCAGGAAGACTTTTTCATATGGGACAATTTTGATTATTTTGGAAGTTTTCTGGAGCCACGGTGATCTGCTTCTTTAAATGACTAGAAATTTATTGTTTTCTCAGAGCCATCAGAAAGCTATTGTGATTTGTTAAGTAACTGCAATCTAACACACACACACACACACACACACACACACACACACATTTTAATTTGTTTTGACTGTCCAAGTCGTCTAGTCATTTGAGCTAGAGTGGTAATTGGAACCTTACTAATTTTGATGTCTTCTCACTTGATGGTTGGAGTGATGACTGCACAGAGGGATGTAGCAGGAATTGTTGACTAAGGGGAGCCAGTAGAATTCTTCTTCCAGCCCTCCCTCTTTTTCCCTCCCCAGGTCCAGGAGAAAAGTTCATGGCACACATGTAAAATATCCCACTTCCAGACAGGTAGTGCTCTAGAATTTAGCATCCAGTGTAGAACAGAAAAGGCGGGGGGGGGGGGGGAAGGCAGAGTATAGGGAGTGAATTCAGTACATACGAAAGGTCTGAGTTATGAAAATTGATGAGAACTTAACTTGCGACATTCCAGTGGGTGCATCAATCTGCAGCTCCGAGGAGCTGGTGGAACTTGTCTTCTACCCCTCCTTTTGTTTTCCTATTCAAGTCCAGGAGAAAAGCTCAGGGCACACAAATAAAATATCTGATTTCTGGCCCAGGTAGTGCACCAGAGTTTAGCCTGAGATGTAAAGCAGAGAATGTAGATGGAAAAGGTTGGAGATGGCAGTGGGTGGGTGGGTGGGGGGGAATCAGCATGTAGGAAAAGGATTGGGCCTTGAGGGTTCCCAAGTACTCACCTTGAGGTAATCATGTGGAATTTGCCAAAGGCAGTGATTCACAGCTCAGGGGAGCAAACCTCAGTTTTCTTCCCCCCTCCCTTTTGTTCCCCTCTCTGAGTCTGTGAGAAAAGCTTAGGGCACACATGCACAATCCCACTCCTTGTCAGGTAGCACACCAGAATTTAGCCTCTGGCATAGCTCAGGGAAGAGAGGAGATAGGTTACTGCTGCAGTTAGCTGCTAGTCACTCCTATGTTTTGTAAGTGTGGCAATCCTAAGCACAGCTTCTTGGTTGAGATCTTCTCCACTCAGGCATTGCTGCTCAGCCTGACAGCCAGCCCCAGTCATACTTTCAGGCACAGTAGTCCCAGTCCTAACTTCCCACCCAACAAAAAATGGCCTCTACACTTGCACTGCCTTTCCATTGCCACACCAGCAGAAGTGGAACCTTTGGGCTGCCAAATTGCTTCTGACAGAGTGAGTTAGTTTTTCCCCTTCCTGTTGGCTAGTCTAATTTCCCAACTTTCTGCCTGATCTTTGGGCTCCTAGAATTTCCTTTTTGTGTCATTCAGTTGTTTTTCAAGGCCTTTGTTGTTAGAGGGATCAGAGGAGACATATGGCTAGTCCACCATCTTGGCCCCGACCCCCCTAAGTATTTTGTCTTATGGACATCTGTTGTAAATCGTATTGTTTTCATGCTTTCCTTTTTGAAGTTGTTGTTATCGTTGTATAGGAATCCCACTGCTTTTTGTATATTGATCTTGAATCCTGCCACTTTACTGAATCCTTCTATTAGTTCCAATATCTTTCTTGTGGAATCCTTGACCTTTTCTATGTGTAGGATACTATGGATAGTTTTATTTTTCCTTACCAGTTTGTATGCTCTTTATTTCCTTTTCTTGCCTTTTCTGCCATAGCTAGGAGTTCCATTACAATGTTTAATAAGAATGGTGATAGATGTATCCTTGTCTGGTTCCCATTCTCAAGGAGACTGCTTTCAGTCTCTCTCTACTGAAAATGTTAGGTGTTGGTTTTGTATAAATTCCTTTTATTCTGTTGAAGAATTCCCCTTCTATTCCTATTTTCTTGAGAATTTTTAACAGGAATGGTTGTTGAACTTTATCAAATGTGTTTTCTGCATCTATTGAGATAACTCTGTGATTCTTTTGTTTTATTTATGCAGTGTTTCATGTTAATTAATTTTCTAATATTGAACCATCCTTGGAAACTCTGGTAGCATAGTGGGTAGTTTTGGTTAGCAGTTCAAATCCAGCAGACACTCATTGGAAATGCTATGGGGCAGTTCTACTTTGACTTCTAGGGTCTCTAAGAGTCAGACTCGACTTGATGGCAGGGAGTTTGGAACCATTTTGGCATACCTGTCGTGAATCTCACTTGGTTATGATATAGTATTTTTGATAATGCTGCTGAATTTTATTTGGCAGAATTTCTTTGAGAAATCTTGTGTCTATGTTCAGGAATGCTGTTTGGCTGCGATTTCCTTCTTTTTGAAGTTTTTGCCTGATTTGGGTACGAAGATTTTGCTGACTTCATACAATGAATTAAGGAGTATTCCTTATTTTCTGTGCTGTGAAATCTTCTCACAAATATTCACATGAGCTCTTTCTTCCCTTGATATATGGTAGAATGCTCCAGAGAAGTCAAATGGCCACAGTTTCTTTTCATACCAGAGGTACTACCTCTTCAGTCTCTTCTGTTACATGTTTGTTTAGATTTTATCTCTCAGTTTGTGTTAGTTTAGGTGCATAGCATGTTTCTAGAGCTTTGTCCATTTCCTCTATGTTTTCAAATTTGTTGGACTACAGCTTTTCGTAGTATTCCATTACGATTTTCTCTAGTTCAGCTGGGTCTCTTGGGAATGTTGCCCAACTCATTTCTTATTGATTATTTGCTTTTTCTCTTGTTTTCTTTTGTCACATTGGCCAGTGGTTTATCAATTTTGTTGATACTTTCAAAGAACTAGCTTCTGATCTAGTTGATTCTTTCTCTTGTTTTCCCGTTCTCTAGTCCACTTATTTCTTCTTTTAATTTTTATTATTTTCTTTTTCTGGTGAGTGTGGGCTTCTTTTGTTGCTCTCTTTGTATTTGAGTTGTAAGATTAGTGTTTTGATTTTGGCCCTTCTTTTTTGGTGTATCGCTATAAATTGTCTTCTGAGCACTGCTTTTGCTGTGTCCTAGATGTTTTGGTAAGACATGTTTTTGTTCTCTTCTGATTCTATGAATTTCTTTATTTTATCTTTCATTCCTTCTATTACCCACTGGCTTGTAAGTATGGTATTATTCATTTTCCAGGTGTTTGATTTTTTTCCTTTATTCCTTCTGATGTTGATTTCAATTTTTGTAGTGTGGGGATGAGAGACAATATTTTATATTATTTGGATGCTTCAGAATGTATCAAGTCTTGCTTTGTGGCCTAAAATGTAATCTATTCTGGTGCATTATACATGTGTATTACAAAAGAATGTATACTTTGCTGCTGTTGGGTGGAGTGTTCTTTACCTAAGAGGTCAGATTTCTGTTAAAGCAGCACTAGATGACTAAAACAACCTCCAACATTTATTCTCCACTTCTTGTTATTATATTATTTACCAACTGACATCTCTGGTTCCCTTTTTTCAATCTTTTCACTTTGTTTTTAAAAATTATCAGGGTTGGTATCTAGCTGATACTGACCTGTGTCCAAATCTCTTTAATATTTTTTCTAAGGTTGGTCTGGTTTTTACAAGTTTCCTTATTTCTGTTTATCAGGAATTGTCCTCATTTTGCCAACATATTTGAGAGACAGTTTTGCTGACTAAATAACTCATGGTTGATAGGTTTTTCCTGTCCAAGTTTTATATATGTCATCCTGTTGCCTTCTTGCTTACATGGTTTCTGCTAAGTAATCAGAGTTTATTCTTAGTAGTTCCCCTTAGTAGGTTATTTCTTATTTTTCCCAAGCTACTCCTAGGAGTTTTTCTTTGTCTTTAGTTTTGGGAAGACTGTTTATGACATGTTGTGGTGACTTTCTTTTGTTGTCCTATAAGAGGTTCATTGTACTTCTTGGATGGTTATCTTCTCATCATTCATGATTAAATGGAATTTTTCTTTCAGTAAATTTTCAACAATTCTCTCTGTCTTTTAATTGGCTCTGCCTGTTCTAGAACTCCCATCATGGGTAAATTTTTTGTCTTGAAGGTATTCCACATAATTCTAAGCTTTCTTTCTTGTTTCTGATTTTTCCTGTAACAAGTTGATGTCAAAGTATTTGTCCTGACTTCTGCTAAATCTATCTTCCAATAATTTAATTGTCCTCCTATATCCTTCTATTAAATTGCCCATTTCTGAGAATTTATTTTTAAATTTTTGGATTTTTAGTTGCTTTGTTTGTATGGTTTCCAGTTGTCTGTTTATTTTCTTGGGATAGTGGTTAAGAGCTACAACTGCTAACCAACAGGCTAGCAGTTTGGCTCTACCAGGCACACCTTAGAAACTCTGTGGGGCAGTTCTAATGTGTCCAGGAGTCTGCAACTCCTGATTTCCTTGCCCAGTGACAGCACACCCATCCTTTCCATTCTATCCATGTCATATCCTCTTTAACAATCTTGTGTCCCCTCCTCTCCGCCTTCTCTTCTCCCTTCTAGTAGGAGGCCTGTAGGATGACATCCTGTAGATGCATAGAACCATAAAGTGGACACAGCACATGGTCACTTTGTGTCCCTGAGTCCAATACATTCCTGTCCAAAGAGTTAACCTCAGGAATGATTTATGATCTGGGGCAGCAGCAGGCCTAGGGGCCATGATCCCAGGGGAACCCCAGGCCTTTCAACCTTCAGTCGCAGTCTTTTAGCAGAATCCTAGAGGTGCACACCAGTTTTAATTGTGTTGCCACTGGGACACAACATTGTGTGCCCAGCAAGTCTGTCACTGGTGGTGGCCAGGCACTGTCTTGTTCTCCTGGTCACATGCTGACACAGTCACCTGTACGTGTGGGTCCTTCTGTTGTCTAGGCTCTTTTCCCTCGTGTGTTTAGTGTCCTTGATGATCATCTGATCTGGCTGAGTTGGGACCATTTGGTATACTTCAGATGGCAGCATGCTACCATTTAAGACCCCAGACACCATTCACCACCGTGGAGTGCAGAAGACTCTCTTAGTAATAGGCTAATTATGCCAACTGGTCTCAGTGTCCCCTAGCAGCATGGTCCCCAGAGTCCCGCCTTTTCTTGTATCCTTTTCTCTATCCTTGTAACATTAGGTTAAGATTAGAAGAGTTTTCAGTTTATGTTGAAGTCCAGTTAAATTGATCTTCTTTCTAATGTGTGCTGTCAGTGACTTCACCCAACCAAATTTCTGTCAACTACCTAATCTATAAGTAACCTTCTCTCTCCCTCCCTCCCTTCCTTTGTAGCCATCAGTGAGTCTTTTCTTCTGTACCTGAGTCTGTTTTTAAGTCTTTGTAGTAGGGGTCTCATACAATATTTGTTCTTGTGCCACTGACTAATTCTACTCAATATATCTTCTAGTTGAAACCAGGTTATGAGACACTTCCTAAAATCATCATTGTTCTTTATCATTGCATCATGTTCCACTGAGGATATGTACCATAGTTTGTTTATCCATTCATCTGTTGTTAGGCATCTGGATTGATTCCATCTTTCTGCAATTGTGGACTGTGCTGCAATAAACATTAGTGTGCATGTATCTGTTTGTGTGACCATCATTGATTATATAGGATATATTTCAAGCAGTGAGTTTACTGGTCAGGTAGTATATTGATTTCCAGCTTTTTAAGGAAGCAACAAATTGCTCATCAATGAGGTTGTACCATTTTGCAATCCCAGCAGCAGTGTAGGAGAGTTCCAATTTCTTTACAGCCTCTCCAGCATTAGTTGTTTGTGTTTTTTGGGTCATGACCAATCTTGTTGGGGTGAGATGGTACCTCAGTGTAGTTTTGATTTGGATTTCCTTAATAGTTAATGATCATCAGCATTTCCACATGTGTCTTTTGGCTGCCTGGATGTCCTCTTCAGTGAAGCGTCTGTCCATCTCCTTTGCCCATTGCTTAACTGGGTTATTTACCTTTTTCTTGATATTGTGCAGTACCTTGTAGATTATGCAGATCAGATGTCAGTCTGACACACACTTGCCAAATATTTTTTCCCATTCTGCAGATGGTCTTTTAATTCTTTTGATAAAGTCTTTGGATAAGCAAAAGAGTTTGAGTCTTAATTGTTCCTATTTATCTATTTTCTCTTCTGCTGGTTGTGCTTTGTCAGATTTTGAAGTCTCTCTAAGTTGTGTATTAAAACTCCCGTCATTGACCTTACTTTTTCTTGCATGATTTTTATCATTTTAGGTTTGATATTTAGGTCTTTTATCCAATTTGCATTAGTTTTTGTGTAAGGTGTGAGAAATAGGTCCTGTTTCAATTTTTCACACTATTTGTTAAAGCAAGCCAGCCAAGTGGCCAAGAGCTGTTGAGCCGGATCCGGCTCATGGCTGTTTTTACCCCATTTTACAATCTTAAGGCCTTTGTTGAAAATCAGCTGTTCGTAGGAGGATAGTGGCATCTCTGGGATCTCAACTCTGTTCCATTGATCTATATGTCTTTTTTGGTAACACTACCAGGATGTTTTGACTACTATGGCAGTGTAATAGCTTCTCACTAATGAGTGAGAGGCCCCCTTGTATGTTCTTCTTCTTCACTAGTGCTTTTCTTATCAGGGGTTTCTTCCTTTTCCAAACAAAGTTGGGGATTTGCTTATTCATCTCATTAAAAATTGCCACAGGAATTTGTATTGGGATTGCATTATATATGTATATTGCTTTGGGTAAAATAACCCTTTTCACAGTGTGAACTCCTCTTACGCCTGAGCAGGGTAGGTTTCTCCATTTATGGAAGTATTCTATTATTTTGGCGCTCTGTTATTTTCTACTCTGTAAAATAGTCTCAGCAGTATTGGGGTTAACTCTTCTCTAAAAGCTTGGTAGAATTCTGCGGTGAAGCCATCTTGGCCAGAACTTATTTTGTTTGGTAATTTTTGATGACTTTTTCAATCTCTTCCTTTGTAATGGATTTATTAATTTGTCGTACTTCTTGTGATCATTTTGGTAGGTGATATGAATCTAGGAATTTGTCCACTTCCTCTAGATTTTCAAATCTGATAGAGTACAGTCTTTCATATTGTTCTGTCACGATATTTTTGATTTCTGTTGGATCTGTTGTGACATCTCCCATCTCATTTCTTATTCAGGTTGTTTCCTGTTTTTCTTTAGTAACTTTAGCAAGTAGTTTATCAATTTTGTTGATCTTTTTAAAAAAATAGCTTTTGGTCCTATCAATTTTTCCAATTGTCCCTCTATTCTCTAATTCATTTAGTTCTGCTCTAATCTTTATTATCTGTTTCATTCTGGTGCTGGAGGGGTTCCTCTGTTACTCTCTTTCTACTTGTTGAAGTTGTAGCGTTGTTTGGTTTGGGTGCTTTCTTACTTCCAGATACATGCATTTATAGAGATAAATTGACCTCTCAGCACTGCTTTGGGTTTGTACCGTAGGTTCTGATAAGATGTGTTTAAATCCGTCAGTTTCTCATTTGAATCCCTGAATTTCTTTATTTTGCCTTTGATTTCTTCTATAAGCCATGGCTTTTTGAGCAAAATGTTGTTCAGTTTCCATGTATTCCAGTTTCTATCAATGTTTCTTGTGCTATTGATTTTGGCTTTTACAGCTTTATGCCCCAAGAAGATGCTTTGCAATAATTTAATGGTTTGGATTTTGTTGAAATTTGCTTTATGTTATAACACATGGCCTATTCTGGAAAATGTTCCATGTGCATTGCAGAAGGTGTATTTACATGTTGATGGATGAAAAGTTATGTATATGTCAATAAGATCTTGTTGCTTAATTGTCAAAATAAGATATTCAGTGTCTTTACTGATCTTTTTTCTAGATCTGTCCATTACTGAAAGTGGAGTGTTGAAGTCTTCTACTGTTACTGTGGAGTGATGTATCTTATTTTTCATTGTAATCAGTGTTCGTTCTATGTATTTTAGGTGCTTTGGTATTGGGTGCATAATATTTAATACTGTTAAGTTCTGCTTGTATATTGAACCTTTCAGCAGTAAACAGTGGCTGTCCTTGTCCACAATAGTGGATTTTACATTAAAATCTCTTTTATCTGAGAGTAGCACTGCCAGACCTGCTTTTCTTTGTATATTGTTAGCTTGGTATATACTATTCCATTCTTTAATTTTTAGTTTGTTCGTATCTTTAAGACTAAGGTGTGTTTATTGTAAGCAACATATAGATGAGTCTTGTCTTTTGATCCAAGATGTCACTCATTGTCTCTTTACTGGAGTTTTTAGACTGTTTACACTTAACGTAATTATTGATAGGTATGTGGTTTTTTTGCTGTAATTTTGATGCGCTTTCTTTGTGTTTGTGTTTTGTCTGTTGCTTTTAATATTCTACTGGGGGTCATTTTTCCTTATGGGTTAATTATCCATCTTTTTCAGTGTTGATTTTGTGTTAGATGAGATTCCTGTATTACCTTTCTTGTTTTGATATGTTGTGTTGTTATTGTGTTTTTGGGCTCCCCCTATAATCCTCATTAATATTCTGTGTTTAAACCCAACTTCTACATATCTTACTAACTTTTTGTCTCCATCTGAAAGGACATAACTACTGTAGTATATTCTTCTTTTTAAAGTGATGGTATCTTAGTTTTCATGATGTGATCACTGGTTTCCTTCTTTTAAATTTGTAGCTATGATTGAATTTTGTACCTTTCCCAACGAAGTAGGTTTCTGTATGTTGTGTCCTGCATTGCCTCCTTAAACATACACTGAATGATTTTGGTTTTCAAAGCAAAGAGCTTCTTTCAGTATTTGTTGTAGTTTTGGTTCGATTTTTACAAAGTCTCTAAGCTTCTGTTTATCTGCAAAAATCTTAATTTCATCTTCAAATTTGAAAGACAGTTTTGCAGGATATATAATTCTTAGCTGGAAGTTCTTCTCTTTCAAGGCTTTGAATGTGTCATCCCACTGCCTCTGTGTCAACATCGTTTCTACCAAGAAGTCAGACAAAAGCCTACAGGGCTTCCTTCTGAATATTAGCTTTGTTTTGAGTCTTGCTGCCTTTAAGAGTTGCTGCTTATGTTTCATTTTGGTAAGCTTGATTATAGTATGCCTTGGTGTCTTTCTTTTGGGGTCTATTCTTGTAGTGTTCAATATTTATCTTGTATACTTATGTTCTCTTCTTTCATAATTTTCAGGGAAATTTTTTGTCAGTAACTCAACAACAATACTCTCTGTATTTTCAGGTATCCATCCCTGTTCAGGAACTCTGATTAACTGCAGAGTATTCTTCTTGATAGAGTTCCAGTGTTTCTTAATGTTTCTTCAGTTTCCTTATTTCTTTTCTCCAACTTCTCATAAATGCTGGTGTCAGTAGCTCTATCTTCAAGGTCACTAAATCTAATTTCCAATTCATCAATTTTGCTTTTGGGGATTTTAATTGAATTGCTTAATTCTGAAATTTTGTTATTGATCCATCAGATTTCAGAATGGTTATGTTCCACATTTCAAATAACTTGCTTAATTTTTCATTTGTTCTGCTGCATAATGTTTAATTTCTAGGAGGGCTGTCTATATAATTGTTTTGTACTTAATTTCTGATAGTCTCAAAAATGCTTCTTCAGCTGGGAAGTTTTTTGATTCTTTATTTTGGGAGTTTTCTAGAACCATGATGGGTTGCTTTTTTTTTTTAAATTTTTTAAATTTTTTATTTTTATTTAACATAACTGAGTGAAAATGTACATTCACATGTAAATTTACATGGCCCCCTATATGCAGCTTCCACTGCTCTCCCTGTCCGGTGACTGCACGCTATTCCTCTCTGCTCCATACATGTCTCATCCTCCCAACAATCTCCTTTCCCCTCCTCTCCGTCCACTCCCCTTCCTCCAGCCAGAGGTCAGCAAGATGATATCCTATAGATGTATAGAACCGTAAAGTGCTTCCAATATATAGTTACTCTGCATTGCCAAGTCCAATTCATTCCTGTCCAAAGAGTGGACCTTTGTTATAATTTATGGGAGAGGGCAGCATCAGGGCCGGGGGCCATGTGATGGGTTGCTTTTTTAAATGCCTCACGATGATTTGTTGCTTACAGGACATTTAGAAGCTATTTAGTTTATCTGGTGTTGCCTCAGCAGGAAGGGAGTGTAGTTCTGAGAAGGGAGTTTGTTACCAGCCACCTCACTGTGTTCTGTGCACAGTGCACTCTCTCTCCTCCTGGCTGGAAAAGACACACCCCTACTTATGAAGTCCCTGGGGGGCCATCAACCAACCCTATGAGTTAGCTAAAGTTGGATGAGATGTGGTTGGGCTGCACAGCAGTTATTTCTCCTGGAAGTCTTACTTTGAAAAGCTAAAAGCTACCTGACTGCTTCCAAAATGAGCCAGGTCATCAGGTGTTGCAGGCCCCTCCTTCCAAGTGACAATGGAGGCATCTCTTTGGTGGTCCCCAGATGCTATGGTGCATATCAAAGCAGGGAGGAGCCACTGTACTGCGGCCATCACCTTGTGAGTGCTACCTTCAAGGCAACACTGTTCTAAACACAGCCCCTCCACTATTAAAGAATTCCCCAGACTAGCAATGCTCCCAGCACAGGAATCAGCCCCTGGTGAGGCCTCCAGTTGGACAACTCCACCTCACAGCTGAGCAAGATAGCATCTAGGTCAAACTACCCTGCCCTCTGGGAAACAGCTGAATTTATGGGCAAAATCTGGAAAGGGAGGGTGGAGGGGCTGTGGTGCCCCCAGTCCGCTGCTGGGATTTCAAGACATGGTTATTCCACACATTGTCTCTCTGCTGCAGCACACACTGTTCACTTCAGTGCTTCAGCTCAGCATAGCTGCTGGCTCATGCCCTCTCCCACTTGCTGGCCAACAAAAAGAAAAAAAGTTAAAAACACCAATACCTCTGAGTCCATGCTAGCTGGCCTCTCAGGAAGTGTGGAATTCAGCAGAGAAAGGAAGTTTCCCACTTAATACCATGTAGTCCTGACAGCCCTGTACCACATCCCAGGCCTTAATTTTCAGAGGGAATTAAGGAGACATGTGTCTAGTCTGCAATCTTAATTCTGCTGCCCCCTGCAATTGTCTTTAATGTCTATTTTGTTCTTTTATGGTTTGCCTGAATTCTATTGCCTCATCTCTGTTTTCCTTGATTTTATCTCATTTTACTTAATCTTTTTCTTGATTTCTCAGAGAACCCTGTATATTAGTCTCTGAATTATTTTTCAGATAGTTCCCTTTTCTTCCTCCATAGGATTAACTGGTACTTTATTTGGTCCAATTACTGGCACCATATTCACCTGTTTCTTTAATTGATTTGACACCAGCTTCAAGGTGTTAAGTATTTACTGATTTATTGTATGTTTATTTGGTAACAACCTAAATTTTTTGTTAAATTTTGAAATATCTGAGTAGGTAGGGCATGTGTACTACTCTGGTTGCTAGTCTGGCTACACTTCAGTTCTCACTACCTGCCTCCAGGTGAGTGGGGTATGACTGGATGTAAGAGCTCAGTTCTCTGTTGCTGGTCTGTAGGGCCACTGAGGGTATAGTTAGTGTTTCTGGTGAGATGATGTGTGTCTTTGGCCAGTCAACTGGATGTGGGTGCAGGGAGTGTCCTCATTGGTTACTGGGTTGGGTATTATGTGTGTGCACTATTGGTCCCTGAGCATTCTGGTTGGGGGTGTCTGGGTTATCAGTCACTGAGTAGCATACAATGTTTTTCCAATGGTCCCTGACAGGCTGGGTTGAGCAGGGATTGTTGGAATCAGCACAAGCTTCTGGGTGTAGGGGCGTGAAAATGTGGGAGTCAAGGTAGAAGAAATGTCATTAACTCACACATGTCAACTGAAAGATGTGCCTCTGTTAGAGCACACATGGGGGAGGATGCATTACTGGTTCTCGGGCCAGTTGAAGGAAGTTGAAGCTGCTACTGGATCACAGCCCTGGCATTAGTGGCCAGGTGTAGGTGCGCACACACACACTTGTACTCAATAAGTAAGTGAGCTGGGGCTGCCTGCCAGCACTCAGGCTGCTAAGGGCAGAGAGGGTAAGGCTGAAACCATGATGGAGCTTCCTTCTGATGCTTTCTCTCAGGTCACTCAGGGAAGTTGCAGGTCTGGGGAGAAACTGAGCTGGAGATGTCTGTCGGGGCTTGTGTGGCTTAGCAGAGAGCAGGTCAGAGCTTATCCAAAGCCACATAGAACACTCAGCCTGCACTCAGATCACTTGGGTAGGTGGTGAGGTGGGGCCTAGAAGAAGCTGAATAGATGTCTCTGCCTATGCTCAAGTCGTTCAGGTGGGTGGCCAGGTGGCTGGGCCAGAGTTGCATGGAGCTCCCTTCCTGTGCTGGGATCACTCAGGCAGAAGGTGGAGTGATGTGGGTGAAGCCACCGGTGCTCAAGTCAGGTTGCCTGAGTAGTAAAGCCATGTAGATCTCCCTGCTCATGCAAGGATAGCTCTGGTTGGGGGCAGCATGGGGTTGGAGGCCAAATGGGGGAAGAGAAAGATGAAAATAAAAAAGAAAAGGAAAAGGGGAGGGAACTCATACCATAATCCCTGCAGAGACTGGGAACTTGTGATGCTTAAATGGCTTGTTTTGTTTTGGGTCTGTCTTCTCAGTGTCTCTGTACCTTGCTGGGGATTCTGTCAAGTTCCTTCTTACACTACTTATCTGAGATCACTGCTCTGTTTGACTTAAGATGGTCCTGTTGTGCTGGGTCAGTTGGCTAGGCACCTCTGTTTAATCTTTTCTTACTCACTATTCTAGTCAGTTTCTTCCTTTTGGCACTTGATCTGGTTCTTTATCCCTTCATTTGATGACCAGGATTGATATTTCTATCTGTTTTACTTGTTTTTTCACTTCTTTGCTACAAGGGGACAGTCTAGTACATCTCATTAGTCCACCATCTTGTCCACATATGAGGTCTGACAAGTCTGTGAACTTAACTGTTCTAAGTGCTGCATACCTCATTCCTGACTATCACTACAGTCACCTTCAAGGCACTCCCCTTAGGAAGCTATGCATTGATGCCAGTGCCTAGTCCACCCTTCAAAAAATTTTGAAACTTTTTCTGAAATGGCCATTGTGCATGGCAGCACCTGGGTAAGTTTGCAAACTTAATTGTAAAGTTGTCTTTGAGGGAGTTTTTAGCCAGTAAACAAATAACTGTATTGGAACACACTCCTTACTCACTGATCTGGCTCCCAGTGACTTTTATCTTTACCCAAAGATAAAGGACATTCCGAACATAAAGGGTAATCCGACAACAGTTCTGATGGCCATTCCAACAAAAGAGCTCCAAAATTGCTTTGAAAGGTAGACTAGATGCTGGCATCAGGGCATAGCTTCCCAAGGGGAGTACTTCGAAGGTGACTGTAGTAATATTCAACAGAGTTATGTAGCACTTTTTCTAGGATGAGTTCGAGAACATAATTGGTAGTCCTCCTATGTCTAAACTCCTGTTTAAAATTCATTCAACTAAGGTCTTCAAATTCTACTTGTTCTTTTTTCTCATTAATCTATTGCTAGAGATTTGGGTACGTTTTATTAATAATTTTAAACATATTGTTTTACATTACATTCAGAGTACTTTGTAACATCATGTTTTAAGGGCATTAATCCTCCTGTTTTACTACATATGTTTACTGTCCTTCATTGTGGGCAATTTTCCTTATGGTTTTCAGTTTTCGCTTTTGAGCTTATCTTCAACAGAAATTGTTTTGTTCTGTATTCCTATGGGAATCACATATATTCTGAGTTTCAGAAATGTCCTTAGAGACAGGCTTGTTGATATTTTTCAAGTGTCACAGGAATTTCATCTGTTTTGTATCTTTTCTTATGTTAATTTCTAGGTTAAGTTTTGTAGAGTTTCACTGTTCAATTTCAAGGATAAGGGGTTTACTGTGTCTGTAAACCCTTTAGGCAGTCCCTGACTATCTTCTTGGAACTATGAGGAAAGTCAGAGAATAAATGCCACTAGGGATATCCCTCAAATGATGACTGGAAGGTTTTGGAATATATATACTTCACTTCCTTTACCCTTAGATGGGATAACTCTGAAGTTGTCTTGGTACACTGACTCCAGGAGTCTCTCAGTGCTATTACATTCCAGCTACTCACAGAAGTAAATGTTTTGATAATGTAGCTTTATTGTCTGCCTTCCCTCCCCATCTTACTTTGTCACATCTCTACTGGTATTTTCCAGGGCCACGGCCAAACAAATTATGTTAATTGACATGCTGGACAGTGTCAAAAAAGCAGGTTTTAAGCACATCTAGAGAATGCAGTGGTTCCTGGTGGCCAAATGTGGTAACATGCCTCTTTCATCCCTACCCTGAGCTACATGATAGTCTCAACTGGTGTGACGCTGAAGAGTTGACCCAAGTATCTCACCACCTTTTTCAGCCAAGAGGCAGGACCTGTCACCCTTGAGGACCCATATGGGGCAAGCCACCAAGCCGTGCAACCCCATAAGTCTTCATAGAATCTATATTGCCAGAGAAGTTATACATAAGTCAGCTATGCCTAGAGAATGCAGCAGCATCAGGTGACCAAATCAAGCAGTCCCCTTACTCTCTTCTCAGAGTTATGCCACAGCTCCTGTTGGTGTAACAGCAGAGAAACTGAAGAGCTCTGGATGGTGCAAAGACAACAATTGATATCTAACCATTTAAAGATGTAGACCATCATTGCTCCAGAAAACTCCGAAAATAAAGATTCAAACAACTTCCCAGATGAAGAAGCCTTTGGAAATTATCAGAAGTAGAATACAAAGGAATTATGTATAATGCCCTTCTACAGATTAAACACAAAGTAGTAGTACAAAATGAAAAAATAAGTAAGGTATATTAGCTGATAAAATATCAATGATCTGAAATCCAGGAGATCAATAATAAAATTACAAAATTAGACAACTCAATGCAAAGTGGTAAGAGCAGGGTAGAGTAATTGGAATGCAGAATTAGGGAGCTTGAAGATAAGGCAACTGACGCTAGCATTTGTGAGAAATCAGATAAAAGAAACAAATGAAATAGCATTAAGAAGCATATGAAACTCTATCAAGAGAAATAATCTATGAATAATTGGAGTTTCTGAACAGTGAGGGATAGCCAAAAATACAAAGAGAATTGTTAAAGAGCTGCTGCAGAAAACTTCCCTGAAATCATGAAACAAGGGAATATAGGTATTCAAGATGCTTATCAAACACCGCAAAAACTAGAACCCCAACAGAAAGACACCAAGACATATTACAATCAAGCTTAATCAAATGAAATATAAAGAGAGGTTCTTAAAGGCAGAGAGGCTTAAAGCAAAACTAACGTACAAAGGGAAGCCCTGTAGGCTTTCATCTGACTTCTTGGCAGAAACCATGTTGGCAAGAAGGCAGTGACATGACACATATAAACTCCTGGAGAAAAACTTCCAACAAAAAAGTACATATTCTGCAAAATTGTCTTTCAGATACGATGGTGCAATTAAGACACTCTGAGACAAACAGAAGCTTAGAGATTTTTACAAAAAACAAACCAAAGCTACAAGAAATACTGACCGAAGTTCTTTTTTTAGATGAATAATAACGTCAGTTGTATACTTAAGGATGCATTGCAGGACAGAACACCTAGAGTCCTACTTAGTTTGAGAAGTCAGAAAGCTCAATCAAAGCTAAATTATTAAAAGTAGGGAATCAGAGATTGAAACACAAAACTATGACATTATCACACTGTAAAAAGGACATAATGAGGTAGTTACAACCCTTTCAGATGGAGAGGAAATTAAGGAGATATAAGGAAGTTAAAGCTTGGTTTAAAGTTAGAATGTTAAGGAGGATCAAACAGCTAGCAGCAAAGCAAACTAGTAATGCTACATATCAAAATTGGAAACATAACACAGGAGTCTTGGCAAATACAAAAACAGCACTGAAAATGATGAAAAGTAGACCTACAAAGAAACATAATCCAGAACAGAACATTGATGAAAACAAAGAAAACAGCAACAATGCAAAAATAAAGGAGCCAAAAGGCCAGCACTAAACACATACTCAACAATAATTACAATGAATGTAAATAAATTAAATGTCCAAATAAACAGGCAGAAAGTAACAGCTTGGATTAAAAGACACAATCCATCTATATATTGCTTACAAGAAACACTCCTTAGACTCAAAGATATGAACAAACTGAAAACCAAAGGATGGGAAAATATATACCAAGCTAACAACATGCAAAGAAGAACAGGAATGGCAATATTAATCACAGATAAAATATATTTTAATGTAAAATCCACCACCGTGGACAAGGATGATCACTATTTATTGCTGAAAGGCTCAATACATAAGCAGCACACAACAATATTAAATACTTATGCACCCAAGACCAGAACACCTGAATACATTGGAAAACATTGAAAAATGAGAGAGAGCACTCCACAATAATGGTAGGATACTTCAAAACACCATTTTCAGAAGTGGACCGATCATCCAGAAAAAAGCTCATTAAAGATACAAAAGTTCTTATTGCAAAAATTAACCAACAGGCCTCATTGAAATATAACGAAACTTTTAGCCAACAAATAAATACATCTTCTTTTCTAACACACATGGAACATTCTCCAGAAAATAGACCACATATCAGGTCATAAAGCAAGTCTTAACAAAATCCAAAGCGCTGAACTATTGCAAAGCATAGTCTCAGACCATAAAGCCATAAAAGTTGAAATCAACAGCAGAAAACCATGGGTAGAAATTTAAACTCATGGAAACTGAAGACTGTCGGGAGCGAAAAGAAACTGCGCCATAAAGATGGCGCCTGTTACCAGGAGTTCCTCCCCGAGACACTCCTGGTCTGATGATTAGCCTGCTGATGCAGTCCCTTGCTGGCGCGTGAACAGCTCGTGATCAGCCTTCTGATTGCTTGCCTCTAGAGCCCGTAGCCACTCAGTTTCACCTTGCAATGCTATGTTTTCCTCATGCACTGCACATGAATTAGCTGTGCCTTATGACTGGGGAGATTGGACTATATAAGGGATGGGAAATACTGTAATAAAAAAAAAAAAGTAGGAAGTAGAATCTTGAAACCGCGTATAGTGGTCCGTGTGTCCTTTCTCTACCTGCTGGACGGGTGGGGTCACGGACAGAAGACCACCTTGCTGAAAATTTCATGGGTTTTAGAAGAAAGTAAAGGTGCAATAAAGAAATTTATGGAATCAAATGAGACTGAAAACTCATCCTACCAGAACCTATGGGATACAGAAAAAGCAGCACTCATGGGTCAATTTATTTCTATAAATGCACACATCCAGAATGAAGAGAAGGCCTAAGCCAAAGAATCAACTCAACAACTTGAACAAGTAGAAGAGAGCAACAAAAGAACCACTTAGGCACTTGAAGAAAACAGATAGTAAAGATTAGAGCAGAACTAAATGAATTAGAGAACAGAAAAACAATTGAAAGTTTTAACAAAACCAAAAGCTGGATTTTGAGAAGATCAACAAAATTGACAAACCATTGGTTTAAACTTACAAAAGAAAAACAGGAAAGAAAACAACCCATGTAAAAAATGAGCCAGGAGATGTCGCAACAGATCCAAGCAAAATCAAAAGTATCATAACAGAATAGTACACAAATCTATACTCTAACAGATGTGAAAACCTAGAGGAAATGGACAAATTTCTAGATTCACATCACCTACCAAAATAATCACAAAGGGAAGCAGATCAACTTAATAAATCCATCATGAAAGAAAAGATTGAAGAACTAATAAAAAAACAAAACAAAACAAAAAAAGTGCTGGTCTATGTGACTTCACCAGAGAATTCTACCAAACTTTTAGAGAGGAGTTAATTCCAATAATACTGAGACTATTTCACAGCATAGAAAAGGATGGAATACTTTCATATTCGTTCTATGAAGCCAGGGAAAAATATCCCAATAAAAGAAAATTACAAGCCAATATCATTCATGAACCTGGATGCAAATTCTTCAACAAAATCTTAACCAGTAGAATTCAACAACATATCAGAAAAATAATTCATGATGACCAAGTTGGATTTATACCAGGGATGCAGGGATGGTAACTAATGTGATTAACCACTTAAAAAACCCAAACGATAAGAATTATCTGATTCTGTCAACTAATGCAAAGAAGGCATTTGACAAAATCCAACACCCATTCATGTTAAAAAATCTCAGCTAAATAGGAATAGAAGGGAAATTCTTCAATGCAATAAGGGGCACCTATGCAAAGCCAGCTGCCAACATCATGCTGAATGTGTAAAAACTGAAAGGATTCCATGTGAAAATGGGAAGCAAACAAGAAAGCCCACTGTCACCACTACTATTCAAAATTGTGCTAGAGATTCTGGCCACAGCAATCAGACAAGACAGAGACATAAAGGACATCTGCGTTGATCAAAAAGGAGTAAAAAAAATCCCTATTTGCAGATGACATAATAGTATATATAGAGAACCCTAGCAGGCAGTAGAGAGCAGATCAACATAACTGCATTCCACCATAAACTGAAAGACTTTCTGAACTCAGTCCAGTATTTCAAAGGATAGAGTAGGAGATACAGCGGTCTGGGAGCCATATTTTCAGGGACATTGAGGTCAATGAGCATAACTAGCCTTTTGCTAGGAGAGTCCTCTGCAGCCCATATTGGTGAGTGGCACCTGGGGTCATAAAAGCTAGTAAGCGGCCATCTGAGGTACACCAAATGGTCCCAATCTGTCTGGACTAGATGATGACTGAGAACAACAGAGACATGGGGAAAAGAGCCCAGGAGACAGAAAACTCCGTATGAATGAAAGACTGTTTCAACTTGAAACCAGAAGAATCAGATGGTGTACAGCCACCACCGAAGACAGCCATGATGGGTGACACAATGTAGAGCTCCTGAGACAACACGAGAAAACAAGGTGTTCGGTTCAAGATCTCTATTATAAAAGCAGAACTGTACTAAAAGATTCTACTAAAAGCCTGATAGCCTTGAGAGTCCCCTGGAAACATGGCCCCTAGACATGCTGCTGTCCCTGACCAGAAACCAATACCGAGATCAACTTTCCAGATAAGCATGGACTGGACTCAGGGACACAGTGTGACCATATGGTCTGAGTATTTTATGGTTTTATACATTTATAGGAATCTGTCCTGCTGGTTTCTCTCTAGATGGTAGAGAAGAGGGTAGAGATCAGGGGACAGGTGCTCATTAAGAGGACACTGGATGTATAGAGTGAAAAGGAGGAATGTGTTGTCACTGGGTGAGGAGAGCAGATGGAGCTATAGATAGGCAGGCATGCAAAACTGATCTGGATTGTATACTTTCACTTAATCACAATAAAAAATAAAAAGATAATATTCTCCTGAATTCAACACTTGATCCCATAATTCAGAGATTCCCCTTTCAGTGACTCAATGGCTACGTATTTGTAAATACTTTATACTCAGCTTGGTGTTTTAACAGAAAGATAGGCTAAATAGATGTCAGTGCTATTATCATCTTGTGACACTGTTAAATAGACACCATTTTTACTTATATTGAGAGGTTATGTTCCTTCTTGTGTTTCTTTCAAGCACATTCCTGGCTCTGTCCTCTAATGAAGTCCCAGAAGTATAATTTAATAGTGTAACATACTCCACTTACCTTTGACTTCTAGATGAAAAATTCCCCTTGTCATCTCTACTAATTAAGTTGTACACAACAATCAATTTATGCATCAAATTAATTTAAAATAATTAATTCAGCGTTCACTTGTTGCCGGGTACTTTGGAAAATACAATAATCCATAACCACAGTTCATATCATGATTAAGGTTAAAGTCTAGTAAGAAAGACACACAAGAAGATAATTAAAATGTGTGTGATAAAAGTAGCGACAGATTAACACAGATGCCATGAGAGCTCGCAGAAGGCTCACCAATCCCAGATTATAGCAATTGAAAGACTGCCTCAGAAAAGTGACTCTGAACAGAATTTTGAAGGATAGGAAGGAGAGCTTTGGTGCTTTCTGGAGAGAATAGTTTCTGTGAAGTCACCCCATCTCATTTGCTGCGTCTGCGGTTTTCAGGGGATTCCTTGAAGTGGCAGAACATTTTCTTCTACCAAAATCTACTTCGAATGGCAAGTATGCATAACTGAGATTCTCTGGGACTCTAAGAAGCAGAGGTGAATAACATCATTATTCTTTTTTTGGCTGCTGCCCTGCCACACCAAGAGCAAATTAATGCCTGTAATGTTCTCACTGTCAGTCCAAGCTTTCTTCCAACTCTGGCAGTATCATGTCCTCCACTTGTTTATGGTGACATCCCACACAAGCACAACTGACTAACCATGCTAGGCAAAATGTTAGAGACCCACTACTCAGGAAGCTCTACCCACTCTCATGAAATGGACCATTATAAAGTACTGTACCTTTTGGCATCTATTAAAAAAAAAAAAAAAGCCAGTAGCTGTCAAGTCAGTTTCAACTCCCAGCAACTCCACACATTTCAGAATAAATTGTGTTCCACACGATTTTCAACATCTGTGAACTTGCAGATGTAGATTGCCAGGTCTTTCTTCTGAGGCACCTCTGGGTGGATTTAAACTAGTCTTTCAGTCAGTAACCAAGCACTTAATGGTTTACACATTCGGTATCTTAATAACTCTGTTGCTGTGGAAGTACCTTAATAAATAGTTTTTTTGAAAAGGGATTGCATTTCCTTTTTAGTCATTATGCATAGCTAGCAGACAGAAAATGAGTCGGTTAGAAGTAAGAAATAACAATAATAAACAAAACTGAATTATTTTTATTAGGAAAATGAGGTTTTTTTCTTATTTAAAAGTATTTATTTTATGTATTACTCCTGAGATGTTGGTGACAGGGAAGTAAAAAAAGAAAGATGGGATATTGTTCCAAAGGCAAGTCCAGTTTGACTGAAATGTCAAGAGGACAGTATTTTTTATGGAGCACAGGTGTTTAATGTTCAATTTACGTTGCTTGTAAACACTGGTTAAGGATTAGTGTCTAAACTCAGCTCACAGTGGGTTGCAAGAGTCAATTATTGTCAAAAATTTTACAAGCAATTATTCAAGATTATGTTATATAAATTTACTAGTAAATAATCCATACTTAAAGACAAAGGTAACAGGAGACAGGTCAAGATGGTAGTACTTGTTCCATTTATTCCCTAACAACTAACTCAATGAACAACGAATACAAACAAGCACTTACTGAAATCTCAGAACTGCAGAAGGCAGCTGAAATGTTAGAGAGAGAAGGTGAACCCAGAGGCAGTGAGAGGAGGAGCAGGGCTGGAGCGGATGCTGAGATCACAGCTTCCACACCTGAAGCACTTGGCTTATTGTGGCCATTTGAGAACTGAACAGGAAATACACCAAATGAAGAATACAGGATGGATGTAAACCAAGAAATTAATAGCTTGATTTTAAAGACAGCACAGTTTGGCTGTGTGAATTTGTGGTCTGCACACTTGGAAAGGGGTGAAGGATGACTGAAGTA
The DNA here is from genome assembly GCA_028571685.1 of Heterohyrax brucei. NCBI lineage: Eukaryota > Metazoa > Chordata > Mammalia > Hyracoidea > Procaviidae > Heterohyrax > Heterohyrax brucei. The sequence continues at coordinate 125,905,186 of CM053150.1, read as the reverse complement.
CTACAAGTAAATGTTGTTGAATCTCACTGAGACCTAAGGTCGATTGAATGGCCATGTGACACAACCTTCAGCCAGGACAAGAAAAACACTTCAGATAGGCAACACAGAGGGAAACAACTGACTTTCTGCCCACAGGAGGACACAGGTGGGCAAGCCTGCATAAAGGCACCAGACAGGGAAGGGCATAAAGTGCTCTCCATATTTGCCTTGGGAAAACTGAGCCCCACTGCTTATATTTGCATCTGTAGCCAGCAAAAATCCCTTGTGCATGTGCACTGATCTGCAGAACCAAAGACATTCCCAAAACAACATCAACCTGAACCTGTTACTATCATGTCAATTCTGACTCGTAAGACAGAATAGAACTTTCCTATATCGTTTCTTAGCCACTGGTAGTTGATATAAACTGCTGACCTTTTGGTTAGCAGCCAAGCCAAGTGCCGTCGAGTCGGATCCGACTCTTGGTTGGCAGATGAGCACTTAAAACCAACCTTCAACTCAAGGAGACAGCTGAAACCTCAGAAAACACACCAGCAAAGTTAGCTACCTCAGGGAGAACCAGCCAGAATAAGCAGCCAGAGACAAGGATTCAAGGAAATTCAAAAGACTGAACTGAGTAGTGGCTGAAAAAGAGAAAAAGAAACCTAAGGTCAAGAATGCCTTCTAGTGGTTCTCATAAGATAGTGGTGATAAATTTAACAAAATTCTCTTAATAAATCTTAGAAAACTCAGACATTAAAAGATTTTTTAAAAGACAACAAAATACCGTAAGTTCAACAAAAAATTATCAATACACACCAAAACAGAAAAGAAGAAGGATAAATCAAAAGGCAATCATGATTTTCAGGGGGCATATAGATCAACTGGCATAACAAATTTTTTTAAAGAAAATGTTCTGCATTCCACTTTTGTGAATGGTGTTTGGGGTCTTACAAATCAACAAGCAGCTATCTAAAAAGTGTCAACTGGTCACAACCCACCTGGAACAGAAGAGAATAAAAGACATCAAAGATGTAAGGAAAATATGACCCCAAGAGACAGAAAGAGCCATATAATCCAGAGACTATCTTAGCATGAGACCAAAAGAACTAGACAGTGCTTGGCCACCACCAATGACTGCCCTGGTGGGAAATACAACATACAGTCCCTGACGCAGTGGAAGAAAAATGAGTATGCAGAACTTGAACTCTATTAAAAAGACCAAATATTTTTTTGTTGTGATAAAGTGAAAGTATACGATGCAAGTCAATTTTGCATACTCACCTCTCTACAACTCTACTCGCTCTCTCCATCTTGTGATAGCACAGTCCTCCTTTTCATTCTGTACTATTAGTATCCTCCCAGCGAACACCTGTCCCCTCTTTTTCTCTCTCTCCTCTCCCCACTAGAAGGAAACCAGTAGGACATCTTCCTATAAATGTATAAAACCATAAAGTACACACAATATATGCTCAGTCTCTGTCCCAGAGTCCAGTCTATTATTAGTCTGAAGTGTTCGTCAGAACTAGTTTCAGGTGTGGGGCAGTAGCAAGTCTAGGGGCCATGTTCCCAGGGGACCCTCCAGCCTGTCTGACTATCAATTCTGGTCTTTTAGTAAAGTTCTTGATCTGCACACATCTTTTTCTTGTGTTACATCAGATGGTCTACACTGTGTCCCTATTAAAAGCTGTTTTTGGTGGTGACTGGGCACCATCTGGTTCTTTTGGTCTCATGCTGATGTAGTCTCCCGATTATATGGGTCCTTTTCTCTTTCCTCTTGTCTTTAAAGTTCTTGGTCCTTAACTGTTCCAGGTAGATTAAGACCAGTTGATGTTCCTCAGATGGCACCTTGCTGGCTTTTAAGACCACAGACACCACTCACCAATATAGGGTGTAGAAGACTATCTTAGCAAAAGGCCAATTATGCCAACGGACCTTGATGTCCCCTGAAAACATGGTCCCCAGGCCCCTTTCCCCACTACTCTATCCTTTCAAATGTTGGGATGAATTTAGAAAACTCTTTAGTTTATGGTATAATTCATTATGTTGACATGCTTTCTACTAAGTGCTGTCACACTCTTCACCTAATCTAATTCCTATCTACTATCCAACCTATGACCAATTCTCTCCCTCCCTCCCCACCCTTGTAGCTTTCAAAGAGTCTTTTCTCCTGGGCATAAGTGTTTTTCTATTGTTAGTCTGAAGTGTTCGTCAGAACTAGGTTCAGATGTGGGGCAGTAGTCTAGGGGCCATGTTCCCAGGAAAACCTCCAGCCTGTCAGACTATCAATTCTGATCTTTTAGTAAAGTTCTTGATCTGCACACATCTTTTTCTTGTGTTACATCAGATGGTCTACGTTGTGTCCCTATTAAAGCTGTTTTTGGTGGTACAATACTTGGCTGATTTCACTCAGTGTGTCTTCTAGGTGATGCCAGGTTATGAGATGCTTGTTAAAATCATCATTGTTCGTTATCATTGCATCATGTTCTATTGTGTATATATACTGTAATTTGTTCATCCATTCATCTGTTGGTTGGCACCTAGATTGATTCCATCTTTTCACTGTTGAGGACTGTGTTACAACAAACGTTTATGTGCATGTATCTGCTCATGTGATAACATTTATTTCTGTAGGATATATTCCAAGCAGTGGGATTGCTGGATCATATGATATTTTTATTTCTAGCTTTTTAATAAAGCACCAAATTGCTTTCCAAAAGGGCTGTACCATCTTGCATTTCCTCCAGAAGTGCAGGAGAGTCCCAGTCTCCCCACAGCCACTCCAATATTTGTTGTTTTGTGTTTTGTGGATTATTGTCAGCCTCACTGGAGTAAGATGGTAGCTCATGTAGTTTTGATTTGTATTTCTCTAAAAGCTAATGATCATGAGTATTTCTTCATCTGTATTTAGGCTGCTTGAATGCCTTCTTTGGTGAAGCGTCTGTCCATGTGCTTTGCCCATTTTTAATTGGGTTATTTGTCTTTTTCTTGTTGATATTTTGCAGTTCTTTGTAGATTTTGGAAATTAGATGTTGACCAAATATGTAGTTGCCAAATATTTTTTTTTTCCCATTCTGTAGGCAGTTTTAAAAAGACCAGACGTGATGATCCAACAGACTGGAGGGTCCTTGGAAGACATGGCCCCTGGATTCGGTGCTAGTCCAGTACCAAAACTAGTCCTGAAGCCAACTCTTTAGGCAAAGATTGGACTAGACTAGAGGACATCAAGTGGTACTGGCAAAGAGTGTGCTTCATGACTTAAGCATATATACAGGGCTAACTGTCCAGAAACTAGATGAGAGGGGAGAGGGGAAGAATTTCCTGAATGGACATGGAAATACAGGGTGTAAAGAAGGAATATGCTGTCACAGGGTGGGGAGGGCAGCTAGAGTTACATAGCAGTGTGTGTGCCCAATTTTTGTATGACAAATTAGGTGGATTGTAAACTTTCACTTAAAGCATAATATTCCTTTTAAACCAGAAAAACAGAAAATTTCTCCTGCTGAGACCACATTTACAAAAGGAATAGAAAGCTTTTAGAGAATGGCACTAAATACGTTTTAAAAAGAAAAAAAAAAAAACTCAGGAAAAAAATAATGGAGATCAGAAAACAAACTAAGGAAAAAATGAGAAACTCAATTAAAAAAATTAAAAAGACAAACAAAACGCTGAAAGAGAGTACTGGAACTGAAGAATAAAGCAGCTAAATTTAAAAAATACAAGAGAAACACGTAACAATAGAATCAAACAGAAAGAACACAGAATAAATGAAGTAGAACACAGAGTAGTAGAGCTCATCAAGTCTCAAGAGAAAAGAATTGAGAAATGTGAAAAAAGCCAAATGGAAGTACGAGATTCAGTAAAATATCTAACATTAGAATTACTGGACTTCCAGAGCACTGTGACAATTATAAAGGAATAGAAAGAATTTTCTATGAAATAATTATAAATAATTTTTCAGACCTGCAAATGAACCTTTCAAGTCAGAAGGCACTCAAAATACCATTGTGGGAGAGCTACTTCCTCAAAATATAGGATGTAGATATGGAATCAAGCTTTTGGAACCTTTATTTGCTGGTATAGTGTGACTCAAAATGAGAAGAAATAGCTATAAACATACAATAATCATCAGAACAGGGAACATACGAAGTACAAATCTAGGAAAACTGGAAGTCCTCAAAAATAAAATGGAACATATAGACATCATTATTCCAGGATTTAGGGAACTGAAATGAACTGATACTAGACATTTCAAATCAGCCTAGTGTATGGTATACTATGCCAGGAGTGACAAGTTTATACACTATTTAATTTTAATGCTAAAGAAGAGGAAATTGAAGATTTTAACCAACCCTTGCAGTGTGAAATTGATCAAACATGCAGTAAAGATGCAATGATAATTATCAATCACTGGAATGTGAAAGTTAGAAACCAAGAAGAAGGAACAATAATTAGAAAACATGGCCTTGGTGATACAAATGGCCTCAGAAATCATATGATAGAATTTTGAAAGGCCAATGACTTCTTCACTGCAAATTACATTTTTCACCAACATAGATGGTGACTATACAAGTGGACCTCATCAGATGGAATACACAGGAGTCAAACTGGCTATGCTTGTGGAAATAAGCAATGGAAAAGCTCAATGTCTTCAGTCAGAACAAGGCCAGGGGCTGATTGTGGAAAAGACCATCAACTGCTTATATGCAAGTTCGTGTTGAGATGAAGAAAATTAGAAACAGTCCATAGGAGTGAAAGTATAATCCTGAGCATATTCCATCTGAAATTAGAGACTAACTGAGAATAAATTTGACTCATTAAGCATGAAGGATGAAGGCCAGCTGAGTTGTGGAGTGATATCAAGGACATCATATATGAAGAAAGAAGTCATTAAAAAGAAAGGAAAGAAAGAAAAGAAAATGGATGTCAGAAAAAGCCCTGGAAATTGCTCTTGAACATACAATAGCTAAAGCAAAAGGAAGAAATGATGCAGCAAAAGGGCTCAACAGTGGATTGCAAAGGGTAGTTGAAGAAGACAAAGTACTATAATGAAAAATGCAAAGACCTGGAGTTAGAAAACCAAAAGGGAAGAACATGCTAGACATTCCTTGAGCTGAAAGAATTGAAGAGAAAATTCAAGCCTCAAGTTGCAATACTGAAAGACAGTATGCAAAAAATATTAAATGTCACATGAAGCATCAAAAGAAGATGTAAGGAATACAGAGTCAGTATCCAAAAATAATTTGTTGAGGTTCAACCATTTCAGGAGGTAGCGTATGATCAAGAACTGATAGTACTGAAAGAAAAACGCCAAGCTGCACTGAAAGCATTGCCAAAAAAACAAACCAACTAGAAAAAAAGTAAACCTGTTGCTGTCAACTCAATTCTGACTCACAGTGACCTGACAGACAGAGTAGAACTGCCCAATAGAGTTTCTAAAGAGTTCCTGGTGGACTCTGAACTGCTAGCCCTATGGTTAGCAACTAGATCACTTAACCACTACACCACCAGGTTTTCTGGCAAAAGACAAGGCTCCAGGAATTGATGGAATGCCACTTCAGATGTTTCAGCAAATGCTGGAATTGCTTACACATCTATAACCAAAAAATCTGAAAGCAGCTACCTTGTTAGTGGATTGGAAGAGGTCCATATCTGCACCAGTTCCAAAGAATGGTGATCCAAGAGAATACGAAAATTCATTGAATAATAATATTGATAGTACACACACAAGACGTTTTTCTGAAGGTCATTTAAAAGTGATTGTGGCAGCATATCAACAGAGAACTGACAGAAATTCAAGATGGATTCAGGAGAGGACATGCAACAAGAAATGTCCTCGCTAATGTCTGATGGATGCAGGTTTGAAAGCAGAGAATACCAGAAAAAATGTTTGCCTGTGTTTTTGTTAACTATGAAGAAGCATTCAACTGTGTGAATCATAACAAATTATGGATAGATTATGAAGAATTGGAATTCCTGGACTGTTAATTTTGCTTATGATAAACCTCTTCATTGATCAAGAAGCAGTCATTCAAATATGACAAGGAGGTACTATGTGGTTTAAAAGCAGAAAAAGTGTCTCTATGTTGCATTATTTTACGGTAATTATTCAATTTGTATGCTGAACAAATTATCTGAGGAAATGGACTAAAAGAAGAAGAGCATGGCATCAGGAGTGGAGTAAGAATCATCAACAACCTGCCATTATACATACAACACAGCTTTACTTGCTGATAATGGAGAGGACTTGAAGCACTTACCAAAGAAGATAAAAGACTAGAGACTTCACTAATACGAAACAAAAATCCTCATAACTGGACCAATGAGTAACAGCATGCTTAATGAGGTAAAAGATCACATTTCTCTTGAACACCCAACCAAGGCCTATAGAAGAGGCAGTCAAGAAATTAAACTATACATTATATTGGGCAAATCTGCTGCAAAAGACCTCTTGAAAGTGTTGAAAGCAAGGTATTACTTTAAAGACTAAAGTGATCCTAATCTAAGCCATGAGATTTTCAATTGCCTTATGAGGACTGCCAATTAAGTTCATGAACTCGCTCTAGAAAAAGTGCTGCATATCTCATTGTTGAATATACCATTACAGTCACTTCTGAAGTACTCCCCTTGGGAAGCTACGCACTGATGCCAGTGTCTAGTTCACCCTTCAAAGGAATTTTGGAACTCTCTATTTATTTATTTATTTAATATGACTGAGTGAAAATGTACATTCCCGTATAAATTTACATGCCCACATATATATAATGGCCATCAGAGCTGTTACCATGTTAGAATGTCATCAAAATGCCTTCTTTTCAACGTTTTGTTTATCTTTCAATAAAGAAAAAGGCCACTGGGGTCAGATCAGGTGAGTAGGGAAGGTGTTCCAATACAGTTTTTTGTTCTTTGGCTAAATACTTCCTCACGGAGAACTATACAGTTAAGTTTTTGCCTCCATGCCACCGTGCACAATGGCCATTCCAGAAAGAATTCCAAAATTGCTTTGAAGGGTGGACTAGGCACTGGCATCAGTGCATAGCTTCCCAAGGGGAGTACTTCAAAGGTGACCATAGTGATAGTCAGCAGCAAGGTATGTAGCACTTAGGATGCTTAAGTTTGCAGACTTGTCAGACCTTATATATATATATATATATATATATATATATATACACACACACATATATATACACACATATATATACACACACATATATATAGTTTGCAGACTTGTCAGACCTTATATATATATATATACACACACACATATATATATACACACATATATATATACACACACATATATATAGTTTTCAGACTTGTCAGACCTTATATATATATATATATGTGAAAGCTGAAAATAAAAAAGACCAAAGAATTGATATCTTTATATTACAATGTTGGCAAAGAACATTGACTATCCCATAGACTTACAAAAGAACCAACAAATCTGATTTGGATGTAGTACAGCCAGAATGCTGCTTAGAAGTAAGGATGGTGAGACCATGTCACATGCTTTGGACATGTTATCAGGTAGGACTGTTTGATCAAGAAATATATCATTTGATGGACTGACACAGTTGCTGCAACAACGGGCTGAAGAGTAACAATTGTGAGGGTAATGAAAGACTGGGCAGTGTTTCATTCTGTTTTGCATAGAGTTGCTATGAAGTAGAACTAACTTGATGGCACCGAACGGCAACAAGAAGGACATTGAGAACTGAAGTGAAATCGTGAGCCAATTTGACCTAACAGATATGTATAGAACACTCCACTGTCACCAGAACAACACACATTTTTTTCTCCAAAACATGTTTTCCAGAATACACCATATGTTAAGATGCAAAACATGTCTCAACAAATTTATAAATATTGAAATCACTCAAAGTTGCTTCTCTTATCAAAACAGTATGAAAATGGAAGTCAACAAAAGGAAAAATCAGTAAAAATAACATACATGGAAACAAAATAACACACTACTAAAAAATATTGGGTCAATGAAAAGAAAAAATCTAAAGTGAAATTTAAAAGTTTTTACAACATATCAATACCTATATGACACAGCAAAACCACTACTTAGTGGAAAATTCATAGCACTAAAGATCTACATTAAAAAAGATGAAAGATCTAAAACCAAAAGATCCAAAACTGTCAACTTGAACAAATAAGAAAAGTAGAGCAAATGAAGCCTAAAGTTGCCAGTAAGCTGGGAATAATGAAGACCAGTGCATAAATACATAAAACTGAAAGTAGAAAATAGAGTCAACAAAACCACAATTTAGTTCTTTGAAAAGACCAATGAAACAAATGACTGCCTAGACTGACAAAAGAAAAAATGAGAAGCGATAAATAACAAAATTAAGAAACAGAGCTGAAGATGTTAAAAAATATCCAACTGATATAAAGAAGGTGATAGAAGTATTATAAATTGTATTCCACAACTGAAATAAAAAAGGATCCTCAAAGAGTACTATTAAAAACTATTTGCCCCCAAATTTGAGAAACTAGAGGCTATGGACAAATTTCTAGATATACCCTACCACCTGTCTCAATCATCTAATGCTCTTATAACAGAAATATCACAAGTGAATTGTTAAATCAGCCATTTATTTTCTCACAGAAAAGTAGAAAAAAAGTCCAATTTCAGGGCATCAGTTCTAAGTGAAGGCTTTCTCTGTTGACTCTGGAAAAAAGTCCTTGTTGTCAGTCTTCCTCTGAACTGGAGAAGGGTCCAGAGGATGTACTCTGCTTGCAGCATTGCTTTCTTGAGGTTCCCCAAATCTCTCTGCTGATTTCTTTCCTTTGTATCTCAAAAGGTTGCCCCAAGGCATAATACAGTCTTACACACTGAGTGCTGCCCCTCCAACAAAATTGATACACATTCTCACTCATTAACATCATACAGGCAAGATTTATAACATATAAGAACATCCCACAATATGAGGACTCATGGCCCAGTCAAAGTGCTACACACATTTTTGGGGGGACATAATTCAGTCTGTCACACCATTCAAACTAATACAGATCAAAGCTGAATACCTAAATAGACCTGTAACAAGAGAAGAGTTTGAAAAGGTAATTTCAAAATATATCAGAACAAAACAAAAACTTCCCAAGATAAAAAGATCTTGACCAAATGGCTTCACTGGAGACTTCTACCAAACATTCAGACAAGAGCTTACACCAGTACCACTAAAATTATTTCAGAACACAGAAAAGGAAAGAATACTTCCAAATTTATTCTATGATGCCAGCATAACTCTGGTACTAAAACCAGGAAACTGAAACACTGAATCACTTGCTGTTGAGTCAACTGTGACTCATAGCGACCTTACAGAACAGAGTAGAACTGCCCATATGGTTTCCAAGGAGTACCTGGTGGATTTAAAATCAGGAAAAGACACCACACACACACACAAAGAAAAATACAGACTAATATCTCTCATGAATATAAAATACCAAACCAAAATCGCAGTGCCACTGAGTTGATTCCAACTCATAGCGACTATATAGGACAGAGTAGAACTCATGACTATAGATGCAAAAATTCTCAACAAAATTCTAGCCAATGGAATTCACCATCAGATCAAAAAGTAATACACCACAACGAAATGTGTAAGAGTGGCTGAATATTAAAAAAAAGATTATCAATGTAATTCACCACATAAAGAAAAGAATCATACGGTCATCTGAATTGACATAGAAAAGGCATTTGACATAGTCTGACACATTTGTTCTTAAAAAAAAAAAAAACTGTATAAAGTAGGCATAAGAAGGAAATTCCTCAGCATAATAAAGGACATCTAACAGCCAACATCATTCTCATTTAAGAGAGACTAGAAGCATTCTCTTTGAGAATAATAACAGGAAAAAAAATGTCCTCTGTCACCAATCCGGTTTAACATTGTGCCAGAAGTCCTAGCTAGAGCAAAAGGCGAGAAAAAGAAACAAAGAGCATTCAAATTGATTACAAAAAAGTAAAACTGTCTGTATTTTTGGATGATATAGTACTGTACCTACAAAACCCAGAACGCTCTGCTAACATAGTAAGATGAAAGATAAACACACAAAAATCAGGTGGATTCTCGTACACCAATGAAAAGAACTATGAAAAAGAAATCAGGAAAACAGTATCATTTTTAATAGACCCTGAAGAAATAAAATACTTAGGAATAAATAAACCAGGAATGTAAAAGATCTATAAAAACTACAAAACACTACTCCAAGAAACTAGAAGAGTGTTGGTAGGTGCTGTTGAACTGGTTCCAACTCACAGCAACCCTATGTACAACAGGACAAAACACTGCCAAGCCCTGTGCCATGCCTATGATCATTGTTACACTTGACACCCTGGTTGCAGCCATTGTGTCAGTTCATCTTGATGAGGATCTTTCTCTGTTTCTGTTAACACTCTACCAAGCACGTTGTCCTTCTCCAGGAACTGATCCCCTCTGACAACAAATCCAAAATACATAACATGCAGTCTCACCATCCTTGCTTCTAAGGAGCACTCTGGTTGTACTTTTTCCAAGACGGAATTACAAAAGAGAACAATATAAATGGAAAAAACGCACTCTGCTCAATGTTGTGAAAATGTCAATTCTAGGAGGCGGAGTCAAGATGGCGGACTAAGCACACCTCTCCTTATATCCCTCTGGAAACCAAGACCTGAATTGTCAATCAAGCAGAGCCTTCTGATCACCTAATCAGCCTCAGGACACGGCACAGAGCTGTTAATTGGGACTTCATACCACTCAGCAAAAAACCACCTCTCTTTTGCTGACTCCTGCTCCTGGTTAGCCCCGGCTCTCACGGACGGAAGGTAAACGCACTCAGCCGGCAGGCGGAGCTTGGTCTTGCCTGGCAGCTGGACTCAGACGCAATGCTGAGGGGATAGGCAGGCGAAATTCCCATATTCTGAGAGCCAGGCTCGGGACTCTCTTAATCTAGCCACGTTGAGCCTTTCGTTTTGTAGCTGCCTCAGTGGGGTCTGTGCGGAGCTCCGCAGTCAGTGTGCAGGACGCCATGTTGGCACGGAGATTTTAGCGGGACCTGGTTCTTAACCTGGGAGCCAGCGCCTGCAAACAGGACACCGCTTCTCCAACATAAAAGTAGTGATTTTGCACAGTGCTGCCTACGTTGGGGACCCTGCAACAGAAGCAGAGAAATCACTACCTCTTGGCCCCTTTAGCCCCTCTGTCTGCTGCCTGTGTGGAGGACGCCATCTTGGATACAGTGGCCGCAGCTGCACCTAATTCTTAGCTTGGGAGCCAGAGCCTGCCCACAGGAGAGCGCTTTCCTATCACAAAACCAGTACTCGAGGCAGTGTTGGTTAAGGCTAGGCCCTGTCAGTAGAGGCCAACAGGGCAGTAGCATTGCTGTATTCTGAACTAGTTTGTTATCATCTGGGGTTGGATATAGTGGTGCTTAATTTGTCAGGTGAGAAGAGGGACCTCTACACCTGAAAGCCTAACTGACTTGTGAACTGGTCAGATACCTTTTGCTTTATATTTGAAGACAGCCTAGAGAAACATTTACAATCCATCCTCACAGTACCTCTTCCAGCCTCTATATACTCACATGGGACCCAAAAAGCAACAGACTATTGTGGCATACAAGCAATCACTCATGGCTTCAGAAGGTTCCCAAACAAAGCAACCAAGGAGTTTTCCAGATGAAGAAACTTTTATAAAAGCATCAGGAAGTGAATACAAATTGATTATATAGAGGGCCCTTCTAGACCTTATACAAAATGCAGCAGAACAAAAGGAAAAATTAAGCAAGTTGTTCGATCTGATGGAACACCAGTACTCTGAAATCCAACAGATCAAGAAGAAAATCAAAGACATAGAAACTTCCATGCAAACCCAAGAAAACAGAATGGAACAAATGGAAAAAAGAATTTCTGACTTGGAAGACAGAGCTACTGATGCCAGCGTCTATGAGCAGAAATCAGAAAAAAGAAACAAGAAAAATGAAGAAACATTAAGAAGCATGTGGGACTCTACTAAGAGGAACAACCTTCGATTAATTGGAGTCCCTGAACAGGGTGAGACATCTGAGAACACAGAGAGTATTATTGCTGAACTGCTGAAAGAAAACTTCCCAGAAATCATGAAGGAAGAGAATATAGACATCTCAGATGTATATCGTACGCCACCCAATATAGATCTCAAAAGAAAGACTCCAAGACATATTACAATCAAAATGAAACATAAGCAGCAACTCTTAAAGGCAGCAAGACTCAAAGCAAAGCTAACATTCAGAGGGAAACCCTGTAGTCTCTCGTCAGATTTCTCAGCAGAAACCATGCTGGCATGGAGACAGTGGCATGACACATTCAAAGCCTTGAAGGAGAAGAACTTCCAGCCAAGAATTATATATCCTGCAAAACTGTCTTTCAAATACGAAAATCAAATAAAGACATTCCCAGATAAACAGAAACTCAGAGACTTTGTAAAAACCAAACCCAAACTACAAGAAATACTGAAAGAAGTTCTTGGCTTTGGCTTAGAAGAACAAAACCACTAACTTTATATTTTAGAACGACACACTACTCAATACTCTACTCATTTAGGGAAAGCTCCAAAGTAAATCACAGCTTTGATATGGAAAGAAGCAATCCAGTGATCATCATGAAAACTATGGTGTCATCATAATAAAAAGAGGGATGTACTACAGTCGTTATAGTCCTTCCAGATGGAGAGGAAGATGACAGGACTGGTAGTAATTAAAATTGGGTTTATAAATAGTTTATTAAGGGGGTTCATAGGGACAGCTGTAAAGCACAACAAAGATGTATCATACCATTTCAAGAAATCTAACACACGAGTCTCAACAACTATAAAACCAGCTCTGAAAAAGGTGAAAAATCAACTCACAAAAAAGAGTGTCCCAGAACAGACTAATAAGAACAACAGACAAAACATCAACATAAAAATAAACATATCACAATGGCAGCACTGAACACATACCTATCAATAATTACATTGAATGTGAATGGACTGAATGCTCCAGTAAAGAGACACCGAGTGTCATCTTGGATCAAAAGACACGACCCACCCATATGTTGTCTACAAGAAACTCACTTGAGACCTAAAGACAGGAACAAACTGAAAATTAAGAATATGTATCAAGCTAACAATGAACAAAGAGGAGCAGGGGTGGCAATTCTAATCTCAGACAAAATCAATTTTAATGTCAAATCCACCATCGTGGACAAAGACGATCACGATTTAATGCTGAAAGGTTCAGTACACAAGCAAGACTTAACTATATTAAATATTTATGCACCTAATGCCAGAGCACCTAAATATGTCGAAGAAACACTGACTACGCTCAAAAGAGAGTTAGATGACTCCAGAATAATAGTGGGAGACTTTAACACTCCACTCTCATTACTAGACAGATCATCTAGAAAAAAGCTCAGTAAAGATACAGAAGACCTCATTAACACAATTAACCAACTAAACCTCACTGATATATACAGAACTTTCCACCCATCAGCAGACAACTACACCTTCTTCTCCAGTGCACATGGAACATTCTCCAGAATTGACCACGTGATAGGCCATAAAGCAATGCTCAACAAAATCCATACCATTGAATTACTGCAAAGCATCTTCTCAGATCATAAAGCCATAAAAGTTGAAATCAATAGCAGAAAAAACGGAGATAGAAAGTGGAACTCTTGGAAACTGAACGTCTTGCTCAAAAAAACATGGGTTATAGAGGAAATCAAGGATGAATTAAAGAAATTCATGGATTCCAATGAGAACGAAAACACATCCTACCAGAACCTATGGGATACAGCCAAAGCGGTGCTCAGAGGTCTCTTTATCTCCATAAATGCACACATCTGGAAGGAAGAAAGAAACCAAATCAAGGAACTAACTCTACAGCTTGAACAAGTAGAAAGAGAACAACAGAGGAACCCCTCGGGCACCAGAAGAAAGGAGATCATAAAGATTAGAGCAGAGCTAAATGAATTAGAGAATAGAAAAACAATTGAAAAAATTGAAAAGACCAAAAGCTGGTTTTTTGAAAAGATCAACAAAATTGATAAAACGCTGGCTAAACTTACTAAAGAAAAGCAGGAAAGGAAACAAATAACCCAAATTAGAAATGAGAGGGGAGTTGTCACCACAGATGCAACAGAAATCAAAAATATCATAACAGAATACTATGAAAGACTGTACTGTAACAAATTTGAAAACCTTGGGGAAATGAACCAATTCCTTGACTCATACCACCTACCCAAATTATCACAACATGAGGCAGAACAACCTAATAAACCCATCACAAAGGAAGAGATTGAAAAGGTTATCAAAACACTGCCAACCAAAAAAAGTCTGGGCCCAGATGGCTTCACGGCAGAATTCTACCAAGCATTTAGAGAAGAGTTATCCCCCATACTACTGAGACTATTTCACAGTATACAAAGGGATGGAGTACTCCCAAACTCATTCTATGAAGCCAGCATAACCCTGATACCTAAGCCAGGGAAAGATCCAACAAAGACAGAGAACTACAGACCAATATCACTCATGAACCTAGATGCAAAAATCTTCAACAAAATTCTTGCCAATAGAAGACAACAACATATCAAGAAAATAATCCATCATGACCAAATGGGATTCATACCAGGGATGCAAGGCTGGTTCAACATCAGGAAAACAATTAATGTGATAAACCACATAAATAACACAAAAGACAAGGATCACCTGATTTTGTCCATTGATGCCAAAAAGGCATTTGATAAAGTCCAACACCCATTCATGCTAAAAACTCTTAGCAAAATGAGCATAGATGGCAAATTCCTCAACACAATAAGGGCCATTTATACAAAGCCTGTTGCGCACATCATCCTGAATGGAGAGAGACTAAAGACTTTCCCTTGAGATCAGGAACTATACAAGGATGCCCACTCTCACCTCTCCTATTCAACATTGTGCTAGAAGTTCTAGCCAGAGCAATTAGACAAGATGAAGAAATAAATGGCATCTGCATCGGCAAAGAGGAAGTTAAAATCTCCCTGTTCGCAGATGATACGATTGTTTATGCAGAGAACCCCAGGGAATCTATAAGTAAGTTACTCAAACTGATAGAAGAGTTCAGCAAAGTCTCAGGATACAAGATAAACATAAGTAAATCAGTAGGATTCCTTTATACCAACAACGAGATTGTTAAGGGGGAAATTATCAAATCAATACCATTTACCATAGCCCTTAAGAAGATAAAGTACTTGGAATTAATCTAACCAGAGAAACAACAGACCTTTACAAAGAGAACTACAAGCTCTTACTACAAGAAACTAAGAGAGACTTAGATAAATGGAAAAACCTACCCTGCTCATCGATAGGAAGACTTAACATTGTGAAAATGTCTATTTTACCCAAAGTAATTTATTTATATAATGTAATCCCAATACAAGTTCCAGCATCATTTTTTAATGAGATGGAGAAACAAATCACCAATTTTGTTTGGAAACGGTAGAAGCCCCGGATAAGTAAGGTACTACTAAAGAAGAAGAACACACTGGGAGGCCTCTCATTACCTGACCTTAGAACATACTACACTGCCACAGTGGTCAAAACAGCCTGGTACTGGTACAAGAACAGACAGATCGATCAATGGAACAAAATTGAGACCCCAGAGATGACACCATCTGCCTACGAACAGTTAGTATTCGACAAAGGCCCTAAGACATTAAACTGGGGTAAAAACAATATCTTCAACAAATGGTGCTGGCAAAATTGGTTATCCATCTGCAATAAACTGAATCAAGATCCATATCTTACACCTTATACAAAAACCAACTCCAACTGGATAAAAGACCTAAATATCAAACCTAAAATGATAAAGGTCATCCAAGAAAAGGTAGGAACAACAATGGAAGTTTTAATATACAATGAGGACAGATTCCAAAATCTGTCAAAGAAACCTCAATCAACAAAAGAGAAAGTAAATGGGAACAATTAAGAATCAAACACTTTTGCTCATCCAAAGACTTTATTAATAGAATTAAAAGAACACCCACAGAATGGGAAAAAATATTTGTCAACTCTATGTCAGACCGACGCCTGATCTCCATAACCTATAAGATACTACAAAATATCAATAAGAAGAAAACCATCCAATTAAGTGATGGGCAAAGGAGATGGACAGACACTTCACTGAAGAGGAGATCCAGGCAGCCAAAAAACACATGCGGACATGTTCACGATCTTTAGTTATTAAAGAAATTCAGATCAAGACGACAATGAGATACCATCTCACCCCAACAAGATTGGCCATGATCCAGAAAACACAAAACAACAAATGCTGGAGAGGATGTGGAGAAAGTGGAACCCTCCTACACTGTTGGTGGGGTTGCAAAATGGTCCAGCCTCTTTGGAAGGCAATCTGGAGCTTCCTTAAAAAAATGCATATCGATATATTATTTGACCCAGTAATTCCACTACTTGGAGTATATCCTACAGATTCAAGGCCTTTGACACCAACGGACACATGCACCAGAATGTTTATCGCAGCACAGTCCACGATAGCAGCACAGTCCACGATGGAATCAACCTAGATGCCCAACAATAGAAGAATGGATAGGTAAACTATGGTACATATACTCAGTGGAGCACTATGCCATGATAAAGAATAACGATGATTCCAGGAAACATCTCCTAACCTGGTTTCAACTGGAAGACATTATGTTGAGTAAAAGTAGTCAGCCACAAAGGGACAAATACTGCATGAGACCTCTACGATAAGATCTCAAAAACAGACTTATGTGTAGAAGAAAAGACTCTTTGACAGCTGCAAGGGAGGGGAGGGAGGGAGGGTAAGGGGGAGAGGGTTTAGTTTAGATAGTTACTAGAAATCTAGTTGGGAGAAAGCGGTGATAGCACACATTAGAAACAAGAACAACATTAAGTGGACTTCAGCATAACTTGAGTACTCCTTCCATGTTGCCTCAATACTGCAAGGATAGAGTAGCTGGGGCAGGGGGTGGGGGACCATGCTGTTAGGCGAAATTGAGGCCAATTGGCACAAGTAGCATTTTGCTAAGAGAGCTCTCTGCACCCCACATTGGTGAGTGGCGTCTGGGGTCTTAAAAGCTGCCAAGCTGCCATCCAAGGACACAGCAAATGGTCCCAACTCACCAGGAACGGATGCTCACTGAGGACCAAAATGACATGCGGTAAAGACAACCGAGAAGACAGAGAGACCCACAAGAGTGGGTGTCTACATCGACTTGTGACCGGAAGGACCAGATGGTGCCCAGCCACCACCAGTGATAGCCACGATGGAGCTCACAGAGAGGAATCTCACTGGCAACACAAGAATAAAAAGAGGTGCATCATGAGATCTCCACTAAAAGACCTCAATTGATGGTCCAGCGGTTTTGGGGTTCCTCTGAGAGCATGGCCCCTGGCCCTGATGCTGCCCTTTCCCATAAATTATAACAAATGTCCACACTTTGGACAGGAATGGATTGGACTTGGCAATGCAGAGTGACCATATATTGGAAGCACTTTGTGTTTCTATACATCTACAGGATATGATCTTGCTGACCTCTGGCTGGAGGAAGGGGAGTGGACGGAGAGGACGGGAAAGGAGTTTGTTGGGAGGATGAGACATGTAAGGAGCAGAGAGAAATAGTGTGCAGTCACCAGACAGGGAGAGCAGTGGAAGCTGCATATAGGTGGACATGTAAATTTATACGTGAATGTACATTTTCACTCAGTTATGTTAAATAAAAAAAAAAAAATGTCAATTCTACCCAAAGCAGTCTACAAATACAATGCAATCCTGATCCAAATGCCAAAATTTTTAAAATAAGGTAGTAAAAATAATTATTAACTTTATATGGAAAGGGAAGAAACCTTGGATAAAACACTACTAAGAAGAAGAATAAGGTAGGAGGCCTCATAAATTTTACTGTCTGACCTCAGAAGTCAGAATTGACTCAACGGCAGTGGGTTTGGGTTTTTTGGACCTCAGAACCTACTATAGAGCTTTGATAGTCAAAACAGCCTAGTATTGCCACAAGAGATACATCGATGAATGAAAGGAACAGAATACAGGACCCATATGTAAATCTATCCACCTAAGTTCACCTGATCTAAAAGAGGGCCCAAAGTCCATCAAACAGGGGAAAACATTGAAGACTTTCAATCATCTAAGGGAATACAATCATTAGCCTTTACAGAAAGGTAAATGAAAAGTACAATGAGGAATCATCTCACCCTGACATTACTGGTACAAATAACAAAGAAAATAAGAAACATTGAAAAGGCTGTCGTGAGAATGAAACTCTTACGCACTGATAGTAAGAATGCAAAATTGTGCAAACATTTTGGAAAATGATATGGCACTTCTTGAAAAGCTAGAAATAGAAATACTGTGTGGTCCAACAATCCCACTCCTAGGAATATATCCTAGAGAAATAAGAGCTACCACAGAAACAGACATATGCACAACCATGATGGAAAAGCCTAGATGTCCATCAACAGATGGGTGGATAAACTATGATACACCAACACAACAGAGTATTATGCTATGGTAAACAACAATGATGAATCTGTGAAGTACCTCACAACATGGACGAATCTGGATGGCATTATGCTGAGTGAAATAAATCAGTCACAGAAGAACAAATATTGTATGAGACCATTATATTAAAAAGCCATGAATGGATTTGTACACAAAAACAAACAATTTTTAATGGTTATGAGGGAAAGGTATTGGGGACACAAAAACATTAACTAGACAATAGTTAAGTGGTAACTGTGGTGAAGGGTAAGACAGAACACAATACAGGGAAAACCAGCACAGCTTGTCCAAGGCAAAACGATGGAAGCACCACAGACACATCCAAACCTCCTGGAAGACCAAATTACTGTCTAACGATTGTGGAAACACTCTAGGGAACACTTAGCTCATCTGGCATGACATATTTCATAATGTTTCACATTTTACTTAGGTGAGCAGCAGGGCTCTTAAAAAAGCATGGCTATCTAGGGTACTTTCACTGGTCTCAACCAGTCTGGAGCAAGAGAGAATAGAGAAAATCAGACACAAGGGAAAGACTAGTCCAAAAGACTGATGGAGGACAAGTACTACAGCCTCTACCAGACTGAATCCAGCACAGCTAGATGGCGCCTGGCTACCACCATTGACTGCTTTGACAGGGATCACAATAGAGAGTCTAGACACACCTGGAGAAAAATATAAAACCAAATTCTACTTTACCAAAAAAAAAAAAAAAACAGCAACAACAAAAAACAGACTTGCTGGTCTGATACAGACTGAAGAGTATTGGCCTCTGGATACCCATTTAACTCAGTATTGAAAGTCACTACTGAGGTTCACCCTTTAGCCAAAGATTAGACAGGCTCATAAAATCAAATGAAACTAGTAGACACACCAGCCCAGGGGCAAGGATAAGCAGGGAACAGAAAAGCTGCTAATACAGAACCTATGGCCAAGAAAGGAAAGTGTTGACATGTTGTGAGCTGGTAATCAATGTCACAAAACAGTGTGTATGCTAATGTTTAGTGAGAAGTTAGTTTGCTCTGTAAACATTTATCTAAAGTACAACAAATAAATAAACTGTACTCCAACAAATTTGAAAACCTACATGAAGTGGATATACTCCTTGAAACACATTACCTACCTAAACTAATACAAACAGAGGTAGAAAATCTAAACAGGCCAACTATAAAGGAAGAGATTGAAGATACCA
The DNA here is from genome assembly GCA_028571685.1 of Heterohyrax brucei. Classification (NCBI taxonomy): domain Eukaryota; kingdom Metazoa; phylum Chordata; class Mammalia; order Hyracoidea; family Procaviidae; genus Heterohyrax; species Heterohyrax brucei. Next base: position 125,885,469 of record CM053150.1, on the reverse strand, counting down.
TCAAAAAACAAGCCCAGAACCAGATGGCTACACAGGTGAACTCTTCCAAACAATCAGAAAAGAGGTGATGTCAGTTCTACTCAAATGCTTCAAAAATGTAGAAGAGGAAGACACACTTCCTAACTCCTTTTCTGCAGAAGCCAGTATAGCCCTAATATCTAAACCAGGTGAAGATATAATAAAAAAAAGAAATTTACATACCAAAATCCTTGATGAACATAGATAAAAAGATTTTCAGCAAATTTCTAACTTAAGAAATTCAGTAACATTTAAAAAAAATCATATACCACAGTCAAGTAGGATGTATAGCAGGTCTGCAAGAGTGATTCAGCATTAGAAAAGCAATGAATACAATCCGTCATATAAGTGTAACAAAGGAAAAGAACCATACAGTCATGTCAACTGATGCAGAGAAAACTTTTAGTAATATTTAACATTTTTTTCTGATAAAAGTCTTCAGCAAAATAGGAATAAAAGGGAAAATTCTCAACACAATTAGCACATATGTAAAATCAACAGCTAACATTATACTCAATGGAGAAAGACTGAGCGTCTTCTCTTTGAGAACTGGAAAGAGACAAGTGTGCTCATTGCCACCACTGTTATTCAGCATTGTACTGCAAGTCTTAGCTAGAGCAATGAGGCAAGAAAGAGAAATTGAATTATTCAGATCAGGAAAGAAGAAGCAAAAACTACCTCTATTCTCTATTCTACATATGGCAGACCCTAAAGATTCTCCAAGAAAGCTATTAAGAATAATTCAGGAAGATTGCAGGGTACAAGATCAATACAACAAAAGTCATTTGAGTTATTTTACACTCACAAGAAGTATTCTAGAAAAGAAGTCAAGAAAGCAATACCATTTACAGTAGCCCTCAAAACAATAGCATATCTAGGAATTAACCTAACTAGGCACGTAAGTCTTACACAATAACAATTATAGAACATTACTACAAGAGACTAAAAGAGATCTACGTAAATGAAAGGACATTCTGTGCTTATAGATTAGAAGCTGACATAGTGAAAAAGTCAATACTACCTGAAGCAATCTGCAGATGCAGTGTAATCCCAATATGACTTCTAATGATATTCTTTATTGAGATGGGAAAATTAATGACCAATTTCAATGGAAGAAAAAGAGACTGGAAAAAGCTAAAGCAATATTGAAGAACAAAGCAGGAGGCTTCATACTTTCCAATATCAAAACATATTGTATAGTCACTGTAAACAACACAACCTGGTGTTGGTTCAGCTATAACACATACAGTAATGAAACAGAATTGAGAATTCAGAAACAAATCCAGTCAGCTATGGACAGCTGATTTTTGGCAAAAGATCAAACTTTTCATTGGGGCAGAAATGATCTCATATGCTCATTTTCAGGATTAAATGACTCAATATACGTAATACACTTAGAACATTTCCTGACACTTATTACCCACTAAGCCAAGCCAAGTGCCATCGAGTCGGATTACCCACTATGTTACTGCTATATATCACTGGTGTTGTTATTGCTATTACTTACATAATAATAGTTACAATATTAAGAATTTCCTGGATTGTATAAACAGTTAACACTCAACTGGGCACATAACCTGTAGATTAAAGGGTACACTACCTAGTTTTCTCTAGCAGTGATGGATGGCCAGATCAAAAACAAAAACAAAAACAAACTCGTTGCTATGGAGTTGATTCTCATTCATAGCAATGCTACAGGACACAGTAGTACTATCCCTAACCCATAGTTTCCAATGAGCACCTGGTGGATTCAAACTACCTACCCTTAGGCTGCAGCTAAACTGCTACACCACCAGTGTTTCCTATGGATGGCCAGGCAACTTAAATTCTGAGCAATCTTTTGAAACTCTAAGTGTTATATAACAGTTGTTACAGCCTGAAGAGGCAACTGAGTGGTAGTATTGCCTTCGCTTCTTCACACCTTTTTCCTCTCTGCTGGCTGAGTGTGGACATAATGTTGGGATGTGCAGTAGCCATTCTGAAATCTGAGGTTACCTGGGAAGAGAGGCTTCCCTATGGAGCAACAATATAGGAAGTTTCCTTTGTCCACGTGTGTTCTATGGAGTGTACCCCAAAACCCACTGCCATTGAGTCAATTCTGACTCAGGGTGACCCTACAGATAGAGTAGAACTGCGTGTTAGAGTTTCCAAGGAGCTCCTGGAGCATTTGAATTGCCAACTTTCTGGTTAGCAGCCATAGTGCTTAACTACTATGTTATCAAGGTTTAAATAAAAGCAAAAAAAAATCCAAAGCCACTTCCATTAAGTTTATTCTGACTCATAGAGATGCTATAGATCAGAGTAGAACTGCCCTGTAGAGTTTCCAAGGAGTACCTGGTAGATTTGAACTGCTAACCTTTTGGTTAGCAGACTTAGAACTTAACCAGTACAGTATCAGGGTCCCCAGGGTTTAAATAGTCTCCTCTGTATCCACCTTTGCCTAAGAAAGAGAACTCAGCCTGTGTGGTCAAAGACTTTCTTATTTAAAGTGTGTTTCTAGGACCAGCAGACCTACTCAGATCTCACACACAGTCTCATACACCTCTCCCACCTGCTAATCTGTATTTTAATAAAACCTGCATTTCACAAAATCCCCAGGTGATGCCTATGCATATTAAAGCTTGAAAAGCCCTAGTTGAATGCACTGTTATTTTGGCCCTTCTCGCTCAGTTGAATCCTATACTAACTAATGTAGTCCTCATTAGATCAAATATTGGGGCACATAGCAATCAATGAAAGGGGTTAGCAGTTGAAATCTACCACGCAAATAGAGGTAGGATCATGACACCATTTCTAAGCAGCTGAAAGAAACCAGCATAACCTAGCTCCTGACTCCAGGTTCCGTGAGGAGTGTTTGTTGCTGAAGGTCTTGTTAGGTAGGTTCTCTGAATATTGTGATTAAAAGCCTGGCTAGGGGAAGAGTAGTGATCATTATATTTTAAAGATAGTATTCTGGAAATAATGCATGCTATCTATTAGACAGCAAATAGAATAAAGAGGGAAAAAAACCCAAAACTAAATAGACAGTAACTAGACATACGAGTAGGTGAAGATCCAGACAATGAAAATAAAAAAGAACAGGTAAGTCTGAGCAAGCTTTATAGGAAAACCCTTAAGCTTGGCAACACCAAGCACAGTAATGAACTATTTTGAATCCCTATGAGCAAAATAATGGTGTTACCGTAGCAATGGAGGAGATATTGATAGAATAGGCATGGCTTAGCACTCATCTTCTACAACAGCAAGCAAAAGCATATCATGGCTAAGGTATTTAACAAGCACATATCTACGTGCAGAAATTCGAGTAGTACATGCCATCAAAGATCCTAAGTCTTCTATTCACGACAAAAAGGAAAGGGATGTTCCTAAGATTTAAGAGCATACACGTTTCTGTGGTAAGAGAACAAAGCTAATTAACTGAGTAGCAACTGTCTGGGTTCCCAGAGCCACGATTATCGCAACTCATCTTTTATTTTAACAGCCTTGTTTAAGTAGTATTTTATTAGTACTTAGAATTTATTTATGAAGATCTTGAGCTTCAAATAGCTGAAGTAAAACTTACTTTTGGTCAAGAGCAATGAATGATGGAGTAAGTAGCAAAACAACTCAGCATCAAAAAAAATCTACATTTTGTATCATCAACAAACACGCAGGGAAATGATGCTTGAAGGGCTTCTGAAAGTCGCTTTTAATCTGGCCTCAAAATCTTCACCTACTGTACTGTTTAAATGGTCTCCAAATCTCCTCTTAAATTAGCCAGTGACTCATTTTACTTTAATGTTTATAAATAGAACTGATAATTTTGGAATAAGGATAGAACAGGGCAAATGATCTTTATAAACAGGGGGATTAATTTTTTGGCCTTTACTACAGGACCTGGATCAAAGTTTTTTTTTATACATTTAGGGTAATACATTTCAGAGAAGAGGTGGAAAAGAAGTAAAAGTTAGTGGGGTTTTGCAGAAGCGGAGGTGATGAGGATTTGTAGACCGGGATAGAGCATCAACTTACTGCCTCTATCATTAAAGCTACCAGTTTGAAATAGGGACCAATACACAAAGGGTTCCAGTTGGTAAAGCTGGTAAACAGAATGTCAGTCAACTCAAAGCATCTGTTGTAGCTGAAGGGAACACCTACAATGTCACTCACACCACTACAAATTTTCTCTCTGTGTATCTGTGCCAGAGAAAGGAGCAGGGAGTGCCCTTCTACCTCATCAAGATATGTTTCATAGTGAAATCCTGTAATACACAAGCAGCTCACCTCACTGGTCTAGACGAGATATTTCTGTTCGTTCCTCTGTAGTGTTGCAATTTGGTGTAGCATTTAGCACCATGGCAACACACAAACCACCATCGTACAACAAATTGATAGACAATGGAAGGACTTCCGGGATTTAAATACCAGACGTATCACTCAAGGTGGACAGTTTTCAGCAGAGCTTCCAGACTGAAACAGACTAGGAAGAAAGCCCTATTGATCTACTTCCTAAACTTAGCCAATGAAAACCTTACATATTACAACAGAATAGCACCAAATATATTGTCAATAGGTGTGGTTGAGTTTGCTCCGACTCATAGTGACCCTGTGTACAACAGAACAAAGCGCTGTGAGTCCTGTGCCATCCTCACAATCATTGTTATGCTTGATCCCATTATTGAAGCCACTGTATTAATCTGTTTTACTGAAGGTTTTCCTCTTCTTTGCTGACCCTCTACTCTACCAAATACAATATTCTTCTCCAGGAAATGATCCTTCCTTTTAACATGTCCAAAGTATGTGAGATATAGTTTATTATCCTTGCTTCTAAGGAGCATGCTGGTTGTACTCCCTCCAAGACAGATTCATTTTTTTTTTTTTTTTTGGAAGTCCATAGTATATTCAATATTCTTTGCCAATACCAATAGAATGCTGGAAGATGAGTCTCTGAGGTTAGAAAGCACTACAGAGTAGCTGCAAGAATGGACTCAAAAATACCAGTGATCATGAAGAAGGCCAGGATCAGTCAATGTTTTCATTTGTATGTGAGGTCATCATGAATTAGATCATGCTTGACAGCAACTAACAACAAGTATTGTAATGGACCTTTAACCTGAAGCAGAAAGAGACTGTTTTCAAGCCCTGATCAATTATTAGCCAGGAATAAAACACAAAGGAAAGTTTACCAAATATATTATTCACATGCTTTGAGCATTAGCTACTGACAACCAATACCAAAACCCAGTGCTGTCAAACTGATTCCTAGCAACTCACTAGGTGGCAACGAAAATTAATAGCATGAAACACTGAGAATAAAAGGAAAGAAATATCCTTTTACGAGTAGATGTGAATCAAAAGGCTTTTTGTTAGATGAGCTATATTATATCAGTATATGCCCTTTAGAATACACATAGATGTCCTGGATATTTTAGATTTTTAAAATACAGGCTTGCACACAGCTTCCTGAAATCGTCAGCCTTAAACAATGCCTTTCCTACTGATTTTGCAATGTCTTAAATTTCCAAAGCTACCTTCAGTGTCCTCTGCTTTTTCCTACTTCCAGTCCATCTTCTCAGGCTTCCATTGCAGCTCTATAGCACTTGAAGGAAAGAGCACTGTCTCTTTCTACAGGAGATCCTAGGTTAGCAGCTGAGCTGTTGACCACTGTGCCTCCAGTGATCTCCTCTAACAGCAGGTGCAAATAATTTCCTCAGCCACTACCATCCATACCACAGGGCACAGAATTACCTGGTGCTTAAGGTCCCTGAGTGGCAATAACAGATTGGTCTGAATTACTAACCTGAAGGTTTGTAGTTTAAATTCACCCAGCTGTGCCTATAAAGAGAGGTCTGATAATCTGCTTACATTAAAACTAAAGTTAAGAAATCCTATAGAGCAGTTCTACTCTGTAACACATAGGGCCTCTGTGAGTTGAAATTAACGCAAAGGTAATGGATTTTATTTATCTTGTTTCCCTTAGGGAAGTTTTGTAAGAGATCTTCTGTACCACTATGGGTGGGAGAGAAAGGAGGGCTATTTTTTTTTTATTATTTTATTTTATTTACAAAGGCCAGATAAGTTCTGTTTCGTTCCTGCTCTGGGTCAGCTCATGCCTGGCTTAATAAGTCTGATTAAGAGCTTAGTTTCCAGGTATTTGTTATCAGATTTACCAATTATAACTCTGAAGTTTCTGGGTCATCTGGATAATGCACCTCATTTCCCAGTTGATTACTACCACTTTGTTTCTGAGAGGCTTCATTCCCTTGATCTGGCCTCTGATATTTGAACTACTGCTTTTGATATCTTATAGAAGGCCATATGTCAGAACCATCAGTAATTTATGAAACCTCCCTCCTCCAAAAGCAACACTATGTGGATACGGAAAGATTGTATAACCTTTTATTGTAGGGTAGGGTGGTGTTGAATGGGGGTAAGCCCAAGTTAGTCCTCTACCCCCACTTGGCTGCCATGTGTTCTAAATTGGAATCGTGCAGGCTCCTGAAACTCCGGGCCCACCCATGTCACTGTGAAACCATAACAAAAGATCTAATATTTACTCCATTGAATTCTTGGACACAGAGGAGAAAGAGTACGGAACTGAAAACATGCTGAAAGAAATAATTGCTAAAAATGCCCCCAAATTTAGCCAAAGGCATAAGTTTATCTATCCAAGAAGATGAGTGAAACTAAAATAGGACAAATTCACAGAAATCTACACAAAGACATATCGTAGTCAAATACCTGAAAACTAAACTATCTTTAAAGCAGCAAAAGATGCACATTACTTTTTTGTTGTTACTAGTTGCCATTGAGTCATGTGACTTCATATGTGCAGAGTAGAACTGCTCCATAGGATTTTCAAGGCTGTGACCTTTCAGAAGTAGGTGGTCAGGTGACCAAGGCACCTATGGATGGGTTCAAATGACGAACTTTTTGGACACTAATCAAACATATGGACATTTGTACCAACAGAGACTCCATCTTACTTGTAGTATATTAATTCAAATGATGGTAAATGTAATGATTAAGGTTGTATGTCCACGTGGCTGGGTCATGATTCTCATTGGTTTGGTGGTTATGCAATTTAGCAGTAATGCAATTATTTAGTTGTCTTCCATTTTGTGATACAACATAATCACATCTACAATGAGATCAGTCAATCAGTAGTAAGGGAAATTTCCTTGGGGTTGTGGCTTATATTCATTATATGTATTCACATTCTGGTGAAGCCCACTGGCTTTTGCTCACTTTGGATTCTACGTTCAGTCATCTGATCTGTAGTTTGGGGGACTTGAGCCAGAGGCCTGCCATATTATTTGCTGATCTTGGGATTCATCAGTCTCTGAAGCCTGTGAGTCAGCAGCATGCCATCTGACCTGCCTGTCTTGGGGTATCAATTCCTGCAGCTACATGAGTCAAGAGAAGCCTTCAGCCTGATGTCTGACCCGTGGATTTGGAACTTTCTAGACTCTACAACTGTGTGAGCCATTTCCTTAAAATAATCTCTCTCTCCATATATATGTTTATGTATGTATACACATATATGTATATACAAACAAACACATACCTATATTTCATTGGTTTTGCTTCTCTAGAGAACCTAGTCAAAGACATTTGATACTGAGACTGGTTCTAGAGAAGTGAAATTGCAGTGATGAATTTTCTAAATGGGTTCTTATGCCTGGTGAGTCTTGAAGATGTTGATTACTCTGCCTGTCTCAGTAAAGAGGGCACTGATAATCCATAGCATGATGTGGCAAAAGAAATACACAAAACGTCACCACCAATAGATCAAGTGTTGGTGAGACACAAGGTTGTGGGTTATTACATGTTTGATACTTTTCTACAACTTTGTCACAGTGAGAAGTATAAGGAACTGATTGTGCTACTTTCATTAGACAAAGTGATGAAAGAAAGAGATCGGGCCTTCAGAGTTACATCTCAAGCACCAAATAAAATACTTCAAAGTTTCCACTTATGCCCTGAAAGAAATTCTTATGTCTTGTAGCAACAGAGCTGATGTTGCTGGAGGGGAAAAAAGAAAACAACTAGAGTCTTATCACAAGAATGACCAAATAACAATGCCAATTGAATTTTGAGCATCAAATGGTGTCTAAAGTTAACATGAAGGCATCAATTGGGAAGAAATGGGATCCTGAAACTTGGTATGGGGACATGTGGGCAGAGAATCAGGAAGCTGGGGCACCAAGCCCCTAAATTCCATTGAATCACTCCTTTCAATGAACCCAGTTGTCTCACTCCCATCCAAAGAGATTGTTCCATCTGTATCTTCTAAGCCACTCTCCCTAGTAAAGCCGTTAACCCCTCTACCCAATCTGATGAGATTAACCCAGCTGTGTCTGAAGAACCTTTGTTTGAGATATCACCCTGAAGGTGTCTGAGTCATTGTCTAGGGCATTGTCTGAGGCAGATGGCTTGCAAGACATTGCTGAATGTTTTTAAAACATACTTCCATCATGCATTTTTGCTTCTACATCTATGTGTTAATCATCTGTCACAAGTGGATGGTTTTAACAAAAATGAGTTTATCTTTTTACAATCCAGTAGTCTAGAAGTTTGAATTCAGGGTTCAAGCTTCAGAAGAAGGCTTTCCCTTTCTGTTGGCTCTGAAGGAAGACCCTTGTCATCACTCTTCTCTTGATCTGGGAGCATCTAAGCACACAAGAACCTCAGGTCCAAAGGATTTGTTCTGTTCCCAGCACTGCTTTCATGGTGCTATGAGGTCTCTATGTCTCTGCTTGCTTCTCTTTTTTATATTTCAAAAGGGATTCACTTAAGACACTAACTGCCACTAATCATCTCATTACATCATAGAGATAGGATTTACAACATATAGAGAAATGACATCAGATAACAAAATGGCAGAAAATCATAAAATACTGGGAATCATGACTTTGCCAAAGTAACATTTAATTGTGGGGGGCCGCAATTAAATCCATGACAACCTATCACTGGCCTTAAGTTCTAAAGATTTGCAAAAGGTGAGATACAAAGTGTGACCCAATAAGAGGTACACCACACTCCAAAAGAACTGCTTGACTTTTCTAAGAAGTATAAACAGAAATCTGAGGAATATGTGTAGGAATGGCTATTTAGGATATGGGATAATGGCATAGGGAACATAAAGCTGGATCAGTCTGTGTTTATTGACATGGGTCCATTGAGCACAGATTCTTAATTCAGTGTTTCTACTTGAGAGGTTAGTAAAGGATTCAGCAGTTTATTTGGTTGGGTCACTAAAGTATGGATTATGCAGTGGCCTAAACTAAACCAAGTTGAAGTAGCAGACCCACTTTAGTATACTATAGAAAAAAGTACCCAAGATGTAACTGGCATGCTACAGTGTTTTTCTCAGGTTAGACCCATAGATACTCTCATGGAGCATCTTCACCACAATGGTGAGAAACAAATTTGTGAAGGAAGGGCCAGCATACTTGAAGATCACTGTGATTGTTATTCTATGTAGTCAGATTTGACAGTGGGAAATATCTTAACTGAAGTGGGAAATTATCAAGAAGCTGTAACTCTATATTTTGGTAATTTGAGTTACACTGCAGTTCACTTCACCCAGAAATTTTCCACTTAGCAGATTAAGTACAAAATTAAATTTTTTCACATTTATTTCACTTTTAGGGACATAATGACTAAGTGACCAACACCATATGCCATACAAGTCAGACTATTCTGATTATTGCTTTGACTCCATTGTCCATTATGGCAGGCATAGCCACTTTCTCTTTGTCAACTGTCATCACTTAAAGTCATGGTATGTATCAGTCCAGTCATAGTTAGATGTCTCACTTCAGTTAAGACATTTCCCACATACCTCATTTCTGAATATCAGTAAGTTCACGTTTGAAGTACTCCCCTTGGAAAGCTATGCACTGACACCAGTGCCTAGTCCACTCTTCAAAGTAATGTTGGAATGGCCATCAGAGTTGTTGTTGCATTACCCTTGATATACTGACTGTCATCAAAAGATATATCTTGTTCTCAGTGTTTCTGTTGAGTTAAAGAAAAAAGTCATTAGGGGCCAGATCAGGTGAGTAGTGAGGCTGTTCCAATACAGCTAGTTATTGGCTTACTAGCTAAAAAGTCCCTCACAGACAACTATACAATTACATTCACAAACTTGTCACTGTGCCACTGTGCACAATGACCAGTGCAGAAAGAGTTCCAAAATTGCTTTGAAAGGTGGACTAGATTCCGGCATCTGAGCATAGCTTCCCAAGGGAAGTACTTTGAAGGTGACTGTAGTGATATTCAGCAATGAGATATGCAGTACCTAGAATAGTTAAGTTTGTGGACTTAATTGCTGGACTTTATATGGCATCACAGGGTGTTTCTTATGATCAGTTGACTAAAGAGAAAACTCATGCCTAGTTTACCAGTGGTTCAGTGTAATATGCAGACAGTGCATGGTTTGCAGATGGTTCTGTGTGATATGAAGGCACCATCTGAAAGTAGATAGCAGCAACACGACAGCCTTTTTCTGGGACTTCCGTGAAAGACAGTGGTGAACAGAAATCTGTCCAATAGCCAGAACTTCAAGCAGTGCAGTTGATTATTCACTTTGCTTGGAAGGAGAAATAGTGAGATATGTAATTATATGTTGGTTCTTGGACTGTAGATAGTGGTTTGGCCAGATGGTCAGGGACTTGGAATGAGCATGATTGGAAAATTGGAGACAAAGGAGGTATATGGGAAAGATATGGGGCTAGACCTCTCTGAACGGGCCAAGGAAGTGACCTTGGCAGAAGAAGATATTTTTTTTTATTGTGATTAGGTGAAAGTATACAATGCAATGGCACTTGGCTTGGCATACAATGCAAATCAATTCTGCATGCCCAGCTATCTGCAGTTCCATCTGTTGTCCTCACCCAGTGATGCATAATCCTCCTTTTCACTCTATATTTCTAGTATCCTCTTAACAAGCACATGTCCCCTACACTCTACCCTCTTTTCTCCCATCTAGAAAGAAAACAGGACAGCCTCCTATGACTGTATAGAACCATGAAGTACACACATTGTATGGTAACATTGTGTCACCAAGTCCAGTTCATTCTTGTCGAAAGAGTACTGGTTTCCAGTTAGGGTCAGCAGCAGGTCTAGGGACCATGTTCCCAGGGGCACCTTAGACTGTCAGGCCACTAATTCTGGTCTTTTAGTAGAGTTCTTGAGCTGCACATCACTTTTTCGCATGCTGCCTCAGGGACTCTACATTGTGTCTCCCATCACAGCTGCCTTTATTGGTGGCTGGACACCAGCTGGTTTTTCTGGTCTTCCATTTATATGGGTCTTTCTGTCTCCTGGGCTCTTTTTCCTCATGTCTTTGTTGTTCTCAGTCATCATCTGTTCCAGATGAGTTGGGACCATTTGGTGTAACTCACATGGCAGCTTGCTAGCTTTAAGACCCCAGATGCCACTCACCATCATGGGGTGCAGAAGACTCTCTTAGAAATAGGCTAGTTGTGCCAGTTTGCCTCAATGTCCCCTGCATACACAGTCTCCAGACCCCCATCCCTGCTACTCTATCCTTTGAAATATTAGGTTCAGTTTAGAAAAGCTTTAAGTTTATAATGTAGTCCAGTTATGTTGATCTGCTCTGGATTGCACGCTGCCACTACTTTCCCCTAACCAAATTCCTGTCTACTATCTAATCTATAACCAGCCCTTTTCCTCCCTCTCCACTCTTGTAGCCATCAAAGAGCGTTTTCTTCTGTACAAAGTCTATTTTTAAGTCCTTATATCAAAGGTCTCATACAATACTTGTCCTTTTGCTTCTGACTGATTTCACTCAGCATAATGTTCTAGTTGAAACCAGGTTATGATATGCTCCCTAAAATCATTATTGTTCTTTATCATTGCATAGTGTTCCACTGAGTATATCTACCATAGTTTGTTTATGCATTCATCTGTTGATGGGCACCTAGGTTGATTCCATCTTTTTTGCTATTGTTGACTGTGCTGCAATAAACATTCATGTGAAAGTATCTGTGTTTATATGACCACCTTAATTTTTGTCAGATATATTCTGAGCAATGGGATTGCTGGATCATATGATAGTTCTATTTCTAGCTTTATCGGGAAGCACCAAATTGCTTTCCAAAGAGGTTGTACTATTTTGCATTCCCAGCAGAAGTATAGGAGAGTTCCAATCTCTCTGCAGCCTCTCCAGAATTTGTTGTTTTGTGTTTTAGGGGGTATGGCCATCTTTTTTGGAGTGAGATAGTATCTCATTGTAGTTTTGAGTTTGATTGCTCTAATGGCTAATGATTGTGAGCCTTTCTTTCTGTGTCTATTGGCTTCCTGGATGTCTTGTTTGGTGAAGTGTCTGTCCACGTCCTTTGCCCATCACTTAATTCGATTATTTACCTTTTCCTTGTCGCTATTTTGTAGGACCTTGTAGATTATGGAAATCAGACATCTATCTGACGTGTAGTTGCCAAATATTTTTTCCCATTCTGTAGGTAGTCTTTTAACTCTCTTGATGAAGTCTTTGGATGAACATAAGTGTTTCATTCTCAGTAGTTCCCATTTATTTATTTTCTCTTCTGTTGTTCATGATTTCTCAGATTTTGTATTCTGTCTAAGCTGTGTGTTACAACTTCCATTGCTGACCTTATTTTTTCTTGTACAATATTTATTGCTTTAGGTTTGATATTTAGGTCTTTGATCCATTTTGAGTTAATTTTTGTGTCAGGTGTGAAATATAGGTCATGTTTCAGTTGTTTGCAGATGGATATCTAATTTTGCCAATGCCATTTGTTAAAGTGTTTTTACCTCAGTTTATGATCTTTGGGCCTTTGTTGAATATCAAATGTTCATAAAAGGATGGTGATATTTCTTGGGTCCCAGTTCTGTTCCATTTGTCTATATGTCTCTTTCTGTACCAGTATCACACTGTTTCGATTACCATGGCAGGCAGAGGAAGATCTCAGTAATCAAATGGATGATTCATACTGTAGAATCTAGTTGTCATGGATTGAACTGTATACTCCCAAAAGTGTGTATAGTAATTTGATTTGACATGATTCCCTATATTCCGCAATTGCCCTCCATTTTATGATTTGGTTATGCTACAAATCCTAATCTCTGCCTGTGGCTAATAGATAGAATTATGTTAAATGAGAGATTATGGTGGGACTGTAAAACTCTTCCTAAAATCACTTTCCTGTTCCAATATAAAGAGATAAAAGGAAAAGGATGCAAGTAGAGAGTTGGGAAACTCATACCATCAAGGAAGCAGCACCAGGAGTATAGCATATCCCTCAGACATGAGGTTCCTGAGGCCAGATGCCCCCTGACCACACACTGATGCAAGGCAAGTAATTTCTTCTACAGCTGACAGATGGAAAACCTCCTGGAGTGGACGTCCTGAATTTGGACTTGTAGGCTACTGAACTGTGTAAGAATAAGCTTTTATTTATTAAAGCCATCCATCTTGTGGTATTTCTGTTAGAACAGCATCAGATGACTAAAACACCAGTCATCTTCATTCCGCAGCCATTCCCTCTGTTGCCCAGTGGGCTCAGAAACAAAGCAGTCATAGTCTCAGAGATGGAGGTTATGCATGTCTCAGCAACATGGACTTCCACTCATCAAGGCTGACTCAGCAACAGCCACTGCAGAGTGCCCAATCTTCCAGCAGCAGAGACCATCACCAAGTCTCCAATATAGCACCATTGCTGGAGGTGATTAACCAGTAACCTGGTGACAGGCTGATTATATTGCACCATTACTATCCTGGAAAAAGTGGCACTTCGTTCTCACAGGAAGAGACAGTTTTTTGGATATTGATTTGCCTTCTGTTCAAGTATTGTTTGTGTCAAAACTGTCATCCATGCACTTACAGAATGCCATCATAGTATCCTACACAATATAATCTCAGATCAAGGGGCTCAATTCATGGCAAATGATGTGCAGCAACAGGCCCATACTTATGGAATTCACTGGTCTCATGATGTTCTCTGTTGTTTGAAGCAACTGGCTTGATGGAATGATGAAATGCCCTTCTAAAGACACAATTATAGCACCAACTAGAGGACAGTACCTTGTATAGTTCAGGCAGTGTTTTTCAGGAGGATGTTTAGGCTCTAAATTAGTGTCCACTATGTTGTACTGTTTTTCCTACATCAGGATTAGTAGGCTCAGGAATCAAGGGGTGGAAATGGGAGTGGTACTACTGGTTATTACCCCTAGTGACCCACTTATAAAATTTTTGTTTCCTATTCCCTGACTCTATGTTCTGTGGGCCTAGAATCTTAGTTCCAAAAGTAGGAATGCTCCTTCCAGGAAACACAACACTGATGATACTGAACTAGAAGTTAAGAACGCTATCCATTGGTGGGGCTAAGATAGCATAGTAGTTGAATGCTTCCTGTGATCTCTCCAACAACAAAGACCCCCCCCCAAAACAAATTAATCAATCATATATGACATTCTCAGAGATCTGAATATCAAAGGGAAAGTTGAGAAATCAGACTGAGCACTAGGGAAGGGACAGTAGGTTCAGAAGTACTTAAGACTGGCCAGATACGACCCAATTGGAGTCAATGCTCCACATATGGGTTGGTGGCAGTGAGCTTGATGAGTAGGGTGGCTTTCAGAGGGCATCTTTCTCAGTGGGAGACACCAAGTGGTGGAAAGCCTTTTCATGCCTCCAGAATCAGTGGAAGATGATATTCAATCATCAAAGGCTAAACAGATTATATCTAGTCTGCCATGCAAGGGTCTAAATATTTTGTTCAGGATAAACCTTACTCCCTTTTCCCAGAGCTTTCCCCTTCCCTTTTCTGCACTGTGCTTGGTTCCAGAGTCTGACATCATTACCTGGGCCAGAAGTATGACTCCTAGCCTTGGAGAAGGAACAATTTAACAAACCAGGGTGAAAAAATATACAAATAAAATAATCTGCCAACTCTCCTTAGCTGGGAATTCAGGGCAGAAACAATTCCCTTGCCTAGGCCCAGGCATAAGCAGACACATCTTCCTCACAGGAACTCACTGATGGCTGTCATCCACCTGCCTTTCTTAGCACATGAAGCCAGATACCTGAGCCTACACCAACCACCCATGCCTGTCTAGGACTGTAGGAGAGAGCCTGTACCATACACTTGGTGTTCAACTACCTGGGCATCTGGACTGGATACTAGAAGAAAAGTAACAGATGCCTGGGCTCACTTGCCAAGTAGCAGCTCTTACCATCCTGTGATAGGATGTTAGTGACTCAGAGGCATCAAAAACTAGGTGGCATTACTATCTTATTTGGGCATTTCAAAACAAAACAAAACAAGAAGCTAGAAAAAACAGTCACCAAACATAAAATAAATAAATACAACAACTTACTCATGGCTCAGAGACAACAGTCAATGCTGAATAAGTTAAAAAGGCAGACCACAATCACTTCAGAAAGCTCCTGAAACAAAGACTAAAGAAATTTTTCAGATGAAGAAAACTTCCTGGAATTTATCAGAGGTAGAACAGAAAAGATTAATATTTGGAACTCTTGAAGAGATCAAAAAAGACATCAGAAAAAAATGCAGCAGAGCATAATAACAAGTTGAACAGATGACAAGAAAGTATACAGAAACAGCATGTAGAAATTTGGAAAGTTAATAATAAAATTACAAAATTAGAGTACACAATAGAAAGTAAAAGGAGCACAATTGAGGCAATAGAAGCCAGAATTAGTGAGACTGAAGATAAAACACTTTGTACCAACATATTTAAGGAAAAAAATCAGATAAAAAACTTAAAAAAAAAATTTAAGAAACACAAAGAATTATGTGGGACTGTATCAAAAGGAATAATTTACAAGTGATTGGAGTAGCAGAATGGGGGTGGGGGTCAGGATAACAGAAAATGCAGAGGGGATTGTTGAAGATTTGTTGACAGAAAACTTCCCTGATATCATAAAAAATGAGAAGATATATATCCAGGAAGCTCATCAAACTCTACGCAAGGTAGATCCCCAAAGAAAAACACCAAGACATATTATAATCAAACTTGCCAAAACTAAAGATAAGGAGATAATTTTAGAGGTGGTTAAAGATAAATGAAAAATAATCTACAAAGAAAAGTCAGTAAGACTACTCAGGAGAAACCATGCTGAATAGAAGGCAATAGGATGGCTTGAGGAAAAAAATGCCATCCAAGAATTACATATTAAGCAAGATTGTTAAATATAATGGAGAAATTAGGAAATTTCCAGATGAACAGAAGTTTAGAGAATTTGCAAGAATGCCATCCAGCCCCTTTGGCAAACTCATGCTTCTGGATCAACAGGGAACGTTGGGAGTCAATGTATTGACTGGTGTCATTGATCCTTGTTATTAACGAGAATATTAATTAGATTAATACAATGGAGGCAGAGTATTGTGAAACTAGGATGTGCCCTAGTTCTCCTGTTTCCTGTGGAAAACTACAGCAACTCAATTCACTTATGGGCCAGACCCCTCAGGAGTGAAGGTTTGGACTATCCCACCAGGCAAAGAACCATGATTTACTGAGACACTTGCTGAGAGAAAAGGGAATGGAATGGGTAGTAGAAGAGGTACATCTAAATACCAGATATAACTATGTGACCAGCTGAAGAAACAAGGACTGTAACTGTTATGAATTTTCCTTCCTTGTATGTATGCATCAAATATTTTTGTTTTCTTAACTTATAAATTATAATACGTAAATGGGGCTAGTGTGTTTTCAGTGTTTGCACATTGTTTCATGTTTACTGCAAGTATAACTTTATAATTGCTTTTATTTAGAGATTGTGTATAGTTTAAGAAGATGTGTACAGGTGTCAAGTTGTCATGGGTGAAACTGTGATGGTTAAGATTATATGTTAGCTTGGCTGGGCCTATGATTTTCAGTGGTTTGGCAGTTACGTAATGGTGTGATTATTCTTTTTTGTGATATAACGTGATCTTATGTAATCAGCCAATCATTTGTAAGAGGAGCTTCCATATAGATGTGATGTGCAACCAGTACTTATACAGACATTCTGGAAAAGCTTGCTGAGTTTTGCTCACTCAGGATCATGCATCTGGCTCATATTATCTGATCTCCAGTTCTTGGAACTTGAGCCAGCAGCCTGTCCTACTGTCTGCCAGTCTTGAGATTCGTTGACACCTGCAGCCTATGAGCCAGCAGCCTGCCATTTTACCTGACAATTTGGAACTCATCAGACTCTTCAGCCTGTGAGCCATAAGTTTGCTATCTGATCTGCTGAGCTTACCCTTGAAGCTACTTGAGTCAGAAAAAGCCTCCAGCCCTATACCTGACCCACGGACTTGGGACTTGCCAGCCTCTACATCTGATAAACCATTTCTTTGAGATAGATAGGCAGACAGACAGATAGATAGATAGATAGACAGACAGATAGAAGAATGATTAATTGGTTTTGCTGTTTTAGGGAACACAGCCTGAGACAGTAAATTTCTTATCAGGAACCATGTAGATTAGAAGAAAATGGCACACTTTTCACGTGTAAAAAGAGAAGAATTGTCAACCCAGAATCCTATATAGCTTATATGAATCGTATAGGAATCAATATTACACATGATTACTACATAAGAATGAAAGAGAAATCAAGACATTATCAGATGAAGAAAACTAAGAGAATTTATCACCAGCAGTCATATCTTAAAGGAGTGGTTAAGGAAGTTCTTTAAACAAACAAAAGGGATAAAAGAAGGAACTCTGGGACATCAGGAAAGAAGGAAGAAAACAGTAAGCAAAAATATGGGTAAATATACTTTTCTTCTGAATTTGAGTTTTCATATTTGATAATTTAAGCAATAGTTACAACACTGAATTACATAATATTAATTGTATATAGAAGGAATATTTAAGACAATCATGAATTAGAGTAGATATATAGTTTATATACTTCATGTGAACTAGTAAATGCTGACTCCCATAGATGGTGACACCAGCACCAAAAAGAAGAACAACTACTGTCAAGTCAATCTGCCACATGGGGTTTCCAAGGAACGGCCAGTAGATTCAACCTACCAATCATTTGACTGAAAGCCAAGCTGTTAACCATTATGTCACCGAAGTTTTCATAGATTGATAAGGTATGTATATACAATGTGATACCTAATCTATACTTTTAAAAAGCTACACAGAGATACACTCCAAAAAACCACCATAATTAAATCTAAATGGAACCCCCCAAAATGTTCAACTAATATCAAATTGCAGTAGAATATCTATTCTTTTCAAGTGCCAACAGAATATATACCAATATAGACAATATCCTGAGCCAAAAAAAAGGCTAAGGAAATGTAAATGAAAACATGCAGATTATGTTCTCTTTCCAAACAGAATCAAATTTAAAAATCAATAACAAAATGTTTAACTAATACATAGAGAGTCAGGAAATACAAAGCAGATAAAAGAAAAGCAGAAGACAAACAACAACATAAACAAAATAAATAAATGATAGGTTTGGTTTCAGGCATATTAATAGTTAAATAAAAATGGTCTAAACACAGATTAAAAGACAGAAATTAACACTGTTAATAATACTGTATGCCATCAGTAAGAAACTCATTTCAAGTGGCTGATGTAGGCGTATTGAAAGTACAAGGGTGGAAAAAGACTTATAAAAGAAACTTTAAAGAAAGCAGTAGTACCCCTATCAAGATGAGATAAAGCAAACTTCAGAGCAAAGACAACTACCAGAGACAGACAAGGACATTACATAACTATAAAAGAGTGAATCTGCCAGGAAGATACAGTAATTCTGAACATATATTCACCGAACAGAAGAGCAAAAACTAATAGAACTGAAAAGAGAAGTACAGAAAGCCACAGTGATGGAGACTTCATAGCATTTCTCAAGAACTGATGAAACAGCTATACCAAATACCAGCAAGGATACAGAAGCACTCAACAGCATTGTCAACCAACAGTATCTAGTCTACATTCATTGAACACTTTACCGAACTGCAGTAGAATATCTACTCTTTTCAAGCGCCAACAGAATATATACCAATATAGACAATATCCTGAGCCATAAAAAAGGCTAAGGAAATGTAAATGAAAACATGCAGATTATGTTCTCTTTCCAAACAGAATCAAATTTAAAAATCAATAACTGAAAGAGTAAAAAAAAATTCTTTCTAACACTTAGAAACTAAAAAACACAATTCTAAATAATGGGGTAAAGAGAAAACCTCAAGAGAAATTTTTAAAAATGTATATATGTAAGCTGAGCAAAATGAAAAAGAAAATATAAATTGCAACACATCAAAATTCACAGAACACATTTAACACAGTGGTGAGAGAGAAAATTGCAGCATTAAACGTATATACCAGAAAAGAGGAAAAATCTCAAAAGTTCCCATCTCAATAACCTAGGCAGGTGGTGTGGGACGGGTAGCAGAGTGTAAAACATACCTAAAGCAAGCAGAAAGAAGGAAATAGTAAAGATAAGAGTGGAAATCAATGACATTGAAAACAGAAGAACGATAGAGAAAATTAACGAAACACCAGACTAACAAAAGGTTGGAGGTGCCTTGATCACTAACCTAAAGCTACTAAGGAATGACATTGTTTGGTACCTCTGAGAGCTTAACGAGACTTTCTTGGCGTCTGGAGCATAGTGACAATGGTTGAAGAAGGTCTGAGATACTTTGGTGACTCAGTGATGCTGTATTAGTTATCCACTGCTGGCCAACATGTTACTTAGTGGCTTAAAATGATAAACATATACATTATCTTGTAGTTTCTTTGGATTAGATATCTGAATACAGTTTAGCTGGATCCTTTGGATTAGAATTCCCAACATGCCTGTAATCAAGAAGTCAGCCAGTCTGCAGTCATCTGAAGGTTTGACTGAGGAAGGGTCATCTTTCAAGCTCATTCATTCTTCATTTACCAATGGTTTGGGCTTCTCCACAGAATATAGTGGCAGGCTTTTCCCTAAATCAGGGCACCAAGAATAATGATGAGAGAGCTAGTGAGGCTGAAATCATTGCCTTTTTATAAGATTATTTTGGAAGTGACATCTGCCTTTTACTACTTCCTAATTGGTATAAGTGAGTCATTAGACTCATCATACAAAGAGTAGGGATTACCCAGGGGGGTATGAATACCAGGATGTGGTATTATTTATCTTACCACACAATATAACTGCACTCCCCTCATCCCCAGGACAGGTCAAAAGCACAGCCTATCTGGAGGTGCCTTCAGTCTTGCTAGAAGTACCGCTTGCAAAGGACACTGGGAATCCAAAAGCAAGAGAAAGTACATGGAATGCACTGCTGGGGCACCAGAGTCTGAAGGGTAGTCTTGGCCCCGCCCTTTGCCCCACAGCAGAGGGCATCAGAAGACCAAAAACTCAAGAGGAAACCCCAATTATACTCTGCCCTGAGAAGCCCTGTCAGCATGTAAGACTGGGCTTTTTACCCTTACTCTCCCTCTTCTGGAAACCCTGGTGGCATAGTGGGTTAAGTGCTACATCAGCTAACCAAAAGGTCAGCAGTTCAAATCTGCCAGGCACTCCTTGGAAACTCTATGGGGCAGTTCTACTCTGATCTCTGGGGTTGCTATGAGTCAGAGTAGGCTCGACAGCAGTGGGTTTGGTTTGGTCTTTTGGTTCTCATTTTTCCAGTTTGGAGAATCTGAAACTACTGAAGTAGAATGGAGAGAAATAAAATCTAGTATGTAAGGACAGTGATCCTTCTGCAAGCATCCAAACCACAATGAAACTAGGTCTCATAGTGACAGGACTAGTGGTAGAATTGGAACTTCATTATGATCTGGGACTGGAAACTTTAATTTATGAATTGATACTGAGTGTACGACTTAAACTCACTCTAGAATTGGCCATTGGTTGTGAGTGAGCAACAGTGTCACGGGACTGGCAGACTTTCATTACGATTAGTGGAAATCTATCTCATGAGTCGGATCTGACTCGATGGCACTTGGCTTTGGCTTGGCATCTCCGTGTAGTAAATTTCATAGAGACAACAAAAGATGAAAATAAAGTTGGTTTTATTTAAAGTATTTAATTTTTTACAATAATTTATTTTATTTTTTGTTGTTGAGAATATACATTATAGAGCATATACAAGTTCAACAATTTCTCCGTGTACAGTTCAGTGACATAGCTTCTCTTCTTCAACTTATGTAACCATTCTCACCCTGTTTCTGAGTCATTCCTCCTTCATTAACATAAACTCACTGCTCCTTGAACTTCATGTTTAATCTTATGAGTTGCTATTGTCAAATCGATCCCATGTAGGTAGTTATTGAAAGCACACAGGCTCAAAGAAGATATTTTTTACCAGTTAAGCTAAACTATGGTTTGGTTTTATAAAAATTGCAGGGGATATTTATGATGTAAGTTTTAAAGATTATCATAGGACAATAGTTTCACGGGTTCATCTAATCTCTGCAGCTCCATATAGTCAGAAAGGTGGGAAACTAAGTCCCAAGGTATGTTTATTTCACCTGCTATAACTTACCATGGAAACCCTGGTGACATGGTGGCTGTCATGGTTTGAATTGTGTCCCCCCAAAAATGTGTGCAGCCACGTGGCTGGGATATGGTTCCCAGTATCTTGGGACTGTCCTCCATTGTGTGGTTTTGCTAACCTGTATGTTAAAGGATTAGGGTGGGGCTGTGAATTCCTGTTATGGGGGAAGTTTCCCTGGAGCATGGCTTGCCCCACCCTTAATGCTTTTAGCTTGCAAGGAATAAAAGGAAAAAGAACCAAGGACAATTTGAGAACCTCGCTACCATCAAGCAAGCAGCACCGGGAGCAGAGCACGTCCTTCAGACCAGAGGTTCTTGTGTGAGGACGCTCCCTGGACAATGACTGATGCAATACCGGACTTTCCTCCAGAGCCGTCAAGGGGAAAGTCTTTCCCTGGAGCGGACACCCTGAATATGGGCTTGCAACCTACCGGACTGTGTAAGAATAAATCTTTCTTTGTTAAAGCCATCCACTCTGTGGTATTTCTGTTAGAGCAGCCCTAGCTGACTAAAACAGTGGCTAAGTGCTATGTCTGCTAATCACAAAGTAGGCAGTTCGAATCCACCAGGTTCTCTATGGAAACTCTATGGAGCTATTCTACTGTGTCCTGTAGGGTTGCTATGAGTTGGAATCAACTTGACTGCAGTGAGTTTGGTTTCTTTGGTTATAACTTTCCATGAGCTTGTGCCTCAATTCCAGCTGTGCTGGGTTAGCACTTTTCTTCATCATGATTATGGTAGGGAGTTTCTAAAAAGATTCTCAATGCCTGCTGATATTGTTGCCTCTATGTGATCCACTCTCCTTGAATGCAAGCTGGACCTAGTGATTTACTTCTAACAAATAAGAATATGGCAAATGTGATGAGTGAGCTAGAAGGAGCCTCTGGATCCTGCCTTGCTTGCACTCTTGCTTTTCACTTATTCACTTTTCCGGAGACCAGTGGCAGTGTTATCAGCTGCCCTCTGGAGAAATTAGTATGACAAGGAATTGATGCCAGTGAAGAACCGAAGTCCTCAACCCAACAGACCACAGGACCTAGTCTTACTTACAGCCCTATGAGTGAGCTTGGAAGCATATCCTCTCCAGTCAACTCTCATGGTGACTTCAGACAGAGACAACACACTGACTGTGGCTTTTTCTGAGATCTTAAGACCAAACCACTTGTTAAGTTGCATCTGGATTCATGATCTTCAAACTGGGAGATAATAAATGTTTGTTGTTTTAAGCCACTGAAATTTATTATATAGCAATAATAACCAATATGTTAGGATTGAAACTATCCTGATAACTTTTTCAAGTTAATTCTTCATTCCCACTGAACTACTCCCCTTAATCCAAATAAATATGTCACAAAAAATTGACACCTAAGCACCAATTATCAGGAAATGTCCAACATTGTTCCTTAACTACAGAACTATTCCTGTTTGTATGTCACTTGAATTCCATACAGCATCTGACTGTTTCCTAATCTAATCCCTATTTTTGGTTTTTAAAAAGGAGTCCAGACTTTCAAAAATATTGAGTGACACTTTTTACAGTATTACCTGCTGTAAGTAAATCTAAATTTGATTTGTAGCCCCAGGGCCTGTGCATTTAGGTGTGTGTATCTACAAGATACTGCCTTGCTCCTGGGTTAATCACTTCACTGCCTTTTTCTGTAGCTTCAGGCAGTAAGATTGTGTCAGCAGGCAGATTAATGGACTTTATACTCAAAGCCCACAGAAGTGGGTGGTCCTGTTTTCTGACAGCCAAGCACATGGGAACAAGTTCTGGTTTTTCTTTCCCTTTATCCTCCCTACACTTAAGCACTCCAGTTCACTCTTGAATTTTTGTTCATTTTCCCATTGTTTGCTGTCATTTCTGTCACTTCCTTTGTGATGCTACAGTATAAATGAAAATACATCAGTCACCTGGCTCTGCTTTTGTGTCCTTGCCACCTGGGGTACACACCTAAAAGACTTTAAATGATGAATTTACTGTGTAAAATAAAAGAGGGGAGAGAAAGAGAGCACTTAGTCACTTGGTAAACTAGTTTCAAAAGATAATTTTCATAGACATTTTGACCAGAAATAAAATATGTTCTGGCTCCACTCACCACTCACCATGCCAAATGGCAACAGCATCTCTTTCCAGCCCTTAGCACTGGCTGAAAAACAACAGCAACAAGACAGAGATTACTTGGGTGATGAATTTAATTTACATTTCTGTTCTTCCTTCCTCCTTCCTCTCCTTGTTTCCCTTTTACTCATCTCTCAAGTGCTGATTTCCAAAGCAATAAGCTAGGAAGGGAAAGCTGATGGCTTAGCATGTTAAGTGCTACGTCTGCTAACCCAAAGGTCAGCAGTTCAAATCTGCCAGGTGCTCCTTGGAAACTCTATGCAGCAGTTCTACTCTGACCTCTGGGGTAACTATGAGTCAGACCTGACTCAACGGCTGTGGGTTTGGGAGCTAGGACACAAGAAGTGGCACACAGATTGACACAGTACAGTCCTTCTCTTGTGTGCTCACAGACTCAGAGGAGACACCTGCCATACTGCCAGGCCATTCTGGTGTCTGACTGCTTGGACTAAGTTCTGAGTCTAGCTTACGGCAAGGAGAGTGTACATGAAAATCAAAAGACTCAGTTCAGGGATAAGAAAGGTGTCTGACATAGCATTACAAAGATGAATTTGAAATCAGTATCAGTAAAACAGCTGATAAGACTATGTTGTTGTTGTTGTTAGGTGCTATTGAGTTGGTTCTGACTCATAAAAACCGTATGAACAACAGAACAAAACACTGCCCCATCTTGCACCATGTCCACATTGTTGCACCCACTGTGTCAATTCATCTTGTTGAGGTTCTTGCTCTTTCTCACTGACCTTTCACTCTGCCGAGTATGATGTCCTTCTCCAGGGACTGATCCCTCCTGACAACATCTCCAAAGTATGTAAGACACAGTCTTGCCATCTTTGCTTCCAATGAGCACTCTGGTTTTATCTCTTCAAGAACAGCTCTGTTTGTTCTTTTGGCAATCCAAGGTAGATCCAACATTCTTCTCCAATGCCACAACTCAAAGCCATCAATTCTTCTGTCTTCTGACTATGATGTTGGCATAATGCAAGTAGTCTCAAATGGTTGAAGTAGTAGGAAGATGGGTGGAGAATGTAGGGAAGATTGGCCCAGTGAGAAAGTGGAGATTTTAGACAGATTTAAAACTATTTTGAGTTACTTGCAGAAATATCTGACCTAAAAGATAATCAAGGCATTAAAAACTTTTTTCAAAGGTGTGCAAATTAAGAACTCTATTAAGGGGCCAAGCCAAAATGACACACTAGACATGTGTCTCTTTGATTCCGTCTGAGAACTAATGCCTAGAATAGTAAGGGAATGGAACACTGTGGATACTCTGGGAGTTCCAGGATCTCAGAATGTTGCAAGATTGGACTGAGTGACAGCAAAGGGGAAACTACCTCTGATGGAGGTGAGGTAGTGGCACAATGAGTCCTACTTCTGCTGACACATCATTTGAGGGGACTGTAGGTATGGATAGCTTCTTTGTGACCCAGAAGGTGGCGTCTGGGTTTGCTGAGCCTCTGTGCCTGGCACATAATGCAATGAACTGCAGTGATTAAGTGGACAGTGTATACTGCAAGAGACAGACTGTGCTTGGGATAGCCACAGCTTGAGAGTCTGGGTGCTGATTGAGGGTGCCAGTGCCCTTCCCCATCTCTTCTCTGAGCTGCTCCATAAATTCTGCTGACTCACTCCAGGAAAGGAGGCACAAGTGGGTGGCTATCTTGGCCAGCTGGAAGGTGCATCTTCAGTGTCACAACCCCTTCCTCTAGGTCTAAGAGGTTCTCAGCACAAGGATCCCAGGTCTAGTGGCTGTTCTCTACACTAGACTTTTCATAATGGTAGTGAGGTCCCCACAAACCTCTGTGGGATTGTTCCTTATATAAGCCAAGCAGAATGGCAAAGCTGACCAGTCCCCTAGCAGTACTGAAAGTGGCTCAATTCTGCTAGATAGATTTTCAAATCACTGTTTTACATAGCAGATTGATTAGTCCCTTGAAAGATTGTGACACACCAATCATTTTATGGGAATTACAAGACCATGGCTAGAAAGGACATATAAAAGCTATTCATTGCACTGGACATACACAGTTGCTTCTTTTGCATAACTTTGCCCTGGAAGAAGACTTGTAAAGTGGGTGCTGTTTAAGGTGCCTCACATGAACTCACACCTGTGATGTCTCTTTGACTTTCAGGATATATGTCAACTGACATCACCCATTTGGCACTCACAGAATGCTCTAGCCAGTGTCTAGTTTTAAAATTCACATAGCCATAGTTAGGCACCAGCTCCAAAGCACATACAGTCAGCTGCATGAGAGATTCTATCTAAAACTTCTTCATTTGGCATGAGATCATGAAGCACATCTGTAGGTAGCCAAGGCAATCTGCAGCTTTTTGCCAAGATGCCCTCCTTGCACACTTTTTAATGTATGCTTGGGCATCAGTTATCCTACTCCAAGGAGAGAAAGCAATGGCCCAGACTGACAGATCAGGTTTAGGGTCACCTCCTTGGCAAGTCCTGCATGGAAATCCTGTCTTTTCTTCCGAATGTGTGGGCCTTTTGTTCTCAGCTGCAGCTCTGAAAAACTGCATGCAAGTCACACGCAACTGCTTGCCACATACATCCTTTCAGATAGAAAATCTGCTGTGCAATTCTGAGAGACAAGTCAGAGGAGTCATGTGTGACAGCCCAGCAGGGGTGATTCAACACGCTTTCTCTTATGCAGGGCAAGCCATAGGGCAGCAGAGTACAGATGGTTGCTGAAAAGAAAGCAAGTAGGATGACAGCAAAGAGGTTGTTAAACTGCAGGTAAGAATTCAGGGCTCACTACAAAATTTCTCTGTTTTTTAAAAAAATTCTTAACATGTTCTTTGATTCTTTCAGGAGAAACTTCTAACTCAAAAATTAAAATTTCAATCGTAGTAAATGATTATACAGAGAATGAAAGACAAAGTCCCTGCCTGGGAGAAGAAAGATAAATAAAGCCAAATAGGTCTTGGAGAAAGTTGGGCTCACCCACATCTTTTGCAGGCAGGATCACACAGACAGAGTTCCACAGCAAATCCCTCTGAAGTATTTCTGAAGACGAAGACTCTGGGCTTGGTATACCCATGTGTTCCCTAAACTGGTTATACCAGCCCCTACTAAACGCTGGGCCAAGAGTGGTGAAGTGAGTCAGGTGACATAAGTCAGAGATAATAAAGATAACATCACTTGGGAAGGGGGCGACATGTGAGCTGCAGCACTGTCCTGTGAAGACAGCAGTTATTTGTTTGGCTACAGCGAACTATTGTTGTAAGACCTGGAATCTCACTTTGTGTCAGACTATCTTAATTATAAACTCTATTAAATGACAGAATGAGCTTATGGGGCTTTCAACAGCCCTCATGAGCCTGTACAAAATAATTCCAAAAAAGTCTCAGTTGCTATCTTTAACTTCATGTGAGAGTTAAAAAAAAAAAAGTCATAGAAAGGTGGAATGTGTTTTTTTTTGTGTGTGTGTGTGTGTGTGTGTGTGTGTGCATGTGCACAGGTGCATTTGCTCTTCTTTTCAATGCAGAAGCTGTGGCTTAAATCTTCCTGGTTTACCACTTCCCACAGTGATCACATCTCTTCAGTTTTTACTGACCCCATAATATTACCCTTATGAGCCTTAGCCACTGTTTTAGTCAGCTAGGGCTGCTCTAACAGAAATACCACAGAGTGGATGGCTTTAACAAAGAAAGATTTATTCTTACACAGTCCGGTAGGTTGCAAGTCCATATTCAGGGTGTCCGCTCCAGGGAAAGACTTTCCCCTTGTTGGCTCTGGAGGAAAGTCCGGTATTGCATCAGTCTTTGTCCAGGGAGCGTCCTCACGCAAGAACCTCTGGTCTGAAGGACGCGCTCTGCTTCCGGTGCTGCTTGCTTGATGGTAGAAAGGTTCTCAAATTGTCCTTTGTCTCTTTTTCCTTTTATTCCTTGCAAGCTAAAAGTATTAAGGGTGGGGCAAGCCATACTCCAGGGAAACTCCCCCTACAGCAGGAATTCACAGCCCCACCCTAATCCTTTAACATACAGGTTAGCAAAACCACACAACGGAGGACAGTCCCAAGATACTGGGAACCATGTCCCAGCCACATGGCTGCACACATTTTTGGGGGGACACAATTCCAACCATGACATCCCACCCTTTGACAACCCAAAAATCACATCACAAAACATTTAACACATTCATCTCACCATAGCAAAATTCTGTCCATCCATATAACAGAAGTCTTCAATCAGTTCCAAGTCCAAAATACAAAAACTCTTCTGCATCTGTGAAACTTAGAAGGCATTAACAGGCAACAGGCAAGTCAACAGAACACATTACATTAGCTCTCAAAGCTTTGGAAATACTCTTAAATTTTCTGAGACATTCTACACAACAGCAATGCTCTCCAGACTCTAGGTATCGGCCACACTCTCTGGTTTCTGAGTGGAGACCTCCAGCCTTGTGCTACAACTCTGCCTTCAAGGCCCACTTGGACAGAAACTCTGTCCCATCGGCTTTAGGAGCACCCTAAGCCCAACTGAGTGGCAATTCCACCCTTACGAACACAGCACGCCATGGTTCCACCCTTTCAAACCCCTGAGGTCATGGCCATACCTCTTGAGACTGAGGCAGCTCAGCTTCTCACGCTATTTGTCTCTTCAGCTTCAGCTTCCTGTGGCCGCATGGCCCGGGCCTCAGGCCCACATCTGCCCTGCCAGGCAAGTGTTCCAAAGCTCTGTAGCTCCGCTGGTTTAAGTGCCCAGAGGCACCCCACTCCTGGTACCAATTCTGTTTTAGTCAGCTAGGGCTGCTCTAACAGAGCCACTCTTGATATATGTCTATTATTATAGCCCACGTGGTCAGATTAAATATGTAGATGTGTTTCACAAGCTGGAGTTCCACTGCATACACCATGCATCACCAAAAATAAATAAATAAAATAACAGAGAGACAGAAATGGTTAGAGAATAGTTACTTTGCTTTCCCTTAATTGGGGAGAGTCATCACAATCCACCCTTTTATAGATGTAGGACACAGAGACCCTGAGTGACTTGCTCAAGGTAACACATCCAGCGGGCTTGATTTTGCTTTGCAACCAGTGCTCTATATTCTGTTGCTACTATAATCTGACCGAGAGGGAGAGATAGAAGGAGGAAGGGACAAAGAGAAAAATGGAAAAATGGAAAAATTGCCATCTCTGGAGAAGGTGACTTGGTTCTGCTCCACTTGGCAACTCATACTCTGCTTCTCCTGACACACCTGAGACCACCTCCCCAGGCACCCCTCTCCGTTGTCCTCACCACCTGGGTTTGAGCATTGTCTTCACTGTCAATATGGGTGGGACAAACATTCTGACAGCAACAAAATTCTTTGGAGCACCTTGAGGTTTTTCCCTTTTGTGTTTCTGATCAATAACACTTTCTTCTTTCGTCTCAAAAGTTAGTGCCAGTGTTACTCTCATGAGTGCATGAAAGACTTCAACAAAATGGTACATTAGTTTGGAAATCCCATCTACCTTGATATGGTAGGCTGTTCTAGTGAGGCAAGCAGAGATGGAAAGAATGAGGCAAGACCAAGGGACTCACAGTTTATTGCTCATGTATGGAGTCCTTGGCTGAAAGAAAGGAGTGTGGAATTAGACCCAACCAAGGCCAGATTTCTTCAGGGAAGAACTAAGCTTTTGCTTCCAGCAAGAGGAATACATAAGCATCTGTACCATTTGATCCCGGCAGCAGACAATCAACAAGTGCAATGAGATTCCAGTGTATGCTATACCTCAGAATGAGTCATTTTCCTGAAGGAGCACAGGACTTCTATATTACAGCATCAAATACATAAATACAAAACTTCCTTTCAACAAGAGCTGTGAAAGGAGGCTATGTTGGCCCAGGTAAGGAGCCCTGGGATTCTCATGCTTCTGGAGATAAACAGCACGAGTGCAGCAGGACCTGTATTTCTCAGAATGGTCTGAGGCCTCAACTGCTCTAATAGCAGTAAATATGTAACAGAACTGGGTTACTGACAAGTTTGTCAAGGCTGTATTCACCAGCTCACCTACCACTTCTCTGCACCTGGCGATCAGTGTGAGTATGGTATAGGGGAAAGGTGGTTCTGGTACTCTGGGTCCTTCTGAAAGTTCCAGAAAGAGCTTCCTTCTAGGAGATGCCAGAGAATGACAGTAAAAGTTGTGGGAGAATTGGGCTGGTCTCACTTTTTCGTATTTGTAAAAGATGTCTGAGGTATTAACGCTACATGAAATCCAAGCATTCTAAATTCACTTGATGGGGAAAGAAGACTCTCTTCAACAAAAGATACAAGGAAAGTTGAATTTCCACATGCAGAAAAATGAAACAGGATCCATGCCTCACACCATACACAAAAACAGGCTCAAAACAGATTAAAAACCTAACTGTGCCAACCAAAACTATAAAACTCTTAGGAGAAAAAGCAGAGGCAATGCTACCAAACCTAACTTTTAATGATGGGTTGTCTGATACAATAACAAGAGCAAAAACAGCAATGGAAAACAATAAATAAATGAGACCACATAAAAATCAAAGCATTTCATTCACCAAAAGGCTATCAAAAAATGAAAAGACGAGCTGCGTACTGGAAGAGTATCTTTGGAAACTGTATATCTGACAAGAATCTAATAACCAAAGTATATACAAAACTTTGACAACTTAACAGCAAAAAGACAACACATCATAAAATGACAAAGGACTTTAATAAACATTTCGCTGAAGAGAACATTCAAATGGCCACCAAACATATGAAAAGGTGCTCAGGGTCATTAGCCATCACAGTGATGAAAATCAAAGCCACAATAAGATATCATTTTACTCCAAATAGGATACTTAAGACAAAAGAAAAAAGCAGATAACAAAATAATGTGTTGATGAGGCTGTGGGGGAACTGGAATCCTTACTGTTGGCAGCAATGCAAAATGGTACAGCTGTTCGGAAAGCAGTGTGGTGGAGGTTCCTCACAAAAACTAAACACAGAACTGCAGCAAAACCAAGCAATTCCTCTCCTAGGTACATACCCAAAAGATTTGAAAGCAGAGACTCAAAAAGAGACTTGTACGTCAATGTTCATTGCACCACTATTCACAATAGCTAAAAGGTAGAAACAACCTAAATACTCTCAGCAGATGAATGCATAAAAAAACAATGTGGAATTCCAATGAAATCCTACTCAGCCAATAGGAGACATGAAGACTGAATACATGCTAAGTTTGGATGGAGATGGACGGCATTGTGTTAAACGAAATGAATCAGTCACAAAAGAACAAATAATGTGCGACTTCTTACATTAAAAGACAATAGAAGGAAAACGTATAGAGAACAAACTTTATTAGTCATTACTGGGGCGGGGGAAGTGATGGGAATACTGTGTTGACTATGGGTAGCATCATGCAGCTGTTACTATAATTGCTATCAGTAAATTATACACCTGTTAAAAGTTTAATTTACAAAAATTGTGTGATTTACAACAATGACCAAAACCAAAAAAAGTAGCTACTGAGTTTGCTTGTATATGAGTAAAAACCTCATTTTGTTTCTTGGTTTGGAGGTTTAGGGCTACGGTTTCATGGGACATCCAAGTTAACTGGCCTAATACTGTATTTAGTGCTTCAGTTCTACCTCCTAGTTTATTGCATAGTGCCCAGGGTCTTAAAATTTTGCAAGTGTCCTTCCAAAGCACAACAACTCATTTTTGTTTAGCTGGATCAACAGAGAAAGGAGTCAGAAATAAAAGGATATGAACTGTGTGACTAATTTTTTCTATGAACAATTACCTTCTTTGCCATGAAGCCAGAAAAACTAGATGGTATTTTGCTATCATTACTGAACATTTTAATTAAAGATGCTATTGAAGAATCCTGATCAAAAGAGAGAAAATGCAGTACAGAATTTCAAATTCTCAAGGATTCTGGACTTCCTGGAGTCATAAAGGTAAGAAACTATTTCCCTGAGATAACCATTAAACTTGAAACCAAATATTCCCTTTTCTTAAAAATCAAATAATAATTTAGCTTAAAAAGTAAATGATGTCTACCTTTAGCATTATGTTCTTTCCAAAACTATCTACATGAAATCAAAGTGACAATAGCAATTTTAAAAATTAGATACCTCAGAGGGTAGTAAGTTTATGTTAGTGATGGAGGAACAGGCAAAAAGGAGGGTGAGACACGTTGTACAATTCGAAGAATGAATCAATGTCACTGAATGGTTCATGCAGAAACTGTTGACATGATGTATGTTTTGCTGTGCATATTCTCAACAACAAAAACAAAGTATATACAAAAAAAGAAAGAGGGGGGCAGAGTCAAGATGGCCGACTAAGCCCACGTCTTCTTATATCCCTCTGGAAATCAAGACCTGAACTGACAATCAAACAGAACCTTCTGATCACCTAATCAGCCTCAGGACATGGCACAGAGCTGTTAACTGGGACTTCATACCACTCAGTGAAAAACCTCCTCTCTTTCGCTGACTCCCGCTCCTGGCTAGCCCCGGCTCTCACGGACGGAAGATAAATGCACCATTTTGACTTTTTTTTTCCTTGGTCTCGGCTGGTGGGCAGAGCTGGGTCTTGCCTGGTGGCTGGACTCAGACGCGCTGCTGGGGGGATAGGCCGGCGAAACTCCCATGTTCTGAGAGCCAGGCTCGGGACTCTGTTAATCTAGACACTTTGAGCCTTTCGTTTTGTAGCTGCCTCAGTGGGGTTTGTGTGGAGCTCCGTGGTCAGGGTGCAGGACGCCATGTTGGTACCGAGATTTTAGCGGGACCTCGTTCTTAGCCTGGGAGCCAGCGCCTGCAAACGGGACAGCGCTTCTCGTCAGAAAAGTGGTGATTTTGCACAACGCTGCCTGCACTGGGGGCCCTGCAACAGAAGCAGAGGAATAACTGCCTCTGGGCACCTTTAGCCCCCCTGTCTGCTGCCTGTGTGGAGGACGCCATCTTGGATACGGTGGATGCAGCTGGCCCTAATTCTTAGCTTGGGAGCCAGAGCCTGCCCACAGGAGAGTGCTTTTCTATCACAAAACCAGTACTCGACGCAGTGTTGGCTAAGGCTAGGCCCTGTCAGCGGAGGCCAATAGGGCAGTAGCATTGCCATATTCTGAACTAGTTTGTTATCATCTGGGGTTGGATACAGTGGTGCTTACTTTGTCAGATGAGAAGAGGGACCTCTACCCCTGAAAACCTAACTGACTTGTGAACTGGTCAGATACCTTTTGCTTTACATTTGAAGACAGCCTAGAGAAACATTTACAATCCATCCTCACAGTACCTCTTCCAGCCTCTATATACTCACATGGGACCCAAAAAGCAACAGACAATTGCGGCATACAAGAAATCACTCATGGCTTCAGAAGGCTCCCAAACAAAGCAACCTAGGAGTTTTCCACATGAAGAAACTTTTATGAAAGCATCAGGAAGTGAATACAAATTAATTATATACAGAGCCCTTCTAGACCTTATACAAAATGCAGCAGAACAAAAGGAAAAATTAAGCAAGTTGTTCAATCTGATGGAACACCAGTACTCTGAAATCCAACAGATCAAGAAGAAAATCAAAGACATAGGAACTTGCATGCAAAGCCAAGAAAACAGAATGGAACAAATGGAAAAAAGAATTTCTGACTTGGAAGACAGAGCTACTGATGCCAGTGTCTATGAGCAGAAATCAGAAAAAAGAAACAAGAAAAATGAAGAAACATTAAGAAGCATGTGGGACTCTATTAAGAGGAACAATCTTCGATTAATTGGGTCCCTGAACAGGGTGAGACATCTGAGAACACAGAGATTATTGTTGCTGAGCTGCTGAAAGAAAACTTCCCAGAAATCATGAAGGAAGAGAATATAGCCATCTCAGATGCATATCATACATCACCCAATATAGATCTCAAAAGAAAGACTCCAAGACATATTATAATCAAGCTTAACAAATGAAACATAAGCAGCAACTCTTAAAGGCAGCAAGACTCAAGGCAAAGCTAACATTCAGAGGGAAACCCTGTAGGCTCTCGTCAGATTTCTCAGCAGAAACCATACTGGCACGGAGACAGTGGCATGACACATTCAAAGTCTTGAAGGAGAAGAACTTCCAACCAAGAATTATATATCCTGAAAAACTGTCTTTCAAATACAAAAATGAAATTAAGACATTTCCAGATAAACAGAACCTCAGAGACTTTGTAAAAACCAAACCCAAACTACAAGAAATACTGAAAGAAGTCCTTGGCTTTGGCTTAGAAGAACAAAACCACTAACTTTGTATTTTAGAACGACACACTACTCAATACTCTACTCATTTAGGGAAGGCTCCAAAGTGAATCACAGCTTTGATTTGGAAAGAAGCAATCTAGTGATCATCATGAAAACTATGGTGTCATCATAATAAAAAGAGGGATGTACTACAGTTGTTATAGTCCTTCCAGATGGAGAGGAAGATGACAAGACTGGTAGTAATTAAAATTGGGTTTATAAATAGTTTATTAAGGGGGTTCATGGGGCAGCTGTAAAGCACAACAAAGATGGATTATACCATTTCAAGAAATTTAACACATGAGTCTCAACAACTATAAAAAAAGAAAGAAAATGCAGGCATGTGGATGCATGTGTAAGCTCAACTGTGTATGTGTGTGTATATGTGTGAGTAGGTGTACATGCTTGCAAGTTTGTGTGTGTGTGTGTTTGTGCATCTGTATGCCCATAAATGTCTGAATGTGTCTGCACAGTCATGTATGTCTGCATTCCATGCACATGTACATGAATGTGCAAGCATGTATACATGCATGTACACATGCCTGTTGAATATGCATACTTATGTGTGTGTGCATGTATATGTATATATTAATGTGGTTTTTTTCATTCTAGTAGTTGTTCATTTTTGGCCCAGTTGCCTTGCTGACATGATGTCAAGCATTGTCTTTCAAGTCCCTCTGTTGCACACCTGATGGTCTAAAATGCGAACTGGCACTATTAGATTTCTTTTACCTCTTAAGTATCCTTGCATCTCGTTATTAAAAATCTATTATTGTACCGTTTTCAAAGGTATACTTTATTTTATTCTAACTTATTGGAATCCATACTTTTGTCAGAAATCTCCCCACTCCCCTTACTGCCTCTTCTGTGGTGACACGGGAAGAGAATCCTTGAGTGGGACTGTTAAAAGTGTCATCAGGTCCACAGTGCTGCCAGCAAACTGGGCCTGCTTAGGACATAAATCCTGCCCATTTCATTTCTTTCTATCATGATGACTACTGGAAGAGAAGTCTAGCATGGCGAGGGATTTACATACTGCCTTTCATTCTTCTTCTGAAGTTCAGCTAAGACACGGACTTGAAGGACCCTGACTGAAAGATCTTCTCTAACGGTAAAATTAAAAACAAGGAATCACATACAAATTATAGATTTACAGTACATTATTAATACTTGCAAGTTGTTTTGACTTGTATTTAAGCCAGATCTGTGGGATTGAGTCCTATCTGATAGATGGTATTTTGAATTGCAGAAGTAAAATTAAATTATTTTCACTTAAAGTTGATCATCATTAAAATTGTGTATGTGATGAAAGGAAGATTAGCTGAATTTCAATTTAACTTAAAAGTTATTGTTTTAGGGAAATAATATATACAGAAGATATTTCTGGAAAAGAAAACATACATAAAGAGCATTTTTTGTAGTGCATATTTTTTTAAAGTTAAGTCACGGAAATACTTGATTCTTATAATTAGTTAAAGACTTGTCAATTAACTATTACTAACTCATTGATAAGAATTTGCTTAAAATACAGAAGTTGCTTATAAATAAATAAAAGACCATGGCTGACATTCAATGTTTCCTCCCCCCCCAAAAAAAACATGAAAATACATTCTGATAAAGATTATGAACACCACTAAAGATCTTTTTTCACATGATAATTTGCTTATAGGCTTGTAGACAATAGTCCAGTGAACTATTCCAGTGGCTATATATGTTCTTGTGCCCATTTTACTGACAATTAAACTGAGGCCTGTTGGGTAAGGTTACTTATGCCTAACAGTCAAGAGGAATCAATACTCTGTCCAGCTACTTTTTACCCAGTGCTCGTTCTACAGCCCATGTATGCACTGAGTCTCTGACAGTCAATGTTCAACCAATACAAAGTCAATGTTTAAATGTTAAAAAGAGATGAAAGAAAAAAAGACAAGACAAACCTGTATTGCTTGAGTCATATGAACTCAGAGAGGAAGCAGCATAGCATGCAGTTTTAGGGTTACTATGTGGCCTTTGCTGTAATAAGGCTAAGTCTCCCAGGAAGATGGAGAACAGAGCTCTATTTTTGACAGTCGGAAAACTGTGTTGTCCCTGTGTCACACCTCCTGAAGCTTGTAGAGAGTAGACAGCTCATGTTCTCAAGCCATCTGCAGTGGACCTGCTGGCAGCTGTGTTGATCACTGCTGAAGATTGCTTGGATTAGTACTCTGAAACCCATTGCTAAACACATAGTGTAACACAGCATGACAACTACCAGTCCTCCTAAATGGAAAATAATGCACATCTTAAAATTGTCAGTTGGTTTCTAACTGAACAAAACACTACCTCTAGAGGTACTCACCCCTAATGAGGAAATTCAAAATGGTGTTTGGCAACTGAATGATGACACAATGAGGCCTGGGTAGGCCAGTGTCACTGCTGAGGACTTGAGCTGTCAGAGCCAGGAACTTGACTGTCCTGTGTTGTTCAACTCCTCATCCAAGATGAATTCCACCAACAAATGCACGATTCATGTTTCCTTCTGTTTGTTCTTGGCTATGTCTAGCCAAGCCAAATGCCATCGAGTCGAATCCGACTCATGGCGACCCTAGGAGCCAGGGTAGAACTGACCCCCAGAGTATTCAAGGAGCACCTATGTCTAGTGGAACCTATTTATAGTTTCAGTGAAGTAGTAGATCCCATTGTATGCGATCATTTTTTATTTTTAGGGGGAGATTTTGGATGGAAAACCTTTCTTTGCTCTTTTGATCAAAGAAGAACTGGCTCTCTGTTTATCAGTATGTGTATTCCTGAAAAGGTAAAAGTACATTGAATTATAAATCAAACTTTTTTTGTTTTTATTTATGCGGTTGACTCCTCAAGGGAACTCAGAGTAAGGCCCCATGAAACATACTCATGGAAAGAATCACTCCTAATCAACCTGTTTTACCCAAATTTAGTTTTCTGGAGATTAAGTTTTATGAAAGCAGAGTCATCTTTGTTGTCTGTTCAAATCAGCAGCCTGTGATGGGAATGTGGGCAGTGACCTCCTGGGGAACCCTCTTCAGTGGTTGAGCAAGGCAAGGCAAATCAGGCCAATGTGAGGACTCACATGTGCACACGTGTCAAGGTAGGTTGGGTTTTATGAAGCAATGTGGCCTTGACAACCCCAAACATTTTTCCTCTCTAAGCTACCTAAATAGCACCTGATTGTGAACATTACTTGTCTGCATAATAGCACATCAAGGGCTACGGTGCTGCAGGCTTGACCTACAATCACCTACATGATATAGGTCTTTATCTCTTGTGAAAACAGGCAGACACCACATCCCCTTCCAAGATCACCATCCCAGCAGGTGGCCTAATAGGCCTGTTGTGGCATTCTTCAGTGCACTCACCCCACTATAACAAAGCAGTATTTCCACGTGTGGCTGGGTTGTGGGTGGCCCAGAGGTGGAGGGCAGTCTGGAAAGGGCAGAAAGTGCATCTTGGCTCCAGGGAACTAACACTGGGTATACATATTCACTACAAGGGTTTCCATCTATATTAAAAATAAAAAAGTAATAAAATAATCAGAAAAATAAAATGAAAATAAAGCCTATAGCATCACAATCCTTGATGTAATATTGTGCAGACAGGTAATGTTAGCAGTCAAGTGCTGTTTATCCTCTCATCTCTCATTCTCTGTGTATTTAACAGAGTACCATTTACTGAATACTATGGATATACTGATAAAAAGATGTGAGTTCCTGGCTTTGAGGAACACAGCCTAATAAGGAGATGGACTATTAAATAGGCAAATTCAGCACTTGCAACCTTCGTTACAGTAAATACATACACAAGTTACAATGAGAGCATAGAGAAGGAAAACCCTGAACGGACCTCTGGGGCAAAGATATGAGCGTCCTGCGCGGAGGTGATGAGGGTGATTTGGTCCTGGGGAGAGTGAAGACTGTTCCCTGAGTAAGGATGCTGGAAAGCATTCTAGACATCAGGAATAGCACATGCAGTGGTTCAAGGGAATGTAAGGCTTGTCATGTTTTGGAAGGTAGGGCACAGAGGTCACAGGCTCAGTTGGGGGCAGTGCCTTAGAGCAAGTTGAGATGACCTGGAAAGACTTAGAGTGCTGCAAGCCAGGTCACTCTAGTCTCTGTGGGTTGAAGTGACTGAAGAACAGTAACTTTGGAGGCAGAAAGTCTGAGAAGGAGGTTATTGTATTAAGTGGGTGGCACTTCAAATCATGACCCCCATCCAGTGTAGGGAAGCACTGACCAGTATAAACAAATCCTGAGCCATCTCTGGGATTGTGAAGTTTCTAGAAATCATATGAGAAAAGGACAAGTGCCATTAACTCATTGCTGTCAAATTGATTCCAACTCATAGTGACCCTACAGGACAGAGCGGAATTGCCCCATAGGGCTTCCAGGGCTGTAAATCTTTAAGAAAGAAGACAGCCACATCTTCTTCCTACAGAACAGCTGGCTGGCAGGTTCCAACCACTGACCTGCTGGCTGTCAGCTGAGTACTTAGACCACTAAAGTTAATTTTTACAATAAATTTGATTTTACCTAATACATCAAAAATTTAACTATCCTAATGTAATTAGTGCAAAAGAAGAATGAATGAGTTACAATTTCTTTTTTACCATAGTAAGTTTTCAGAATTCAGCATATATGTTACACACATAGTGTATTTCAATTCAGAATAACTGCATTTCAAATGCTCAATAACTAATGGAGGACATATTGGCCCGCAAAGAAGTGGAGATTCTCCAGCATGTGTGTCACATGCTTCCTAGTCCAGAAATAATCAATCAGATTGCCATATTTGCTGATATTTATTTTCCAAAAGGTAGATCCAAATGAAAAATTTCAACTATAATAAGGCATACAGTATGTCAAGTCTTCAACTGCAAGCCATAGAATTAGGATGGTGGGAAAAGTTGTCATAAAATAAACACATACTCCATCATTCTTTTTAATTTCTAAAGCTTGAAGGGAGAGGGCAGCATGAAACAATTTGAATTTTAGTAAATACTGCCTGTAGCAAAATGACTCTCCACATTCATAATGAATGCCTCCCCAAAACAATAATTAACATTGGAAGGTGCTGTGTAAGCACTCATTAATGAATACTCTCCAAGGTAGGCCCTGTTTTGACTGACTTAAAGTAAATCTGTTATGTAACTTGCTTGGGATCATAAAGTGAGCTGGGTTCATGTAACTTGTATTCCAGGAGGAAAGGAGTTTAAGTAACTCCTATCAGGTTGCAAAAGTATCAGAAGCAAGAAGAGCACAGGAAATCTTCTGCCAACATTTTAGTATGTAGTGACCTCAGGAGAGGTACTCCTTGTCTTTTTTGAAAGCATAAAATAGTATGGATGTTAAGAATTCCTGTGGTTTGTTGGTTCGGCCGTACTGACTCTCCATCCCTCAACCCCTACCGTGGGCGAACAACTCCACTGTACTCAGCCCAGGACCTTGTACATTTGCTGGAAGATTTGGCCATATCTGGCAGTCTTTTGTGTCCTTGAATACTCTCTACCACAGGCCCCTTCAAGCATTCATGCAGGGTGGACCTGGCTTGCACAATTTGAGTCATAAATCTAAACTCTTTGGCTGCTTTCCAGATCTTTCCAGCTTTGGCAGCAGTGTGGTGGTATTTACAAGCACAAAATAACCCTCTTGCTCACTTTGTCTTGTTCAGCAGTAACTCAGTAGAAATAGCATTGTGAGCAATGTTTCCTCTGATGCACTGTATGCTGAGTACTCAACCAAAAGCCTTAAGTGAATTTGCTCAGAAAATGCTCTCCATAACCCCATGAAATTTCTATTATTTTTATCCACATTTTAAGTACAAGGAAACCTAGAGAGCTGAAGGCACTTTCTTCAGTAACCCAATAATACTAGCTGAGGCCGGTTGATTCCAGAGTTGAAAATACAAACCACCAACTTTATGATCTCCTTCATTTGTGGCTGTGGCTAATTTTGTATCTTCTAAGATTATGAAAATAACACATTGTGGTAAGCAGAATTCTAAGATGAGCCCTGACAATCCAGCCCCTGATATGCAAAGCTGGTATAACCTCCTTTCTTTGGGTGGATATCATTGGAGTTAATCAAAAGGGAGATTCTCTGAGTAAACCTGATCTAAAGAGGTGATCCCTTAAAATACACGGGCCCTTCCTGAGGTCACAGAGATTTGCAACTTGAAAGGGCATCTGGAGGAGGTCACATGACAAGAATAACAGGTAGTCTATAGGAGCTGAGGAGTCCCTGGGTGTGCAAGTAATCGAGTTCTAGGCTACTAAACCCACCTAGAGGCACCTCTGGAGTAGTGGTTAAATGTATCTGCTAACCAAAAAATGGGCAATTCAAATCCATCAGGTGCTCCTTGGAAACCCTGTGGAGCAGTTCTACTCTAACCTGTAGGGTTGCTATGAGTTGAAATCAACTCGACTGCAGTGGGTTTTTGTTGCTGTTCAGAGGCACCTCATAGGAAAGGCCTTGTGATATGCTTCAAAAGGGTTACAACCTTGGAAACATTATGGAACCGTTCTACTATGACATACAACGTTTTGCCATGAATTAGAATCAACTTGACAGCAACTGTCCCACCTCCAGAAGATGAAAGAGGCCCCCAGAAGATAGTAAATAAGAAAATGGGGACCTTAGTTCTATGACTTCAAGGTACTGAATTCTGTTAATAGTTGCATGAAGTTAAAATAGAACTTAAAGAACACAGTCCAGCTGATATTTTGGTTACTGCTATCTAAGACCATGTACAGAGGACCCAGTCGAGAAATTTGAGCAGTGAGGTTGTAGGATAATAAATATATGATATTTTAAGCTACTAGGTTTTGTAGTGGTTTCTACAACAACAGAACACTAATATATATACATGCCCATCTCATTTGCAGATTGAATTTATGTCTGATTATAGTACTTGCCAAGAAGACTACTGGAAATACTTTCATAATTTGTTATTCCATTCCCATAGGCTCCAGCTCATTGATAACATTATTTTTAATATATATAATATATATATTAATTAAGTTAATTAAAACCCAAGGTTGGGGTCCTGGTAAATAAAAAAAGGACTTTAATGGGAAAACTGATGAACTATGAACACTACTTGCACATCCAGGGGCTCCTCAACTCCTAGAGACTACCTGTAATTCTTGTCATGTGACCCCCTCCAGATGCCCTTTCAAGTTGGAAATCTCTATGACCTGGGGAAGGGCCTATGCATTTTAAGGAGTCATCTCATTAGATCAGGTTCACTCAGAGAATCTCTCTTTTGGGTAACTCTAATGATATTCACCCAAGGAAAGGAGGTTATGCCAATTAATAACATATATTCCATATATAATTTATCGAGTATTTTATATATATAATATAATATACTCTATAAATAACTAACATATATGTATTATTTTATATATATCACATATATGTGTATGTATGTATTATTTTTGAATTGATTTTAGATTTGTAGAAAAGCTGAAAAGAAAGTACAGGAAGTTTCCATATACTCAGTTTCAACTTCTACTCATGTAGTTATTTTATATTACTGTAGTATGTTTGTAAAAACTAAGAGACTATTCTTCAGTAGATGGTGTCCAGCTACCACTGCTCTGACAGGGATCACAAAAGAGGGTCCTGGATAGAGTTGGAGAAAAATGTAGAAAAATGTTCTAACTCAAAAAGCAAGACCAGACTTTCTGGCCTAACAGAGACTGCAGAAACTCTGACAGTATGGTTCATGGACACCCTTTCAGATCAGTAATGTAGCCACTCTTGAGGTTCACCCTTCAGCCAAAGATTGGATAGGCCCATAAAACAAAATGAGACTAAAGAGGCACACCAGCCTAGCGGCAATGATTAGAAGGCAGGAGGGAACAGGAAAGCTAGTATAGCGAACCCAAGGTTGAGAAGTGAGAGTGTTGGCATGTCATGGAGTTGTTAACCAATGTCATGAAACCATATGTATACTGTTTAATTTGCAACCAGTTTGTTCTGTAAACCTTCATCTAGAGTACAATAAAAAACCAAAAAGACCATTCTTTTAGATTACTGTTAATAAAAAATAGACTTTGTTCATATTTCATCAGTTTTTCCATTAATGTCCTTTTTTATTTAGCAGGACCTCATCTATGACCCCACATTGCATGCCGTTATCATGTCTCTTTAGTTTCCTTTGGACTTTGTTCTTAGACTTTGTTTCTCATGACCTTGACAGTTCAGAGAGATACAAGAAATATATCTCCTAGAATGCCCTTCAGTTTGATATTTTTCTCATAATACTATGCTTACGATTTTTTGGAAATAATAGCACAGAGATGAAGTGCCTTCTCATGATATCATATCAGAGGTACATGATACTTGTCATCACTGATGATGTTTATTATTGCTCTTAATGTGATTGGCAGTATTTTTACTCTAGATTAACTGTTATAAATGCTGTTATCACATTGTTTCTATGATTTTTATGGCAGCACAATTATTATAACTACCTCAATATATAAATATAATTTGGCTAATTGTATTGGA
The DNA here is from genome assembly GCA_028571685.1 of Heterohyrax brucei. Taxonomy (NCBI): domain Eukaryota; kingdom Metazoa; phylum Chordata; class Mammalia; order Hyracoidea; family Procaviidae; genus Heterohyrax; species Heterohyrax brucei. The sequence continues at coordinate 125,843,087 of CM053150.1, read as the reverse complement.
TATAAGAAATATTGTTCACAATAATGACATAATATGCATACAGCTGACTCATTTGAAGTTGACTTTGGAGTTCATTACCATCTTGTGGCAAATCAGTTTTGGATCACTGGGTACTATAAATAGGCATGACCTGCTAAATGTTACATAAGATACTGTTACAATAACGATTCCTAGTTTTAGGGTTCTCTGATTTCACATGTTGAAGTTAATGGGTGATGCAATTCATGGGATGTAATTCGTGGACAGAGTTAAGGATGGTTAGGCATAATTGAACTTGCAGAAATTAACATGGTCAAGAAAAGCAGTGGAATTTACCCCTGGATATTTTTAATTAAAATAAATGACATCAACTTTTATACGTACTGCCCTCTACCCCCTCAGCTTCCCTAAACCATCTGAAGTTTACATGGAAGACAAATAGAATATCCACAATTCACCTAGATGATACCTTGAAGGCAAGGCACAAGTTCTCACTAGAAGAACTGTTAACAGATTGCAATATTTTTTCTACCAACATTTTCCTTTTCAAGGTATAAATATTGGAGTCAGCTGACAATATGAATCTTCATCCACTGATGAGCAGCTGAGTACTTTGGACACATTGTTTACATTCTCTGTTTCCCCATCTGGAAAATCAAGTGGTCTCTCTAGATGGACTTGAGATTTAGAAATGATATAAAGTGCCTGACAATAATAGGCATTCATTTTGATTTTCTGGTTCAGCTAATTTTTATCAAGTTATTTAATATCTATTTCGCACTTATCACTGTGCTTGGCAATCTCTTAAACATCAATTCTTAAAGTTACTGAACTCCATAAATTTACAGAGGTGAGGGGATACTATGTTTGTACCAAGAAAGTTAGAAGACAATTAAAAATACCTCTTTTTTTTAATGTTCATGTAATGACACCAACCAACCTCTAGGAATGAACTTACTTCATTGAGTTGACTAATGACAGTCATTCTTGGTCTTAGTCAACTCAGTGCAGTAAGCTCATTCAGTCTCAATCTTAGTAAATTAGGACAAGAAAAAACTCTCGGAAATTTTGGGGATACAGTGTTAGGTTAGGTTGTCTAGACAAGCAAAGCCAGTAAAGCATATAAATGCGAGGACTGCCAATTAAGTTTGCTAACTCACCCTACAAAAAGTGCTGCACACCTCACTGCTGAATACCACTACGTTCAACTTCAAACTACTCCCCTTGGGAAGCCATGCACTAATTCTGGCTCCTAGTCTACCCTTCAAAGCAATTTTGGAACTCTTTTTCTGGAATGGCTATCAGAACTGTCATCATGCTAGCACTGATGTCCTAAATGTCATCAAAATGTCTTCCTTTCAATATTTCCTTTATCTTCAGGTAAAGAAAAAATTTGGTGGCCAGATCAGGAGAGTAGGGAGGGTGTTCAAATACAGTTAGTTGTTTACTGGCTAAAAACTCCCTCACAGACAATTAAGTTGCCACATGCCACTTTGCACAATGTCCATTCTAAAAAAAGTTCCAAAATTGCTTTGAAGAGTGGACTATGCACTGGAATTGGTACATAGCTTCACAAGGGGAGTACTTTGAAGATGACTATAATGATATTCAGCAATGAGCTATGTGGCAATTAGGACAATTAAGTTCATGGACTTAATTGTCAAGGCTTGTATATTTAGAGATGTGTATCAAGGAACCAGCTTGTGCACTTGTAGAGGCTGGAATGTTCCAAGTCCATGGATTAGGAGAGAGGCTTCTTGATTCACATGGCCACAGGCCTGGTGAACCCAAGATATGCAGGTTGGAGAGCAGGGCTCTTGTTCACTGGCTGTGAAGATTCATGAATACCAAGATTGGAAGGCAAAACCACAAGGTTTTATCTGATTCATGTAGCTGCAGGGGCTGGTAAGCTCAAGACTGGCAAGTCAGAGAGCAGGGCTTCTTCTCATAAGCTGTGAAAATCAATGAATTCCTAGATGAGCAGGTAAACTGATAGCTCAAGTCTCAAGAAAAGGAGGTCAGGTAAACAGGAGGCAGCCACAGGATCCAAAACAAGCAAAACAGCCAGAGGGTGTGCTTATATTTGGACGCAGACCACACTCTCAAAGAAACTCCATTTCAATTGATTGTCTACTCACAGCAGATCCCAACATGGGAGTGATTAGATGTAAACACTGAGAATCACGGCCCAGCCAAACTGACATACAATCTTAATCATCACAGATGCCAGTCACCACAACAACTTGTATTTTGTTCCATGATTTATATCTTTTATCTTTGATCTTACTGTTTTTAAACTTTGGACTATTTTTAGACTTGGATTTACTTACATGTCTCAACCAGGTTGTGTTTCTCTCTATGTCTCTTTCCTCTATGAGATTTTTTTACTGGTCATTAATAGTTCATGCTTTTTGCAGGAACCTCATGAGAAAAAATGTGAGACCTAGCAACACTCAAGGCAGCCATGCAAGTCTTGCCTCTTCAGGTGCAAGGACCCCATTTTCTCTCAGAAGTTCCATCCACTCCTCACCAGGGGTTTCTGCTCTCTGTTGCCTCCTCACATAAGTAGGAGCTGACAAGGATTGCTCACCCTCAGGGATATTTTGATTTTAAGGACACACAGATAAGAAATATGAATGTTGGAACTCCAGACAACTCAGGAATCTAATGACAAAGTGGAGAGAGAACCATGTCCAATGCTTATAAAATTACTCCATCTATTTGGAAAAGAACCATAACAGATAACCCAAATCACTGGTTCTTCCTCTTCCTCTTTGGTATCAGTTTTGGTCAAAAATGTCAGCAGATGTTACTTTTTGAAAATATCTTCTGCTAGAACCTTTGTTCCCTTTGTTTCTCTATTATTCCAGTCAGCATTGCTATCACAGCCTTTGAAATGATTCCAGTTCCTCTAAACACAAAACCAGTCATGCTCTTTTCTCCTTAAAGTCCTTCAATGACTTCCAGTTTCCCTACTACCCAATCTAGACATCTTAGTGAAAGAAATAAGGCATGGCATAAAGCCTAATTTCTGCTCATTTCTGCAGCCCCTTTTTCCTCCACCATCTAGTCTGGACACCAATCTACAGCCAGAAAGTTTCCCACACAGGTGTGCTCTGGCCTACATCTTCATGCATGCTACTCCTTTAGTTTGGAACACCCAAACCTCTCTTCATACTATTCTATCCAGTTCCTCATGAGTTCTTGAAAATGCAATCCACTGACTACAGAATATCCTGCGGTAATCGTTTCTCATCTTCTGATGAGAAATGGTTGATTCTTACACCAAAAGACAGAAAGAAAAAAAGGTTTCTTATATCTAGAGAAGAGAACATTGAACATCAGCAATATTTTCAAATGAACCTTACAGTAGTTCTTTCACTTTATATAGCTTTAGGTAGTTTTTTTGATTCATGCAATTCCAGCTCAGTGCAGTATGAAAATTTCACTAATTTCTACATAACAGTTTTAGAAATTTTTATTCAGTCCTATCATATCCAGATTGAATCAGATTGGATTGGTGTGATTTGGTTTCCTAAGTCTGATAATAGTACATTTAAAATTCTTTTATTATGATTTAAGTGAAAATATACAATCCAAACCAATTTTGCATGCCTCTCTACAACTCCATCAACTCTCCCTACCCTGTGACAGCAGACTACTGCTTTTCACTCTTTACTACTATTATCCTCCCAAAAAACACCTGTCCCCTACTCTCCACCTTTTCCTCTCCCATCTAGAAAGAAACCAGTAGGACAGCCTTCTATAAATGTGTAAAAATGTAAAGTACACACACCACATACTCTGTTTTCCCAGGTCCAGTCCATTCTTAGTCTGAAGTGTTGACCTCAGTGCTAGTTTCAGGTCTGGGGCAGCAGACATCTAGGGCCCATGTTCCCAGGGGACCCTTCAGGTTGCTGGACCATCAACTTTGGTCTTTAATTAGAATTCTTAATCTGCATGCATCTTTTTCTCATTCTACATCAGGGACTCTGCATTGCATACCCTATCAAGGCTGTCTTTGGTGGTAGGGAGGCACCATCAGGTTCTTCTGGTCTCATATTAATGTAGTTTCCCAATTATATGGGTCCTTTTGTCTCCTAGAGTCATTTTCCTTGTAGCTTTGATATTCTCAGTTGTCATCCATGCTAGGTAGATTGGGGGCAATTGATGTTCCCCAGATGGCAGCTTGCTGGCTTTTAAGACCCAGACATCCCTGACCAATGTGGGGTGAAGAAGACTCTCTTAGCAAAAAGCTGGTTATATCAACTGACCCGACGTCCCCTGAAAACTTTGTCCCGGACCCTGTCCTTGTTACTCTATCCTTTCAAATGTTGGGTTGAATTCAGAAAACCTTTTAGTTTATAGTATAGTCCATTTATGCTGACTTGACTACTACTAAGTGCTGTCACACCTTTAACCTAGCTGAATTCCTGTGAACTATCCAATCTATGACCAATCCTCTGCCTCACTTCCCACCTTTGCAGCCATCAAAAAGTATTTTCTTCTGTGCATAAGACCTTTTTTAAGTCCTTTTAATAGTGGTCTCATACAATACTTGTCGTTTTGCAGCTGACTGATTTAACTCAGCATAATGTCTTCTAGTTAATGCCAGTTTATGAGATCCTTCCGAAAATTATCATTGTTCTTTATTACTGCATAGTGTTCTGTTGTGTATATATACCATAGTTTGTTTATCCATTCATCTGCTGATGGGCAACTAGGTTGATTATCTTTTTGCTATTGTGGGCAACGCTGCAATAAACATTCATGTGCGAGTATCTGTTCATGTCACAGTCCTTATTTCTGTAGGACATGCCAAGCAGTAGGGTTGTTGGATTATATGGTATTTCTAGCTTTTTAAGAAAGTGTCAGATTGATTTCCAAAGAGGCTGTATCATCTTGCGTTCCCACTAGACAGTGTAGGTGACTTCCAATCTCACCACAGCCTCTCCAGAATTTGTTGTTTTGTTTATTTTGCATTATGGCCAACCTCACTGTGGTAAGATGGTATGTCATTATAGTTTTGATTTGGATTTTTCTAATAGCCAATGATCGTGAGAATTTCTTTGTATGTCTTTTGGCTGCCTGGATGTCTTCCTTGGTGACATGTGTGTCTGTGTCCTTTGACCATTGTTTAATTGCATTATTTGTCTTTTTCTTGTTGATATTTTGCAGTACATTGTAGATTATGGAAATTAGATGTTGACCCAATAAGTAGTTGCCAAATATTTTTTCCAGTTCTATAGGCAGTCTTTTAATTCTTTTGATAAAACTTTGGCTGAGCATAAGTGTTTTTATATTTAGTAGTTCCCATTTGTCTATATTTCTCTTCTGTTGTTTATACATTGTTGGTAAGATTTTGTTCTTTATAAGCCATGTATTAGAACTTCCATTGTTGTCTCTATTTTTCATCCACAGTCTTTATCATTTTAGGTTTGATATTTAGGTCTTTGGTCCCTTTTTAAGTTAGTTTTTGTATAAGCTGTGAGATATGGGTCTTGTTTCATTTTTTTGTGATGGATATCCAATTTTACCAGCAACATTTGTTAAACAGATTGCTTTTATCCCAGTTTACAACCTTTGGACCTTTGTTGAATATGAACTGGTCATAGGAGGATGGTGATATTTCTGGATTCTCTGTTTTGTTCCATTAGTCCATATATCTGTTGTTGAAACAGTACCAGGCTGTTTTGACTACTGTGAGACCATAATAGGTCCTAAGCTTGGGTAACGAGATGCCTCCCACTGTGTTCCTCTTCTTCAGTAGTGTTTTACTTATCCAGGGTTTCTTTCCTTTCCAAACAAAGTTGGTGATTTGTTTCTCTATCTCACTAAAAATGACATTAGAATTTGTATTGGGATTGCATTGTATATACGTAGATCACTTTGGGTGAATAGATATTTTTACAATGTTAAGTCTTCCTTTTCAAGGGCAAGATAGTTTTCTCCACTTACATAAGTCTCTTCTTGTTTCTTACAGTAGGATCTTTAATTTTCTTTGTATGGGTCTGTTACACCTGTGGTTAGATTTATTCTTAGGTATTGTGTCTTCTTGGGGGCTGTTGTTAACGGTATTGATCGGATGATTTCATTTTTGGTGATCTATTTATGTTTATTTTATATCCTGATACTTTGCTGAACTATTCTATTAGTTCCAGTAGCTTATGGATTCTCTAGGGTTTTCTGTGTATCGAATCATGTCATCTGCAAATAGAGGTACTTTTACTTTTTGTTTACTGATTCAGATGACCTTTATTTCTTTGTCTTGTCTGATTGCTCTGGATAGAACCCCTAGCACAATATTGAACAGAAGTGGTGACAGTGGCCATCCTTCTCTAGTTCTTGTTCCCAAGAGAAATTCTTTTAGTCTCTCTCAATTCAGGATGATGCTGGCAGCTGGCTTTGCAGTAGATGCTACTTACTACACTAAGGAATTTCCATTCTATTCCTGTTTTGCTGAGAGTTTTTAACATGAATGGATGTTAGACTTTGTCAAACACCTTTTCCACATCAATTAATAAAATCAAGTGATTCTTATCCTTGGTGTTATTTATGTGGTTGGATCACATTAACTTTTTTACTGGTGTTGAACCAACACTACATCCCTGGTATAAATTCTGGTGGGTCGTGATGAGTTTAAAAAAAAAAAATACGTTACCAAATTCTATTGGCTAGGATTTTGTTGAAGATCTTTGTATCTAGGTTCTTGAGTGATATTGGTCTGTAATTATCTTTTTAATGTCGGGTTTTTGTCCACCTTTGGTATCAGAGTTATGCTGGCTTGATAGAATGAATTTGGGAGTGTTCCATCATTTTCTATGTTGCAGAATGGTTTCAGTAGTATTAAAATTAACTCCTCTCTAAAAGTTTGATAGAATTCTCCTGTGAAGTTTTCTGTGCCAGGACTTTTTGGTTGATAGTTTTTTTGTTTTTGTTGTAATTGAGTGAAAGCATACAATCCAGTTTAAATTTGCATGGTCGCCTGTCTGAAGCTCCTTCTAACCTCCTTGCCCTGTGACAGCATCCTGCTCCTTTCCATTCTGTATATGTCATAATCTCTTAACGATCACCTGTCCCCTCCTCTTCACCCTCTCCATTCCTCTCTAGAAAGAGGCCAATAGGATGACATCCTACAGTTGCACAGAACCATAAAGTGCACACACGATATGGTCACTCTGTGTCCTCAAGTCCAATTCAGTCCTGGTCCAAAGACTTGACCTCAGTAGTGATTTATGATTAGGGGCATCATCAGGTCTAGGGACCATGCTCCCAGGGGAACCCCCAGGCCTTAGGACCATCAATTGTGGTCTTGTAGTGGAGTTTTCAGAGTGCACACCTTTTCTGCTCGTGTTACCACTGGGACTCAACATTGTGAGCCCATCATGGCTGTCACTGGTACTGGCCAGGCACCATCTGGTTCTTCTGGTCACATGTTGATATAGTCACCCATTCACATGGGTCTTTCTGTCTTCACAGTTCTCTTTTCCCCATGTCATTGTTGTCTTTGGTGATTATCTGTTCCAGCTGAGCTGAGACCATTTGGTGTACCCCAGATAGCAGCTTGCTAGCTTTTAAGATCTCAGATACCACTCACCAATATGAGACGGAGAAGACTCTCTTAGCAATGGGCTAGTTATGCCTCGATGTCCCATGACAGCGTGGTCCCCAGACTCCCATCCCTGCTACTCTGTCCTTGCAATACTAGGTTAAGATTGGAAGAGTTTTCAGGTTATGTTGGAGTCTGGTTAAATTGATCTTCTTTCTAATGTGTGCTGTCACAGGTTTCACCCAACAAACTTTCTATCAACTATATAATCTTTAACCAGCCTACTCCCTCCCTCCCATCTGTCAAAGAGTCTTTTCTTCTGTACATGAGTCTGTTTTTAAGCCCTTGTAGTAGGGGTCTCGTAAAAATTTTCCCTTGTGCTGCTGACTGTTTCTACTCAACGTAAGGTCCTCCAATTGAAACTAGGTTATGAGATGCTTCCTAAAATCATCGTTGTTTTTTATCTTTGCATAGTGTTCCGTTGAGTACATATACCATAGATTATTTATGCATTCATCTGTTGTTGTACATTTGGGTTGATTCCATCTTCTTGCTATTGTGGGCTGTGCTGCAATAAACATTTGTGTGCACGTATCTGTTCATGTGACTGCCCTTCCTTCTGTAGGATATATTCCAAGCAATGTGATTACTGGGTCAAATAGTATAGTATATATATATCCAGTTTTTTAAGGAAGCACCAGCTTGTTTTCCAAAGAGGTTTTACTATTTTGCAATCTCACCAGCAGTGTAGGAGAGTTCTGATTTCTCCATAGCCTCTCAAGCATTTGTTGTTTTGTGTTTTCTGAATTATAGCCAACCTTGCTGGGGTGAGACAGCATCTCATCATAGTTTTGATTTGGATTTTTTTAGTAGCTAATGATCATGAGCATTTTCTCCGTGTGTCTTTTGGCTGCCTGTATATCTTCTTAGGGTAGTGTCTGTCTGTCTCTTTTGCCCAAAGTTTAATTGGGTTATTTGTCTTTTTCTTGTTGATATTTTGCATTACCTTGTTGATTATGGAGATCAGATGTCAGTCTGACATATAATTGCTGAACATTTCATTTCCCATTCTCTGGGTAGTCTTTTAATCCTTTTGACAAAGTCTTTGGATGAGCAAAACTGTTTGATTCTAAGTAGTTCCCATTTATCGATTTTCACCTCCATTGATTGGATTTTGTTTGTCAGATTTTGAAATCTGTCTGCATTGTGTGTTAAAATTTCGTTGTTGATCCTGTTTTTTCTTGCATAAGCTTTATCGTTTTAGGTTTGATATTGAGGCCTTTTATCCAGTTTGAGTTGATTTTTTGTGTAAAGTGTGAGATATGGGTCTTATCCAATTCCGTCAGCATCATTTGTTAAAGTAACTGTTTTTACCCCAGTTTACAGTCTTACGACCTTTGTTGAATATCAACTGCTCATAAGAGAATGATGGCATCTCTGTGGTCTCAACTCTGTTACATTGGTCTATATGTCCCTTTTTGTGCCAGTAACAGGCTGTTTTGACAACTGCGGAAGTGTAATAGATTCTAAAGTCAGAAAGTGAGAGGACTCCTAGTGTGTTCTTCTTCTTCAGTCATGCTTTTCTTATCTGGAGTTTCTTCCCTTTCCAAACAAAGTTGGTGATTTGTTTCTCCACCTCATTAAAAAATGTCACTGGAATTTGTATTGGGATTGCATTGCATATGTATATCACTTTGGGTAAAATAGATGTTTTCACAATGTTAATTCTTCCTATCCAAGAGCAGGGTAGGTTTCTCCTTTTATGTAGGTCTCTCTTAGTTTTTTGCAGCAGGGTCTTGTAGTTTATTTTGTTAATTCCTCCAATTTTTTTTTTCTTCTCTAATTTGTTTAGTACTGCTCGAATTTTTTTACCTGTTTTCTTCTGGTGCCCAAGGGATTCTATTGTTGTTTTCTTATGTTGTAGTTCCTTATTGATGATTTTCTTATGTTTATCTTGTATCCTGAGACTTTGCTGAACTCTTCTATCACTTTTACTTACAGATTCTTTAGGATTCTCTGCGTATACAATCAAATCATCTGCAAATAGGGAGACTTTTACTTCTTTGACAATGCAGATGCCCTTTATTTCTTTGTCTTGTCTAATTGCTCTGGCCAGAACTTCTAGTACAATGTTGAATAGGAGAGCTGAGAGTGGGCATCCTTGTCTATTTCCTGTTCTCAAGGGAAATTCTGTCAGTCTGTCTCCATTCAGGATGATGCAGGCAGTTTGCTTTGCATAAATGCCTCTTATTGCACTGAGGAATTTGCCTTCTATTCCTATTTTGCTGAGAGTTTTTAGCATGAATGGGTGTTGGACTTTATCAAATGCCTTTTCTGTATCAATAGACAAGATCAAGTGATTCTTATCTTTTGTGTTATTTATGTGGTTGATCACATTAATTGTTTTTCCGATGTTGAACCAGCCTTGCATCCCTGGTATGAATCCAACTTGGTGGTGATGAATTATTTTTTTGATGTGTTGTTGAATTCTGTTGGCAAGGATTTTCTTGAAGATTTTTGCCTCTAGGTTCATGAGTGATAGTGGTCTGCAGGTCTCCTTTTTGTTGGATCTTTCCCTGGCCTTGATATCAGGGTTTTGCTGGCTTCACTGAATGAATTTGAGAGTATTCTAAGTTGGTAGTTTTTTTTAATTATTATTATTTTCTCAATCTCTTCTTTTGGGATGAGTATTAAGTTGTTCTCTTTGTGATAATTTTGGTAGGTGATATGAATCTAGAAATTTCTCCATTTCCTCTAGGCTCTCAAATCTGTTAGAATACAACTTTTTGTAGTATTCTGTTATGGCACTTTTAATTTTGCTTGAGTCTGTTGTGACATCTCCCATGTCATTTCTTATCCAGGTGTTTCCTCTCCTGTTTTTCTCCTTTGAGTTTAGCCAAAGATTTATCAATTTTGTTGATCTTTAAAAAAAAAAAAAAATCAGCTTTTCATTTTGTTAGTTCTTCCTTTTTTAAAAAAAAATTCTCCAATTCATTTAGTACTGCTCTAATTTTTTACCTGTTTTCTTCTGGTGCCCAGTGGGTTCTATTGTTGCTTTCTTTCTACTTGTTCAAGTTGTAGTGTTAATTCTTTGGTTTGTACCCTTTGTTCATTCCAGATGTGTGTATTAGCAGATAAATTGACTTCTGAGCACTGCTTTTGTTGCATCCCAGAGGTTGCAGTAAGAACTGTTTTCATTCTCATTTGATTCTGTGAATTTCTTTATTGCATCTTTGATTTCTTCTGTAACTGATGAATTTTTGAGCAAGGTGCTATTCAGTTTCTATGGGTTTGAATTTCTACCCCAATTTTTTTCTACTATTGATTTCAACTGTTATGGCTTTATGGTCTGAGAAGATGCTTTGCAATAATTCAATGGTTAAGCTTTTGTTGAGTCTTGCTTTATTGCCTAACACATGGTCTATTATGGAGAATGTTGTGTGTGCATTGTGAAAGAAGGCATACATGGTCTATTATGGAGAATGTTGTGTGTGCATTGCGGAAGAAGGCATACTTGTCTGTTGTTGAGCAAAAAGTTCTATATATGTCTATGAATTTGAGTTGGTTGATTGTTGCAATAAGATATTCTGCACCTTTATTCAGTTTTTTCCTAGATGATCTGTCCATTACTAAAAGTGGAGCATTTGTCAGTGTTGTCAGCATTTTTTCAATGTATTTAGATACTCTGATGTTGAGTACATAAATATCCTCCTTATGTACTGAATCTTTAAGCAATAAATAGTGATGATCTTTGTCCACAGTGGTGGACTTTAAAATCTATTTTACCTGAAATTAATATTGCCACTCTTGCTCTTCTTTGCATGTTGTTAGCTTTTTATGTACTTTTCCATCCTTTGACTTTCTGATTGTTCATATCTTTGAGTCTAAGGTGTGTTTCTTGTAAGCAGCATATAGATTAATCTTGTTTGGATCCAAGCTGTTACTCTCTAAACAGAGAATATTCAATCCATTTGGAGTATTCAATCCATTTACATTCAGTATAATTATTGACAGATATGTACTTGACTCGACGGCACTTGGCTGGCTGTTATTTTGGTGCCTTTATTTTTGTGTTGCTGACATTTTGTTTGTTCCACTTAATATTCTGTTCTGGGTTGTTTTTCCTTATGAGTTTCCTTTTTATCCTTTTCAATGCTGGATTTGTGTCTGTTGAGACTTCTGTATTGTGTTTTCTTGTTTTGCTATGTGGTATTGTTAGTTTGCTTTGCAGTGCCCTTGTATTCCCCCCCGCAAAGTCCTAGGTTTAAACCAATCTTCAAATTCTTTGTATCTCCTTAATTTCCTCTCCTTCTGAAAGGGTTACTAATACTGTAATGTATCCCTCTTTACTTTGTAGTGTTGTCATAGTTTACGTGTTAAACTCTGTTTCCCTAATTTTAATATTTTAGCTTTGGTTAGCTTTGTACCTTCCCTAACTAAGTAGGGCTCTGGATTCTCTGTCCTGCACTGCATCCTTAAGTATACATCTGTTGTTACTGATTTTCTAATCAAAGAAATTCTTTCAGTATTTCTTGTGATTTTGGTTTGGTTTTTGCAAATTCTAAGCTTCTGTTTGTCCATCATATGTGAAAGACAGTTTTGAAAGGTGTATAATTCTTGTTCAGAATTTTTTTTTCCTTCAGGGTTTGTGTGTGTGTCCTGTTGCCTTCTTGCCAACTCGGTTTCAGCTGAAAAGTCAGAGGACAATCTACAGGGCTTCCCTTTGTACATTGGTTTTCGTTTAACCTAACTGCCTTTAAGTGCTTCTTCTTATCTTTCATTTTGTTAAGCTTGATTATAATATGTCTCGGTATCTTTCTTTAGTGGCCTACCTTTTGTGGAGTTCAATGAGGATTTTAAATAGCTATCTTCACTTCTTTCATGATGTTAAGGAAGATTTCTGTCAGCCACTCTTCAACAATTCTCTCTGTATTTTCTACTCTCCCTCCTGTTCTGGAATTCCATATACTCATAAATCATCCCTGTTGACAGAATCCCTCACGATTCTTAATGCTTCTTTACTTTTCCTTGATTCTTTTACGTGATTTCTCTTCATAAATGCTGATGTCAGTGCCTTTATCTTCAGTCTCACTAATTCTGTGTTACATTTCCTCAATCCTGCTCTTTTGGCTTTCCAATGAATTATCTAACTCTATAATTTTATTATTGATCTGCCCAATTTCAGATTGTTGACATTCTAGCAGTTTATATAGCTTGTTTAATTTTCCATTTTGTTCCACTGCACTTTGTTTAATCTTCATCCTAAGATCTAGAAGGACACTGTCATGGGTTGAATTGTGTCCCCCAGACATATGTGTAGCCATGTGGCTGGGCCATGATTCCCAGGATCTTGTGACTGTCCTCCATTTTGTGGTTTTCCTATGCTGTATGTTAAAGGATTAGGGTAGGACTGTAAATCCCTTTATAAGATCACCTCCCTGCTCCACTGTAAAGGGAGGTTCCTTGGAGTATGTCTTGCCCCATCCTTAATCCTTTCATCCTGCAAGAGATAAAAGGAAACTGAAGCAGGCTGAGAATTGGGAACCTTACATCACCAAGAAAGCTGCACCAGGAGAAGAGCACATCTTTCAGACCTCAGGTTCCTGTGCCAAGATGCTCCCTGGACAAAGACTGATGCAATACTGGACTTTCCTTCAGAGCTGACAAGAGGGAAGGCCTTCCCCTGGAGTGGACATCTTGAATTTGAACTCATAGCCTACTGGACTGTCTAAGAATAAACCTTCCACTGTTGAAGCCATCCACTCTGTGGTATTTCTGTTAAGGAAGCCCTAGCTGACTAAAGCAGACACTATACATATTCTTTTGTATTCTGTTTCTGATAATTTCAGGAAGCCTTCTTCATCTAGGATGTTTTTTATTCTTTATTTTGGGAGTTTTCTGGAGCCATGGTGGTGTGCTTCTTTAAGTAGTTAGCTATTGATTGTTGTCTTTGTACCATCAGAAAGCTGTTCAGTTTTTCTGGTGTCACACCAGTATAAGCTACGGTGTAGCTCTAGGAAGGGAGTAGGGAGGTGGGGCCAAGATGGTAGACTACATGTGTGTCTCCTCAATTCCCTCTGACAACTAAGGCCTAGAAAAATAATTGAATGGAGCAGTGTGGACATTCTGGGAGACCCAAAATCTGGCACAGGATTGTGAGATTGGACTGCCCTACAGGAAGGGGGAAATTACTTGTGTCAGAGGTGACACAGCAGCAGACTGAGTCCTTCTGCTGGTGCATTGTTTGAAACGATTACAGGTATGAGTGCTTTCTTTGTTAAGCAGATGGCTGGGACTGGGACTGCTGAGCCTGTGAGCCTGGCATGAGCCAGCTGCTACACTGAACTGCATTGCTTAAGTAGTGTATCCTGCAGCAGAGAGATTGTGCTTGAGACAGACACATCTAGAGAATCCAGCTGAGGCTGCTGACTGAGAACACCAGTGCCCCACACTTCCTCTTCTCTGAGCTGCACCATAGATACTGCTGAGCCAGTATGAGAAAGGCAGCTCAGGATGCCATCTTGGTCAGTGAAGTTACCCATGCTTGAGGTCTCAACTCAGGCTAATTCCCATGCTGAGTAACAATGCCTGTCTGGACAGTTCTTCTCGCAACACTGTTTTTAAGATAGTATCTAGGGATCATAGTGGGGGCTAGCAGCCCAGTGCAGCACTACCCTAACTCCTCTCCTCTTGAGCCATGTCATACCATCTGGGAATAGCCTATGAGGCACCCTATCATCATCCAGGAGGTGGGGCCTTTGACCCCTGAAGTCCAGGCTACTTTCAGCTGCTGCTGGTCAACTTCTCTCTCAGCAAAAAGGCAGCTTTTATGTTAAGAGTAGAGAATGCAATGGTAACTGGCACCTGAGTGTTATGGTGTCATTTTTACCACCCTTCAGTGAGCCACATCATAGCATTGGCTCCTGTCTCCCCCAGAGACTCCATAAATAGAGCACTATCTTTCCCATACAGGATGTGTGACCTGTTGTCTCTGAAGGCCCAGCTTCTTTCAGAGGCTGCTGAACAGCTCCCCTCTCAGCATAAAAGCAGTTTTAAAGACAAACACAAGAGAATGCAGCAGTCCCTGGCAGCGATGTGTGGTGACATTCTTCTCTCCTCCCTTTGCTGAGCTACACCACAGTCTGAAATGGTATGAAATTGGAGAATCTATACAAGTAGCTCACCACCTTTAGCAGCCAGGAGGTACGGCCTCTCATCCTTTAGGGCCCCGCTGGGACCAGCCACTCACCCTATCAGCATTGAAAGTATCTATATTGCCAGAGAAGCTATACACAAGTGAGCTGCACCTAGAGAACATATCAGTAACTGGCAAACAAATCTAGCAGTGTCCTTACCCACTCCCTTCATAGCACTACACCACAGCTCCCATTAGTATAACAGCTGAGAAACTGAACAGCTTCTTGATGGCATCAAAACAACAATCATTATCTAACCATTTAAAGCAGCAGACCACCATGGCTCTGGAAAACTTCCCAAATAAAGAATCAAAAAAGGTCTCAGATGAGGAAGCTTTTCTGAAATTATCAGAGGTAGAATACAAAAGAATTATTTATAGACCTCTTCTAGAGATTAAACAAAGCAGAACAAAATGAATAATAAAGTAAAGTATATGAACTGCTAGAGCATCAACAATCTGAAGTCTAGATGATCAATAATTAAATCACAGAATTACACAATTCAATGGAAAGCCAAAAGAGCAGGATCAAGGAAATGGAATATGGAATTAGTGAGCTTGAAGATAATGCAAATGACATCAATGTTTATGAAGAGAAATCAAATAAAAGAAACAAGAAAAATGAAGAAACATTAAGAAGCATGTGGGGCTCTATCAAGAGGAATAATCTATAAATAGCTGGAGTTCCTGAACAGGGAGGGACAGTAGAAATTACAGAGAGAATTGTTGAAGAGTTACTGACAGAAAACTGCCCTGATATCGTGGAAGACGATGATATAGATATTCTAGGTGCTTATCAAATACTGCAAAAAATAGACCCCAAAAGAAAGACACCAAGACATATTACAATGAAGCTTAATAAAATGAAACATAAAGAGAGGCACTTAAAGACTGCAAGGATTAAATCAAAATTAATGTAAAAAGGGAAGCCTGTCAGGCTTTTGTTTGACTTCTCAGCAGAAACCATGCAGCTAGAAGACAATGGGATGACACATATAAAGCCTTGAAAGAGCACAACTTCCACACAGCATCCAGAGGTGTATTTAGTTAGGGAAGTCAGTAAGTTTTATCAATGCTAAAATAGTAAAAGCATGGTACCAGAGATCTTAACATGAAAATTGTAAAACTGTCTCTCAAATATGAAGGTGAAATTAAGATATTCGCAGATAAACAGAAGCTTAGAGACTTTGTGAAAACCAAACCAAAAATACAAGAAATACTAAAAGAAGCTGCATGCTTAGAAAAACAAGAACATCTGATGTATACTTAAAGATGCAATGCAGGAAACAGCATCCAGAGGTGTATTTAGTTAGGGAAGTCAGTAAGCTTTATCAATGCTAAAATAGTAAAAGTATGGTACCAGAGATCTTAACATGAAAACTATGAAACTGTCACAGTATAAAGGGGGATGTATCACAGTAAATATAACCTATTCAGATAGAGAAGAAGTTACAAAGATATGCAGAAGTTAACGGCTGGTTTAAATTTAGAACATTGAGGGGGATCAAAGGGGTAGCTGTAAAGCAAACTAACAATGTGACATATTGAAACAAGAAACATAATACAGGAATCTCAATAAACACAAAACCAATACTGAAAAAGATGAAAAGTAAACCTATAAAGAAAAATGACTCATAATAAAATATTAAGAGAAACGAAATCATCAACAACACAAAAATAAAGGCACCCAAATGATAGCACTAAACATATACCTACCAATAAATACACTGACTGTAAATGGATTGAACACTCCATTAAAGAGCCAGAGAGTAACAGCTTGGATCCAACAACACCATCCATCTATATGCTGCTACAAGAAACACAACTTAGACTCAAAGATATGAACAATCAGAAAATAAAAGGATGGAAAAGTATATACCAAGCTAACAACATGCAAAGAAGAACAGGAGTGCCAGTATTAATCTCCGATAAAATAGATTTTAAAGTAAAATCCACCATAGTGGACAAGGATGCTCACTATTTATTTAAAGTTTCAATACATAAGCAGGATATAGCAATATCAAATATTTATGTAGCCGATACTAGAGCACCTAAATACATCAAAGAAATGCAGACAATATTCACAAACGAGAAAGATCATTCCATAATAATAGTAGGACACCTCAACACTCCACTTTCAGTAAAGGACATGTCATCCAGAAAAAAATCAGAAAAGACAAAAAAGATCTTATTGTGATAATCAACCAACTAGACCTCACTGACATTTACAAGTCTTTATCCAACAACAGATAAGTTGATCTTCTTTTCCAATATTCATGGGACATTCTCCAGAATAGATTGCATGTTAGGTCATAAAGCAGATATCAATGAAATCCAAACTACTGAATTATTGCAAAGCTTGTTGTCAGACCATAAAGCCATGAATGTTGAAATCAATAGCAGGAAAAACATAGGTAACAGTCTGAACTCATGGAAACTGAACAACACTTGCTCAAAAATCCATGAGTTATAGAAGAAATCAAGGATGCAATAAAGATAGCTTTGGAATCAAATGAGATGAAAACACAGCCTACCAGAACCAATGGGATACATCCAAAACTGTGCTCAGAGGGCAATTTATCTCTATAAATGCGTATATCCAGAATGAAGAAAGTCCAAACCAAAGAATTAACCCTACAACCTGAACAAGCAGAAAGAGAGCAACAACAACAACAACAAAATCCTTGGGCACTAGAAGAAAACAGATAATAAAGATTAGAGTAGAACTAAATGAATTAAAGAATAGACAAACAATTGAAAGAATAATAAAAAACTAAAAGCTGGTTCTCTGTAAAGATGAATACAGTGGTTAAACCATTGGCTAAGCTCACAAAAGAGAAACAGGAAACAAATAACCCAAGTAAGGGATGGGGGAAGGGTACTGCTTGACTTGGTCACCAGCCACTGCTGCTTTCTCTAGGTGCAGCTGTCTGAAGTACAGCTTCTCTGGAGATAGAGATGTTATCCAGCACAGTGGTGCTGTTGATTTTGGCAGCCAGCCCTATCTGTGCCCCAGGTGTGGCAGGCCTCACCTCCTGGCTGACAAAGATGGTGACCTGCTTGTGGAGTCTCTCTGGGGCTGTATCAGCACGCTCAGGTGCCGCTCAGAGAAGGGAGAGGGAAAGAGCTCTGCCACACTCAGCTGCCAGCCACCACTCCATTTTCTGGGTGCAATTGTTTTAAAAACTGTTTTCTGCTGAAAGATGAGCTGTCTAGGGCAGCTGAGGCTAGCTGAGCCCTTAGTGGTGGCAAGGCCACCTCCTGGTTGACAAAGATGGTGAGCTACCTGTGGAATTTCTCTGGGGCCACATCAGCAGACACTATGGCATGGATCACAGAAGGGTGTGGAAAAAGCACCACCACACTTAGCCACCAGCAACTTCTGCATTCTCTAGGTGCATTTGTCTTAAAAACAGCTTTTCTGCTAAGAGAGGCACTGTCCAGTCAGACACAGTTTCTCATTGTGGTGGCCAGTTCCAGCTGGGCCCTCAAGCTTGACTGACTCTGCCTCTCAGCTAACTAAGATGGTGTCCTACCTGTGTCACCTCCCTGTCTGTGCCAGCAGAATTTATGGTGCAGCTCAGACAAGAGAGAGGCAAAGGGCTCTGATACCCTTGGCCAACAGATGCCGTTGGTTTTCTAGATGTGACTGTCTTAAGTAAAGCCTCTCTGCTGCAAGTGACCTTGTATATACTTAGGACCTGTAGCTCAGCATGGCAACTGGCCTTACCCAGGCTCTCAGGCACAGCAGCCCCAGTCTCAGTATCCCAGTTGACAAAGCTGACATCTGTACCTATAAGCTTCTCCACCACTGTGCCAGCAGAAGCAAGACACTTCGTGTTGCTCTCTTGCCTCTAACAAAGATAGCTTTCCCCTTCCTGTTGCCCAATCTGATCTCACAACTCTCTGCCTGGTCATGTAGCTCCCAAAATTTCCACTCTGCTTCATTCAGTTGTTTTTCTAGGCCTTAGTCCTCAGAGGTAATTGAGGACATGTGTGACTATTCTACCACCGTGGCCCTCAGCTGTTAATAATATATATTTGTTGAAACATTTTGGTCAAGCATTTTCACTGAGTGAGCAAACTGAAAATTTTCAGCAAATAGCACCTTAAAAATGGCTGTGGACAGAGGCAGTGGGATGGCCATTCAAAGCCTTGAAGGAGAAAAACTTCCAACCAAGAATTATGTATCCTGCAAAGCTGTCTTTCAAATATGAAAATGAAATTCAGACATTCCCAGGTAAACAGAAATTCCGAGACTGAAAAATCCAAACCAAAGCAACAAGAAACACTGAAAGAAGCTCTTGGCTTACACAAATAAAACCATTAACTATATTTTAGGAGGTAATCCAGGACACACCATCCAGAAACCTATTCGGTTAGGGAAGACACAAAACTCAAAGGTATAATATTTAAAGAAGAGATCGAGTGATCATATCATGAAAACTATGATACCATCACATTAAAAAGAGGGATGTACTACAGTAGATATACCCCTTCCAGATGAGGATGAAGTTAATAAGATATGTAGGAGTTTAAATGGGGTTTAAACTTAGATTATTAAGGCAGATCATAGGGGTAGCGGTAAAGCTCAATAAAGATACAACATATCAAACTGAGAAACATAATACAGGAGGCTCAACAAACACAAAACCAACACTGAAAATGGTAAAAAATCAACCCATAAAGACAAATGTCCCAGAACAGAATATTAAGAGCAACAGAGATAACATCAACACAAAAATAAACACTTCACAATGACAGCACTAAACACATACCTATCAATAATTACACTGAATGTGAATGGACTGAATGCTCCTGTAAAGAGACAGAGGGTGACATCTTGGATCAAAAGACAGAACCCATCTATGTGTTGCTTACAAGAAATTCACCTTAGACTTAGAGATATGAACCAACTGAAAATTAAAGTATGGTAGAATATATACCAAGCTAACAATATACAAAGAAGAGCAGGTGTGGCAATACTAATCTCCGATAAAATAGATTTTAAAATAAAATCCACCAATATGGACAAGGAGGGACACTATTTGTTGTTGAAAGTTTCAATACATAAGCAGGACTTAATATTTATTATTGATGCATCCAATACAAGAGCATCTAAATACATTGAAGAAATGCTGACTACATTCGAAAATGAGACAGATCACTCCACAATAACAGTGGGAGACTTCAACATTCCACTCTCAGTATTGGACAGATCTTCTAGGAAGAAAGCTTAATAAAGACACAGATCTTATTGCCACAATTAACCAACTACACCTCATCAACATATACAGAATTTTCTATACATCACCAGATAACTACACCCTCTTCTCCAGTGTATATGGAACATTTTCCAGAATAGACCATTTGTTAGCACATAAAACAAATCTCAACAAAATCCAAACCACTGAATTATTGCAAAGTGTCCTCTCAGACCATAAAACCATAAAAGTCAAAATCAATAGCTGAGAAAACATAGAAATTGGAACTCATGAAAACTGAAAAACACCTTGCTCAAAAAACCATGGCTTATAGAAGAGATGAAGGATAAAATAAAGAAATTTATGGACACAAATGAGAACGAAAACATGTTCTACCAGAACCTATGGAATACAGCCAAAGTAGTTCTCAGAGATCAGTTTATCTTTGTAAATGCACACATCTGGAAGCAAGAAAGAACCAAAACCAAAGAATTAACCCTACAGCTTGAACAAGTAGAGAGAGAGCAAAGAAAAACCCCTCAGTTACCAGAAGAAAACAGATCATAAAGATTAGAGCAAAACTGAATGAATTAAAGAACAGAGGTACAAGTGAAACAACTGATAACATCACAAGCTGGTTTTGGGAAAAGATCAGCAAAATTGATGAGCCATTGGCTAAACTTACTAAAGACAAACAGGTAAGGAAACAAATAACCTGAATAAGAAATGAGATGGGAGATGTCACAACAGATTGAACAGAAATTAAAAAATATATATATATGTATATATATATCTTAATAGAATACTATGAAAGACTACTTTAACAGATTTGAAAACCTAGAGGCAAAGGACAAATTTCTAGATTCATATCACCTACCAAAATTATCACAAGGTGAAGCAGAACAACTTAACAAACTCATCACAAATAAAGAGATTGAAAAAGTCATAAAAAAACTACCAACCGAAAAACACTTTGGCCCTGATGGCTTCACCACAGAGGTAAACCAAGCTTTTAGAGAAGAGTTATCTCTAATACTACTAAGACTATTTCACAGCACAGAAAGGGAAGGAATACTCCCAAATTCATTCTATGAAGCCAGCATAATCCTGATACCAAAGCCAGGAAAAGATCCCACAGAAAAGGAGAACTACAGACCAATATCACTCTTGAACCTAGATGCAAAAATATTCAACAAAACACTTGCCAGTAGAATTGAACAACATATCAAAAAACTAGTTCTTCATGACCAAGTTGGATTCATACCAGGGATGCAAAGCTAGTTCAACATTAGAAAAACATTAATGTGATCAACCACATAAATAACACAAAAGGCAAGAATCACCTGATTTTGTCTATTGATGCAGGAAATACATTTGATAAAGTCCAATACACATTCATGCTAAAAACTCTCAGTAAAACAGGTATAGATGGCAAATTCCTCAATGAAATAACGGCTATTTATACAAAGCCAACCACCTACACCATCCTGAATGGAGAGACTGAAACAACTCCCCTTAAGAACGGAAACTAGAAAACAGTGCCCACTTTCACCTCTCCTATTCAACACTGTACTAGAAGTTCTGAACAGAGTAATTAGACAAGACCAAGAAATAAAGGGCATCTGCTTTGGCAAAGAAGAAGTAAAAATCTCCCTGTCTGCAGGTGATATGATTGTATATGCAGAGTCCTAAGGAATCCATAAGCAAACTACTCAAACTGATAGAAGAGTTCAGCAAAGTATCAGGATACAAGATAAACATTATGTAAATCAGTAGAATTCCTTTATACCAACAATGAGATTATTAAAGAAGAAATTGCCTAATCAATACCATTTACTATAGCCCCTAAGAAGACAAAATACTTAGGAACAAATCTAACTAGAGAAATAAGAGACCTTTACAAAGAGAAATGGAAGACCTTACTGCAAGACACTAACAGAGGCTTGCATAAATGAAGAAACATACCCTGTTTATGGGTAGGAAGACTTAACATTATGAAAATGTGTATTTCACACAAAGCAATCTACTTATATAAGATGCAATCTCACTAAAAATTCCAGTGACATTTTTTAATGAGATGGAGAAACAAATCACCAATTTTGTTTGGAAAGGGAAGAAATCTCAGATAAGCAAAGCACTACTGACTAAGAAGAACATACTGGGAGGGTTCTCACTACCTGACTTTAGTACCTACTATAGTGCCACAGTAGTCAAACCAGCCTCTCACTGGTACAAAAAGAGACATGTAGACCAATGGAACAGAGTTGAGACACCAGAGATGCCACCATCCTCTTAAGGACAGTTGACATTCATAAAAACAGTCTTTTTAACAAATGGTGCTGGTAAAATTGGATATCCATCACAAAAAAATGAAACAAGACCCATATCTCACACCTTATACAAAAACCAACTCAAATTGGATAAAAGACCTAAATATCAACCTAAAATGATAAAGTTCATCCAAGAAAAAGAAGACCAACAATAGAAGCTTTATTTTTTATTATGATTGAGTGAAAATGTACATTCTCATATAAATTTGAATGTCCACCTATATGCAGCTCCCACTGCTCTTCCTGCCTGGTGACAGCACACACTTTCTCTCTGTTCCACACATGTCTTGTTCTCCCAAAAATCTCCTAACCCCTCCTCTCCACCCACTCCCCCACTTCCAGTAAGAGGTCACCAGGACGACATCCTATAGATGCATAGAACCATGAAGTTTTAATATACAAAGTAGACAGAATTCAAAAGCTGACAAATGAAGCACAATCAACAGAAGAGAAAATAGATAAACAGGAACTACTAAGAATCACATACTTTTGCTGATCCAAAGTCTTTATCAAAAGAATTAAAAGACCACCTACAGAATGGGAACAAATATTTGGCAATTATATGTCAGAGCAATGGCTGATCTCCATAATATACAAGCCAAGCCAAGTGCCGCCAACAGATATCAACAGGAAAAGGATAAATAATCCAATTAAGTGACGGGCAAAGGAGCTATAGAGATACTTCTCCAAAGAGGATATCCAGGCAGCCAAAGTAACATGCAAAATTGCTCACGATCATTAGCTATTAAAGAAATTCAAATCCAAACTATAATGAGATGCCACCTCACCCCAACAAGGCTGGTTTTGATCCAAAATACATAAAACAACAAATGCTGGAGAGGTTGTGGAGAAATTGGAACTCTTATGCATCCTGGTGGGATTCCAAAATGGTACAACCCCTTTGGAAAGCAATCTGTTGCTTCCTTAAAAAGCTGGAAATAGATATACCATTTGAGCCAGTAATCCCATTGCTTGGAATATATCCCACAGAAGCAGGGGAATTCACACAAACAGATACATGCACAAGAATGTTTATTGCAGCACAGTCCACAATAAAGATGGAATCAACCCAACAACAGATGAATGGATAAATGAGCTATGGTATATATACTTAATGGAACACTAAAGAACAATGATTTTAGGACGCATCTCAGAACTTGGTTTCAACTGGAAGACACTGTGTTGTGTGAAATTAATCAGTGGCACAAGGACAAATATTGTATGAGAAACCTACTATAAGGACTTTCAAACAGACCTATGTATAGAAGAAAAGACACTTTGACAGCTGCAAGGGCAAGTAGGGAGGGAGGGAGAGAGTTGGTTGTAGATTAGATAGATGATAGACATTTGATTGGGTGAGGTTGGTGACAGCACATGTTAGAAAGAATATCATTTTAACTGGACTTCAAAATAACCCGAAAACTCTTCCAATCTTAACCCAATATTCAAAGGACAGAGTAGCTGGGTGGTGGTCCAGGGACCATGCTCTCAGAGGACACTGAGACCAACTGGCATAACTAGCCTGTTGCTAGCTATGCACCCTGTATTGGTGAGTGGCATCTGGGGTCTTAAAGGCTAGCAAGCTGCCATCTGAGGTACACCAAATGGTCCCAACTCAGCTGGAACAGGTGATCACTAAGGACCTAAATGACATGGGGGAAAGAGAACCCGGAAGATGAAAAGACCCATGTGAATGGCTAACTACATCACCTTTTGACCAGAAAAAACAGAAGATTCCTGGCCACCACCAGTGACGGCTGTGATGAGGCACACAAAGTAGTCTCAGTGGCAACAGAATAATAAAAAGGGGTGTACCCTGAGAACTCCATGGAAAGACTGCAAATGATGGCCCTAAGGCCTTGGAATTTCCCTGGGAGCATGGCCCCTAGACCTGATGCTGCCACTGTCCATAAATCATTTCTGTGATCATCTCACCAGACAGGACTAGATTGGATTCGGGTACACAGAGTGACCATATCATGTGTGCACTTGGTGGTTCTGTGCATCTATAGGATGTCATCCTACTGGGCTCTTACTAGAGGGGAGTGGAGAGGATAGAGAAGATGGGCCAGGAGATTGTTAAGAGGATATGACATGCATAGAAAAGAAAGGAGGAGTGCACTGTCACTGGTCAAGGAGAACAGTAGAAGCTTCACATAGGCTGGCATGTAAATGTAAACTGGATTGTACACTTTCACTCAATCACAATAAATTAAAAAATATTTTTTAAAAAACGGCTGTGGAAAACTTACAACAATAATTCTTAAAAATGAAATCCTGATGGGAATTAATTACAAAAGTAATACAAAGCCAAATAAAGTCAACTAAAAAATGTACACAAAAATATCTCCATACACAATGATTAACTTTATTTTCAAAGCACTTATAGATGGTAGGTTTATAATTCATATATAAACACAGAAAAAATTCAAATATGTTGACATTGAGTCAATTCCAACCCCTAGCAACTCTTATTATCAAGAAAGATCAGTTAGTCTCAATTCATTTACGTATGCCTAATTTGGGCTAGGAAATTTTGAAAGACAAAACATCAATAAATGTCTCTCATTCTGGAACTAATAAAAATTACTCTTTTTCCTGGAATAAAACACATTTCATATATTATCTAGCTTAAGTTACTTAGGACGATTTTATCTTTAAGGTTTTGCTTTTAAGCTGACACAAACATAAAAACCTTTGTCAGAACAAATTCATTTTCATTAATTCCTGTAAATATTGGGACTACTTAATTTATTTAGATGCTTATTTATTGTTAAATCAGTCAGAGTAAGTTCTTTGAAGAAATATTCTAATCTAATACTATTGAGATAAGAAATAATTACAATTTCACAGCCCTCTCTTTTGAACAAGTTGTAGAATCCTTTAGAGGAAAAATTTAGGATAATTTGTCCTTTTTAAGGTTTTATTATAGTAATCAAAATGATCGATTTACCCTTGAAACAGACCACTTTATACTAAATTTTCTCAGTGTGGCTGTAGAAATTCAAACTCATAAAACAGTTGCAAGATGTGGTTTTCTTGGAGGAGGGAAAAACTAGAACTTAAAAGACTGCCTCACAAGAAAACCAAAGAATAAAAAACTTGGCAACTGCCAGTCGTGGTTTTCTGACGCAAGGTAGAAACACAAACACAAAACAGTACAGAAAAGTCACATGAATTTGTAACTTGACTCTATAAATATCAGTAAATTTCCATCAGTCTTTAACCTAGTCAAATTTGCTACACCCTACACGTGCATAAGGGCCAGCTGTGACCACTAATTGACTTCAACAGCAGGTAAAGCAACAGGTGGAATGAATCAGAAGAAAATCATCACTCAGACACTATTTTGAAGTGAGAGGTGTGGTAAGAACAGTATTACCTCCTGTTTCCTGGCCACCTTCTAGAATTTTCCCTTCTCAGTACACCTGAATGGCCACCATCTCTTTGCACAAATGACAAGTAAGTCCTGCTCCCCCATAGCTCAGGGAGCTGGATCTGAGGAGATTCTTCCCAGTTCTTTGTTGTATGCATTGCAATAAAGTTACTTTCTCTTTCTCGAAGGCTGGTGTCAAGATAATTGACAAACCCAACGTAACATAAGACAAACATGGGAAAACCACTTTCTTAAAACATGTACAGCAATACTTGGGTGAGATCAACTCAAATCAAAAGGAAAACAGGTCCTAAATAAACTCTGTAACTGGAGAGATTTTATTCACAGCCTACAACACAAACAGAATTTCATTCTTCCAGGGTGATAATACTAAATTACCTGAAGTATATTCAGCTTAAAATGTTTTGAACATGAACCCAAAAGTAGCATTCTGGTAACGGAGAAATTCAGGCTCATTTATCAAGGACGTTAAGAATTTTATTCTCAAACTTTCATTCAAAGCCAAGAAAACAGAATGGAACAAATGGAAAAAAGAATTTCTGACTTGGAAGACAGAGCTACTGATGCCAACATCTATGAGGAGAAATCAGAAAAAAAGAAACAAGAAAAATGAAGATTTAAGAAGCATGTGGGTCTCTATTAAGAGGAACAACTTTTGATTAATTGGAGTCCCTGAACTGGATGAGACATCTGAGAACACAGAGAGTATCATTGCTGAGCTGCTGACAGAAAACTTTCCAGAAATCATGAAGGAAGAGAATATAGGTATCCCAGATGCGTATTGTATGCCACTCAATATAGATCTCAAAAGAAAGACTGCAAGACATATTATAGTCAAGCTTAAAAAAATGAAACATAAGCAGCAACTCTTAAAGGCACCAAGGCTCAAAGCGAAGCTAACATTCAGAGAGAAATCCCATAGGCTTTTGTCAGAATTCTCAGCAGAAAGCATTCTGGCACAGAGATAGTGGCAAGACACATTCAAAGCCTTGAAGGAGAAGACTTCCAACCAAGAATTATATATCCTGCAAAACTATCTTTCAAATACACAAATGAAATTGAGACATTCCTAGGTAAACAGAAACTCAGAGACTATATAAAAACCAAACCAAAACTACAAGAAATACTGAAGGAAGCTCTTGGCTTAGAAGAACAAAACCACTAACTTTATATTTTAGAACGACACATCATCCAGAATTCTACTCAGTTTAGGAAGGCTCCAAACTCAATCAAAGCTTTAATACTGAAAGAAATAATCCAGTGATTATCATGAAAACTATGGTGCCATCATATTAAAAAGAGGGATGTACTACAGTTATTATAGTTCTTCCAGATGGAGAGGAAGTGGACAAGACTGGTAGTAATTAAAATCGGGTTTGTATATAGTTTATTAAGGGGCATCACAGGGGCAGCCATAAGGCACAACAAAGATGCAACATACCACATCAAGAAATGTAACACAGGAGTCTCAACAACTACAAAACCAGCTCTGAAAAAGGTATAAGAACAACAGAGAAAACATCAACACAAAAATAAACATATCACAATAACAGCACTGAATACAGACCTATCAATAATTACATCGAATGTGGATGGACAGAATGCTCTAGTAAAGAGGCATTGAGTGACATCTTGGATCAAAAGACATGACCCATCCATGTGTTGTCTACAAGAAACTCACTTGAGACTTAAAGATAGGAACAAACTGAAAATTAAAGGATGGAAGAACATATATCAAGCTAACAATACATGAAGAAGAGCAGGGGTGGCAATTCTAATCTCTGACAAAATCAATTTTAATGTAAAATCCACCATTGTGGACAAAGATGGACATTACTTGTTGCTGAAACATTCACTACACAAGCAAGACTTAACTATCTTAAATATTTATGCACCTAGTATCAGAGCACCTAAATACGTTGGAGAAACACTGACTACACTCAAAAAAGAGTTAGATGACTCCACAATCATAGTATGAGACTTCAACACTCCACTCTCAATACTGGACAGATCATCTAGAAAAAAAGCTGAATAAAGATACAGAAGACCTTATTGCTGCAATTAACCAATTAAACCTCAATGATATATACAGAACTTTCTACCCATCAGCGGACAACTACTTCTTCTCCAGTGCAGATGAAACATTCTCTTGAATTGACCATGTGTTAGGACATGATACAATTCTCAACAAAATCCGCACCATTGAATTACTGCAAAGCATCTTCTCTGATCATAAAGCCATAAAAGTCTAAATCAATAGCAGAAAAAACATAGACAGAAAGTGGAACTCTTGGAAACTGAATAACATCTTGCTCAAAACCCATGGGTTATAGAAGAAATCGAGGATGAAATAAAGATATTTATGGATTCCAATGAGAATGAAAACACTTCCTACCAACTTGTGGGATACAGCCAAAGCAGCGCTCACAGGTCTGTTTATCTCCATAAATGCATGCATCTGGAAGGAAGAAAGAAACCAAATCAAGGAACTAACCCTACAGCTTGAACAAGTAGAGAGAGAACAACAGAGGAACCCCTCAGGCACCAGAAGAAACAAGATCATAATGATTAGAGTAGACCTAAATGAATTAGAGAATAGAAAAACAATTGAAAAAATTGAAAAGACCAAAAACTGATTTTTTGAAAAGATTCAGTGCAAAATTGACAAACCACTGGCTAAAATTACTAAAGAAAAACAGAAAGGAAACAACTCAAATTAGAAATGAGAGGGGAGTGGTCACAACAGATCCAACAGAGAAGGAGCCCCAGATAAGTAAAGTACTATTGAAGAATAAGAACACACTGGGAGGCTTCTCATTACCAGACATCAGAACCTATTATACTGCCACAGTAGTCACTACAACCTGGTACTGGTGTAAGAACAGAGACATCGATCAATGGAACTGAATTGAGACCCCAGAGATGACAGCATCTGCCTAGGAACAGTTGATATTTGACAAAGGCCTTAATAGATTAAACTGGTAAAAACAATCTCTCCAATAAATGGTGCTGGCAAAATTGGATATCCATCTGCAATAAACTGAAACAAGATCTATATCTTACACCTTATGCAAAACCAAACTCAGACTGGACAGAAGACCTAAATATCAAATCTAAAATGATAAAGTTCATCGAAGAAAAAGTAGGAACAACAATGGAAGTTTTAATACACAACACAGTCAGACTTCAAAATCTGTCAAACAAACCAGAATCAACAGAAGAGAAAACAGATAAATGGGAACTATTAAGAATCAAACACTTTTGCTCATCCAAAGATAAGAATCATACACTTTTGCTCATCCAAAGATTTTATTAATAGAATTAAAAGGCCACCTACAAAATGGGAAAAAACATCTAGCAACTCTATGTTAGACTGATACCTGATCTCCACAATCTATAAGGGATTATAAAATATCAATAAGAAGAAGATAAATCATCCAAATAAGAGATGGGCGAAGGAGATGGAAAGACATTTCTCTAAAGAGGAGACCCAAGCAGCCAAAAAACATGTGGACATGTTCACAATTGTTAGTTATTAAAGAAATTCAAATGAAAACTACAATGAGATACCACCTCACCCCAACAAGGTTGACCATGACCCTAAAAACACAGAACAACAAATGCTGGTGAGACTGCGGAGAAAGTGGAACTCTCCTACACTGTTGGTGGGGTTGCAAAATGGTCCAGCCTCTTTGGAAAGCAATCTGGCACTTCCTTAATAAAATGGATATAGATATACCATTTGACCCAGTAGTTCTACTGCTTGGAATATATCCTACAGAATCAAGGCCATTCACACCAACTGATATATGTACAAGAATGTTTATCAGAGCACAGTCCATAATAGCAAAAAGATGGAATCAACCCAGATACCCAACAACAAAGGAATGGATAGGTAAACTGTGGTATATGTACTCAACGGAGCACTGTGGAATGTTAAAGAACAATGATTTCAGGAAACATCTCATAACCTGGTTTCAACTGGAAGACATTATGCTGCGTGAAAGTAGTCAGCAACAAAAGGACAAATATTGTACGAGACGCCTACAATACGAACTCAAAAACAGACATACGCATAGAAGAAAAGACTCTTTGATGGCTCCAAGGGAGGGGAGAGAGGGTAGCATTTAGATAAGATCATTGGTAAAAATTCGGTTGGGTGAAATCGGTGACAGCACACATTAGAAACAAGAACAATATTAAGTGGACTTCAACATAATTTGAGTACTCCTTCCATCTTAACCCAATATTGCAAGGACAGAGTAGCTGGGGCGGGGGGCTGGGGACCATGCTTTTAGGCGAAATAGAGGCCAATTGGCACAACTAGCATTTTGCTAAGAGGGCTCTCTGCACCCTACCTTGGTGAGTGGCGTCTGGAGTCTTAAAAGCTGCTAAGCTGCCATCTGAAGGCACAGCAAATGGTCCCAGGTCAGCAGGAATGGATGATCACCGAGGACCAAAACGACCTTGGGGAAAGACAACCCAGAAGACAGAGAGACCCACATGAGTGGGTGACTACATCGACTCGTGACCAGAAGAACTGGATGGTGCCTGGACACCACCAGTGGTAGCTGTGATGGAGCTCACAAAGTTCAGTCTCACTGGCAACACAACAATAAAAGGGGGTACATCCTGAAATCCCCACTAAAAGACTGCAACTGATGGTTCAGCAGCTTTGAGGTTCCCCTAGGAGCATGGCCCCTGGTGCTGCTACTGCCCTTGCCCATAAATTATAATGAAGGTCCACTCTTCGGACAGGAATGGCTTGGACTTGGCAATGCAGAGTGACCATATATTGGATGCACTTTATGGTTCTATGCATCTACAGGATATCATCCTGTTGACCTCTGGCTGGAGGAAGGTGAGTGAGTGGAGAGGAGGGGAAAGGAGACTGTTGGGAGGATGAGACATGTATGGAGCAGAGAGGAATAGTGTGCTGTCACCGGGCAGGGAGAGCAGTGGAAGCTGCATATAGGTAGGCATGTAAATTTATACGGGAATGTACATTTTCACTCAATCATAATAAATAAATAAAACAAAATAACAACCACACACAGACACACACAAAGAATTTTCTTCTCCTAGGTTGAAACTGGCTTCAAATCCAATAAAATTCCTAGAAGGGAGTCAATCATGAATTTTGGCCAGTGTTTTGTTTTACAGCATGCCTTTGTTGTGTTAGAGCTTTCTTGTGGGTGACGCACAGCCTAATGTTCTGGCCCACCTCATGCCACAAATTATCCTTTCATAGGTGTCTTTCTGTTGATAACAAGTTTTGCAAGAGCATCTGAGATGCTTGACCTGTGCCTATATATGCATGTATATGTACATAGATATGTACAAGATATATCATACATATGTACATATATATACATATATATATAGTGACTTAAAGACTGTAGGATATCTTCATAACAACCCTATAAAACCTGGTTTCATTCTTTCTGACCTGAGTTTACTTTGCCAGCTAGAAACCTAGCCTTTTATTTTGGAACTTAAATACACTATTCTCTCTAGTTGGAAAGTATCCTATAGTGGCCATTGATTTAACAAACTGTCATTAGGGATCTCAAGCAAAAATGCAAATATAATAGGACCTAAAGCTATATGGTGGCATAGTGTTTAAGGGTTAAGTGTTACGTCTGCTCACCAAAAGGCAGCAGTTCAAATCTGTCAGGCACTCTTTGAACTCTGTGGAGTAGTTCAACTCTGTCCTATGAGGTTGCTATGAGTCAGATGGACTTGACAGCACTGGGGTTTTTTTGTATAGTTCTTAGCCATGTAGTAAGCAAAAGTTCCACTAGCAAAATCAGATGCTTTCTTGAATTTAGCATATCCCACAATGAGACAGTCCTAAGTACTATGATTCACCAAATTTACAAGACATATTGGAATTCACATTCCCTATCAAGACAGTAATTCCAAAGTTGATATTTTAAAACACAAAGCAGAAAATAAATCTCAGAAGATCTACTACAAAAGTTACAGAGATTGAAGGTAGCCCTGGAGAGCTTCTGTGCTCCAGGTAGCTGTCACAGGAGAGTAAGTGCACCCAAGGGAGGCAACACTAGAAAGCCTACATGCTCCAGGTAACTGCTGTAGGGTAGTGAGTGTGGACTGGCGTGTTGGCCCTGGAGTGCTCACACACTCCAGGTAGTTGCTGTGGGAGACTGAGTGTGACCCAGGCAGGTGGCACCAGAGAGCTTACGTGCTCCAGGTAGCTTGCATGGGGGAATGGTTTCAGCCTGGTGAAGCAGTGCTGGAAAACCCATGTGCTCTAGGTAGCTGGTATGAGGAGTCGACACAACTTGGTGAAATGGAAGCAGAGATCCCATGCACTCTAGGCAGCAGCTGTAGGGGAGTGAGTGCACAACACTGAGGTGGCCCTGGAGAGCTCCTGTGTTTCAGGTAGCTGGCGTGGGGAAGGGAGTGCCACTGGGGGAGGTGGTGCTGGGAAGGCCATGTACTCCAGGTAGCTGGTTTTGGTTCCAGGGTGTGAGCATGGCCAAAGGAGATTGTGATGGAAAACTCACATGTCCCAGTTAGCTGACATGGGGCAGTAACTGTGCCCAGGAGAGGCAGCACCAGAGAACCCAAATGCTCCAGGTAACTGCTGTGGCAGAGTGAGTGTGACCCAGGGAGGCAGCACTGGGGAGCACACATGGTCCTGAGAGGCAGGCTTGAGGAGCAAGTGTGGCCCAATGAGCCACACCACTGATCTCACTTGTCCTGGGTAGCTGGCACAGGGGAGCGAGCATGGCATGGGGTGGTGGCACTAGGGACTGCACACAGTCTGAGGAGGAGATGTCAGGGAGCATACACAACACCAACTGGGAAGGAGGTGCAGGGAAGCAAGTGTGACCAAGGAAGGTGATGCAGTAGGGTAGAAGGTTGGGGAGGGGAGTGGGCTGGACTACTGTGGGACCAGGTGGGCAAGTGCTCTGGCCCACAACCTTGTACCAGACAATAGGTCACAGTGTGTAAGGTCAGGGAGCAGAAGCTCATTAGAACTGAAGGAGAAATGCCAGCCCAACTCCAAAAGAGACAAACAGGACAGGTCATCTGATTTACAGAGGCTCCAGAAACCAAACTAGCTAAATTGATTTGAGTATCTATAGATATAAATTAAAGTACCATAAGCTTAAGTCACAGTGACCTTCAGAGAATGTGGAGACAACTAGCAATTTCTAAACATCTAAAGAAGCAGTCCACCATGGCTTCCAAAACCTCCTAAAATAAAGAGTCAACAGATTTTGCAGAGGAAGATTTTCTGCAACCATGTGAGGTAGCATACAAAGGAATGATGTACAGGGCTATAGAAGATATCAGGCAAGAAATCAGGCAATGTGCAGCAGAACACTGAAAAGTGAAACAAGCTTCTAGAAATGCTTAAACAACAATGGGCTGAAATTAGACAGATTAATAATAAAATTACCAAGTTTGACAATTCAATAGAAAGCCAAGACGAAAGAAATGGAATGCAGAATTAGAGAGACTGAAAACAAGTAAACAACACCAGGATACATAAGGAAAAATCAGATAAAAGATTCAATAAAAATGAAGAATCACTAAGAGTTACACGGGATTCTAACAAAAGGAATGATATAGCATGATTGGAGTACCAGAACAAGGGTAGGGGGAGGCGGTTAGCTGAAAACACGGAGAATTATTGAAGACCTGCTAACAGAAAACTTTCCTGATATCAAGAAAGACGAGAAGATATCCTCCCAGGGTGCTCATCGAATCCCACTCAAGATACATCACGAAAGAAATACACCAAGACATAATCAAACTCAATAAGACCAGAGACCAGGAGAGACTACTTAAGGCAGCTAGGCTTAAATTAAAAAAAATAAAAAAGACCAACAAGTCAAGACAGCAAAGTGCCATTGAGTTGGATCCAACTCACGGTGACCCACAAAGAAAAATCATTAAGTTCAGATTACTCAGTCGAAATCATACTGGCCAGGAGACAATGAGATGAAATATAGAAAGCCCTGAAGGAAAAAAAGAACAACAACAACAAACTGCCAGCCAAGAATTATGTACCCCGCAGAACTGTCTCTTAAATATGAAGGTGAAACTAGGACTTTCACAGATAAACACAAGTTTAGAGAATTTGTGAAAACTAACTAAAATTACAAGACACACTGAAGGATGTTCTTTGATTACAAAATAAATAACATTAGACATGCTTAGGAAATATACACAGCATATACAAAGCCAAATGACAAGAAAATAGAAATTCAGAGAGCTTAGGATTTAATTTACGACGTCATACAAAAAGAAAAATAGGAGTAATTTGATGTACCCACATACTTTTCAGATAGAGAAGAAGCCTAGGAGATACAAAGACTTTACAGACTGGATTACTTTTAGATTAACAAAAGGGAGTAAGGGTGTAACTGCAACAGAAACCTTGAATGCTACACTTCAAAACGCCAAACAAAATAAAAAACACAAAGTCTCAGCAATTACAGAAAAAAAAAACTGAAAGACACGAAAAGAAAATTTGTAAAGAAAAAAGATTCAGCACAGAAAATGGAATGAAACAGAGGAATTGTCCACAACACACACAAAAAGATATCAAAACGACAGCTCTAAGCTCATACCTATCAATTATCACATTGAAGGCAAATGGTCTAAATGCACCAATAAAGAGATAGAGAGTAGCAAATTGGATTAAAAAAAAAATCCATTTATATGCTGCTTACAGGAGACATACCTTAGACTCAAAGATACAAACTATAATTCAAAGGAGGGAAAAAAATCAGACTAATAACAGTCAGAAGAGAGCAGAAGTGGCAATGATAATCTTAGACAAAATAGATTTCAAAGTTAAACCCACCATACTAGATAAGGAGGGACACTATGTATTGGTTAGGGGTGAAATATAGCGGCAGGATCTAAGATAAGAAATATCAACACAGCCAACAATAAAGCCCCAAAATACATAAAATAAACACTATTCATGGTGAGAGCAGAAACAGCTCCACAACAGTACTAGGAGGTTTCAACACACCACTTTCAGTTAAGGATAGAGTATCTCAAAAAAAGCTCAGTAAAGATGCAGAAGATCTAAATTCCATAATCAACTCACCTAACTTCACAGACGTATTCACAACACTTCATCCAATAGCAGCCAGGTATACTTGCTTTTCCATTATCCATTGTACTTTTTCCGGAATTGACCACGTATTAGGCCACAGAGCAATCTTCAACAACATACAAATCAATGAATCAATGCAACATTTCCTTTCAGACTATAAAACCATAAAGGTAAAAATCAGTAACGGAAAAAAGATGAAAATAAAATGAAAACATTTTCTTAACTACTGGGTAATAGAAGAAATAAACAAATTCATAGAATCAAATAAGAATGAAAACACATCCTGTGAAAATCTATGGGACACAACAAAAGCAGTTCTCAGAGGACGATTCATCTTAATAAATGCACATATCCAAAAACAAGAAAAGGCACAAATCAAAGAATTAACTTTTCAACTTCAACAACTGGAAAGAACCCAGCAAAAGCATTCATTGGACTTCAGAAAGAAAGGAAATAGAATAGAAATTAAAGTAGAAATAAATTAAATAGAAAACAGAGGAATGATTGAAAGAGTTAACAAGACCAAAAGCTGGGTTTCTAAGATCAATAGATATTGATAAGCCACTGGCCACACTGACAAAAGAAAAACGAGATAGGAAACAAATAACCTGAATAAGAAATGAGATGGTTGATAACACAACAGACATGACTGAAATCAAAAGAATCGTAACAGAATACTATGAAAGAATGAACTCCATTAAATTCAAAAACCTAGAAGAAACAGACAATTTTTTAAAAAATTTTTATTTAACATAACTGAGTGAAAATGTACATTCACATATAAATTTACATGCCCCCCTATATGCAGCTTCCATTGCTCTCCCTGTCTGGTGACAGCACACTATTCCTCTCTGCTCCATACATGTCTCATCCTCCCAACAGTGAAATTTTATAGAAAAATTTGCACAAACAGAGACAGAACAACTGAATAAACTCATCACAAGAGAAGAGACTCAAAAGGGAATTAGAAAACTCCCAACTAAAAAAAACCCTGGGCTGGATGGCTTCACTGGAGAATTCTACCAAACCTTCAAGGAAAAACTGACAGCATTATTACTACAGGTATACCAGAGCATAGACAAAGATGAAATACTCCCAAACTCATTCTATGAAGCTAGTATAACACTGCTACCCCAAACAGGTAAAGACAGTACAGAAAAGGAAAATTACAGGCCAATATCTCTCATGAACCTAGATGTAAATATCCTAAACAAAATCCTGGCCAACAGAATTCAATATCACATCAAGAAAATAGTTCACCATGACCAAGTAGGATTCATACCAGGAATGCAGGAATGGTTCAACATTAGAAAAATAATTAATGTTATCAACCACACAAATAAAACAAGAGACAAGAATCACTCGATTCTATCAACTGATGTGGAAAAAGCATTTGATGAAGTCCACCATCCATTAACTTTAAAAGTTCTCAGTAAACTAGGAACAGAATAAAACTTCCTCTGCATAGTAAGGGGCATCTATATAAAACCAACAGCCAACATCATACCAAATAGAGAGAAGCTGAAAACATTTCCCTTAAGAACAGGTACCAGATAAAGATGCCTTTTATCACCACTTTTATTCAACATTGTTCTGGAGGTCCTAGCCAGAGCAAAGAGACAGACAATTACAAAGAAATAAGAGGCATCCAGATTGGCAAAGAAGTTAAAGTATCATTATTTCCTGATGACATGATCCTATATACAGAAAACTCTAAAAAAAAGTCCAACAAAAAACTACTGGATTTAATAAGAGACTTCAACAAAGTATCAGGATACAAGAGAAACATACCTAAATAAGTTGGATTCCTTTGCACCAACAGAGAGACAATCAAAGAGGAAATCTCAAAATCATTACCATTTACTATAGCCCACAAGACAATAAAATACCTAGGAATAAATCTAACCAGAGATATAAAAGACATATGTAAAAAAATCTACAAGATCTTACAGCAAGAAACTAAAGGTGACTTACATAAGTGGAGAAATCTACCTTGCTCTTGGATGGGAAGACTTAACATTGTGAAAATGTCTACTCAAAGCAATCTATATAAACAATTCAATCCCAATACAAACTCCAATGGCACTTTTTAATGAGATGGAGAAACAAATCACCAACTTCACATGGAAAAGGAGGGAGCCATGGATAAGTAAAATATTACTAAAGAAGAACAAAGTGGAAAGCCTCACAGTGACTGTAAAGTATACCAGATTGCCACAAGGTCAAGACAGCCTGGTACCGGCACAAAAACAGACACACAGACCAATGGAACAGAATTGAGAATCCAAATATAACATCTTCCACCTATGAGAAACTGACATTTGATAAAGGCACAAAGACTGTGAACTGGGTCAAAGACACTCTTTAAACAAATGGTTTTGACGTAACTGGATATTTATCCGGAAAAAAATTAAACAAGACCCTCATCTCACACCAGGCACAAAAACTAAATCAAAATGGATCAAAGACCTAAATATAAAAGTTATAACAATAAAGATTTTGGAGAGAAAAATTGGGACAACCCTGGAAGCCCTGATCCACAGCATTAACAGTTTGCAAAAAATCACCCATAACCTTCAAACACCAGGAATGACAATTGGGAACTCTTAAAAATCAATCACTTAGGCTCATCCAAAGCCTTCATCAAAAGAGTAACAAGACTACCTACAGAGTGGGAAAGAATGTTGAGCTAGCACATTTCTGATTGACATCTAATCTCCCTAATCTAAAAGATACTGCAAAACCTCAACAAGTAAAAGACAATCAACCCATTTAAAAAATAGGCAAAGGACGTAAAGAGGCACTTTACCAAAGAAGATATACTGGATGCCAACAGACACATGAGGAAATACTCATGATTACTAGTCATCAGAGAAATCCAAATCGAAACTACAATGAGATACCATCTCATTCCAACAAAGCTGGCAATAAAAAAAAAAAGAAATAAAGAAAGAAAAGAAAAATAAAAAATAATAAATGCTAGAGGAGAGGATGTGGAGAGATTGGAACTCTTCTACACTATGGTGGGATTGTAGAATGATACAACCACTATGGCAATCAATTTAGAGTTTTCTTAAATAATTAGAAAGAGAAATACTATATGATCCAACAATCCCACTTCAGATTATATCCCAGAGAAATAAGGGCCACCATAAAAGCAGATACACACACGCCAACATTTACTGCAGCTCTCTCCACAATAGCAAAAAGATGAAGGCTACCTAGGAGCCCATCAACAGATGAATGGTTACGCAAAGTACGGTATATCCATACAGTGAAATACTACATAATGATGCGAAATAACTACGGCCTACAGAAATACCTGTCAACATGGGATCACCTAGAGGACATTTTGCTGAGTGAAATTAGCCAGACCCAGAAGGATAAATATTGTATGAGACCATTATTAGAAGGGAAGGGGCCATATGAGACAGTGTCTGCTTCAGCATGGGACCTAAAGAAGTAAATGG
This sequence comes from Heterohyrax brucei, assembly GCA_028571685.1. Lineage (NCBI taxonomy): Eukaryota > Metazoa > Chordata > Mammalia > Hyracoidea > Procaviidae > Heterohyrax > Heterohyrax brucei. The sequence continues at coordinate 125,804,854 of CM053150.1, read as the reverse complement.
TGCCTGGCCACCACCGAAGACTGCCTAAGTGAGGCACATGTTATGGGGCCCCTGACATCGCAAGAAAGGGACTAGAGCATAACTAGAATTGTACCAAATGACCACACTTGATGGTCTGTTATTTTAGAGGATCTCCTGAGACCGTGGCCCCAACACTCTCTAACTTCAAACTGCATCCAGCACTAAAGCAAGATATCCAAACTAAGATTGAACTGGACTATACAAAACACAGAGTTAGGATGATGATAAACAAACTTTTGGACTCAAATATGTATTAGACTGTCCCAGAAGCTCATTGCTGGAGGCAAGAAGATAGGGTGAGGGGGAACAGCTCTTGGTCATATGAACACAGGAAGTTCTATATGAGAAGAGTGAGTGTGCTGTCAAGGGGGGTGGGGGGAGGGAAGGGAAAGCAGAGTAAAATAGCAATCAAAGTTCCCAGTGTTATACGGCAAATTGATATAGAATATAAACTTGTATTCAAACCACAATAAATTGTTTTTTAAAAAAGATGCAGAGATTGAATTCTGAAGGATTTTTTGAACCTGAGTGATCTCAAGATACAAAGGAGTCCAGTCAGCTCAAGTTGGTACAGAAACTTGAAATCAGCAATGGATCTCAGGATTGCAGAGGAAAGCCAATCTGAATTATGACATCAGAAATGTGAAGGGATTTTTAAGAATAGAAACAAAGTTAAAAACAGTACTATTGTTGCTAGACCCTGCTAAGCTGGTTCCAACTCATAGTGCCTTATGTACAACAGAATGAAATGCTGCTCAATCCTGAGTCACCCTCATCAATTTTGCTGTTTGCACCCACTATAGAAGTTCAGACATCTCTTGTTGAGTACCCTCCTCTTTTTTGCTGACCTTCTACTTTACCAAGCATGATATCTTTCTCCAGAGATTGGGCCCTCCTCAAAACAAGTCCAAAGTATATAAGATAAAGTCTCTCTATCGTCTCTTCTAAGGAACATTCTAGCTGTACTTCTTTTAAGACTGATTTGTTCATTCTTCGAGCAATCCATGGTATGTTCAATGTTCTTCCCCACCATCATAATTCAAAAGCATTTTTTCTTCTTTGGTCTTCCTTATTCATTTTCCAGCTTTCACAAGCATGTGAAAGCTTGGGTCAGGCACACCTTAGCCCTCAAAGTGACATGTTTGCTTTTTAACACTGTAAAGAGGTATTTTGAAGTAGATTTACCCAGTGCAATGTTGTTTGATTTCTTGACTGCTGCTTCTATGGGTATTGATTGTGGATCCAAGTAAAATGAAATCCTTGGCAACTTCAATATTTTCTCTATTTATCTTGATACAGCTTAGCGGTCCCATTGTGAATGGTGGAAAAACAATACAAGTGATTCATTATTTCATCAACAGCTTGTGGATCAAGGAACACACAGACCTAAACCACGGGTTCCAAAGAACCATGATACAGTAGGAAAAATGTGTCAAAGAGAAAAGAGAATCTAATAAGTCTGGGCAGATATAGCTAGTTTCTCAGAGGATCATTAAAATGACCTGTTAAATACTTTCTTCTCTGAAATGTTAGTTTGCTTAAGAAGACAAATGTTGCTGCTTTTCAGAGTGGTCTGTGCTTGCTGAGTGGAGGCAGATAACCAGGCAACTGCCTATCTGGAATGCAGGAGTTAAAAAGCAGAAACTGTTGATTATACACCACCCTACATAAACAGGCTGATTACTAATTCTAAAAGCTAAGTTCGTTACCACTTTAAACTTTTGTCCTATGAAATCGTGTAGTAATGAGGATCTTCTGGTATAGTATTAGGGACTCCATGTTAGTTTTAGCCTCCATAGTTACAGGAAGACTAGAAGGAGGGAGGAATGAAAAGATAAATGGACATCTGTGGGATACAGGGAAGAGGAGAAATGGAAGAAAGCATATGAATGAAGGGAAGATGCCTATTTGATTCTAGAAGTTACAGTTGACACATTTCTAGTTTACCCAGGAAAGGTTTTTGGAACTATCATTTATTCATGTGTCCTGGACACAGTGTTTGAGAACTGTCTAAATCTCCAATTCTTGTTGTTGTTAGTTGCCAGAAGATTGGCTTTGACTCACAGCTACCAGAATGAACTGTTACCATCTTCATGGTAGTTGGTATGCTTCAGTGTGCGTTGTGGCTATCACGTCAGTCCAGCTCACCGAAGATTTCTCTCATTTTTGCTGATCATCTACTTTACCAAAAGTGATGCCCTTCTCTAGCAATTGGTCTTTCCTGATGACATGCTGAAGTCTTGTCCATTCTTGGTTCTGAGGAGCATTCTGGTTGTAGCTCTGCTAAGACTGATTTGTTTGTTCTTTTGCAATTGATGGTATATGCAACATTCTTTGCAACACCAAGTTTGAATTCATCAATTCTTCTTCTATCTTTCTTTTTCATTGTCCAGTTTCTCTCCAGTCTGTATCTATGTGCACAATAAGGAAAGAATAGTCAGCAGTTCAATTGCAGGTCAAATTTAATGAACCAATTAGCCATAGATCCTGGAAAGGAACACAGATCTCCTTACTCTTATTTTAGAACAGCTTTGTTTTAGTCTGGGAGGTTTACCTGTCTACATTGTCTTCTCAAATTAAGTGATGCAAAACTGTAGCCATTTTCCTTAACATAATCACTCCATTCAGACTGTGGTTAAGGAAAGAATAGGAAAATTAGAGGCTTTTGCTTGCAGATTAAGGGCTCCTTTCTGTAGATTGACACTACTTTGAAGACCAAGCAGCACCTGGAAGTACCCATGTCTGCCTCCTAAGGGGCTGTTGATTTACATTTGGTGTGGAGAGATATGACTGTGACAGCAGTGGTGGCCCCATAAATTGTAGTCCTAAAACACCAATGTCCTTAAACATCAATGCAAACCATATTCGTCTGTGGCTGTGAGTAGAGAACAAGACTTCCACCGCAAGCACTGGAATAGACTCTGTTTTCTTGTTTTGATTGGGAACAAGATAGTGCTGGGCTGAATAGTGTCTCCTAAAAGTTTATGTCTACCTAGTACCTGTGAATATGACTTTATATTAAAATAGTGTCTTTGTAGATGCAATAAATTTAAGATGAGGTCATAGTGAAGTAAGGTGGGGCCTGAATCCAATATAACAGGTATCTTTAAGTGCAACAGTTCCAAAAATGAAGTGCGTGAACTTAGAGTGGTCATCCTGGGTTTGAGACTGAACTCCATCTCGATGCCCACTTACTCCTCAAACAACCACTAACCTGATATAGACTTAAACATATAATTAAGGAAATGTTTTTCTTTGTGATTAAACAAACAGTATTAGCAGGATATGCTTAAGAGAATCTTGATGTAGATGGCTTATCAGAAATTTTCTCCTGGCTACCACTAATGACCGCCCTGACAGCAAGCGCAATGGAAGGCCCCTGACATAATAGGAGGGAAATGTGATGCAGAACTCGAGCTATGTTCAAAAGACAGATTGGATGTTCTAACAGACTGGAGGCTCCCCAGAAGACATGGGCCATGAACTCTCTGTTAGCTCAGAACCAAAATCATACCCAAAGCCAATTCTTCAGACCAAGATTGGACTGAACTATAAGACATAAAACGATGCTGATGAGGGGCGTGCTTCTTGGCTTAAGGAGGTGTATGAGACCAACTGAGAATCTCAAAGATGAGATGAGAGGGCAAATGTGGACAGGAGCTGGCTGAATGGACACAGGAAATACAGAGTGGAAAGGAAGAATGTGCTGACATAGTGTAAGGAGAGCAGCTAGAATTATATAGCAATGTGTGTATAAGTTTTTGTGTCACACGTTGACTTCAACTGTGGACTTTCACTTAAAGTACAGTGAAGTATTTGGGAGAGGGAGAGAGAGAGAAAGAAAGAAAGAGAAAAGAAGAGAGAGAAGGAAGGAAGAAAGAGAAGGAAGGGAGGAAGGAAGGGAGGTTTAATAACCGTCAGGAAATGTTTTGCTTAAAGAGCTATTTTAGCAGCATGTTCTTACCCTTAGAATGTCTTGTGATCATCTTGGGATCACTTGATCTTCTGCTAGTCAAGCATTTCTGCAATTTAAGAATGTGGTCTACCAATATAGCTCACCTATGCACTTCGCAGCAATTCCTGTCCATCCCCTGCTTTGAGACGTCCTGCCTTTCGTGTCTCCAAAATCACCAAGATCGGTCAGAAATACTGTAGTTTTAGTTCCTGAAATTACCACACAAATGAACCTGCTTGCCTTCAAGATCTTGGAGCATTTGGTTTTCACTTTGTGAGACTGATTGTGTTCCTGATTTGAACAATTTGAACCGCAATAAACCTAGTTACTTTTATTTCAGCAGGGCATGTGTTCTTACTCTGGAAATTTGGAAACGGAAGCACAGAGGGAAGAACACCATGTGACGACAGAGGCAGAGATTGGCATGACACATTTGTAAGTCAAGGAATGACAAAGATTGCCAGCAACCACTAGAAACTAGAAGAGGCAAAGCAAAACCTTTCCCTACAGCCTCCAGAAGGAAGCGTTTTGATTTTGGATTTCTAGCTTCCAGAATTGTTAAATAAAACATTTCTGTGTCTTAAGCTACCCAGTTTGTGGTGCTTTATTGCAATAGCCCTAGGAAATTGATACAATGGCCTTTCATTTACAATGTGGACAGAAAGTGTTTCGTACAGCTTAGAACAATGTGCTTGCTTTTCTGAGTGGAGAGCCTCTTGGAAAATCAGTAAGGTTGGCTTGGCGAACTTTATCAGTAAAAGCTATCTGGACCAACAATAGAAGCTCTGTCTCCCTTTTTCTGCCCTCTGACAACAGACAGACAAATGGTGTAGCCAATTACCAGTTGCTGAGAAGTCAGTTCCAACTTGTGGTGACACCATGTGTGTCAGAGTCAAACTGTGCTCCATAGGCTGATTTTTTTTTTTTTTAAGGTGTCTGTGGGTGGACTTAAACTGCGATTTTGTTAGTAGCTGAGCCTAACTGTTTACATCACCTAAGGACTTGACAAACAACATTACCAGAGCACTATTGCTGACAGGAAATGAAAACAGGAGAGAGTACTGAGAGTAAGAAAATGTGAGATTTAACACAGAGAAAAGTGGCCTTGTGTAAGGACCATATTCCATGCAGCAAGGCTTCACATGAGAAGTGTGGCAAAGTGTGTCATTCAAACCTGAATTTAGCCGCAGTAGTGGTTCAGGAAAGGACCTGGGCCACTCAGCTCACCTTTTCTCCCCTTTACCCAGTTCTGGGTATCTGTTCCTATCTAGGTTGTTGTCCTATAGCCCAAGTGACAGTATCCTGTTCCCAGCTATCACTCACGTCCTGACAGGGTGAAAAGCAGGGAGTACATGACTCAGGTGTCATTTACTTCAAAATAGTGCTCCTTGACTATCTGCATCAACAAACCTGCCTCTACATTTGGTGCCTGTCCTGGTGGTATAGTGGGTTACATGCTACCACTGCTAACCACAAGGTTGGCAGTTCAAATCCACCAGGTGCTCCTTGGAATACTCTGGGGGTCAGTTCTACCCTGACCCCTAAGGCTGCCATGAGTCGGATCCAACTCGATAGCACTTGGCTGGTAATAACTGGACCTCGAACCTTCTAGGCTGAAGTGAAGGAAACAAGGAAAGAGAATCTGAGATAACACAGCATTTCTAGGTGGGATTTTCCTTGTACTCCTCCCTCAGTTCTATTAGCACAAGTGACCACGTTACTTGTTACAGCTTCCCCCTTGTAATGGCCTTGTTTCAAAGGCAGTGTAGTTACGCACGCGAACACAGGAGATTTACATGATCAGCCTTTACCAAAACAAGTTTCACATATTCCCAGCACTGGAGTGGAACAAAAATAAAATCCGTAAAATTTATTTGAGCCTAAGAAAAACAAAATGCATAAAACTAAGGCTAAAGCCCTGGCTTCTGCCATAACCTTCAACAAATCAATAACACATCAGCCTGACAGAGTCACATGCTGTTGTCATAAAAACACAGTATTTCTTACAGACTGTAGTTCAAACAAAGCTCATCAAAAAACTTTAAAGACAAGCACCTACAATCAAAGGAGAAATAAATAAAAACTGATAGTATCTGTCATGGATTGAATTGTGTCCCCCTAAAAATATGTGTGGCCATGTGACTGGGCCTTGATTCCCAGTATTTTATGATTATCCTCCATTTTGTGATTTTCCTATGCTGTGTATTAAAGGATTAGGGTGGCACTGAAGATCATTTTATAAGAGCAACTCCCTGCTTCACTTCCCTGCAGTATGGCTTGCCCCACCCTTAATCCTTTCATTTTATGAGACAGAATAAGAGAGACACAAGCAGAGAAGTGGGAACCTCACACCATCAAGAAAGTAGCACCGGGGAAAGAGAGCATCTTTCAGATCTGAGGTTCCTGGGCCAAGATGCTCCCTGGACAAAGACTGATGCAATACCAGACTTTCCTCTAGAGCTGAATAGGAGGAAAGACTTCCCCTGGAGTGGACATCCCGAATTTAGACTTACAGCCTACCGGACTATGTAAGAATAAACCTTCCTTTCTTAAAGCTATCCACTCAGCGGTATGTCTGTTAGAGCAGCCTTAGCTGACTAAAATAGTATCTAACAATGCCAGTGGTCAATATGGTAGATTATTTTACAATGGAGGAGACTTTGTGGCACAGTGGTTAAAGCAACTGACTGTTAACCAGAAGGTGGGAGGTTCAAAACCACCAGAAGCTCCATGGGAGAAAGATGTAGCAGTCTGCTTCTGCAGACGTTTATAGCCTTGGAAATTCTGTAGAGTTGCTCTGAGTTTGAGTTGACGATGGAAGGGGTTTTGGTGTTTGGGTTGTCTCATAATGCGTTGTTGCTAGCTGCCATCAAATGAGGCTTGATTCATGACAATCTTATGCAAAATGTTAGTCAGTCTAGCACCATCCCATAAGTGGCTGTGGATGGAATTAGATCACCAGGCCTTTCTTCCTACTGTGCCTTAGTCTAAAAGCTCTGCTGAAACCTATTCTGCATCACAGCAAAGCTCCACAAACCTCCAGTAACAGATGGGTAGTAGCTATGCTTGAGGTGTTTTGGCCAGAAATCAAACCTGGGTCTCCTGCACAGAAGGTAAGAATACTATCACTGAACCACCAATGCCCTCATCTACTATGATAATTATTACAATTATTGTTATTACCACAGGTACCAAATGTAGAGGCAGGCTTGTTGATGCAGATAGTCAAGGAGCACTATTCTGAAGTAAATGAACACTGGGTTTCTTTATCTATATGAGACATCTAATTCACTATTGATTCCTTGGACCCAATGCCAACTAAACTTGTACCATTGAAGAAAATATTAGGAAAGGATGGATTACGTGAAGATTATAGCTTTAATTTCAATTGCAAAATCATCTTTTAATGAAAGGTAGTAGAGGGAAATATGTGAGGAAATATATTTGCTTGGAATCTGGCCTCCTTTGGACATTCAGTTTATAAAATATGGTTTGTGGGAATGTCTGTTTTTCAGATCTCTCTCTAGCTGTGGATGCTTTGGGCAAAGGGTGGTAGGAGAATCTGCCTACATTTCATCACCTAGCCCTTTCTTATTTACACTAATACCTGCACTGAGACTGCTTGGTCATCCATTCTCCATGCCACTCATCCAACCCCAACCGCTGCCTTTGTTTACTGTAACTTGAAAATTATCCAGGAAAGGCTGGGATGAGCCCACATCTTAACCGTCTTTTGCTTTAAATACATCTTCAGGATGTGGGACCAAGGTGATGGAACAGTCAGACCCTTCCACTGTTTCTCTTACAACAAAGACCTCCTTACTGCACCCCTGCAAATGAATTGCATATCTACAATCCTTAAAGAGGAAGCTGAAGAATTGGACTGAGCAACAGTTATAAGGACAGACAATTCAAAAATGGCAGTGATGCAGGATAGTCAGTGTCCTGCAAGCTGAATCGGCACAATGCACACAGGATGAGGCAAGCAGCAGCATCTCAGACTAAAACACATCCCATCTACTGCAGTCAAGCAGCAGTAATCTGCACACACATCCAGAACCAAAGAGGAGCTACATCAGACACGCAGAAGTTAACACAATATATAAGAATGTATGAAAATGTTGGATGACCTGGTAATCAGGCACACAGTCTCCTAACCTTCACACTTCTCCTCTCCTTCGAGCTCTTCTGCTTCTCTTCAACTTCCATTTCATGACCCAGAGGAAACTCCTTCAGCCCTAGGCAGCTTTGATTTGCCTTGCCCACAATGGTCAGCTCTCTGAGTGCCATTTATCAGTAGCTGATGTTGCTTTTTTTCATTTATTTTTGTTTTTTCCTTACCTCTCACCATCTGACCTTCTTTTATCTTTAACACCTGATTTCGTGTGCCATCTCTGCTTTTTCTTGAAAGGCCTGACTTCAGCTAGAGAACTACTCCCCTGACCTGTGACACCATGCTGGGGGGATTCTCAGGACCTTTCTTTTGTTTGTTTTGTTTTTATTTGTTGGGTTTCTCTCTTTCTTTGTTTTCTTTTTATTTTCTTGATGGGAATCTCTTTGGAGCCCCTTCTAACCAGCCTGTACTGCACAACTTAGAAACCACTTCCCCAGACTGACCCGTGGGGGCATTTCTTTCTTTCTTTTTTTTCTTTTTTTTTCTGTCTTTCTTCACTTCTCAGTTCTTGCCTGTCTATACTTATCTTATTTTTTGTCTCCTTACTATCTGGCACTATGTGACATCTATACCTATCTATAATGTGCAGCCTGGACACTTCTCTGGTCTTTGCAGCTGTACCAGTAGAACCTCAGGAAGCCTTTCTTTTCATTTCCAAATTTTATTCAGTCTTTTTTTTTTAAATCTTTTTCTTTTGTAAAATCTTTTTTCTTAACTTTTTTTTTTTAACTGCCAAGTCCCTTAAGCTGGAAAATCAGGGCAGAAACTATTCCTTTACCTAGATACAGACATAAGGGACTACATCAACCTCATAGACACTCGGGGTGGCTGTTAGCCCTGTGCCTTTCTTGGTAGCTGTAGCCAGACACCTGTGCCTATACCCTTGCCCATTTAGGACAGTAGGTGAAAGCCTGCTTGGTGACTGAGCACCTGGACATCTGAGCTGAATCCAAAACTACAATTTACTGATGTCTCAGAAACAGAAGCACTTAAAGCAGCGGACCATGATCCCTTCAGAAAGTTCCCAAAACAAAGAAACAGATTTTCCAGAAGAAGAAAACTTCCTGGAATTTTCAGAGTTGGAATATAAAAGATTAATGTTTAGGACTCTTAAAGAGATGAAGAACAAGATCAAGCAAAATGCAGAAGAGCATAACGACAAATTGAACAAGCTGCAAGAAAGCACTGAACAGCAAAACAGAAGTTCAGAAAGCTAATAATAAAATTACAGCATTAGAAAACTCAGTGGAAAGTCAAAAGAGTGGAACTGAAGCAACAGAAGGCTGAATTAGTGAGACAAAAGATAAAGTATGTAACATAACATATTTGAGGGAAAATTAGATAAAATAATTTTTTTTTTTAAATCAAGAAACTAAGAATTATGGGGAACTCTATGGAAAGAAATACTGTAGGAGGAGGTGGAGTATCAGAACAGGGGAGGATAACACATAAAAGAGAGAGAATTGTTGAAGATTCTGAACACAGAAAACTTCTCTAGTATCAAGAAAGATGAAAAGATAATCTATCCAAGACACCGCCTGAACTTCACTCGATAGACCCTAAAAGAAAGACATCAAGGCATATGATATTCAAACTTGCCAAAATTAAAGATAAGGAAACACATTTTAAAGTGGCTAGGGATAAACAAAAAATAACCTAGAAAGGAGAATCAATAAGACTGATCTTAGACTATTCACTAGAAACCATGTAGGCAAGAAAGCTGTGGATGGCATACACAAAGCCTTGAAGGAAAATAATTGCCATCCAAGAATTACATATCCAGCAAAATTGTTCATCAACCATGATGGTAAAATTAGGACATTTCCAGATAAACAGAAATTTAGGGGACTGGCAAAAACCAACCCCAGATTAGAATACTAAAGAGTCCATTGGTTAGAAAACCAACAACATCAGGTAATAATCTGAGACCAGAAAATGGAACACAGGAACTGGGTATCCTCCCCAATAGAGGATTCATATAAATAAATCATAGGAAAGACACCAAAAATAGGGAAACAGAGATGTCATTATATAACAAAAAAGCAAGACTCAAAAGAAAATGTAGCCAAAGATCTTCTATAAGGACAGAAAGTCAAGCTGTTATAAAGAAATTAATGACTGGTTTAAATTTAGAAAAACTGGGGTAAATAGTAAGGCAACCAAAAAGGAAACTATCAATCCTGTGCATCAAAATAAACAAGGAAAACATGATGTCTCAGCAAATACAAAATCACCAACATCTAAAAAGATTAAAAGAGAACAATAAAGAAAAAACACTGTGCACAGAATATTAAATGAAACAAAGAAAATGTCTATAATTCACAAAAAAGACATGAAAATGACAGCACTAAGTTCAAACCTTAAGAAATAAGGGCCATCGTAAGAACAGATACATGCATGCTATTATTTATTGTAGCACTGTCCACAATAGCAAGAAGATAGAATCTTATAGGTGTCCATCAACAGATGAATAAATAAACAAACTGGCATATTCACACAGTAGAATACCATACAGTGTTAAAGAACAAAGATGATTTTAGGAAACATCTCAAGTACAAAAATGATTTTTGGAAACAAAGAACACAGAGTTTTCTAAGACAGTATGCTAAGTGAAATTAGTCACAGAAGGACAAATAATATATGAGACTACCTTCATAAGGACTTAAGAAAAGGCTTAAGCACAGAATAGTCTTTACTGGCTACAGGATGTGGGAGGGAGGGTGAAGGGTGTTCATAGACTAGATAATGACTAGGAATTGGATTAGACGAAAGGAGTGACAGCACACAATAGAAGGGATAATAGCACAACTAGACTATACCAAAAGCTAAAAGGTTTCCTAAATATAGCCTAACATTTTGAAGGACAGAGTAGCAGGGACAGGGTCTGCAGACCACAGTTTCAGGGGACATTTAGGCTTAGCCAAAAAAGCCAATTGGCATAATTAAGTTTTTTTAAAGAAAATGGGGGGGGGGGCAGAGTAAGATGGCAGACTAGACACACATCTCCTTAATTCCCTCTAAAAATTGAGGCCTTGACTGCTAATTAAGCAGAGCTTTCTAGACACCCAGGAAGACCTAGGACACAGTATAGATCTGTCAGTTTGGAATATATGTCACTGAACCAGAAACTTCTCTTTTGCTGAGTCCCTCTCTTGTTGAATGGCTGGCTCCTGTGGACAGAAGGAACTGGCATTTTTAACTTTTTTTCTTTTTGTTGGCTGACAGGTGGTGGATGGGCTTAACCAGCATCTATGCTGAACTACAGTGCTAAAGTGATCAGTATGTGACATAGCCACATTGAGAGCCTGGCTCTGGACTCAGAGCACCACAGCCTCCCCACCTACTCTTTTTGGACCTCTGCGATAGAGTTGACTATTTTGCAGCATGTGGGACAACTTGACTGGGACACCATATTGTTGGACGGGAAGGTGGAGTCACCCAATGGGCGGCCCCAGCAGGGGCTAATTCCCAGGCTAGGAGGCAGTGCCAGCCTGGGGAGTGCTTTTCCAGCAGAAAAGCAGTGTTTAGCACAGTGAAGCCTTATGGGTAGGGCTCAGCAGCAGATGACAGCAGGGCAGTATCTTGTCCCTATTTTGAACTACACCACAGCACCTAGGGACAGCTGAAGAGGTGCCTCCGTTGTCAGCCGAAAGGATGGGCTTGCACACCTGACAGCCTGACTGATTTTGGAAGCTGTCAGACAGCTTTTAGCTTTTGAAAATAAGACTGTCAAGAGAAATAACTTTGGTGCAGCCTTACACTATCTCTTCCAGCCTTTACTGACCCACATCATAACATTGCCTGATGGCAACCCAGTACTCCATAAGTAGGGCCACATCTCAGCCAATCAGGATGTGAAGACTGCTACCCCAGAGAGTGCATTGGGCACAGTCACTGGACCACAGAGAGGTGGCTGGTAACCAACTCCCTTCACAGAACTGTGCCTCAGCTCTTGTTGAAGCAACACCATGGAAACTAAACAGCCTATAGATGTCCTGAAGCAACAAACCCTAGCCAAACATTTAAAGAAACATCCAACCATAGCTCCAGAAAACTCACAAAATAAAGAATCAAAGAACTTCCCAGATGAAGAAGGCTTTCTGAAACTATCAGAGGTTGAGCACAAAAGAATTATATAGAGAGCCCTCCTAGATATTATACAAAATGCAGCAGAGCAAAATGAAAAATTAAGCAAGCTGTTTGAACTGAGGGAATATCAGCATACTGAAATACAACAGATCAATAACAAAATTACAGAATTAGACAATTCAATTCAAATCCAAAAGAGCAGAATTGAACAACTGGAAACTGGACTTACTGACCTTGAAGACAGAGCTACTGACACTAGCATTTATGAGGAGAAAAGAAACAAGAAAAATGAGGAAGCATTAAGTCACAAGTGGAACTCCATGAAGAGGAATAATCTAGTTAACTGGAGTTCTTGAACAGAGAAGGATACTTGAAAACACAGAGAGTATTGTTGGTGAGATGCTGATAGAAAACATCCCTGAAATTATGAAAGAAGAGAACATAGGTATCCAAGATCTGGATCAAAAATCACAAAAAATAGACCCCCGAAGAAAGACACCATGACATATTACAATCAAGCTTAATTAACAAAATGAAGCATAAGCATAGACTCTTAAAGACAGTGAGACTCAAAACAAAGCAAACATTCAGAGGGAAGCCATGGAGGCTTTCGTCTAACTTCTCGGCTGAAACAATGTTGGTATGGAGGCAGTGGGATGATACATTCATAGACTAGAAGGAGCAAATCTGTTGAACAAGAATTACATATTCTGCAAAACTGTCTTTCAAATATGAAGATGAAATTAAGACACTTTCAGACAAACAGAAACTTAGAGAATTTGTAAAAACCAAACAAAGCTACAAGACATACTGAAAGAAGCTATTGGCTTAGAAAAACTAGCTGATAACTCTATGCTGAAGGAGGCAATGCCAGACATGGAATCCACAAACCTACTCAGTTAGAGAAGGCACAGAACTCAATCAAAGCCGTAATATTGAAAAAAGGGATCCAGTGATCGTATCATGAAAACTAAGATACCATGACATTAAAAAGAGAGATATGAAACAGTAGTTATATTCCTTCAAGATGGAAGGGAAGTTAATAAGATATGTAGAAGCTAAAATAGGGTTTAAACTTAGATTATTAAGGGGGATCCTAGGGGTAGCTGCAAGCACAATAAAGATACAGCATATAAAAACATGAAATGCAATACAAGAGTCTCAACAAAGACAAAAACAACACTGAAAAGGATTAAAAAATCAACCCATGAAGAAGAATGACCCAGAACAGAATATTAAGAGCAACAAACACCAGCACCAAAATATATATATCAAAATGACAGCATTAAACACATACCTGTCAATAATTACACTGAATGTAAACAGACTGAAAGTTCCAGTAATGAAGCAACGAGTGACATCTTGGATCAAAACACATGACTCATCTATATGTTGCTCACAAGAAACTCAGGCTTAAAGATATGAATAAACTGAAAGTTAAAGGATAGAATGATATATACCAAGCTAACATTATATAAAGAGGAGCAGATGTGGCAATATTAATATCAGATAAAATAGACTTTGATGTAATATCCACCATCATGGACAAGGATGGTCACTATTTATTGCTGAAAGGTTCATACACAAGCAGGACTTAACAATATTAATTATTTATGTACCCAATACTAGAGCACCTAAATATACTGAAGAAAAATTGACAACATTGAAAAATCAGATAGATCACTCTATGATAGCAGTGGGAGAATTCAAAACTCCACTTCAGTATTGGACAGATCTGCTGGAAACAAAGCTCAGTAAAGACACAGAGGATCTTATTGCCAACCAGAAGATCTTATTAACCAACTAGACTTCATGGACATAGACTGAACTTTTTTATACATCAACAGATAACTACACCTTCTTCTCCAATGTTCATGGAATGTTTTCCAGAATAGACCTTGTGTTCGGATGTAAGGCAAATTTCAACAGAATCCAAACCACTGAATTATTGCAAAGCGTCTTCTGAGATCATAAAACCATAAAAGTCAAAATCAACAGCAGAAGAAACACAGATAGAAACTGGAACTCATGGAAACTAAACAAAACCTTGCTCAAAAATCCATGTGTTATAGAAGAAATCAAGGATGAAATAACGAAATTTATGGATTCAAATGAGATTGAAAATGTGTCCTACTGGAACCTGTGGGATACAGCCAAAGCAGTGCTCAGATGTCAGTTTATCTCTATAAATGTACTCATCTGGAAGGATGTAAGGACCGTCCGAAGAATTAACCCTACAACTTGAACAAGTAGAAAGAGAGCAACAGAAGAACTCCTCAGACACTAGAAGAAAACAGATCATAAAATTAGAGCAGAACTAAATGAAGTAGAGACTAGAAGAACAATTGAAGAATTTGATAAGACTAAAAGCTGTTTTTTCTAAAATATAAAAAAAAAGATTACTAAAGAAAAACAGGAAAAGAAACAAATAACCTAAATAAGAAATGAGGTAGGAGATGTCAAAATAGATTCAAGAGAAATAAAAATTACCACAACAGAATATTACAAAAGACTGTACTCTAACAGATTTGAAAACCTGGAGGAAATGGACAAATTCCTAGATTCATATCACTTACAAAAATTATCACAAGGTGAAGTAGAACAACTTCATAAATCTATCACAAAGGAAGAGATTGAAAAATTCATCAAAAAACTACCAATGCAAAACAGCCCTGGCCCAGATGACTACTGTAGAATTCTACCAAGCTTTTAGAGAAATGTTCACTCCAATACTACTGAGAACATTTCACAGTATATAAAGGGGTGGAATACCCCCAGATTCATTCTATGAAGCCAGCATAACCCTGATATTAAAAGCTAGGGAAAGATCCAACCAAAAAAAAGGAAAATTACAAAACAATACCACTCATTAACCTAGAGACAAAAATCTTCAAGAAAATCCTTCCCAATAGATCTCAACAACTTATAAAAAAAAAAAGAATCATCACGACCAAGGTGGATTACTACCAGGGATGCAAGCTGGCTCAACATACAAAAACAATTAATGTGATCAACCCCATAAATAACACAAAGATAAGAATCAATTGATATTGTGAATTGCTGCAGAAAAGGAATCTTACAAAGTCCAACACTTATGCTAAAAACTCTCAAATAGGAACAGAACGCCAATTCCTCAGTTCAATAAGGGGCATTTGCACAAAGCCAACTACCTACATCATTCTGAATGGAGAGAGACTGAAAAATTTCCCCTTGAGAATGGGAACTAGACAAGAATGCCCACACTCACCACTCCTTTCCACACTGTACTAGAAGTCCTGGCCAGAGCAATAAGACAAGAGAATGAAATCAAGGGCATGTGCATCAGCAAAGACAAAGTAAAAATCTCCCTATTTGCAGATGATATGATTGTATACACAGAGAATCCTAAAGAATCCATAAGTAAACTTCTCAAACTAACAGAAGAATTCAGCAAAGTATCAGGATAAAAGATAAACCTAAGAAAAGAGAATTCCTTCATACCAACAAAGAGATTATTCAAGAAGAAATAACCAAATCTGTACCATTTACTATAGCTCCCAAGAAGATAAAATACCTGGGAATAAATCTAACTAGAGGCATAAGAGACCTATATAAAGAGTACTACAAGACCTTACTGAAAGAAACTAAGAGAAATTTGCATAAATGGAGAAACCTACCCTACTCATGGATAGGAAGACTTAAGACTGAAAAGTGTCTATTTTACCCAAAGTGATCTACATAAACAATGCAATCCCAATACAAATCCCAGCGACATTTTTTAATGAGATGGAGAAAGAAATCATGAACTTTGTTTGGAGAGGGAGGAAACCCCGGATAAGCAAAGTACTACTGAAGAAGTAGAACACAGTAGGAGGCCTCTGACTACCCAACTTTAGAACTTATTACATTGCTATAGTAGTCAAAACATCCTGGTACTGGTACAAAAAGAGACACATAGACCAATGGAATAGTGTTGAGACTCCAGAGATGCCACCATCCTCCTATGAGCAACTGATACTCAACAAAGGCCCTAAGATTGTAAGCTGGAGTAAAAACAGTCTCTTCAACAAATGGTGTTGGCAGAATTGGTTATCCATCAGCAAAAAGTTGAAACAAGACCCATATCTCACACCTTTCACAAAAACTGACTCAAACTGGATAAAAGACCTATCTATCAAACCTAAAATGACAAAGATCATGCAATAAAAAAAAATAGGATCAACAGTGGAAGCTTTAATATACAACATAGACAGACTTCAAAATCTGCAAAGCACAATTAACAGAAAATAGATAAATGGAAATCACTAAGAATCAAACACTTCTGCTCATCCAAAGACTTTATCAAAATAATTCAAAGACCACCTATACAGTGGGAAATAATATATGGCAAGTGTATGTCAGGTCGACGTCTGATCTCCATAATCTATAAAATTCTGCAAGATATCAACAAGAAAAGGTTAAATAACCCAATAAAGCCCTGGGCAAAGTATATGGACAGATACTTCACTAAAGAGGATATCCAGACAGCCAAAAGACACACGTGGAAATGCTCATGGTTGTTAATTATTAAGGAAATCCAAATCAAAACTGTGATGAAAGACCATCTCACCCAACAAGTTTGGCTGTGATCCAAAAAACACAAAATAACAAATGCTGGAGAAGTTGTGGAGAAATTGAAACTTTTCTACACTACTGGTGGGGTTGCAAAATGGTACAACCTCTCTGCAAAGCAATCTGGTGCTTCCTTAGAAAGCTGGAAATAGATATACCATTTGACCCAGTAATCCCACTGCTTGGAATGTATCTACAGAAGCAAGGGCAGTCACATGAACAGATACATGCACATGAATGTTTATTGCAACACAGTTCACAATACCAAAAGGATGGAATCAACCCAGATGCCCAACAACAAATGAATGGGTGAAAAAACTACCACATATATACTCAATGGAACACTATGAAATGATGAAGAATAATGATGATTTTAGGAAGCATCTTGTAACCTGGCTTCAACTGGAAGACATTATGTTGAGTGAAATCAGTCAAAGGCACAAGGACAAATATTGTATGAGACCCCTACTATAAGGACTTAAAAACAGACTCATGTACAGAAGAAAAGACTCCTTGACAGCTACAAGGAAGGGAAGGCAGGAGGGAGAGTGTTGGTTATAGATTAGATAGCTGATAGAAATTTGGTTGGGTGAAATCAGTGACAGCACACATTAGGATGAAGATCAATTTAACTGGACCCATGACCTGAAAACTCTGTTGATCTTAACCCAATATTGCAAGGGTAAAGCAGCAGGGGCTGGAGTCCAGGGACTATGCTGTTAGGGGACTTTGAGGCCAATTGGCATAACTAGCCTGTTGTTAAGGGAGTCCTCTGCACTTCATATTGGTGAATGGCATCTGGGTCTTAAAAGCCAGCAACCTGCCATCTGAAGTACACCAAAAGTTCCCAACTCAGCTGAAACAGATGATCAGCAAGGACAACAACAACATGAAGGGAAAAGAGTCCAGAAGACAGAAGGACCCACGTGAACTGGTGTCTGTATCAACACATGACCAGAAGAACCGGATTGTGCCTGGCCACCACCAATGACGGCTGTGATGGGGCTCACAATGTTGAGTCCCAGTAGCAACACAAGCAAAAGAGGGTTATACCCCAAGAACTCCATTGAAAGACGGCAATTGATGGTTCGAAGGCCTGGGGTTTCCCTGGGATGGTGGCCGCTAGACCTGATGCTGCCCTTGATCGTAAATCTTCACTGGGGTCACCTCTTTGGACAAGAATGGATTGGACTCAGGGACACAGAGTGACCATATCATGTGCACTCTATGGTTCTATGCATCTATAGGATGTCATCTTACTGCCCTCTTACTAGAAGGCAGTGGAGAGGGTGTAGAGGAGGAGATAGGAGATTATTAAGAGGATATGACATGTATAAAATGTAAAGGAGGAGTGTTCTGTCAATGGGCAAGGAAAGCAGAAGCAGCTGCAGATACGCAGGCATGCGAATTTAAATTGGGTTGTACACTTTCACTCAGTCACAATAAAAAAAGAACATAGTCTGCATACCACTCATGGTGACCCTAGGAGCCAGGGTCACCATGAGTTGGATCCGACTCGATGGCACTTCGCTTTGTCTGGCTGGCTGCATACCACTTAACGAGTGACATCTGGGGTCTTAAAGCAAATGGCCATCTAAGTACCATTAATTGGTCCCAGTCCATCCGGAGCAGAGACAAATGCAGGAAATCAAATACATGAGGAAAATATGAGCTCAACAGACAGAAGGTGCCATTTGATCCAGAGAATACATTGGCATGAGATGAGAGTAACTAGATGGTGCCTGGCTGCCACCACTGACTGCCCTGAGTGGGAACACAATGTAATGTCTTTGATGTAGTGGGAGAAAAATGGGTGTGCAGAACTAAAGCTGTATTAAAATATTTGATGGTCTGTCAGACTGGAGAGTCTCCTGAGGACATGGCCTCCAGCCTAGAGGTGAAACCATTATGAAAGACAGCTCTTCAGACAAAGACTGTACTGGACTGTAAGATGTGGAGCAGTACTGGCGTGGAGTATGCTTCTTGGCTTAAATATATATATGAGGTTGCCTGGGCAGCTCCTGTCCAGAGGTGAGATGAGAGGGTGAAGGGTGACAGGAGTTGATTGAATGGATGTAGGAAGTACAGGATGGAAAGGAGGAGCATGCTATCATGGCGGGGGAAGTTAAA
Organism: Heterohyrax brucei; assembly: GCA_028571685.1. Lineage (NCBI taxonomy): Eukaryota > Metazoa > Chordata > Mammalia > Hyracoidea > Procaviidae > Heterohyrax > Heterohyrax brucei. The sequence goes on along the minus strand of CM053150.1, from coordinate 125,785,895 downwards.
GTTGCATAGAGGTGTGGGAGTAGGGTTCCATATGACTTTCACTTTAGAGCACTGTAATTTTTTTTAATGTTTTTGCCTTTTTGTTTTTTCCATTTCATGGTTTCTCACCTCCCCACTCCAATTGCAAGTTCCCTTAGTACTCTTTTTGTTTGTTTTTGTGTTTTTTGCGTCCTGTTTCCCTCTCCTTTCTCCCACACCAATCTTAGCCTCTGACATCAAAACCTAGTACTGCTCTAACAGAGATATCACAGGTGGAAGGCTTCATGAAGAGACTTACTGTCATAGCCCAGTAAGCTATAAATCCATTCTTAAATTACAAGTCCATTCAATATTAGAAATCATGGCAGTCTGATAAGCTGACTCCAAATCCAGTGACAGCAACTGGCACAGGAACCTCAGGTCCAAGGGATGTGCTCAGCTCTTGGTGCTGTTTTCTTGGTGGTATGTGGTTCCCAACTCTTTCTACTCACTTTGGTCTTTCATATCCCACAAGCTTGTAGCTTGAGTCCTGTCTCGCCAACATAACTGCTTCTTATTCTCCCTCATCAATACCACAGAGGCAGGATTCACAACACATGGAAAAAATGATTCAAAACTAGGAATCCTAGACCAACTAAATAGATACACATTTTGGGGAGGGCGGGATACAGTGCAATGCATAGCAATCTCCCCTCTCTTTTTTGCTTCCCTAAACCATGCATGGAACATCACTCTCCTGAGCAGCACAGGCAAAGCCTACTGGAACATGCTCAACAAGGATTCCTGGCCCACCCTGTCAGACCTAGTACCTGTCACAAAACACCTGTCCCAGCCCCTCTTCTTCAACTAGACCTGCACTACTGCACCGTAGCTGAGACAGTGGCTATGCCCATTGGATAAGGATGCAGAAAGTATCATGAACATAGATGAGCAAACAACAAAATGCACAGCTCTGATGTAACCAAATTTTTTAAAAAGCAGGATGAAACAAACAAATCTACAATCAGTAAGTGACGAAAGTAACTACTGAATGCCCCAAAGACAGCAGACAATGTTAAAACTTATGAATAAAACAGGACAGGATGGATCCAGTAAGCATCCAAAATGAAACACCAGATAACTTTCTAGGATAAGCAAAGGCACTAGAGCTATCTGACAGGGACTTCAAATCTCTAATATTCACAGCTATTCAAGAGCTGAATGAAAAATAAAGAAAAATAGACAAATTCATGGTAGAATTCAGGAAAATAATACAGGAACAAATTGTTAAATAAATTCACCACTAGAAATCACACAAAAACAACAGCTAGTAATACAAAAGATAAACAACAATGTTTCAGAAATGGACAATATCACAGAAAGGCTAAGGAGCAGGTTTGAAATGATGGAAGACAATATCCATGCAACTGAAGATAAACACTTGGATACATCTCTGAGAAAAGATCAGAAAAACGAACAAAGAAAAATGAAGAAAGTCTGATAATTATGTGGGGTACAATCAAGAGCAAAAATGTGGAGCAATTGGAGTTGCAGAACAAGGAGAAAAATGAAAACAGAGAGGGTCATTGAAGAACTGCTGACAGAAAGCTTCCCTAACATCATTAAAGATGAAAAGCTGACCATCCAAGAAGCTCAACAAACCCCATATAGGATACACCCTAAAAGAAAATCACCAGTGCATATTTACTCACTAAAACCAAAGAAAAACTTCTGAGAAAAGTCACATATACAGGAGAAAGAATAAGACTAAGCTAATTATTTGGCAGAAACCATGCAGGCAAGAAGGCAATGGGATGACATGTATAAAATCTTGGAAGAAAAAAAAAGTGGCTAACAAGGACAATATATCCTGCAAAACTCTCTTTCAAATATGTCAGTGAAATTAGGACATTTCCAGATAAACAGAAAGGAATATGTAAAAACCAAAACAAACTTACCTGAATTATTAAAGACTCCTTCAGTCCTAGAACAAATAACATCATACCATAGCCTGAATCTAGGATGCAAGCTGGTATCATCCAGATACCAGCTTAGGCAAAGAACTCCAAAGGACTATCTAAATCCAAAAGATTTACAACAAAGAATCAGAGGGATTAATTTATAAATGACAGTAATGTCAGAACAATAAGAGGGAATAAATAGAACTTCTTAATGGTGTGGAAGGCAAGACAATACTAAGTCATAACAGAGTGGTTCAAACTGAGAAAGATAAGGGTAAATTTCCAGGTAACCACAAAGAAAGTTAACAAACCTACTCATCAAAATAAAGAAGAAAAACAGTTTCAGTGAAAACAAAATCTACAAACACAAAAGAAATGAAAAAGAAATCCACAAACTAAAAGGATTTAGCACAGATGAGTAAGAACAAAGAAAATGTTAACAGCACAAGAAAAGCACTGCAACATGACAACAATAAACTCACATACCAATAGTTACATTAGATATAAATAGCCTAAATGCACCCATAAGGAAATAGAGAATGAAAGAAAGAAACAAAAAACAGGATCCATCAATATGAGGACTGCCAATTAAGTTTGTGAACTCATCTTCATTGCTGAATATCACCATGGTCACCTTTGAAGTACTACTCTTGGGAAGCTGTGCACAGATGCCTGCACCTAGTTCACCCTTGCAATTTTTGAACTCTTTTTCCAGAATGGCCATCAGAGCTGTCATTGTATTATCCTTGATGTCCTCATTTTCATGAAAATGTATGTCTTCCTTTATCTTCGGGTAAAGAAAAAAGTCACTGAGTCCAGATGAGGTGAGTAGCGAGGGTATTTCAATGCATATTTGTGGCTAAAAACTCCCTCATAGACAACTACATAATTAAGTTTGTGAACCTGCCACTATGCAACCATGTGCAATGGCTATTTCTGAAAGAGCTCCAAAATTGCTTTGAAGAGTGGCCGTGACTGGCATCAGTGCATAGCTTCCCAAAGGAAGTTCTTTGAAGGTGACCTTAGTGATACTCAGCAATGAGATATGTAACACTTAGAACAATTAAGTTCGTGGAGTTAATTGCCAGACCTTGTATATTCTGTACAAGAGAAGCATGTTAGAAACAAAGATACAAATTTATTAAAAACTGAACAACGTAAAAAATAATATCAAGCAAGTTGCTAACAGAAAAGCAGAAGTGGCAATACAAATCCCAAGTAAAACAGACTTTAAAACAAAATCCACCAGAAAAGACAAAGAAGAGCACTATGTAATGATTAAGGGGCAATTCATCATGGAGACTTAACCATAATAAACAGCTACACACCCAATGACAGGGCTCCAAAACCCATAAAAGAAACTCTAACAGCCCTGAAAAGAGAAATTGACAGTTCCATGATAACAATAGGAGACTTCAAAGCACCACTTTCGGTAAAGGACAGAACATCTAGAAAGAAACTCCAGAAAGATACAGAACTGAAGGGAACATTCAGTTAAGCTGACCTCATAGATATATTGAACATTCCACCCAACAGCAGCAAAGTATATGTCCTTTCCCAATGCACATGAAAAGTATTGCAAAAGAGAGAACATCTTAGGCTACATAGCTACCCAGTCATGGTCTGAAATATGGTCCCCAAGAAATGTGTACAGAACTGGGTGTAGCCACTTGCCTAGGCCATGATTCCTGGTATGTGAGATTCTCCTTTATGTTGTAAATCCTGCCTGTATGATGTTAATGAGAAAGGATGGGTGGCAGTTGCACTGGTGGGGGCAAGATTCCACATGTGGGATTGTATTGTGACTTGGGGCAGCCTCTTTGGATATAAAGAAAAGGAGGGCAAACAAGGAGTTGGGAACCCCACAGCATTAAGAAGCAGTGTCAGGAGCTGAGTGTGTCCTTTGGAAAGGGCCAGGAGTCCATGCACTTTTGAAGCTTCTGGTGAAGGGAAGATTGATGACAAGGACCTTCCTCCAGAGCTAGCAGAGTAACCCTTGTCCTGGAGGTGACACCCCGAATTTGGACTTTTAGCCTACTGGACTGCGACAAAAGAAAATTTCTCTTTTTAAAGCCATCCACTTGTGGTATTCTGTTAAAGCAGTGCTAGATGACTAAGACAAACCCTCAACAAAATCCAAAATACGAAGCAACAACAAAGTCCAATGATATCTGAAACATGTATAACATGGAGTAAACCGGTGATTACAATGAGTAAGATAAGTCAGTCACAAAAGGGCAGATAATGTATGAAACCACTACAGTAAAAACTCATGAAAAAGTTTACACACTAAAGAAGTAATCTTTGGTGGTTAGGAAGGAAGGGAGGGATTGGGATGAAAAACACTAAATAGGTAAGTGGTAACTTTGGTGAAGCCAAAGCCAAGTGCCGTCGAGTTGGATCCGACTCATGTTTTGGTGAAGGGTAAGACAATATACAAGGCTGTGAAAATCAGTACAACTTGGGAAGCTCTGTAGGCATGTAGAAACTCCCTGAGAGACTGAATTGCTGGGCTGAGGGATGTGGCTGCCATGGTCTCAGGGAACATCCGGCGAAACTGGCTGAAAAGGTCCTTCATTCTATTTTGGTGAATAGCATCCATTGTTATTAAGCACCATCAAGTCGATTCTGACTCATAGTGACCCCATGTACGACAGAACAAAATATTACCTGGACCTGTGCCATGTCCACAATCGTTTATATGCTTCAGACCATTGTTGCGGCCACTGCGTCAATCCATCTTATCTAGGGTCTTCCTCTTTTTGATGACACTCCACTCTACCAAGACGTTGTGCTCAAGGGACTGATCCCTCCTGATAACATCTCCAAAGTGTGTAAGGCTCAGTCTTGCATCTTTGCTTCCAGAATGTACTCTGGTTGCACTTCTTCTAGAACAGATCTGATTGTTCTTTCAGCGGTCCATAGTATATTCAATATTCTTCCGTAACACCACAGTTCAAAGGCATCAATTCTTCTGTCTTGTTTGTTTATTGTCCAGCTTTCACATCATTGATTGTCCAGCAATCACATCATATGATGTGATTGAAAATAACATGACTTGGGTCAGATGCACTTTAGTCCTCAAGGTGACACCTTTACTTTTCAATACTTTTTAAAAATTCTTTATTGTTATTATTATGCTTGAGTGAAAATGTACATTTCCATATAAATTTGCATGTCCATCGATATGCAGCTCCCCCTGTTCTTCTTGCCCAGTAACAGCACACCTTTCCTCTCCACTCCATACATGTCTTATCCTCCCCACAATCTCCTATCCCCTTCTCTCCACCCACTTCCCCGCCTCCAGTAAGAGGTCAACGGGACAACATCCTATGGATGCATAGAACCATAAAGTGCACACACAATATCATCACTCTATGTAGCCAAGAGCAATCCATTCCTATCGGAAGAGTTGACCTCCATTATGATATATGGACATGGGCAGCATCAGGGCCGGGGGCCATGCTCTCAGAGGAACCCCAAAACTGCTGGACCATCAATTGAGGTCTTTTAGTGGAGATGTCAGGGTGCACCCCTTTTTATTCTTGTGTTGCCAGTGAGACTCAACTTTGTGAGCTCCATCACAGCTATCACTGGTGGTGGCCAGGCACCATCCAGTTCTTCCGGTCGTGAGTCAATGTAGTCACCCACTCACTTGGGTCTCTCTGTCTTCTGGGTTCTCTTCCCCCCATGTCATTTTGGTCTTTGGTTATCATCTGTTCCTGCTGATTTGGGACAATTTGCTGTACCCTCAGATGCCAACCTGGCAGCTTTTAAGACCCCAGATGCCACTCACCAATATGGGGTACAGAAGGCTCTCTTAGCAAAATGCTAGTTGTACCAATTTGGCCTCAATTCCCCCTGACAGCGTGGTCCCTGGCACCCTGCCCCAGCTACTCTGTCCTTGCAATATTGGGTTAAGATGGGAGGAGTAATCATCTTATGGTTAAGTCCAGTGTCATGGACTGAATTGTGTCCCACCCAAAACAGGTGTAGACATGTGGCTGGGCCTTGATTCCCAGTATCTTGTGACTGTCCTTCATTTTGTGATTTTGCTGCGGAGTGTGTTAAAGGATTAGGATGGGACTGTAAATCTCTTTATAAGATCACATTCCTGCTCCACTATAAAGGGAGTTTCCCTAGAGTATGGCTTGCCACACCCTTAATCCTTTCATCCCCCAAGAGATAAAAGAAAACAGAAGCAGGCTGAGAACTGGGAACCTGACACCATCAAGCAAGCAGAACAGAGAGAAGAGCATGTCCTTCAGACCTGAGGTTCCTATGCCAAGATGCTCCCTGGACAACGACTGATGCAATACCAGACTTTCCTTCAGAACCGACAATGGGGAAAAGCTTCCCCTGCAGTGGACATCCTGAGTTTGGACTTGTAACCTACCGGACTGTGTAAAAATAAACCGTTCTTTGTTAAAGCCATTCACTCTGTGGTATTTTCTGTTAAAGCAGCACTAGCTGACTAAAACATCCAGTTAAATTGATCTTCTTTCTAATATGTGCTGTCACTGATTTAACCCAACCACATTTCTATCAACTATCTAATCTGCACCCCACCTTTTCCCTCCCTACCTCCCCGCCCTTGCAGCCATCAAAGAGTCTTTTCTTCTATGTGTGAGTCTGTCTTTAATTTCTTATCATAGGGGTCTCATACAATATTTGCACTTTTGTCGCTGACTACTTTCATGCAACATAATGCCCTCCAATTGAAACCAGGTTATAAGATGTATCCTAAAATCATCACTGTTCTTCATCATTGCATAATGTTCCATTGAGTATATATGCCATAGTCTACCTATTCATTCCTCTGTTGTTGGGCATCTGGGTTGATTCCATCTTTTTGCTATTATGGACTGTGCTGCAATAAACACTCATGTGCATGTATCAGTTGATGTGAATGGTCTTGATTCTGTAGGATATTTTCCAAGCAGTGGAATTACTGGGTCAAATGGTATATTTATATCCAGCTTTTTAAGGAAGCACCAGATTGCTTTCTAAAGAGGTTGCACCATTTTGCAATCCCACCAACAGTGACGAGAGTTCCAATTTCTCCACAGCCTCTCCATCATCTGTTATTTTGTGTTTTTTGGATCATGGCTTGTTGGGGTGAGATGGTATCTCATTGTAGTTTTGATTTGAATTTGTTTATTAGCTAATGATCTTGAGCATGTCCACATGTGTTTTTTGGCTGACTGAATCTCCTCTTTAGAGAAGTGTCTGTCCATCTCCTTTGCCCATGACTTAATTGGATGATTTCTCTTTTTCTTATTGGTATTTTGTAGTACATTATGGATTATAGAGATCAGGCATCAGTCTGACATATAGTTGCCAAATACTTTTCCCATTCTGTTGGTGGCCTTCTGATTCTATTAATAAAGCCTTTGTAAGAGCAAAAGTGTTTGATTCTTAGTAGTTCTCATTTATCTATTTTCTGTTGTTTGTGGTTTGTTTCACAGATTTTGAAGTCTGTCTACATTGTATATTAAAGCTTTCATTGTTGTTCCTACTTTTTCTTGGATGAGCTTTATTGTTTTAGATTTTATACTTAGGTCTTTTATCCAATCTGAGTTTGTTTTTGTATAAGGTTTTCTTAGGCTGGGTTTTCTATGAAAGCAAAACCAGTAATACGTGTAGGTACAAGGAAAGATTTATAATATAGATAGATAGACACAGATATAGGAAAAAGCTCACGTAATCACAGAAGCTGAATGTCCCAAGCTCTGGCACAAGCCTCAAGTGGCCATGGAAGCTGAGGAACCCAAAGTCAGCAAATCAGAGACCAGAGTTCTAGATCACCAGCTGGATCCCAAGCTGGTAGCGAGATGAAGCGACAGAGCCTGGCAAAACCAGGATCAGCAGGTCAGGGAGCAGGAGCGGCAGAGGCTGGAAAACCCAGGATCGGCAGGTCAGGGAACAGGACTCTCAAGTGCCAACTGTAAGGACTGATGAGTCTAATAGCTGCTAGTTCAAGTCCCAGAACCAGATGCTGGAAAAAGAGAGCAGGAGGTCCTGGCCACGTGAGCGACCAGCAGCCGTAGTAAAAGGTCACAAGATGAGAGCTGAGGGGCAGGGAGCCACCACAAACCCCACCCTGCCACTTAATACAGCAGCCAAATATGGAGTAGCCAAGTTGACATAATCCTGACCACCACAGTCCACCCCTTGTCAACTTGGCATCTGCACACATCTCAGCTTACCATGCACAGTCTCTGAAGGGGTACAGTTACAAAGTCATACTTATGTCAACATGATATAACTAACACATGTACAACTGAAAATGCATTAGCCCACTTACGTCTTATGTTTCATAAGTAAACAAAATATCCAATACACACATACAAAGCAGGAATACTCATAGTAATTACAGTCCTCGTTTCTGCAACTGGTCGCATGGCCGTAACTGATATTTAGAACTACCTTCTACAACCCGTTCTATATTCCCTTTGCCCTCAGTAAGCACCTCAGCTGGTCACAGTTCCTTGCCTGGTGAGGTGTCCCAAACCTTCATTCCTGAAGGTTCTGGGCTATTATCAGTCATTTTGGAGTTGGGTTGCTGTAGCTTTCCGTTGACCTTAATCACAGGACATGGTAGTACTAGGAGGCGTCCTAAGGGATCTCCTGCATTCCAAACATACTCTTATTTACTTTGATTATGTAATGTCAATCCAATTTCATCTTCATAGTCAGGATCAATCACACTGTCCAGTATTGTAACTCCCTTCTTTGTCTGTTGATCCAAATGTACAAGGAGCCCAAAATGGCCTAGTGCCAATTTTAGCTTCCAGTTCAGTGGAATCGTTGATGTGTCTCCAGGTGGCAGCATTCCTCCCTTCGGAACGAAGACGTTTAATCCTGCAGAACATAAGGTCATGGGGACAGGAAGCAAAAATCTTGCAAGTGGGTCACTAGGGGTAACAGTGAGTGGTGCCACTCCCATTTCCACCCCTTGATTCCTGGACCCATGAATCCTGGTGATAGGAGAAACAGCACCATATATTGGATGCTGGTTTAGAGCATACACAGCCTCCTGGAGAACACTTCCCCAACCTTGCAAGGTAGTACCACCTAGCTGGCAGTGTAATTGTGTCTTCAGGAGACCATTCCATCGTTTTATCAAGCCAGCTGCTTCAGGATGATGGGGAACATGGTAAGACCAGAGAATTCTGTGAGCATGGGCCCACTGCTGCACTTTATTTGCTGTGAAGTGAGTCCCTTGATCAGAGGCAATGCTGTGTAGGATTCCATGCATTCTGTAAGTCTACGGATGGTAGTTTTGGCAGAAGCATGTCATGCTGGGTAGGCAAATCCATATCCAGGGTAAGTATCTATCCCAGTAAGGACAAAATGCTTTCCTTTCCATGATGGTAGCGGTCCAACGTAATCAACTTGCCACCAGGTTGCCAGCTGATCACCTCGAGGAACAGTGCCATATCGAGGACTCAGTGTTGGTCTCTGCTGCTGGCAGATTGGGCACTCAGCAGTGGCTGTAGCCAAGTCAGCCTTGGTGAGCAGGACTCCATGTTGCTGGGCCCATGCGTAACCACTGTCCCTGCCACCATGACCACTTTGTTCATGGGCCCACTGAGCAATGACAGAGGTAGCCGGAGAAAAAGGACGATTGGTTCCCACAGAACGGGTCATCCTATCCACTTGATTGTTAAACTCATCCTCTGATGAGGTTACTCTTTGATGAGCATTCACATGAGACACAAATATCTTCACTTCTTTGGCCCATTCAGCGAGGTCTATCCACATACCTCTCCCCCATAAATCCTTGTCTCCAATCTTCCATTCATGTTCCTTCCAAGTCCCTGACCAACTGGCCAAGCCATTGGCCACAGCCCATGAACTGGTATACAGCCACACATCTGGCCACCTCTTCCAAGCGAAGTGAACAACCATGTGCACTGCTCGAAGTTTTGCCCACTGGGAGGATTTGCTTTCACCACTGTCCTTGAAGTAGGTCCCAGAAAGGAGCTGTAGTGCTGCTGCTGTCCACTTTCGAATGGTGCCGGTACATCGTGCAGAACCATCTGTAAACCAAGCATGAGTTTTCTCTGCCTCAGTCAGCTGGTCATAAGGAATTTCCCACGAGGCCATAGGTGCGAACTGGGAGACAGGAGGTAATGTTACAGGAGTGGAGACCACGGGCATTTGGTCCACTTCCTCATGCAATTACTTGTGCCTTCAGGTCCTGCACGGGCCCGATCTCGTATATACCACTTCCATTTAATGATGGAGTGCTGCTGTGCTCATCCAACTTTATGACTCTGTGGGTCAGACAATACCCAGTTCATGATAGGCAGCTCAGGACGCATGGTGACCTGGTGTCCCATGGTTAAGCGTTCAGTCTCTACCAAGGTCCAGTAATAAGCCAAAAGTTGTTTTACAAAAGGAGAGTAGTTATCTGCAGAGGATGGCAGAGCTTTGCTCCAAAATCCTAAAGGTCTGCCCTGTGATTCGCCAATAGGGGCCTGCCAAAGACTCCAAACAGCATTTCTATCTGCCACTGACACCTCAAACACCATTGGATCAGCTGGATCATATGGTCCAAGTGGCAGGGCAGCCTGAACAGCAGCCTGAACCTTTTGCAGAGCCTTCTCCTGTTCTGGGCCCCACTCAAAAGTAGCAGCCTTTCTAGTCACATGATAAATAGGCCCAAGTAGCACACCCAAATGAGGAATATGTTGCTTCCAAAATTCAAAGAGACCCACTAGGCGCTGTGCCTCTTTTTTAGTTGTCGGAGCAGCCAGGTGCAATAACTTATCCTCACTTTAGAAGGGACATGCCCCACACCTCTGGACCCCTAGGAATTTCACTGAGTTGGAAGGTGCCTGAATTTTTGTGGGATTAATTTCCCACCCTCTAGCACACAAATGTTTAACTAATAAGTCCAGAGTCACTGATATTTCTTCCTTACTAGGTACAATCAGCATACTGTCATCTATATAATGGACCAGTGTCACATCTTGTGGAAGAGAGAAGCAATCAAGGTCCCTGCAGACTAAATTATGACATAGGGCTGGAGAGTTAATGTAGCTCTGAGGCAGGCAAGTGAAAGTGTATTGTTGGCCTTGCCAGGTGAATGCAAACTGCTTCTGGTGGTCCTGGTCCTTGGAAACAGGTATGGAGAAGAAAGCATTAGCCAGATCAATAGCTGCATATCAAGAACCAGGAGATGTATTAATTTGCTTAAGCAGTGAAACTACATCTGGAACAGCAGCTGTAATGGGGGTTACCACCTCGTTAAGTCTGCCATAATCTACTGTCATTCTCCAAGATCCGTCCGTTTTTCACACAGGCCAAATGGGCAAATTGAATGGGGATGTGGTGGGAATCACCACCCCTGCATCCTTCAAGTCCTTAATGGTGGCAGTAATTTCAGCAATCCCTCCAGGAATGTGGTATTGCTTTTGGTTCACTATTTTCCTAGGCAGTGGCAGTTCTAGTGGCTTCCATTTGGCTCTTCCCACAATAATAGCTCTCACTCCACTTGTCAAGGATGCAATGTGAGAGTTCTGCCAATTTCTGAGTATATCTATTCAAATTATGCATTCTGGACCTGGGGAAATCACTACAGAACGGGTTCGGGGACCCACTGGACCCACTGTGAGATGGACACGAGCCAAGACTCCATCAATAACCTGACCTCCATATGCCCCCACTCTGACCGGTGGGCCACAGTGATGTCTTGGGTCTCCTGGAATTAGTGTCAGTTGAGAGCCAGTATCCAGTAGTCCCTGAAAAGTCTGATTATTTCCTTTTCCCCAGTGAACAGTCACTCTTGTAAAAGGCTGTAGATCCTTTTGGGGAAGGGCAGGAGAAAGATTAACAGTATAAATTTTTGGCAGGGTATCAGAATTCTTCCTCAAAGGGACCTGGCCTCTTCTTCATTCAAGGGGTTGTGGGTCCTTAAACTCACTTAAGTCTGGGAATTGATTGAGGGACCATGACTCTCTCTTCTAGTTATTTGAGTTAGACTGCTGTTCACCTGACTTAGAATTCATCCTTTCATACATATCAAGTAAATACTTAGTAGGCTGATCATCTATTGCACTGCTAGGGACACCATGACTAAGTAGCGAGTTCCACATGTCCGCATGAATCAGATTATTACAATTACTATTTTGCCTCTGCTGTCCATTACTGTAAGCATGCCCACCTTGTCTTTGTCGACTGAGTGCAGCCACTTGACAACTACCACCACAGGATCCTGTCAGCCCCATTGTAGTTAGTTGTCTTAATTCAGCTAGGGAAGCTCCCACTGTCGTTATCTGATTTACATAAAATGGCAATCACAGCAGTCTTCAAGGATCCCGGAGCTCCCTTCACAAATTTGTTTCTCACAGTTGTGGTAAAAGTTGTGTCCTCTGGACATGCTATGTGTGGATTTGAAGGCCTAACAGAATAAATCCACTCTAGCATGCCAATTTCCCTAAGCCTTTGGATACTCTCTTCTACAGTACCCCAAGACAAGTCTGGCAATTCAGCTTGATTTAATGTAGGCCACCACATCAGCTATGCTTCAGCAATCCAGTCAAACAAACCATTAGGTCCTTTCCTAACTTCTCGAGCTGAAACACTGAGTGAAGAGTCTGTGCTCAGTGGACCCAGGTCAAGAAATTCAGACTGATCCAGTTTTATGTTCCTTGCACCATTATCCCACACCCTTAACAGCCATTCCCAAGCATATTCCCCAGGTTTCTGTTTGTATGTGTTAGAAAAGTCAAATAGTTCCTTTGGAGTATAGCATATCTCCTCCTGGGTCACACTTTGTACTTCACGTTTTGGAGCCTTCTTGGACAGAAGTCTAGTTACAGGTCTAGAAGCCAAAATCGGCAGTGCTGAAGTGTTTTTAGAATCTTCAGCATGCTCTCGGTAAAGCATCTACCTTAGGCCGTGCCCCAGGCAATGACTCTGGCACTTGCTCTTCAGCGGCAGGGGGGCTACAGCTAATCTCATTAAGTTGGAGCTGAGGGGATAATGGCTTTACTGCATGGGGTGGTTTCGCAGACAAAGGTGAAGTAATCCCTTCACATGGGTGTGGTTCAGCTGGCAGGAGTGATTTACTGGAAGTGAGGGGCTCAGCGTCCCCAGCTTCCATATCATCCTCCCATATGTCTCCCTTCCAAGTTTCAGGGTCCCATTTCTTCCCAATCAATGCCCAATCACTTTAATTTCAGATACTTCTCGAGATTGGCAATTGAGCTGGTGTTGCAATTCCACCACTCTAACGATAAGCATCTGGGTTTGGCTTTCAGCAGTATCGGCTCTGCTATTACAGGCAATGAGGATTTCTTTTAAAGCACAAGCAGAAGCTTTGAGGTCTTTTACACGACATGAGAGCTTTGATTCCAAGGCCCTGAGCTCATCTTTTTCCTTCACCAGCTTATCTAATGCAGGTAGGACCAGCCAACCAACTTCCTTATACTGCTCATCCGCACATAATTTCGAAAAGTTATCACACATGTTTTCACCCTGAGGGTCATCTTTCACCAATATCTGATCTATTGGTGGGGCTATTTTGCGGATGTGTACCGCCACCTTGGCTCACAGACTAGCAGAGCACTTTTTACTGATAGGAGCAGAGTTAGCAACACTGTTACTATTAGCCAGACTCAAGAACCACTTCAAAGGATTCATTTTTACAATTTTGTTTCCCTAGAACCACTCCCAGTACCAAATTGTCTTAGGTTGGGTTTTCTAGGGAAGCAAAACTAGTAACAAGTGTAGGTACAAGAAAAGATTTATGATATATAGATAGATAGATAGATACAGACATAGGAAACTGCTCACGTAATCACAGAAGCTGAATATCCCAGGCTCTGGCACAAGCCTCGTGTGGCCACGGAAGCTGAGGAACCCAAAGTCAGCAAATCAGAGACCAGAGTTCTAGATCACCAGTTGTGTAGGTCAGTGGATCCCAAGCTGGTGGCGAGACAAAGCGACAGAGGCTGGCAAAACCAGGATCAGCAGGTCAAGGAGCACGAGCGGCAGAGGCTGGCGAACCCAGGATTGGCAGGTCAGGGAGCTGGAGCGGCAGAGGCTAGCGAACCCAGGATCGGCAGTTCAGGGAGCAGGACTCTCATGTGCCAACTGTAAGGACTGATGAGTCCAACAGCTGCTAGTTCAAGTCCGGGAACCAGATGTTGGAAGAAGAGAGCAGGAGCTCCTGGCCATGTGAGCGATCAGCAGCCATAGTAAAAGGTCACAAGATGAGAGCTGAGGGGCAGGGAGCCACCACAAACCCTGCCTTGCCACTTAATACAGCAGCCAAATATGTAGTAGCTAAGTTGACATAATCCTGACCACCACAAAGGTGTAATATATGGGTCTTGTTTGAATTTATTGGAGATGGATATCCAATTTTGCCAGCACCATTGGTTGAAGACATTGTTTTTACTCCAGCTTAATGTCTTAGGGCCTTTGTCAGATTTATCAACTGTTCATAGGAAGATAGTGTCATCTGTGGGGTCTCAATTCTGTTTCACTGATATATCTGTCTCTTTTTGTACAAGCACCAGGCTGCTTTGACTACTGTGGCAACGTAACGGGTTCTAAAGTTGGGTAGTGAGAGGCCTCTGGGTGTGTTCTTCTCTAGTAGTACCTTACTTATCTGGGGTTTCTTTCTTGTCCAAACAAAGTTGGTGATTTGTTTCTCCATCTCATTTAAAAATGTCACTGGAATTTGTATTGGGATTGCATTATATAAGTAGATTGCTTTGGGCAAGATAGACATTTTCACAATGTTAAGTCTTCCTATCTATGAGCAGGGTAGATTTCTCTATTTATGTAAGTCTCTCTTAGTTTCTTGTAGTAAGGACTTGTAGTTCTCTTTGTAAAGGTCTGTTATTTCCCTGGTTAGATTTATCCCTAGGTACTTTATCTTCTTAGGGGCTATAGTAAATGGTATTGATTTGGTGATTTCTTCTTTAATAATCTCGTTGTTCCTATAAAGGAATCCTACTGATTAACGTACATTTATCTTGTATCCTGAGACTTTGCTGAACTCTTCTATCAGTTTCGGTAGTTTATTTATGGCTTCTTTAGGATTCTCTGTGTATCAAATCATATCATCTGCAAATAGGGAGACTTTTACTTCTTCTTTGCCAATGCAGATGCCCTTGATTTCTTGGTCTTGTCTACTTGCTCTGACTAGAACTTCTAGTGGAACGTTGAATAGGAGAGGTGAGAGTGGGCATCTTTGTCTAGTTCCCATCCTGAAGGGAAATTGTTTCAGTCTCTCTCCATTCAGGATGACGTAGGCAATTGGCTTTGTATAAATGGCCCTCATTACACTGAGGGATTTGCCATCCATTTCTATTTTGCTGAGAGTTTTTAGCATGAATAGATGCTGGACTTTATCAAATGCCTTTTCTTTTTCTTTTTTTTAATTTTTTTATGTAATATAACTAAGTGAAAATGTACATTCCCGTGTAAATTTACATACCCACCTATATGCAGCTTCCACTGCTCTCCCAGCCCGGTGACAGCACACTATTCCTCTCTGATCCATACATGTCTCATTCTCCCAACAGTCTCTTTTTCCCCTCCTCTCCACCCACTCTCCTTCCTACAGCCAGAGGTCAGCAGGATGACATCCTATAGATGTATAGAACCATAAAGTGCATCCAATATATGGTCACTGCATTGCCAAGTCCAATCCATTCCTATCTGAAGCGTGGACCTTTGCTATGATTTATGGTCAAGGGCAGCATCAGCCGTGCTCCCAGGGGAACCCCGAAACCACTGGACCATCAAGTGAGGTCTTTTAGTGGAGATCTCAGGGTACACCCCTTTTTATTCTTGTGTTGCCAGTGAAGTGAGACTCAACTTAGTGAGCTCCATCACGGCTATCACTGGTGGTGGCCAGGCACCATCCCGTTCTTCTGATCCCAAGTCGATGTAGGCACCCACTCATGTGGGTCTCTTTGTCCTCTGGGTTGTCTTTCCCCCATGTCATTTTGGTCCTCGGTGAGCATCTGTTCCTGCTGAGTTGGGACCGCATGCTGTGCCCTCAGATGGCAGCTTGGCAGCTTTTAAGACCCCAGACACCACTCACCAACGTGGGGTGCAGAGAGCCCTCTTAGCAAAATGCAATCACGGATTTCACCCAACCCAGCAACTATCTAATCTAAACCCTCCCGACTCCACCCCTCCCTCCCCTCCCTTGCAACTGTCAAAGAGTCTTTTCTTCTATACACAAGTCTGTTTTCGAGATCTTATTGTAGAGGTCTCACACAATATTTGTCCTTTTGTCGCTGACTACTTTCACTCAACATAATGTCTTCCAATTGAAATCAGGTCATGAGATGTTTCCTGAAGTCATCGTTGTTCTTTATCATTGCGTAGTGCTCCATTGAGTATATATACCATAGTTTACCTATCCATTCTTCTGTTGTTGGGCATCTGGGTTGATTCCATCTTTTTTCTATCGTGGACTGTGCTGCGATAAACATTCTGGTGCACGTGTCCGTTGGTGTGAAAGGCCTTGATTCTGTAGGATATATTCCAAGTAGTGGAATTACTAGGTCAAATGGTATATCAATATCCATTTTTTAAGGAAGCGCCAGATTGCTTTCCAAAGAGGCTGGACCATTTTGCAACCCCACCAACAGTGGAGGGTTCCACTTTCTCCACAGCCTTTCCAGCATTTGTTGTTTTGTGTTTTCTGGATCATGGCCGACCTTGTTGGGGTGAGATAGTATCTCATTGTCGTCATGATTTGAATTTCTTTAATAACTAAAGATCGTGAACATGTCCACATATGTTTAGTAAAATGTCTGCCCATCTCCTTTGCCCATCGCTTAATTGGATGATGTATCTTCTTCTTGTTGATATTTTGTAGTATCTTATAGATTATAGAAATCAGTTGTCGGTCTGAGATAGAGTTGCCAAGTATTTTTCCCATTCTGTAGGTATTCTTTTAATTCTATTAATAAAGTCTTCATATGAGCAAAAGTGTTTAATTCTTAATAGATCCCACTTATCTATTTTCTCTTCTGATGATTGTGGTTTGTTTGACAGATTTTGGAGTCTGTCCATATTGTATTAAAACTTCCGTTGTTGTTCCTACCTTTTCTTGGATGAGCTTTATCGTTTTAGGTTTGATATTTAGGTCTTTTATCCAGTTGGAGTTGGTTTTTGTATAAGGTGTAAGATATGGATCTTGTTTCAGTTTCTTGCAGATGGATATCCAATTTTGCCAGCACCATTTGCTGAAGATACTGTTTTTAACCCAGTTTAATGTCTTAGGGCCTTTGTCAAATATCAATTGTTCATAGGCAGATAGTGTCATCTCTGGAGTCTCAGTTCTGTTCCACTGATCTATCTGTCTGTTCTTATACCAGTACCAGGCTGTTCTGACCACTGTGGCAGTGTAATATGTTCTAAAGTCAGGTAATGTGAGGTCTCCCAGTGTGTTCTTCTTCTTTAGTAGTACCTTGCTTAACCAGGGCTTCTTCCCTTTCCAAACAAAGTTGGTGATTTGTTTCTCCATCTCATTAAAAAATGTCACTGGAACTTGTATTGGGATTGCATTATATAAATAGATTGCTTTGGGTAAAATAGACATTTTCACAATGTTAAGTCTTCCTATCCACGAGCAGGGTAGGTCTTTCCATTTATCTAAGTCTCTCTTACTTTCTTGTAGTAAGGGCTTGTAGTTCTCTTTGTAAAGGTCTGTTATTTCTCTGGTTAGATTAATTCCTAGGTACTTTATCTTCTTAGGGGCTATCGTAAATGGTATTGATTTGATAATTTCTTCCTTAACAGTCTCATTGTTGGTATGAAGGAATCCTACTGATTTACTTATGTTTGTCTTGTATCCTGAGACTTTGCTCAACTCTTCTATCAGTTTGAGTAGTTTACGTATAGATTCCTTGGGATTCTCTGCATATACAATCATATCATCTGCAAACAGGGAGATTTTAACTTCCTCTTTGCCAATGCAGATACCCATTATTTCTTGGTCTTGTCTAATTGCTCTGGCTAATACTTCTAGCACAATGTTGAATAGAAGACGTGAGAGTGGGCATCCTTGTCTAGTTCCTGATCTCAAGGGAAATTGTTTTTTCAATCTCTCTCCATTTAGGATGACGTGGGCCCTTATTGTGTTGAGGAATTTGCTGTCTATGCCCATTTTGCTAAGAGTTTTTAACATGAATGGGTGTTGGAGTTTATCAAATACCTTTTCTGCATCAATGGACAAAATCAGGTGATCCGTGTCCTTTGTGTTATTTATGTGGTTAATCACATTAATTGTTTGTCTGATGTTGAACCAGCCTTGCATCCCTGGTATGAATCCCACTTGGTCATGATGGATTATTTTCTTGTTATATTGTATTCTATTGGCAAGAATTTTGTTGAATATTTTTGTATCTAGATTCATTAGTGATACTGGTCTGTAGTTCTCCTTTTTTTGTTGAGTCTTTCCCTGGATTTGGTACCAGTGTTATGCTGGCTTCATAGAATGAATTTGGGAGTATTGCATCACTTTCTATGCTTTGAAATAGTTTCAGTAGTATTGGAGATAACTCTTCTCTAAGCACTTGGTGGAATTCTGCATTGAAGCCATCTGGGCCTGGACGTTTTTTTGTTGGTAGTTTTTTTTATGACTTTCAATCTGTTCCTTTCTGATACACTTATTAAATTGTTCTGCTTTACTTTGTGATAATTTTGGTAGGTCGTATGAATCAAGGAATTTGCCCATTTCCTGTAGGTTTTCAAATTTGTTAGTGTACAGACTTTCATAGTATTCTGTTATGATATTTTTGAGTTCTGTTGGATCTGTTAGGACAACGTCCATCTCATTTCTTACTTAGGTTATTTGTTTTCTGTTTTTCTTTAGTAAGTTTAGCCAATGGTTTGCTGCTTTTGTTGATCTTTTCAAAAAACTAGCTTTTGGTCTTTTCAGTTTTTTCAGTTGTTCTTCTATTCTCTAATTCATTTAGTTCTGCACTAATCTTTATGATCTGTTTTCTTCTGGTGTCTGAGTGGTTCCTTTGTTGTTCTCTCTCTACCTGTTCAGCTGTAGGGTCAGTTCTTTGGTTTGGTTTCTTTCTTCATTCCAAATGTGGGCATTTATGGAGATAAACTGACCCCTCAGCACTGCTTTGCCTATATCCCATAGGTTTTGGTAGGAAGTGTTTTCGTTCTCATTTAAGTCCATAAATTTCTTGATTTCACCCATGGGTTTGTGAGCAATATGTTGTTCAATTTCCATGAATTCCACTTTCTATCTTTTTTTCTGCTATTGATTTTGACTTTTATGGCTTTATGATCTCAGAAGATGCTTTACCTTAATTCAGTGGTAGGGATTTTGTTGAGAATTGCATTATGTCCTAACACATGGTCTCTTCTGGAGAATGTTCCATGTGCACTGTTGAAGAAGGTGTAGTTGTCCATTGATGGATAGGAAGTTCTGTATATGTCATTGAGGTCTAGTTGGTTAATTGTGGCAATAAGGTCTTCTGTGTCTTTACTGAGCTTTTTTCTAGACAATCTTTCCAATATTTAGAGTTCAGTGTTGCAGTCCCACTATTATTGTGGAGTCACTTATCTCCTTTTTGAGTGTAGTCAGTGTTTCTTCAATTTATTTAGGTACTGTATTAGGTGCATAAATATTTAATATTGTTAAGTCCTGCTTGTGTATTGAACCTTTCAGCAATAGTGTCCATCCTTGTCCATGATGGTAGATTTTACATTAAAATCTATTTTATCTGAAATTAGAATTGACACACCTGCTCTTCTTTGTTCATTGGTAGCTTGATATATGTTGTTCTACCCTTTAATATTCAGTTTGTTCCTATCTTTAAATCTAAGGTGAGCTTCTTGTAGGCAGCATATGAATGGGTTGTGTCTTTTGATCCAAGATGTCACTCAATGTCTCTTTACTATGGCATTCAGTCCATTCACATTCAATGTAATTATTGATATGTATGTGTTTAGTGCTGTCATTGTGATGTATTCATTTGTGTGTTGATATTTTCTCTGTTATTCTTAATCTGTTCTGGGGCATTCTTCTTTGTGAGTTGTTTTTTCACCTTTTTCAATGTTGGTTTTGTGTTTGTTGAGACTCCTGTATTACATTTCTTGATTTGATGTGTTACATCTTTATTGTGCTTTATGGCTGTCCCGATGATCCCCTTTAATAAACTATTCATAAACCCAATTTTGATTACTACCAGTCTTATCAAATTCCTCTCCATCTGGAAAGACTATAATGACTGTAGTAATCCCTCTTTTTAATATGACGACATCATACTTTTTGTGATATGATCACTGGATCATTTATTTCACTACTATAGCTTTGATTGAGTTTGGAGCCTTTCCTAACTGAGTAGGATTCTGTGTGATGTGTCCTGTATTTGCCTCTAAAATATTAAGTTAGTAGTTTTGTTCTTCTAAGTCAAGAGCTTCTTTCAGTATTTCTTGTATCTTTGGTTTGTTCTTTACAAAGTCTCTGTGTTTCTGTTTATCTGCAAGTGTCTTAATTTCATTTTCACTTCTGAAAGATAGTTTTTCAGGATATGTAATTCTTGTTTGGAAGTTCTTCTCCTTCAAGGCTTTGAGTGTGTCATGCCACTGTCTCCGTGCCAGCATTGTTTCTTCTGAGAAATCTGATGAAACCCTAAAGGGTTTCCCTCTGAATGTTAGCTTTGTTTGAGTCTTGCTGCCTTGAAGAGTAGCTGCTTATATTTCATTTTGTTAAACTTGATTATAATATGTCTTAGAGTCTTTCTTTTGAGACCTATATTGAGTGGTGTTTGATATGCATCTTGAATATCTATATTCTCTTATTTCATGATTCCTGGGAAGTTTTCTGTCAGCAGTGATACTCTCTCTGTTGTCAGGTGTCTCATCCTGTTCAGTAATTCCAATTAATTGTAGATTGTTCCTCTTAATAGGGCCCCACATTTCTTAATCCTTCTTTGTTTTCCTTGTTTCTTTTTTCCGATCTCTCCTCATAGATGCTGGAGTCAGTAGCTCTGTCTTCCAAGTCAGAAAGTCTATTTTCAATTTGTTCCATTCCGTTTTCTTGGCTTTGAATTAAAGTTTGTGTCTCTTTGATTTTGTTCTTGATCTGTTGGATTTCAGAGTAATGGTGTTCCATCAGATCAAATAGCTTGCTTAATTTTTCATTTTACTATGCTGCATTTTGTATAAGGTCTAGGAGGGCTCTATATATAATCCTTTCGTATTTACCTTCTAATAGTTTCAGAAATAGTTCTCTGTCTGGGAAGTTCTTTGGTGCTTTCTTTTGGGGGCCTTCTGAAGCCATGGGTGATTTCTTTGTTATGCTTTTCTCTAGAGTTTGTTGCTTTGGGGTCATTGTGTTAGTTAATAAATGTTGGGACACATGCAGTGAGGATGGACCATAGTTATTTCTCTAGGCTGTCTTAAAATGAAAGGCAAAAGGAAACAACTTCCAAAGTCAGTCAGGTTTTCAGATGTACAGGTCACTCTTCCCAGCTGGCAAAGTAAGCACCTCTATGTCGAACCCAAGATGTTATAACCTAGTTCAAAATGCAGAAAGGCTACTGCCCTGTTGGCCTCTGCTGCTGCACCCCAGCCTTAGATGACACTCTGTAAAATACTGATTTTCTGCTGGAAAAATGTTCTCCTCTGGGCAGACGCTGCATCCCAGCCTAGGAATTAGGTCCAGCTGAGGCCTTCATATGGGTATCTCTGCCTCCCAGTGGAACAAGATGGGGTCACGCACAAACTCTGCTCCTGGCTCGGTATAAACTACTCAGTGGTGGAGGCAGAAAGAGAGGCCCAAGGTGCCAAGATGCAGAGTCCAAAGCCGGGCCCTCCAAATGTGGCAATTTCACCTGCCTATCCTACCAGCTGTGCATCTGAGATTAGCTCTAGGCAAGTCCCAGCTCCACCTGCTTCTAACACAGAGAAAAAATTGTTAAAATGACAAGTTACCTTCAGTGCATAAAAGCCAGCACTCACCAAGAGCAGGGGACAGCAAAAAAGAGGAGGTTTTCCATTCAGTGGTATGAAGTTCAAATTAACAGCCCTATGCAGTGTCTTAGGGCTCACTAGGTGTCCAGAAGGCTCAATTTAATTAGCAATTCCAGTTTTGGTTTCCAGAGGGACTTAGGGAAACATGTGTTTAGTCTGCCATATTGACTCCTCCTCCTTTTCAATAAAGAGATTTTTTGCAACAGATTTTCCCAGTGCAATGCATCTTTTGATTTCTTAACTGCTAATTCCATGGACATTGATTTTGGACCCAAGTAAAATGAAATCCTTGGCAACTTCAATCCTTCCTCCATTTATGATGATGTTGCTTACTGGTCCAGTTGTGAGGATTTTTGTTTTCTTGATATTGAGGTGCAATCCATACTGAAGTCTGTGGTCCTTGATCTTCATCAGTAAGTGTTTGAAATCTACTTCACTTACAGCAGGTAAGGTAGTATTGTCTGCACAACACAGGTTGTTAATGAGTTGTACTCCAATCTTGATGCCTTGTTCTTCATATAATCCAGCTTCTTGGATTATTTGCTTGGCATACAGATTGAAAATGTATGGTGAAAGGATACAACCCTGACGTGCACCTTTCTTGACTTTAAACAATGCAATGTCGCCTTGTTCTGTTCTCACAACTTCTCTTGATTCATATAGAGATTTCTTAAGAGCATGCTAAGCCAGCCAAAGTGTTCTGGAATTCCCATGTTACACAATGTTAGCCATAATTTCTTATGATCCACACAGTTGAATGCTTCTCCATAGTCAGTGAAACACAGGTAAACATGTTTGTGGTATTCTCTGCCTGCAGCCAAGATTCATCTGACATCAGCAATAATATCCCTAGTTTCACATCCTCTTCTGAATCCAGCTTGAATTTCTGGCAGTTCCTTATCAATATACATTTGTAGTCACTTTTGAATGATCTGGAGCAAAATTTTACGTAAATGTGATATTAATGATACTGTTCAGTAATTTCTGCATTCTGTAGAATCACCTTTCTTTGGAATGGGCTTAAAAATAGATCTCTTCCAGTCAGTTGAACAGGTAGCTGTCCTCCAAATTTCTTGGCATAGATAAATGAGCACTTGCAGTGCTGCACCTGTTTATTGAGAAATCCAGTTGACATTACATCAGTTCCTGGACCCTTGTTTTTCATGTATGCCTACAATGCAGCTTCAGCTTCTTCCTCCATTATCATTGGCTCCTGATCATATGCTACCTCTTCAAATGGCTGAAAATCAACCAGTTCTTTCTGGTAGAATGACACTGTGTATTCTTTCCATTTTCTTTTGATGCCCCTGAGTCATTAAATAGTTTCTCTGTATAATCCTTTACTATCGCAACTGAGGTTTGAATTGTGTCTTCAGTTATTTCAGCTTGACAAATGCAACATGTGTTCTTCCTTTCTGGTTTTCTATTTCCAGCTCTTTGCACATGTCATTACAATACTTTGTCTTCTCAAGTTTCCCTTAGAAATCTTCTGTCTGGGTCTTTTACTTCATCATTCCTTCCTTTTGCTTTAGATGGTTGATGTTTGAGAGCAAGTTTCAGAGTCTCTTCTGACATTCAGTTTGGACTTTTCTTTCTTTCCTCTCCTTTTAATGACCTCTTCCTCTCTTCATGGATGATGTCTTTGATGTCATTACACAATTTGTCTGGTCTTCAGTCATTAGTGGTCAACACGTCATATCTGTTCTTGAAACAATCTTTGAACTCAGGAGGGATATACTTGAAGTCATACTTTGGCTGTCGTGGACTTGTTCTAATTTTTTCAGTTTCAATTTGAATTTGCATATGAGGAATTGATCTGTGCCATGGTAAACACCTGGTCTTGTTCTGATTGCTGTTACTGAGCTTTTCCATCATCTCTTCCCACAGATATGTGGCCAAATGAATGTTGTGGCTATAAAGCCAACATTTCAGTCAGTCTGTTTTTGTTATGAAATTGCCATATACATCCAGACCTGCAGAGATCATTTCTGTAACAGTCTTCCTGCAGGATCTAATATGAATCTTTGCATTCTGGTTGTCCACATTCTACCAGACCCGTCTTAATCATTTTCATTTTCCAGGAAAGAAACAAAGACAGGCAGAATGTTTTCTCAGGTCTCAAATACAGATGTCTCCCAGCAAAGACTCAGAATTGAAAATTTGTTTCTGAGAAAGCTCCTGATATACAGGAAGGAGCCATGAGGTTCCTGGACTCCAGAGACTTTACTGGAAATTGGTCATGATTTGACATGTCTGGTGTCCACCTGAATCTGGTGGAGGGAGGGAGTGAGCAGAAAGAGGGAATCTCAGCTGGTCTTGTCCCAGGAAGAGTCCATGGGGTAGTGTGAACAAAATTTCCTTGAAGCTTCTCACCAAAACTCACAAAATTCACTGGGCCAGACCCTTCAGCACATTCCAGGACTGAGACAAACTTTCACTTGATGCAGTCGACAAGGCCCCTAAAATATTCTGTGTTGGAAATTTCCCTCCAAGTTGTGACCCGGCTGGGTGAAAGTACTGTAAGAGAAGTGCAGGATCATTGGGGATGATTCTGCCCCTTCTGAAGAGGACTGTACAGGTCTCCTCCAGTGTCTGTAAACTTCCCTTTGACACAGGAAGAACTGGAGTTAGTTCTAGCCCAGGGAGCTTCTAGCCAGGACCTTAAGGCTTCTTACTGAGAAAATGCCTCAAGATTCTGTCAAAATCTGAGAAGTTAGCTGGACAAATCAATCCTCCCAGCCAGTCTGACAGGAAAAGTTTTTGCTAACTAAGGTTAAAAATGCCAAGCCAAGTATACAATATATATATATTAAATATATAACTTTCTATTTATGTATGTGTTAGGTACCACGGAGTCAGTTCTAACTCATAGCAACTCTGAATGCAACAGAACAAAACACTGCCTGATCTTGCACCATGCCCACAATTGTTATGCTTGAGCTCACTGTTGCACCCCCTGTCTCAGTCCCTCTGGTTGAAGATCTTTATCTCTGACCCTCTACTTTATCAAGAATGATGTCCTTCTCCAGGGACTGATCCCTCCCGACAATCTGCCCAAAGTATGTAAGACATAGTCTCACAACTGTTTCATGGGAGCACTCTGGTAGTACTTCTTTCAAGAATGGTCTGTTTGTTCTTTTGGCAATCCATGGTATAATCAATATTCTTCTTCAAAACCACAATTCAAAGGTGCCAATACTTCCGTCTTCCTTGTTCAATGTCCAGCTTTCACATGCATATGATGTGATTGAAAATACCATGGCTTGGGTGAGGTGCACCACAGTCTTCATGGTGACGTTTTCAATTTTCAACATTTTAAAGAGATCTTTTGCAACAGATTTTGATTGCTTGACTTCTGCTTCCATGAGTATTGATGGTGGATCCAAGTAAAACAAAATCTTTAACAACCTCAATCTTTTCTCCATTTATCATGATATTGCTTTTGGTCTGGTTGTGAGGAGTTTTGCTTTCTAGACGTTGTCGTGTAATCCATTCCAAAGGCTGTGGTGTTTGATCCTCATCAGTAAGTGTTTCAAGTCCTCTTCACTTTTGGCAAGCGAAGTCATGTTATCTGTGTGATGCAGGTAATTAATGAGTCTTCCTCCAATCCTAATGCCTCATTCTTCACATTATTTAGTTTCTCAGACTGGTAGAGTCAAGATGGTAGACTAAACATGTGTCTCCCTAAATCCCTCTGGAAACCAAGACCTGAATTGATAATTAAATGGAGGCTTCTGGACACCTAGTGAGTCCTAGAACACAGCATAAGGCTGTCAATTTGGGCCACATACCACTGAACCAGACACTTCTTCTCTTTTGATGACCCCCACCCTTGAGTGCTGACTCTCACAGACCAAAGGTAACTCACTGTTTTAACTTCTTTTCTCTGTCTTAGCCAGTGGGCAGGGCTGGGGCTTGACTGGCAGTGAAGCTCAGGCACACTGCTGGTGGGAATGATGGGTGGAATTGCCACATTTTGAGAGCCTAGCTTTGGACTCTGTGCATCTCAACACCTCTGGCCTCTGTCTCTGAGCTTCCGCCATTGAGTAGCCTATTCTGAGGCAGGTAGGGGAGCTTGTGTGGGATGACATCTTCTTTGACTGGGAGGCAGAGAGAGCCAAAAGGAGGCCTCAACTGGACCTAATTCTCAGGCTGGGAGGTAGTGCCTGCCTGGAGGTGAGTGCTTGTTTGGCAGAAAAGCAGTATTTTCCACAGTGTGGCCTATGGGTGAGGTCCAGCAGCAGACAACAGCAGGGCAGTTGCCTTTTCATATTTTGAACTAGTTTACAGTATCCAGGGTTGGATATACAGTTGCTTACTTTGCCAGCTGGGAAGAGGGACTTGTATACCTGAAAGCCTGACTGACTTTGGAAGCTGTCAGACACCTTTTATCTTTCAATATAAGACTGCCTAGAGAAATAACTTCAGTGCATCCTGATGACATCTCTTCAAACCTTTATTGACTCTCACATTATAGGGACAGCTGACAGTTCCCCAGTGTCTCTATAGGTAGGGCCATATCTTTGCCAGTGAGGAGGTGGAGCCTGTGGCCTATAAATTCCACTGAGCCCAGTCACTGGAGTACATGGAGGTGTCTGGTGGCTACCTTCCTTTTCAGACTGAGCTTTAGATCCCATAAAGGTAACACCAGAGAAACAAAACAACCTCCAGATGCCCCCAAAGCAATAAACTTTGGATAAAAACATAAAAAAGAACTCATCTATGGTTACAGAAGGCCCCCAGAAGAAAGAACCAAAGAACTTCCCAGACAAAGAAGCCTTTCTGAAACTATTGGAGGGCAAGTACAAAAGGATTATATAGAGAGCCCTTCTAGACCTTACACAAAATGCAGGAGAGCAAAGTGAAAAATTAAGCAAGCTGTCTGATCTGATGGAACACCATTACTCTGAAATCCAACAGATCAAGAACAAAATCAAAGACATAGAAACTTCAATTCAAAGCCAAGGAAACAGAATGGAACAAATGTAAAGTAGACTTTCTGACTTGGAAGACAGAACTACTAACTCCAGCATCTATGAGGAGAAATCAGGAAAAAGGAACAAAAAGAATGAAGAAGCATTAAGAAACATGTGGACTCTATTAAGAGGAACTATCTACAATTAATTGTAGTTCCTGAACAAGGTGAGACACCTGAGAACACACAGAGTATTGTTGCTGTGCTGCTGACAGAAAACTTCCCAGAAGTTATGAAAGAAGAGAATGGAGATATCCAACATGCATATCAAACACCACTCAACATAGATCCCAAAAGAAAGACTCCAAGAAATATTATAATCAAGCTTAACAAAATAAAACTCAAGCAGAAACTCTTCAAGGCAGCAAGACTCAAAACAAAGCTATCATTCAGAGGGAAACCCTTTAGGCTTTCATCTGACTTCTCAGCAGAAACAATGCTGGGACGGAGACAATGGGATGACACATTGAAAGCCTTGAGGGAGAAAAACTTCCAACCGAGAACTATATAGCCTGAAAAACTGTCTTTCAAACATGAAAATGAAATTAAGACATTCACAGATAAACAGAGACTCAGAGGTTCTGTAAAGACCAAACCAGAGCTACAAGAAATACTGAAAAAGCAGAGTGACCATATATTGAATGCACTTTATGGTTCTATACATCTATAGGATATCATCCTGCTGACCTCAGGCTGGAGGAAGGAGAGTGGTTGGAGAGGAGGGGAAAGGAGACTGTTGGGAGGATGAGACATGTATGAAGCAGAGAGGAATAGTGCTGTCATTGTACAGGGAGAGCAGTGGAAGCTGCATAGTGGTGGGCATGTAAATTTATACGGGAATGTACATTTTCACTCAGTCACATTAAATAAAAAAAAAAGAAATGCTGAAAGAAGTTCTTGGCTTAGAATAACAAAGCCATTGACTCTATATTTTAGGAGGCAATCCAGGACACACCATCCAGAAACCTACTTAGTTAGGGAAGGCTCTAAATTCAATCAAAGCTATAATTTTAAAAGAAGGGATCCAGTGATCATATCATGAAAACTGTAATGTCATGATATTAAAAAGAGAGATGTACTAGAGTCATTATAGTCCTTCCAGATGGAGATGAAGTTAATAAGACTTAAAATAGTTAAAATTGGATTTAAACATAGATTATTAAAGGTGAGCACAGGGGTAGCTGCAAAGCACAATAAAGATGCAACATATCAAATCAAGAAATGTAACACAGGTGTCTCAACAACCACAAAACCAACACTGAAAAAGGTGAAAAATCAACTCAGAAAGAAGAATGTCCCAGAACAGAATAAGAACAGAGAAAACATCAACACAAAAATGAACACATCACAATGACAGCATTACACACATAGATATCAAGAATTACTTTGAATGTGAATGGACTGAATGCTCCAGTAAAGAGACAAGTGACATCCTGGATCAAAAGACATGACCTGTCTATATGTTGCTTACAAGAAACTCACCTTAGACTTGAAGATATGAACAATTGAAAACTAAAGGATGGAAGAATATATACCAAGCTAACAATACACAAAGAAGAGCAAGTGTGATGATTCTAATCCCAGATAAAATAGATTTTAATATAAAATCCACCATAGTGGACAAGGAGGGGCACTATTTATTGCTGAAAGGTTCAATACACAAGCAGGGTTTAACAATATTAAATATTTATATACCCAATGCCAGAGCATCTAAATACATCAAAGAAACACTGACTGCGTTCAAAAACAAGATAGATCATTCCACAATAATAGTAGGAGATTTCAGCACTCCACCCTCAATACTGGAAAGACAGTCTAGAAAAAAACTTAATAAAGACACTGCAGATCTTATTGCCACAATTAACCAGCTAGACTTCATTGACATATACAGAACTTTCTATCCATCAGGAGACAACTACACCTTCTTCTCCAGTGCACATGGAACATTTGCTAGAATAGACTATGTGTTAGGACATAAAGCAAATCTCAACAAAATCCAGACCATTGAGTTCTTGCAAAGCATCTTCTCAGGACATAAAGCCATAAAAGTCAAAATTGATAGCAGAAAAAGCATAGATAGAAATTGGAACTCACAGAAACTGAACAACATCTTGCTCAAAAAGCCATGAGTTATAGAAGAAATAAAGGATGAAATAAAGAAATTTATGGATTCCAGTGAGAATGAAAACATTTCCTACCAGAACCTATGGGATATGACCAAAGCAGTGCTCGGGTGTCAGTTTATCTCTATAAATGCACACATCAGGAAGGAAGAAACTTAAACCAAAGAACTAACCCTACAGCTTGAGAGAGAGCAACAGAGGCACCCCACCGGCACTAGTTTCTCAGACTACTTGCTTGGCATACACAATGAATAGGTGTGGTGAAAGGATACAACCCTTTCTGGACTTTAAACTATAGTGTCCTCTTGGTCAGTTTGAACAATTGCCTCTTGATGAATGTACATACTCTTTCTGAGAAAAAAATCAAGTGTTCTGGAGTTCCCATTCTCTGCAATGTTATTCTTATGGTTCACACAGTTGAATGTCTTTGTATAGTCAATACAACACAAGTGGACACCTGTTAGGTATTCTCTGCTTTCAGCCATCATTTATATGACATCAACAATGATATCCCTGACTCCACATCCTCTTCTGAAGCTGGCCTGAATTTCTGGCAGTTTCCTGCCAATATACTACTGTGACCACTTTTGCAAAATTTTACCTACATGAGCTATTAATGATGAATGTGAATTTCTACATTCTGTTTGATCACCGTTCTTGTGAATAGTCATGAATGTGGATCTCCTTCAGTAAGTTGTCCAGCTAGCTGTCTTCCATATTTATTGCATAGACAAGCAAACACTTTCAGCACTGCTTCTGTTTCTTGAAACATCTCAAATGATATTCCATTAATTATTGGAGACTATTTTTTTGCCACTGACCTCAGTGCAGCTTGGACTTCTTCCTTCAGTACCATAGATTCCTGATCACATGCTACCTATTGAAAAGGTTGTACGACAATCTGTTCCTTTTTGTGTGTATAATGACTGTATTTTTTCCATCTTCTTTTGATGTTTGCTGAGTAGCTTAATACTTTCCCTGTAGATTCCTTCATTACTGGAACTTGAGACTTGGATTTTTTCTAAAGTTCTTTCAGCTTGAGAAACTCAGAGCTTGT
This sequence comes from Heterohyrax brucei, assembly GCA_028571685.1. Taxonomy (NCBI): domain Eukaryota; kingdom Metazoa; phylum Chordata; class Mammalia; order Hyracoidea; family Procaviidae; genus Heterohyrax; species Heterohyrax brucei. The sequence goes on along the minus strand of CM053150.1, from coordinate 125,755,835 downwards.
TCTTCTCTTTTGCTTTTCTATCTCCAGCTCTTTGAACATGTTGTTATAATATTTTATGTTCTTGAACTGCCCCTTGAAATCTTCTGTTCATTTCTTTTTCTTCATCATTTCTTCTTTTTGCTTTAGCTACTCTGTGTTCAAGAGTAAGTTTCAGAGTCTCTTCTGACATGCAGTTTGGTCTTTTATTTCTTTCTTGTCTTTTAAGGAACGTTTTGCTTTCTTCCTGGATGATGTCCTTGATATCATTCCGCAATTAATCTGGTCTCCGTCAGATCCGACTTGACGGCACTTGGCTGGCTTTGTCCACTAGTGTTCAGTGAGTCAAATCTATTTTTGAGGTGGTCTCTAAACTCAGATTGTGAATACTTAAGGTTGTACTTGGGCTCTTGTGAGCTTTTAAAAATTTTCTTCAGCTTCAATTTGAACTTGCACATATATCCTATATGAGTACATATGTATACAGAGTATATACATATGTATAGCCATTAGACTGCAAGTGTGTATAATATATATTATATATGGTTAACTATATGTGTATGTTTAGAGAGATAAACATATAAATGTGTATGTTTAACTTGTTAGTCTTAAACATACCATAAATACAGAAAGATGCATATAGCAAAAATAAAGCTAATGAAGTCTTTTAAGATGAAGATGCTTGTATCTCTTTCCCATGATCATGCACAGAACCTTCTAGCCACATCTTGTGCCCATTTCGAAATAACACTCCTCTCTCACCCAAGAGTAACCACCATGCTGAGCTTAACAGTAGTCACTTATTTTTACTTTTCTTTATAGTGTTATTACCGAAGTGTACATTCCTAAGAATAAAGTTTAGTTTTTACTACTTTTTGTTTGTTTATACCTGAAAAGTCAGTAAGCATCCACATGAGATATACATACACAAGGCGTATACACATATACGTATGTATACACATATATGTATATATTAAGTTTGGCAATTAAGTTTGCTAACTTGCCACCATGTGCTTACATTGGCAGCACTGTACCAGCAACTCAGTAAGGTTTCATAACCTTAGTATGGCAGTGTCTCACAGCTGTGTTCATGTCAACATGTGGCAGTATCTTGCTGAGGGGCTACATTATTGTTGTTGCGTGTTTTTGTGCACCGTGGTGAGAATGTCAGAGCTTGAATTAGAGCAACAAACAACATTAAACTTCTTGTTAGCTTCGGCAAGACTGAAAGTGGAATCAGGGACATGTTAGTTCAAGTTTATGGGGATAATGCTGTGAAGAAAACAGCAGTGCACAAATGGATCAAACATTTTTCTGGGAGAGAAATCATCACTGATGAAGAGATGTCACGATAGCGGATAATGAGCAGAGCTGCAAAAAACATTGCAAAAATTCATTAAGTTGTGCATCAAAATGGTCAGCTGACTGTCAGAAGCATAGAAAACCAAGTAAGCATTGATAGAGAAACAGTTAGAAAAAACTGAAAATCTTGGCATGAGAAAGCTGTATGCAAAACGGTCCCAAAGAAGCTCACTGATGAACAAGAGCAAAGGAGAGTTGAAGTTTCACACCACATTTTGGATAGACAAGATAATGTTCTGGGCCGTGTTGTCACTCGTGATGAAACATGGGTGTACAATATGACTCTGAAACAAAGCAGAAAAGTGCACAATTCTCTACGGCCAAAAATGTTCTGTCAGTCCAAATCAAGAGTCAAAATGATGTTACTAGCCTTTTCTGATATCAGAGGGATTGTTCATTATGTATTGGTAATAATTGAACAAGCAGTTTTAACCACGTTTACTATCTGGAAGTGCTGAAAAAGCTGCATGGAAAAGTTAGACAAAAATGACCTGAACTTTTCACCAACAACTCATGGCTCTTGCAACACAACTATGCACTGGCTCACATGGCACAGTTTGTGAGAGAGCTGTTAGCCAGTAAACAAACAACTGTACTGTAACATCCTACCTACTCACTTGATACAGCTTCTAGTGACTTTTTTCTTTACCCAAAATAAAGGAAATATTGAGAAGACATTTTGATGACATTCAGGACATCAAATGTAATATGATGACAGCTCTAATGGCCATTCCAGAAAAAGAATTCTAAAGCAGCTTTGAAGGATGGACTAGGAGGTGGTGTCAGTGCATAGCTTCCCCAGGGCAGTACTTTGACAGTGATGGTAGTGATGTTTGGAAACTCTGGTAGCATGGTGGCTTAAATACCATGTCTGCTAACCAAGAGGTTAGCCGTTCAAATCCACCAGGTGCTCCTTGGAAACTATGGAGCAGTTCTACTCTGTCCTACAGGGTTGCTATGAGTCAGAATTGACTCAATAGTACTGGGTTTGTTTTTTGATTTTATAGTGATATTCAGCAATGAAGCATGTAGCACTTTTTCTAAGATGAGTTCACAGATTTAATTGGCAGAATTCATATATCCATAGATCTACGTACATAAGCCTTAAGGCATTTAGAATGAAATAAAATCTGTCTCCTTCTCATTGAGTCAGTGTACTGGATCTTTTCATGACCTTTGTGGGGTAAACAATGGGAAGGCATAAATTAACAGAATGCCTAAAATAGGTAAAACTGCATAGGGGAATTACATGTAAGCACCAGAGAACAATTTTCCAAAATAAGTGCTAGCCCACACCTACTCATGTATACCTAGCATCACTCTGCTGTATATGTCATCTAGGAAATATTCTCTACCAGTTCCCATTATCTTTAGCAGAGAGGTCAAGAGGAGTGGATGCTTGTCATTCTGCCCAGCACAGATGATCTTGAGAAACCCCCATGGTGTGTTTGGGCTGACTTGTCTTACTCCCAAGACCCTGTTGTCAAATATTCACAGATTTTTGCTGACATTATTAGACATGCTCTGTATGTATATGTGTGTTTATCTGCAGTGCACATGTAGATAATCTGTCCCACAAACTGTCAGGTAGCCATTAGACTGCTAGGAATGAGTGTATATATCCAGTGCATCCACCATTCTATGGGTGGTGTGTTCTCTTTGATGGAAGTAGACATAAGAGACACATGCTGTTGACAAAGGTAAAGCCAGTATTATTATTTATAGGAAGTAAAGAATAGCAACAGATTTGCTTACCCTTCCCTAAATTACTCAAGTCTATTCTTACATCACTGTGCCAGGGTGCCATGGTTCATGTCAGATGCCTCGTCACTGCCTCCAGCTACCATGAGACTTCTCCTCTCCCCCTGAGCCTTACTGGGCCTTGTCTCACCCTTGCACAGGATCTGTTGAGTCCTTGCTGCTATTCCTTTCTAGGCCCCTCCTACCTGCTGATGTACAACTCTCATACTGGTCATCTGAGCAAGGCCCTGGAAGCATTGAATCACGCCCAAGGTGAAGACAAAGACCAAGCCTAAAACTGTAATGTGCAAATTCCAGCTGGCTCCAATGTGGGAACATGGGAAGATGGTTTATTCACCTTCCTCCAAACAAAATAGCTCCAAGTTCCTTTCAAGAGTCAAAAGTTGTATCTAAATGTTTCCGGATATTACTAGTGGTTAAGTTTGTTACCTACCTTCTTGTTTCTCAGTCCTTGTACCAGGATCTCAGTTTGCTTAGCATGGAGAAGGCAAAGCTGAAGCAAAACTTAAATCAAGGGTGTTGAGTGGAAGAACAAGATAAAAACAGCATTCTGAGCTGATAAAATGTAGGGTAGAGGCTAAACTCCACTGCTAAATAGCTGTATATCACTGCTGTTTTTAGTTGCCTTGACATCATCACCAATTCATGGTGATCTCATGCACAACACAATAAAACTGTGCATGATTCTGCACCAGTTTTACAACTGTTGGCATATTTGAGAGCATTGTCTTGACCACTGTGTGTTGTGAGGGCTTATAACCTGGGGTCTTTAACTACTGTATTGAGCAATGTTCTGTTGTAAATGAATACGGTTTAATTGGCTGATTTTTGGAAGTAGATTGACAGGCCTTTGTTCCTAGTTTGTCTTAGTTTGGAAGTTCCACAGGAAGATGTCCAACCTTCTGGTGTCTGAAATACTGGCATAGCTTCCAGCATATTGTAGCAATACTAAAACCACGAAAGTACTAGAAACTGACAGATGGATACCTCTTTAACCACAGGCAAGTTACTCAGTGTCTCAGATTCTCCATATAATGAGAGTGTGAGCTTCTTCTTGTTGTGAAGATAAATGTGAGAGCTCTTCATAATCTTTGTAGTGTTATGTAAGTATCGCAAGTACACATGGAAGGAGACGTGAAGTCAGCAAGGAAAGGTGGAGGTTGTCCTCACAGCCAGCTGCTTCTGGCTCTCCGCAGACCTTGCAAGGAGCACCTGGGAACTCCAGGAGCAATCAAAGACGCCATTCAGGAGCAGTGGTCAGGGAAACATGGGAGAAGAAACTAGAAATAAAAAATTGAGAGAGAAGCAAAATGGAGAAGAGCCATTTTGCCGAAAGGATGCATCACTTACAGAAGGAAACTGAAGGACATAAATGATACAGCAATATTTAAGCTTGGGTGGCTAGCTAAAAGGTCAGAGTTCACGTGCACCCAAAGGTGGCTGGAAGAAAGGCCTGGAGATTTATTTCCCAAAACATTAACCATTGAAAATGCTATAGAGCACAGTTCGACTGTACTATATGTGGGGTCATTATGAGTTTCTTAGCCAAGGAAAAGCATGTTCGATGACATGTTTTCAGCCCAAAATGGGGATTTTAGCAAACAGGCATACAGCAAAACTATCTGAATAAGTCAGATAAAGCTTGTTCTTGTCTGGAATGACAGACATTTAGAGGTTTTGTCTAACCTGTTATGTTTCCTTCATTTTACTTTGGACACAAAACAAATGGTGCAATGAACTGCTGACAGTTTTCTTAAAGTGTTGTTTCTGGTGGGTCCAAATAGAGTAGCTTTTACAACTCATGCCAGCTTCATTGTAATTGATTCTGGATAACTTGCAACATGTTCAAGGGTAAGCTCATTTGATGGAGATTTTTCCATAACCTGGATGCCTCTGCAGGACAAACATTGTGACTCAGTTTCCATATCCAGGGAAGGATGGAGAACATGTGGGGTTCTCCAAAGGTGCTCCACGAATGAGCCTCAGGGAAAACCTTTCCAGTGGTTACTGGGGTGGGAACATTGCCGTTGAGCAGGGCCAAACAAAATTCCTAGAGCTGGTTACGCTTCTTAATATTCTGTTCCTTAAAAACCATATATAAATAACAGATACAGATTTCAAAAAATCACATTTTACAATGTAATATTCAAGCTGTCTAACATGTGCAAAGGATCCTGTGAGGGTAACTTCTTCTTCCCCAGTGATACTAATTCTGTAACTCCTTGCTAACCACTGACTGGTCAGTAATATGTACTTAGGTTACCTGAGTTAGGGCCATCACCTGGACCATGGGGCTATTAATGGTCTTTTCCTCACAAGATACTGTAACGGCTTCGTGACTTAAGGGCACGTTCCTGGGGCTAATTGTAAGTTAGCTTTGGTCAACATGATAGACTGGGGGCAGTTTTTCTGACTCCATGAAACTCTATATTCTATTCATCTACTCTCTCCGTCCTTGGAGTCTCTGGATGGAGCAAATAGTTAAGTACTCAGTTACTAACCAAAATGCTGGAGTTTCAAGTCTACCCAAGCATACCTTGTAAGAAAGAGCTGTGGATCCACTTTTGAAAAGTCACCACTGAAAACCCTGTGGAGCACAGTTGCACCCTGTGACATTTGGGGCTGCCATGAGTCAGAATTCACTTGACAGCAATTGGTTAACTTGTTTGGGTTGTTTTGTTTTTTTCTCTATCCTTGCCCTGGTTCTGGGATTGGTCCAGACCACACATGTGGAGGAAAAGTCTTGCTGAGTAACAGTTTCTGTCTCTTGACAAGCCTAGCCATTTGTCCACACTTCAGCCCCTAGAAAAGTGACTAAAAATAATGTGTTCTTTGCCCAAGGCTACAGCCAGGGTGCCCCTTCACAGCAGCATTACAAGGGGCCTTTAAAACATGACATTCACTACAGGGTATATTTGTAAACAACTTGAAGCTGACTTAAGCAGGCAAGGCATTTTAAAATGTTACTGGGACACATTTATCGCAGGAAGTACTTGATAATCAGATGAGATGACGTCACAAGGTTCATGAGCGACTGCAAGGAAAGGAGCTCCCTGAGACTCCCACCATCTGCCCCAGAGCTATATTGCCTTCCACACCCTGCTAGAATGACTCAGTCAGGACCTGCTTCTTCATGGCACTCTGTCCTCTGAGACAAACTCCATGAGGAGTGTTCTCACCAATATGACTGTGGGCACATGTTTACCTTTGGCTGTAGTGTTGTAGTGGAAGGGAGGAACTAGCATATTGAGTTTCTGGTGTTGCTGTGGGGAGATGGTGCTGAGTTTTTTGCAAGATGGACATGAAGAGCACATGTGGTGTGGCTACAAAGCAGCATATGGCCTCTCCTGATGTGCTGGCCTTCCTGGGTCTTGGCTCATTTTGACACCAAGTTCCCCTCACCACAGGCAGAGAAGTCAGCGACTGTTCAGGGACATGATGAGCTAATTCTTAGCCCTCTGGGATTGTAGGCCACAAGTGGCAAGTTGTTCTTATATTGTAAACAGCTGTATGAAGTCCAGGTTCCCAACGGAATCTTGTGGACTGAAGCCTGCTGATCTGGTTCTGCCAATTTCCTGTGCTGACACGCCTTTGCACTTGGTGGTTTTCTTTGTTTCCAGTGCAAGACAGTGCAGTTGCCTAGCCAGCATTTCTGCTCTCAAGCAACAATGTGACAAATCTCTTCCTACCTGGAAAGGGAATTTTAAATCCTTATTTTCCCGTTGTGTAGTACAAATAGTTATTGATTTCAGCAGACAGCCAAAAGATTGCAGGTTTGAGTTCACCCAAAGGCTCCTGGGGAAAAGGCCTGGTGATCTAGTTCTGAAAAATCAACTATTGAAAACCCTGTAGAGCACAGTTCTACTCTGACATACATTGAATTGCCATGAGTTACCATTGCCTCAGTGGGAAGTGGTAACTGGAACTGCCCCCATATTCCTGCTAGGGGAGTCAAATTTCACCAATAATACACCCAATCCATTATTCCATATCAGCTAGGGCTCTTGAAAGTAAGTGACAGAAACTCTGACAGTACCACGTACTATCCCTGAACCATCATTGTGGCCAATGAGACAGAAGCACTTGTGTGACATTTCAGCCATGTTACCTCTTTCTGGCCCAGGTGGGCTCACAACATTGACTTGTCCTCCATGAGGTCTATATGGAGTGTGGAAGGGGTGAGCTTCCAAAGAGCAGTGACCTTCTGTTTTTAGAAAAAGAGTAGGACAGACAGACAAGCAGGCAGACAGACAGACACATATTTTTCTTATCCCGTTTCCTGAGCTTAGTTGAAAGCATGGGCTCAGTGACAGAGTTCACTGATTCTGAAGCCCAGTGAAACTGCCACTGAGGGCATGGCATGGTGCTAACAGCTCAGTAACCCCACAAGGCTGGGGTATGTTGGCTATGATGGAAAGAGGTGGCAACTTGTTTCTAGGAAACAAGAAACAGAGTCTTGAGAAGAAATAGATTTTTGTCTGCTTTTGTCTCAGATCACACAAGTGGCAGTAACTGCTGGAAGTTAAAACTGGGAGCACATGAAAGGAAAGGGGCTAGCCATGCAGTCAGGGGCTCCTGGTGTGAATATGATTCAAAGCAACCAGATCCATGTGGCTCTGTTTTCTGAAAGGGAATTTTTGTAGCTTCAGGTCGCTAGACACAACCTTGAGACAAGGATTCAAATGTAAACAGTTCGTTCAGTAAGGTTGTATGCAGTTCTGTGGTAGAATTCTGCTGTTCTAGTTAATGGACCTCATGCATAGACACCAATGTCTATCAGTAGAGGCTTTCATGTTGCTATGATCCAAAACAGGTTTCAGCTGAGCTTCCAGAGTAAGATGGACTAGAAAGCCCTGGAAACCACTGCTGAAACTCAGCCATTGAAAACCCTGTGGGTCACGACAGTACCATCGGCAACCTGAAATGGCGCAGAATCAGGCAGTGTTTTGTTCCAATGTACATGGGGTCACCGTGAGTTCAGGGACCGACTTGATGGCAACTAACAACAGCGAGAAGTTTGTTTAGATGTTGAATCCTGGATGCTCAGGAAGAAAGTGAAGAAGAAAGCAAGAGAAGGAAAGAAAGCAAGGATCTGGCTTAAATTTATAGAATTTTGTGAGTAGGTTGGTAATAATCAAAGCTCATGACTTTCCACTTGTTTTACCACATTTTCCTATGAGCTGTGCTCTTGAAGTTATTAACATCCAGTATGGTAGTTACAAAAACTCTGGTAGCGTAGTGGTTATCTTCTATGTCTGCTAACCCAAAAGTTGGCAGTCCTAGTCCACCAGGCCCACCTTGGAAATCTTATAGAGCATTCTACTGTGTCCTATATGCTTGCAATGAGTCAGAATTGACTCAATAGTGGTCAGGTTTTCAATTATTTATTTATTTTTGCGGTGCTTATGCTTGACAATGGCTTGCTATTGCTTGCTCATTTCTTTCCACAATTAAAGCATGTCACTGGCTTTATATCCTCCAGGGTGGGCTGACCAAGAGAACCGGCAAATGCTACAAATCCGGTCTTCTGTTTCATTCTGGGGATCCAGTTGTTACACCTTTCTCAGCATAGCACTGATAGGAAGCCAACAGAATGCATTCGGCTGAGCAAGTAACCTACTAGGAAACCCAGTAGAACATATGCCTCAGAGTCATTTCAAAGAAGGGACATACCAGCTGGATATTTAGGAATCAACTCCCTAGCACTATGGGCCTTTTCATACGTGGGCCAAGCAGGCTCCAGCATCCAAAGAAAGTTCTCAGACAATAAAATTTGTGTGGAGAGGGCAGGGTGCCAGCAGCTTATGATGAAGGGATGTTCTCCATTGTGGTCTTCATCTGTCAATACTCATTTTCATCCTTTCTGCATTCATTCTGGGACCTGACTCCATGACAAAGTGCCGTCTGCTTACTCACAGCGTGACCCAGCTAAAAATTCCATGTCCTGATAGGTGTGAATCTGTCAAATCCCTCGCACTAACTCCAGCAGAATCTTTCCTCAAGAGAAAAGGCTGCACAGGTAGGACAGAGAGAACTAAGCTCCACATTCCAAAATGTTTTATAGATCACAGTAGACTTGGGCACAAAGAAGCCAACTATTTCCTAGCTCACATTCCTTTTATGTTAAAGGGATTTACAGCTCCAGTATTTGGGCTGTGGGCACACTGGCATTGTTAGAAGAAAGCAGGCAGTTAAATGAAATGAAGCCTGCACAGACCCAAAAAAAAAAGTGGCTCTCCTAAGTGCTACTAGAACTTAAAGTCCCCATTTTGCCTCTTCTCAGGTTGTTATCAGGACCAGCAGAGACACAGCCATTAACCCAATCTGAAAACAGACTCATTCTTCAGTGATCAAGTATGCTATCTTTGAGTATATTTCTCTCTCCATGAAAAATACAAATTCAAGACAATTTTATGACTAATCTGTGCCTTTTCTTAAAACCTCTCAAGTGTATTATGCTGCCAAACTTATTCTAAAGACAACTTTTTCTTTCTATAATGAAATACAGTATTCTGGGAGGAAATAAAAGACTGAAGTGGCAGAGTGAGGAAGACCATAACTTGGGCTGGGTTTCAGTATAACCACAGGGAGCATCTAGAGAAAATACAGCTTTTGTGTAGATTAGCATGAGCAAGTGATTCAAATTCCTTATGTTTCAGGGTTGGCTCCTGGTTCACTAAGCAATCAAGTGAGTGAGATAGGAAAATTATCCATGTGGTAAACACTCAAGACTCTGCTCTGAGAAACTTGTTATAACTATAATTAGATGGAAGAACCCAGACAAACCTGAACTTCATAACATGCTCCCTGAGCAGACACCCATGCCAGAGTGTCAACTGGTAAGAATTTGACCTTCTGTTGAGTTCACACACACTCATCCACCACAGACAAAATAATCATTATTACAACAACAACAACAGAGTCTGTACCTGCTAGGTTCTCTCTCATTATTGAATCATTAATGCTAACATCCCCTCAGCAAGAGGTGGTGGTAAAATCCTTCACAGCCACTTTGTAGATGGAAAACAGCCACGCAGAGGTCTCTGAACAGAACACAGTTGATTGCATTAGTGTGATTAAAAATTGGGAATGATAGAAAAGAGCGGGGCAAGATGGCAGAATAGACATAAGTCTCCTCAATTATCTCTGAGAACTAAGGTCTAGAATGATAACTGAATGGAGCAGTAGACATCCAAGGAGCCATAGGACCTGACATAGTATTGTCAGATTTGACTAGGCACCAGTAACAGGCTAAACTATCCCACTCAAAGACAAGTCAGCAGTTACCGACCTCCACTTCTGCTGACTCACTATATCAGAGAACTGCAGGTACTGATGCCTTCTCTGTTACCTGGGAGATGGGGACTGTGCAGAAGCTGACAAGTATGCCAAACTGTGGCACTTAAATAAACAATGTAGAGTGCAGCAGAGAGACAGTCTGTGGGATAGTCACATATTTAGAGCCTGGCTAATGGCTGACAACACCACTGTCCTTCCATCCTAGACTGCTGTTCCACAGCAAGAAGGGCAGCTTGGGTGGAATTCCATCTTGGTTGGCTGGGAGGTGGAATCACTCAGCCAGGGGCCTTAGCTGTGGCTGATTCTCAAGAGGAGCAGTAGCTCACCTGGAAAGTGCTTATCCAGCAGAAGAGTGGTATTTGAGACCATTTGTGTTGAGATTCATGGGTGAGGCCTGACAGAAGATGACTGGAAGACCCTAACCTCTGCCTACCTTATACAACCTCGGAACATCTAAGGATGGCCTATGAGATACTTTCATTGTTAGCTGGAAGGTATGGCCTGCCAAACCAGAGTGTCTGACCATTTTCAGCAGCAGTTGTATAGCTCCCTGCTTAGAAGTAAACTACCCTTTGAATAAGACCTGGAGATCTGACTGCTGAGGGGCCTGGCACCTCCTCCTCCACCTTCACTGATCCACAACATAGTGTCAGCCAATGGCCCCCCAGTTACTCCCTAAGTAGGAGAATGTCTTTGCCAGACACCCCAGAGTCTAACTGGGGTCAGTTACCAGAATACATAGAGATGGCTAGTGACAAACTCCACTCTTAGAACTACCTCTCAGCTCCTGTTCAGGTAACACCAGAGAAATCAAACAGCTTCTAGATAGCATGGCATGCAGACAATGGACTATAGCTAACCATTTAAAGAAGCAGTCCACCATAGCTCCAGCAAACAAACAAAACAAAGAATCAGAAACTTCCCAGATGAGGAGGCCTTTCTGAAACTATCAGAGGTCAAGTACAAAAGAGTTATATAGATAGTCCTCCTAGAGATTAAACAAAATGCAACAAAACAAAATGAAAAATTAAGTAAGCCATTTGAACTTATGGAGCATCAATGATCAATACAACAGATCAGTAACAAAATTACAGAATTAGACAATTCAATCCAAAGTCAAAAGAACAGAATTGAGCAGATGAAAGTCAGACTTACTGATCTTGAGGATAGAGCATCTGACATCAGCATTTATGAGAAGAAATCAGAGAAAGGAAATAAGAAAAATGAAGAATCACTAAGAAATATATGGGACTCTATTTAGAGGAAAACTATATGAATACTTAGAATTGCTAAATAAGGAGAAATACATAGAAATAGAGAGAGCATTGCTGTAGAATTGCTGACAGAAAACATCCCTGAAATTATGAATGAGAACATAGATATCCAAGATATGTATTGAATGCCACAAAAACTAGACCCCCAAAAGAAAGACACCAAGACTTTCTTATAATTATAATTAAGCTTAATAGAATGAAACACAAAGAGAGGCATTTAAGGGCAGGGCAGCTGAAAGCAAGGCTAACATTCAGAGGAAAATCCTGTAGGCTTTCTTCTAACTTCTCTGCAGAAACAATGCTGGCAAGAAAGTAATGGGATGACACATTCAAAGTCCTGTTGGAGAAAAACTTTCAACCAAGAATTATATATCATGCAAAAATTGTCTCTGAAATATGACAGTGAAATTCAGACATTCACAGATAAACAGAAGCTAAGAGACTCTCTAAAAACCAAACCAAAACTACAAAAAATACAGAAAGAAGCTCCTTGCTTACATAACAAAAACATTGAGTGTATACTTAAGGAGACAATGTAGGACACAATATCCAGAATCCTGCTTACTTAGGGAAGTCAATAAGCTCAATCGAAACTGCATTATTAAAAGAAGGAAACCAATGACAATAACATGAAAACCGTGACATCATCACAATAAAGAGGGCTATATTACAGTAGGTATAATACTTTCATATGGAGAAGAAATTATAAAAGATATGCATAAGTTGAAGTCTGGTTTAACTTAGAATAGTAAGGGGGATTATAGGGGTAGCCACAGAGCAAAATTACAATGTGACATACCAAAACAAGAAGCATAATACAGGAGTCTCAACAAACACAAAACCAACATTGAAAAAGATGACAACTCAACTCACAAAGAAGAATGACCCAGAACAGATTTAACAAAAACATAGAATAGGTCAACAACACAAAAATAAATACATCAAAACAATAGCACTAAACACACACCTATCAATAATTACACTGAATGTAAATGGACTGAATGTTTCAATAAAGAGATAACAAGTGACATCATGGATCAAAAGACACAATCCGTCTATATGTTGCTTATGAGAAACACAACTAAGTCTCAAAGATGTGAACAAACATAAAATCAAAGGATGGAAAAATATATACCAAGCCAACAGCATACAAAGAAGAGCAAGATTGGGAAAACTCATCTCAGATAAAATATACTTTAATGTAAGATATACCATTGTGGACAAGGACAGCCTCTATTTATTGCTAAAAGCTTCAGTACATAAGCAGGACATAACCGCTTTAAATATTTATGCACCCAATACCAGAGCATTTAAATACATTGAGCAAACATTGACAACTTTGAAAAATTAGATAGATCACACCACAATAATAGTTGGAGACTTCAACACTCCACTTTCAGTAATGGACAGATCATCCAGAAAAAAGCTCAGTAAGATACAGAAGATCTTATCACAACAAGCAACCAAATAGACCTTATCAACACATACAGAACTTTTTACCCATCAACAAATAAGTACACCTTATTCTCCAATGCACATGGAACATTTTCTAGAATAGACCATGAGTTAGGCCATAAAGCAAGTCTCAACAAAATCCAAACCACTGAATTATTGCAAACCATCTCTTGGACCATGAAGCTATAAAAACTGAAATCAATAACAGAAAAAGCTTAGGAAGAAATTCAAACTCACAGAAACTGAACACCTTTCTCAAAAATCTATAGGTTATAGAAGAAATCAAGGATGAAATAAAGAAATCTATGGAATCAAGTGAGGATGAAGCCACATCCTACCAGAACCTACGTGATACAATAAAAGTGGTGCTTGGAAGTCAGTTTATCTCTATAAATGCGCACATTGGGAATGAACAAAGGGCCCACACCAAAGAATTAACCCTACAGTTTGAACAAGTAGAAAGAGAGCAACATAGGAACCCCTCATACAACAGAAGAAAACAGATAATAAAGACTAGAGCAGAACTAAATGAATTACAGAATAGAAGAACAATTGAAAAAATTAACAAAACCAAAAATTGTTTTTTTTAAACAATCAACAAAGTTGATAAACCATTGGCTAAATTTATTAAAGAAAAACAGGAGAGGAAACAGATAACCTGAATAAGAAATGTGACAGAAGATGTCACAATAGACCCAAGTGAAATCAAATGTACCATAACAGAATACTATGAAAGACTGTACTCCAAGAGATTTTAAAACCTAGAGGAAATAGAGAAATATCTAGATTTATATCACCTACCAAAATTATCACAAGGAAAATCAGAACTACTTAATATACACATCACAAAGGAAGAGATTGAAAATATCGAAAAACTACCAACCAAAAAAAGCTCTGGCCTGGATGGCTTCACTGTGGAATTCTACAAAACTTTTAGAGAAGAGTTAAATCCAACACTACTGAGGCTATTTCACAACATACAAAGGGATGGAGTACTCCCAAATTCATTCTATGAAGCTAGGTTAACCCTAATACCAAAAGCAGGGAAAGATCCCACAAAGAAAGAAAATTGCAGGCCAATGTCACTCATGAACTTAGAGGCAAAAACCTTCCACAAAATCCTAGCCAATAGAATTCAACAGCATATCACAAAAATAATTCACCATAACCAAATTGGATTCATACCAGGGATGTAAGGATGGTTCAACATCAGAAAAACAATTAATGTGATCAATCACATAAATAGCACAAAGGGAAAGAATCATCTGATTTTGTCAACTGATACAAAAAAGGCATTTGACAAAGTCCAACCTTCATTCATGCTAAAAACTATCAGCTAAATAGACGTAGAGGAGAAATTCCTCAGTGTAAAAAAGGGCATCTATGCAAAGCCAACCACCTACATCATCCTGAATAGAGACAGACTGAAAGAATTCCCTTTGAGAACTAGAACTAGACAAGGATGTCCACTCTCACCACTTCTATTCATCATGGTGCTAGGGGTTCTAACTATAGCAATAAGACAAGACAAAGAAATAAAGGACGTCTGAATCAGCAAACAGGAAGCAAAACTCTCCCTATTCACAGATGACATGACTGTGTATACAGAAAATCCTAAAGAACTCATAACTAAGCTACTGAAACTAATAGAGGACTTCAGCAAAGTATCAGGATATAAGATAAACATAAGTAAATCAGTAGGATTCCTTTACACCAACAAAGAGATCATCAAAGAAGAGATCACCAAATCAATACCATTTATTATAGCCCCTAAGAGGACAAAATACCTAGGAATAAGTCTAAGTAGAGAAATAAGAGACCTATACAGAGAGGACGATGAGACCTTAATGCAAGAAACCAAAAGAGACCTACATAAATGGAGAAACCCACCCTGTTCATGGGTAGGAAGAATTAACATTATGAAAATGTTTATTTTACACAAAGTGATCTAGATGTACAATGCAATCCCAACACAAATTGCAGTGTAATTTTTTAATGAGACAGAGAAACAGATCACCAAATTTATTTGGAAAGAGAAGAGACCCGGGTTTAGTAAAGCATTACTAAAGAAGAGGAACACAACGGGAGTCCTCACACTACACGACCTTAGAGACTATTACACTGTCACAGTAGTCAAAACAGCCTGGCACTGGTACAAAAAGAGACACTGAGACCAATGGAGCAGTGTTGAGAGCCCAGAGATGCCACTATCCTCTTGTGAACAGCTGATATTCAACAAAGAATCTAAGATTGTAAACTGGGGTAATCACACAGTACTAGATCCTCCATTAGGGCAAGGGAAGGAAGGTGAGAACTTAAGAGAAATGGAGTCAGATGAGCTGATCTGGTGGCAAGCAGGTATCCTTCCTAACTCTAGAGAGGAGAGTGAGCCTAAGTGTGGTGGAGATCAGTGGTGCATGTCTGAGCAGAGTGATAAAATCAGGCCCAGTGCCTACTGGGCCCCAGGAAACTGGAGTTTATTGCCTGAGCTGCCTATTTTACCAATACTTCAGGCCCAGAATTTTGGAAGTCATCTCTGCCTTCCTATGAAAGGGCATTTCAGGAGGCATCTGATGAGCCAAATTTCAGAAATACATGTTTTCGGGGACCAGTGAGAGCTCCAGAGATACTCACGGGTGTCTCTTCTACATGGATAAGACTGAATTTCTTACTTTTCAGCTGAAGGGGTTTGACTTTAGTTTTCCATTGATTCAGAGCAGGAAAAGAATGCAACATTTCTTTCACTCGAGTGTGGTGGAGTGTGTTGGTTAGGATCATATTCAATTGCATGGAACAGAAAAGTCATATAACATCTTAAAGAAGATAGGAATTATTTTCACCTCACACAAAATAAGTTCAAGGAAGGCAGTCCTAGCATCCATCTAAAGTTCAGTATTGTCATTCTTACTGAAAGATTCTCATCCACAAGCTACCTAATCATTTAAGATAACCGGTACTACACAGCTATTGTGTCTGCATCTGGGCAGGAAAAACAGATAAAAGAACAGAAGGGGAGTGTGCCACCTGTCAGTTGCTTTTTTATGTTCTTCTTAGAAGCCATACTCATTGTCTGTTGCTTAAATCTCAGGGCCTGGAGTTCAGTTACAGAGACCACTCAGCAAAGGAGGCTGGGAAACTTAGATTTAGTAACTGGGCTCATTGTTATTCCATTGTTAATAAAAATGAAATAAGGTTTATGTGGCTAAGGAAGAAAAACAGCAGTGGTGTAGATGAGTAAACAATCATCCCTGAAACATAAAGTAAAATTAGTGAATAATATGAGTACTTACGCTTAACGTTATGTGTACAATTTCTCAGATACCCTAGAGTTTACTGACCTCAGATTAAAAACCCTTGGGGTATTGATTTCTAGTTCTTCATTACCATAGTTGTATTTTTATTTTAAAATTTCTTAAAATTAAGGTGGTATTATGAAAAAGCATTATGAAACTTATTCAACTATTGACAGGAGAAATTGTTTGAACCAACCCCTCAAAATATCTCTAGTACTCTCTGGTTCCTTCAAATAAATGGAGTTGTAATGTAATCAGCACAAAGCCAGTTGTAGACGCAAGAGCAAGATACATTTTGTACCAAATGAATGAAAGAAAATTGCTTCCATCCCTAACATTGCTTGAAGGGGCGTATAAATCAGGATAGGGATAATGTTTTAATCTACAAATAGATTAAGAGAAAGCAAAAGAAGAGAAGTTTTGCTAAAACATTTGGGTGAGATTTCAAAGAAGACAAAGGGAGAATAAAAGTATCAGAGGGTGATTTTCCCCCAGGTGAATTTTCAGAGATGAAGCTAATTCAGCTTCTAGAGAGGCAAGCAAAGAGAAGTAGAAACTCACACTTTGTATCACTATGAGGGAAGGGGGGAGGAGGGAGTGGTTGGGACAGCCTCAGAGGCATAGTGCTCTCTGTGAGCTCTAGGTGGTGGTAGGACCTGCCAGGAAGTCTCCATTGCTCTATTGAAACGAGCAGGAGAATGGAAAAGCTACAATCTTTTCCCACAAACAGAAAGGAAAAATTGAGGTGTTTGTATCTGATCAAATTTCTGTGGCCAGTTATCTTAATTACCTAGGGGCTAGTGTAACCAAAATACAAGTGGGTTATCACTTTAAAAAACAGAAAGTTACTTTCTCAGAATTCTGTAGGCTCTAAGCTCAAATTCAAGGCATGAGTCCAGTGAGGAGGAACTTATTTATCTGCTACAGCTTCTAGTAGCTGCTGGCATGGCAGTCCTTACAGATGTATCTCTCTCTGTAGTCTGTCTTCCTCCTCTCCTATGTATTTTTCTGTGTCCTTTCTGCTCTTAATATAGCTCAGACATAATTAGATTTAGAAGCTACCTATTTTAGTCCTCTAGTGCTGCTATAACAGAAATGACACAAGTGGATGGCTTTAAAAAGAGAAATTTATTTTCTCACAGAAAGTTAAGTGAAAGCCCAAGTTCCACATATCAGTTCCAGGGTAAGTCTTTATCTGCTGGCTCTGAAGGAAGGCCCTTGTTGTCAGTCTTCTTTTGGACTGGGAGTTTCTGAGGCACAGGGACCCTGAGTCCAAAGAATATGCTCTGCTCCTGATGCTTGGTTTTTGGTAGTATGAGGTCTGTAACTCTCCGCTTGTTTCCTTTTCCTTTATATTCCAAGAGGTTACCTCAAGGCACAGTACAATCTTACATAGTAAGCCCTGCATACTAACTCAGTTGCAGCCCTTCCTCCCTCATTAACATCATAGAAGCAGAGTTTACAGCATATAGGAAAATCACATAATACTAGTAATCACGGCCTAATCAAATTGTTACATACATTTTTGGGAGGACACAGTTTCATTCATGAAACCATCCAACTTGGCTATGATCCAACTAACATAGAAAAGAAAACCCTACTTCCAAATAGTATTATGTATATCGGTCTAGGCCTTAGGATTCTAACACATATTTTTTTGAGGGACACAATTTCATCCATAACAGCAATACATGTTCTTTCCATGAATTTTCTGACAACTCTTTTACCTTTGAAAATTCCCAGACAGCCTTAAACATCCCTGTAAAAGTAGCCTCATGAAACAGGCAGAGTAAAATAAGTAGCAACATCTTGAACATAACCTGCACCATTTTGTTTCTTAATTCTGTCTCCTAGCATAAGTCCAATGTTTCCCTTAGTTTGTCTCAAGGTTAAGGACTAATCCATGCTCTCGTTAGGACTGTGGAAAACAGGTGATAATAATCTAAAACAAAAACAAAAACAAAGAAATTTGCCTTGTGACCGGGAACTTCTGTGATGGCCAGACCACCACCAGGCCCCAAATGCCAATTAAGAATTCAATGCATCTGAGACATAACTACAGTGACCACCCAAAGAAGAGTTAACATCTTACAAGGACTCATAAAACCTTACCGCTTATTCTATAAAACCTTCCGCTAGTCTCCATTTTAGGGAGATAGACTTCAGAGGAATCTAGCTCCTCCGTCTCTTTGTATACCAGTAAATAATAAAACCTCTTGCTTCTCTTCTCACTCCTGTCTCAAATATTGCCTATTTGTAGCAGGTGGCACAAACTCCAATTAGCTTTGCTGGTTTGCGGGAACATTCATACAAGGAATAACAATAGGTGGGGATTCTCTACTTTATATTTGGAGTCCACACAGGGTATTTTCCCCCCCTGTCCCCCTCCCCATCGTCATGAGAGAAGTGGGCTTATTGGCTGAAAGCCCTTTATGGGAAGGTGAGATTTCTTCCCATACCAAACACAAGTGGGTGACATATGGTAGGCAGAGTGAAATGTGGGAGCTTCATCATGGAGACACACCATGTGCTATCACCCTATTTACTGATTTACCTCAAAATATTCATCTCTTTGCTTGGTCAAGAGAGTTTTTTTTTTTTTTTTTTACTTGAAAGTGTGTCTTTGGGATCCATCATCCTTGTTGCATTAGTTTATTTTGTCTTACTATTGAGATGAATGCTTGTCTACTTCCATGGAGTCATTTTATTTTTGTCACCACAAAACAGGAAATAGGAATAAATGGTGATATCAAGATTAAACAGGAACAGCTGAAAGAAGGACCAACTTCAGTTTAAACTATGTCTTAAAAAAATACTCATGAAGATAGGGTAGGAGAAGACTCCCTGTACCAGGTCCAACCGCTCCTAGTATTTGCCCAATCCAGAGTTGAATGGCAAATGGAGGCCCTCATACAACAAGTCTAAACATCTGAAAGCTTACCTACTGCTAAGTTAAATATGTTCTATTGTTGCATATTGCTATGATGTTGGAAACTATGTCACCTTTATTTCACACACCAGCAAGGTCACACCTGGTGAACTGATTTCAGGAAAGCTTCTAGACTTAAGATATACTAGGAAGAAAAGTCTGATAATCTACATCTGAAAATCAGTCCATGAAAACCTTGTTTTATCAGGTTATACTAATCTCTGGAGAAGGACATCATATTTGCAGGGCTATCAAAGCAAACAAATTCTCAATGAGACAACTGACACAGTGTCACCACAATGGGCAATGTGAAAGATCATGAAGATGGTGAAGGACTGGGCAGATTTTCATTCTGTTATACATGAGATTGTTACGAGTCAAATATGACTCAACAGCAACAATTTTTCCACCTTGACAAATACAAAATTCTTTGTAATGGTTTGAAAGTTCTTACATAAATATAGAATTTTCTGTATTCTTGGATGTGGAAGCATAAGAAGGCCCCAGCCCTGGGATACAGATCATGCCTATCTGGTTCTTCTGTGTCCTTTCTTTCTCTGTTAGCTCTGATCTGTTCCACAAGCACCTCATTTGCCTGTCTGTGTCTATGCAACATGCATATCTGAGCTCTGTCTACCCCTCACCAGCACTCCTTGATCATCTCTCAAGCACAGGAGCAGAGAATATGGCAGTGAGGTCCATTCTCAGGAAGATAATCTAAGAAAGAGGCCTAAGCAGAGGTTGGAAGCAAGCTGAAGTCCACTTATATAGGAAAAATAGTTTAGCAAATGGCTGTGATTTCATGATAGGGTTGTTTCCTTGGATCGGAGGATTCTTCATGGTATGGTGCCCATGGAAAAGATCCTTCTTACCAAAATCTAGGGGTGGTCCTGCCCTGAAAGATAGAATAATTGTAAGAAAATCTGTGAGCCCTAAATCTGTCTATGAGTGGTGGATCTTTGACAAAATATCACAGTCCATTAAATAGGGAAAAGACAGTTTCTTTAACGAATTATACTGGCATAACTGGATGTCTGCATCTAAAAAAAATGAAACAAGATTCACACTTTATACCATACACAAAAACTAACTCAAAATGGATCAAAGGAATAAATAAAAATCTAAAATGATGAAGATCACTGAGGAAAAAATAGGGACAACACTTGGGGCCCTAATGTATGGCATAAATAGTATACAAATTATAACTAACTGTGAACAAATGGAAGAAGAGAAATTGGAAAACTGGGAGCTTCTAAAAATTAAATACTTGGGCTTATCAAGAGTTCACCAAAAGAGTACAAAGAGAACCTAGAGATCAGGAAAAATTACTGGCTGTGACACAGCCAACAAAGGTCTAATCTCTAAAATCTGGAAAATATTTCCGATTTTCAATAACAAAAAACCAAATGATGCAGTGTAAAAATGGGTAAAAGATATGAACAGACAATTCACCAAAGAAGGTATTAAGGCAGTCAACAAACAGACAAGGAAGAGGTCTTCATCAGTAGCTGTTAAAGAAAGCAAATGAAAAATACAATGAGATACTGTATCACCCCAACAATACTGGCACTAATCCCGCCCCCAGGACAGAAATACCATATGATCTAGTAATCTGACTCCTAGGAATATATCCTAGAGAAATAAGAGCTGCTACATGAATATGTGCACTCATGTTCATTGAAGCACTGTTCACAAAGCAAAAAGATGGAAACAAAATAAATGCCCATAAATAGATGAGTAGATAAACAAATTATGCTACATATGCATAATGAAATTCTGTGTAATGATTTTGAACAATGATGAATCTGTGCAATATCTCACAACATGGATGAATCAGGGAGACCTTACTCTGAGTGAATTAAATCAGTCATGGAAGGATGCATATTGTATGAGATCACCGTTATAAGAACTCAGGAAAAGGTTTACACACAGAAAAAAAAATTATTTGCCCCATTCAGAGTAAAAGAAACCGAAACAACCAAAAATACAGGCAAATATTTGCCCAAAGGACTACATGAACCAGATTCCACTAGCCTGACCTCACAAGAACTAGATGGTGCCTCACTACTACCAAAGACTGCTCTGAGAAGGATCACAACAGTCAGACCGAGACAGAATGGGATAAAAGTGTTGAACAGAATTCAAATTCATGAAATAAGATCAGATTTACTGATCTGATAGAGACTAGATGAACTCCCAAGACTGTGGCCCCTGGACACTCTGGTAATTGAGAAGTGAAATCATTTCTGAAGCCAACTTTTCAGACAAAGATTAGACAGACTTACAGAACAAAATAATATCACACGAGAGGAATGTACTTCTTAGTTCAATCAAATATACCAGATCAAATCGACAACTTCTGTCTAAAACCAAAAGCAAGGTGATAAGGCAGGAAATGGCACTAATTGGACAAATGAACGAAGGGAACCCAGGATGGAAAGAGAGTATTGTCATTTTATGGAGTTTGCAATCAATGTTACAAAACAATGTATGCCTAAATTTGTGAATGAGAAATTAACTTCATCTATAAACTTTTGCCTAAAGCACAATAAATGTTTTCAAAAAGTCTATGAGTAGTTGCTTCACTTGTGTTTTACACAAAAACAAATTCAGTGCATTTATATGTATTAGCAAGTATTGCAGGGTACCAGAAAAGACTCCATAAATGTATTTTAGTTAGTTTTCCAAAGATAGATAATTCCAAGAAGGAAGAATGGACCTCCCAGGCACAATAATGTTAGAACAATCTGGCTAGAATAGGCATGATAGGAAAAATAATTGGAATTTAAAACCTAAGATAAAAAAGGAAGGTTGTAAGAGATTGCCTTGATTGCCTCAGAAGGGGAGTGTGTATGTATCCTGAAAAGGATAGAGAAATCTTCAAACATTCTTGAGGAAGGGAGAATCATGAATAGAAGGGAAGATGAATGTGACAGGTGTGAAGAAGACGGAGGGAGTGTGGTAGGTACTGGTGATGGAGTCAGGCTAATCTCTTAGCTCTCAGCTTTTGCAGGATTCATCAATTCCTGTAGTTTAGGAATCTGGATGCTACTATGGAAAGGCATGGTCTCTGTCTGCTGGTTATTCTCCACCACAACTATAAGAACCCTTAGAAAGGGCATAGCTAACTCTTATGATTTTTACAGCATTCATGAGAAGGTTTTCACAATGCAGACTGGCTCACCACACATCCAGTTTGATATCTATTCATCTGCTTTTACATTTGCTGTTGAGTTGGCTCTGATTCATGGTGACTCCATGTATAAGAGAACAAAACACTGTCTGGTCCAGTGTCATCTTTACAATTGTTGATAGACTCAATTCCATTTTTGTGGTCACTGTGTATTTTGATTGTTTTCCAACCTAAGGAGTTCATCCTTGGGCACTATATCAGACTATAACCTGTTGTAATCCGTAGGACTTTGACTGGTTAATTTTAGAAGTGACTGGTGATCAACTTCCTTCTCAGAACTGTGCCTCATCTCCTGTTAAGGCAGCACCAGGAAAATTAAACAGCCTCTAGGTGCCCCAAAAGCAACAAATCTTGGCCAGACACTTAAAGAAAAATCCACCCATGGCTCCAGAAAGCTCCCCAAAGAAAGAACAAATAACTTTCCAGATGAAGAAGCCTTTCTGAAACAATTGGAATTCAAGTACAAAACAATTATATAGAGAGCCCTCATAGACATTATACAAAATGCAGCATACCAAAATGAAAAATTTAGCAAGCTATTCGAACTAATGGAACACCAGCATTCTGGAATCCACAGATCAATAAAAAAAAATTAAAAAATGAGACAATTCAATTCAAAACCAAGGGAACATAACTGAACAATTGGAAAATAGATTTTCTGACGTTGAAGACAGAGCTACAGACACCAGCATTTCTAAGGAGAAATCAGAAAAAAGAAATAAGAAGAATGAAGAAGCACTAAGAAACATGTAGAAGTCTATCAAGAGGAAAAATCTATGATTATTTGGAGTTCCTGAGCAAGGAGGGACACCTGAGAACACAGAAAGTATTGTTGTTGAGTTGTTATCAGAAAACTTCCCTGAAATTATGAAAGAATAGAAAGTAGATATCCAAGATGTGTATTGACTGCCACACAGCATAGATGCCAAAATAAAGACACCAAGACATATTATAATCAAGCTTAACAAAATGAAACATAAGCAGGTACTCTTAAAAGAAGAGAGACTCAAAAGAAAGCTAACGTTCAGAAGGTATCCCTGTAGGCTTTCGTCTGACTTCTCAGCAGAGAGGATGTTGCAGTGGAGGCAGTGGGATGACACATTTAAAGTCTTGAAGGGGGAAAAATTCCAAACAAGAGTTATATATCCTGAAAAACTATCTTTCAAATATGAAAATGAAATTAAGACGTTCACAGGTAAACAGAAACTCAGAGACTTCGTAAAAATCAAACTAGCTACAAAAAATACTGAAAGAAGCTCTTGGCTTAGAAAAACACACCGTTAACTCTATATTTTAGGAGGCAATACAGGACACATCATCCAGAAACCTACTCAGTTAGGGAAGGCGCAAAAGTCAATCAAAGCTATAATATTAAAAGAAGGGATCCAGTGATCATATCATGAAAAATATGATACTATGACATTAAAAAGAGAAATATACTCAGTAGTTATAGTACTTCCAGATGGAGATGGAGTTAACAAGATATGTAGAAGTTAAAATTGAGTTTAAAATTAGATTATTAAGGGGGATCATAAGGGTAGCTGCAAAGCACAATAAAGATGTAACATATCAAAACAAGAAACGTAACACAGGAGTCTCTACAAACACAAAACCAACACTGAAAGATATGACAACTCAGCCCATAAAGAAGAATGTCCCAGAACAGAATATTAAGAGCAACAGAGAAAACATCAACACAAAAATGAACACATCACAATGACAGCACTAAACACATACCTATCAATAACTACATTGAATGTGAATGGACTGAATGCTGTAGTAAAGAGACAACAAGTGACATCTTGGATGAAAAGACACACTCTGTATTTTGCTTACAAGAAACTCATCTTAGACTTAAAGATAGGAACAACTGAAAATTAAAGGATAGAAGAACATATATCAAGCTAACAATACACAAAGAAGAGCAGGTGTGACCATTCTAGTCTCAGATAAAATAGATTTTAATGTAAAATCCACCATCATGGACAAGAAGGGACACTATTTATTGCTGAAAGATTTAATACATAAGCAAGACTTAACAATATTAAATATGTATGCACCCCATACTACAGCATCTAAATACGTCAAAGAAACACTGAACACATTAAAAAAACAAGATAAATCAGTCCACAGTAACAGTGGGAGACTTCAACACTCCACTTTCAGAACTGGACAGATCCCCTAGGAAAAAGCTCGGTAAAGACTCAGAAGATCTTACTGTGACAATCAACCAACTAGACCTCATCAAAATAATACAGAAGTTTCTATCCATCAGGAGACAACTACACCTTCTTCTCCAGTGCACATGGATCATTTTCCGGAATAGACCATGAGTTAGGATACAAAGCAAATCTCAAAAAAACCCAAACCATTGAATTATTGCAATTCATCTTCTCAGACCATAAAGCCATAAAAGTCGAAATCAATAGCAGAAAAAGCATAGACAAATTGGAACTCGTGGAAACTGAACAACATCTTGCTCAAAAATCCATGAGTTATAAAAGAAATCAAAGATGAATTAAAGAAATTTATGGATTCCAGTGAAAATGGAAACACATCCTACCAAAACCTATGGGATAGAGCTGAAGCAGTGTTCAGAGGTCAATTTATCTCTGTAAATGCACACATCTGGAAGGAAGAAAGAACCCAAACAGAAGAATTAACCCTACAGCTTAAACAAGTAGAAAGAGAGCGACAGAGGAAGCTCTCAGTCATGAGAAGAAAACAGATGATACAGGTTAGAGAAGAACTAAATGAATTAGAGAACAGAAGAACAATTGAAAAAATTGATAAAAGCAAAAGCTGTTTTTCTGAAAAGATCAACAAAATTGGCAGACAATTGGCTATACTTACTAGAGAAAATCAGGAAAGGAAACAAATAACCTGAATAAGCAATGAGATGGGAGATGTCACAACAGATCCAACAGAAATAAAAAATATCATAACAGAATACTATGAAAGAGTGTACTGCAGCAGATTTGAAAACCAAGACAAAATGGACAAATTCCTAGATTCACATCACCTACCAAAATTATCACAAGCTGCAGCAGAGCAACTTAATGAACCCATCACCAAGGAAGAGATTCAAAAACTCATCAAAAAACTACCAACCAAAAAAAGCCATGGCCCAAGATAGCTTCACCACAGAATCCTACCAAGCTTAGAAAAGAATTTACTCCAATACTACTGAGACTATTTCATGGCGTAGAAAAGGATGAAATACTCCCAATTTCATTCTAGGAAGCCAGCATAACTATGATACCAAAGCCAGGGAAAGACCCAACAAAAAAGAACTATAGTCTGATATCGCTCATGAACGTAGATGCAAAAATCCTCAACAAAATCCTTGCCAATAGAATTCAACAGCGTATCAAAAAAAATAACTCATCACAGCCAAGTTGGATTCGTATCAGGGATGCAAGGCTGGTTCAACATCAGAAAAACAATTAATCTGATCAAACCCATGAGCCCAGCCAAGTGCCGTCGAGTCGGATCAATCTGATCAACCCCACAGATAATACCAAAGACAAGAATCGCTGGATTTTGTCAACTGATGTGGAAAACTCATTTGACAAAGTTTAACACTGATTCATGATAAAAACTCTCAGCAAAATAGGAATAGAGGCAAATTCCTCAATGTAATAAGGGCCATCTATACAAAGCCAACTGCCTACGTCATCGTGAATGGAGAGAAACTGAAACAATTCCCCCTGAGAATGGGAGCTAGACAAGGATGCCCACTCTCACCTCTCCTGTTCAACATTGCCCTAGATGTTCTAGCCAGAGCAGTTAGACAAGACAAAGAAATCAAGGGCATCTGCATTGGCAAAGAAGAAGTAAAAGTCTCCTATGCTGTGGGCTAGAAGCTACTGTGTCCCAGCCCCCTTGCCCTTTCTTTCCTCTCCCCATGTTCTGTACTTCTGTGCTTGGCTCATTGAAACTATTTACGAAATAATAAGAATTATCTCCACAAAATTGTTTGCAGTATACTAGCGCAAACTAAACTATTTGCAAGTTAAAACTATTTCCTTGAAACTATTTGCAGTTTAATCGACTCAGGCAAAACTATTTGTAAAATAACAGGTCTTTATCGAAGAAATATTTCCTTGAAACTGTTTGAAGGATAAAAGCTCTGGTTAGAAGTATTTGCATGTTGGTGTCTTTTGTTCTGTAATGAAGATCATGACCACTTTTGGCAATGTCCTGCGCTGTTGACTTCCTCCCTGTAAAGCTTATAAATAAAGCTCGTGTTAACAGACCACTGTCCATGATTCTCCATCAGAGAATGGCCCCAACTTTATCTTGTGTGATGTGTTCATTTGTTCTTGTGTGATTGACGTGCTTTCACGAGTGAGTGAGATTTCTCATCCTGTCACCTGTCCACTGCAGCCTCAGACCCTATCCAGCACTAGCTGCTGGAATGTCTGACCCAACATCCCTATTTGCAGATGATACGATTGCATATGCAAAAATTGTAAGGAATCCATGAGTAAACTACTGGAACTAATAGAAGAGTTCAGCGAAGTATCAGGATACAAGGTAAACATAAGTAAATCAGTAGAATTCCTTTATTCCAACAAAGAGATCTTTAAAGAAGAAATCACCAAGTCAATACCACTGACTATAGCCCTGGAGAAGATAAAATACCTAGGAATAAATCTAACTAGAGAAATAAGAGATCTATACAAAGAGAACTACAAGACCTTACTGCATGACACTAGGAGAGACTTACATAAATGGAGAAATCTACCTTGCTCATGAATAGGAAGACTTAACATTATGAAAATGTCTATTTTACCCAAAGCAATCTATATATGTAATGCAATCCCAATACAAATTCCAGCGACATTTTTAAATGAGATGGAGAAACAAATCACCAACTTTGTTTGGAAAGGGAAGAAACTCCGGATAAGCAAAGCACTACTGAAAAAGAAAAACATACTGGGAGATCTCTCACTACCAGACTATAGAACCTATTACATTGCCACAGTTGTCAAGACAATCTGGTACCAGGAGAAAAAGAGACTTATAGACCAATGGAACAGAGTTGAGTCCCCAGAGATGCCACCATCCTCCTCTGAGCAGTTGATATTCAATAAAGGCCCTAAGATTCTAAACAGGGGTGAAAACAGTTTCTTTAACAAATGGTGTTGGCAAAATTAGATCTCCATCTGCAAAAAACTGAAACAAGACCTATATCTCACACCTTATACAAAAACCAACTCAAACTGGATAAGAGACCTAAAAATCAAATCTAAAACAAAAAAGCTCATCCAAGAAAATATAGGATCAGCAATGGAAGTTTTAACACACAGAGTAGACAGACTTCAAAATCTGACAAAGCACGATCAACAGAAAACAGATAAATGGAACTACTATGAAACAAACACTTTTGCTCATCCAAATACTTCATCAGAAGTATTAAAAGATCACCTACAGAATGGTAAAAAATAGTTGCAATTATATATATGATCGATGTCTGATCTCCATAATCTAAAAGGTACTGCAAAATATCAACAGAAAAAGGATAAATAATCCAATTAAGCAATGGGCAAAGCAGATGGACAGACACTTCTCTAAAGAGGATATCCAGGCAGCCAAAAGACACATGCAGAAATGCTCACTATCATTAGCTGTTAAGGAAATTTGAAAGAGAACTGCGAAGAGGTATCATCTCACCACCACAAAGTTGGCCATGATCCAAAAAACACAAAACAACAGATGCTGGAGAGGTTTTGGAGAAACCAGAACTCTTCTACACTGCTGGTGGGATTGCAAAATGGTACAACCTCTTTGGAAAGCAATCTGGAACTTCTTTAAGAAGATGGAAATACATATACCATTTGACACAGTAAGCCCACTATTTGGAATATATTCTACAGAAGGAAGGGCAGTCACCCAAACAGATACAGACACACAAATACCTATTGTAGCACAGTCCACAACAGCAAAAAGATGGAATCAATCCAGATGCCCAACAACAGAGGAATGGATAAACAAACTATGGTACATATACTCAGTGGAACACTATTCAATCATAAAGAACAATGATAATTTTAGGAAGCATCTCATAACCTAGTTTCAACTGCAAGACATTACGGTGAGTGATATTTGTCAGTGGCACAAGGACAAATATTTTATGAGACTCTTGGTATAAAGACTTCAAAACAGACTCATGTACAGACTCTTGTAGGGTGCAAGGGAGGGAAAGGAGGGAGGGAGAGGATTGGTTATAGATTAGATAGTTGTTAGAAATTTGGTGAGGTGAAATCAGTGACAGCACATATTAGAAAGATCAATTTAACTGGACTTCAACATAACCTGAAAACTCTTCCAATCTTAACCCGATATTTCAAGGATAATGTAAGAGTGGCAGGGGTCTAGGGACCATGCTGTCGGGGACTTTGAGGCCAATTGGCATAACTAGCCCATTGCTAAGATAGTCTTTCACACCACATATTGGTGAGTGGAGTCTTAAAAGCTAGCAACCTGCCATCTGAGGTACACAAAATGGTCCCAACTCAGAAGGAACAGATGATCACCAAGGACAAAAACAACAAGGGGGAAAGGGAACACAGAAGTCAGAAAGACCCACGTGAATGGGTGACTATAACAGCACGTGACCAGAAGAACCAGATGGTGCCTGGCCACCACCAGTGACAGCCGTGATGGGGCTCACAAAGTTGAGTCCCAGTGGCAACACGAGAATGAAAAGGAGTGCACCCTGAGAACTACACTAAAAGACCACAACTGATGGTCCAGAGGCCTGGGGGTTCCCCTGGGAGCATGGTCCCTAGACCTGATGTCCCTAATGCTGTCCCCAAATCATTACTGCGGTCAACTGTTCAGACAGGAATGGATTCGATTTGGTGACACAGAGTGACCATATCGTGTGTGCACTTTATGATTCTACTCAAATATAAAATGTTGTTCTATTGGCCTCTTACTAGAGGGGACAGAAGAGGGTGGAGAGCCGGGCACAGGAGATTAAGAGGATATCACATGTACAGAACAGAAAGTAGGAGTGTGCTGTCACCGAGCAAGGATAGCAGAAGGAGCTGCACAAAGGTAGCCATGCAAATTTAAACTGGATTATACACTTTCACTCAATCACAATAAATAGACAGATAGATAAATAACAAAGAAATAAAATAGCAATTTTGCGATCTATATCATTTTGCCATAGAACACACAGAACTTTCACTGCTATTCTATTTTAGCTGCTCTCCCCCACGACAGCATGCTTCCCTTTTTGTCCAGAACTTCCTGTGACCTTTTGATCGGGGTCTGGGGAGGTCCTCCATTCATAAGGACCATCAAGTATAGTCTTTCAGTAGAGTTTGAGCTCTGCCCCGTACTCTTTCTCCTGCTATGGACGGGGCTCTGTTCCGTGTACTGTGTTCAGGTTGTCATTGGTGGTGGCCAGGCACCATCTAGTTCTTCTAGTCCCATGCTGAAGTGGCCTCTGGTTCATGTGGTCCCTTCCATCTGGTGGGCTCATATTTCCCTCCTGCCCTCCAAGTCTACTATTTCCCTATGATCCAGGTGAACTGGAACCACTTGGTGCTATTTAAATAGAAGCTCGGTAACTTTTAAGACCCCAGACGCCACTCACCCAGGTGGCATGCTGAGCATTATCTTAAGAGAGAGAGAGAAAGCTTGGGTATGCCATTTGGTCTGGATGTCCCCTGAGAGTGTGTTCCTCCAATCCCAAGCCCTGTTTGTCTGTCCTTCCCAAGAGTTGGGCCATATTAAAGGAATAATTTGGTTTTGAAGTTGAGTTGTTGTGGGTACCCCACTTCTAGTGCACGCTGTCACATCCTATACCCAATCCTAATCCTAACCTACCTAATTTGCAAAAATCCTCTCCCTCCCTCCCTCTCTACCCTTGTAACTGTTGAAGATTGATTTCTTCTGTGCTTAAATAATTTGTTGTGTCCTTATAACAATGGTCTCATACAAAACATCTTTTTGTGTCTCACTAACTTCGCTCTGCATAATTTCCTCTAGGAGGTCCCATATTGGCAGGTGTTTCCCTAGGCCATCACTGTTTCTTATCATTGTGTAACATTCTGTTGTATGAATATATCATACTTTAACCATTCATCTGGTGATGGGTATCTAGGTTGCTTCCAACTTTTTGCTACTGTGAAGAGAGCTGCAATAAGCACTGGCATGGTATATTTGTTTGAGTGCTGGTCCTTATTTCTCTGGGATGTATTCCAAAGGGTGGGGTTGCTGGGTCATACAATATTTCTATTTCTAGTTTTCTAAGGAAGTGTCAAATTGATTTTCATAGTGGTTGAACCATTTTACAGTCCCACAGTGTAGAAAAGTTCCAATCTCTCAACATCCTCTCCAGCATTTATTATTTTGTTTTCTTGATTATTGCCAGCTTTGTTGGGGTGAGGTGGTATCTTCATGTGGTTTTGATATGGATTTCTCTGATGGCCTAGCAATCATAGGCTTTTCCTCATTATCTGTTGGCAGCCCATATGTCTTTGGTGAAGTGCCTATTCACGTCTTTTGCTCATTTTTCAGTTGGGTTATTTGTCTTTTTCTTGTTTAGGTTTTGTAGTATCCTGTAGATTAGAGAAATTAAGAGTCAGTCAGAAACACCAAAGGCAAATGTTCATTCCCTCTCTGTAGGCCGTCTTTGTATTCTTTTGATAAAGGCTTTGGATGAGTATCAGTGTTTGATTTTTAAGGGTTTCCAATTACCTATTCTTACTTCTGATGACTGAGGGTTGGTGGTGGTTTTATGTGGACTGTTGATGCCATGGGTTAGGGCTTCCAGCATCTTCCCAATTATGTCTTACGACAATTTTCTTGTTTTAGCTTTTATATTTAGGTCTTTGATCCATTTTGAGTTAGTTTTTGTACATGGTGTGAGATGGGGTCTTATTTCATTTTTTGTGGATGGATAACCAGTTATACCAACACCATCTATCGAAAAGCCTGTCTTTTCCCCAGTTCACAGCCTTTGGGCCTTTATCAAATATCAGCTGTTGGTATGTGGATGAAGTTATATCTGGATTCTCAATTCTGTTGTTTTATGTGTCTGTTTCTGTGCCAGTAGTGGGCTGCCTTGACTACTGTAGCAGTGCAGTAGGTTTTAAAATCAAGTAGAGTGAGGCTTCCCACTTTGTTCTTCTTTAGTAATAATTTACTCATCTGTGGCTTCCTTCCTTTCCATATAAAGTTGATGATTCATTTCTCCATCTCATTTAAAAATGTTGTTGGAATTTGAATTGGGATTGCATTGTATATTCAGATTGTTTGGGGAAGTACAGACATTTTCAATGTTAAGTCCTCCTATCCAAGAGCTAGGTAGGTTTCTCCACTTATGTAAGTCATAAATATGAGTATGTACGCTTAATGTTATACATACATGTGAAAAAAGAAATTGACAGTTCCATGATATCAATAGGAGACTTCAGTGCACCACTTTTGGTAAAGGACAGAACATCTAGAAAGAAACTCCAGAAAGAGACAGAACTGAAGGGCACATTCAGTTAAGTTGACCTCATAGATACATTGAACACTCCACCCAACAGCAGCAAAGTATATGTCCTTTCCCAGTGCACATGAAAAGTATTGCAAAAGAGAGAACATCTTAGGCCACACAGCTACCCAGTCATGGATTGAAATATGCTCCTCAAGAAATGTGTGTAGAACTGGGTGTAGCCACTAGCCTAGGCCATGATTCCTGGTATTGTGTGATTCTCCTTTATGTTGTAAATCCTGCCTGTATGATGTTAATGAGAAAGGATGGGTGGCAGTTGCATTAGTGGGGGCAAGATTCAACATGTGGGATTGTATTGTGACTTGGGGCAGCCTCTTTGGATATAAAGAAAAGGGGGGCAAACAAGGAGTTGGGAACCCCATAGCATTAAGAAGCAGTGTCAGGAGCTGAGTGTGTACTTTGGAAAGGGCCAGGAGTCCATGCACATAGATCGCTCCATTAAAATAGTGGGAGATTTCAACACTCCACTTTGGTACTAGACAGGTGTTCTAGGAAAAAGTTCAGTAAAGACATAGAAGATTTTATTGTGATAATTAACTAATTAGAATTTATCAACATATAGAGAACCTTTCATCTGTCAATAGACAGCTACACTATATTCCCAGTGCACATGGAACTTTTCCAGAATAGACCATGTGTTAGAACATAAAACAAACTCAACAAAATCCAAACCACTGAATTATTGCAAAGCATCTTCTCAGACCATAAGCTACAAAAGTTGAAGTCATAGCAGGAAAAACATAGATAGAAATTGGAACTCATGGAAACTGAACAACATCTTGCTCAAAGCCATGGCTTATACAGGAAATCAAGGATGAAGTAAAGAAATTTACAGAATCCAGTGAGAATGAAAACACATCCTACCAGAACCTACGGGATACAGCCAAAGCAGTGCTCTGTGGTCAGTTTATCTCTGTAAATGCACATATCCGGGAGTAAGGACCCAAATCAAAGAATTAACCCTACAGCTCAAATAAGTAGAAAGAGAGCAACAGAGGAACTCTTCAGGCACCAGAAAAAAACAGATAATAAAGATTAGAGCAGAAGTAGATGAAACAGAAGAACAATAAGAAAAAGTAGATAAGAACAAAAGCTGATCTTTTGAAAAGGTCAACAAAATTAACAAACCATTGGCTAAACTTTCTAAAGAAAAACAAGAAAAGAAACAAATAACCCAGATAACAAATGAGGTGGGAACTGTCACACCAGATCCACCAGAAATCAAAAGTATAATAACAGGATACTATGAAAGACTGTACTCTAACAGATTTGAAAACCAAGAGGAAATGGACAAATTCCTAGATTCATGTTACCCATCAAAATTATCGCAAAATTATCACATTATTACCTATCAAAATTATCACTTGATAAACTCATTACAAAGGAAGAGATTGAAAAAGTCATCACAAACCACCAAAAAAAAAAAAAAAAAAAAAAAGCCCTGGCCCAGATGGCTTCAGCACAGAATTCTACCAAGCTTTTAGAGATGAGTTCACTCCAGTACTACTGAGACTATTTCACAGAATAGAAAAGGATATAATACTCCCTATTTCCTTCTATGAAGCTAGCATAACACTGATACCAAAGCCAGGGAAAGATCCAACAAAAGAGGAGAACAGCAGACCAAAATCAGTCATGAACTCAGAGGCAAAAATCTTCAAGAAAATCCCTGCC
This sequence comes from Heterohyrax brucei, assembly GCA_028571685.1. NCBI lineage: Eukaryota > Metazoa > Chordata > Mammalia > Hyracoidea > Procaviidae > Heterohyrax > Heterohyrax brucei. The sequence continues at coordinate 125,722,093 of CM053150.1, read as the reverse complement.
AATAAAGTTCAACAACATATCAAAAAAGTAATTCATCACAACCAGGTTGGATTCATCCCTGGGATGCAAGGGTAGTTCAACATCAGAAAAACAATTCATGTGATCAAGAAGCACCTAATTTTGTCAACTGATGCAGAAAAGGCATTTGACAAAGTCTAACATCCATTCATGCTAAAAACTGTCAGCAAAGTAGGAATAGAAGGCAAATTCCTTAACACAATAAGGGCCATCTACAAAAGTCAACTGCCTACATCATCGTGAATGGAGAAAGACTGAAAGAAGCCCCCTTGAGAACAGGAACTAGACAAGGATGTCCACTCTCACCTCTCCTACTCAGCACTGTACTAGATGTTCTGACTGGAGCAATTAGACAAGACAAAGAAATAAAGAGCATCTGCATCAGCAAAAAAGAAGTAAAAATCTCACTATTTGCAGATGATATGATTGCATACACAGAAAATCCTAAAGAATTCATAATAAACTACTCAAACTGATAAAAGAGTTCAGCAAAGTATCAAGATATAAAATAAACATAATTAAATCAGTAGGATTCCTTTATCACAACAAAGAGATTGTTAGAAGTCACCAAATCAATACCATTGACTATATCTCCCAAGAAGATAAAATACCTAAGAATAAATCTAACTAGAGAAATAAGAGACCTATACATAGAGAACTACAAGACCCTACTGCAAGACACTGAGAGGTATTTACATAAACGGAGAAACCTACCCTGCTCGTGGATAGGAAGACTTAACATTGTGAAAATGTCTATTTTACCCAAAACAATCTATACATATAATGCAATCCCACTAAAATTCCAGTGACATTTTTAAATGAGACAGAGAAACAAATTACCAGCTTTTTTTGGAAGGGGAAGAAACTCCAGACAAGCAAAACACTACTGAAGAAGAAAACACTGTGGGAGACTTCTCACTACCCAACTTCAGAATCTATTACACTGTGATAGTATTGAAAACTGCTTGGTACTTGTACAAAAACAGACATATAGACCAATGGAACAGAGTTCAGACCCCAGAAATGCCACCTAAGAACAGCTGATATTTGTCAAAGGCCCTAAGATTATAAACTGGGGTAAAAACAGTCTCTTTAACAAAGGGTGCTGGCAAAATTGAGTATCCATCTGCAAAAAACTGAAACAGGATCCATATCTAACACCTTATACAAAAGCCAACTCAAATTGGATAAAAGACCTAAATACCAAACCTAAAATGACAAATACCATGCAGGAAAGAAATAGGATCAACAACAGAAGTCTTAATACACAACTTGGACTTCAAAATCTGACAAACCATAATCAAAAGAAGACAGATAAATGGAAACTACTAGGAATCACTTTTTCTCATCCAAAGACTTTATCAGAAGAATTAAAAGACCATCTACAGAATGGGAAAAAATATTTGACATCTATATATCAGACTGACGTCTGATCTCCATAATCTACAAGAACTGTAAAATATCCACAGGAAGGATAAATAACCTAATTAAGCATTAGGCAAAGGAGGTGGACAGATGCCTCTCTAAACAGGTTATCCAGGCAGCCAAAAGGCACATGCGGAAATGCTTACGGTCCTCAGCTACAAAAGAAATCTAAATGAAAACTATGATGAGATACCATCGCACCCCAACAGGGTTGGCCATGATCCAAAAAACACAAAACAGCAAATGCTGGAGAGGCTATGGAGACACTGGAACTCTCCTACACTGCCAGTGGGATTGTAAAATGGTACAACCTCTTTGCAAGCAATTTGCTGCTTCCTTAAAAAGCTGAAAATAGATATACCATTTGACCCAGTAATTCCACTGCTTGAAATATAGCCTATAGAATCAAGAGCAACCACACAAACAGATACATGCATAGGAGTGTTTATTGCAGCACAGTCCACAACAGCAAAAAGATGGAATCAATCCAGATGCCCAACAACGGATGAATGGATAAACAAATTATGGTATATATACTCAGTGAAACACTGCACAATGATAAAGAACAATGATGATTTTTGGAAGCATCTCATAACCTCATTTCAATTGGAAGACATTATGTTGAGTGAAATCAGTCAGTGTCACAAGGACAAATACTGTATGAGACCCCTACTATAAGGACCTAAAAACAGAATCATGTCAGAAGAAAAGACTCTGATGACTGCGGAGGAGAGGAGGGAGGGAGACGTTTGGTTATAGATTAGACAGTTGACAGAAATTTGAGTGAAACTAGTGACAGCACACATTAGAAAGAAGATCAATTTGAAAGGACTTCAACATATCCTGAAAACTCTTCCAGTCTTAACCCAATATTGCAAAGATAGAGTAGCAGGGGCAGGGATTCAGGGCCCGTGCTCTCAGGGGACGTCAAGGCCAAATGCGATAACTATCCTATTGCTAAGAGAGTCTTCTCCACCCCATAATGGTGAGTGGCGTCTGGGGTTTTAAAAGCTAGCAAGCTGCTATCTGAGGTATACCAAATGGCCAACTCAGCTGGAACAGATGATCATCAAGGACAATAATGACATTGGGGACACAGTGACCAGAAGACTGAAAGACACACGAGAATGGGTGATTACATCAACATGTGACCAGAAGAATTAGATGGTGCCTGGCTACTACCAGTGACAGCTGTGATGGGGCTCACAATGTTGACTTCCAGTGGCAACACGTAAAAATAAAGCTGTACTAAAAGACAGCAACTGATAGTGCAAAGGCCTGGGAGTTCCTCTGGGAGCATGGCCCCTAGATCTGCTGCTGCCCCTAGATCATTAGTGAGGTCAAATCTTAGGATAGCAATGGATTGGACTCGGGGACATAGAGTGACCATATTAAGTGTGCACCTTACGGTTCTATGCATCTATAGAGTGTCTTCCTACTAGCCTCTTTCTAGAAGGGAATGGAGAGGGTGGAGAGAAGGGGATAGGAGATTGTTAAGAGGATATGACATGTATGGAATGGAAAGGAGGAATTTGCTGTCACCAGGCAAGGAGAGCAAAGGGAGTTGCAGATAGGCTGGCATGTAAATTTGAACTGTATTGTGAACTTTCACTCAATCGCAATTAAAAAATAAATAAATAAATATGGAGTTTAAGGCTGAATGTTCATTATTTTAGCAGCCATGTTTACGAAAACAAACATGCAAATCTTTGGTGCCAAATCCCTTTTAAAAACAAGAAATTGTCACATTTTCAAAAACATATTTACTACTTGCAAAAATTTGTCTTCCTTGTGTTTTTCTTTATTATATGACGTTATTTTATAAGCATATGTTACTTTTATAGTTCAAAGAGAAAAAAGTGACAAGTACAGTAAAAATTGTCTTAATTGCTTTCCACTCAACCAACTTGTCAGATAACTACCCTGATTCCTGTGGATGTCCACACACACATCTCTCAAGCAGTTAAGCCATCTGCTATCACAGATTTGTAGAGGTCCAAGATGTTGTTAGCAAATTGGGCACACTGATTCATGAACTCAAGCAGCAAGTGGTTTGCTTAGAGTGAGGCATGTCAGCACCGAGATTTAAGGGGTAGTCTGGAAGAAATACACAATACTGGGAGAATCTTGGTCACAGCTGGAACCTCCTACAAGTTGGTGACGTGAGAGCTGTTGGCAGTAAAGCCAAAGTCATGAAGCCTTGATGGGCCCAGGAAGGTATTCTAGAACTTGCCACCTACTTTTGCACATCTGGTAGAGGCACAGGGAAAATAAATGCTGTATCTGAATACAGAGCTTACATTTCTAAAATAACTGTTCTATAGCATTTACAGTTGGGAAATATTTCCACATGAACACCTAATCAGCCCTGATTTAGGCTTATTAAATGTCAATTGTATTTTTGTCAAATTGTTTATTCCAGTTCTACTTGTTATTTTTATTAATTAAGCCAATAATAATAAACATTTACTGACAGTTTACTATGACAATCTGCTTTGGTAAATATTACAACCATGAAAACCCTATGGAGCAGTTCTACCATGTAATACCTGGGGTAGCTGTGAGTCAAAGTCAACTTGACCGCAACAGGTTTGGGTTTTTGGTTTACTGTGTACCAGTCACAGCAAAACTCATTTAATGTGCATAAAGACTCTATCATGTAAGGACAATTGTAACTTTTGACTTTCATTTTCATATGTGGCACAAATGGATTAATTAATATATCAAAATCCACACAGGGGTCCAGGAATACAAGGTAGGAAGGAGTTATAACAGTTGAGTTAGCCTGTGATCCATCTGTCTCTGAGTTACTGAGAGAGTGCTCCTGAGGAAAAGAAAAGAAGGCAAGCTACTGGGATCACGGGAAAATAAAACTAATAATATTTACTTGAAAGAGAATCTGTATCTATGGAATACTTTGAGCAAAGTGTCCACGGATTACAATTGCTTGTATAAACAATTTACATTCTTAAAGCATGACTCTGAGACGGTTGATGTTATGTGTCAACTTGGCTAAACTATGATTCTCTGTAGTTTGCCAAACTCAGGACTAGGAACTGTTAAGTAACATAGCTTAATGTAGCTTAATGTAACATAACATGATAATCTTTTATTTTGTGATCAGATGTAAGCATACAATCAATTGGGAGGAGACTTTTCTTTACGTGTGGCCTGCCTCCAGTATATAAGTAAGTGTTCTGGTAAAGCTCACTCTATAGTCTGAACTCTTCTCACTGCAGGACCTCCAGGTCTTGGGACACAAACCTGTAAAAGTCTCCAGCCTCCTGCTTGATCTGCAGATCTTGGATTTGCCAGCCCTCACAAGCCAGCAGAAATGTCCAGCCTACCACCAGATCCAGGGATTTAACACTTGCCAGCCCCCACAATTGTGTGAGCCATTTCCTTGAAGTAAACCGCTTTAAATATATATTTTTATATATGCTTCACTGGTTTTGCTCTTCTAGAGATCCTAGATTGGGGCATTAGCATAAGTCTTATGAATTGTTTCTTCAGTCTGGCTAGATTTAGAGGTACTAAAGACTATTTCCGGTAGAAAAGAGGGCACTGTTAAGGCATGGCATGATGTTGCAAAAGAGATACGAAAAATATTGCTTCTATTGGACCAAATACTTGTGAGAGTATTTGATCATATATTTGATATCTTTCATCAAGTGTTTCAAACTGACAAGCAAAATGAAACTGGCTGGTTACTCTTACTTTCACTAGATAAAGCGGAGAAAGACAAGAATGAGCTCAGGGCTTTAAAGTACCAACTTAAGTACTGCATAAAGACACAAAAAGTTACTATTTGTGCCCTGAAAGGAAGCCTTATTTTCTATAGCAACTGAAGATTCCTGAAAACCAAACACAGTGTCTTATTCTAAGAGTAGCTGAATTACAGTGCCAAGTAAATTCCCAGCATTGAAAGATGCTTTTAAGTTAAAGTGAGGGCATTGATTGGGAAGAAATGGGATTATAAAAATTGGGATGGGGACTTACAGGCAGACATTAGTAAAGCTGAGGACACCAAGTTCCTAAATTCTGTTTGATCACCCTTGCCATTAGAACCACCCCTTCCAACCCCATCAGAAGGATTAATCCAGATTTGTTTGCTAAATTACTTTTGCAGTAAAATAAGCAGTCCCATCACCATCTGATGAAATTAACCCTGATGTGTCTAAAGAGTCTTTGCCTGATGCATTGTCTATAGTAGTGCCTTGGTGGTGCTTGAGGTATCACCTGAGGGGTTTATCTTTCAAGATGTTGATGAATGTCCCCAGAACCCATCACCACAAGTCATTTTTGCTTCTATAGCAATAATTAGACTCAAGACCCAGTGAGCTCCAAGAGGTGAAGTACAAAGTACAATCCATAGGTGGATACAATATATTTCAAAAGCATTGTTTTGTTTTTCTTGTGTGTACAAGCAGAAACCTGGGGACTGTATGTGTGAATAGCTATTATGGGTTTTGGATAATATTGCAAGGAAAATAATATTAGAGCATTCTGAGTTTATTGATAAGGGCCCAGTAGGCAGATATTCTTCATTTAATGTTTCAGATCTAGGGGTTAGAAAAAAGATCTGATTGTTTATTTGGTAGGTTAACTGAAATGTGGACTCAGAGGTAGCCTTTACAAAATGAAGTTGAAATATCGGAACTGCCTTGGTATGTTGTGAAAGAGCATATGAAAAGCTTAGGAAAAGTGTAATGTTAGAGTGGATTTATCTTGTTGGACCACCAACCTATTCAGTTGTGCCCAGACAACACAACTTTCACCAAAATTGGGATGAATAAATTTATGAAGGGAACTCCAGCATCCTTGAAGACTGCTGTGATTGCTGTTCTATGTACGTGAGATATTATAGCAATGACTTCCTTCAGTGAACTGGCAAACCTAACTTCAATGAGGGTGAATGGACCCAAGAGAGACAGGGGCAAAGTGACAGAAGTTAATTACCAAACACAGGATAACCAAGGTTATTGTGACAAGGGGAGTATGGTCAAAGCAGCATCAGAATTTTCTGACTCACATGAACTTATGGTGTTGTCTACTTAGTTGTGGTATGCCTAGAGTGAAAAAGATGGGAAACCAAGTAAATATTTACTTGACCTGTACAAATAGAAAATTTCTAAGTCATTAGATATCAGATTTCTGGAAATCTAACATCAATTGCCAAAACAGAGGGTCCCTCAATCAATTTCCGGATCTGAACCACATTACAGACCCACAATCCCTTGAATGAAGGGGAAGCTGCCTCCTCTTGAGAAATGACCTTGCTACATTGCCAAGAATTTATATTGCTAATGTTTCTCTCCATTGGAGAAAAGGAAACGATTAGACTTTGGGGGACTTATTGGACATTGACTCTATACTGATGCCAATTCCAGGAGACCTGTCTTAGTTGGCTAGTACTGCTGTAACAGAAATATCACGAGAGGGTGGTTTTAAAAAGAGAAATTTTATTTTGTCACAGGCCAGTAGGCTAAAAGTCAAAATTCAGGGTGCTAGCTCCAGAAGAATGCTTGTTTGCTGGCTCTGGAGGAAGGTTGCTTCATCTATCTTCCCCGGACTGGAAGCTTCTGAGGTACAGGGACCCTGTCCTTTGGAAAGGTGGTACTCAGCTTCTAGAGCAGCTTCTTGGTGGTATAAGATCCCCAAATCTCTCCTCTAGCTTTGTTCCTTTGTATCTTAAGAGACTGCCCCGAAGCACACAACATTCTTACATAATGATTTCTGCCCCATGAACACAACTGCTGCCCATCTACCCTCATTAACATCATACAGGCAGGATTTACAACATGGAGGACATCACACAATACCGGGAATCATGGTCCAGCTAAATTGCTGCACGGATTTTTGGGGGAACACAATTCAATCCCTAACATTCTACATTTGGGGCTCCTTATGCCACTGGATCACCAGGCAAAGAAGGGTTTTACTATAATAGCTGGTGTTGTTCCTGACTACCAAATGAAATTAGATTGACATTACATATGGAGGTAAAGAAGAGTATGTCTGGAATTCAGGAGATCCTTTAGGATGCCTCTCAATACTAGCGGTCCTGTGATTAAAGTCAATGGAAAACTACAGCAACCCAATTCCAACATGACTACTAACAGCCCAGACCCTTCAGGTGTGAAGGTTTGGATCACCTAACCAGGCTAGGAACTACAACCAGCCGAGGTGCTTGCTGTGGGCAAAGGGAAGATGCAATGGGTTGTAGAAGAAAGTGGTTCTAAATATCAGTTACAACTATGTTACCAGTTGCAGAGGATCCCTCAGACCATCAGACCATCTTTTGTGGTCTGGAATCATGCACCCCTTTTTTTTCTCATATTCCCATAGGGACTCAGCATTGTGCACCCCACTGTGGCTGTCTTTGGTGGTGACCAGGCACATCTGGTTCTTCTGGTCATGCATTGAAACAGTATCCCATTCATCAGGGTTCTTCTATTTCCTGAGCTCTTTTTCCCTTGTGTCTTTTTTGTTCTTTGTGGTCATCTGTTCTGGCTGAGTTGAGACCATTTGGTGTACCTCAGTTGACAGCTTGCTAAATTTTAAGACCCCAGATACCTCTCACCAATATGGGGTGCAGAAGACTCTCTTAGTAATAGGCTAGTTAAGCCAACTGGCCTTGATGTCCCCTGAAAGCATAGTCCCCAGACCCCACCCTGACTACTCTATCCTTGCAATATTGGATTGAGATTAGAAGAGCTTTCAGTTTATGGAGAAATCCAGTTAAGTTGATCTACTTTCTACTGTGTGCTGTTATTACTTTCACCGAATTTCAAATTTCTATCTAATCTGTGAAAACCCTCTCCCTCCTTCCCTTCCCAAACTTGTAGCCATTAAACAGTCTTTTCTTCTGTACGTAAGTCTATTTTCAAGTCCCTGTAGCAGAGGTCTCAGACAATATTTGTCCTTTTTCCTCTGAAAGTCAGCATAATGTCTTCCAGTTACCAGATTATGAGATTCTTGCTAAAATCATCATTGTTCTTTATCACTGCATAGTGTTCTGTTGAGTATATCTATATTCATATACTCAATTCACATAATATATACATGAATACATGAGTATGTTCATCTGTTGATTAGCATCTAAGTTGATTCCATCTTTTTGCTATTTTGGCCTGTCCTGAAATAAACATCTGTGTGCAGGTATCTGTTCATGTGACAGCCTTTGCTTCTGTAGGAAATATTCCAAGCAATAGGATTACTGGATCAAATGGTATATCTATGTCCAGCTTTTTAAGGACATGCCAAACTGTTTTCCAAAGCTATTGTACCATTTTGTAGTTCCAGCAGCAGTGTAGGAGAGTTCTGATCCTGTCACAGCCTCTCCAGCTTTTGCTGTTTTGCACTTTTTGGATTGTTGCCAACCCTATTGGGATGACATAGTATCTCATTGTAGTTTTGATTTGGATTTCTTTGATAGCTAATGATTGTGAGCACTTCCTTCATGTGTCTTTTGGCTACATGGATGTCCTTTTTGGTGAGGTGTCTGTCCATCTCCTTTGCCCATCACTTAATTGGGTTATTTACCTGTTTTTTTGTTGATATTTTGCAGTACCTTGTAGATTACGGAGGTGAGATGTAGGTCCAACATGTAGTTGCCAAATAGTTTTTTCTGATTCTGTAGGTGGTTTTTAACTCTTTTGATAAAGTCTTTGAATGAGCAAAATTTTGATTCTTACTAGTTGTCATTTACCTATTTTCTGTTAATTGAGCTTTGTCAGATTTTAAAGTCTGTCTAATCTGTGTATTAGAACTTCTGTTGTTGACCATGTTTCTCTCCCATGATCTTTATCATTTTAGGTTTGGTAGTTAGGTCTTTGATCCATTTTGAGCTAGTTTTTGTGCAAGGTGTGAGATGTGAGTTTTGTTTCAGTTTTTTGGTGGGTGGATATCCAATTTTGCAAAACAAAATTTGTTAAAGAGACTGTTTATTCCCCGGTTTACAATCTTAGGGTCTTTGTCAAATATCATTTGTTCATGGGGGAGGATGGCATTCTTGAGTTTCAACTCTGTTTCATTGTTCTGCATGTCTTTTTTTGTACCAGTACCAGGCTTCTTTGACTACTATGGCAGTGTAATAGATTCTAAGACCAAGTAGTGTGAGGCTTCCCATTGTGTTCCTCTTCTTCAGTGGCACTTTACTTATCCAAGGCGTCTTCCCTTTTCAAACAAAGTTGGTGATTTGTTTCTCCATCTCATTAGAACTTGTACTGGGATTGCATTTTATACATAGATCACTTTGGGTAAAATAGACATTTCCTTAATATTAGTTCTTCCTATCCATGGGCAGGGTAAGTTTCTCCATTTATGTGAGCCTCTTTTGGTTTTTTGCAGTAAGATCTTGTAGCTCTCTCTGTATAGGTCTCTTATTTCTCTAGTTAGATTTATTCCTAGGTATTTTATCTTCTTGTGGCCTAAAGTAAATGGTATTGATTTGGTGGTTTCTTTGATTATCTCTTTGTTGGTATAAAGCAATCCTACTGATTTACTTACGTTTATCTCGTATCCTGATACTTTGCTGAACTCTTAGTTCTAATAGTTTACTTCTGGATTCTTTAGGATTCCAATTATATCATCTACAAATAGGGAGATTTTTACTTCTTTTCTGATGCAGATGCCCTTTATTTATTTGTCTTGTCTAATTGCTATGGCTAGAACTAGTACAATGTTGACTAGAAGTGGTGAGAGTGGGCATCCTTATCTAGTTCATGTTGTCACAGGAAATTCTTTCAATGTCTCTCCATTCAAGGTGATGTAGGCAGTTGGCTTTGTATAGATGGCCCTTATTGCACTGAGGAATTTACTCTCTGTTCCTACTTCGCTAAGAGTTTTTAGCACGAATGGATGTTGGGCTCTGTCAAATGCCTTTTCTGCATCACACAATTATCTAACAAATTCAGGTAATTCTTATCCTTTGCGTTATTCATGGAATTGATCATATTAATTGTTTTTCTGATGTTGGACCAGACTTGCATCCCTGATATGAATCCAACTTAGTCAGGATGAATTATTTTTTTGATATGTTGTTGAACCCTTTTTTAAATTAAATTTTTATTACTTAGTAATTATAGTAAAAGAATAAAATTTCTAACATCTATAGATTATCTCATCTATGTTAAACCCTCACTCTTCCACCCACCCTTGTAGCCAACGGTTATTTTCTTCTGTAGATAATTCAATTTTAAGTACTTATAACAGATGTCTCATACAATATTTGTCCTTTTGACAATGACTGATTTCACTCAGCATGATCTCTTCCAAGTGAAACCATGTTATGAGATGTCTTCTAAAATTGTCATTGTTTTTTATCATAGCATAGTGTTCCATTGAGTATATGTAACATGGTTTGTTTATCCATTCACCTGTTGATGGGCATCTGGGTTGATTCCATCTTTTAGCTATTGTGGACTGTGCTGCAACAAACATTCACGTACATGTGTCTGTTCATGTGACAACCTTTGTTTCTGAAGGATAAATTCCAAGCAGTGGAATTACAGGATCAAATGGCATATCCATTTCCAGCTTTTTAAGGTAGTGCCAAATTGCTTTCCAAAGAGGTTGTACCAGTTTGCAATACCACCAGCAATGTAGGATAGTTCCAATCTCTCCACAGCCTCTCCAGCATTTGTTGTTTTCTGTTTTTTGGATCACGGCCAACCTAATTGGGATGAGATGATAGTTCATTGTAGTTTTGATTTACATTTCTCTGATAGCTAATGATCACAGGCATGTTGTTGAATTTTGGTGGCTAAGATTTTGTTGAAGATTTTTATATCAGGGTTCATGAGTGATACAGGTCTTTAATTTTCTCTTTTTTTTTGTAAGATGTTTCCTTGGATTTGGTATCAGGGTTGTGCTGGCTATATAGAATGAAATTGGGAGTATTCCATCACTTTTTAAGCTGTGAAACACTCTCATTAGTATTGGAGTTAAATCATTTCTAAAAGTTTGGTGGAATTAATTCTCTGGTGAAGCCATGTGGACCAGGACTTTTTTTTATTGTGGTTGGGTGAAAGTGTACAATCTGATTTAAATTTGTATGCCCACCTATGTACAGCTCCTACCACTCTCCTTGCTTGGTAACAGCACACTCCTACTTTCTGTTCTATCTAAGTGATATTCACTTAACAATCTGCTATCCTCTCTTCTCCACCCTCTCCAGTCCCTCTAGCAAGAGGCCATAGGACAACATCCTATAGATGCATAGAACCATAAAATACACACATGGTATGGTCACTCTGTGTTACCAAGTCCAATCCACTCCTGTCCAAGGAGTTGACCTCAGTAATGATTCATGATCAGGGGCAGCATCAGGTCTAGGAGCCATGCTCCCAGGGGAACCCCCGTGCCTTCAGACCATCAACTGTGGTCTTTTAGTGGAGTTCTCAGGGTGCACCCCTTCTTGTTCTCATGTTTCCACTGGGACTCAACTTTGTGAACCACATCATGACAGTCACTGGAGGTGGCTGGGCACTGTCTGGTTCTTCTGGTCCTGTGTTGATATAATCACCCATTCATGTGGGTCTTTTTGTCTTGGACTGGAACTTTTTTTGGTTGGTAATTTTTTTGATGACTTTATCAATTTCTTCCTTGCCAAGCCAAGCCAAGTGCCGTCGAGTGATAGGTTTATTTAGTTGTTCTACTTCTCCTTGTGATAGTTTTAGTAGATGATATGAATCTAAAAATTTGTCCATTTCCTTTAGGTGTCGAATCTGTTAGAGTACAGTCTTTCATAGTCTGTCATGATACTTTTGATTTCAGTTAGGTCTGTTGTTACACCTCCCATCTCGTTTCCTGTTGAAGTTATTTATTCTGTTTTTCTTTAGTAAGTTTAGCTAATGGTTTATCAATTTTGTTGACCTTATCAAAGAACCAGCTTTTGGTTTTGTTAATTTTTTCAATTGTTTTTCTATTCTCTAATTCATTTAGTTCTGCTCTAATCTTTATTGTCTGTTTTCTTCTAGTGTCTGAGGGGTTCCTCTGCTAATTTCTTTCTACTTGTTCAAGCTGTAGGGTTAATTCTTTGGTTTGGGTCTCTTCTTCCTTCCAGATGTGTGCATTTATAGAGATAAATTGACCTCTGAGTGCTGCTTTTGCTATATTGCATAGGTTCTGGTAGGATGTGTTTTCATTCTTACGGGATTCCATAGATTTCTTTACTTCACCCTTGATTTCTTCTATAACCCCAGGATTTTTGAAGCAAGGTGTTGTTCATTTTCCACAAGTTCAAATTTCTACCTATATTTTTTTCTGCTATTAATTTCAACTTCTATGGTTTTATGGTCCAAGAAAATCCTTTGCAGTAATTCAGTGGTTTGGATTCTGTTAAGACTTGCTTTATGTCCTAGCATATGGTCTATTCTGGGAAATGTTCCGTGTGCATTGGAAAAGTGGAGGTACTTGTGTGTTGATGGGTAAAAATTCTATATATGTCAGTGAGGCCTAGTTGGTTAATTGTTGCAGTAAAATCTTCTGTTACTGAAAGTGTACTGTTGAAGTCTCCTACTATTATTGTGGAGTGATCTATGTCATTTTCAATGTACTCAGTGTTTTTTGATGTATCTATATGCTCTGATATTAGGTGCCTACATATTTGATATTGTTACATCCTATATATTTTTCCATCTTTTGAATTTCAGTTTGGTCATATCTTTGAATCTAAGTTGTGTTTCTTGTAAGCAACATATAGACGGATCATGTCTTTTGATCCAGGATGTCACTATCTCTTTGTTGGAGCATTCAGTACATTTACATTCAGTGTAATAGGTATGTGTTTAGTGCTGTCATTCGGATGCATTTAGTTTTGTGTTGTTAATGTTTTCTATGTTGCTCTTAATATTCCGTTCTGAGTCATTCTTGTTTATGGGTTGGCTTTCCAGTGTTGGCCTTGTGTTTGTTGAGACTCCTGTAGTATATTTCTTGTTTTGATATGTTGCACTGTTATTTTGCTTTGCAGCTACCCTTCTAATCCCCCTTACTATTCTAAGTTTAAGCCAGACTTTAACTTCTGCATATCTTTAATTTCCTCTCCATCTGAAAGGGTTATAACTACTGTAATATATTCTTCTTCATAGTGTGATGATGTCATGGTTTTGGGGTCATCATCACTGGTTCTCTTCTTTTAATATTGCAGGCTTTATTGATCTTTGTGACTTCTCTGAGTAGGATTCTACATGTTGTGTCCTGTATTGCCTCCTTAATTATACACTTGATGTGTTTGTTTTTCTAAACAAAGAGCTTCTTTCAGCATCTCTTGTAGTTTTAGTTTGGTTTTTACAAAGTCTCTAAGCTTCTGTTTATCTGCTAATGTCTTAATTTCACCTTCATATTTGAGAGACAGTTTTGCAGGATATATAATTCCTGGTTGGAAGTTTTTCTCCTTCAAGGCTTTGAATGTGTCTTCCCATTGCCTTCTTAACCACATGGTTTCTACCAAAAAGTCATATATAAACCAACAGGGTTTCCCTCTGTATGTTAGTTTTGCTTTAAGCTTTGCTTCCTTTAAGAGCTTCTGTTTGTGTTTCATTTTATTAAGCTTGATTATACTATGTCTTGGTGTCTTTCTCTTGGGGTCTGGTTTTTGTGACATTAAATACACATCTTGGATATCTATGTTCTCTGCTTTCATAATTTTAGGGAAGTTTTCTGTCAGCAACTCTTGAATAATACTCTGTATATTTTCAGCTATCCCTCTCTGTTCAGGAACTCCAATTATTCACAGATTATTCATTGTAATAGAGTCCCATATGTTTCTTAATGCTTCTTCATTTTTCTTATTTCTTTTCTCTGATTTCTCCTCATAAATGCTGGTGTCAGTTGCTCTGTCCTCAATTTCACTGACTCTGACTTCTATCTCCTTAATTCTGCTGTTTTGGCTTTGGATTCAATTGTCTAATTGTGCAATTTTATTATTGATCTGCTGGATTTCAGACCATTGATGTTTCTTCAGTTCAAATAGCTTACTTAATTTTTAATTTTGTTCTGCCGCATTTTGTTTAATCTCTAGAGGGCTCTGTACGTAATTCTTTTGTAGTCAACCTCCAATAGTTTTAGAAAGGCTTCTTCATCTTCGTCTTTATTTTGGAAATTTTTCAGAGTCATGGTGGACTACTTTGTTAAGTGGTTAGTTGTTGATTGGTGTATTTGTGCCATTTAGAAGATGTTTGGTTTCTCTGCTGTTACTCCAACAGTAGCTGAGGTGTAGTTCTAAGAGGGGATTTGGTCACTTGCTGCTTCTGAGCACTCTAGTGACTGGCTCCAGTTGGACTTTCTGATGTGGCAGGCTCTGTCTCCTGGACAGCAAATACAGCACACTACTTAGGGAGTCACTGGGAGTGACTGCTAGGGAGTCAATGCTATGATGTGGATCAGTAAAGTGTGGAGGAGACCCTGCCAGGCTGCTCAACAGTCAGTTCTCCGGGTGGTCTTATTTTAAAAAGGTACTTTACTGCTAAGGTAGGAGCTGTCCAACAGATGTTTAAATCAGTCAGGGCTTCAGGTGTGGTAGGCCCAACCTTCTGGCTGACAATGAAAGCACCTCATAGACCATCTCCAGATACTATGATGTGGTTGAAAGTAATGAGATATTATGGCCTTGTTACCATCCCCATATGTTCATGCTGTTCCATTCAGTTATCATTCCATGCTTGAGTTCCCGGAAGGAATCGAGGAGATGTGTGTCTAGTCTGCCATCTTGGTTCTGCCACCCATATAAGTCTCTTTTTAATACACATTTTAAGCATTACTGGTTTTTCTTCCCTACAGAATCCAGCCTAAGAGAAGACCCCAAGAGGACATCTAAGGGTGAGGTTGTTAAAGGGATCTTAGCTCAACTCTGTCTCACAGAGGATCTAGTGGGCCCCTGAAAACATTCCATTATGATTTCCCCAACTCCAGAGTTTATGATTGGGATAGACACATCCAACAACTGGTTGAGCCCCCACATTGAATCCCTGACATGTGTTGTGAGGACTATAATGGTACAAAAGGTCAAGTGGAAGTAATTATAGTTTCCTTTACCAAAGAAAATAGTAAACAAAAAGCAATACCACATTCTTGGGATTGCAGAGACTAGTGCCACCACCAAGGACTTTGGGTGCTGATTTCCATCATATTACCATTCAATACGCCCATTTGTCCAGTGTGGAAGACAGATGGATCTTGGAGAATGACAATGAATTATCATCACCTTAACCATGTGATGAATCCAATTACAGCTGCTATTCCAGAAGTTTTTAAATTGCTTGAGTAAACTAATAGATTTTCTAGTACATAGTATCTAGCTATTGATTTAGCCAGTGGCTTTTTCTTGATATCCATTTCTGAAGACCAGCAGTATACCTTCAATGTCATACTTCAAAAGTATATTAACTCATCATTCTAATGGAATAATTTAGACCGGAGGGAACTTGATCACTTTTCTCTCCATGAGACATCACTCTTGTCCATTATGTTTATGGCATGCTGATAAAGCCTAATAAGGAAGAAGTATTAACAACTCTAGAAGGATTGGTAAGACATTTGCATGTCAGGGGGCAGGAAACTAATGTGACAAAAATTCAGGTGCTTTACACATCAGTGGAATTTCTAGGGGTCCAATGCTATGGGACATATCAAGATATTGCTTCTAAAATGAAGGTAAGTTATTACATCTAGACCTTCCCATAACTAAAAAAGAGGCACAACACTTGGTGATTATCTTGGTTATCTTGTCCTGCTATAGCAAGTGGATGTCTTTAACAAAGAAAACAGATTCTATCGCAGTCTGGGGGACTAGAAGTCTGAATTCAGGACACAAACTCCAGAGGAAGGTTTTCTCACTCTGTTAGTTCTGGGGGAAGGTTTTTGTCATCAGTCCTTCCCCTGGTCTAGGAGCTTCTCAATGCACAGACCCTGAGTGCAATGGAAAAGCTCCTCTCCTGTTTCTTCATTCTTGGTGGCATGATGTCTCTCTTCTCTCTTCTCAGTGTTGGATCTCAAACAGATTCATTCAACATACAACTTAATCCTGTAGATTGAGACCTGTCTCATTAACATAACTGCCTCTAATCCTACCTCATTAATATCATGGAAGTAGACTTTACAGCACATGGAAAACTGTATCAGATCACAGAATGGTAGACAACCACAAAAACACGAGGAATTGTGTCCTAGCCAAGTTTATACATATTTTGAGGGTACAAATTCAATCCATAACAGTCAGCCACTTTGGAATTTGGAGGTAATATACCCCTTATCTGAGTATGCTACTCCAGACTATTTACAAAGTGACTCGAAAAGCTGCTAATTTTGCACAGGGCCCATGTCTTAGTCACCTAGTGCTGATATAACAGAAATATCACAAGTGGATGGCTTTCACAAAGATAAATTTGGGGTGTCAGCTCCAGCAGAAGGCTTTCTCTCGCTGTCATCTCTGAAGCAAGGTCTTTGTCATCACTCTCCTTGTGGACTGGGAGCTTCTTAGGCACAGGAACCCTGAGTCCAAAGGACACTGGTGCTGCTTTTTTGTGGTGTGTGGTCCCCCTGTCTCTTTGCTTACTTTTTTAATATCCCAAGAGATTACCACAACACAATCCAAGATTGTAGATTGAGTTCTGCCTCACTAACACAACTGCTGCCCATTCTTCCTTATTAGCATCATAGAATCAGGATTTATGACACAGGAGAAAAATCACACAGCGCCAGGAATCATGGCCCAGGCAAATTGATGCACATGTTTTAGAGGACACAGTTCAATCTATGACTTCCCAGAGCAAGAGAAGACTGCAACAGGTTCAGTCTCCCATGCACACTGCACTACCATTTGGCCACATGATTCAGCTGATACAATGGTTCTTGAAGCGCCAGTGGCAAACAGAGATGTTGTGTGGAGTTTTTGACATTTCATTACTGGAAAACTGTAGCTTATACCCTTAGGCTTTTGGAGCAAAGCCATGTGATAATTTGTAAGTGACTACTTTCCATTTGAAGGAAAGGTTATGGATTGTTACTGGGCCTTAGTAGAGGCTGAAGGCTTAACCGTACACCACCAAGATATCATGTTGTCCCAACTATCCATGATAAATTAGATATTGTCTGATTCACAGTCATGAATTTGTATGTACATAGTGTATTCCATCATGAAATAGAAGTAGTATATACAATATTGGACTTTAGCAGGCCCTGAAGCCCCAGGTAATCCACACAGAAAGTGGCCCAGAGGCCTATGGTTCTCATTCTTGTCACATCACCATCTCTCTCCCAGTCTGCACCTGTGGCCTCATTGGCAGTCTATTATGATTATTTAATTGAGGAAAATAAAACTATAAACTGGCTTATAGACCACTAAAGCTATAGCCCTGCAGTCCCTTTCTGGGATTTTCTGAAGGACCATGGTGAAGGGAACCCTTAGACTGGCACCAGTTTTCTTTACCCTAAAGGACAGTGGTGAAGGAAGCAGGCAGAATTTTAAACAGTGCACCTAGTTGTTCATTTTGCTTGGAAGGAGAAATGGCCAGATGTGTGATTATATGTATCAATTCTTAGTCTGTGGCCCATAGTTTGGCTGGATTATCAGAGACTTAGAAGGAACATAATTGGAAAAATGGTGACAAAGATGTATGAGGACAAGGCATGTGGACCAAAGAAGTGAAAATACCATGTCTCGTGTGAGGGCTCACCAAAAGATAGCTACTGCAGAGGAAGATTTTTAACCGTCAAGTGAGTAACATGATGTGTTTCATGAATACCAGTCAGTGTCCCTCCTGATAACAAGCCCAAAGGTGAAGTCTCCACAGTCTTACTTCTTCTGGCAGACTATGGTGTATTCAATACTTTGCCAAAACCATAATTCAAAGGCATCAATTCTTCAATTTTTTTCTTGTCTTATTTCTGCTCTGGTCTTTGCAGCATATTTGTCCAGTGTAGGATGTCATTTGATTTTTGATTACTGCTTCCATGGGCATTGAGGGTGAATGAAAGTAAAATGAAATCTTTTACAATTTCATTATTTTCTTCACTTATCATGATGTGCTTATTAGTATACATTTGTTGAGGTATAATCCATCCTGAAGGCTATAGTCTTTAATCTTGCTCAATCCTCTTCACTTTAAGCAAGCAAAGTTGTGTCATATGCATATTGAAGTCTGTTAATGAGTGTAATTCTAATCCTGATACCGTGTTCTCTTCCCATTTTCCAGCTTCCCTGACTATTTGCTCAACATACAGACTGAATATATATGGTGAAAGAATATAGCCATGATACACATTTTTCTTGATTTTTAACAATGAATATCTTGTTCTCTTCAAACAACTAACCCATGGGACATAAGCCTGCAGAAGGCTTAAGCCTGTTTCCTGACCAGAAGATCTTGAATTTGTGATCCCCACCAACTCCAAGAGTCAGCAGAGGTCTCCAGCACGCTATCAGACTCACACATTTGAGACCTACAAACACCCACAACTGTGTGAGCCATTGCCTTGAAACAAGCCTCTCTCTCCATACTTAAACATACATTTTGCTAGTTTCACTCTAGTGGAGAACACAAAGAGAGCACCTGTCACATAAGCTATACAATTCTGTTGCTTTTACATGATGCTGAATTGATTTCAGCTCATAGTGACCCCAAATGACAGAGTAGAACTGCCCAGTTGGGTTTTGTTGGCTATAAATCTTACAGAAGTGGATCACTAGTTGTTTCTCCTTTATAGCCACTGGGTAGGTTTGAACTGCCAACTTGTTGTCTAGTAGCTGATGACTTAACTGTTGGTACAACCACAGTAGTATCAAATGGGGTTAATCATAACATTCAACACTCCTTGGTATGTGAAGCCATACCCTGCATATTTTCCTTAGAGAATAGATGAGTCTATTCTTGGTCAAAAAATGCACATCCACTGCTGAAAGGATGGAACTGGAAAATGTTATAGGGTATTCTATATTTCTTTCTGATTTTGCTGTGCCTCTAAAATCCAATTTCTGTTTCTTAGGTCTGTAAGATTTCTAAGAACTCTTGTCTCTTGAGAGCTATGTTCTGTTATGACTATTGGCTTCTCACAGCACACTGAAACTTACCAAATGCTCAAGGCTGAAAAGCAGTACACAGAATATTTCTATACTAACCTCTAGGAATCATTTCTCTCCGTGATGTTAATCTTCTAGATTATGGCTCCCTGTTACACGTATTTATGTGTGTGGCTCTTTGATATACTTCAACAGATTGTTTTCAGATTTTATTCAGCTTTTTCACTTGTGGTTAGGAAGGACATTGGTCTGGTATAAACTATACCATTATATACAGAAGCATAGCTCATAGATTTAGATTTTGAAAAGGGAAAATAGGAAAGCAATGTCTCATTCTTACTGTGATATTTTATATACATTATAGGTACCATGCGTGCAAACATATTTAGTTTTCAGAGTTGTTTTTTTTTGTTTGTTTGTGTTCATAGACTTGTTCTTCTTCTGAGAAGCTGATGCTATCTCATTGTTCCTAAAAATATACAATTGCTGTCAGAAATGATAAACTGAAAGGAAAGAACTGGAAAGCAGGAAAATTTAATTAAAAAAAATACTTCTCATTTTATACACTACACAATACTAGAGAAGTCAGTATAACTTGACAAGAAAAAGTCATAGAAGCCTCATAGACATATCCAAACTCCCTGAGGGACTGAATTACTGCTCTGAGGGCTGGGAACTGTGATCTCAGAGAACATCTAGCTCAAGTGGCATAAGACATTTGTAAAGAAAATGCTCTATCCTACTTTGGTAAGTAGTGTCTGGGGTCTTAAAAGCTTGTGAGTGGCCATGCATCTAAGATACTCCACTGGTCCTGCCCCGTCTGAAACAAGGGAGAATGGAGGAAACCAAACACACAAGGGAAAGATTAGTCTAAAGGACTAAAGGACCTCAACTACCATGGCCTCTACCAGACTGAGTCTATAACCACTAGAAGGTATCCAAGTACCACCACTGACTGCTTTGACAGGAATCACAACAGGAAGTCCCAGACAGAGCTGAAGAAAAATGTGGAATAAAATTCTAATGCATAAAAAAGACCAGGTTTACTGGTCTGACAGAGACTGGAAAAACCCTGAGGAGATGCCCCAGCTCTGAGGCAAGAACAAGAAGGGGCAGGAAAGGTAGAAGAATGGAAATGGGAACCCAAGGTTGAGAAGAGACGACTGCTGACACATCGAAGAATTGGCAATCATTGTCACACAACTGGGTGAAGATAGCATGAAAAAGGAAAATTACAGACCAATATCTCTCATGAATTTAGGTGCAAAAATTCTCAACAAAATTCTAGCCAATAGGATTCAACAACACATCAAAAATATAATTTAGCATGACTAAGTAGGATTCGTATCACGGATGTAAGGATGTTCAATATTAGAAAAACAATTAACGTGGTCAACCACAGAAATAAAACAAAATATAAGAATTACCTAACTTTATTGACTGATGCAGAAAGGGCATTTGACAAAGTCCAACATTGATTCATGTTAAAACTCTTAGCAAAACAGAAATACAAGGGAAATTCCTCAACATAATAAGGGGAATCTGTACAGAGCCAGCAGCCAACATCATCCTAAATGGAGAGAGACTGAAAGAATTCACTCCAGAGAACAGGAACCAAACAAAGATGTCCATTGTCATCACTTTTATTCAACATTGTGCTGAAGGTTCTAGTCAGAGCAATCAACCATGATGAAGAGATAAAGGGCATCCACATCAGTAAAGAAGAAATAAAAATAACTCTATTTGCAGGTGATGTGGTCTTCTACACAGAAACCCTAAATAATCCATAAATATGCTACTGGAGCTAACAGAAGAGTACAGCAAAGTATCAGAATATAAAACAAATGTAGATAAATCAAAAGAATTCCTTTACACCAACAAACAGACCCTCAATTGGAAGTCACCAAATCAATAATACATATGCAATGTAATACCAGTACAAATTCCAGTGGTGTTTTTTAATGAGATGGAGAAACAAATCACCAACTTTGTCTGGAAATGGAAGAAACCCCAGACAAATAAAGCACTAATGAAAAAGAGGAACACAGTAGTGATCATCACAATATCTGACCTTAGAACTTATCACACTGTCACAGGAGGAAAACGATCCGGTATTAGTATGAAAACAGATATACATACCAGTGGAACAGAATAGAAAACCCAGCAATGACACCACCCACCTATGAACAGCTGATATTTGACAAAGATGCAAAGGCCGTTGTTTTAGTCAGCTAGTGCCGCTCTAACAGAAATACCACAGAGTGGATGGCTTTAACAAAAGAAGATTTATTCTTACACAGTCCAGTAGATTGCAAGTCCATATTCAGGGTAATTACACAGTCTGGTAGGTTGCAAGTCCATACTCAGGGTGACCGCTCCAGGGAAGGCTTTCCCCTTGTCAGCTCTGGAGGAAAATCTGGCATTGCATCAGTCTTTGTCCAGGGAGCTGACCGGCACAGGAACCTCAGGTCTGAAGGACGAGCTCCTCTCCCAGTGCTGCTCTCTTGTTGGTAACGAGGCTCCCAATTCTCCTTGTTTCTTTTTCCGTTTTTATCTCTTGCTGAAAGCATTAAGGGTGGGGTAAGCCATACTCCAGGGAAACTCCCCCTACAGCAAAGTAAGGAAGTAATCCTATGCAGGAATTTACAGCCCCATCCCAATCCTTCAACATACAGTTTAGCAAAACCACACAATGGAAGACAGTCCCAAGATACTGGGAACCATATCCCAGCCACGTGGCTACACATATTTTTGGAGGGACACAATTCAACCCATGATAGCCGTGAAAGGGGGAAAAAAAACAGCCGCTTTAACAAATTGTGTTGGCAAAAACTAATCACCTTCATAAAAGTTAAGCAAGACCCGTACCTCATACCTTGCACAAAAACTAACTCAAAATGGATCAAAGAACTAAATATTCAATCTAAAATGATAAATATTATGGAAGAGAAAATAGGGACAACACTGGAAGCTCTAACACACAGCTTAAACAGACTATAAAGTATTACTAACAATGCACCAACAGCAAAAGAGAAAAGAGATAAATGGGAACTACTAAAAATCAAGCACCTATGTTCATCCAAAGACTTTATCAAGGGAATAAAAAGACTGCCTTCTGACTGGGAAAAAATACCTGGCAACTACATGTCTGATCAATGTCTAATTTCTGTAATCTACAAGGTACTGCAAAATATCAACAAGAAAAAGACAAATAGCCCAATTAAACAATGGGCAAAGGATATAGACAGACATTTCTTCATAGAAGATATTCATCTACCCAAGACACACAAGGAAATGCAATCATTAGCCATTAGACAGTGGGCAGACATATTCAAAGCCCTGAAGGAGGAAAACTTCCATCCAAGAATTATTTATCCTGCAAAATTGTCTATCAAATATAATGGTGAAATTAAGACTTTTGAAGACAAAGAGAAGCTTAGAGACTTCATAAAAACTAAACCAAAGTTACACGAAATAGTGAAAGAAGCTCTTTCCATAGAAAAACAAAACCATTGAATGTATATTTAAGGTGACAATTCAGGGCGCATCATCAAAAATTCTAATCAGTTAGGGAAATCACAAAATTTAATAAAAGCTACAACATTAAAATGAGGGAATCTGTGATCATATCATGACAACTATAACATTAAAAGACAACAATCACATTAAAAGAGATATACACTAAAATAGTTACAATTGTTTCAGATGAAGAGGAAGTTTAAGAGTTATGCAGTGGTGAAAACTGGGTTTAATCTTTGTATGTTAAAGGGGATAATACATGTAGCCATAAAGCAAATTAACAATGCACGTATCAAAATAAGAAATGAAATACAGAAGTCTCAACAAACGCAAAACCAACACTGAAACAACAACACACAAAGAAGAATGGTCCAGAACAGAACATTCAGAGCAATATAGAAAACATCAACATAGAAGTAATTACATCAGAATGATGGCACTAAGCACATACTCATCAATAATTACACTGAATGTAAATAGACTGAATGCTCCGGTAAAGAGACAGCGAGTGACATCCTGAATCAAAAGACACGACTCGTCTATATTTCTTGCTTACAAGAAATGCACTGTAGACTTAAAGATACGAACAAATTGAAAATTAAAGGATTGAACAATATATACCAAGCTAACAATACACAAAGAAGAGCAGGTGTGGTATACTAATCTCAGATAAAATAGATTTTAATGTAGAATCCACTATTGTGGACCAAGAGGGTCCCTATTTGTTGCTGAAAGATTCAATACTCAATCAGGACTTAACAATATTAAATATTTATGCACCCAATACCAAGACAAGCCAAGTGCAAAAATACCAGAGAACCAAAATACATTGAACAAATACTGACAACACTGAAAAACGATATAGATCATTCCACAATAATAGTTGGAGTCTTCAACACTCCCCTTTCACTTATGGATAGATCATCCAGAAAAAGCTCAGTAAAGATGCAGAAATCAACCAACTTGACCTTATCAACATATACAGATCTTTTCATCCATCAATGGATAAATACACCTTCTTCTCCAGTGCACATGGAACATTCTCCAGAATAGACCGTGTGTTAGGTCATATAGCAATTCTTAATAAAATCCAAGCAATTGATTTACTGCAAAGTATCTTCTTGGACCATAGAGCTATAAAAGTTGAAATTAATAACAGAAAATTAGTAGGTAGAAGTTCAAACTTACAGAAACTGAACAACACTTTGCTCAAAAAGCCTTGGGTTATAGAAGAAATCAAGGACAAAATAAAGAAAAAATCTTGAAAGACAGAAGCAAGTCATGCCTTGGTTTCTCATTTTAAAGGTATTGTGAAATTTTAGGTAGGAATGCAGAGGTGTCCATTTTAATTTTAATGGGTTCTTCTGATAACAGTTGGCCAATGTCAGTGGATGCGGTATCATGTAAACTTTCAGTTACAGTTAAAACATCACCTGCATAATTAAGATAAAAAAAATTGTTGTCTTGTGATTTCAAACCAAGTGACTAGATATAGCAATTAACTTATTCATTCATAGTATTCAGTATCATAGAGTCATCTGTTGATTGGTTTAAGGAAGATCTGATAGTATCTTTCCTGTTTCTGTAAGCTTTATTTGACAACTCCATTTGGGTAAAAGATCTTTTCCAGGTAAATGCACTAAGGTATATAACTGAGTAAAAATGGATATATCTCCTCAAAAGAGTCTAAAAAGGCAGAAGCAAGTGGATAATGAGTTAAATTTTGTTCTTTTAGTAGCCCCTACTATTTTTGAAGACATAGGAGTTTGAGCAGATAAAGTAATGCTTTAACCAACTAAAAATTTATATGGTTCTGCATTCATTTGAATAGTAGATTCTCCTTGAGAACTTAGTGCTACCACAGGAAAAATTCCTGTATATTCCCCAGAGCACCTTCATGCTAGTTTAGAAGGCCATACGGTTGTTTGGTGTATCATCAGATTGTGTTTTTAATTTAAAAATATTCTTTTAAAATGTCCAGGATTCTTGCAATAAAAACAAATGTTAGTTGTAGGCTCATTGCTATATGTAGGGCTTTTTTTTTTTTTTTTTTTTTGGAAATGAGAATTTCTCCCTTGGCTGATTTTGTTGCAGCTGTAAAACCATTTATTTGTTTTAGCTGTTGGTTTAGTCTCTATTGTTTGATCTAGTTCATGAGCTATACCAGTCATCTCAGCAATAGGACCAATTTTCCAATCAAGTCAAAGGCTTTTTACTAAGGTTGCTCAGGATTAAATTCTGTATTGAAAGCTCTTGAAAACCTTGACATCACTGAGTCTACCCTGAATGTCAAACAATTTTTTAAAATGTAATCTATTTGGATAATCGTAAACACTCTCATGTTTAGTTTGAAGGCAAGAATGAACTTTGTCCAATCTGCAATTGGAGTAAAGGCTTTACTCAGAGCTTTATGAATTTTTCTTATTTTTTTTTTTGCTTTTCCTGGACTTCTATGAATGTTTCCTCAGCTGTCTTTCTGGTTTCTAAAGCAAGACTGGCTTGGGTTTCTTTCCATAGTATGCTCTGACCGTATTTTAATGTTGTCTTAGGCTGGGTTCTTTAGAGAAGCAAAATCACCAAAGCATGTAAATACATAGAGAGAGAGATTTACATCAAGGAAATGGCTTCTGGGATTGTGGAGGCTAGAAAGTCCCAAGTTCATGTGTCAGGACACCATCTTCTCTCAATTTATGTAGCAGCAGGGGCTGGCAAACCAAAGATTAGCGTGTTGGTCAGAGCACTTGCTCACAGGCTGTGAATATTGATGAGTTCCAAGATCTATACATAAGTTAATGGCTGAAGTCTCAAGAGCCAGAGGTTAGATGAACAGGAGGCAGCCATAGGATCCTGAGCAGAGCAAAAAAGCCAGAACATCAGCTTATATTTGGATGCAGGCCATACTCCCAAGGAAATGCCTTTTTAGCTGACTGGCTACTCACAGCTGATGAAGTCATGGTAATCATCACATACAAACACTGAGAATCATGGCCCAGCAAAGCTAACAGACAACCTTAACCATCAAAGATGTCTCCAAGGGCTCACTAGAATGTAAACTAATTGATATAAATCAGGTAGACCAGGCTAATAAACTTCAGTGACAGTTTAAAATTTTGCATCAAATTTAGAGATACTTCCATAAATCTGGAAAGTCCTTAATTATGCTATGAAATTTAGCGTGTGTCCTAGGAACAAAGGATATGATAGCTTTTGGGGGTTTTCCCTAGTCCTACTCCTGGTGGGACAGGACAGCTTATGATTATTGTCTTCTGAAACTTCTTTGAGATAACATGGGAGTTCAGACCAGGTATTCTCAAAAGACGAGAATGGCCAAGAGAGGATTAGCTACTTGAAGTGGAAGGATTATCTATGGGTAAGAGACTAGTGAGGCTGTAGAGCTCAGGCATTATGTCTGTTGAATTTGTTTAGCCTGCTTTGAAATGATATCCTGTTGGGAGGTAAATTTGCTATCTTGATGTCCCCTGGAATCCTCCAGATACTAAATCTATTATGTGTCCTAGGAACAAAGGATACAATGGCTTCTTTGGGGTTTTCCCTAGTGCCTACTCCTGGTAGGACAGGAAAGATTAAAGGACACTGCAGGAACTGGTTTGAGCTTACAATTATTGTCTTCTGAAACTTCTTCAAGATAACACGGGAGTTCAGACCAGCTATTCTCAAAAGAAGAGAATGGCAAAGAGAAGACTAGCTACCAGAGGGACAGAAAGAAGTGGACTCTCTATGGGTGAGAGGCTGGTGAGATACTCCATTTGTTCAACTTGCGAGGTTAATTTACTGCGCAGAAATTTTTTTTAAATCAAATAAGCCCCACAACAGACATTGGTCTTCTCAGTTTCCTGTAGTGGGCACACGTCAGTGGTAAATGCACAAGACAGCACTGTGACCATACTATTTATTCCTCAAGGGGATCCTGACCAAATTTTTGGTGTGAAATTCTCCATCTCACTAAGAAATTTTGCATGCGCAGAACCAGAATGAGCATGGAAACATTATGTGCCCTCTAACCTGCCTGTATGCTTGTTGAGACTCTTAGGTGTACCAGAAAAGAGAGCTCATTCAGCTGCTAGATGTTGGCCTAGCCAAACTTAATTTAACAGTGAACTCAGCCTTATGCCAAAGAGATGAACAGAAATAAAAGAGGCTGATGATAAATCTCTCAAGTGTACATTTTCACAATAAAGCATAGGTTTGAATTAGAGAAAACTTACTTCCAGTGAGCCCTAAGAGTTCAAGGAAACAGGTGGGTGCAAGAGGCCCATACTTGGTCCTGAAGGTCCAGGTCCGTGACTTCTTGAGAACACAGAAGATAATTCTACTTTGAATTCTGCCAGCTATGTCAAAGAAATGTCACAGAGTCATGTTTTATACTCTGTTCAGAATGAAACCAACAGATTCACTGAAAGAAAAGGCAACTCAATCCAGGGATGCACTAACTTTCACAAGAGTCAGAGCTCTGATTAGTTGGCCACAATTATAGAGCTAAATCAGAAATTTAACTTACAATATTTTGATTGGTTGCCAAGCAATTGAGGAAGTGAGAGGCAGGATATCTTTAATTGGGGATCTTAACAAGATTGGTCTAAAGAATATATGTGTACTTTGTTGATCAATTACTAATTGGTGATATGCATTCTTTGTTGAATAGTTGCTAGTTGGTAATACATGTGCTTGCAAGAGAGTAAAAGCAGGCACAAGAGGACTGCATCATGGATTTTCCGAAGAGATGGTAAAGATTGACTTGCTTGGGGCAAAGTCCTTTTCAGGACATTTTACACACTGGATTTCCGTAACTCTGTCCTCCTTTTCCTAGTGCTACAATGCATACAGTTGATATTAAGTAACCTAGCTACAGAGAAAAACATTTCCGTGGCTGCATGATTAGGTCTGTACAAAGGTTTACTGCTGATGCTAAGTATTACAAAATGGAGTCAGGCCCAAGCTGGAATCAATCGTTTCAGATATGCGGGCACTTAAATTTTAAAAGCCCCTACACACAGGCGACAGGATGGCTGTCATCAAGGAAGAGGAACAGAATCTTGGAGAACCTTCAGCTTTCTGACCTGGAAGTGATACGAGTCACACTAACTGAAATATGCCAGCTGGAGTCTGTTACACAGATGTTCCCAGCCAGGGTGCATGGTCTCAGAGTGCCTGATGGTCTGTGTCACAAGTTATTGTCCTATGAAGTGCTGAGCATGCCCAGAAAACAAAAGTGTGCTATATGGGTTCATTTCATGAAAAAGCAGGGCAGGGAAGCACTGGTTTTCAGAAAACAAACTGCTCCTAAAGTGGTCTCTTCCTCTGTTACGTGAATACAGGATATTTTACGTGTCTTTCCCTAGTAAAATGAGATTTGTTTTGACAAAAACAGCCAACTCCAGGAACACGGTCATTTGGACAGTTTTAAAATATGCTCACACTTCTATTGCACTATTTCTGAGAAGCTCTGTAAGATATGTTGCCTGAAAAGGCTGAGCAGTTTGCACAGAATCCTGTTGTTTTAGACAAACTGAACTTCATCTGCATGTTTGAAAATCAGCTTGAAATTTTTTAATGAAGTTTGAATCTGTAACCTCTGGATGCTGATTCAACAAGGGTTTCTCAGGCAGGCGCTCTGAGGGCTAGAAGTATGAATTAAAGGTAAAAGTGTCCCAACTTCCTGTTTCAGGCTTGCTGGGTGGCTGTCATTTACAGGGTGTGTCCCCTATGACCTCAGCAGCATTTGTTTGAGCATAGTGTCCCCAGCATAACAGGCCCTCAGCCACAATTGTTCCTAAAGATCCACACAATCACAGAGTTCTCTGCAGGACAATTCTCTGGTTCACCTTCTGTTTTGGTCAACTAGGGCTGCTGTAACGGAAATAGCACAGAGTGGATGGCTTTAACAAACGAAGGTTTATTCTTACACAGTCTGGTAGGCTGCAAGTCCAAATTCAGGGTGTCCACTCCAGGAGAAGGCTTTCCCCTTGTTGGCTCTGGAGGAAAGTCCAGTATTGCATCAGTCGTTGTCCAGGCAGCATCTTGGCGCAGGTACCTCAGGTCTGAAGGATGCCTTCTTCTCCTGGTGCTATTTTCTAGATGGTATGAGGTTCCCAGTTCTCTGCCTGCTTCTCTGTCCTTTTATCTCTCATAGGATGAAAGGATTAAGGGTGGGGCAAGCCATACTCCAGAGAAACTCCCTTTACAGTAGAGCAGGAATGTAATCTTATGAAGGGATTTACAGCTCCACCCTAATCCTTTAACATACAGCTTAAGAAAACCCTAAAATGGAGGACAGTCACAAGCCACTGGGAATCATGGCCCAGCCACATGGCTACATATGTTTTGGGGGGGACACAATTCAATCCATGACACTTTCTCACCATAGTTCTCAGATCTTCTACACACTTAAGTGAGTCAAAGTGAGTATTTAGGGGAAAATTCCACTATGATCTTTCTGAAAAAAATTCTTACTTAAGAATAACATACCTAATTGTTGTGAATTGCCATTGAGTTCACTTCTACTCACTACAACCTTACATATATCAGAATGAAATTTTTTCCAACTTCAGCACTTGATACATTCTCTGGAGTAAAGTAGGACCCATCACATGCCCTGAGCCATTGTCCTAGCTTTGGAAAGGGATCAAATCAACAAAACTAAATAAATTATCTGTCAGCATTCTTAGGCTGGCAGTCAAGGGCAGACACAGTACCTTTCCCTAGGCACAGATATAAGGGTTCCACAGACTCTGAATGCCTTTCCTCCCAGCAGAGACCTCTTTCAGCCCACTTCAACGACATAGGCTCTCATTAGCACAGTACAACAGCGTATATGCCTGAAGTTGTATCAGCCATAAGGAAGAGTGGCAGATTCATGACATTGGATACTGCTGTGCCCATTAAGCAGGGTACCCACTTGTCGACATTAAGACCCTGAGCACTGGTGGCTGAAACCATGCCACCTATGCCAGGAGTGCAAAACTAAGTGCTTCCTCCCTGTCCTTACAGCAAACAGCATTGGGCACCCACAGTCTGGCTGCACAATGTATCCACCTATGTGCTCTAGTGAACAGGGACACACGTCACATATACTCAGGGACAGCTAACAGATAATTGCCATTCTCATTGCATGGTCCCCTACTACAGGCAGATACCTGAGCTTATTTCAATCACCTCTGCCTGTCTGGGACTGTAGGTGAAAGCCTGCACCACACCCTTGTTGACTGACTACCTGGACACCCGAACTGAATCCGTACAAGAAAAGTAAACAAAGTCCTGGACCCACATACCTAGTAACCACTCTAATCATCTGGTGACAGGATGTCAGAGCTTCAAGGTGCCAGTAATCAAACTAGTTCACACAACGTACTAGGACATATGAAAACAAAACAAGGACACAGTAAGAAAACATAAAATAAGTAAAAAAACATAAAATAATATTGAAGGTTTGAAAACAACACTCAATATCAAATCACAATAAAGAGGTAGACCAAGATGTTTTAGCAAGCATGCAAAACAAAGAATTAAGAACCTTCCAGAGGAGGACAACTTCTTGAAATTACCAGAAATAGAATTCAAAGATTAATACTCAGAGCTCTTCAAAAGAGCAAGATGGAAATTAGGTGAAACACAGAACAAAAAAAGGAACAAACAGATAAAGCAATAGAGGAACTTAGGAAAGTTACACAAGAACATAATTACAAATTTAAAAAGCTGCTGAAGCCATGGAGACAGTAAGCTGAAATTCCAAAAATTAGCAATAAAATTTTAAAATTAGACAACTCAGTAGAAAGTTATAGGAGCAGAATTGAGATAATAGAAGTCAAAATTCGTAAGACTGAAAACAAAGCACTTGGCACCAATTTATTTGAGCAAAAATCTGATAAAAGAATTCTAAAAAATGAAGAAACCCTAAAAATCATACGGGATTCTATTTAAGAGGAATAACTTATGAGTGAATGGAATGCTGAAACAGGAAAGATAACAGAAAATACAGAAAGAATTGTTGAAGACTTCTTGACAGAAACATTCTCTGATATCAAGAAAAATGAAAAGATATCTATCCAAGAGCTCATTGAATCCTCACAAGGTAGATACCAAAAGAAAGTCATTGAGGCATATTATAATCAAACTACTGAAAGCAAAAATACAGAATTTTAGGAGTGACTAGGGATAAGTAAAAATTCATCTACAAAAAGAGTCAGTAAGACTAAACTTGGACTCTGTATATAAAGCCTTGAGGAAAACAAATTGACACACAAGAATTATATGTCCAGCAAAACTGTTTCTTAAACATGAACATAT
Organism: Heterohyrax brucei; assembly: GCA_028571685.1. Taxonomy (NCBI): domain Eukaryota; kingdom Metazoa; phylum Chordata; class Mammalia; order Hyracoidea; family Procaviidae; genus Heterohyrax; species Heterohyrax brucei. The sequence goes on along the minus strand of CM053150.1, from coordinate 125,690,808 downwards.
CTTATTCACGTGAAATTAGGACATTTCTTTATAAAAAGAAGTAGAGAATTTATAAACATACCAAACTAAAATTAAAAGAAATACTAAAGGGAATTTCTAGTTATAAAGTCCATGACATCAGATAACAACCCAAGACCAGAAGACAGGACAAAACAATCACATGTCAACCTAGATAGGGAAGTCTCAAATACATCAAAGCTGAAACACTGAAACTAGAAATGTAGAGACATGAATATTTAAAAAACGGAGATATTAAAATAAAAAAAAGGCAGACTAAATAATATAGTAATAGATATTTAACATGGAGAAAAGTCAAGGTGATGTAATGAAATAGAAGATTGGCTTAAACTTAGAAAAACAGCAGTAAATATTAAGGCAACCACACACACACAGAGAAAACAACAACAATACCTAACAATCTTACACATAAAAATAAAAAGCAAGAAAATCATAAAGACCCATCATACATAAAATCAATAACAATAAAAAGATCAATACACCAGGGCGATATAACCATATTAAATATTTATGTACCCAAAGACAGGGCTCCAAAATAAATAAAATAACCTCTAAAAGCACTGAAAAGAAATAGCTCCACAATAATAGCAGGAAACTTCAATATACTACTTTTGGTGAAGAAAAGGACATCCATAAAGACATTCAAAACACAGAATATCTGAATATCACCAACCAAATTGACCTCATAGATATATACAGAACACTCCACCCAACAGCAGCCAAGTATATATGCTCTTTTTTAAAGCACATGGAACATTATCAAAAATAGACTACATATTAGGACATAAAGTAAGCCTAAGAATCCACAGCATCTAAATATTACAAAGCATCTTTTCTGGCTGTAAATCCATAAAAGTAGAAATCAATAACAGAAAAGGCAACGAAAAAAAATCAAACACATGGAAACTGAACAACATTTTGCCCCAAAACTACTGGATTACAGAAGAAATTATGGACAGAATAAAAGAATTCACAAAATCAAATGAGAATGAAAGCACATCCTGTCATAACCTTTGGGATAAAGCAAAAGCAGTGCTCAGAAGGTCAATTTATGGTAGTAAATACACACACAAAAAAGAAAAAAGGGCCCAAATAAAAATGTTAACTCTACAATCCACATAGAAAGAGAGCAGCAAAAGATGTCTTAGGAATAAGAAGAAAGCAAATTTAAAAAATTAGAGAAGAATTAAACGAAGTGCAAAATACAAAAACAAGACTTTTTTAAAAAACAAAAAAAGGATTAATAAGACCCAAAGTTCGTTCTTTCAAAAGATCAATAATATCTGTAAACCACTGGCCAAACTGACAGAAAGAAAACAGGGGAAGCAAATAATCTGAATAAGAAATGAGATAAGTGACATTACAAAGGCACAATCAAAATTAAAACAATCTTAACAGAATACTGTGAAAAGCTGTACTCTTAAGAAATTTGAAAACCAAGAAGAAATGGACAAATTTCTAGAAAAACTTTACCTATCTAAACTAACAAAAACAGAGGTAGAGTAAGTAACTAAACCTATAAGAAGAGATTAAAACTGTAATGTAAAAACCCTTAATTAAGGGGCAGGACCAAGATGGTGCATGAGACACATGTCTCCTCAATTCCCTATGAGAACTAAAGCCTCAAATGATAATTGAATGAAGCAGTGTGGACACCAGGGAGCCCTACGATCTGGCATAAGGTTGTCAGATTGGACTAGTTGCCACTTACAGGGAACCTATTTACCTCTAACATGAGGCAGCAGCACAGTGTGTCCTGCTTCTGCTGATTCACTGAGATAATTGCAGGTACTGATGCCTTCTATGTTATCTGAGAGGTGGGGGCTAGGCATGAGCCAGCTAATATGCTGAACTGCAGAGCTTAAGTAAGCAGTATATAGATCATCAGAGAGACTGTGTTTGGGATAGCCACACACTGAGAATCTGGCTACTGATAGAGGGCACCACTGCCCCTCCACCCTCTCTTTACCAAGCAGCACCGTAGACTTTGCTGTTTCATGGCAGGAAGGGTATCTCGGGCCAGAAACCATGTTGCTTATCTGGGAGGAAGACTCAGCCACCTGGAGGCATTAGCTGGGGCTAATTCTCACACAGAGCAGCAGCCTTTGTCTGCAAAGTGCAACTCTAGCAGAAAAGCTCTGTTAGGATGCTGATACTTGGAGTTATAGGTGTGGCCTGGCAGAAGACGGCAGCAAGGCTGTAACATCACTCTACTTTGAACCACATCGTAGCATCTGGTGAAGCCTTATGAGGTGCTTTCACTGTCAGCCAGTAGGCGGGACTTGCCACACCTAAGGGCCTGACTGATTTTGACAGCTTTTGGACAGATCCTTGCTTAGCAGTAAAGTACCATTTTAAAATAAGAATGCCTAGAGAACTGACAGCTGAGTGGCCTGACAGCATCTCCTTCACCTTCCATTGATCCACATCATAATTAGGCTGACAGCCCCCTAGTGACTCCATAAGTAGGGCATGATCTTTGCCAGCCAGGAGGCAGAGCCTGCCACCTCACAGAGTACACCTGGGGACAGTCAGTAAACTACACAGAGGCATGGTGACCAATTCCTGTCTGAGAATTACACTTCACCTGCTGTAGAGCTAACACCACAGAAACTGAACAGCTTCTAGATGGCAGAAGGACAACAATCAATAGCTAACTATTTAAAGGAGTCAACCATGGCTCTGGAAAACACCCAAAATACAGAATTAAAAAACTACCCAGTTGAAGAAGCTTTTCTGAAACTATCAGAGGCTGAGTACAAAAGAATCATGTATAGAGCCCTCCTAGAGATTAAACAAAAAGCAACAGAACAAAACAAAAAATTAAGTAAGCTATTTGAGCAGATGGAATGTCAATGATCTGAAATCCAGCAGATCAAAAACAAAATTACACAGATAGACAATTCAATTGAAAGCCAAAGAGTAGAACGCAGGAAGTAGAAGCCAGAGTTAGCGAACTTGAAGACAGAGCAACTAACACCAGCATTTATAAGGAGAAATCACAGAAAATAAATAAGAAAAATTAAGAAACATGTGAGACTATATTAAAAGGAATAATCAATGAATAATTGAAGTTCCTGTATAGGGAGGAATAGCTGAAAATACAGAGAGCATTGTTCAAAAGTTGCTGACAGAAAACTTCCTTGAAATTATGAAAAAAAGAACATAGATTTCCAAGACATGTATCGAACACTACAAAAGCCAGACCCTGAAAGAAAGAAACCAAGGCATATTATAAACAAGCTTAATAAAACAAAACATCAACAGAGGCTCTAGAAGTTAGCAAGCCTTAAAGAAACGCTAACAGTCAGAGGGAAGCCTTATAGGCCTTCGTCTGACTTCTCGGCAGAAAGACTGTTGTCAAGAAGGTAGTCGGATGACACACTCAAAGCCTTGAAGGAGATAAACTTCCAAACAAGAATTATATATCCTGCAAAATTGTCTCTCAAATATGAAGATAAAATTAAGACATTCACAGATAAACAGAAGCTTACAGACTGGGTAAAAACCAAAACTAAACTACAAGAAATACTGAAAGAAGCTCTTTGCTTAAAAGAACAAAAACATTGTACATACTAAAGGAGGCAATGCAGGACACAGGACCCAGAATCTGACTCAGGTAAGTCACAAAGCCCAGTCAGAGCCACAACATTTAAAAAAGGGAACCAGCGATGATAATGAGAAAACTAAGACATCATCACACTAAAAAAGGGGATATATTACAGTAGGTATAACTCTTTCAAACTGAGAGAAAATTAGGAAGATATGCAGAAGTTACAGTCTGATTTAAATTTAGAATAGTAAGGGGGATTAGAGGGGCAACTGCAAAGCATAACACCAATGCAGCATAGCAAAACAAGAAACAGGAGTCTCAACAAACACAAAATGGATGCTGAAAAAGATGAAAAGTCAATCCATAAAGAAGAATGACCCACAACAGAATATCAAAAGCAACATAGAAAACACCAACGTAAAAATAAATACATCAAAATGACAGCAATAAACACACACCTATCAATAATTACACTGTATGTAAACAGACTGAACACTCCAGTAAAGAGATAATGAGTTAATATCTTGAATCAAAAGACACAATCCATCAGTATATTGGTTATAAGAAACTCACCTCAGACTTAAAGACATGAACAAACTGAAAATTAGAGGACAGAGAAATACATACCAAGATAACAACATACAAAGAAGAGCAGGAGTGGCAATACTAATCTTAGATAAAATAGACTTTAATGTAAAATCCACCATCGTGGACAAGGATGGTCACTATTGCTGAAAGGTTCAACACATAAGCATGACTTAACATTATTAAATGTTTATGCACTCAATACTACAGCATTTAAATACATTGAACAAACACTGACAATATTGAAAAATGAGATAGATCACTCCACCATAATAGCTGAAGATATCAACATTCCACTTTCAGTAATGGACAAATCATCCAGCAAAAAGCTCAGTGAAGACACAGAAGATCTTATTGGAATAATAAACTAACTACATCTCATTGACATCTACAAAACTTTTTATCGATCAACAGATAAGTAAACTTTCTTCTCCAAGTTGTAGGGAACATTTCCCCAAATAGATCATGTGTTAGGACATAAAGCAAGTCTCAACAAAATCCAAACCATGGAATTATTCCAAAGCATCTTCTCAGACCACAAAGCCATAAAAGTTGAAATCAATAGCAGAAAAAAATATAGGTAGAAATTAAAACTCATGGAAACTGAACAACATCTGGCTCAAAAATCCATGGGGTACAGAAGAAATCAAGGACGCAATAAAGAAATATATGGAATCAAATGAGAATGAAGACAAATCCTACCACAGCCTATGGGATACAGCCAAAGCAGTTCTCAAAGGTCAATTTCTGTCTATAAATGCATACATCCTGAAGGAAGAAAGGACTCAAACCAAAGAATTGACCCTATACCTTGAACAAGTAGAAAGAGAGCAACAGAGAAATCCTTCAGGCACAAGAAGAAAATAGATAATAAAGATTAGAGCAGAACTAAATGAACTAGAGAACAGAAGAACAACTGAAAAAATTAACACAGCCAAAAGCTGTTTTTTTGGAAAAGATCAACAAAACTGATAACCACTGACTAATCTAACAAAAAAAATAACAGTAGAGGAAACAAATAATCTGAATAAGAAATGAGATAGGAGATGTCACAACAAGCTCAAGTGAAATCAAAAGTATCATAAGAGAATGCTATGAAAGACTGTACTCTAACAGATTTGAAAACCTAGAGCAGGTGGAAAAATATCTAGATTTATGTCATCTACCAAAATTACCCCAAGAAGTAGAACAACTTAATAAACCCATCACAAAGGAAGAGATTGAAAACGTTATCAAAAAACTACTAACCGAAAACAGTCCTGGCCCAGATAGCTTCACTGGAGAATTGTACCAAACTTTTAGACAAAATTTAGGTCCAATACTACTGAGACTATTTCATGTCATAGAAAGGGGCGAAATACTCCTAGATTCATTCTATGAAGCCAGTATAACTCTGATACCAAATCCAGGGAAAGATTCCACAAAAAAAGAAAATTACAGACCAATATCACTCATGAACCTAGAAGCAAAAATCTTCAGCAAAATCCTAGCCAATAGAATTCACTAACATATCAAAAGAGAAATTATTATGACCAAGTTGGATGCATACCAGAGATGCGATGCTGCTTCAGCCTCAGAAAAGCAATTAAATTGATCAACTCCATAAATCAAACAAAAGATACAAATCACCTGGTTTTGTCAATTGGTGCAGAAACAGCATTTGACAAAGTCCAACATCCATTCATGCTAAAAACACTCAGCAAAACAGAAATACAAGGAAAATTCCTCAATGTAGTAAGGGCATCTACAAAAAGCCAACTTCCCACATCATCCTGAATGGACAGATACTGAAAGAACTCCCCTTGAGAATGGAAACTAGATAATGATGCCATTTCTCACCACTTCTATTCAACATTGTACTAGAAGTTGTAGCCAGAACAAGTAGACAAGACAAAGAAATAATGGGCGTCCACATTGGTAAAGAAGTAAAAATCTTCGTATTTTCAGAGACATGATTGCATACACACACAATCCTAAAGAATCCATAAGTAAAGTTCTGGAACTAATAGAAGAGTTCTGCAAAGTATGAAGATATAAATAAGCGTAAGTAAATCAGTAGGATTCCTTTATGTCAACACAGAGATCGTCAAAGAATAAATTAACAAATTAATACCATTGACTATAGCCCCCAAGAAGATAAAATGCTTGGGAATAAATCTTACTAGAGAAATAAGGAACCTATACAAAGAGAAATGCAAGACATTACTGCAAGAAACCAAGAGAGACTTGCATAAATGGAGAAACCCACCGTGCTCATGGATAGGCAGACTTACCACTGTGAAAATGTCTATTTTACCCAAAGCAATCTACTTATATAATGCAATCCCACTACAAAGTCCAGTGTCATTTTTTAATGAAATGGAGAAAGAAATCACCAACTTTGGAAAGGGAAGAAACCCCAGATAAGTAAAGCACTATTGAAGAAGTGGAACACAGCAGGAGGCCTCACAATGCCCAACCTTAGAACCTATTACAGAAGAGAAAATAGATAAATGAGAATGACTAACAATCAAACACTTTTGCTCATCCAAAGACTTTATCAGAAGAATTAAACGACCACCTACAGAATGGGCAAAAATATTTGACAACTGCATGTTGGACCAATGTCTAATCTCCATAATCTATAAGGTACTGCAAAATGTCAACAAGAAAAAGATAAATAACCCAGTTAAGCAGTGGGCAAAAGGGACTGACAGATACTTTGCCAAAGAGGATATCAGGCAGCCAAAAGACACATGAGGAAATGCTCATGATCGTTAGCTATTAGAGAAATCCAAATCAAAACTAAAATGAGATACAATCTCACCTCAACAAGGCTGGCCATGATCCAAAAAAACACAAAACAACAAATACTGGAGAGGCTACAGAGGGATTGGAACTATCCTATGCTGCTGGTGGAATTGCAAAATGGTACAACCTCTTTAGAAAGCAATTCTTAAAAAGTTAAATAGATACAGATGTATAGTAATCCCACTATGGCCTACAGAATCAAGGGCAGTCACAAGAACAGATACATGCACACAAATATTTTTGCAGCACAGTACCCAATAGCAAAAAGATGGAATCAATCCAGATGCCCAACAACAGATGGATAAACAAACTATGATGTGTATACTCAATGATAAAGAACAATGATGATTTTAGGAAGCATCTCATAACTTGGTTTCAACTGAAAGATGTTGAGTGAAATCAGTCAGTGGCAAAAGGACAAATATTGTATGAGACCCCTACTATAAGAACTTAAAAATGGACTTACATACAGAAGAAAATGACCTTAAATTTATGGAATTAGATGAGAAGGAAAACACACCATACCAGAATCTATGGGATACAGCAAAAGCAGTGCTCAGAGGTCAATTTATTTCTATAAGTGCACACATCCAGAAAGAAGAAAGAGTTCAAACGAAAGAATTAACCCTACTGCTTGAACAAGTAGAAAGAGAACAACAGAGGAACCCCTCAGGTACCAGAAGAAAACAGAACATAAAGATTAGAACAAAACTAAATGAATTGGAGAACAGAAGAACAATTGAAAAAATAAACAAAACCAAAGGCTGATTCTTTGAAAAGATCAACAAAATTGATAAACCATTGGCTAATCTTACTGAACAAAAACAGCAAAAGACACAAATAACCTGATTAAGAAATGAGATGGGAGATGTTACAACAGACCCAGCTGAAATAAAAAATATCATAACAGAATACTACAAAAGGCTGTACTCTAACACGTTTGAAAACCTACAGGAAATGGACAATTTTCTAGATTCATATTACCCACCAAGATTATCATAAGGAGAAGTAGATCAAGCTCATAAATCTATCACAAAGGAAGAGATTGAAAAGCATCAAAAATCTACCAGGCCCGGATGGCTTCGCCAGAGAATTCTACCAAACTTTTTTGAGGCTATTTCACAGTATATAAAGTGATGGAATATTCCCAAATTCATTCTATGAAGCCAGGTTAACCCTGATACCAACATCAGGGGAAGATCCCACAAAAAAAGAAAATTACAGACGACTATCACTCATGAACCTGGATCCAAAAATCTTCAATAAAATCCTAGCCAATAGAATTCAACAGCATATAAAAAGAAATAATCCATCATGGTCAAGTTGGTTTCATTCCAGACATGCAATACTGGCTCAACACCAGAAAAGCAATTAATGTGATCAACCCCATAAATAACACAAAAGATAAGAATCACCAGATTTTATCTTTTGATGCAGAAAAGGCATATACAAAATCCACCGCCCATTCATGCTAAAACCTCTCAGAAAAATATGAATAGAGGGGAAAGTCCTCGACACAATTGGTGATATCTATGCAATGCCAACTGCTTTCATTGCCCTGAGTGGTCAATGACTGGAACTATTTTTCTGGAATGGCCATCAGAGTTGTCACCAGATTAACCCTGATGCCCTGAATGTCATAAAAATATCTTCCTTTGAATATTTTCTTTATCATTGAGTAAAGAAAAAATCATCGTTGGCCAGATCAGGTAAGTTACAGTTATTTGTTTGCTTTGCTAAAAATCCCTCATAGACAACTATGCAATTAAATTTGCAAGTTTGTCACTGTGCCACAGTGCCCAATGGTCATTCCAGAAAGAGTTCCAAAATTTCTTTGAAGGGTGGACTAGGCAACAAAAAAAGTACTTCAAAAGATGTAGTGATAATTCTGCAAGGAGGTATGTGGCACTTAGGGCAGTTGAATTTGTGGACTTCACAGTTGTACCTCATATACAAAGCTATGAAGGAAAATAATAGCCAGACAAGAATTAAGTATCCAGAACAGTTGTCTCTCAAATATGACGACAAAATTAGGGCATTTCCAGAAAAACAGTAATTTAGGGAACTTTCAAGGAAATCCTGGTGGCGTAGTCGGTTAAGTGCTACATCTGCTAACCAAAAGGTCAGCAGTTCAAATACAACGGTGCTCCTTGGAAACTTTGTGGGACAGTTATGCTCTATGAATCAGATCGCTATGAGTCAGACCTGACTCAACAGCTAGGGGTTGTTCAAAAACCAAATCGAAATTACACCTTATACTAAAGGGAGTCCTTTTGTCAGTAAACCAATAACACCAGGTGATAACCCAAAACCAGAGCACCTAGATATCAACATAAATAGCAGAATTACAGAAATAATTCATAGGCAAAACACTGAAAATAGGGAAACAGTGATATCATTATGTAAATATTTTATTTAAAAAAGGGCACCCAAAGGAGAATGTAGTCATATATCTTTCATATGGAGAGAAAGAGCAACATAAAGAAATTAAAGACTGGTTTAAATTTAAAAATATAATGAGTAAATATTAAGGTAACCACAGAAGAAAATATAAATCCTACACTTCAAAATAAAAAGCAAGAAAAACATGAAATCCGAAGAAATACAAAACCACCGACATTGAAAAAGATAAAAACAGAGCACGTAAAGAAAAAAGATTCAACATAGAAAATTAAATGAAACAAAGAAATTGCCCACAACACACACAAAAATATCAAAATGACAGCTTGAAATTCATATCTACTAATAATCACGCTGAATGTAAATGGACTAAATGCACCAATAAAGAGACAGAGAGTGGCAGATTGGATGAAGAAATATGACCCACCTATATACCGCCTACAGGAGACATACCCAACACTCAAAGACATGAACAAACTACAACTCAAAGGATGGAAAAAAGATATCAAGCTAAAAACATTCAAAAAGAGCATGAGTGGCAATATTAATCTCTGATAAAATAAACTTTAAATTAAAATCCACCACACTGGATATAAAAAGACATCCTGGCCCCTAGGGTCACCATGAGTCGGATCCGACTCGACGGCACTTGGCACTTGGCTATGTAATTATTAAAGGATCAATACTTCAGGAGGACATAACTATATTAAATATCTATGTGCCCAATGATGGGGCACTACAATACATAAAACAAACAGTAACTTCAGCTGAAACAGACCACTTCACAATAATAGTAGGACACTGCAATACACCACTCCTAGTGAAAGACAGACATCTAGGAAAAAACTCAATAAATACACAGAGAATGTAAATTCCACAATCCACCAAATTGACTCATAGTTATGTACTCCAGCCAACAGCAACCAAGTATACGTTTTTTCCTAATACACATAGAACATTCTCCAGAATTGACAACACAGAAATCCTCAACAAAATTCAAAGTATGGAAATATTACAAAGCAACTTTTCAAACCATAAAGCCATAAAAGTAAAAATCAATAACAGAAAGAAGTCAAACATACTGAAGTGGAACAATACATTGCTCAAAAACAACTGGCTTATAGAAGAAAACAAGGGTGAAATAAATAAATTTATATAATTAAATTAGAATGAAAATACACCCTACAAAAATCGATGGGACACAGCAAAAGCAGTGCTCAGAGGTAAATTTATCTCAATAAATGCACACATCCAGAAAGAAGAAATGATCCAAATCAAAGAATTAACTCTACAACTTGAAAGAGTGCAGCAAGAACTGCTTGAGCACCAAGAGAAAGCAAATAGCAAATATTAGAGCAGAGCTAAACAAAATAGAGAATAGAAAAATGATTGAAAGAGGTAACCAGATCAAAAGCTGTTTATTTATTTATTTATTTTTGTTGTTTTAATACAGAGATCAACACAATTGATAAATCATTGGTCAAACTGATGAAAGAAAAGCATGAAAGGAAGCAAACAATTGGAATAAGCAATGAGATGAGTGATATCACAATAGATCTTGCTGAAATGAAAAGAATCACAAGAAAACACTATGAAAAATTGTACTCTAATAAATTTGAAAACCTAGGGAAAATGAATACATTTCTAGAAACACATCACCTACCAAAATTGGCATAAACAGAAGTAGAACAGCTAAATAAATCCATCACAAATGAAGAGATTGAAAAAGTAACTTAAAAACTCCCAACTATAAAAGCCCTGGCCCTGATGGCTTCACTGGAGAATTCTACCAAACATTCAGAGAAGATTTAACTCATTCCAGAGCACAGAAAAGAATGGAATACTCCCAAGTTCATTCTATGAAGCCAGTATAACCTTGATACCCAAACTAGGTAAAGATAGCACAAAAAAGGAAAATTACAGAACTTAGGTGCAAATATCTCTCATGAACTTAAGTGCAAATATTCTCATCAAAATTTTAGCCAATAGAATTTAACAACACATACAAAAAATAACTCACAATGACCAGTGGGATTCATACCAGGTGTGCACGGATGGTTCAACATTAGAAAAACAATTAATATAATCAACCACATAAACAAAACAAAAGATAACAACCACTTGATTTTTATCAAATGCAGAAAAGGCGTTTGGTAAAGTCCAAAACACATTCATGCTAAAAGAAAAAAGAAGAAAGAAAGAAAGGAGGAAAAAAAACTCTCAGCAGAACAGGAACAGAAGAGAAATTCTTCAACATAATAAGGGGCATCTATGCAAAGCCAACAGCCAACATAATCCTAAATTGAAAGAGTCTGAAAGTATTTCCCTTGAGAACAGGAACCAGACAAGGATGCCTATTGTCACCACTTTTATTCAATATAGTCCTGGAGGTTCTAGCCAGAGCAATCTGACAAGATAAAGAAATAAAGTACATCCAAATTGGTAACAAAGAAGTAAAAGTATCTCTATTTGCAGATGACATGATCTTACACACAGAAAATTCTAAAGAATTCACAAAAAAACTTCTTTAATTAATAGAAGAGTTAGGCAAAGTATCAGGATACAAGATAAACATGCACGAATCATTTGGACTCTTTTATACTAAAAAAGAGACCATCAAAGAGGAAATCACCAAATGAATACCATTTACTTAAGCCCCAAATAAGATAGAATACCTAGAAATAAATATAATCAAAGATATAAAAGCCTCATACAAAGAAAATTATGAGACTTTACTGCAAGAAATCAAGAGAGACGTATGTAAGTGGAGAAAACTACCTTGTTCATGGATAGGAAGACTTACTACCATGAAAATGTCTAGTCTACCCAAAGCAATCTATAGATACAATGTGTTCCCAATGCAAATTTTAATGGAATTTTTTTAATGAGATTGAGAAAGAAATCATTAAATTCATATGGAAAGGGCGGATGCCCCAAATATGTAAAGCATTACTGAATAAGAAGAATGAAGCGGGAGGCCTCACTCTACCTGACTTCAGAAACTGTTACACTGTCAGGGTAGTCAGAATATTGGTACTGGTACAAAAACAGATACATAGATCAAAGGAACAGAACTGAGACTCCAGATATAACATCACCCATCTATGAGCTGCTAATATTTGAGAAAGGTTCAAAGTCTGTAAACTGGGGAAAAGAAGGTTTCTTTAACAAATGGTGTCAGCATAACTGAATATCCATTTGCAAAAAAGTGAAAAAGTCCTGTGTCTCACATTATGCACAAAAACTAACTCAAAAGACCTAAATATGAAATCTAAAATAATAAAGGTCATGGAAGAAAAAATAGGGACAATGCTGGGAGCTCTGATCCATGCCATAAACAAACTACAAAATACTCCTGACACGGCACAAACACCAGAAGAGGTAATAGATAACTTGGAATTCCTAATCAAACACTAATGTTCTTCCAAAGACTTCACCAAAAGAGTAAAAGGAATACACTCATGTTTCATCACCAGTGATAACATGGCCCAAAACATCATCTTGCCTCCCCAAAACATCTTGGCTAACTTTGAATCTCTTTTGTTTTTGTTTGTGAGCTGCTTTCATACCATTATCGTACATACCCTTCTCATGCCAAGATTTCAGTTAAGATTTTCCTGTTTCTCTATTGATGCTTACTTGGTCTACTATGCTTCTCACAGTCAGCCAACAATTTTGATACATAATTTGATTAATTTTGCAATGTTTTCATCAGTTCTACTCATCACTAACCACCCTGATCGCACCTTTTTTCATGAGTGACACTCTCTCCCTTCAGAAAAATGTTTAATCCATTTGTGCACTGCTGCTTTCTTCATGGCATTATCCCCATAAACTTGGACTAACATGCCCCTGATTTCACTTCCACTCTTTCCAAGTTTAACAAAACATTTAATGTTTGTTCATTGCTCTAATTCAATCTGAAACATTCACACAGTGGCACACAAGAGCACACAACAGTAACGAACACCATTCAGCGAGACACCGCCTCATGTCGGCATGAACACAGTTGTGAGGCACTGATATATCAAGGTTATGAAACTTTACTGAGTTGCTTGTACAGTGCTGCCATTGTAAGTGCATGGTGGCAAGTTCACAAACTTAAATGTCAGACCTAGTATTCTGAAAGGTAGATAAGTACAAAGACTAGCCTGTGATACTCCTGTCTGAGAAACAGAAGAAGCAATAGCCAGGTACAAGAATGCCCAAATCCTGGAGGAGATATATTACAAAAGCATCCTAAGAATGACAGCCATTTCTTGTTTGAAGATATGAAATGATCTAACCCCCTCATCTAGTGTTTACCAGCTTCAAAAATACTGTGGGCCTGCAAAATCCCCCACTATGGGTGTGAATATCCAGTCTGACTACTGTATCAACCAGAATGGAACATCTGTAGTCTGTTTACTCATTCTTTCCTTTTATTTTTTTTAATTGTGACCAAGTCAGTGTGTGCAATCCAATTTATATTTGCATGTCAGCCTGTCTGCAGCTCCTTCTGCATTTCCTCGTATGTGTTTTGGCTGCCTTGATATCCTCTTTAAAGAAGTATCTGTCCATTTCTTTTGCCCAGTGCTTAAATGGGCTATTTATACTTTTGTTGTTGATATTTTGCACTACCTTATAGATTGTGGAGATCAGACGTCGATCTGACGTACAGTTACCAAATATTTTTTCCCGTGTTATAGGTGGTCTTTTAATTCTTTTGATAAAGTCTTTGGATGAGCAAAAGTGTGTGATTCTTAGTAGTTCCCATTTGTCTATTTTCTCTTGTGTAATCATACTTTCTCAGATTTTGAATTCTGCCTAAGTTGTGTTATTAAACTTCCATTGTTGATGCTATCTTTTCTTGTGTGGTCTTTATCATTTTAGGTTTGATATTTAGGTCTTTTATCCAATTTGAGTTGGTTTTTGTGTAAGATGTGAGATATGGGTCTTGTTTCAATTTATTGCAGATGGATATCCAATTTTACTAGCACCATTTGTTAAAATGATTGTTTTTACCCCGGTTTATTATCTTAGAGCCTTGATCCAATATCTACTGTTCATAGGATGATGGAGGCATCTCCATCATCTCAACTCTGTTTCATTGATCTATATGTCTCTTTTTGTACCAGTACCAGGCTATTTATACTTCTGTAGTAGTATAAAGTCAGGTAGTGAGAGGCCTAACAGTGTGTTCATCTTCTGCAGTAGTGCTTTGCTTATCTGGGATTTCTTTCCTTTCCAAAGTCGTTATTTGTTTTCCATCTTCTTAAAAAACGTCACTGGGATCTGTATTGGGATTGCATTAGATAAGTGGATCGATTTGGGTAAGACAGACATTTTCACAATGTTAAGTCTTCCCATCCGTGAGTAGGGTAGGTTTCTCCGTTTAAGTCAGTCTGTCTTGGTTTCCTGCGGTAAGGTCTTCTGTTCTCTTTGTATAGGTCTCTTATTTCTCTAGTTAGATTTAATCCTAAGTATTTTATCCGCTTAGGACCTATAGTAAATGGTATTGATAGGGTGATTTCTTCTTGAATGATCTCTTTGTTGGTATAAAGGAGTCCTACTGATTTACTTATGTTTATCTCATATCCTGATACTTTGCTGAACTCTTCTGTTTGAGTGGTTTACTTGTGGATTCTTTAGGATTCTCTGCATACACAGTCATATCATCTGCAAATGGGGAGACTTTTACCTCTTCTTTGCTGATGCAGATGCCATTGATTTCTTTGTCTTGCTAATTGCTCTGGCCAGAACTTATAGTACAATGTTGAATAAGAGAGATAAGAGTCGGCATCCTTGTCTAGTTCGTGTTCTCAAGGAGAATTTTTTCAGTCTCTCTCCATTCAGGATGATATAGGTGGTTGGCTTTGTGTAGACAGCCTTTATTGCATTGAGGAATTTGCCTTTTGTTCCTATTTTGCTGGGAGATTTTAGTATGAAAGGGTGTTAGACTTTGTCAAATGCCTTTTCTGCATCAATTCACAAAATCAAGTTATTCTCTCTTTTTTTTATCTTTTGTGTTATTTATGTGGTTGATCACATTAATTGCTTTTCTGATGCTCAGCTAGTCTTGCATCCCAGGAATGAATCCAAATTGGTCATGATGAATTCTTTTTTTGGATGTTGTTGACTTCTATTGGCAAGAATTTTATTGAAGATTTTTGTGCCTAGGTTCATGAGTGATATTGGTGTAATTCTCCTTTTTTGTTGGATATTTCCCTGGCTTTGGTGTCAGGGTTATGCTGGCTTCCTAGAATGTATTTTGGAATATTCCATCTCTTTCTTTGCTGTGAAATAGTCTCAGTCATATTGGAGTGAACTCTTCTTTAAAAGAGTTTAGAATTCTGTGGTGAAGACTTCTTGGCCAGGACTCTTTTTGGTTGGTAGTTTTTGGATGACTTTTTCAATCTCTTACTTTGTGATGGGTTTATTAAGTTGTGCTGCTTCTCCTTGGGATAATTTTGGTAGGTAATATGAATCTAGGAACCTGTCTATTTCCTCTAGCATTTCAAATCTGTTAAGACTACAGTCTTTTGTAGTATTTTATGTCATTTTTGATTTCTGTTAGATCTGTTGTGATATCTCCCATCTCATTTCTTATTTGGGTTATTTGTTTCCTTTCCTGTTTTTATTTAGTATGTTTAGCCAGTGGTTTGTCAATTTTGCTGATCATTTTTAAAAAACAGCTTTTGGTCTTACCGCTTTTTTCAGTTGTTCTTCTATTCACTCTTTCTACTTATTCAAGCTGTAGGGTTAATTCTTTGGTTTGGGACTTTTCCTCCTTCCTGATATGTGCATTTATAAAGATAAATTGACCTCCCAGACCTGCTTTGACTGTATCCCACAGGTTCTTGAAGGATGCATTTTCATTCTCATTTGAATCCGTAAATTTCTTTATTTCATCCTTTATTTCTTATGTAACACATGGCTTTGTGAACAAGATGTTTAGTTTGCATGAGTTCCAATTTCTATCTATGTTTTTTCTGCTATGGATTTCAACTTTTATGACTTTATGGTCTGAGAAGATGCTTTGGAATAATTCCACGTTTTAGATTTTGTTGAGATTTGCTTTATGTCCTAACGCATGTTCTATTCTGGAAAATGTTCCATGTACATTGGAGAATGTGTATTTATCTGTTGACGGATAAAAAGTTCTATATATGTTGAGGAAGTCTAATTGGTTAATTGTCACGATAAGATCTTCTGTCTTTACTGAACCTTTTTCTAGATCTGTCTGATATTGAAAGTGGAATGTCAAAGTCACCCACTAATATTGTGGAGTCATCGATCTCGTTTTTCTGTGTTGCCAGTATTTGTTCAATGTATTTAGATGCTCTAGTATTGGATACATAGATATTTAATAATGTTAAGTTCTGCTTGTGTTGCACCTTTCAGTGATGAATAGTGACCATACTCGTCCACGATGGTGGATTTTACATTAAAATGTATTTTATCTGAGATTAGTATTGCCATACTTCCTCTTCTTTTATACTGTTAGCTTGGTGAATATTCTCCCATCCTTTAATTTTCAGTTTGTTCATACCTTTAAGTCTAAGGTGAGTTTCTTGTAAGCAGTATATAGACAGGTCATGTCTTTTGGTACAAGATGTCTCTTTACTGGAGTTTTCAGTCTGTTTACATTCAGTGTAATTATTGATAGGTATGAGTTTAGTGCTGTTATTTTGAAGTATTTATTTCTGTGCTGGTGTTTTCTCTGTTGCTTTTAATATTCTGTTCTGGGTCTTTCTACATTATGGGTTGATTTTCATCCTTTTCAGTGTTGTTTTTGTGTTTGTTGAGACTCCTGTGGTACATTTCCTGTTTTGCTATGCTGCATCTTTATTGTACTTTGTAGCAACCTCTATCATACCCCCTAATAATCTAAGTTTAAACTCAATTTAAACTTCTACATATCTTATTCACTTCCTCTCCATCTGGAAGGACTATAACTACTGTAGTAGATCCCTCTTTTTAATGTCCTGGTATCTTAGGTTTCATGATATTATCACCAGATTCTTTCTTTCTTTATTTTTTTACTTTTATTTATTTTTATTTATTTTTTTATTTTTCTTTTTTCTTATTTTTATTTAACATAACTGAGTGAAAATGTACATTCACGAATAAATTTACATGCCCACCTATATGCAGCTTCCACTGCTCTCCCTGTCCGGTGACTGCACACTATTCTTCTCTGCTCCTTACATGTCTCATCCTCCCAACAACCTCCTTTTCCCTCCTCTCCATCCACTCCCCTTCCTCCAGCCAGAGGTCAGCAAGATGATATCCTATAGATGTAGAGAACCATAAAGTGCTTCCAATGTATGGTCACTCTGCATTGCCAAGTCCAATCCATTCCTGTCCAAAGAGTGGACCTTTGTTATGATTTATGGGAAAGGGCAGCATCAGGGCCGGGGGCCATGCTATCAGAGGAACCCCAAAACCGCTGGACCATCAATTGAGGTCTTTTAGTGGAGATCTCATGATGCACCCCTTTTTATTCTTGTGTTGCCAGTGAGACTCCTCTCTGTGAGGTCCATCGTGGCTATCACTGGTGGTGGCCGGGCACCATCTGGTTCTTCCGGTCCCAAGTCGATGTAGGCACCCACTCTTGTGGGTCTCTCTGTCTTCTCGGTTGTCTTTACCGCATGTCATTTTGGTCCTCGGTGAGCATCTGTTCCTGCTGAGTTGGAACCATTTGCTGTGTCCTCGGATGACAGCTTGGCAGCTTTTAAGACCCCAGACGCCACTCACCAATGTGGGGTGCAGAGAGCTCTCTTAGCAAAATGCTAGTTGTGCCAATTGGACTCGATTTCACCTAAGAGCATGGTCCACCTCCCGCCCTAGCTACTCTATCCTTGCAGTATTGAGTTAAGATGGAAGGAGTACTCAAGTTATGCTGAAGTCCACTTAATGTTGTTCTTGTTTCTAATGCATTCTGTCACCGCTTTCTCCCAACTAGATTTCTAGTAACTATCTAAACTAAGCCCTCCCCCCCCTCCCTTCTTCCCCTCCCTTGCAGCTGTCAAAGAGTCTTTTCTTCTATACACAAGTCTGTTTTGGGGATCTTATCATAGAGGTCTCATACAGTATTTGTCCCTTTGTCGCTGACTACTTTGACTCAACATAATGTCTTCCAGTTGAAACCAGGTTAGGAAATCTTTCCTAGAATCATCGTTATTCTTTATCATTGCGTAGTGCTCCATTGAGTATATGTACCATAGTTTACCTATCCATTCTTCTATTGTTGGGATCTGGGTTGATTCCATCTTTTTGGTATCGTGGACTGGGCTGCGGTAAACATTCTGGTGCATGTGTACGCTGGTGTGAAAGGCCTTGATTCTGTAGGATATATTCCAAGTAGTGGAATTACTGGGTCAAATGGTATATCAATATCCATTTTTTTAAGGAAGTGCCAGATTGCCTTCCAGAGAGGCTGGACCATTTTGCAATCCCACCAACAGTGTAGGAGGGTTCCACTTTCTCCACAGCCTCTCCAGCATTTGTTGTTTTGTGTTTTCTGGATCACGGCCAATCTTGTTGGGGTGAGATGGTATTTCATTGTTGTGTGATTTGAATTTCTTTAATAACTAAAGATAGTGAACATGTCTGCATGTGTTTTTTGGCTGCCTGGATCTCCTCTTTAGTGAAGTGTCTGTCCATCTCCTTTGCCCATTGCTTAATTTGATGGTTTATCTTCTTCTTATTGATATTTTGTAGTATCTTATAGATTATGGAGATCAGGTGTCTGTCTGACATAGACTTGCCAAGTATTTTTTCCCATTCTGTGGGTGTTCTTTTAATTCTATTAATAAAGTCTTAGGATGAGCAAAAGTGTTTGATTCTTAATAGTTCCCATTTATCTATTTTCTCTTCTGTTGATTGAGGTTTGTTTGACAGATTTTGGAGTCTGTCCTCATTGTGTATTAAAACTTCCATTGTTGTTCCTACCTTTTCTTGGATGAGCTTTATCGTTTTAGGTTTGATATTTAGGTCTTTTATCCAGTTGGAGTTGGTTTTTCTGTAAGGTGTAAGATATGGATCTTGATTCAGTTTCTTGCAGATGGATAACCAATTTTGCCAGCACCATTTGTTGAAGATACTGTTTTTACCCCAGTTTAATGTCTTAGGGCCTTTGTCGAATATCAACTGTTCATAGGCAGATGGTGTCATCTCTGGGGTCTCACTTTTGTTCCATTGATCGATCTGTCTGTTCTTGTACCAGTACCAGGCTGTTTTGACCACTGTGGCAGTGTAGTATGTTCTAAGGTCGGGTAATGAGAGGCCTTCCAGTGTGTTTTTCTTCTTTAGTAGTACCTTACTTATCCGGGGCTTCTTCCCTTTCCAAACAAAATTGGTGATTTGTTTCTCCATCTCATTAAAAAATGATGCTGGAACTTATATTGGGATTGCATTATATAAATAAATTGCTTTGGGTAAAATAGACATTTTCACAATGTTAAGTCTTCCTATCCATGAGCAGGGTAGGTTTTTCCATTTATCTAAGTCTCTCTTAGTTTCTTGTAGTAAGGGCTTGTAGTTCTTTTTGTAAAGATCTGTTGTTTCTCTGGTTAGATTAATTCCTAGGTACTTTATCTTCTTAGGGGCTATCGTAAATGGTATCGATTTGATAATTTCCTCCTTAACGGTCTCGTTGTTGGTATAAAGGAATCCTACTGATTTACTTATGTTTATCTTGTATCCTGAAACTTTGCTGAACTCTTCCATAAGTTTGAGCAGCTTACTTATAGATTTTTGGGGTTCTCTGCAAGTACAATCATATCATCTGCAAACAGGGAGATTTTAACTTTCTCTTTGCCAATACAGATGCCGTTTATTTCTTGGTCTTGTCTAATTGCTCTGGCTAGAACTTCTAGCACAATGTTGAATAGGAGAGGTGAGCGTGGGCAACCTTGTCTAGTTCCTGATCTCAAGGGAAAGTCTTTCAGTCTCTTTCCATTAAGGATGATGTTGGCAATTGGCTTTGTATAAATGGCCCTTATTGTGTTGAGGAATTTGCCGTCTATGCCCATTTTGCTAAGAGTTTTTAGCATGAATGGGTGTTGGACTTTATCAAATGCCTTTTCTGCATCAATGGACAAAATCAGGTGATCCTTGTCTTTTGTGTTATGTGGTTAATCACATTAATTGTTTTCCTGATGTTGAATCAACCTTGCATCCCTGGTATGAATCCCACTTGGTCATGATGGATTATTTTCTTGATATGTTGTTGTATTCTGTTGGCAAGAATTTTGTTGAAGATTTTTGCATCTAGGTTCATGAGTGATATCGGTCTGTAGTTCTCTGTCTTTGTTGGATCTTTCCCGGGCTTAGGTATCAGGGTTATGCTGGCTTCATAGAATGAGTTTGGGAGTACTGCATCCCTTTCTATACTGTGAAATAGTTTCAGTAGTATTGGGGATAACTCTTCTCTAAGTGGTTGGTAGAATTCTGCCGTGAAGCCATCTGGGCCCGCACTTTTTTTGGTTGGCAGTGTTTTGATGACCTTTTTAATCTCTTCCTCTGTGATAGGGTTATGAAGTTGTTCTGCTTCACGTTGTGATAATTTGGGTAGGTGGTATGAGTCAAGGAATTGGTCCATTTCCCCTAGGTTTTCAAATTTGTTAGAGTACAGTCTTTCATAGTTTTCTGTTATGATATTTTTTATTTCTGTTGCATCTGTGGTGAGAACTCCCCTCTCATTTCTAATTTGGGTTATTTGTTTCCCTTCCTGCTTTTCTTTAGTAAGTTTAGCCAGTGGTTTATCAATTTTGTTGATCTTTTCAAAAAACCAGCCTTTGGTCTTTTCAATTTTTTCAACTGTTTTTCTATTCTCTAATTCATTTAGCTCTGCTCTAATCTTTATGATCTCATTTCTTCTGGTACCCAAGGGGTTCCTCTGTTGTTCTCTTTCTACTTGTCCAAGCTGTAGAGTTAGTTCCTTGATTTGGTTTCTTTTTTCCTTCCAGATGTGTGCATTTACGGAGACAAACAGACCTCTAAGCACTGCTTTGGCTGTATCCCATAGGTTCTGGTAGGAAATGTTTTCGTTCTTATTGGAATCCATGAATTTCTTTAATTCATCCTTGATTTCCTCTATAACCCATGTTTTTTTGAGCAAGATGTTGTTCAGTTTCCAAGAGTTCCACTTTCTATCTCTGTTTTTTCTGCTATTGATTTCAACTTTTATAGCTTTATGATCTGAGAAGATGCTTTGCAGTAATTCAATGGTATGGATTTTGTTGAGCATTGCATTATGGCCTATCACGTGGTCAATTCTGGAGAATGTTCCATGTGCACTGGAGAAGAAGGTGTAGTTGTCTGCTGATGGGTTGAAAGTTCTGTGTATATCAATGAGGTTTAGTTGATTAATTGTGTCAATGAGGTCTTCTGTATCTTTACTGAGCTTTTTTCTAGATGATCTGTCTAGTAATGAGAGTGGAGTGTTAAAGTCTCCCACTATTATAGTGGAGTCACCTAACTCTCTTTTGAGTGTAGTCAGTGTTTCTTCTACATATTTAGGTGCTCTGACATTAGGTGCATAAATGTTTAATATAGTTAAGTCTTGCTTGTGTACTGAAGCTTTCAGCAATAAATAGTGTCCATCTTTGTCCACGATGCTGGATTTGACATTAAAATTGATTTTGTCTGAGATTAGAATTGCCACCTCTGCTCTTCTTTGTTCATTATTAGCTTGATATATATTCTTCCATCCTTTAATTTTCAGTTTGTTCCTGTCATTAGGTCTCAAGTGAGTTTCTTTTAGACAACATATGGATGGGTCGTGTCTTTTGATCCAAGATGACACTCAGTGTCTCTTTACTGGAACATTCAGTCCATTCACATTCTATGTAATTATTGATAGGTATGTGTTCACTGCTGCCATGGTGATATGTTTATTTTTATGTTGATGTTTTCTCTGTTGTTCTTATTAGTCTGTTCTGAGACACTCTTTTTTGTGAGTTGATTTTTCACCTTTTTCAGAGCTGGTTTTATAGTTGTTGAGACTCATGTGTTAGATTTCTTGAAACGGTATGATACATCTTTGTTGTGCTTACAGCTGCCCCTATGAACCCCCTTAATAAACTATTTATAAACCCAATTTTAATTACTACCGGTCTTGGCATCTTCCTCTCCATCTGGAAGGACTATAACAACTGTAGTACATCCCTCTTTTTATTATGATGACACTGCAGTTTTCATGATGATCACTGGATTGCTTCTTTCCGTATCAAAGCTGTAATTTACTTCGGAGCCTTCCCTAAATGAGTAGAGTATTGAGTAGTGTGTCGTTCTAAAATATAAAGTTAGTGGTTTTGTTCTTCTAAGCCTGAGCCAAAAACTTCTTTCAGTATTTCTTGTAGTATGGGTTTGGTTTTTACGGTCTCTGAGTTTCTGGTTATCTGGGAATGTTTTAATTTCATTTTCGTATTTGAAAGATAGTTTTGCAGGATATATAATTCTTGGTTGGAAGTTCTTCTCTTTGAAGACTTTGAATGTGTCGTGCCACTGTCTCCGTGCCAGCATGGTTTCTGCTGAGAAATCTGAAGAGAGCCTACAGGGTTTCCCTCTGAATGTTAGCTTTGCCTTGAGTCTTGCTGCCTTTAAGAGTTGCTGCTTATGTTTCATTTTGTTAAGCTTGATTATAATATGTCTTGGAGTCTTTCTTTTGAGATCTATATTGGGTGGCGTACGATATGCATCTGAGATGCCTTTATTCTCTTCCTTCATGATTTCTGGGAAGTTTTCTTTCAGCAGCTCAGCAACAATACTCTCTGTGTTCTCAGATGTCTCACCCTGTTTTGGGACTCCCATTGATCGAAGGTTGTTACTCTTAATAGAGTCCCACATGCTTCTTAATGTTTCTTCATTTTTCTTGTTTCTTTTTTCTGATTTCTGCTCATAGACACTGGCATCAGTAGCTCTGTCTTCCAAGTCAGAAATTCTTTTTTTCCATTTGTTCCATTCTGTTTTCTTGGCTTTGCATGGAAGTTTCTATGTCTTTGATTTTCTTCTTGATCTGTTGGATTTCAGAGTACTGGTGTTCCATCAGATCGAACAACTTGCTTAATTTTTCCTTTTGTTCTGCTGCATTTTGTATAAGGTCTAGAAGGGCTCTGTATATAATGAATTTGTATTCACTTCCTGATGCTTTCATAAAAGTTTCTTCATCTGGAAAACTCCTTGGTTGCTTTGTTTGGGAGCCTCCTGAAGCCATGAGTGATTGCTTGTATGCCACAATTGTCTGTTCCTTTTCGGGTCCTGTGTGAGTATATAGAGGCTGGAAGAGGTACTGTGAGGATGGATTGCAAATGTTTCTCTAGGCTGTCTTCAAATGTAAAGCAAAAGGTATCTGACCAGTTCACAAGTCAGTTAGGTTTTCAGGTGTAGAGGTCCCTCTTCTCATCTGACAAAATAAGCGCCACTGTATCCAACCCCAGATGATAACAAACCAGTTCAGAATACAGCAATGCTACTGTCCTGTTGGCCTCTACTGACAGGGCCTAGCCTTATCCAACACTGCGTCGAGTACCGGTTTTGTGATAGAAAAGTGCTCTCCTGTGAGCAGGCTCTGGCTCCCAAGCTAAGAATTAGGTCCAGCTGCGGCCACCGTATCCAAGATGGCGTCCTCCACACAGGCAGCAGATAGAGGGGCTAAAGGTGTCGAGATGTAGTGATTCCTCTGCTTCTGTTGCACGGCCCCCAATGTAGGCAGCACGGTGCAAAATCACTACTTTTCTGTCAGAGAAGCACATTCCCGTTTGCAGGCGCTGGCTCCCAGGCTAAGAACGAGGTCCCACTAAAATCTCGTTACCAACATGGTGTCCCGCACACTGACTGCGAAGCTCCGCACAAACCCCGCTGAGGCAGCTACAAAACGAAAGGCTCAAAATGGCTAGATTAACAGAGGTCCGAGCCTGGCTCTCAGAATATGGGAATTTTGCCTGCCTATCCCCCCAGCAGCACGTCTGAATCCAGCCACCAGGCAAGACCCAGCTCCGCTCGCCAGCCGAGACAGAGGAAAAATAAATTCAAAATGGTGCATTTACCTTCCCTCCGTGAGAGCCGGGGCTAGCCAGGAGCAGGAGTCAGCGAAAGAGAGGAGGTTTTTCGCTGAGTGTTATGAAGTCCCAATTAACAGCTCTGTGCCATGTCCTGAGGCTGATTAGGTGATCAGAAGGCTCTGTTTGATTGTCATTTCAGGTCTTGGTTTTCAGAGGGATATAAGGAGACATGTGCTTAGTCCGCCATCTTGACTCCGCCCCCAAATTCTTTCTTTTAATATTATAGTTTTGACTGAGTTTTGTGCCTTCACTAACTGAGTAGTTTTCTGGATGTTGTGTCCTGCTTTTCCTCCTTAAACAGACAGTTAATGGTTTTGTTCTTCTAAGTCAAGAGCTTCTTTCAGTATTTCTCACAGCTTTGGTTTAGTTTTTACAAAGTCTCTTAAGTTTCTATTTATCTGTGAATGTCTTAGTTTCATACTCATATACGAAGGTTTTGCAGGATATATAATTCTTGGTTGGAAGTTTTTCTCCTTCAAGGCTTTGAATGTGTCATCCCACCACCTCTGTGCCAACATCATTTCTACGGAGAAAGTCAGACAAAAGACTACAGGGCTTCCTTCTGAATGTTAGCTCTGCTTTGAGTCTCTCTGCCTTTAACAGTTTCTGCTTATGTTTCATTTTGTTAAGCTTGATTACATATAATATGTCTTGGTGTCTTTTTTGTGACATTTGATACACATCTTAGATATCTAAGTTCTCTTCTTTCATAATTTCACGGAAGTTTTCTGTCACCAACACAACAACACTCTCTGTGTTTTCAGGTATCCCACCCTGTTCAGGAACTCCAATTAATTATAGATTATTCCTCCTGATAGAGGCCTACATGTTTCTTAATGCTTTTTCATTTTTCTTATTCCTTTTCTCTGATTTCTCTTCATAAATACTAGTATCAGTAGCTGTTATCTTCAAAGTCAGTAAGTCTAGTTTTCAGTTGTTCAGTTCTGCTCTTTGGGCTTTGAATTGAATTGTCTAATTCAATTGTTATTGATCTGTCAGGTTTCAGAAGGGTGATGATCTATCAGGTCAGCTTGCTTCATTTTTCATTATGCTCTTCTGCATTTTGTATAATGTCTAGAAGGGCTCTCTATATAATTCTTTTGTACTCGAACTCCAATAGTTTCAGAAAGGCTTCTTCGTCTGGGAAGATGTTTGATCCTTTATATTTGGGGTTTTCAGGATCCATGGTTGGATGTTTCTGTAAATGTTTGGCTAGGGTTTGTTGCTTTATGGACATCTAGAGGCTGTTTATTTTCTTTTGTACTGCCCCAACAGGAACTGAGGTGCAGTTCTGACAAGGAAGTTCATCACCAGCTAGCTCTATGTACTCCAGTGACTGGGCCCAGTGAGCTCACTGATGTAGCAGGCTCTGTCTCCTGGCTGGCTAAGACATGGATCTACTTATGGAGCCACTGATGAGCCATCTGCTGACCCTGTGATGTGGGTCAGGGCTGGAAGAGATGCCACTGGGCTGCATTGCAGTTTTTTCTCTAGGCAGTCTTATTTTGAAAAGGTAAAAGTTATCTGATAGCTTTCAAAATCATTCAGGCTGTCAGGTGTGACAAGCCCCTCCTTCTGGCTGACAATGGGGGCACCTCTTCAGCTGTCCCCAGATGCTGTGATTTAGATAAAATTAGTGGCAGGTTATTGGCCTGCTGTCATCCTGTGCTGGGCCCTACTCATTAATCTACGCTGTGCCAAACACAGCTTTTCCACTGAAAAGTAACTCCCTTCTCTGGGACTGCCTCCCAGCCTGGGAATTGGCCCCTGCTGAGGCCTTTTGTTGGTGAAATCCACCTCCCAGCTGAACAAGATGGCATCTGGTCAAGCTGTCCTATCTACCATGAAATAGCTGAATCTATGGCAGAGGTCCAAAAAGAGAGGTTGGAGGGACTGTGGTGCTCTGAATCTGGAACCAAACTCTAAGATGTGGCTATTCCACCTGCTGATCACACCAGCACTGTGGCTCAGCATAGCAGCCAGTTAAGCCCATCCTCCACCTGCCAGCTGACAAAAGGAAACTAAAGTTAAAAACATGTTACTTTTAGTCCATGGGAGCTGCCCATTCAACAAGGGCAGGGCTTAGCAAAATAAAAGGATTTTCCTGTTTGCTGGCATGTAGTCAAAATTGACAGCCCTATGCTGAGTCCTAGGACTCACTGGGTGTCCAGAGAGCTTTGTTTAATTATCAATCAGACCTTAATTTTCAGAAGGAATTAAGGAAATGTGTATCTAGTCCATCATCTTGACTCTACCTCTTTGTTTACTCTTTCTGTAGTGCTTGAATGGTGTAAACAATTAATGTGCTTGGTTGCTAACCAAAAGCTTGGGGGTTTGAGTCCATTCAGAGGCACCTCAAAAGAAAGGCCTGGCAATCAAAAATTCTGGAAAATTAGTCATTAAACATCCTATGGAGAACAGTTCTAATGGGTCATCACAAGTCCAAGTTGACTTGATGGCAAACTGTTTAAGTGGTACGGTTCTTGTTCTACCCCAAATAACTACACTGTTTATCATTGTTTCACACCATCACTACTTCCTAAGTAGGTAGGAGGATGCTGCTATGTAGAGAAGCCTGATGCCTTTCTATATGTCCTAGCCTCTCTCCCTGATTCTCTCCCTGACTCATCACTGTCTTTGCCCTCAGTAGGAAAGGAAAATCTGATGACATCATCACTGAAAATAATAAAAGGGGGTGTTTTAAAAGAACTATGCCGGGAAGCCTGAAAGGCAATTAAATCATGGAGTGTAGACACATGAAAGAGGAAATGTGGGAGGACAGAGAGAGGGAAGCAGTGATAGAACTATGAGACTCCTAACAGGCATTGAGAATAATATTTCTTACTGTTAATATTATCATAATAGACGGGTTTTATGACAGCCTGATTTTCCTTACCAATTAAGTACCTTAGTGAAGGGGCCAAGTTTGATTAAAACCAGGAAATAAATGAGATTTCCTCTGTCAC
The DNA here is from genome assembly GCA_028571685.1 of Heterohyrax brucei. Lineage (NCBI taxonomy): Eukaryota > Metazoa > Chordata > Mammalia > Hyracoidea > Procaviidae > Heterohyrax > Heterohyrax brucei. The sequence goes on along the minus strand of CM053150.1, from coordinate 125,663,446 downwards.
TATTTGGCCATTGCTTCCAGAGCCTCTTAACCTATCTTTCTCCTACAATGAGTACCACAGTTGTCATCCACTTTAGGGATAAGGAGGGCAAAATGTCAATACTGTAAGATATCAATACTGTCTAGTTCTAACAGGAAACATGAAGATTTTATTGGCCAGTGTAATAAAAAATCAAAACAAAATCTTGCCAGAAGGCCTCTCACTTTTTAAAGCCTCCAGGAGCTGTGTGTACATAGATTTGCTCTTCTGCTGTAAAATTATGTTTCTGTTTTCATAAAAGTAAAGTCACATAGTTACAGACTTCTAAGAAGAAGAAGAGAATTGGACCCAGTGCTCCAAACTTTGTTACTTTCAACTTTTTCTGATGTTTTCTTCTTTTTTCTGGTATTTATTTCTTTATATCATAATAATATACTGTCCCACTATTTCTTCATTAATCGATATTTGGGAATTTCTTGCTGAATTTCTGTTAAGGAAGGTGAGAAGTCATTTCTGTTACATCATTCCAACCTCCATTTGCTTGTCTTCTCCCCTCTCAATAGTCAAAGTTTACATATTTGATGTGAGGTACACATTGTTTCCTGCTGACTCAAATGATTCTCTATGAACAAGCCTCCTTTATCACAAAAATTTATTGTTTTTTCCCACACCAGGAGTTAATAATTGCGTTATATTTTTGTTGCTTAGTTATCTGTGTGATTTTTGGTAACATTGCTAAAAGTGTTAATGTATCTGGTTTGGTGTTAGGTGCCATTGAGTCCTCTCTGACTCATGTACATCAAAAGGAATCTTTGCCTAGTCTTTGACTATCTTCACAGTTGTTGCTATGAGTCAAGGAATCGTACTATTCATCAGTATCATTTTATGTCTTGCAATCCAGTCTAATCTTCAAAGAGTTCACTTTGGGAGTGGTTTTAGTTCTCGGATAACAGATAGTACAGGGGCCAGGGTTTCTAGGTACCCTTCACTGCCAGACACTCAAATCCAGTATTTTCACTGGAGTTCAAATTTTGCACCCCATTTTTTTCTTAGTACTTCAGGAATTCTTTATTTTGCATTCTTTGTCAGGGCAGTCATTAGTGGTAGCTGGCTACCATCTAATTGTTCCTGTCTCATGCTAATGTAGTCTTTCGTTTGCTTGTGCTTTCTGTCTCTTAGGCTCACATTGTCCTTGTGTCTTTGATGTTCTTCGTTCTCCTTTGCTCTGGATGCGTTGGAAACATTTGATATTTCTCAATGTCTGCTTGCTAGCTCTGAAGACCCCAGACACCATTCACTAAATTGGTAAGCAGGACATTTTCTTAATAAACTTTGTTATGCCTGTTGACCTAGATGTCCCCTGAAACCATGAACCTAGAACCTAGAACCTAGAACCCAGAACCCTTCCCCTACTATGCTCTTCCTTGAAGTGTTTGGTTGTACTCAGGAAACTTCTTAGCTTCTGGTTTAGTCCAGCTGTGCTGCCTTCTTCTGTAGTGTACATTGCCCTTCCATTAATCTAAAATAATAATTGTCTTTACTGTCTGGTTAGTAACTACAACCTTCCCTCCCTCCACATCCTCATAACCATCAAAGAAGGTATTCTGCTGTGTTTAATACTTTTCATGAGTTCTTTTAATAGAGGTCTCATACAATATCTGTCCTTTCGCAACTGACTAATTTCACTCATCATAATGCCTTCCAGATTCACAATTTTGAGATGTTTCATTGTTCTTTATCAATGTGTAGTAATTCATTGTATAAATATACTGTAATTTATTTATCCACTTGTCTTTTAATGGGCACCTAGGTTGTTTCCATCTTTTTGCTATTGTGAACAGTGCTCTAATGACCATGGGTATACATATGCTGATTCATGTGACTGCTCTTATTTCTGTGGGATATATTCAAAGTGGTGGTATTGTTGGATCATATTGCACCTTTATTTCGAGTTTTTTAAGAAAGCGCCAAATTGATTTTCAAAGTGGTCATATCATTTTACATTCCCACAAGCATCGTAGAAGAGTTCCAGTCTCTCCATAACCTCTCCACAATTTATTTTGTAATTTTTGCATTAATGCTAGGTTTTCTGGGGTCAGATTGTATTTCATTGTGGTTTTTATTTGATTTTCTGTAATTGCTAATGTTTGTGAGCATTATGTGTTACTCTCCTGAATGTCTTCTTTGGTGAAAGTCCTATTCATACCCTTTGCCTATACTTCAAAAAATTTTTATTGTGATTACATGAAAATTTACAGTCCAAGTCAGCTTGCCGTGTAAAATCCCAAGCACCCACCTCTATGCAACTCTATCTGTTCTCCTCAGCCTGTGACTCCCACTCTTCCTTGCTACCTTTTGCTTCTGTTATCCATTCAACTGACACTTTTCCCCTCCTCTCCTGTATCTCCTCTTGCCTCTAAAAACAGACAGATGGACAGATATATTAAACCATAAAGTACATACACCACCAGCGTCACTCTGTGTCTCCTAGTCCAATCCACTCTCTGAATTACTGGCTTCCGTAGTGGTTTCAGTTCTGGACCAGCACCAAGTCCAGGAGCCATGTTCTCAGGGGACCCTCCAGGTGATTGGACCAGCAAGTGTGGTCTTTTAACAGAGCTCTTGTTCTGCACACCCCTTTTTCTTGAGCTACATCAGGGACTCTACATGTGTTCCCTGATAGAGCTGTCTTTGGTGGTGGCTGGACACCACCCAGTTCTTCTAGTCTCATGTTGATGTACTCTCCCAATCATAGGGACCCTTCTGTCTCCTGGGATCATATTTTCCTCATATCTTAGTTTCCATCTGTTCCAGGTGAGTTGGGACCAATTGATGTTCCGTAGATGGCAACTTGCTGACTTTTACGATGCCAGGCCCCAATCGCCAACAAATGATGCACAGCAATCTCTTAAAAAAACACTAGTTATACCACTCAACCTAGATGTCTCCTTGAAACCATGGTCCCCAGACCCCTGTCGCTGCTACGCTGTCCTTTAAAATGTTGGGTTGTGTTTAACAAACCTTTTACCTTATGATGTAGTCCAGTTGCACTGACCTGATTTCTACTACATACTGTCACTCCCTTCACCTAACAGAATTCCTATCATCTATCTAAACTGTGAAAAACCCTCTCTCTCTCTTCCCACACTCATAGCCATCAAAGAGTATATTCTTCTATGCACAAGCCTTTCTTCAGTCATTATAATAATGGTCTCATATAATATTTGTCTTTTGCAGCTGACTGATTTCACTCAGCATAATGTCTTTCAGTTGATTCCAGGTTACAAGATATTTCATAAAATTATCATTATCACTGCACCGTGTTCAATTGTTTACACACGCCATGGTTTGTTTATCCATTTATCTGTTGATGGGCTTCTGCATTGATTTCACCTTTTTTCTATTGTGGACAGTGCTGCAATAAATGTTCACGAGCATGAACCTGTTTACGTGGCCACCTTTATTTCTGTAGGTTATATTCTAAGCAGTGGGAGTGCTGGATCATATGGCATTTCTATTTCTAGCTTTTTAAGGAAGTGCCAAATTGATTTCCAAAGGGGTTGTACCATTTTACGTTCCACTAGCAGTGTAGAAGAGTTCCAGTCTCTCCACAACCTCTCCAACATCTGTTATTTTGTGGGGTTTTTTTTTTTTTTTGGATTAGTGCCAGCCTCACTGGGGTGAGATGGTGTCTCATTGTAGTTTTGATCTGGATTCCTCTAATGGCTGATGATGACAAATATTAACTCATGTGTCTTTTGGCTGCCTGGATGTCTTCTTTGGAGAAGTGTCTGTTCATATCCTTTGCCCATTGTTTAATTGGGTGATTTGTCAAGTTCTTGTTGATATTTTTCAGTATCTCATAGATTATGGAAATTAGACAGCAATCAGATAAGTGTTTGCTGAATACTTTGCCCAGTCTGTTGGCAACCTTTACTCTCTTGATAGTCTTAGGATGACCATAAGTGATTTTTGGTACTTTCTGTTTATCTCTTTCCTGTTCTGCTGTTTGTGCCTTGTTAGCAATATTTTTTTCCTCTTTTTTTTATTGTCACTAAGTAAAAGTATAAAATCCAAATTAAATTTGGATGCCGACCTATCTGCAGCTCCTTCTGCTCTCCTTGCCTGGTGAAAGCGCACTCTTCCTTTTCATTCTGTATGTGCCATATCCTCTTAAAAATCTCCTGTCCCTTCCTCTCCACCCTCTCTTCCCCTTTTAATAACAGGCCAGTAGGACAGAATCCTGTAGATGCATAGAACCATAAAGTACACACACACAATATGGTCACATTATGCCCCCAAGTCCAGTCCATTCCTATCAGAAGAGTTGACCTCAGTGTTGTTTTCTGGTCAGGGGCAGTAGCAGGTCTAGCAGCCATGCTCTCAGGGGAGCCCTCAGGCTAATGGACCATCAACTGTGGTCTTTTAGTGGAGTTTTTGAGGTGCACAGCTTTTTTTTCTCGTGTTGCCACTAGGACTTGACATAGTGTGCCCCATCACAGCTGTCTTTGATGGTGACTGGGCACCATCTGATTCTTCTTGTTACATGTTGATATGATCGTGCATTCACATGGGTCTTTCTGTCTCTTGCACTCTTTTTCCCTCTTATCTTTGTTGTTCTTGGTGATCATCTGTTTCAGATGAGTTAGGACCATTTGGTGTTCCTCAGATGGCAGCTTGTTAGCTTTTAAGACCCAGAAGCCACTTGCCAATATGCAGTGTGTAAGAGTCTCTTAGCAATAGGCTAGTTATGCCAACTGGCCTCAATGTCCCCTGAGAACATAGTCCCCAGGCCCCTGCCCCTGCTACTCTATCCTTGCAATACTCGGTTAAGACTAGAAGCATTTTCAGTTTATGCTGAAGTCCAGTTAAGTTGATTTTCTTTCTACTGTGTACTGTCACTGCTCTCACCCAACCAAATTTCTATCAACTAATCCATGACCAGCCCTCTCCCTCCTTCCGCACCCTTGCAGCCATCGAAGAGTATTTTCTTCTGTACATGACTATTTTTAAGTCCTTGTCTTACATGCAATATTTGTCCTTGTGCCACTGACTGATTTCACTCAACATAATGTCTTCCAATTGAAACCAGTTTATGAGATGCTTCTTAAAATCATCATTGCTCTTATCATTGCTTAGAGTTTCATTGAGTATGTGTACTATAGTTTGTTTATCCATTCATCTGTTGTAGGGCATCTGGGTTGATGCCCTCATTTATTCATTACGGACTGTGCTGCAATAAATATTCGTGTTCATGTATCTGTTTGCATGACTGCCCTTGATTCTGTAAGATGTATTCTGAATAGTGGGATTACTGGATCAAGTGGTATAACTATTTCCAGCTTTTTAAGGAAGCACTAAATTGTTTCCAAAGAGGTTGCATAATTTTGTAATCCCACCAACAGTGTAGAAGAGTTCCAATCTCTCTGCAGCCTCTCTAGCATTTGTTGTTTAGTGCTTCTTGGAACACATCCAACGTTGTTAGGGTGACATGATATCTCATTGGAGTTTTGATTTGGCTTTCTCTGATAGCTAATGATTGTCAGCATTTCTTCACATGCTTTTTGGCTGCCTGGATATCCTCTTTGGTAAAGTGTCTGTCTGTCTCTTTTGCCAACCACTCAATTGGATTATTTACTTTTTCCTCACTGATATTTGGCAGGACCTTGTAGGTTATGGAGAACAGACACCAATCCAGCATGCAGTTGGCAAGTACTTTTTCCCATTCTGAAGGTGGTCTTTTAATTTTTTGATAAAGTCTCTGGATGAGCAAAAGTGTTTGATTCTTAGTGGTTTCTATTTATCTATTTTCTCTTCTGTTGATCATGTTTTGTTTGCCAGATTTTGAAGTCTGTCTAAGCTGTGTATTAAAGCTTCCATTATTGACCCTACTTTTTCTTGCATGATTATACATTGTTAGTAATATTTTGTACCCTATTTAAGCCATATATTAGGGTTTCCAGTTTTGCCCCTATTTCTTGTTCCACAATATTCATTCTTTTAGATTTGATATTTAGGTCTTTGATCCATTTTTAGTTAGTTTTTATGTAAGTTGTGAGATATGGGTCTTGCTTCAGGTTTTGCAGATGAATATTCAATTTTGCCAGCACCATTTATTAAAGAGACTGTTTTTTCCACAGTTCACAGCCTTTGGGCTTTTGTCAAATATCAGCTGTTCATAGGTGTAAGATGTTACTTCTGAATTCTCTATTCTGTTTCATTGGTCTATGTGTCTGTCTTTATACCAGTACCGGGCTGTCTTGACTACAGTGGCAGCATAGTATGTTCTGAGATCATGTAGTATGAGGCCTCCCACTATGTTCCTTTTCTTCAGTAGTGCTTTACTTATCTGGAGTTTCATCCATTTCCAGACAAAATTGGTGATTTGTTTCTCCATCTCATTAAAACAAACACCATTGTAATTTACATTGCGATTGCACTGCATGTATAGATTGCTGTGGGTAGAATTAAGTATTTGTATCCATGAGCAAGGTAGGTAATCTCCTTTGGTTTCTTGCAGTAGGGTCTTGTAATTTTCTTTGTATACGCCTCTTACACATCTGGTTAGATTTATGCCTAGGTATTTTTTCTTCTTGGGGGCTATTGTAAATTGTATTGATTTGGTGAGTTCTTCTTTGATAATCTTTGTTTGTGTAAAGGAATCCTACTGATTTGTTTATGTTTACCTAATAACCTGATACTTTGCTGACCATGGATTCTTTAGGGTTTTCTGCATATATGATCATATCATCTCAAATAGAGATACTTTTCCTTTTTCTTTACTGATGCAGATGCCATTTATTTCTTTATCTCATTTGATTGCTCTGGCCAGAACTTCCAGCATAATGTTGAATAAAAGTGATAATGGGCATGTTTGTCTGGTTCCTGTTCTCAGGGGCACCTCTTTCAGTCTCTTTTGGATGTCAGTTTGCTCTCTATGGCTTCTTTAAGCCTGTTAAATTACTCTAAACTTTCTCACATTTGTGAGTTGCTGTGTCTTTCTTGGCTTGTTTTATGTTTTCTTCTGATATCTTTCCTGATCTCTTAAAGAGTTCTGTACATTAATCTTTTGTATTCTACATGTAGTAATTCCAGAAAGTTCTCATCTGAAAGGTTTCTTGATTCTTTGTTCTAGGAGATTGCTAAAGCTACCCTTGTCTACTTCTATATATGATTCAGTATTGACTATTGTCTCTGAGCCATTAGTAAGTTATTGTATTTTTTTTATGTTTGCTTGCTGTATCCTAGCTTCTTGTTTTGTACTGACATACCAGAATAGACTGGTCACGTGAGCTAGTTTTATTATTGGTACTTTTGAAGTTCTAACATCTTGTCATCTGGTAGGTAGAACAGTTACTAGATAAGTGATCCTAGAGGTTCATTTACTTTGCTTGTGTGGACTCAGCTCAGGTGCTCAGGTAATCAGCCACCAAGTGTGTGTTGCAGGCTCTCACCTATAGTCACACACAGGCAGGGTTGATTGACGTGGGTACAGGTATGTGGTTGCCATAGGGGGTCAGGTATTGAGCAAGGTAGGGAATGTCAGCCACTTCTGAGTGTCTTTAGGAAAATATATTACTGTTCCCTAAAGTACCTAGGTGGGTACTTTTTTGAGCCAGACCGTTGGCACCCAGAGCTGTTGTCTGTAAGGCCTAGGAGGCACTGTCTAGTTTTGGATCCTTGATATTGGTTGCTAGGTTGTATGGATGGAGCCATCAGACTTCAGGCCTCTGTTGTGGGTATGTACAGACCCTGCTTGATACGTAGGGTAGTTTCAAATGTCCCAAACCTACTTCTCTATCAAATAGCTGAAACAGTCGAGGTTAGACTTCAGGTACATACACTTTGGGTCTGTGCTAATGAGGGCCTACCCTGTTGAAATGGACCCACACAAATCTACACAGGGGTGAAAAGCATTCGAAGTCTGTGGACCTTTTATGCCTGTGCCTAGGCAAAGAAACTATTACTCCCATGCCTGTCTACCTTAGGAGACTGGCAGATTATTTGTTCCTTCTCCAAAGCTGGGAGAATGGCTTAAGGTACTTGGTGGTTGTACTTCTGTCCCAGAAAACACAACAATCTCTGAAACCACCTTAGACCCAGTGCTAAGTGGGGAGGAGGTATTTAAAAGGGAGTCTTTCCCCAAAGGATATTTTTGATTCTTAAAATAGGATGGATGCAAGTTACCTATCTTTTGCCAATGGAGCACTGCTTTCCACTGATTTCTGTGGTTGAGTAGACTACCTGATGCACAGGATCTCCTGATATGGGCAAAAATGCTTTTGTAATCTGGGCAAGTGGAGTAGCGGAGGCCTTGAAGACTGGGGCAATGAGTAAGTTATTCACTGTCATGTGGAAAATCATCAACTGTCACTACTTGCTGATGTTTCCTCTGGGATTTTTTACTTGATCCAAAGAAGAATCCTCCAAACTTCTCCTAGGTGAGTGTAGGGTAGCTCTGGCTGCTGTCTCTGTAAGTGCAGGAAATAGAAAGGAGCGTGAAGTCCCCAGGTTTCAGTAGGCCCACTTTTACTTACTCATGTATTTATAGTTCCACAGCTCTCCCCAGAATTCTGCTTGTTTTAATCTCTCGGACTTAGGGATTCTCTGCTCTTTCAGTGTATAGAATTCCCACCTCTTACGGGTAATAGAGATCATAATGGTCACTGGCTATATGGAGTTGGAAAAGAAATATGAGATTCCAAATGGTCTCCACATAGACTGCAACCCAATCCTGACCCAAACTTTATGTCCTGCTTTTCCTTCTGACTGAGGGCTTAAGCTGTTGAAATGGGCCCACAGTGGTCTATGCAGGGGTGAAAGGCATTCAAAGTCTGTGGATCTCTGGTGCCTAAAGTAACCAAGCATCTCAGGGATGGTGCAAGAGAGCTGTCTTCTTTCTGTCAGCATCTGTTGGGCAGTGTCACTTACACAAAATTGTGCTAAGATATTTTATCCATGATTATCTCTTGTTGTCTTTGTTTTTATAAGTTAAGGAGGTTTTACATTCCTTTCTTGTTGTTTTATTAGGGCTAGGAAAGAGGAAATCAGTTAGTAGTCATCCTGTCGTTCATAACTGGAAATGTCCTGTGGTGTTGGTAAAGGAAATCATTCTATATCCTTTATCTACAAAGCAGAGACATCCTCCCTGAGACCACCAAAGATTAACATTAAAAGATCGTCTAAGAAAATAAAGGGTAATCTCATAACTAGTTTAATAATAAAAATAATATTGTAAATATTTATTAATTACTGTAATAGTTTAACAGAAGCCAACAAATTATTTGCCACTCCTGTCTACAGGAGGTGGAGTTTAATTTCTCATTCTTTGAGTGTGGGCTGGACTTAGTGATTTATTTCTAACAAACATACAGGAAAGGAAAGATAGTGACTTCTCTGTGGAGACACCTGTGAGATACTACTTTAACCAAGAGGTCAAGGATAACATCACCAGTAATAAATAAATTAGTAATGAATCTTGCTTATATCACATGTGGTATGACATGATGCACTTCATCTGTGTGATATTCTTTGTAAAAGTCTATAAACATAGCCTAGAAATGAGAAAAATCAGATAAGCCCAGTCTGAAGGACATTCTGCAGAACACCTAACCATTACTTGTTAAAAGTATAAAAGTCATAAAAGACAAACACTAATAAGCTGCCACAAACTGGAGGAGATCAAGGAGTCACAAAAACTTAATGCAATGTAGTATCTTGGTTTAGATCCTAACCATAAAAAACAAAAACAAAACAAGAAAACAAATCCATTGCCATTGAACCAAATTAAGACTCACAGTGACCTCATAGGACACAAAAAAACTTCCCCACAAGGCTGTAAATCTTTACGGAAGCAGACTGCTGCATTTTTCTCCTGCAGAATGGCTGGTCGACTTGAATTGGATCTTTCCGTAAATGGAAAAAGGACGTTAATAGAAAACTGAAGCAATCTAACCAAAGTCTGTATTAATAGCATTTTTCAATGATAATTTCTTAGTTTTGACTAATGTACTATGGTTATGTAAGATGTCAGCATTAAAAAAAGCTTGACAAAGTACGTATATGAACTATCTCTGTAATTCTTCTGTGAATCTAAAGTTATTTAAGTATGCAAAATTTAAAAACAACTAAAAACATGGTTCAACTCTAGGCTCAAGATATCAACCATATTTTAAGCAGCTGTTCTGGTACTTTCCCAAGCCTAGCACCTTCTCTTTTTAGTCTTCCTCTTCCAAATCTCTGTTCCTTGCTTACTTTGTGCTTCTCAGTCTATATTTTGGACCTATGACAGGTAATTTTCTTGCTTATTTACAGACTTTCAATTACTCTCTCTACCTCTACAAGAGAGGAAGAAATATATTGCATATAAAACCCTTACAATCTCTCCTTCTAGGCTTACAAGCATAAGTTCCCTTAAACAAATCATCTTTGAGTTTTAGAGTGTACCATGAACCAAAGAACACTGATCTGCAGTTTGTAAAACCTGAATCAAATTCAATGTTCTTCTTCAAAAATGACTTCAAAAGTTATCACTTAGAATGAATTCAGCTTATGAAGTGGCGTGTTGAGACCCACTACAATGGTTAGTTTTATGTGTCAATTTTGTTAGGCTATGATGTCCAGTTGTTTGGTTAAACACTAGTCTAAATTTTGTTGGGATGATATTCTGTAGATATATGCATAACATTTACAATCAGTACTCTTTAAGCAAACGAGATTCCCTTCAACACCAAAACCAAACCAAACTCAGTGCCGTCAAGTCAATTCTGACTCATGGCAGCTTTATAGGACAGAGCAGAACTGCTCCAAAGTGTTTCCAACGAGTGCCTGGTGGATCTGAAAAGCCAACCTTCATGTTAGCAGACATAGCACCTAACCACTATGCCAACAGGACAGTGCATGGTATGAAGAGCAAGAACTGAGGTTTCCTGAGGAAAAGGAATTCTACCTCACAACTGTAATGTAGCTATGCTGCTGGAATTTCCAGGCCACTGGTCTGCCCTATAATATGAAACTTAAGACTGAAACATCAATTCTTTCTTGAGTTTCCAGCCTTCAACCTACCTTAATGGAATTTGGGCTTTTGTCAGCAGTCACAGCCCCTAAAATTCCTAAAAATAAAGCTCTTTATCACTTTCTCTATTGGTTCCGTTTCTCTGGAAAACCCCATTTGTCCATCAATTTCATTTCTGAATTCACTAAAGGCCAGCTTTGCAAGGGAACTAAAGATTAAGCTGATACGCTGTCTCTGAAGTGATTATGAGATGAAAATGGAAAGAACTGAGGATCTGGAGTCAGAAGATGTGGATTCTATACCCAAGTCTCACATAGACATAATTTAGGCTAACATTGGTACCCTTTCCTAAACAGAATATCTTCACGTGTAAAAAAAAAAAGCATAACACAACCTGACCTGTCTTCCTAATGTGCCCCATGAGAACTGAAGAAGATGGATCACAGGAAAACTTCCCCTAAATTGTCTGGATTTACAAAAGATTGGCCATTGTTTTAAGAAAATTGATCTACAGTTTGTAACACTGAGCCTTAATCAAATTCAGCGTTATTCTCCAGTCTCTATGTCCAGCTCAATTCTATCTCCACGGTCAATACCCAAGCCCAAAGCAATACCCTTTTCCCCTGGGCCACTCCCTAGTCTCCTTTCTTGTCTTCATGCATTCGTAGTAGCACCTAAAACCCAATTTTGATCATAGTAGCCAGAGTAAGTTTTTTGAAAAGTAAATCAGATATCACAAACTTGCTCAAAAGCTTTCCAGCTGCTGCCAGAGCAATCAGACAACACAACGAAATAAAGGCATCCACATCAGCAAAGAAGAAGTGAAAATGTCCCTATTTGCAGATGGTGCCAACCCAGATGTCCATCAACAGATGAAGGGATAAACAAGCTATGGTACATAGACTCGATGGAACACTACTCAGTGATAAAGAACAATGACAACTTTAGGAAGCTTCTCATAACCTGGTTTCAACAGCAAGACATTATGCTGAGTGAAATCAGTCAGCGGCAAAAGAACAAATATTGTATGAGACCCCTACTATAAGAACTTAAAAATGGACTTATGTACAGAAGAAAAGACTCTTTTATGGCTATAAGGGTGGAGAGGGAGGGACAGGGTTGATCATAGATTAGATAGTTGATAGAAATTTGGTTAGGTGAAAGCAGTGACAGCACACAATAGAAAGTAGGTCAACTTAACTGGAGTTCTCCACAAACTGAAAACTTGTCTACTCTCAACCCAATACTGCCAAGATAGAGTAACAGGGGCAGGGTATGGGGACCGTCCTCATAGAGGATGGTTGGCATAACTAGCCTATTGCTAAGAGAGTCTTATGCACCCTATATTGGTAAGTGGTGTCTGGGTCTTAAAAGCTAGCAAGCTGCCATCTGAGGTACACCAAATAGTCCCAACTCATCCCAGAACAACAAAGACACATGGCAAAAAGACCTCATGAGACAGAAGGACTCATGTGAATAGGAGACTGTATCAACATGTGACCAGAAGAACCAGATGGTGCCCAGCCACCACCAAAGACAGCCATGATGGGGAACACAATGTTGAATTCCTTTAGCAATATGACAGAAAGAGTGGTGTACCTCAAGAACACTACTAAAAGACTACAATGGTGGCCTGGGGGAGCTCCTGGGAGCATGGCCCCTAGACCTGTTGCTGCCTCTGACCAGAAAACACTACCGAGGTCAACCTTTAGACAAAGTGGACTGGACACAAGGATACAATTTTGACCATATGGTGTGTGTACTTTGTGGTTCCATACATCTATAGGATGTTGTCTTACTTGTCTTTTTCTAGGTGGGAGAGGAAAGGGTGGCAAGGAGGGGACAGGAGATTGTTGGGAGGATATGGCAAGTACAGAATGAAAAGGAGGAGTGTGGTGTCACTGGGTAAGAAGAGTAGAGGGAGCTACAGATAGGAGGGCATGCAAAATTGATTTGGATTCTATACTTTCACTTAATTGCACTACAAAAAGAACAAGAGAACAAAATGTTTTCCAGCTACTACCATTGTAAACAAAAAAAGTACTAGATGTTATTGATTCAATTTTGACTCACAGAAACTTCATATTTGTTAGAGTGAACTGTGTTCTGTAAGGGTTTCAGTGGCTGATTATTAAGAAGCAGATCTTTTTTCTGAGGTGCCTTTGGGTGGACTCAAACTTCCAATTATTTGTTTAGCACATTAACCATTTGCCCCACCCAGGGACCCCTGTTATATTGAGGGGAAAAAATTAAAAGTTCTGCCTATGGTCCAAGGTCCATCACGCAATCTGATTCTTGTCTTTTCAAGTCCTGTGGACATCTCTCCCGTAGGTAGCAGGTCTCTTGTTCTGAACACACAAAATCTGTCCCCAACATTTGGCCCCCTCTTGGTGCTCCCTCTGTAGTCACAAGGGTTGGAAGTCTCTTTTCCAGCAGCTCTCAGCTCCAGTGCTTCCTTCTCTAGGGGTATTCCAGGACACAGAATCACTCTTTATTACATTATTGGGATTTTCTTCCTTCCTGTCATTCATCATTTATGTCACCTTCTTCACTGATACAGTCATTTCATATTTTCCTCCTCCCAACCAATACCCCAAGGGCCATGAAGACAGAGGATTTGCTCACTTTCTTTATCAGCTTCTTCTTTATCCTCTCTATTCGTTTGTGGAAATTGAAAGAAATTTGGGCCCATTACAGATGTGTTAAATGAATGAATGGCTGCATGTAGAACTGAAAAATAGACTTGGTCCTTCATTCTTCTTCCTGCTCCAGGAAATAGGCCCTTTCCAGCTGTACTTTAGGAATTTCTTTGATGGTATTGGTATGGAAATCAGTTAAGAAAACAGTGAATAAAATACAGGTGGTGTATGTGTGTACGTATGCGTGGGAGCATGGAGGGAGATGGCAGTGAGAAATTAAGCCAGGACAGCAAGCCTTCCTCTGTGATTGCCCAGTGTTAGTGTCATGGACTAAGCAAAACAAAGAGTGAATAACCAGAAATGGGCAAGAGGCTGAAGTCTCTCCCAAAGACCTCCAAGGAAAAGGCAAGCTCCTCTGCAAGCAAATGGACATCAGACAAGCTCAAGAGAAGTAAATATTTCTGTCCTCTACTTCCAGCTGGGATTGGCATTACCCAACCAGGAGTCAAGTGTCTGTGAGTGAGCACTAATAACATGTTTATTAGAAGAGGAAAATGTTAAATACATCAAGATATAACAGCTTTTCTCAGCCACAATGATAAAACTATGTCTTGCTCATTAATTGCAAGTTGCCTTTGTAAAAGCTCTGGATAAATGAGTACAGGGGTAGCCAGAAGATAATATAGCTGCTGAATGTGTTGGCTCTTTTCAAAGAATTAGTAAAGTAAAAATTTATACTAAACAATGTCCTTACGATAATTTCATCATTCAGGAGGGTACCCATATGCTGCAGTGTTTGTAATACATTATTTTGAATACCATATGCAGAAACTATCCAAGGTTTCTGGATAAATGGGATATCATGAAATTTTCAGCAGTTTAACTAAAATGTTCCCAAAGTAATGTATTTGCACAGTAGGCAAAAAATTGGGTTTATTATTTTCAAATAAAATATTGATTTGCTATTAGCCACATTAGAACTGAAAATACTTATTCTTTAGTTTAAGAGTAGAATCTAAGAGTAATTGGAGTCATCCTTCTATCCTTCTAACAACAAAGACTCAGAAAAAAACTTAATGGATTAAATAGAACCCAATGAACCCTAAACACCAGGTGGAAAGTCAGGAGAACAAGCTGGCTGACAGAGAGGTAAGAATGGGTACAGAGTTGTCCACACAAGACAGGAGTCCACACTCCGCATGAATGCAGCTCCCAGTGGAGCTTCAGACATATACACCTACAGAACTGCAGTATTCCTCCATACAAATGCCAAAAGGTAAGTTCTTGTGGTTACATGTGGATCAAAACTTTCTCTTTGGGGCACCATCAGTCTCTGGCATGTCACCTGTCTTTTCTGCACTACCCCAAATATCCAGTAACACATCAGTGGTACCTGAAGCAGGACATGAACAGTTTAATAAAGAAAAAAAAGAAAATTTGCTGGCACCAGTAAGCCAGGAACTCAGATCTGCAAGCCACTTATCTTTTATGTCATAGATTTCCTCCTTTTCTCTTTTTCAGTTCTGGGTGCTGGATCTCTTCCCTTTACAGTGCACAGCAAGCAACCTGCACCCCAACTAATCAACATTTTCCCACAGGCAGTAAACAATTCGGGTCCAAATGACTGGATGACTGGGCTGAACTCACATAAGAAAATCTAACTGATAGGAGAGCCCCATCTAGCAACAACTCTAACCACCCAGTGGCAGGGTTTCAGAATTTCTACTGCTCTACTTAGACACTTAAACAACAATAACAAAAAAAAAAAAGGTAGATAAGAACACAATAACTGAAATGAACAAAACAATTTTCTGATGGCTCAGAGGCAATAGTCTATTTCAAATCATTCAAAAAAGCGGACAAGCGTGTATTCAGAAAAATCCCAAAGCAAAAAATTCAAAAAATTTGCAGGTGATGACCTCCTGCTGTTATCAGAATTAGAAAACAAAAGAGTAATTTTGGAGCCCCAATAGATATTAGTAAGGAAATTAGACAAACTGCGACAGAACACACTAAAAATTAAACAGGCTGCAAGAAATAGTTGAGTAACAGTGATCTGAAATTCAGCAGATTAACAATAAAATTACAGATTTAGACAATTCAAAAGGAGTAGAACCGAGGCAATGGATGCAGACTTAGTGAGACTGAAGATAAACTGACACCAACATACTTGAGGAAAAATCAGATAAAAGATTTTTTTAAAAAATGAAGAATAACTGAGAGTTACGTGGGACTCTAGCAAGAGGGATAAATGACTCATTGGAGTTTCAGAACTGGGGAAGATGACAGAAAGCAGAGAGACTTCTTGAAAACGTATTGACAGACAAATTTTCTGATACGAAAGATGAGAAGATATCTATCCCAGATGCTCATTGAATGCCACACAAGATCAATCCCAAAAGAAAGATACTGAGACATATTGTCATCAAACTAAACAAAACCCAAGATAAAGAGATGCTCTTAAAAACAGCAAGGAGAGTCTCTGAGACTGAGCTCCAATTACATAGATGGAATGGGACGACAATGTACAAAGCTTTGAAGGAAAAAACTGCCAACCAAGAATTTGCATATCCTGAAAAACTGGCTCTCAAATATAATGGTGAAATTAGGACAGATAAACAGAAGTGTAGAGAATTTGCAAAACCAAATTACAAGAAACACTGAAGGAAGTTAACATCAGATACATACTCAAGTATTTTATTGCAGCACTATCCACAATAAAAAAAGATGGAAACAACCTCAGTGCCCATCAACAGATAAATTGCTAAACAAACTATGGTATATTCACCCAATGGAACACTATGCAATGGTAAAGAAAAACCACGACTCATTTTCATGCGAACCTAGGACACAAAAATGCAGAATAGCCACCTTCTTGCCTACTCTGCGTTCCTGTGTTACCCTGAACGCTGTAGGGTTGGATTTGCTACACTCATCATGCAGTATTTACAACTATTTATTACTATGGTAAAATGACATTACCTTCTTACCAAACCCAATATATTTACTCCAACATTCCAACCTACTGATATCAACTCATAGTGAACTTACAGGAGAAAGTAGGACTGCTCTAAGGCTGCGTAAATCTTTCTGAAGCAAAATTATACATCTTTCTGCTTTAGACTTTCTGGTGGTTTTGAACTATAGAATTTTCAGTTACCAGCCAAATGGTTTACCTATCTCACCACCAGTCTTTTAAGGAGAACAGTTGTTAAAAAACAAGAAAGAAGCAAAACAACAAAATGAATGTCAGAAGAGACTCTGAAACTAGCTAAAGTGAACAGAAGAAATGATGATTTCAAAAAGGTAGCTCGTGAAAGCAAAGTTAAGTATTATAACGAAATGTGAAAAGACCTGGAGTTAGAAAACTGAAATAGAAGAATATGCTCAGCATTTCTCAAGTTGAAAGGACTAAGAAACAATTCAACCTTGAGATGTAACAATGAAAGATACTATGGGAAAAATTTTTAAGAAATCATGAAGCATCAAAAGAAGATGGAAAAAATGCACAGTCACTGTACAGAAAAAGAATTGGTAGACATTCAACCATTTCAGGAAGCAGTGTATGATCAAGAATTGACGGTACCAAAGGAAGAAGTCCAAGCTGTACTGAAAGAAAGGGCAAAAAATAAGGTTCCAGAAGAGGGAATACCAACTTAAGTGTTTCAACAAATGGATCTGCACTGGAGGTACTCACTCATCTACATCAAAAAGTCTGTAAGACAACTACCTGGCCTACCATCTGGAAGACATTCATATTTGTACCCATCCCAAATAAAAGTGATTTAACAGAACTTGGAGACCGTCAAACAAAATCATTATTATCACACACAATTAAAATTTTGCTGAAAATAATTCAAAAATAGTTGCAGCAGTATATTGACAGAGAACTGCAAGAAATTCAAGTCAGATTCAGAAGAAGACATGGAATGAGTGATATTATTGCTGATGTCAGATGGATCTTTGAAAGCAGAGAATTCCAGAAAGATGTTTACCTGTACTTTATTGACTATGCAAAGGTATTAGACTGTGTGGATCATAACAAATTATAGGTAATACTACGAAGCAGAGGAATTCCAGAACTTTTAATTATGCTCAAGAAGAACTTGTACATAGACCAACAGGTTGTTGTTTTAACAGAAAAAGGGGACACTGTGAGTTTTAAAATTAGGAAAGGTATGAAGATTACTTATTCAATCTGTATGCTGAACAAACAATCTGAGATGCTGCACTGTATGAAGAACAAAACATCAGGATTGAAAGAAGATTCACTAACAGTCTGCAATAGGGAAATGACACAAACTTGCCCAGCAAAAGCGAAAAGGACTGGAGGCTTAACCAATGAAGAACAAATGTGTCAGTCACACCTCAACATAAAGAAAACAAAAATCTTTGTAATTGAACCAATAAACAACATCATGATAAATGGAGAAAATAATGAATTTGCCAAAGATTCTATTTTAGGTGAATCCACAATCAGTGGCCATGGAAACAGCAGTCAAGAAATTAAATCAAGTATTGCAAGTGGAAAATATGTTACAAAAGACGTATCTAAAGTGTTAAAAAAAAAATGTCACCTTCAAGATGAAAGCATATCTGACCAAACCATGGTATTTTCAGCAGTCTCGTATGCACACAACAGTTAGACAATGAATAAGGAAGACTGGAGAAGAATTGATATATTTCAATTATGGTGTTGATGGAGAATATTGAAAATATACCATCTATTGCCAGAAGAATGAACAAGTCTGTGTTAGAAGTATAGCCAGAATGCTACTTAAAAGTGGGCATGGACACAAAACAACAAATGCTGGAGAGGCTGTGGAGAAAGAGGAACCCTCCTACACTGTTGGTGGGGTTGCAAAATGGTCCAGCCTCTTTGGAAAGCAATCTGACGCTTCCTTAAAAAAATGGATATCGATATAGCATTTGACCCACTAATTCCACTACTTGGAATATATCCTACAGAATCAACGCCTTTCATACCAACGGACACATGCATGAGAATGTTTATCGCAGCACAGTCCATAATAGCAAAAAGATGGAAGCAACCCGAGATGCCCAACAACAGAAGAATGGATAGGTAAACTATGGTATATATACTCAATGGAGCACTACGCAATGATAAAGAATAACGATGATTCCAGGAAACATCTCCTAACCTGGTTTCAACTGGAAGACATTAGGTTGAGTGAAAGTAGTCAGCAACAAAGGGACAAATACTGTATGAGACCTCTACGATAAGATCTAAAAAACAGACCTGTGTATAGAAGAAAAGACTCTCTGACAGCTGCAAGGGAGGGGAAGGAGGAAGGGTGAGGGGGGAGGGCTTAGTTTAGAT
Source organism: Heterohyrax brucei (assembly GCA_028571685.1). Lineage (NCBI taxonomy): Eukaryota > Metazoa > Chordata > Mammalia > Hyracoidea > Procaviidae > Heterohyrax > Heterohyrax brucei. The sequence goes on along the minus strand of CM053150.1, from coordinate 125,644,473 downwards.
AGTTGCTAGAAATCTGGTTGAGAGAAAGCGGTGATAGCACACATTAGAAACAAGAACAACATTAAGTGGACTTCAGCATAACTTGAGTACTCCTTCCATCTTAACCCATTATTGCAAGGATAGAGCAGCTGGGGTGGGGGGCAGGGGACCATGCTCTTAGGCGAAATCGAGGCCAATTGGCACAACTAGCGTTTTGCTAAGAGAGCTCTCTGCATCTCACATTGGTGAGTGGTGTCTGGGGTCTTAAAAGCTGCCAAGCTGCCATCTGAGGACACAGCAAATGGTCCCAACTCAACAGGAATGGATGCTCACCGAGGACCAAAATGACATGCAGTAAAGACAACCTAGAAGTCAGAGAGACCCACAAGAGTGGGTGCCTTCATCGACTTGGGACTGGAAAAACCGGATGGTGCCCGGCCACCACCAGTGATAGCCACGATGGAGCTCACTAGGTTGAGTCTCACTGACAACACAAGAATAAAAAGGGGTGCATCCTGAGATCTCCACTAAAAGACTTCAATTGATGGTCCAGCGGTTTCGGGGTTCCCCTGAGAGCATGGCCTCTGGCCCTGATGCTACCCTTACCCATAAATTATAATGAAGGTCCACTCTTTGGACAGGAATGGATTGGACTTGGCAATGCAGAGTGACCATATATTGGTTGCACTTTATGGTTCTCTACATCTATAGGATATCATCCTGCTGACCCCTGGCTGTAGGAAGGAGAGTGGGTGGAGAGGAGCTGAAAGGAGGCTGTTGGGAGGATGTGACATGTATGGAGCAGAGAGGAGTAGTGTGCTGTCACCGGACAGTGAGAGCAGTGGAAGCTGCATATAGGTGGGCATGTAAATTTATACGGGAATGTACATTTTCACTCAGTCATGTTAAATAAAAAAAATAAAATAAAAAGTGGGCATGGAAAAGATTCATGTCACTTACTTTGGACGTGTTATCAGGAGGGAAAAGCCCCTGGAAAAGGACATTCCACTTCGTAAAGTAGAAAAGAAGCAAAACCAAATTCAGTGTCATCAAGTTGATGCTGGCTCATAATGACCTTATAGGACAGCGTAGACCTGCTCCGTAGAGTTCCAAGGAGCACCTGGCAGATTTGAATCTGATTTTTTGCTTAGCAGACATAGCACTTAATCACCAGGCCACCAGGGTTTCCTGCTAAAGTAGAGGACTGTCAAAAAAGAGGAAAACCCTCAATAAGATGGACTGACACAATGGCTCCAACAGTGGGCTAAAGCATAGCAATAGTTATGATGATGACCCTGGACCAGATAGCGTTTTTTTTTGTTGTTATTGTTGTTGTTTTCCTGTTGTAACTATGAGATGGAACTCAGCAAGTGGGTGTGAGTTGGAATGTCATTGTGATTTTGATTTACATTTCCTAAGGAAACCAGACCTGACTCAATGGCAGTTGGGGCAATGAAACCCTGTGGCATAGTGGTTAACTGCTACGGCTGCTAACCAAGAGGTCGGCAGTTCAAATTTGCCAGGCACTTCTTGGAAACTCTATGAGGCAGTTCTACTCCATCCTATAGGGTCACTATGATTTGGAATCAACTCGATGACACTGGGTTTTGGATTTTTTAATGACAAATGACACTGACATATTTTCATATGTTTATGGCAATGTTTAATTTTTTCTTTTTTCTTTTTGAACCACTCATGGTGTAGCGGTTAAGTTTTATACCCATTAACCAAAAGATTGGCAATTTGAATCCACCAAACAGTCTTTGGAAACTATGGAGCAGTTCTACTCTGTTCTATAGGGTTGCTGTGAGTCTGAAGCAACTTGACAACAGTGGGTTTGGTTTGTTCTTTTATGGCAATTTTTATATATTCTTTGTTTACTGTGTTCTAGCTTCTTGTTTCCGTTCTGTTTTGTTTTGTTCTGAAATATCCATGTAGACTGGTCCTGTGTGCTAGTTTGGTTGTTGGTGCCTTTGAAGCTCTAACATCCTGTCATCAGGTAGTTAGAGCTATTCTTAGGCATGTGAGCCCAGGAGTAAGTTTACTTTGCTTTTATGGCTTCAGCTCAGCTGTTTAGATAGTTAGAAAGCACGTGGTTCAGGTTACAGTTCTATATGGACAGGAGTGACTGGTGTAGGTATGATTATTTGGCTGCACATGCAGAGAAAGGCAGGGCACTGACTTGAGTGACTTTGAGGAAGGTACTCCCCTTATGTGTTTTGAAGCAATGTTTCTGACCTGAATTTCTGGTTGAGGTGAGTCAGCAGATATTTTTTTTCCCTCATTCTATCTGTTAGTTAAATTGCTACCTCTCTAAGTCTAGGTGAATGGCTTAGGGCACACATAAGTAGTCCTACTTCTGGCTTCAGACTCCAGTGCCAGGACACAATGCAGACAAGAAAGAAGGAAGGGCTGAGAAAAGGCAGAGACATTTATCTCAAAGAAGAGTTTCAGGTCTGTGTGTGGTTGGTTAGAAACAAGCCACTTAGAGTGAGTGAACTCTCTCCTGCTGTGGAAGACTCAGTCTGAACATCACTGCTCTTTTCACCACTCTGGCTATAGCTGGCTCCTGGCTGGTTGGATCTGGTCAGTCCTGAGTACTTCCAGACTTACTCTCCCTTCTTGGGTCAGTCCGATTTCTCAACTATCCCTCTGATGCTCAGGGTTCCTAGAATGTCATATATATATTGATTCATTTGTTCTTTCGGGTATTTGTTGTTAGAGGGATCACAGGAAGCATTTTATTTCTCCACCATCTTAGTCTCACCTCTACATATTCTTTAGAGAAATGTCTATTCAAGTGCTTTGTCCAGTTTTTAATGGGGTTGCTTGTCTTTTTATTGTTAAGTGTTAGTAGTGTTTTTAAATATATTCCAGATGTTAAAACTTTATCAGGTAAAATGTTCTCAAATATTTTTCCCATTCTGTAGGTTGTCTCTTCAATTCCTTGATAAAGTCCATTGATGCACAAAAATTTTTCATGTTTTGAAGTCCAATTTGTATTTTTTCTTTTGTTGCTTGTGGCATCACTTTTGTTGGAGGTCTTTTGATTAACACCAAAGAGGAATTAAAAAAATTGTAGGTGGACTGAGAATGAGTTAGCAACAGCGGTCACTCTGGCTTCTCAGAGTGAAGCTCTTATATGAAGAGAAACTTAAACACAATTCCTTTGCCCCACATCTCTGTCATCTAAAGATAATGTTCTCAAATATGCACTACAAATAAACGTTAACCAAAATCACAAGGTCAACTGAGAAGGTCTAGTGGCCCTCTTTTTCTCTCTTGCTTTGAATAGTTTGAAAGCTGTCTGTCCTTGAGCAATGTAACAGTTGTCCTTAAAACTAGGACAAAGTGCTGCTGAGAACATGTGTTTCTGAGACACTTGAGGATGACTACGAATATGATGGCCCAAGTGAGCTGATCCACAGCCTCCAACAGGGTCACTGCTGGTGGACATAGTACGAATTCAAAAGACAGATGCAGTACCATTCACACCTCGCATCTCTGCCCATCATACCATCTGACTCCTTCTGGCTTGACCGTGGGGAAAGTGACAAGAAAGTGATCAGTGTAGTGAGACTTCCTGTGGTCCTAAGAGGGTAAAATGACTTGCTTGAGGTCAGTCACATGTTTATTTAGTGCTGCAGTCAGAATTCAACTCAAACCCCACTTAATACAAGCCTCAAATTTCCAGTCATTAAGATTTCTTGTTTTCTCTGCCAAGTTAGTGTCATTTCTTGATTTAGGATCACCTTACATCACACAGAGAATCTTTTTAATGAAAATCTCTGAATTATGAACTCTAAATATTTCTAACCCCTGTTTTTCAACCTTTTCTCAATGCTAATGTGTCCCTTCAATAACCATAAAAGTCTCATGTTAGCCTTGGAAACTTTGAAATTTGAAAACTAACTAACTAAATAAATCTAAAAACAAACTGAAACAATGGTACAAAAAAAATTAACTTGTTTTCGAATTATAAAACTCCTGGTCACTCAGTTAAGCATGGGGCTTCTGCTGTCTTCCACGGGTGGAAGGTCATTAGTTGTACCAATCATGGTTCCTGAAGTAAACCTTTCAGTGACAAATAACCTGCAGCTCAATCAGTTTTCATAAAGTGAACTCACTTGTGAAGCCAGAATCTGGATCAAGAAGTAGAACACAAGCAGAATTCAGGAAGCCCTTTGTACCTCCTCCAGTCACTGAGCTCTTGAAATAACCACTCCCTGAACTTTATATATCACGGTTAGTCTTGCCTGCTTTTAAACCCTTTTTTCTTTCTTCTTTATTTTTTAATTGTGATTGAGTGAAAGTGTACAATCCAGTTTAAATTTGCATACCCACCTATCTGCAGCTCCTTCTGCTCGCCTTGCCCGGTGACATCACACTACTCTTTCTGTTTTATACATGTCATATCCTCTTAACAATCTCCTGTCTCCTCCTCTCCACCTTCTACATTCCCCTCAAGTAAGAGGCCAGTAGGACGACATCCTAAGGATGCATAGAACCATAAAGTGCACACATAATATGGTCACTTTGTGTTCCCGAGTCCAATCCATTTCTTTCTGAAGAGTTGACCTCAGTAATGATTTATGATCAGGGGCAGCAGAGGGTCTAAGGGTCGTGATCCCAGGAGAAGCCCCAGGCCTTGGGACCATCAATTGTGGTCTTTTAGTGAATTGTCATTGGAACTCAACATTGTGAGCCCCATCACAGCTGTCATTGGTGGGTGGCCTGGCACCACCTGGTTCTTCTGGTCACGTGTTGATGTAGTCAACGATTCACATAGGTCTTTCTATCGCATGGATTCTCTTTCCCCCATGTCGTTGTTGTCCTTGGGGATCATTTGTGCCAACTGAGTTGCGACCATTTAGTATACTTCAGATGGCAGCTTGTTAGCTTTTAAGAACCCAGATGCCACTCACCAATATGGGGTGCAGAAGATGCTCCTAACAATAGGCTAGTCTTGCCTATTGGCCTCAATGTCCCTTGATAGCATGGTCCTCAGATCCCCACCCCTGCTACTCTGTACTTGCAATATTCGGTTAAGATTGGAAGAGTTTTCAGGTTATGTTGAAATCCACTTAGATGATCTTTCTAACGTGTTGTCACTGATTTCACCCAACCAAATTTCTATCAACTATCTAATCTGTAATCAACCATCTCCCTCCCTCTCTCCTCTCCCTTGCAGCCATGAAAGAGTCTTTTCTTCTGTACATGAGTCTGTTTTTAAGTCCTTATACTAGGAGTCTTATACAATATTTATCCTGTGCCTCTGACTAATTTCACTCAATAAATCTTCCAACTGAAACCAGATTATGAGATGCTTCCTAAAATCATCATTGTCTTTTATCATTGCACAGTGTTCCATAGTTTACCTACCTATTCCTCTGCTGTTGGGCATCTGGGTTGGTTTCATCGTTTTGTTATTGTGGACTGTTCAGCAATAAACATTCTTGTGTGTGTATCAGTTGGTGTGAATGGCCTTGATTCTGTAGGATATATTCCAAGCAGTGGAATTACTGATTCAATGGCATATCTATTTCTGTCTTTTTAAGGAAGTATCAGATTGTTTTCCAAAGAGGTTGCACCATTTTGCAATTTTACCAAAAGTGTAGGACAGTTCCAATTTCTCCACAGTCTCTCCAGCATTTGTTGTTTTGAGCTTTTTGGATCATGGTCAACCTTGCTGGGGTGAGATGGTATCTCCTTGTCCTTTTGATTTGAATTTCTTTAATAGCTAAAGATCTTGAGCATGTCTGCATGCTTTTTTTGGCTGCCTGGATCTCCTCTTTAGAGAAGTATCTGTCCATCTCTTCTCTCAATGCTTGATTGGGTTATTTATCCTTTTCTTCTTGATATTTTGCAGTACCTTGTACATTATGGAGATCAGATGATGGTCTGACATATAGTTGCCAAATATTTTTTTCCATTCTGTAGGTGGTCTTTTAATTCTTTTGATAAAGACTTTGAATGAGCAAGAGTGTTTGATTCTTAGTATTTCCCTTTTATCTATTTTCTCTTGTGTTGATAGTGCTTTGTTTGTCAAATTTTGAAGTCTGTGTATGTTGAGTATTGAAACTTCCATTGTTTCCCTAGTTTTTCTGGGATGATCTTTATTGTTTTAGGTTTGATATCCAGCTTGAGTTGTTTTTTGTGTAAAGTGTGAGACATGACTCTTGTTTCAATATTTTGCAGATGGATATCCAGTTTTACCAGCACCATTTGTTAAAGAGACTGTTTTTACCCTAATTTACAATATTAGGACCTGTGTCGAATATCAGCTATTTGTAAGAGGATGGTGGCATTCTGGGTTGTCAACTCTATTCCACAGGTCTATGTGTCTCTTTTTGTACCAGTACCAGGCTGTTTTGACTACTGTGGCAGTGTAATGGCTTCTAAAGTCAGGTAGTGAAAGACTTCCTAGTGTGTTCTTCTTCAGTAGTGCTTTGCTTATCTGGGGTTTCTTCTTCTTTCAAACAAAGTTGGTGATTTGTTTCTCCATCTCGTGGAAAAATGTCACTGGAACTTGCATTGAGATTGCATTGTATATGTAGATTGCTTTGGATAAAATAGATATTTTCACTATGTTAAGTCTTCCCATCCATGAGCAGAATAGGTTTCTCCATTTATGTAAGTCTCTCTTAGTTTCTTGTAGTAAGCTTTTGTAGCTCTCTTTGTAAAGGTCTGTTATTTCTCTGGTTAGATTTCTTTCTATGTATTTTATCTTCATTTTGGCTATAGTCAATGGTATTGATTCAGTGATTTCTTCTTTAACAATCTCATTGTTGGTATAAAGGAAACTTACTGATTTATTTATGTATATCTTGTATCCTGATACTTTGCTGAACTCTTCTATTAGGTTGAGTAGTTAGTTATGTATTCTTTAGGTTTCTCTGCACATGCAATCATATCATTGTCATATAGGGAGATGCTTCTTCTTTGCTGATGCTGATGCTGATGCCCTTTCTTCTTCTTGTCTAATTTTTCTGGGCAGAAATTCTAGTACAACTTTGAGTAGGAGAGTTGAGCGCGAGTATCCTTGTCTAGTTTGTGTTCTCAAGGGGAATTCTTTCAGTCTCTCTCCATTCAGGAAGATGTAGGCAGTTGGCTTGGTATAGATGACCCTTACTGCATTGAAGAATTTGCTTTGTATTCCTATTTTCCTGAGAGTTTTTAGCACGAATGGGTGTTAGACTTTCTCAAACGCCTTTTCTGCATCAATTGATAGGATCAGGTGATTCTTCTCTTTTGCATTATTTATGTGGTTGATCACATTAATTGCTTTTCTGATGTTGAACCAGGCTTGCATTCCTGGTATGACTCCAACTTGGTCATGATGAATTATTTTTTTTGATGTCTTGTTGAATTCTATTGGCAAGGATTTTTTTGAAGATTTTCACCTCTAGTTTCAAGGGTGATATTGTTCTGTAATTTTATTTTTGGTTGAATGTTTCCTTGGCTTTGGTATCAGGGTTATGCTGGTTTCATTGAATGAAATTGGGAGTATTTCATCCCTTTCTATGCTGTGAAATAGGATTGGAGTTAACTCTTCTCTAAAAGCTTGGTAGCCTTCTGCAGTGAGGCCATCAGGGCTAGGGCTTTTTTCAGTTGGTAGTTTTTGATGACTTTTTCAGTCTCTTTCTTTGTGATGGGTTTATTATGTTGTTCTACTTCTCCTTGGGATAATTTTGGTAGGTGATATGAATCAAAGAATTTGTCCATTTCCTCTAGGTTTTCAAATCTGTTAGAGTACAGTCTTTTGTAGTATTCTGTTATGATAGTTTTGACTTCTGTTGGATCTGTTGTGACATCTCCTATCTCACTTCTTATTTTGGTTATTTGTTTCCTTTCCTCTTTTTCTTTAGTAAGTTTAGCTAGTGGTTTGTCAATTTTGTTAATCTTTTCAAAAAGTGAGCTTTTAGTTTTATCATTTTTTTTCCATTGTTCTTATATTTTCTATTTCATTTAGTTCTGCCCTAATCTTTATTGCCTGTTTTCTTCTGGTATCTGAGGGGTTCCTCTGTTGCTCTCTTTGTACTTGTTCAAGCTGTAGGTTTAGTTCTTTGGTTTGGATCCTTTCCTCCTTCCAGATATGTGCATTTTTATAAATGAACTGACCTGTGAGCACTGCTTTCGTTTTATCCTGTATGTTCTGGTGGAAAGTGTTTTCATTCTCACTTGAATCCATAAATTTCTTGATTTGATCCTTGGTTTCTTCTATAATCCATGGTTTTTTGAGCAAGGCGTTATTCAGTTTTCATGAGCTCCTGTTTCTGTCTATGGATTTTCTGCTACTGATTTAGACTTTTATGGCTTTATGGTCTGACACAAAGCTTTTCAACAATTCAATGGCTTCGATTTTGTTGAGATTTGCTTTATGTCCTAACACATGGCTTATTCCAGAGAATGTTTCATGTAGACCGGAGAAGAAGGTGTAGCTATCTGCTGATGGATAAAATGTTCTATGTCGATGAGGTCTCATTGATTATTGTGGCAATAAGATCTTCTGTGTCTTTACCGAGCTTTTTTCTAGAAGATCTGACCAATACCAGATGTTAAAGTCTCCCACTATTACTGCAGTGATCTACCATTTTTCAGTGTAGTCAGTTTTTCTTCAATTTATTTAGATGGTCTAGTATTAGATGCATAAATACTTAATATTGTTAAGCCCTGTTTGTGTAAGAACTTTTCAATCATAAATGGAGACCGTCTTTGTCCATAATGGTGGCTTTTACATTAAAATCTATTTTACTTGAGGTTAGTATTGTCATATCTGCTCTTCTTTGTATATTGTTAGTGTGGTATATATTATCCCATCCTTTAATTTTCAGTTTGTTCACATCTTTAAGTCTAAGGTGAGTTTCTTGTAAGCAACATATAGATGGGTCATGTTTTTTGATCCAAGATGTCACTCATTGTCTCTTTACTGGAGCATTCAGTCTGTTTACCTTCAGTGTAATTATTGATAGCCAAGCCAGTATGTGTTTAGTGCTGTCATTTTGATGTATTTATTTTTGCATTGGTGTATTTATTCTCTGTTACTATTAATTTTCTGCTTTGGGTCTTTCTACCTTATGGGTTGATTTTCATCCTTTTCGGTGTTGGTTTTGTGTTGGTTGAGACTCCTGTGTTGCATTTCTTGTTTTGATATGCCACGTCTTTATTGTGCTTTGCAGCTACCTCTATGATACCCCATAATAATCTAAGTTTAAATCCAATTTTAACTTCTACATATATTACTAACTTCTTCTCCATCTGGAAGGACTGTAACTACTTTAGTATATCCCTCTTTTTAATGTTATCATATCTGAGTTTTTATGATATGATCACTGGATCTCTGTTTTTAAAATTATGGCTTTGATTGACTTTTGTGCCTTCTCTGAGTACATTTCCAGATGTTGTGTCCTGCATTGCCCCCTTAATTATAGACTTAATGTTTTTGTTTTTCTAAGCCGAGAGCTTCTTTGAATATTCTTGTAGCTTTGGTTTGGTTTTTACAAAGTCTCTAAGTGTCTGTTTATCTGCAAATGTGTTAATTTCATCTTCATATTTCAAAGACAGTTTTTCAGGATGTGGAATACTGGATTGGAAGTTTTTTCCTTCAAGACTTTGAATGTGTCTTCCCACTCCCTCTGTGCTAACATTGTTTCTGCTGAGAAGTCAGACGAAAGCCCACAGAGCTTCCCTCTGAATGTTAGCTTTGCTTTGAGTGTCTCTGCCTTTAAGAGTTTCTGCTTATGTTTTCATTTTGTTAAGCTTGATTATAATATGTATTGGTGTCTTTCTCTTGGGGCCAATTTTATGCAGTGTTCTATACACATCTTGGATGTCTGTTCTCTTCTTTCATAATTTCAGGGAAGTTTTCTGTCAGTAACTCAACAATACTCTCTGTATTTCCAGGTGTCCTTCCCTGTTTAGGAACTCCAATTAATTGTAGATTGTTCTTTTTGATAGAGTTCCACATGTTTCTTAATGCTTCTTCATTTTTCTTGTTTCTTTTCTCTGATTTCTCTTCATATATGCAGGTGTGAGTAACTCTATCTTTTAAGTCAGAAAGTCTAGTTTACAGTTGTTCAGTTCTGCTCTTTGGGCTTTGAATTGAATTGCTTAATTCTACAATTTTGTTATTGATCTGTCAGGGTTATGAAGGTTGATGCTCCATCAAATCAAACAGCTTGCTTAATTTTTCATTTTGCTCTGCTGCATTTTGTATAATGTCTAGGAGTGCTCTCTATATAATTCTTTTGTACTCCACCTCTGAGTTTCAGAAAGATTCCTTCATCTGGGAAGTTCTTTGAACCTTTATTTTTGGAGTTTTCTGGAGCCATGGTTGGATGTACTCCAGTGAGTGGTCCCAGTGGACTCTCTGGGGTAGCAACCTCTATTTCCTAGTTGGCAAAGACACAGCCCTACTTATGGAGTCACTGGGGACTGTCCACTGATTGTATGATGTGGGTCACTAAAGGCTGGAAGAGATGCTGTTGGGCTGCACGGCAGTTTTTTTTCTAGGCAGTCTTATTTTAAAAGTTAAAAGCTATCTGAGCACTTCCAAAATCAGTCAGGCTGTCAGGTGTGGTAAGTACCTCCTCTGGCTGACAATGGAGAGGCCTCTTCAGCTGTTCCCAGATGCTGTGATATAGTTCAAAGTAGGACAGGCTACTTATCTGCTGTTATCCTCTTCTGGGCCTCTCCTATGAGGCTGCACTGTGCTAAATATAGCTTTATTGCTGGGAAAGTCTGGGACTGCCACAGTCTGGGACTGCCTCCGAGCTTGGAAATTAGCCCCTGCTGAGGCCTCCAGTTGGGTATTTCTGCCTCCCAGTCAAACAAGATGGTGTCCCAATCTAGCTGTATGTAGGCAATGATATTTTGTGTTTTTATTTTGTGCTTCCCCTATGATAATGAAGTTAAGCAAATTTTCCTATGTTTGCTAACTATTTGGACATCCTTTGTGACATCCATTTACAGATTTTGTTACACTGAGCATCCATACACTCTCAAAAACCTCAACCTTTTGCATACAGGGGAGTAATCCATCATGCAATGTGATGAAAATATGAAGAACATTTGAAGTGCCACCCATTCAAAGACACTTTTCCCACTAGTTTTTCTGTATTTCTGAAGTATTATTACAATCACATATTGCTTTTCAAAAATACTCTTTTAACTTAATAATATTCTGATGAACTTCTTGGATATTTTCAAATGGGGAGGCTGTACTAACACTCTAACATGTGACGGAACAATCTAGATGAATTAATCAGATAAGTAAGCTATCACTAAATCAGTAGGAAAAGGAAACACATGCAGCTGTTAAGAAGTTGGAGCTTGACAATCTACTGGAGAAGGTAGATGAGTGTGAGGTACAGTGGTGGATAAAGCAGAGTAGCACATAAGGAAGCAGTTATTCTGAGACATCAGTGGCCGAAGGAGACACAAAGGGCTAGTGCTTATTAAGAGATCTCTAGGTAAAAGGAACATTTTAACCAAGTCTGACATGATGGCACTTGGCTAGGCTAGGGCTTTTAAGGGAGCAACCTGAATGACTATCAAGTGGCTGGGAATACTCTGGATACTGCAGCAAGAAAGCCTGGATTCAAATCTTAATTCTGTCACTAAGCCACTGAGGTAGACGTGCAAGTTGCCTAACCATTCTCACCTGCATTTTGTTCATGGAAAAATTAACAAATAAATACATCAATGGAAATACTTCTTAAAGCTACGTTTATTCCTCTACTCTTCTATTTCCACAAAAAGGATTTTCTCAGAGCCCACTTCACATCAGGCACATTTCTAAGTTCTGCAGATGCTGCAGTGAAGAAAAGAAATTTGAGCTCCTACCTTCACTGTAGGAGAGAAGGATCATTAATAAAATAAATATATGTATTGTGTGGTGGTGTTAATGATTATATGTGCTATGGAGGAAAATAAAGCAAGAAAGGGGATAGGGAATGTGTAGATGTATTTGTTGGGAGTGGGGAGGTTCATTTTAGACAAGGAACCAGGGAGGAATCACTACTAAGAGGCATTACAGAGGCAAACCAACCTGAGATACCTGGGGAAGTACAATTTCAGGCAGTAGAAGCAGCTCGTGCAAAGGCCCTGAGGTAGGAACAGACCTGGCAGAGTAGCAGGGTGGAGAAGAAGAAGCCAGACTGGGACAAAGACTTTGCCTTTCCCATGAAATGAAATGGAAAGACATTATTCAATTGTGGGCCCAAGAGTGACATGATCTGACTTCATGTTAATAAAGTATGTTCTGGGGTTACTGCAGTCAAGTTGTCTTAAAAGCAGACTGAAAGTTGGGAGCAAAGACAGAGCAGAAATAGCTAGTAGGAAGCTACTGTAATAAATAAATGAGAGATGTTGTAGCTTGGCCAAAGTGGCAGCAGTGGAGATGGAGAGAGGTGTTCAAAGCAGATGGAATTTGCTGGCTTATTGGATGCAGGGTTTGAAAGAAACACAACAACAACAACAAAAAAGAAAGAAAACCAGTCTAGTGCGACTCCAAAGGTTTCAGTCTGAGCAACAGGAAAAATAATGTTACTATTCATTGACAGGGTGAGCAATAAGGGAAGAATAGGGCTTAGGGAGGAATATTAAACACTCAGTTTGGGAAGTGTTGAGCTTATGAGGCTTATTAGTCATCTAAGTAGTTATTGAGCAAGTGATTGGGATAGGTGAATCTGGAGTTCAGGAGAAGTCTGGACTGTGCATGGGTGACGTGTGCACACACATTTCTTAAGTATATTGGTGTTACTGGAGGCATAAGGCTGGATGACAGCACCTAGAAAGTGACATAGGTGGAGAAAAGAAGGTACCTACAAGCCAAACCTGGATTTCTCCAGCCTTTATAGGTCCAGGAGCTAAGGAACAACCAGGTAAGGAGACGGATCTGGATGACTGGCAAGGTAGGAGGGAACCGTGAGAGGAAGGTGCCCTGGAAACTAAGGGAACAGAGTGCTTCCAAGAAAAAAAAAAAGCATGAAACCCAATACCATTGAGTCAATTCTGACTCCTAGTGACCTTGGTAGTGTAGTGGTTAAGTGTTATGTCTTCTATCCAAAAAGTAAACTGTTCAAATCTACCAGGCATTCCGTGCAAACACTGTGGAGCAGTTCTACTCTGTCCTATAGGGTTGGCTTTTAAGATTTCCAAGAAGAGATGCTAATTCAATCTGTCTAATGCTGCAAAAGATCAAATGGGGAAGGTTGGGACCAGGGATGTGTTAAGTCACATAGGCCATGATTCTTGACATTGTGTGGAGCTCCCATGTGTTAATGAGGGAGAGTGGGTGGTGGTTGTATTCATGAGACAGGATTCAAATGTGTAAGATTGTATTGTGCCTAGAGGCAATCTCTTGGGATATAAAGGAAAGGGAAGTAAGCAGAGAGTTGGGGACCTCATACTACAAAGCGATAGAGGCAGAACCTGTTGAATAGGCTCAAGAGAGAGAACAGCTGGGGCAATCACATGAGAGATTTTCCAACAGGCAAAAAGTAGCAGGTTTGTAGCTAGGAACAATATGTGGTCAAAAGAAGGCTTTTTAAAAAAAAATAAATAAAAGAGAAAAACTGCTTATATGAATACCAACTTTTCAGTGAAATTCTGTTTTTCATTGCTCTTGGCTGTAGGTACTGACAGTGAATTAGTTGCAGCTCATTATAAAACTTGTTTTTAGCCCTTGTGTTTCATATTGCTGACTATAGTATAGTTCCATCTATAGTTGATGGTAAAGTCACAGATGGTGATAATCAAGATTTTTCATTTTCCTTCCCAAAATGATATCTGTTCCATTTGACACTATTAAGAATACCCTTGTTATACTCACCGCATGTCTGAGCCATCTAGTGCTGCTATAACAGAAATAACACAAGCAGATGGATTTAACTTAGAGAAATTTATTTCCTTACAGTAAAGTAGTACAGATTCAGTAAAGAGTACAGATTCAGGGCATCAGATCCAGCGGAAGACTTTCTCTGTTGATTCTGGAGGAAGGGCCTTGTCTGGGAGCTGCTGAGGCACAGGGACCCTAGATCCAAAAGATTTGCTCTGCTCCTGGTGCTGCTTTCTTTGTGATATGAAGTCCCCAACTCTACTTGCTTTCCTTTCCTTTATATCCCAAAAGATTGCCTCAAGGCACAATATAATCTTACAGACTGAGTCTTGTCTCACCAACACAATCACCACTCATCTTCCCTCATTAACATCATGGAGGGAACATTTACAACATACAGGAACATCACTCTCAATACTTGGAATCATTGCCTAGCCAAATTGCTACACACATTTTTGGGGGGGGGACACAGTTCAATCCATGGCACCCCTACCTTAGCTTCTCAAACTATACTTTCTGAGGGACTCCTTGCTGTCACTAGCCACTATCTTGTCACATCCTGGACACCACTCATACTTCTAAAGATAATGTTAGTGAAATGACAATGTTGCCCAGAATGCTCTACCCTGCTTGCTTCTTTTCTCACTCTTCATGAGTAGGTTCTTACCCGTAACTTTATTAATCCACTGTTCTCAGTGGCTAGAGCAAATATTGAGCTTTGGAGTCAGATAAACCCCAATGTGAATCCCAGCTTTGCAATTTTCTAACTATTTGACTTGGGCAAATTAATATCTTTACACTCAATTTTTGTACCAGTAAATGCAAATGATTCATTCATGATTTATCAGAATCATCTGCTATCCACACCACTCCAATAAACCATTCTGGTCAAGGCCATCTCTTTCTCAGTCATCCCAAATCCCTTGACCACTTCTCTTTTCCCAACTTTTTTGCAAGCCATGCCAAGCCAAGTGCCGTCGAGTTGGAAGTGTTTGCGTTTATCATTTCCTTGCCTTTCTTTCTAATTTTTGCTACACATATATTCATCCCTAAAATGTATTTGTTTACTTTTTCTACATTTTTAAAATTGAAAAAAGCATCGTATTTATACATTCTTTTATGATATTGTTGATTACACTATCTATATATATACGTTGATGACAGTTTTTTTGAGACACAAGCAAGCTGATTTCAATCTTTACAAGTATAATAAGCTTTGGTCAAATTTTTTTTATCTAATTGCAGATTGCTAAGTTTGGTTGCTGACAGAAAGTATCACTGCTCAAGAACCCATGATTTTTATGTGGAAAATGGTGGGATTATTCTTCAACATTTTCCGATGTCTACAGTTTTAAGGCTTACTAGATAGCCCAGTGGAGTAACAGAGTTCAGACATCAGGGGTTCTATGTCAGTCAGTATAATAAGAAACCAAATGGACAATATAATCACAGCTTTGAGTACTCAGCACAACAGTGTTCTGTAGGATGTGGGATGATGTCAGGGACCGGGGGGGGGGGGACATGGATGTCAAACTGAGACATGACTGGTTGTAACACCTACTGTTTATGAATTTTTTCTATCCTCCACACACATACTCTCATTGACTATATTTTTAATCCTCTTAAGAGGCTTCCATATTAAGTACAGAATTATTATTCCCTCACATTAAAGGTGAGAAAACTGAGGTCAAAGTAGCTATGTCTGCTCATAGTCCCATAACTGGTAGATGGTGGAACTAGAATGAATTGTTGTCTTAGGTTGGGTTTTTTAGGGAGGCAAAACCAGTAACATGTGTATGTACAATGAAAGATTTATATATATAAAGTACAAGGAAAGATATATATAGAGGAAACAGCTCACGCAATTGCAGAAGCTTAACATCCCAAGTGCTGGCACAAGCCTCACATGACCACCGGAGCTGGTGAACCCAAGGTCAGCAGGTCAGAGACCAGAGTTCTAGATCACTGGTTTCTGGGTCTGTGGATCCCAAGCTGGTGGCCAGATGGAGATACAGAGGCTGGCGAACCCAGGATTGGCAAGTCAGGGAACAAGACTCTCAAGCACTGGCTCTAAGGGTTAGTGAATCCAACAGCTGCTAGTTCAAGTCCAGGAACTAGATGCCAGAAGACAGCAAGAGCTGCTGGCTATGTGAGCAGACTGGCAGTAGGTGGTGGAAGGTGGAAAGAAGAGAGCTGAGTGGCGGGAAGCCACTACAGGTCCCACTCTGCCACTTAATACAGCAGCCGAATATGGAGTAGCCAAGTTGACATAATCCTGACCACCACAGTTATGAACCTCTCTTGACCATGCTCCTCTGGTTATAGAACCCATTACTAAACCTATTGCCTTTCAGTAAACTCCTACTCGTAGTGACACTGGAGGACAGAGTAGAACTGCCTCCTAAGAGTTGTCAAGGCTATAATTTTTATTGAAACAGTTTGCCACATCTTTGTAGACCACATTACAGCAGTTAAAAAGGATATTTTAATTTAAGAAACTGAAATATTGACACTCATTTTTTTTCCAAGCCTATAGTGGTAAAGAACAGTGAAGGCTTACTGTATCTATGTGTGTTGCTCAAAAAGAGAACATTAATATGGTGCTGCCTTCTCTGCAAAACAGCACTTTCACAGAATTGGGAAATCAAATGGTAAATATTTCCTAGAATCATGGACCAATGGACCCAGAAGGGAACTTGAGCCTAACTAATCCAAATCCTCCGTTTTACAATGAGATGAAAAGGTGGCTCTGGCTCCACCGGAAACAACTTAGTGTAGTACAGGACATTTGTGACAGAATGAGAGAGAAATCACAGCTTGATTTCATGTTATCAGCAATTCCATACCACTACTGAACAAAAGACAAACTCGAAAGAATTTAATCACAGATTACACGACACATTCTTGAACTAATCTTTTTCTTCTTCTTCTTATTTAGAGAAAGAAAATCAGAACATTTTCCCCAAAAAGCCCATAAATTTTCCAAATGGCCTTAGCAGAGGAATGTGCTCCAAGAAGCCTTTATTAATGCAAAGCCTAGAGAAATTCAGCAGTGAGGAGGACAGACTCACTGATGTGTTCTTGTGGAAGGTGCTTCAAGAGGAATGAGGTCATCTCCTGGTCTGCACTGTCAATGCAAGTGGCTGTGGGCTCTACTTTGAGAAGAACTGTTGAAATTAATAATGCCTTGGACAACTCCAGTGTAGGTTACCAATGCACACAGGTATTACTGAGAAGCAGGGCAGTTAGATCTCCATCACGCAGCAGCCAGTTATACATTCAGTAGGTAAGGCAATCTAAGTTTTTAAAAAATTAAGGGTTGCCAAGTAGCCAAGTGCCATTAGGATCCCTTAAACATTGCTGAGAACTGAGAAAAAAACTGGGAAAAACTGACTGAAAACTGGGAAAAAACTGACAAATGTAACAATGAAACAGTTTGATAATTTTCTGTGTCAAAAGACACAATTTTTTAAAATGCTGTCCGGAAAAATATTTTTACATTTACAATATTATTCTAACATTACAGTGCAATACTGAATGGTGCAAAGTTTCAGAACTATGTCTCATATAATTCTATTTTGTAAAGAAATAGAGTGCTGGTAGGCTTAATACATCATCCCTATAAATTAGTAAGAAAACGTGAGCAAAAGATAGTAACACGCAATTCATTTAAAACATGTAAGTTAATTTGCGTGAGGATCATTAAGCTCCTGAGGAAACTTAAATTACAAGAATGAGGCATCATTTTTCGTTAATCAGATTGGCAGAAATCTTTAATATTTTCACAACTGTTACAAATAATCAAAACTCAGTGAAACCATTTTGATTCCAGAAAAAGCAAATGGCTGGAAGAAGCTAGACACAATAGCCAAGTGCCTTCGAGTCAGACTCATGGCGACCCTAGCTTCTAAAAAGAAGAGGAGGGAGGAATAGAGAAAACCAACAGCTAGCTAATCTTAACATGATTGATTGGACCCCAGCCCTTTCTCTTTCACTAAGATCAACTGATAATTTAGTCACCAAGGATCCTGGCCCTGTAGCCAGCATTGTCTTTTGAAATTCAAATTTAGTAAGCCTAGCATCAAACAGGAAAGAAATGATTTTCAACTTTGGGTGAAAGAAATGTCATTGGCAGATTAATTTTGGTCAGGGATTTCTTTACATATGGCTTTGTGGGTAAGAAAAATGCCAAAAATCAAAGCAAGGTATGTGCTATCAGTTTCTCTCTCTGACACAATCTATGTTGGTGAGATTGTGGGAAAGTAGGTCTCTTATACACTGTTAGTAAAAAGATGCACTATTGCTACTTTTCTGGAAGTAAATGGACAGCATATATGAAAGTTCTCTGATTTAGCTGTCTTATTTCTAGAAATCTATGCTATAAAAATCAAAGAGTATATATATAAATCAGGGAGCCCTAGTGGCACAAAGCCCAGTTGTCAACCAAAAATGGTTTGCAGTTGGAATCCACCAACTGCTCCTTAGAAACTTTATGGACAGTTTCGTGTAGTCCTGTCTGGTTACTGTGATTTGGAATTGACGCAGCAACAATGGATTTGGCTTCTTTTCTTTCTCCTTCCTCGACTCTTTTGGATTTTAGTATATGAAAGCAGAGTCCCTGAGTGGTGCAAATAGTACAGATGTTGGAAGAAAGGTTTGCTGTTGGAGTCCGTCTAGAGGCTCCTTGGAGGAAAGGCTTGGAGATCTACTTCTGATGCACATGGAATCACCATGAGTTGAACAGACTGGACTGCATGTGGTGGTATATAAAGACAAGTAAGAATAGTCAGGCATTGCATTAATATTGTCATAGGAAAACCCTGGCAGAAACTAAATAGTAATTGATAGGATACTGGTTGAATGAATTACAGTATGATCAATCTGTGATATGAGATTATTTAATCAGTAAACAAAATAAGAAAGACTTATATGTATTCAATTAGAAAGATTTCCACAAAACATTGTCAAGTGGAAAAGGAGTCTGAGAATAATTTGCATTATATAACTTTAATTTTTAAAGAACTGAAAGGCAGTTATCTTTATGTAAGTCTTATGTACAGGCATAACATTTATGGAGAGGTATAACATCTTGCTTTGGGGTAAGAAGAGAACACTTACGGAAGGTTCACAACAACTTGTAGACTTTGAGCTTCCTACCAGAAGAAAATGAAAAGTAAAGATGTCACCTTGAAGACTAAGGTGTGCTTGATCCAAGCGACAGTATTTTCAATCTTTTCCTGTGCTTGTGAAAGCTGATTGAGGAATGAAGAAGAATTGACACCTTTGAATTCTGGAGCTGGCAAAGAATATTGAATATGCCATAGACTACCAAAAGAACAAACAAATCTGTCTTGGAAGAAGCACAACCAGAATATTCCTGAGAAGCAAGAATGGCAAGACTGCATCTAACATACTTTGGATGTGCTGTCAAGAGGGATTAGTCCCTGGAGAAGGACGTCATACTTGGTGAAGCAGAAGGTTGGCAAAAAAGAGGAAATCCCTTAACAGCATGGACTGAAACAGTGGCTGTGTAGCGGACTTAAGCACCGCAACAATTATGAAGATGGGGCAAGACCAGACAGTGTTTTCCTCTGTTGAACATGGGGCCACTGTGAGTCAGAACTGACTTGATGTCACAGCAACAACAATCAGTTTAAAACAGAAGTTTAAAACATTAACATTTACATTAATATTCCTTAATGCTGTTTTATGTCTTTGTGCTGTTACCATATCACCACATGAATATATTATTTTTGTAGATGAATATGTAGAAGAAAATATACCCTAAACAAAAGCAATCATTGCAAAGTAGGTATAGAAAATAAAGGATCATCATGGATTAAATTGTGTCACTCCCAAAATGTATAGCAGTTTAGCTGGGCCATGGTTCCATTATCTTCTGCTTGTCCTCCATTCTATGAATTTCCTATGTTGTAAATCTTAATTACTACCTGTGGTTATAGGGCAATATTGGATTATGTTAAAGAGAATTAGAGTGGGATTGTAATATCCTTACCCAGGTCACCTCCCTGGACCAATATAAAGGGAGTTTCCCTGGGATGTTTCTTGCACCACCTTTTGTTCTTTTATGCTACAAGAGATAAAAGGTACATACAATAGAGTGAAGTGTTGTCTGGTCCTGCACCATCTTCGTGATAGTTGGTATGTTTGAGTCCATTGTTGCAGCCATCAAGTAGTGTCTTCCAACTTAAGAGGCTCACTTTCCCATACTATATTTTACACATTTTCTATTAGATGCAGTCTTGCCATTCTTGCTTCTCAGGAATATTCTGGTTGTGCTTCTTCCAAGACAGATTTGTTTGTTGTTTTGGTAGTCTATGGCATATTCAATATTCCTTGTGAGTTCCAGAATTCAAAGGTGTCAATTCTTCATTCCTCTAGAGATAAAAAGGTAATACCACTTGTGGTATTTCTGTGACAGCAGTACTAGGTGATTAAGACAAGAAGGTTGGATGATGTCAATTGCTACTTTCTTATTTTTTTCTCTGAAACATCTGTCTCAGCACATGCTGTATGTTAGCAATGTGCTCTTCACCTTGAAAGTTGCAAAGACAGCACACATATCCTTAGAGTGCTGATCATGGCAAGCAGCCTTCACAGACACTTCCAATATAACGCTATGGCCAAGGTTGTTTCACAGTGTGGTTGCTGTGAGTTGGCTTTCACTTATGAAAAACTTGCATACAATAGACTGAAGTGTTGTCTGGTCCTGCACCATCTTCGTGATGGTTGATATGTTTGAGTCCATTGTTGCAGCTATCAAGTAGTGTCTTCTAACTTAAGAGGCTCACTTTCCCATACTATATTTTACAACATTCTGTTGTGGTCGGTAAAGTTTCCATTGGCTGATATTCAGAACTATATCACCCAGCCTTTCTGCCTAGTCTGGAAGTTCTGCTACAACTTGCACACTGTAGTTGACCCTGCTGCTATTTGATATACCAGTTGCATAGCTTCCAGCATCATATAAACATGAAAAGTAGTCAAGCCTTTTTCACATGATCTTCACCTACCACAGCACTTTCATCTAAAGTACAAGACAAAAGAGGGAATACAATTAGGGAATAGAAAACGTGTAAATTTTTAGAGCAACTATTTCATTCTTCATATATGTGCCTATTGACATCTGAGATCAGAAGGGGCCTAGAGGGCCCTCTAGTGTGTTCTCCTCTTTAGTCATCCAAGTTTGCTGACCTAAAGAAGTAAAGTGGTTCATGCAAAACAGGCTAGGCCAGGATTTATAATACGTCTTACAAACTGGTGGCAAAGCCCAAGACTGTTTTACCAGATGCATTCCTTTTCTCCTGAACATGGAGCTGGAACACACCCCCAACTTTCTTTACAGCCTGGAATACAGTGCTGTAGACACACACACACGCACACACAGATTGAATACTGTTTCAAATTAAAACAAGTTTATTAAAGTTTTAAAACAACTGTACCTGGATAACTATGTAGCCCACTGAAAATAGAGCCATACAGTTCTGGAGCAGTTTTGTTATACAAGTATTCTAGTGTGATAAAAGCCAAGCCAGCCAAAAAGAAGAACCAAATCACAGGGAAAGCAATAATAGGAAAATTTATGAATACTACAACCACATTTTATTGGTTACTGAATATTAATAGTATAGTTAGTGATTACAGACAATTTTACTTAATTCTTTCGTCATAGATGTAGGATGCTGACATGTGTGTTTCTTTGCCTATCCTACAAAAATATCTTCTTGGCAATAGCATCCAGATAGCGCACTTCTTGAGTACATGTATTTCGGGGGATGCAGACAGTCACTTGGTTAAGACCCCCCACTGCACACCACATCCTGGTTTTGACTACCAAGGAAAAAGTGTTTTTCTCAAAAAACATAGCTATTAGTCTACAGTCCAAATTAATATCTGACAGCAAGGTAAACATATTATGCCTTTCCCTCACTGACTGCACTAAGAGTTGTCTTTTCCTGCGACAGGACACATGATATTCTGTCAATTTTTGAGATTGTTTCAACAAATAAATACAAAGGTGGAAAAATTCACTTGTCTATAATTCAGAAGACAGTTACCTGGCCAAGTCACTGGAAGAGAACCATACCTGTGTGCATTCCAAAGGAAAGAGATTCAACAGAATACAGAAATTGTCAAACAATATTATTTATGTCTTGGAATCCTGGTCATGCAGTGGTTAAGAGATCCGCTGCTAACCAAAAGGTTGGCAGTTCAAATCTATGAACCACTCCTTAGAAGCTCTATGGAGCAGTTCTATTCTGTTATATAGAGTTACTATGAGTTGAGTTGGAATCAACTCAACAGCAATGGCTATTTTTATTTATCATTAACATCACACACAAATAAGATTTTGCTGAAGATAGTTCAAAAATGGTTGCAGCAATGTATCAAGCCAGGTTCAGAGGTGAATGTGGAACTAGTGATATTATTGCTAATCTCAAATAGATCTTGGCTGAAAGTAGAATATCAGAAAGATATTCACCTATGTTTTATTAACTATGAGGCATTCAACTGCATGGATAATAACAAATTATGCATAACATTGTGAAAAATGGGAATTCTAGAACATACCTAATTGTGATCTTGGGGAACCAGTATGCAAACCAACAGGCAGTGGTTCAAGCAGAATAAGGGGATACTGTGTGGTTCAAAATCAAGGTTGTATCCTTTCACCATACTCATTCAATCTGCATGCTGAGCAAATAATCTGAAAAACTGGATTATATGAAGAAGAACACAGCAACAGGATTGGAGGAAGACTCATTACATCTGCATTACATCTGCAATACGCAGATGACACAACCTTGCTTACTGAAAATGAAGAGGACTTAAAACACTTAATGATGAAGATCAAAACTATAGCCATCAGTATATAACACACTTTAATATAGAGAAAATAAAAATCCTCACTACTGGGTCAATAAGTAGCATCATTATCATGATGCAGAATTGAAGTTATTGAGGATTTCATTTTTGGATCCACAATTAACAACCATGGCAGCAGTAGTCAAGAATCAAAAGACGTATTGCATCAGGTAAATCTTCTGAAAAATATCTCTTTAAAGTGTTAAAAAGCCAAGATGTCACTTTGAGAACTAAGCTGAGTGAGATCCAAGCCGTGCTATTTTCAATTGCCTCACATGCATCTGAAAGCTATGCAATTAGTAAGGAAGACCAAAGAGGAACTGGTGCCTTTGAATTATGATTCTGGTGAAGAATACTGAATATACTATGTACTGCCAGAAGAACAAACAAATCTGTCTTGGAAGAAGTACAGCCAGAGTGCTACTTAGAAGCAAGAATGGTGAGACTTTTTCTCATGTATTTTGAACATGGTATCAGAAGGGACCAGTCATCAAAGAAGGACATCCTGCTTGAGTCATCAAAAAACAAGAAAACCCTCAACAGGACGGATTTCAACGATTGTAAGGGTGGCATGACTGGGCAGTGTTTACTTCCATTGTACACAGGATTGCTATGAACTGCAAACTACTTGATGGCACCTAATTGTAGCAATAACAAATGGACCCACAACTAGGTCACAGCTAATGGAATGTGAAAAATGTGAAGCTTGACACTTTTAGGATGAGCTTATAAAGAACCTCCTATGAGTAAGCTTCCTTGCTCTTTCTCTTCCATCTTCTTGAATGAGGTCCTTAGTGGGAAGGTGTTATAAATGGTGGAGCCACAACTTTGCATGAGTCAGAAATAAACTTGCATGGTGTTAACTCTGACATTTGGGAGTAGTTTCAAAATCCCTGGGTTGCACAAACCGTTAATATGATCAGATGCTTACTGAAAGGCTAAAGTTTTGAGTTCATCCAGAGTTACCTCAGTAAAAAGTCCTGGTGATGTACTTCTGAAAAATCTGCCACTGACAACCCTAGGGAGCACATTTCTACTCTGATACACATGGGATCACCATGAATCAGAGTCAACTCCATGGCACTTGTTTGGTTCTCTTTTTTAGTTTTGAGTGTTTTACTGACAGTTCTATCAGAATCCACTTTATTCAAATATACTCTTTCCACGTGTTCCCTCAAAGCTCTGCTGGTGCAGTGGTTAACAGCTCGGCTACAAACCAGAAAGTTGGCTGTTTGAACCCACCAGCCACTTCTTGGAAACCCTACGGGGCAGTTTTATGCTGTCCTATTGGGTCACTGTGGGAAACACTGGTGGCATAGTGGTTAAGAACTATAGCTGCTAACCAAAAGGCTGACAGTTCAAATCTACCAGGTGTTCCTTGGAATCTCAATGGAGCAGTTCTACTCTGTCCTATAGGATCATGATGAATCAGATGAGGCAGTGAGATAGGGTTGCTATGAGTAAGAACTGACTTGACTGCAGTAGAATGTTTTTCTTCACGACCCAGTAAAATGTGGCATGATAAAGAATTCTTCATTGTGTTTACAGAAACTAGTCAAACTGTAAGATCAAAGAGAACTAACTCAGCCACTCTAGGATGGGCAGTAGTCTTAGACTCATTGGCAACCATACATGCAACCAGCTTCTCGTCCCAATACCTGAGAATGAAGGAAAACAGTCATGAGATGGGTAAGATCAAGACCATGCAGGTATAGTTTTAAAAAAGGAATGCACAGAGGAAATAGCAAGTGGAGCAAGAAAAATCATCAACCAATAATGATCAATATGAAAAAATATATTGTAGCTCACAAGATTTTTTTAAACAAGTACTGTTGCCTTGGCACCCCACACTCCATGACTACAAGCCTTTTAGGAAGTTAGGAGGTGAAGTAAGGGCGTGAAGTGGCCTGTTCTCCCCAGAGATCATGATCACTTGGGCAACCTTTCAGCTAGGAAACTCATTTTCTCTGCTTTTCAGTTATGATTGCTCTGGGAAGGAGGTGTTAAGAGCTTCTGTTTTTTGGGGTTTTTTTTTTTGCTTCGTTTTGCTGTTAGCTCTTCTGCTACTGGGTCCTTCTGATCCCAATGATTACTCCTCTTGTTCAGGTCCTGTGCAACAAGATGTGAAATGAGACCCAATTAAATGAGAGAAGTCCTTACTTATAGAGCTGGATAAGGCAAAGATAGAAAATAAGACCTGGATCTAATAAGAGTCCTCAGAGTGACCCCAGTGGGAAAAGGCACTAGAGCAGGCAGAGAAGAACAGAATGGTTAAAACAAGGAACCTACTGAACTGTGAGCAGGGGAATCTTGCAGAGGGAGGCAGGACTGTGTTCCTTTTATAGTATCTGTGCATGGCCTGGACAGGTGAGATGATGGAACAGGTGTTGAGGGTCTGTGAGGAGCTTCCTGATACAACGCAGCCTACTTGCACATATATGACTTTGGAGTTCCTCTTCAAAACTTTGGCCCAGAGGATGGATTCTACCTACTGACTGTCATATGAGGTATGAGGAGGGACACCACGACTGTGAATTGTGGGCAGCGGGATGAACCCGCTGATGCAGCTGAAGTTTGTTATCAAAGCAATAATCCTCCAGTAACTCCAGAGTACGTCTGCTCCCTCTGAGTCCCTGTTTGTCACTACCAGTATCCCATTCCCAGCCCTGCAACCTTCCCTTTGGGATTGTTGAGGGGACTCTGCGAAAAACTTTCCCATCTTTCAGCTGACAGTTATTTGCCCCTTCATGCTCACCCCCTTCCTTCCATCCCTCCTAAATGATTCTGGGGGGTGGGGACAATGAAGAAAAATATTTGGATGATAACAAAAAAAACCTATCTCTGGAACCTTGACATTGGGTAGCTAGAAAACAGGTGAGACTTCTTTGGGGTTCAAATGAACCAGACTTACCTTCTACTTCATGGAGACCTCACCCAGGGGCCATGCCAGATCAGGAGATCATCCCAAACCCAGCTTGGCTTTGCACTGGGAAACCTGAAGACATTGTTATCATTAACTTTCTCTTACCAAGATGGTTCTTTGATTTTGTTATAAAGTATATCCCTATAGTTGTACTGAAAATCCTAGGCAGATGTTGAAACAGACAAGACAGATGAACTAATGTTTACGGGCATTTGCGGTATATTGTTTGGCAAAATGGACTACGGAACAGGCTGGATAGTATCCCCCTACTTTGGAATGGGTCGATTGATCGGTCAATCAATAAATAGATATAGACATGTTGTACACAGATAGACAGGTAGAGAGGCAGATTTTTAATGCACATTTAAAAAGATGTAGAAGGAAAATACTTCATGGTGGACTGCAGGCATAACATAGGTACAGACTGAAATTCTCACTTTTAATTGCCTCCATACACTTTGAATATTTTTTCGGCTGTTGTTAGTTGATGAAAGTCAGGTCTGACACATGACAGCCACGTATATATAGAGTAGAACTGAACTCCACAGAGTTTTCAAGGCCGTAATGTTTTGGAAGCAGGTTGCCAGGTCTGTTTTCTGAGAGAGTCTCCAACTACCAACCTTCGGTTGAGTTCAGCATTTAACATTTGCATGACCCAGAGACTCTATTTTTTGCTGTTACTGATTTTATAATAATGGCTATCAAAAATTCAAAAGATGAAGAAAGTTATAGTGAAAGATAAAATTCTCCTTTCCTCCTGTTTAGAAGTATTACCATTTCTTTGCATGTCTTTTCATAAAATATATGTTCACACAATGACTTATACATACACCCTTTATCCATTTTAGCAAGTATATATTTCTGTATAACCTGCACTGTTCAATTTTCTGTTTTACTTAATAAATCATCTTATGTATTGTCACAACAATACAAAGAGATCTATAACTTTCTTTTTATTGTACCAATATTTTATT
The DNA here is from genome assembly GCA_028571685.1 of Heterohyrax brucei. NCBI lineage: Eukaryota > Metazoa > Chordata > Mammalia > Hyracoidea > Procaviidae > Heterohyrax > Heterohyrax brucei. The sequence goes on along the minus strand of CM053150.1, from coordinate 125,617,871 downwards.
TCAGAGTCCTGGTTGCACAGTGGTTAAGAGCTACACCTGCTAACCAAAAGATCAGCAATTCAAATCCACCAACTGTTTCTTGGAAACCTTATGGGGCAGTTCAGTTCTGTACTATAGCGTTCCTATGAGCTGAAATCAACTCAAAAGCTGTGAGTGGTGGTGTGGTTTACTGGAAAATAGTCCTTAATTTTTAGAGTTTAGACAGCATCTATTACCTTTTCATTATTGAAGATTTTATCAAAGATGAGGTTATCAGTTCATTTCCAAACTCACTTCTTCAACATCCAGGGTTGAGTGAGTTCAGTTATATAGCTTTTTGTTGTTCATGTGTATAATGGTTATGTTCTGCTTTGAGGTAGCAGAAAACTGGGTGTTTTTATATCAACCTTCCTACTGATTCTGGGACATGATTCAAGTTGCTTTACCTCTCCAAACCTGTTTCCTGACTTTCAAAATAGGGATCCGCCACCCATCTGCCAGTTTGTTATGCTGTGGTGCCTTGCATGTTTCTATGATGCTGGAAGCTACATCACTGATATTTCAAATAGCAGCAGGGTCACCGAATGGTGGACAAATTTCACCAAAGTTATGCTTCAAAGAAAATGAGAGCCTGGAAGAATTTTCTTGGAAGTAGGCTAAAGTCTGCAGGAGAGTAGCTGATTAATGATCTCTGACCAGCAGTTACTTCATTCTGATGTAGATCTCTCTTCCAGCTCAACTTTCCTTTTCACTTTTATTTCCTGGCTAAATATTTACAGCATTTAAAGTGAATGGGCCAAGTATAAGTGAGCATAGGACACAAACTGATGTTGCCCAGAAAGAATCAAGTAGTTCTATCAGCATCCAGGTCATATCCTCACGTTATAGTAGACCTGATTTTCTGTTTTTTTTACATCACCTGTGGGGTCAGTTCTACCCTGGCCCCTAGGGTTGCCAGGAGTCGGATCTGACTTGATGGCACTTGGCTGCGGTGGTGGCATAGCGGTTAAGCACTACATCTGCTACCCAGAAGGTCAGCAATTTGAATTCATCAGGCACTCTTTGGAAACTCTATGGGGGCAGTTCTACTCTGACTTAGAGGGTCACTACGGGTCAGGATTGACTTGACAGCTGGGGGTTTTGTTTTGGGGGTGAACCAGAAATTAGTGTATTTCCAGGATGATGTGAAATGAGCATGAGAGAAAACAAGTGGTGCCTTTTCAAGGAGAACAATGATGGGAGAAGGATGGTAGACTAAAAACATAGGACTTGTAGAGTGATCTTGTCTTCTCCACTTCCTTATTCTCTCTCTCAGAAGCATCCACATGTACAGTTTGGGGTATAAAGTCATCTAACTTCACAGCACAGTGGTGAAGGAACTTGGCATTTCTATAAATGTTGTAAATAAAGGCATATCTTTTGCAGTACACAGTATGAGTAAGAAGGTACCATAAGAGAGAATATAGACATAGCTGTCTTAGGCTGGGTTTTCTAGGGAAGCAAAACCAGTAACACATGTATGTACAAGAAAACATTTATATAAAGGAAACAGCTCATTGTAGAAGCTGAATGTCCCAAGTCCTGGCACAGCCTCATGTGGCCACAGGAGCTGGTGAACCCAAGGTCAAGAGTTCAGAAAACAGAGTTCTAGATCACTGGCTGTGTAGATTGGCCCATTCCGAACTGGAAGGTGAGATTCTGCAAGGTCTCTGCTGATTTACGGAGTTGCAGGAGCTGACAAACCCAGAATCAGCAGGTTAGGGAACAGGACTCTCAGTGGCAGCTGTAAGGGTTGATGAATCCAACAACTGCTAGTTCAGGTCCAGGAACCAGATGGAAAAAGAGAAAAAAGCAGGAGCTACTGGCAACATGAGCAGAAAGGATGTTGGCATGGAAGGCAGAGAGACAAGAGCTGAGGGAAGTGAAGCCACCGTAGGTCCCACCCCAGCCACTTGATACAGCAGCCAAACATGGGGAGTCATCCAGCCAAACTGACACAGTCTTTACAGTCACAGTAGCTTTATGATTTCATGGAATACATTTCTATGATGACTGATTTATCGTCGCTAGCAGTTAGGTTTGATCAGAGAAACAAAACTACTTGGCGTGCTATGGACTTCAGGATTTTGTGAGCCTTGGACCTTACACAATAAACTATAGGAGAAATTCAGGGAAATAATGGTCTGGGATGGACAGTGGGAGGTTTGGAACCAAGTACCATGGGGAAGAACTATGAACTAGTAATTATAAGGGACTCATGGTGCCGCAGTGTTTAGGAGCTCAGCTTCTAACCAAAAGCAGTTTGAATCCACCAACCACTTCTTGGGAACCTTATGGGGCAGTTCTATTCTGTTCTTTAGAGTCACTATAAGTCAAAATCAACTTGACAGCAACTTTTTTTTTTTTTTTTTTTAATGATAAAGAGCTTATGAAGGGACTGTAAGTAAGTTTGGTGGCTATTTACTTCTTATTAAAAAAATAAATAAATAAAATAAAACGATTTCCATACAGTTGATTCTGACTCAAAATGCTCCTGTAATATAGAATAGAACTGCCACATAGGATTTCCAAGGAACGTCTGGTGATTCAAACGGACTCATCAATAATGGGGTATGGGTTACTTTGTAAAGGAGAGGGAAATGTTTAAGTTAGTAAATATTATACTTCTCAGCCTCGTATTTGGAGTGATTACCACAATAATGTGTAACTCCAGAAAGAGGCAGAAGGCATATGCTTTTAACTCAACTTGTTCAAATCAAATTCATGAACATGCCTCCCCAACTTACTTTTTCTCAATTCTCTTCAACTTCAGTTTCCACCCATTAAGGTGTGAGACTCAAAATTCATCTCTCCTACTACCTTTTATCCATCCCAATACCAAGTTCTGAAAATTAGCATCTTGAAATCTTTCTCAACTTGATGCCGTACTCTTTTCACCTCCAATAACTCCTTCCATTCCTCTGCAATCTAACTGTGCATCATATCCTCTGTCCTGGGTCACTGCAGGAATTTCACATCTGCTTTCTCTACTGTTGTCTAGACAACTTCATCCCATAGTCCCATACTGATGTCAGTACCAAAAGCAATAGTCTACAGGACGTCTACCTCCACTTGATGTCAAATAGACATGTAAAGCATCACAGGAATAAAGCTATTGATTTCTATCCACCAAACTGCTATTTCCCTGGCTTTCACGATTTCAGAAAACGATAGTGTCACTCACTTAGCTCATCTTCCCACTTGAGAGGCATCTAGTTCATTTATCCTGTGAGTGTGTAGTTAGCTACTGCACCAAAATATATCCTGAATCTATCCATTTCATTTCATCTACATTGCTAACATTGGTGTCTCAGCTAGCATTACGTCTTGTCTGGGATACTGCAATAATTTCCTAGCTGGTCTCTCTGCTTTCATTTTTCACCCTACAATCTGCTATCTGCATGTAATACAAAGAGATTTTTTAAAAATAAACAAAAACCTGGATAAATCGCTCCTGTAACTTTGCATTGTACTTAGTAGGAGAAAGCTTTAATTCGGTTCTTGTACCATTTGCTACTGCTCATTTTTTGAATTTTGTCTCTTAGATATTTCTTCTTTGACTCCCATATTCCAACCATATAGAATCCTTTCTGTTGCTCAAACAGACCAAGGATAATCACAGTTCAAAAAGTTGTCACTTCCTGTTTCCTTTCTCAGGAATGTTTTCTTCTGGTTTTTGGTATTGTATGTACCCCTACACACGTTTCAAAGCTCAGTTTTTATACATCTTTCCAGAAGAGCCATTCTTTGCCACCCTGTGTAGAGGGGTAACCAACATGAAGCTCTGCATCTCTCTCAACCACATGATCTCTTTTATTTCCTCTACTGCACTTACCACTATCTTACATAGTCATCTTCATCAGTAGACTTTGATGTTACTTATCAGCCTCCCTCAAAGAGAAATTAAGTCTCATTGTGTGTGTTTATCAGTGCTGTTTTCTTGAGTATAGCAGTATCTGGCACAGAGTAGTTGCTTATTAAATTTTTATTGAATGAATAAATAATAAATTAGTTTTCTTGCCCGTAGTCCAAGATGCTGTGGTTCAAAATTATATTAACTATATTCAACCTGATCACATTACCAGATTTGCAAGAAATCATACTGTCTCATTGATGTGATAAGATATTATAAACCTGTGAAACCATAAATATCTTACAAATAAGATATTATAAACCTGTGAAACCATACTCAGGCTTTATGAGAACACCAGAGTGGGAAATTCATCGCTTCCTGAGGCCTGAAGACACTACTTGGAGCTCTCAGGATACCAGACGCTACGGTATGTGCTGGAGGAAATAAGCAGCTGCCACAAGATAAATCAGGGGGAAAAGGATAGGGTCCACTTTCCTGCTAGTGTGCTCTTCCTAGACTGAGAGAGATGCTTTGACCTTCAGAAAAGAAACATTCAAGGAATTCCAGAAATCTAGAAGGAAGTGTAAGTGAGTGTGGGTCAAGATCTTTTCTGTTTTATCTGTCCTCACGTTCTAGTTCATCAGTGTTGACACTGTATGCCCACCATATGGCTCTGGGTACTCTCACTCTCAGACTGGGTAAGTTCTGTGTAAACAGGAAGCAGGGACACTGGATTCCAAAGCTGTGTGCATTCTTAGATAGCAGCCTTTAGAGAGGGACGTAAGACAGCAGTGACTGTTGTCAAACTACAACAGATAGAGGCAATGCAGCTATCATGATTTAAACAGCCAGGATAAACAAAATCCACTGTTTCATTATTATTTTTCTGCAATTTCTTCATATGGTTTAGAACACTGCACTGTGCACAGTTATTGGAGAGAAAACGAGGTCTACTAGTATAAAAACTGTCAGAAAGCACTGGTAGTTGGAAGCTGTGAGTAGCCTGCTAAAAAATGGACATCCGATAACAGTAAAGGACCAGTCACCAGGAAGAGGTAATAGTTCTAAATATGTGTACACCAAGCAGCAAAACCTCAAAATACATCTAGCAAAACTGACAGAACTGAAGGGAGAAATAGACATAAAATCAGCAGTTGTACAGAAGAACTGAACAACCTGTGAACTAACAGGATCTAACTGGCATGTGGAGAACATTCTAACTTACAACAGCAGAATACTCATTTTTTTCCCAAGCACCAAAAGTCATGTGTTAAGATAGATGTTATCCTGTGCCATAAAACAAACCTCTGGATATTTAAAGGAATCAAAATTAGAGTGTGTTTTCCAGCCACTATGGAATCAAGCTAGAAATAAAAGCAGAAAGACAACAGGAAAATCCTTAAACGCTTTGAAATTAAGTAATATACTTCTAAATGATCTGTTAGTCAAAGAGAAAGATGTAGCAAATAAATATACAGAACTGAATGAAAAAAATGCCACATATCAAAAAGATACAGCTAAAGCAGTGCTCAGAAGGAAATTTATAGCAATAAATACTTACATCACAAAAGAAAAAGTTCTCTAATCAATAATCTAAGTGCCTGCTTCAAGAAACCAAAAAATAAGAGGAAAATAAATACAAAGTAAGCAGAAGGAAGGAAATAATAAAGAGCAGAAATCAATGAAAATGAAAACAGGAAACCAGTACAGGAAATCATTTTAACCAAAGCAGTTCTTTTCAAAAGTGGGAAAATAGTAAACTTCTAGCAAAATGGACAAAAACAACAAAAAAGGCATAAATCATCATTGAAACAAAGACATCACTGCTGATTCTGCAACCGTTTAAAAGATAAGGAGGGAATACTGCAAACAACTTTGCTTGTATATAATTTTACAACTTAGAAGAAATGGATCAATGCCTTGGAAATTAGAAACTTAATCAAAATGAAATGAACAATCTGAATAACCATATAATTATTAAATAAATTGAATACATCATTTAAAAACTCCCCCAAAAGTAACTTTGAGGCCCAAATGGCTTCACTAGTGAATTTTACCAAACATTCAAAGAGGACACTAACATCAGTGTTGTATAGTCTCTTCCGGAAAACACAAGAGGATAAAACACTTTCCAAATGATTTTCTGAGGCTAGTATTACCATGATCTCGAAACGTGGCAAAGGCAGTAGGAAAAAGAAAAAAAAAAAACTCTATAGATCAATATCCCACATGAATATAGATGGAAAAAACATCAGCAAGATATTAGCAAATCAACTCAGCAACATATTAAAAAATTACACAGTATGACCAAATACAATTTATTTGAGGCATGCAAGACCGATTTGTTATTCTAAAAATCAATCAAGTTAACATAATCTGTCATATGAGCAAGATGAAGAAAACTCATCAATTGACTCAGAAAGATTTGATAAAATATGACATTAATTTATGAAAAAGTTCTCATCAAACTAAGATTAGAAAGGAGCTACCACAACTTGATAAAGGATATTTGCAAGAAGGGATAGAGTCAAGATGGAGGTCTAGACACACATCTCCTTAATTCCCTGTGAAAACTAAGGCCTGGATTGATAATTGAACAGAGCTTTCTGGATAGCCAGTGAGCCTTAGGATGTGGCATAGTACTGTCAGTTTGGACTAAATGCCACTAAGTGGGAAACTTCCTCTCTCACTCTGAGCTCTGCTTATGCCAAATGGTCAGCTCACGTGGTCCAAAGGTATTGGTGTTTTCAACTTCTTTTTCTTTTCGTTGGCCAGTAGGTGGGGGATGGGCATGAGTAGGCAGCCACAGTGAGCCAAAGTTCTGAAGTGAACAGCGTGGCTGCAGGAGAGAGACAGTGTGTGGAATAACCACATTTTGAGGGCCCAGCAGCAGACTGGGCCACCACAGCCCATTCACCCTCCCTTTATGGAGCTTTGTCATAGATTCAGCTCTTTCATTGAGTAGGGGATAGCTTGACCAGGATGCTATCTTGTTCAGCTGGGAAGTGGATTTACCCAAACAGAGACCTCAGCAGGGGCTAATTCCCAGGCTTGGTGGCAGTGCCAGTCAGGGGAGCACTTGTCCAGCAGAAAGGCTGGGTTTAGCAGTGTTGCCTCACGGGTAGACTCCAGAGGGTGATGTCAGCAGTGCAGCAGCCTCTCCCTCCTTTTAAATATACCGTAGCTTCTGGTGACAGCTGAAGAGGTATCTCCACGGTCAACTGGAAGGAGAGGCCAGTCACATCTAAAGGCCTGACTGAATCTAGAAGCAGTTGGGTAGCTTTAGCTTCTTAAAATAAGTCTGCCTGGATAAATAACTACTGCACCACCCTACAGCATCTCTTCCAGCCTTTATTGACTCACATCATAGGGTCAGTTGACAGCCCTCCAATGACTCCATAAGTGGGGTGGTGTCTTTGCCAGCCAGGAGGCAGAGCCTGCCACCCCAGCAAGTCCGCTGGGACCAGTCACTAGAGTACAAAGAGGTAGCTCGTGACCAACTATTTTCTCAGAACTACACCTTAGCTCCTGTTAAGGCAACACCAGAGAAGCTAAACAGCCTCTAGATGCCCTGTAACAATAAAGCATCTCCAAGCATTTAAGGAAACATTCTATCATGGTTCCAGAAAACTCCTAAAATAAAGACTCAACAACTTCCCCAGATGAAGAAGGCTTTCTGAAACTATTTAAGGTCAAGTACAAAAGAATTATATAGAGAGCCCTCAAAGAGATTAATCAAAATGCAGCAGAACAAAGTGAAAAATTAAGCAAGCTATTTGAACTAATGGAACATCAACATTTTAAAATCTGACAGATTAATAACAAACTTTCAGAATTAGACAATACAATTCAAAGCCAAAAGAGCAGAATTAATGAATTGGAAATTAGACTAACTGACCTTGAAAACAGAGTTACTGACTAAAGCATTTAGGAGGAGAAATAAGAGAAAAGAAATAAGAAAAAGGAAGAAGCATTAAGAAACATGTGAGACTCTATCAAGATGAAAAATTTACAATTAATTTGAGTTTCTGAACAGGGAGAGATAGCTGAAAACACAGAGAGCATTGTCGTTGAGTTGCTGACAGAAAACTTCCGTGAAATTACAAAAGAAGAAAACACAGATATCGAACACCACAAAAAAAAAATAGATCCCCAAAGAAACCAAGACGTACTGTAATGAAGCTTAATAAAATGAAACACAAGCAGAAACTCTCAAAGGCAGTGAGACTCAAATCAAAGCTAATATTCAGAGGAAAGTCCTGTAGGCTTTTGGCTGACTTCTCCAGAAACGATGTTGGTATGGAGGCAGTGGGAAGACACATTCAAAGTCTTGAAGGAGAAAAATTTTCAAGCAGGAATTATGTATCCTACGAAACTGTATTTCAAATATGAAGATGAAATTAAGACAATTAAACAGAAGCTTAGAGACTTTGTAAAAGCCAAACCAATAGGATATATTCTGAGCAGTGGAATTACTGGACCAAATGGTATACCTATTTGCAGCTTTTTAAAGAGGTGCCAAATAGCTTTCCAAAGAGGTTGTACCATTTTGTGTAGGAGAGTTCCAGTCTGTCCAAAGCCTCTCCAACATTTCCTGTTTTGTGGACTATGGTCAACCTTGTTAGACTGAGATGGTATCTCATTGGACTTCTCTGATAGCTAATGATCATGAGCACTTCCTCATGTGTCTTTCAGCTGCCTGGATGTCCTCTTTGGTGAAATCTCCTTTGCCCATCACTTAATTGTGTGATTTACCTTTTTCTTGTTGATAATTTGCAGTACCTATAAATTATGGAGATCAGACATTGGTCCAACATGTAGTTGCAAAATTTTTTTTCCCATTCTGTAGGTGGTCTTTTAACTTTTGATGAAGTCTTTGGGTGGGCAAAAGTGTTTGATTCTTGGTAGTTCCCATTTGCCTATTTTCTCTTCTGATGATTGTGCTTTGTCAGATTTTGAAGTTTGTGCAAGCTCCATATTAGAACTTCCATTGCTGACCCTATTTTTTCTTGCATGATCTTTATCATTTTGCTGTTGTTGTTAGGTGTCATCGAGCTGGTTCAGACTCTGAGAGACGATATGAGCAACAGAACAAAATACTGCCCAGTCTTGCTCGAGGTCCACAACAATTTTTGTGCTTAAACTCATTGTTGCAGCCACCATGTCAATCCATCTCGTTGAGGGTCTTCCTCTTTTTTGCTAACCCTCCACTCTACCAAGCATGATGTCCTTCTCCAGGGACTGATCCTTCCTGACAACACGTCCAAAGTATGTAAAACACAGTCTTGTCATCTTTGCTTACAAGAAGCACTCTGGTTGTACTTCTTCCAGAACAGATCTATTTGTTCTTTTGGCAGTCCATGGCACGTTCAACATTCTTCTCCAACACCACAAATCAAAAGCATCAATTCTTCTTCTGTCTTCTTTGTTCATGGTCCAGCTTTCTCACGCATATAAGGCTATTAGAAATACCATGGCTTGGGTCTGGTGCATGGTTATCATTTTAGGTTTGATATTTAAGTCTTTGGTCCATTTTGATTTAGTTTTTGTATAAGGTGTGTGTCATGGATTAAATTGTGTCCCCCCCAAAAATATGTGTAGCCATGTGGCTGGGCCATGATTCCCAGTATTTTGTGACTGTCCTCCATTTTGTGGTTTCCTAAACTGTATGTTAAAGATTAGGGTGGGGCTGTAAATCCCTTCATAGGATTACCTTCCTGCTCCTTTGTAAAGGGAGTTTCCCTGGAGTATGGCTTGCCCCACCCTTAATCCTTTTATCCTACTAGAGATGAAAGGACAGAGAAGCAGGCAGAGAATTCGGAACCTCGCACCATCAGGAGAACAGCGCATCCTTCAGACCTGAGGTTCCTGCTCCAAGATGCTCCCTGGACAAAGACTGATGCGATACCGGACTTTCCTCCTGAGCCGACAAGGGGAAAGCCACCTCCTGGAGCAGACACCCTGAATATGGACTTGCAGCCTACTGGACTATGTAAGAATAAACCTTCCTCTGTTGAAGACATCCACTCTGTAGTATTTCTGTTAGAGCAGCCCTAGCTGACTAAAACAGTGTGAAATATGGGTCTTGTTTTCTTTTCTTTTCTTTTTTTTTTTTTTTGCAGATGGATATCCAATTTTGCCAACACCATTTATTAAAAAGACTGTCTTTACACCAGTTTACAGTCTTAGGGCCTTTGTTGAATATCAACTATTCGTAAGATGAAGGTAACATCTTTGGAGTCTCAGCTCTGCTCTCTTTTTGTACCAGGCTGTTTTGACTATGGTAGCAATGCAATAGGTTCTAAGGTAGGGTAGTGTGAGGCCTTCCACTGTGTTCCTCTTCTTTGATAGTGCTTTACTTATACAGAGTTTCTTCCCTTTCCAAACAAAGTTGGTGATTTGTTTCTCCATCTCATTAGAAAACGACTAGAACTTGTATTGGGATTGCATTGTGTATGTAGATTGCTTTGGGTAAAACAGCCATTTTTGCAATGTTAACACTGGTCATGGGCAGGTTTCTCCATTTAGTAAGTCTCCTTTGGTTTCTTGCCTTAATGTCTGGTAGTTCTCCTTGTATAGGTCTCTTATTTCTCTAGTTAGATTTATTCCTAGGTATTTTATCCTCTTGGTGGTTATAGTAAATGGTATTGATTTGGTGATTTCTTCTTTGATGATTATTTTTGTTGGTATAAGGGAATCCTACTGATTTACTTGTGTTTATCTTGTATCCTGATTCTTTGCTGAACTCTTCTTTTAGTTCCAGTACTATACTTATGGATTCTTTACATAGACAATCATATCATACGTGAACAGAGAAATTTTTACTTCTTCTTTGCCAGTAAAGACGCCCTTTCTTTCTTTGTCTTGTCTAATTGCTCTGGCTAGAACCTTTAGGAGAATATTGAATAGAAGTGGTGAGAATGGGCACCCTTATCTTGCTCCTGTTCTCAGTGGGAATTCTTTCTGTCTCTCCATTCAGGATGATGTAGGTGGTTGATTTTGCATAGATGCCCTTTACTGTCTTGAGGAATTTGCCTTTTATTCCTATTTTGCTGAGAGTTTTTAGCACAAATAGGTGTTGGACTTTGTTGAATGCCTTTTCTGCATCAGTTGACAAGATCAAATGATTCTTATCCTTTGTGCTACTTATGTAGTTGATCACATTAATTGTTTTTCTGATACTGAACCATCCTTACATCCCTGGTATGAATCCATCGTGGTCATGATGGATTATTTTTTGATATGTTGTTGACTTATATTGGCTAGGATTTTGTTGAAGATTTTTGTATAATTTTTGCATGAGTGACATTGGTCTGTAATTTTCTTTCTATGTGGGATTTTTCCCTGGCTTTGGTATCAGGGTTATGCTGGCTTCACAGAATGAATTTTGGAGTATTCCATCCATTTCTGTGGTGAAAAATAGCTTCAGTAATTTTGTAGTTAACTCCTCTCTAAAAGTTTGATAGAATTCTCTGGTGAAGCCATCTGAGCTAGGACTTTGTTGGTTGCTAATTTTTTTATTACTTTTTCAATCTCTTAATTGCCAAGCTTAGTGATGGGTTTATTAAGTTGTTTTACTTCTTCTTGTGATAATTTCAGTAGGTGATACAAACTTAGAAATTTGTCCATTTCCTCTAGGTTTCAAATCTGTTACAATACAATCTTTACTGTTCTGTTATGACACTTGTGATTTCAGTTGGATCTGTTGTAATATCTCCCATCTCATTTCTTATTTAGATTATTTGTTTCCTCTTCTGGCTTTCTTCAGTAAAGTTAGCCAATGGTTTATTAACTTTGTTGATCTTTTCAAAGAACTGACTTTGGGGTTTGTTAGCATTTTCATTTTTCTTCTATTCTCTATTCCATTTAGTTCAGCTCTAATTCTGTTTTCTTCTGGTGTCTGAAGTGTCCCACCAGTTCAAACTGTAGGGTTAATTCTTTGGTTTGAGTCCTTTCTTCATTCTGGATGTGTGCATTTATAGAGGTAAATTGGCCTCTGAGCACTGCTTTTGCTGTATGCCATAGGTTTTGGTAGGATATATTTTCATTCTTACATGATTCCATAAATTTCTTTATTTCACTCTTGATTTCTTCTATCACGAATTGATTTTTGAGCAAGGTGTTGTTCAGTTTCCATGAGTTCTAATTTCTAGCTATATTTTTTCTGCTAATTGATTTCAACTTTTATGACGTTATGGTCCAAGAAGATTCTTTGCAATAATTCAATGGTTTAAATTTTGTTGAGACTTGCTTTATGTCCTAACACATGGTCTACTCTGGAAAATATTCTGTGTGCATTGGAGAAGAAGGGGTACTTGTCTGTTGATGGGTAAAAAGTTCTTTATTTGTCAGTGAGGTCTATTTGGTTAATTTTCACAATAAGATCTTCTGTGCTTTAATGAACATTTTTTCCTCAATGATCTGTCCATTACTGAAAGGGGAGTGTTGAAGTCTCCAACTATTATTGTGGAGTAATCTACCTGATTTTTCAGCGTAGTCAGTGTTTGATATATTTAGATGCTCTGGTATTGTGTGCATAAATATTTAATTTTGTTAGTTTCTGCTTGTGTATTAAAACTTTCACCAATAAATAATGATGATCCTTGTCCACGATAGTGGATTTTACATTAGTCTATTTTATCTGAGATTAGTATTGCCACTTCTCTTCTTTCTATGTTGTTGTCTTGGTATATGTTATTTCATCCTTTAATTTTTAGTTTACTTGTATCTTTTAGAGTCTAATGTGTGTTTCTTGTAAGCAACATATAAAAAGATTGTGTCTTTTGATCCAGATGGTGCTCACTGTCTCAGTCCATTTACATTCAGTGCAATTATTGATAAGTGTGTGCTTAATGCTGTCATTTTGATGCATTTATTTTTCTGATGTTGATGTTTTCTGTGTTGATCTTAATATTTTGTTCTGGATCATTCTGCTTTATGAATTGACTTTTCATCTTTTTCAGTGTTGGTTTTCTATTTGTTGAGACTCCTGTACTGTGTTTTTTGTTTTGATATGTCACGTCACTATTTTGCTTTGTGGCTACTCCTATGATCCCCCTTACTATTCTAAGTTTGAACCAGCCTTTAATTTCTGCTTATCTTTTTAATTTCCTCTCATCTGAAAGGGTTATAAGTAGTGTAATATGTCACTATTTTTACTGTGATATCATAGTTTTCATTTTATGATTACTGGTTCCCTTCTTTTAATATTATATCTTTGTGACTTCCCTAACTGAGTAGGATTCTGGTTGCTGTGTCTTGTATCATATCCTTAAGTATACACTTGATGTATTCATTTTTCTAAGCAAAGAGCACCTTTCATTATTTCTTGTTGTTTTGGGTTTTTTTCTTTACAAAGTCTCTGACCTTCGGTTTATCTGTGAGTGTCTTAACTTCACCTTCATGTTTGAGATACAGTTTTGAGGGATATATAATTCTTGGTTGGCAGTTTTTTTCCTTCAAGGATTTCAATGTGTCTTTCTACTGCTTTCTTGCCAATATTGTTTCTGCTGAGAAGTTGGATGAAACCTACAGTGCTTCTCTCTGTATGTTAGCTTTGCTTTAAGCCTTGCTGTCTTCTAGAGCTTCTGTTGATGTTTTATTTTATTAAGCTTGATTATAATATGTCTTGGTGCCTTTGTTTTGGGTCTAGTTTTTGTGGTGCTTGATAAGCATCTTCAATGTCTATGCTGTTCTCTTTCATAATTGCAGTGAAGTTTTATGTAAGTAACTCTACAACAATGCTCTCTGTATTTTCAGCTACCCCTCCCTGTTCTGGAACTTCAGTGATTCATAGGTTATCCCTGTTAATAGTGTACCACCTGTTAATGCTTCTTCATGTTTCTTATTTCTTTTCTCTTATTTCTTCTCATAAATGTCATTGTCATTTGCTCCATCCCCAAGCTCACTGACTCTGGCTTCCATCTTCTCAATTCTGATCTTCTAGCTTTGGACTGAGTTGTCTAATTCCGTAATTTTCTTACTGATCTGCTGGATTTCAGATCATTGATGTTCTATCAGTTCAAATAGCTTACTTAATTTTTCATTTTATTCTGCTGCATTTTGTTTAATCTCTAGGAGGGCTCTATACACAATTCTTTTGTACTTGATCTCTAATGGTTTAAGAAAGGCTTCTTCATCTGGGAAGTTTTTGATTCTTTATTTTGGGAGTTTTCCAGATCCATGGTAGACTGCTTCTTTAAATGGTTAGCTATTGATTGCTGTCTTTGTGCCATCTGGATGCTGTTCAATTTCTCTGTTGTTAGCTCAACAGGAGCTGAGTCATAGTTCTAAGAGGAGAGTTAGTCACCAACCAACTGTAATGATTGGCCCCAAGTGGACTTTTTGTGGTGACATGCTCTACCTCCCGACTTGCAAAAACACTGCCTTACTTATGGAGTCATGAGAGGGGGTGTCAGTCGACCCCATGATGTGGATAAGTGAAGGGTGGAGGAGATGCTGTGGGGCAATCAGTAGTCAGTTCTCCAGGTGATATTATCTTAAAAGGTATTTTACTGCTAAGGAAGGAGCTGTCCAACAGCTGTCAAAATCAGTCAGACCCTTAGGAGTGGCAAGCACTTTCCAGACAAGGGCTGCTGCTGTGCATGAAAATTAGCCCCAGTTAAGACCTCGGGTGGGTGACTCTGCTTCCCAGCTGACCAAGACGGTGTCCCACTCAAGCTGCCCTTCCTGCCATGAGTCAGCAGAATCTGTGGCACAGCATGGAAGAGACGGTGGAGGGGTACTGGTGCCCTCAGTCAGCAATGGGTCTACAAATATGTGGCCATCCCAAGCACAGCCTGTCTGCTGCACTATAGCACTCTTAAGCATTGCAGTTCAGTGTATTAGCTGGCTCATGCCTAGGCCTTGCCTCCCAAATAACAAAGATGTCAGTACCTGCAACAAGAGTGGGAAGAGTGGAAATGCTACTTGCATTTTAGGCCACCTTCATTTATTTTTTGAACTATGAACATACATTACTTTGTTAAAAGTAGGAAAACGGAGAAGGAAGGAAGACTGTCAGTGAATGCAAACAAACCATTTGGAACCTGGCTTTGAGTAAGAGTGTCAGCAGCAGGCTCCTGCCTGTACCCTCACCTCTGTTCCCACAGGGAAATCAACTGAGATGTCAACTGTTCTCCCTCTCCCTGCTCCTTTCTAATTAGGTTATGTTCAGTTTGACTCTTGCAATAATCAGATACAGAAAGGCTATGCTTCCGAAGGCTCTCTCAGCTTTTTTTTTTTTTAAGGGAATTTTGTAACTCTGTGTCCTCAACTGGATTTCCGGAAATGAGTTCTTACCAGAAAAGAGAGCTGGTCTAGATGTGGCTGGAGTTGGGATTTGGGGCAGAAGAGAACTTTCAGGACAGGAGAACAAGCTGTTTAATGTTTCTGGCCTTTTTTGCCTTCACAGATGTTGACATTGTTGTAGGGTTTTGAAGACGCAGCTCTGTTTTGCAGGAAAGCATCTGCAGAAACAAAGCCAAGCTGGCTGACAACCTGGTGTTGTTTCCTAGGGAAAAGGCAGCCATCATTTCTACAAGAAACACCTCTGTCCCTATTTGGCGGCTGTCTGTAAAAAAACTGTTTCTACAGAACTTTCAAAGAAAAGGCTGAAAAATATATGCTCTGGCTGGAGTCTCCCCATACACTATTCTCAGTCAAGTAAAGTAAGACACACTTAAGACAAGGACTCAGGAGGCAAAAGAAGGTGGAATAGACTACACATACAGGTGCTGACTACAGTCATGGTTCCAAACTGTTAGGCCTTCCTTGACTGCAACCAATTGGTAATCCTAAGTACTTCAGAGTAGAATCTTACTCCATAAGGATTTTGGTGGCTGATTTTTGAGAAGTGGATCGCTAGATCTTTCTTCAAAGACATCTTTGGGTAAACTAGAGCTACCAACATGTGAGTTAGTTGCCTGTGTTAAATGCACCATCCAGGGATTCTTTCCTTGGCTACAATCCAACTAAATCTTGATAACACACTTTGTCTTGTGGTTGGCTGTTTCCTAGAGCAGGGTCATGTCAGTAGATTGTAAACACACTGTGGCATGGAACGGGTCCTGGGAATGCCCTTCATCAATTTGGGATCAACCCCACCTTCCTAGTCCTCCACCAAACCTCCCAGGACTGAGCAGAGGGTGGGCCAGGGCAGGCCATGCTTCCTGCTTTCCAGTCATCCTATGAAACTCTCATCACAAAGTTCTCACACTTCCTGCCTCCCACAAGCTCCTCTTGTCTCCTTCTCCTACCCCTGAGGGAGAATTTTGTCTGTGGCCATCACCATCAGACCTGTACAGTCAGTCTCCTGGCTAAGCATAGTTCTATGAGTTACTGAGAGCTGAAAAACTTGCACTATAAAGGCGAGCAAAGTAAATGAAACTAACGTTAGATCATGCTAATAGTTTTTACTTAAAATACCAAATTTAAATTTAGAAAATTTGTATTTCACTTCAGAATAAGGTGTTCATATAATGCATAAAGGGCTATAGAGTTTCCTTGCAGCCACAAATGATATATTCCATTTTGTTCATCTTTAAATGAATTGCTGTTCCTGCCATTGACAACCCTATGTGCAATGGAATGGGATGATATGCTGCTCCTATGCCATCCCTATGATTTGTTAAAGATTGGTACATTGTGGTGCATAGGGTTTTCACTGGCTTATTTTTAGCACAGGGGGCGGGGTCAAGATGGCAGAGTGAATACTCATCTCCCTAAATCCCTCTGGAAACCAAGACCTGAACTGATAATTAAATGAAGGCTTCTGGACACCTAGTGAGTCCTAGGATGTGGCATGGGGCTGTTAATTTGGAATTCATAACACTGAATGGAAAACCTCCTTTCTTTTGCTGACCCCACTGTTGGCGAGCATCGGCTTGCATGGACCAAAGGTAACTCACCATTTTTTTTCTCTGTCTAAGCCAGAGGGCAGAGCTGGGACTTGACTAGCTGCTAATCTCCGATGCACTGCTAGTGGGATCGACAAGCAAAATTGCCATATTTTGAGAGTCTGGTTTTGGATTCTGTGCATCTCTGCACCTTTGGCCTCTCTTTCCCCTCCACCATAGAGTAGCCTGGACACAGCCAGGTGGTGAGCTTGTGCAGGATACCATCTTATCCCAGTGGGAGGTGGAGGTACCCATACGGAAGCCTCAGCTGGACCTAATTCCTGGGCTGAATTAGCACCTACAGGAAGGAGAGAGCTTCTCTGGTAGAAAAGCAGTATTCTACACAGTGTCACCTACAGCTGGGGCCCAACAGCAGAGGCCAGCAGGGCAGTAGTCTGTATTTTGAGCTAGCTTATAACATCTAGGGTTTGATATAGAGGTGCCAGCTGGGTAGAGGGACGTATACACCTGAAAACCTGACTGATTTTGGAAGTTGTCAGATACTTTTTACCTCTCATTTTAACACGGCCTAGAAAAACAACTGCAGTCCATTTTCACAGTATTTGTCTTAGTCACTTGGTACTACTCTAACAGTAAATACTACAAGTGGAAGGTTTCATGGGAAGCTTTTATTGTCAGTCCAGTAAGCTGCAAATCCATTTACAAATTGTAAGCACATTCAGTAAGAGAATTTATCACAGTCCAGTAGGCTGAGTGCAAATCCAATGACAGCACCTCAGCACAGGAACCTCGAGTCCAAAGGATGTGCTCTGCTCTTGGTGCTTCTCTCTTGGTGGTATGAAGTTGCCAACTTCCTCAGCTCACTTCTCTCCCTTATATTCCACAAGCTTGTAGCTTGAGACCTGCCTCACTAACACAACTGTTGCCTATTCTCCATCATCAATCTCACAGATGCAGGATTCACAACACATGGGAGGAAGGGTAACATATTGGGACTCACAGCCAAATCAAATCAACAAACAGTTTTGGGGTGACACAATTCAACCCATGACAGCATCTCTGACAGCCTCTATTGACTCACATGATGCCCCAAAAGCAACAAGCTCTGGAGAAAAGCATTACTAAGATATCACCCATGGCTTCAGAAGGCACCCAAAAGAAAGTAACAAAGAACTTTCCAGACAAAGAAGCTGTTCTGAAACTACAAGAAAGTGAATACAAAAGGACTATAGAGCCCTCCTAGCTCCTTGAATACTCTGGGGGTCAGTTCTACCCTGGCCCCTAGAATCGTCATGAGTTGGATCTGACTTGATGGCACTTGGCTTGGCAGCCCTTATACAAAATGCAACAGAGCAAAAAGAAAAATTAAGCAAGCTGCTCAATCTGATGAAACACTAGTACTCCGAAATCCAACAGATCAAGAACAAAATCAAAGACATAGAAACTTCAATTCAGTGCCAAGAAACAGAATGGAACAAATGGAAAATACACTTTCTGATTTGGAAGACAGAGCTATTGACTCCAGCCTCTATGAAGAGAAATCAGAAAGAAGAAACAAGAAAAATGAAGAAATATTAAGAAGCATATGGGACTCCAGTAAGTTGAACAACCTACGATTAATTGGAGTTTCTGAACAGGGTCAGACACACGCAAACACAGAGATTATTGTGGCTGAGCTGCTGACAGAAAACTTCCCTTAAATTATGTAAAAAGAGAACATAGATATCCAAGACAGATATCAAACACCATTAAATACACATCTTAAAAGAAAGACTCCAAGACATATTATAATCAAACTTAACAAAATGAAACATAAGCAGAAACTCTTAAAGCAGCAAGACTCAAAGCAAAGCTAACATCCAGAGGGAAACCCTATAGGCTTTCATTGGATTTCTCAGCAGAAGCCATGCTGGCATGGAGACAGTGGCATGACACATTCAGAACCTTGAAGGAGAAGAACTTCCAACCAAGAATTATATATCCTGCAAAACTATCTTTCAAATATGAAAGTGAAATTAAGACATTCACAGATAAAGAGAAACTCAGAGACTTTATAAAGATCAAATCAAAGCTATAAGAAATACTGAAAGAATCTCTTGGCTAAGAAGAACAGAACCACTAATTTTATACTTTACAAACAAATACAGGATGCATCACCCAGAAACCTACTCATTTAGGGAAGGCTCCAAACTCAATCAATGCTGTAATAGTAAAAGAAATAATCCACTGATCATATCATGAAAATTACGATGTCATCATATGAAAAATAGGGCTGTACTACAGTCATTATAGTCCTTCCAGATGGAGAGGAGATTGATACGAATAGTCATAACTGAAATTGGGTTTGCACATAGTTTATTAAGGGGAATCATAGGGTCAGCCGTAAGCACAATACATATGCAACATATCAAGTCAAGAAACGTAATACAGGAGTCTAAACAACCGCAAAGCCAACACTCAAAAAGGGGAAAAATCAACTCACAAAGAAGAATGTCCCAGAACAGATTAATAAGAACAGAGAAAAATCAACACAAAAATAAACATATCACAATGGCAGCACTGAACACATACCTATCAATAATCACATTGAATGTGAATGGACTGAATGCTCCAGTAAAGAGACATCAAGTCACATCTTGGACCAAAAGACAAGACCCATTCATATGTTGCCTACAGAAAACTCACCTTAGAATAAAGATATGAACAAACTGGAAATTAAAGGACAGAAAAATACACATCAAGCTACCAATGAACAAAGCAGAGCAGGCATGGCAATTCTAATCACAGATATAATAGATTTTAATGTAAAATCTGCCATTATGGACAAGGATGGACACTATATTGCTGAAAAGTTTAACATACAAACAGGATTTAACAATATTAAATATTCATGCACCTAGTATTGCCAGCCAAGTGCCGTCCTACCTAGTATTAGAGCACCTAAATACATGGAAGAAGCACTGACTATACTAAAAAATGTGATGTATGACTCCACAATAGTAGTGGGAGACTGCAACACTCCACTCTCAATACTGGACAGATCATCTAGAAAAAGCCTCCATAAAGACATAGAAGACCTTATTGCCACAATTAAGCAACTAGACCTCACTGACATATACAGAACTTCCCATCCATCAGCAGACAACTATAACTTCTTCTCCGGCACACATGGAACATTCTGCAGAATAGACCATGTGTTGGGACATAAAGCAGTTCTCAACAAAATCCATACCGTTGAATTAATGCAAAGCATCTTCTCAGATCATAAGGCCATGAAAGTCAAAATCAGTAGCAGAAAAAACATAGAAAGTAGAACTCATGGAAACTGACAGTCTTGCTCAAAAACCCATGAGTTATAGAAGAAATCAAGAAATTTAGGGATTCCAATGAGAATGAAAACACTTCTTACCAGAACCTATGGGATACAGCTAAAGCAGTGCTCAGAGGTCAGTTTATCTCCATAAAGGCACTCATGTGGAAGGAAAAAAGAAACCAAATCAAAGAACTAACCTTACAGCTTGAACAAATAGAGAAAGAACAACAGAGGAACCCCTCAGGCCCCAGAAGAAAACAGATCACAAAGATTAGAGCAGAACTAAACAAATTAGAGAACAGAAGAACAATTGAAAAAATTGAAAATACCAAAAGCTGATTTTTTGAAAAGATCAACAAAATTGACCAACCATTGGCTTAACTTGCTAAAGAAAACAGGAAAGGAAACAAATAACCCAAATAAGAAATGAGAGGGGAGTTGCCCTAACACATCCAACAGAAATAAAAAATATCGTAACAGAATACAATGAAGGACTGTACTCTGACAAATTTGAAAACCTAGAGGAAATGGAGAAATTCCTTGATTCATATCACCTACCAAAATTGCCACAAAGTGAAGCAAAAGAACCTAATAAACCCATTACAAAGGAAGAGATTGAAAAAGTCATCCAAAAACTACCAACAAAAAAAAGCCCAGGCCAAGAGGCTTCACTGTAGAATGCTACAAAGCTTTTAGAGAGTTATCTCTAATACTGCTGAGACTATTTCACAGTATAGAAAGGGATGGAATGCTCCCAAACTCATTCTATGAAGCCAGCATAACCCTGATACCAAAGCCAGGGAAAGATCCAACAAAAAAGGATAACTACAGACTGATATCACTCATGAATCCAGAGGGAAGAATCTTAAACAAAATTCTTGCCAGTACAATACAACATATCAAAAAAATAATCCATCATGATCAAGTTGGATTCATACAAGGAATGCAAGGCTTGTTCAACATCAAAAAGACAATTAATGTGATCAACCACATAAATAACACAAAAGACAAGAATCACCTGATTTTATCCATTGATGCAGAAAAGGCATCTGATAAACTCCAGCACCCATTCATGCTCAAAACTCTCAGCAAAATAGGAATAGATGGCAAATTTCTCAATGCAGTAAGGGTCATTTATACAAAGCCAACTGCCTACATCATCCTGAATGGAGAGAGACTGAAACAGTTTCCCTTGAGAATAGGAACTAGAAAAGGACGTCCACTCTCACCTTTCCTATTCAACCTTGTGCTAGAAGTTCTAGCCAGAGCAATTAGACAAGACCAAGAAATTAAGGGCATCTGCACTGGCAAAGAAGTAAAAATTTCCCTATTTGAAGATGATATGATTGTATATGCAGAGAATCCTAAAGAATCCATAAGTAAGCTACTGAAATTGATGGAAGAGTTAAGCAAAGTGGCAGTAACCATAAGTAAATCAGTAGAATTCCTTTATTCCAATGAAGGGATTATTAAAGAAGAAATCACCAAATCAATACCATTTACTATAGCTCCTAAGAATATAAAGTACTTAGGAATAAATCTAACCAGAGAAATAGCAGACCTTTACAAAGAGCACTATAGGGCCTTCCTACAGGAAACTAAGAGAGACTTCCATAAATTGAGAAACCTATCCTACTCATGGATAGAAAGACTTAACATTGTGAAAATGTCTATTTTATCCAAGGCAATTTACTTATATAATGCAGTCCCAATACAAATTCCAGTGACATTTTTTAATGAGATGGAGAAATAAATCACCAAATTCGTTTGGAAAGAGAAGCAGCCCTGGATAAGTAAAGCACTACTGAAGAAGGAGAACACACTGGGAGGCCTCTCACTACCTGGCTTTAGAACCTGTTACTTTGCCACAGTAGTCAAAACAGCCTGGTACTGATACAGAAAGAGATAAACAGATCAATGGAATAGAATCGAGACCCCAGAGATGACACAGATCAATGGAACAGAATCAAGACCGCAGAGATGACACCATCTGCCTATGAACAGCTGATATTTGACAAAGGCCCTCAGACATTAAACTGGGGTAAAAACAATCTCTTCAACAAATGGTGCTGGCAAAGTTGGATATCCATCTGCAATACATTGAAACAAAGCCCGTATCTTCCACCTTATAAAAAAAGCCAACTCAAACTGGATAAAAGAACTAAATATCAAATCTAAAATGATAAAGCTCATCCAAGAAAAGTTAGGAACAATGGAAAACTTTAATACACAATGTAGACGGACTTCAAAATCTGTCAAACAAACCAGAATCATCAGAAGAGAAAATAGATAAATGGAAACTACTAAGAATCAAACATTTTTGCCCATCCAAAGACTTTATCAATAAATTAAAAGATCACCTACAGAACGGGAAAAAATATTTGCCAACAACTATGTGTCAGACTGAAGCCTGATCTCCATAATCTGTAAGTTACTACAAAATATCAACAAGAAAAGGATAAATCATCCAACTGAGCAATGGGCAAACAAAATGGACAGACACTTCTCTAAAGAGGAGATCCAGGCAGCCAATAAACACATGTGGACATGCGCACAATCATTAGCTATTAAAGAAATTCAAATCAAATATACAATGAGATACCATCTCACCCCAGCAAGGTTGGCCATGATTGAAAAACAGAATAACAACAAATGCTGGAGAGGCTGTGGAGAAATTGGAACTCACCTACACTGTTGGTGTGATTTCAAAATGGTGCAACCTTTTTAGAAAGCAATCTGGAACTTCCTTAAAAAGCTGGGTATAGATATACCATTTGACCCAGTAATTCCAGTGCTCAGAATATATCCTACAGAATCAAGGCCACTTGCACCAACCGACACATGCACACAAATGTTTATTGCAGCACAGCCCACAACAGCAAAAAGATGGAATCTATCCAGATTCCCAACAACAGAGGAGTGGATAGGTAAACTATGGTATGTATACTCAATGGAACACTATACAATGACAAAGAACGATGATTTTAGGAAACATCTCATAACCTGGTTTCAATTGGAGGACATTATGTTGAGTGAAAGTAGTCAGCAACAAAAGGACAAATATTGTATAAGTCTCCTATGATAAGAACTTTAAAAACAGACTCATATATAGAAGAAAAGACTCTTTGATGGCTGCAATGGTGGGTGGGGGAAGGGGAAAGCAGGAGGGAAAGGTTTAGATTGGACAATTGATAGAAATTTTCTTGGATGAAATCTGTGACAGCACACATTGGAAAGAAGATTAATATTAACTGGACTTCAACGTAACATGATTACTCCACCCACCTTAGCCCAATACTACAAGGACAGAGTATCTTGGGGGGGGGGCGGGGACCACACCCTCAGTGGAAATTGAGGCCAGTTGGCACAACTACTGTTTTACTAAGGGAGTCCTCTGTACCCCACATTGGTCAGTAGTGTCTGGGGTCTTAAAAGCTGCCAAACTGCCATCTGAGGGTACAGCAAATGGTCCCAACTCAGCAGGACTGGATGATCACCAAGGAGCAAAAAGGCATGGGGAAAAGAAAACCCAGAAGACAGAGAGACCCACGTGAGTGGGTGACTACATCGACTTGTGACTGGAAGAACTGGATGGTGCCCTGCCACCACCAGTGATAGCCACGATGGAGCTCACAAAGTTGAGTCTCACTGGCAACACAAGAATTGAAACGGGTGCACAATGAGATCTCCATTAAAAGACCACAGTTGATGGTCTTGGGGCCTTGGAGTTCCCCTGGGAGCATGGCTCCTGGCTCTGATGCTGCCCCATTCCATAAATCATGATGGAGGTCAACTCTCAAACAGGAATGGTTTGGTCTTGGTGACACAGAGTGACCATATTGTGTACACTTTATGGTTTTATGCATCTATGATATGTCATCCTGCTGACCTCTTATTGGAGGCAGTGGAGTGGGTGGAGAGGAGGGGATAGGAGATTGTTGGGAGGATAAGATATTCATGTAGTGGAGAGGAAGAATGTGCTGTAACTTGAAAGGGAGAGCAGTGGGAGCTACATATAGGTGGACATGAAAATTCATACAGAATATAGATTTTCATTCAATCATTAAAAAAAAAAAGTAGATGTCCAGGCCTTTTTTCCTAGTTCATCCTAGCCTGCTCAGCATCATAGTAACATGCAAGCTCTCACTGAGAGGTGTTGGCTGTGTATGTGGTATGTGCCCAAGTGTCAAGGCCAGTTCTTCTGCATGAAAAGAGAGAATTCTACCTCTTTGACCAACACTGTGTCTGAAGGGGACTACTACCTTGAACATGGACATTATCTCTAACACTCCTATGTTCTCTGGACCTATCACCATGTCATTCCTGGAGCTTCCAGACCTACAGACACTTAGACCTTCAGTGAATTGGGACAGATTGAACCTCAGGAGCATCAGAGTACACAACCACAACCGGGAAGAATGATTTGGAGGTGTGCTTTTTAAAGCCTTTTCCTGAGAGCAGCATAGCGGTTGTAAGGATGGCCAAATTCTCCACACTTCATTGTCAACTCAGATAGGTAGTTAAGCCAATGTGCCTGTCCTTGTAGGTACCTGGCACAGTGCTATGAGTGACTGCTTGACCACAGCCTGTAGGAGAAGTCAAGTATCCGGAAGGACCAAGCCTGCACTGAAAAGTCTCCATCATCTGGGTTGGCTGCACTGCCAAGCACTGACCACAGAAAGATTCCAGGCAGGGGCCAGTGATCTCAGAAGCAGAAGCCAGAAAGGGGCTTTCAGGCATTTGAATGAGGCCGTCCTGGGCTCTTGATTCTTAGCTTATGCAGCACCAGTGGAATCACCCTCAAAACAGTTTTGGTCATTTTCCTCTGCCCTGCCACACTACACTCAGGCCTGCCTTCCTGAGATCCATGAGGAAGAACCACAGTGGCCAGCTGCTCATTTTCCAACGAGACTGGGAGTTCAGGTGATCAGAATTCTGAAGCCAAGACTCAGCTCAAATGTTTCTTCGGAAAACACCTGCCACCTCACCAAGCAGAGCTCAATGCCTTCACAGGTCCGGGCTTTTATTATTATTATTGTGATTGAGTGCAGGTGTACAATCCAATTTAAATTTGCATGACTGCCTATCTGCAGCTCTTTCTGCTCTCCTTGCCCGGTGACAGCACACTCCTCCTTTCCATTCTATGCATATCATATCCTCTTAATGATCTCCTGTCTCCTCCTCTCCACTCCCCTTTAGTAAGACGCCACTAGCACAACATCCCATAGATACATAGAACCCTAAAGTGCACACACTACATGGTCACTCTGCATCCCCAAGTCCAGTCTTTCCCTGTCTGAAGAGTTGACCTCAGTAACGATTTATGGTCAGGGGCATCAGAGGATCTAGGTGACATGCTCTTAAGGGAACTCTCCTGCCTTTTGGACCATCAATTTCAGTCTTTTAATGGAGTTCTTAGGGTGCACTCCTTTTTTCTCGTGTTGCCTCTAGGACTCAACCTTGTAAGCCCCATCACAGCGATCATTGATGGTGGCCAGGCACCATCTGGTTCTTCTCATCACATGTTGATACAGTCAGTCATCCACATGGGTCTTTCTGTCTTTTGGGCTCCTTTTCCCTCATGTCATTGTTGACCTTTGTGATGATCTCTTTCAGCTGAGTTGGAGCCATTTGGTGTAGTACCTCAGATGGAAGCTTGCCAGCTTTTAAGACACCAGATGTCACTCACCAACACGGTTTGCAGAAGACTCTCTTAGCAACAGGCTAGTTATGCCAATTGACCTCGATATCCCCTGAGAGCATGGTCTCCAGACCCTGACCCTGCTACTCTACCCTTGCAATATTGGGTTAAGACTGGAGGAGTTTTCAGTTTATGTTGAAGTCCAGCTATACTGATGTTCTTTTAACGTGTGCTGTCACTAATTTCACCCAACCAAATTTCTATCAACTATCTAATCTGTAACCAACTCTGCTTTCCTCCCTCCAGTCCCTTCCAGCCATCTAAGAGTATTTTCTTCTGCATATGAGTCTATTTTTGAGTCCTTATACTAGGGGTCTCACAACATTTATCCTTGTGCCACTGACTGATTTCACTCAACATAATGTCTTCCAATTGAAACCAGGTTATGAGACGCTTCCTAAAATCATCACTGTTTTTTATGATTGCATAGTGTTCCACTGAGTATATATACCATAGTTTGTTTATCCATTCATCTGCTGTTGGATATCTGGGTCGATTCCACCATTTTGCTATTGTGGACTGTTCTGCAATAGACATTCATGTGCCTCTCTCTGTTCATGTGACTGCCCTTGATTCTGTAGGATATATTCCAAGCAGTCAGATTACTGGGTCAAATGGTATATCTATTTTCAGCTTTGTAAGGAAGCACCAGATTGCTTTCCAAAAAGGTTGTACCATTTTGCAATCCCACCAGTAGATTAGGGAGTGCCAATTTATCCACAGCCTCTCCCATTTGTTGTTTTGAGGTTTTGGGATCATGGCCAACCTTGTTGGGGTGAGATGAGACTCTATCGTAGTTTTGATTTGAATTTCTGTAATAGCTGATGGCTGTGAGCATTTCTGTATGTGTCTTTTGGCTGTCTGGATATTCTCTTTAGAGAAATGTCTGTCCATCTCCTTCACCCCATGCTTAATTGGGTTATTCATCATTTTCTTGTTGACATTTTGCGGTACCTTGTAGATTATGGAGATCAGACGTTGATCTGACATATAGTTGCCAAATATTTTTTCTCATTGTGTAGCTGGTCTTTTAATTCTTTTTTTTTCTTTTTCTTTATTGAATAAAAAATGGAAGTGTACATACTCTGTACTTACAATATTGGATTAAGATAGAAGCAGTACACAAGTTGTATCAAAGTCCCATTAATATTGACCTTCTTACTAATTTGTGTTGTCAGCAATTTCACCCAACCAAATATCTAACAACTATCTAATCTAAACCCTCACCCCTCGTCCTCTTGTCCTCCCACCCTCCCCACCCTTGTAGCAGTCAAAGAGTCTTTTCTGTTATGCATGAGTATGCTTTTAAGTTTTTATCATAGGGGTCTCATATAATAATTGCCCTTCTGTCGCTGACTAGATTCACTCAACATAATGTCTTCCAGTTGAGACCAAATTGAGAGATGTTTCCTGCTATCATCATTGTTCTTTATCAATGTATAGTATTCCATTGAGTATATATACCAGGGTTTGCTGATCCATTCTTCTGTTGCTGGGCATCCGGGTTCATCCATCTTTTTGCTATTGTGGACTGTGCTGCAATAAAGATCTATCAGTTGGTGTGAATGGCCTAGATTCTACAGGATATATTCCAAGCAGAGGAATTACTGGGTCCAACGGTATATCTATATCCATTATTTTAAGGTAACGCCAAATTGCTTTCCAAAGAGGTTGCACCATTCTGCAATCCTACCAACAGTGTAGGAGAGTTGCAGTCTCTCCAAAGTCTCTCCAACATTTAGTGTTTTGCATTTTTTGGATCATGGCCAATCTTGTTGGGTTGAGATCATATCTCATTGTTGTTTTGATTTGAATTTCTTTAATAATTAATGATGGTGAACATGTCTGCATGTGGTTTTTGGCTATCTGGATCTCCTCTTTAGAGAAGTGTCTGTCCATCTCCTTTACCCATCGCTTAGTTGGATGATTTGTGTTTTTCTTATTGATATTTTGTAGAAACTTATAGATTATGGAGATCAGGCGTCAGTCTGACATAGAGTTGCCAACTATTTTTCCACATTCTGTAGGTCCTTTAATTCTTTTGATGAAGACTTTGGATGAGCAGAGGTGTTTCATTCTTATTAATTCCCATTTATCTATTTTCTTTTCTGATGAATATGTTTTGTTTGTCAGATTTTGAAGTCTGTCTATATTGTGTATTAAAACGTCCATTGTTGACTCTATTTTATCTTGGATGAGCTTTATCATTTTAGCTTTATATTTAGGTCTTTTATCCAGTTTCATCTGATTTTTGTATAAGGTGTGAGATATGAGTCTTGTTTCAATTTTTTGCAGATGGATATCCAATTGTACCAGCACCATTTGTTAAAGAGACTGTTCTTACCCCAGTTCAAAATTTTAGGACCTCTGTCAATTGTCAGTTGTTCATAGGAGGATGGTAGCATCTCTGGGTTGTCAACTCTGTTCCAATGATCTATATGTCTCTTTTTGTACTGGTACCAGGATGTTTTGACAACTGTGTCGGTGTAATAGTTTCTACAGTCTGGTAGTGAAAGGCCTTTCAGTGTGTTCTTTTTTTTCAGTAGGGCTTTACTTATCCAGGACTTCTTTTCTTTCCAGACAAAGCTGGTGATTTGTTTCTCCATCTCATTAAAAAATCTCACTGAAATTTGTTGGGATTGCTTTGGGTAAAATAGACATTTTCACAATGTTAATTCTTCCTATCAGCAGTGTAGGTTTCTCCATTTATGTAAGTCTCTCTTAGTTTCTTGTAGTAAGTTCTTGTAGTCTTCTTTGTAAATGCATCTATTTGCCTAGATAGATTCATTCCTAGGTATTTTACCTTCTTGGGGAGCTATAGTAAATGGTATTGACTTGGTGATTTCTTCTTTAATAATCTCTTCATTGGTGTAAAGGAATCCTACTGATTTACTGGTTTGTCTTGTAGCCTGATACTTTGTTGAACTCTTCTATCAGTTAGTATTCTTTAGGATTCTCTGCATATACATTTATATCATCTGCTAACAGAGAGATTTTTACTTCTTTGCCAATGCAGTAGCCTTTTATTTCTTGGTCTTGTCTAATTGCTCTGGCTAGAACTTCTAGTACAATGTTGAATAGGAGAGATGAGAGTGGGCATCCTTGTCTAGTTCCTGTTCTCAAGGGGAATTGTTTCAGTCTCTCTCCATTCAGGATGATGTAGGCAGTTGGCTTTGTATAAGTGGCCTTTATTGCATTGAAGAATTTTCCGTCTATTCCTATTTTGCTGAGTTTTTAGTGTGAATGGGTGTTAGAATTTATCAAATGCCTTTTCCGCATCAATTGATAAAGTCAGGAGATTCTTGTTTTTTATGTTATTTATGTGGTTGATCACATTAATTGTTTTTCTGATGTTGAACCAGCCTTGCATGCCTGGTATGAATCCAATTTGGTCATGATGAGTTAATTTTTTGATATGTTGTTGAATTCTATCAGCTAGATGAGTGATATTGGTCTGTAGTTCTCCTTTTTGTTGGGTCTTTCCCTGGCTTTGGTATCAGGGTTATGTTGGCTTCATGGTATGAATTTAAGATTATTCCCTCCCTTTCTATGCTGTGAAATAATCTCAGTAGTATTGGAGATAACTCTTCTCTAAAAGCTTGGTAGAACTCTGTGGTGAAGCCTTCTGGGCCAGGGCTTTTTTTTGTTTGGCAACTTTTGGATGACTTTTTCAATCTCTTCCTTTGTGATGTTCTTATTAAGTTGTTCTGCTTCACCTTGTGATAACCTTGATAGGTGATATGAATCTAGGAATTTGTCCATTTCCTCTAGGTTTTCAAATGTGTTAGAGTACAGTTTTTGTAGTATTTTGTTATGATATTGTTTATTTCTGTTGTATCTGTTGAGATCTTCCATCTTATTTCTTATTTGTGTTATTTGTTTCCTTTCATGTATTTATTTAGCAAGTTTAACCAACATTTTATCAGTTTTGTTGGTCTTTTCAAAAGAAACAGCTTTCAGTCTTTTCTATTTTTTCAATTCTTCTGTTCTGTAATTCATTTAGTTCTGCTCTAGTCTTTACAATCTGTTTTCTTCTAGTGTGTAAGGGGTTCCTATGTTGCTCTCTTTCTACTCGTTCAAGCTGTAGGTTCAGTTCTTTGGTTTTGGTTCTTTCTTCCTTCTGGAAGATAAACTAAACCCTGAGCACTGCTTTCGCTGCAACCCATTGGTTCTGGTAGGAAATATTTTGATTCTCATTTGAATCTATAAATTTCTTTATTTCATCCTTGATTTCTTCTATAACCCATGGCTTTGTGAGCAAGGTGTTGTTCAGTTTCCATGAGTTTCAATTTCTATCTATGTTTTTTCTGCTATTGATTTTGACTTTTATGGCTTTATGATCTGAGAAGATGCTTTGCAGTAATTCAATGGTATAGATTTTGTTGAGATTTTCTTTATGTCCTAACACATGGTCTATTCTGGAAAATATTCCATGTGCACTGGAGAAGAAGGTGTAGTTATCTACTGATGGATAGAAAGTTCTGTATATGTCAATGAGGCCTAGTTGGTTAATTTGCACAATAAGATCGTCTGTGTCTTTACAGAGCTTTTTTTTCTAGAATATCTGTCCAATACTGAGAGTGGAGTGTTGAAGTCTCCCACTATTATTAGAGAGTGATCTGTCTCATTTTTAAATGTAGTCACTATTTCTATGATGTATTTAGATGCTCTACTATTGTGTATATATTGTTAAGTCCTGCTCGTATACTGAGCCTTTGAGCAAGTGTCCATTCTTGTCCATGATGGTGGATCTTACATTAAAGTCTATATTATCTGAGATTAGTATTGCCACCTCTGCTCTTCTTTGTGTAGTGTTAGCTTGGTATAATCTTTTCCTTCCTTTAATTTTTAGTTTGTTCATACCTTCAAGCCTAAGGTAACTTTCTTGTAAGCAATATACAGACAAATCATGTCTTTCAATACAACATGACACTCGTCTGTTTATTGGAGTGTGCAGTCCATTTACATTCAACATAATTATTGACAGGTATGTGTTTAATGTTATCATTGTGATGTGTTTATTTTTGAGTTGATGCTTTCTCTGTTGCTCTTAACTATTATGTTCTGAGACATTCTTCTTTATGGATTGACTTTTCACCCTTTTGAGTATTGGTTTTGTGTTTGTTGAGACTCCTGTATTACATTTCTTGATTTGATATATTACTTCTTTATTGTGCTTTGTGGCTGTCCTTGTGATCCCCCTTAATAATTATGTTTAAACCCATTTTTAACTTCTACATGTCTTATTAAGTTCGTCTTCACCTGGAAGGACTATAACGACTGTAGTACATCCCTGTTTTTAATAAGATGATGTCACAATTTTCATGACATGATAACTGCATCTCTTCTTTTAACATTATAGCTTTGATTGAGTTTTGTGCCTTCCCTAACTGAGTAGGTTTCTGGATGAGGTGTCCGGTATTGCTTCCGAGATTATAGAGTTAATGGCTTTGTTCTTCTAAGCCAAGAGCTTCTATCAGTATTTCTTGTAGCTTTGGTTTGGTCTTTACAGAGTCTCTGAGTTTCTGTTTATCTGTGAATGTCTTAATTTCATTTTCATATTTGAGAGAGAGTTTTACAGGATATATAATTCTTGGTTGGAAGTTCTTCAAGGCTTTGAATGTGTCATCCTATTGCCTCTGTGCCAGCATCATTTCTGCTGAGAAGTCAGATGAAAGCCTACAGGGTTTCTCTCTGAATGTTAGCTTTGCTTTGAGTCTTGCTGCCTTTAAGAGTTTCTGCTTGTGTTTCCCTTTGTTAAGCTTGATTATAATATGTCTTGGAGTCTTTCTTTTGGGATCTATATTGGGTGGTGTTTGATACACATCTTGGATATCTATATTCTCTTCTTTCATAATTTCAGGGAAGTTTTCTGTCAGCAACTCAACAACAATACTCTGTGTTTTCTGGTGTCCCTCCTTGTTCAAGAATTCCTACTGATCATAGATTGTTCCTCTTAATAGAATCCCACATGCTTCTTAATGCTTCTCCACTTTTCTTGTTTCTTTTCTCTGATTTCTCCTCATAGATGCTGGAGTCAGTAGTGCTGTGTCTTCCAAGTCAGAAAGTCAGTTTTCCATTTGCTCAATCCTGTTTTCTTGGGTTTGAATTGAGTTTTTTATGTCTTTGATTTTGTTATTGATCTGTTGTGTTTCAGAATACTGGTGTTCCATCAGCTTTAACAGCTTGGTTAATCTTTCATTTTGGTCTGCCGCTTTTTGTATAATGTCTAAGAGGGTGCTCTATACAATCCTTTTGTACTCAATTTCCAGTAGTTTTGGAAAGACTTCTTCATCTGGGAAGTTCTTTGATTCTTTCTTTTGGGGGCTTTCCGGAGCCATAGGTGAATTTTTTTTTTTTAAGTTTCTGATCAAAGTTTGCTGCTTTGGGGGCACCTAGAGGCTGTTTAGTTTCTCCAGTGTTACCTTAAAAGAATCTATTGCACAGTCTGATAAGGAAGGTGGTCACCAGTCACCTCTATGCACTCCAGTGACTGGACCTAGTGGAATCTCAAGGGTAGCAGGCTCCACCTCCTTATTGGCAAAGGGATGGCCCTACTCATGGAGTCACTGGGGGGCTGTCAGCTGACCCTACGATGTGGATCAGTAAAGGCTGAAAGAGACGTTGTCAGGATGGACTACAGTTATTCCTCTAGGTAATCCTATACTGGAAGGTAAAAGCTATTTGACAGCTTCCAAAATCAGCCAGGCTGTCAGGTATGCAAGCCCCTCTTCCCAGTTGGCAAAGTAAGAACCTCTATATCTAACCCCAGATGCTGTAAACTAGTTGAAAGTATGGAAGGACTACTGCCCTGCTGTCATCTGCTGCTGGGCTCCACCTATTAGATCACACTGTGCTAAACTCAGCATTTCTCTTGGAAAAAGCGCTCCCTGTGCTGGTACTGCCTCCCAGCCTGGGAATTAGTCCCTGTTGAGGACTCCATTTGGGTAACTCTGCCTCCCAGTCAAACAAGATGGTATCCTACCCAAGCTCTCCTGCCTGCTGTGGAATAGCTGATTCAATGACAGAGGTTCGGCAAGAGAGGCTGGAGGAGCCGAGGTGCACAGCGACAAGAGTCAGGCTCTCAAAACGTGGCTATTCCACCTGCTGGTCCCGTTAGCAGTGTGGCTGAGCTTTGTGGCCAGTTAAGCCCAAGCCCCACCTGCCAGCTAAGACACAGAAATAAAATGGCTTGCACTGCCTCCCAGCCTAGGAATTAGTTAGGCCCTGCTGAGGCCTCCATTTG
Source organism: Heterohyrax brucei (assembly GCA_028571685.1). NCBI lineage: Eukaryota > Metazoa > Chordata > Mammalia > Hyracoidea > Procaviidae > Heterohyrax > Heterohyrax brucei. The sequence goes on along the minus strand of CM053150.1, from coordinate 125,584,883 downwards.
GGTAAATCCACCTCCCAGTTGAACAATATGGCATTCAGCACAAACTCATCTACTTGCTGTAGAATAGCTGATTCTATGGCAGAGACGGAGAAAGAGAGGGTGGAGAAACTGAGATGCACAGAATCCAGAGCCAGACTCTCAAAATGTGGCTGTTCCGTCTGATGATCACATCAGCAGTGTGGCTGAGCTTTGCTGCCAGTTAAGCCCAAGACCCGCCTGCCGGTTAAGACAGAGAACAAGTCTGTGAGAGCCAGCATTCAACAAGGGCAGGGGTCAGTGAAAGAGAAGACATTTCGTGTGCAGTCCTATGCCATGTCCAAGGGCTCACTGGGTGTCCAGAAGGCTTCATTTAATCATCAATCCAGTCGTTAGTTTTCAGAGGAAATTAAGGAAATGTGTGTCTGGTCCTCCATCTTGATTCTGCCCCAGAACATTTTCTTAAAAAAACTTTTTGTTACGCATGCTAATTGACCTAAATGTCCCCTAAAACCATGACTTCCCATCTACTGTGTTGCTCCTCACTTCACCTAATCCAACTCCTATCAACTATCTCATTAATGAATATCCCATTCCTGCCCTTCCCACCCTTGTAACCATTGAAAACTGCTTCTGTGTTTAAACCTTTTCTTGAGTTCTTATAATAGTGGTAACAAACCATATTTGTGCTTTTCCAACTACTTTCACTCAGCAAAATGTCTACCAGATTCCTCCACGTTATGAGATGTTTCCTGAGATCTTCACTGCTCTTTATCATTGCACAGTTTTGTTTACCCTCTCATCTGTTCATGATCCTATCTTTTTGCTATTGTGGGGAGTGCTATGATGAACACAGGTATGCATGTACCCATTTGTGTGACAGCCCTCATTTCTCGAAGATATATACCAAGAAATAGAATTGCAGGATTGCATGGTATTTCTATTTCTAGCATTTAAGAAGACACTAAATCAATTTCCCAAATGTTTGCACTGTTTTACATTCCCACCAGCAGTGTGTGAGTGTTCCAGTCTCTCCACAACCTCTCAACTTTTATTATTTTGTGTTTTGGGGTTAATATCAGCCTTGTTGGAGTAAAATGGCATCTCACTGTAGTTTAGATTTGGATTTCTCTAATAGCTAATGATCATTAGCATTTTCTTATGTATCTGTTAGTGTCCTAGATGTCTTCTTTGGTGAAGTGTTCATATCTTTGTTCATTTTCTAATTGAGTTATTTATTTTTTGTGTTGAAGTTTGGCAGTATCCTGTAGATTATAGATGCTAGATACTGATTGGAGTTGTTGTAGCCAAGTTGTTGTTTTTTTTTTTCCAGTCTGTAAGTTTTCATTTTACTCCTTTGGTGAAGGTGAAGTCTTTGGATGAACATAAGTGATTTTTAGGAGTTCCCAGTTAACTCTTTTCTCTTTTGATGTTTGCACATTGTTAGTAAATTTTTGTACTCTCTCTGTGCTGTATATTGGGGCTCCCAGTGTTGGCCTTATTTTTAATTCCATGATCTTTATCATTTTAGATTTTATATTTTGGTCTTGGATTCATTTTCATTCAGTTTTCATGCATGGTGTGAGATATGGGTCTTTTTTTTATTTTTGCAGATGTATATTCAGTTATGTCAACACCGTTTGTTAAAGAGATAGTCTTTTCCCCAGTTTATGGACTTTGGGCCTTTGTCAAATATCAGCTGCTCTTATAAGTAGATGATTTTATGTCTGGATTCTCAATTCTGTTCCATTGATCTATGTATCTGTTTTCATACCAGTACCAGGTTGTTTTGACTACCAGGGCAGTGTAATAGGTCCTAAAGTCAAATAGTGTGTGGCCTCCCACTTACTTTCTTCAGTAATGTTTTACTTACCTGGGATTCTTCCTTTTCCATGAAGTTGGTGATTTATTTGTCTCGTTAAAAAATGCCACTAGAATTTGTACTGGGATTGCATTGTATCTGTAGATTGCTTTGGCTGTAATAGACATTTTCACAATGGCAAATTTTCCTATCTGTGAACAAGGTAGGTTTCTCTACTTACATAGATCTCTTTTCATTTCTTGCAGTAGAGTCTTGTAATTTTTTATATCTCTGGTTGGATTTATATTCCTGGGGTCCATTTTAAATGGTACTGATTTGATGACTTCCTCTTTGATGTTCTCTTTGTTGATGTAAGTAATCTAACTGATTTTTTGTGCTGTATGCTGTGTTGTATGCTGCTATTTACTGAACTCTTCTGTTAATTTCAGTAGTTTCATTGTGGAGTATTTAGAGTTTTCTATCTATAAGATCGTATCTTCCGGAAATAAAGATACTTGTTCTTCTTCCTTATAATTTGGATGTCCTTTATTTCTTTATGTCATCTGATTGTTCTGGCTGGAACCAGAACAATGTTGAATAAAAGTGGGAAAAGGGGCATCTTTTCCTGGTTCCTCCTCTGTTTAGGATTATGTTGGCTGTTGGCTTTATATAAATACCCTTTATTATGCTGAGAAATTTCCCTTATATTTTTATTTTGCTGAGAGTTTTTAACATGAATGAGTATTGGACTTTGCCAAATGCCTTTTCTTTATCAATTGATAAAATCAAGTGTTCTTGTCTTTTGTTCTATGTGGTTGATTACATTAATTGTTTTTATAATGTTGACCCATTCCTGCACACCTAGTATGAATCCCACTTGTTCATGGTGAATTTTTTTTAAATATGTTGTTGAATTCTATGGGTTAGAATTTTGTTGAGGATTTTTGCATCTAAGTTAATGAGAGATATTAGCCTTCAGTTTTCCTTTTTTGTGTTGTCTTCACCTGGTTTTGTCATCAGAGTTAGGCTGGCTTCATAGAATGAATTTAGGAATATTCCATAGTTTTCTATATTCTGGAATGTCTTTAGTAATAGCGGTGTTAACACTTCTGCAAAAGTTTCACAGAATTCTCCAGTGACACTTTCAGGGCTAGAGCTTTTTTTTTGCTGGGAGTTTCTACATTTCTTTTTTAATATCTTCATTTGTGATGGATTTATTTAGTTGTTCTACTTCTGTTTGTGCTAGTTTCAGTAGGTGATGTGTTTCTAGAAATTTGTCAATTTCTTCTGGGTTTTTGAATATATTAGAGTATGTTTCTTTCATAGTATTCTGTTATGATTCTTTTAGTTTCATTTGGGTCTACTGTGCTATTGCTCATCTCATTTCTTATTCAAGTTATTTGCTTCCTCTCCTGTTTATCTTTTGTCACTTGGGCTATTGATTTATTGATTTTGTTGATCTTTTTGAAGAACTAGCTTTTGCTCTTGTTAACTATTTTGGTTGACGGCACTTGGTGGCTTGGCAATTAATTTAGTTCTGTTCTAATTTTTATTATTTGCTTTCTTCTGGTGCTGGAGGGGTTCATCTGTTGCCTTCTTTCCATTCGTTAGAGTTATAGACTTAGTTCTTTGGTTTCGATGCTTTCTTTTTTTGGATGTGTGCATTTATTGAGATGAATTGACCTTTGAGCACTTTTTTTGAAGTGTTCCATAGGTTCTCATAGGATGCGTTTTCATTCTTATTTGATTCTATACATTTCTTTTTTCCATGCTGGATTTCTTCTATAACCCACTTATTTTTGAGTAAAGTGTTGTTCAGTTTCTACGTCTTTGATTTTTTTTTTTTTTGCTTTTTTTTCTGTTATTGATATTTACTTATATGGCTTTATGGTCTGAAAAGATGCTTTGTAATATTTCTAACTTTGAATTTGTTAAGGAAGCTTTGTAGCATATCATGAAGTCTTTTCTAGAGAATACTCCACATCGGTTGGAAAAGAAAGTATACATTCTATTGCTGGTTCCTGCGTATGTCTAATGTCCTTTTACCAGGTCATGAGAGCTGTTACTAGACATGGGAGCCGAAGAGTTCATTTACTTTTCTTATATGATTCAGCTCAGATGTCCAAGTGTGTGGTGTAGGCTCTTGCCTACTGTCCTAGATGGTCATGGGTAATTAGTGTAGGCACAGGTTTCTAGCTACAGTTGCTGAGAAAGGCAAGGGACTAACAGCTGGCCCTGAGTGTCTGTGGGGATGGAGTATCCCCTTATGTTTGAATCTAGGTGAAAGATAGTTTCTGCCCTGCTTTTCCAGCTGAAGGCAGTCAGCTGAAAAAAACATACTCAGTATATTCAAAAACCCAGAAGAAATTGAAAAATTTCTAGAAACACATTGCCTACTGAAACTAGCACAAACAGAAGTAGAACAACTAAATGTTTTTGCTCCCTTCTCTCAGTTTGTTAAGTTGTACCCCTTGAGTCTTGGTGAATGGCTCCAGGAAACCTTAAGGATTCCTACTTCTGGCTTAGTTAATGATGTCAGACTGTAGCACTGGAACAAGTGCACAGAAGTGAGTGGGGAGTGTCTGGAGAAGGGAGACAGGCCTATTTTGAAGGAAAGATTTAGATCTGCACATGATGATAGGTCAAATGCAAAGACTTAGTTTTCCATAATCCTGTGCTGTTTCTGTTGAAATGAGGCATAAGTAACTCCATTTAGAGAAGAATGTAGTAAAATTCAGATAATAAGCTCCAGGGACTAACTTAGCAGGAAATAACAAGAGATACCATAGGGTAATTACACCAAAACAAATAAGGCCTGGGGAGACAGTCTCGCAGATTTCCCCTGGAGCTAGCCTAGTAAAACATCTACTCCCAGTTGTATTTTACAACCTGAACATTCACCAGTGTGGTTAAAACATTCACTCACAGCTAAATTTTGCAACTTGCAGAAATTCCACATGGCCTTAGCCAACCTCAGTCAATCAATGCAAGGGCCAGCTCCCCCTCCCTACCTTGCGATTTTTACGGGTTAAATACTGGGTGCTAAGAAAACTTGAGGTCGCCTCCTTACTCTGCACAGTTTGGAGTGCATCCCTGGTACACTAGTCTTTTTCCTATTGGGCATATTTTTAATAAAATTTAACCTTTAAAGAAAATCTGTGTTGCTTCTTAAATCCTGAACCCCTAACATTTCCCATTAGTTCCAGAGGCATGAGTGGATTCTCCACATGATTTTTCTTGACAAAAATGATGCCCACTAACCTCAAAGCCTGGCCCACCATGAGGTGGCTGTGGTTGTTTTCAGAAGGTCATGTCTGTAATTCTGGCACTATTCTCCCTTCCCTGTTACTCAGTCTAGTTTCTCAACTTTTCTTTTGATGTTCAGGGGTCCTAATATGTCATGCTTACTGGTTTCACTTGTTCTTTTGGGTTTTTGTTCTAAGAGGCATCACAGAAAGCGTCTGTCTACTCCACCATCTTGGCCCCACCTCTCTTCCATATCTTTGTTGAGTTTTTTCTGGATACTCTATCCTTACTGAAAGTAGTGTGTTGAAGTCTCCTGCTATTATTGTGGACCTGTCTATTTCTGTTTTCAATGCAGTTGGAATTCATTTTATGTAATTTGGAGCCTTGTCATTTGGTAGGTAAATATTTAATATGATTGCCTTCCTGGCATGTTACTGTGATGGTGGAAGTTAATCCACTGGTATTTAAATACCAGAAGGGTCACCATGGTGAACATGTTTCTGCTGAGCTTCCAGACTAAGAAAGACTAAGAAGAAGGACCCAGCAGTCTATGTCTGAAAAGAATTACTCAGTGAAAACCTTATGAATAGCAGCAGAACACCGGCAGATACAGTGCTGGAAAATGGCCCCCCAGGTGGGAAGGCACTCAGAAGACAACTGTGGAAGCACTGCCTTCTCAAAGTAGAGTCAATTTTAATGGCGTGGAAGGAGAAAAACTTCGGGACTTTCATTTGCTGATGTGGCATGACTCAAAATGAGAAGAAACAAATGCAAATACCCATTAATAATTGGGACATGGAATTACGAAGTATGAATCTAGAAAAATTGCAAATCATCAAAAATGAAATGAAACACATAAGCATTGATATCCTAGGCATTAGTAAGCTGAAATGGATCAGTATTGACAATTTTGAACCCGACAATCACATAGTCTACTATGCTGGGAAGGGAAACTTGAAATGAAATGGTATTACGTTCATCACCAACAAGAAAATTTCAAGATCTGTCATGAAGTACAATGCTGTCAGTGGTAGGATAATATCCATACACCTACAAGGAAGGCCAGTTAATACAACCACTAAGGCCAAAATGAACAGACTGAAGATTTTTACTAGCTTCTGCAGTCCAAAATTGATGGAACATGCAATCAGGATGCACTGATAATTGCTAACGATTGGAATGCAAAAGTTGGAAACAAAGAAGAAGGATTGGTAGTTGCAAAACAGTCGTGGTGACAGAAATGATGCTGGAGATCACCTGATAGAATTTTGCAAGACCAGCAACTTCTTCATTGCAATACCTTTTTAAAAAAAAACACAGTGACTATATATGTGGACCTAACCAGATGGAATGCACAAGAATCAAAGAGACTGTATCTGTGGAAAAAGATGATGGAGAAGTTCCATATTAGCAATCAGAGCAAGACCAGGTGCTTACTGTAGCACAGACAATCAATTGCTCATATGCAAGGTCAAATTAAAACTGAAGAAAATTAAAACAAGTTCTTGAGAGACAAAGTACAAGCTTGAATATATCCCACTTGAGTTTAGAGACCATCTTAAGAGCAGATTTGATGTGTGGAACACTAATGACCAAAGACCAGATGAACTGTGGAATGATATCAAAGATGTGATCCATAAAAAAAAAAGAGGTCATTAAAAAGACAGGAAAGAAAAAAAAAGACAAAACTAGATGTCAGAATAGACCCTGAAACTCACTCTTGAACAATGAACAGCTAAAGCAAATGGGAGGAATGACAAGTAAAAGAACTGAAGATTTTAAAGGCAACTTGAGAAGACAAAGTTTTATAATGACATGTGCAAAGATCTGGAAATAGAAAACCAAAAGAGAAACACGTGCTCTACATTTATCAGGCTGAAAAAAACTGAAGAAAAGGTTCAAGCCTTGAATAACAGTAGTGAAGGGAAAATATTAAACAACTCAGGAAGCATCAAAGGAAAATGGAAAGAATACATAGAGTTATGATACCAGAAAGAGCTGACTGATGTTAAGTGATTTGAAGAGGTAGCATATGATCAGAAACCAATGATACTGAAGGAAAAAGCAGAAGCTGCATTGAAGGCATTGGCAAAAAAATAACAGGCTCCAGGAATTGATGGAATATCAGTTGAAAGATTTCAGCAAATGGGTACAGTGCTGGAAGTGCTAACTTGTCTGCCAGGAAATTTGGAGGACAGATAGCTGGTCACCAACTGGAAGAGATTCATATTTAAGCCTATCTCCATGAAGTGATCCAGTCAAATGCAGAAATTACTGACCAATATCATGAATATCACAGACAAGTAAAATTTTGCTCAAGATTATTCAAAAGTGAATGCAACCGTACATTGACAAGGAACTAACAGAAATTGAAGTGGATTCAGAAGAGGACATGAAACCAGGGATATCGTTGCAGATGTTAAATGGATCTTGGCTGAAAGCAAAGAATACCAGAAAGATGTCTACCTGTGTTTCACTGACTGCAAAAGCATTTGACTATGCATATCATAACAAATTATGGTTAACATTGCATTAAATGGGAATTCCAGAACACTTTATTGGGCTCTTAAGGAATCTGTACATGGATCAAGAGGCAGTAATGCAAACAGAACAAGGGGTCACTGCATGGCCAGGAAACGTATGTGTCAGGGTTGTATCCTTTCACCATATCTTTCAATCTGTATGTCACGCAATAATCGCAGAAGTTGGACTATATGAAGAAGAATGAGGCATCAGGATTGGAGGACAACTCATTAGCAACCTGCATTACACAGATGATGCAATCTTGCTTGCTGGAAGTGAAGAGAGTTTGAAACACTGATGAAGATCCAAGACCACAACTTTCAGATGTTGCAGCTCAGCATCAAGAAAACAGAAATCCTCACAAGTGGACCAGTAAGCAACATTGTGATAAATAGATTGAAGTTATGAAGAATTTCATTTTACTTGGTTCCACAGTCAATCCCCATGGAAACAACAGTCAAAAAATCAAAAGATACATTGTACTGGGAAAACCTGCTGGAAAGGACCTCTTTGAAGTATGGGAAAGTAAGGATATTGCCTTGAAGACTAAGGTACACCTGACCAAAGCCTTGGTATTCCTAATCGCATCATACACATGAAAAAAACTAGACAATGAACAATGAAGACAGAAGAATTGATGCCTTTGCAAAGATTGTGGTGCTGGAAAAGAATATTCAGTGTACCAGCGACTGCCAAAGAACAAAGAGATCTGTTCTGGAAGAAGCATCTTTGTTCCCTGGAAGCAAAGATAGTGAGATTGGGTCTTACACACTCTGGACATGTTGCCAGGAGGGATCAGTCCTAGGAGAAGGACATCATGCTTGGTAGAGTGGAGTGACAGCAAAAAGAAGAAAACCTTCAATGAGATGGATTGACGTGGTGATTGCAATGATGGGCCTTAGCATAAAAATGATTGTGGACATGGCACATGACTAGGCGGTGTTTTGTTCTGTTGTGCACAGTGTTGCTATGAATTGTAATTGAGTTGATGGCACACGCATACACGCAGTCATGTGCAGGTGCGCACATGCATGCACACACACACACACAAGCACGTGCACACACACGCACACACATGCACACACGCACCCTCCTGGAGTTTTGGCTCTTTAATCATTATTTAGTATCCTTTCTTATCCAATGTGGTAGATTTCACTTTAAAGTCTATTTTATTTGAAATTAATATTGCATCTTCTACACTTTTTTGAATATTGTTTGCTTTACATTTTTTTTTCATCCTTTGAGTTTTAGTTTATGTCTTAAAGTCTAAGGTGTGTGTCCTATAAGTAGCATATAGATAGACTGTATTTTTTTAATGTACTCTGCCCCTCTCCATCTCTTTATTCATGCATTTAATCCATTCACACTCAGCATAATTATTGATAGGTATAAGTTTAGTGGCACTTGGCTGGCTGGTATAAGTTTAGTGCTATCATTGTGAAGTCTTTTTTTGTGTTGTATACAATTCCTTTTCCACTTAATTTTCTTTGTTGAGTCATTTTTCTTTACAGGTTCATATGTTTCATTATTGATAGTTTTGTATTTTCTGTGACTTCCTCTTTTTCTTATTTTTCATTTGATGTGTAGCATTGATAATTTCCTTAATATTTATACCTATTTTTATAAATTTAAACTAGTCATTAATACCTTATATCACCTTGACTTCCTTTCCATATGAGAGATCTATGACTATATTTTTTAAATCCCCCCCTTTTTTGTTATAGTATTTACAAAATGACATCTTTCCCTATTTTCAGTGTTTTGCTTTTATGATTTCTCTTTTTGTGTTGACATCCAGTTGCTCCATTCTGCATTCTTGTTTTGGGTTGTTTATCAGATGTTATTGATTTTCTAACCAAAGAACTATTTCAATACTTCTTATAATTTTGGTTTGGTTTTTAAAATTCCCAAAATTTCTGTTTATTTGGAAATGTCCTATTTTTGCCATCATATTTGATAGACGATTTTGCTGGATATATGACCACTGGCTAGCTTTTTTTTCTTCAAGGCTTTGTATATATCATCTCATTGCTTTCTTGTCTGCATGGCTTCTGCTGAATATTTCAAGTTTAGTCTAATTGGCTCTCCTTTGCAGAGTATTTTTCATTTATCACAGGCCACTTCTAAAATTATTTCCTTATCCTTAGTTTTGGCAAGTTTGGTTACGATGTGCCTTGGTGTCTTTCTTTTGGGATCTACCTTGTGTGGAGTTCTATGAATGCCTTGGATAGAAATTGTCTCATCTTTCATGATAATCAGGGAAGTTTTCTGTCAACAAATCTGACAATTCTCTCTGTATTTACTGATATCTACCCCCTTTTCTGGTACTCCAGTCACTTATAAGATTATTCCTCTTGATAGAGTCCCACATAATTCTTAGTGTTTCTGTTTTTCTTTTTTTCAAAATTTCTTCTATCTGATTTTTTATCTAATATGTTAATGCCAGTTTCTTTTTCTTGGTTCTCACTAATTCTGTACTGCATCACCTCATTTCTGCTCCTTTGTTAAGTTCTCTAATTCTGTAATTGTATTATCTTACAAATTTCTCTTTCTTGTGTCTGCATGCTTTCTCATAGCCTGTTCAAGCCGTCATTAAGCTCTGCTGCATTTCGCCTCATTTTCTTCCTGATATCTTAAAGAGTTCTAAATATAAATCTTTTGTATTCTTGTTGTTCTTAGGTGCCGTTGAGTAGGTTCTAAATCATAGTGACTCTATAGAAAACAGAACAAAACCCTGCCCAGTCTTGTGTGTCTCCCACAATCATTTTTATACTTAAGCCCATTGTTGTAGCCACTGTGTCAATCCATTTTATAGAGGGTCTTCCTCTTTTTCACTGACCCTTCACTCTTCCGAGTGTGATGTCCTTTAGTAGGGATTGATCCTACCTGATAACACATCCAAAGTATGTAAGATGTAGTCTTGTCATCTTTGCTTCCAAGGAGCACTCTGGCTGAACTTGTACAACAGATCTGTCTGTTCTTTTGGCAGTCCATGGTACATTCAACATTCTTCTGCAACACCACAATTCAAATGCTTAAATTCTTCTTTTGTCTTCTCGGCTCGTTGTTCAGATTTTGCATGCATATAACACAGAAGATTTTCCCAGTGCAATGCATCTTTCAATTTCTTGACTGCTGCTTTCATGGGCATTGATTGTGGATCTAAGTAAAATGAAATCCTTGACAATCTCTTTTTTTTTTTCCATTTATGACAATGCTGCTTACCGGTCCAGTTGTGAGAATTTTTGTTTCCTTAATGCTGAAGCACAGCCCATACCAAAGGCTGTGGTCCTTGATCTTCCTCAACAGGTGTTTTAAATCTTTGTCACTTCCAGTGAGTAAGGTGGTGTTGTCTTCATAATACAGGTTGTTAATGAGGTATCCTCTAATCCTGATGCCTCATTCTGCCTTGTATAATCCAGCTCCTTGGATTATTTGCTCAGCATGTAGATTGAAAAGATATGGTGAAAGGATACAACTCTGATGCACATTCTTCCTGACTTTAAACTATGCAGTGACCCCTTGTTTTGTTTACATTACTGCCTCTTGATCCATATACAGATTCCTTAAGAGCACAATAAAGTGTTCTGGAATTCCCATTTAATGCAATGTTAACCATAATTTGTTATGATCCATACAGTTGAATGCCTTTGCACAATGAATGAAATACAGGTAAACATCTAGTATTCTCTGCTTTTAGCCAAGATCTATCTGGCATCAGCAATGATATCCCTGGTTCCACATCCTCTTCTGGGTCCATTTTGAATTCCTGTCGGTTCCTTGTCAATCTACAGTTGCATTCACTTTTGAATGATCTTGAGCAAAATTTTACTTGAGTGTGATATTAATGATATTGTTCAGTAATTTCTGCATTCATTTGGATCACCTTTCTTTGGAATGGGCATAAATGTGGATCTCTTCCTGTCAGTTGGCCAGAAAGCTGTCTTCCAGATTTCTTGGCAGAGACAAGTGAGCACTTCAAGCACTGCACCTGTTTGTTAAAATATCTCAGCTGATATTCCATCAATTCCTGGAACCTTGTTTTTGCCAGTGCATTCAATGCAGCTTCAACTTCTTCCTTCAGTACTGTTGACTAGTCCTTTCTTGTATGATGACTTTGTGTATTCCTTCCATCTTCTTTTGATGCTCTGTGGGTCATTTAGTAGTTTCCCTCTATAATCCTTTACTATTGCAACTTGAGGCTTGAATATTTATTCAGTTCTTTTAGCTTGAGAAATGTAGAGCGTGTTCTTCCTTTCCAGTTTTCCATTTCCAGCTCTTTGCACATGTCATTATACTTTATCTTCCCAGTGTTTGAGACATTTGGTCTTTTCTTTCTTTCCTGGCTTTTTAATGACCACTTGCTGTCTTCACGGATGATGTCTTTGATGTCATTCCACAATTCATCTAGTTTTCTTTGGTCATTAGCAGTCAGCACATCAAATGTGTTCTTGAGATGGTTTTTAAAGTCAGGAGGGATATACTCAAGGTCATACTTTTGTTCTTGTGTACTTCTCTAATTTTCTTCAGTTTCAATTTGAATTTGCATATGAGCAATTGATGATCTATGCCACAGTCAGCACCTGGTCTTCTTCTGACTGCTAATGTGGATCTTTCCATCATCTTTTTCCACAGATGTAGTCAATTTGATTCCTGTGTATTCCATCTGATAAGGTCCATGTGTACTGTCACCATCTATGTTGGTTTAAAACGGTATTTGCAATGAAGAAATTGTCAGTGTTGCAAAATTCTGTCACGCGATCTCCAGCATTATTTCTGTCACCAAGACTGTATTTTCCAACTACTGATCCTTCTTCTTTGCTTCCAACTTTTGCATTCCAGTCACCAGTAGTTATCAATGCATCCTGATTGCATATTTGATCAATTCAGATGGCAGAATCTGGTAAAAAATCTTCAGTCTCCTCATCTCTGTCCTTAGTGAGTGGTTCATAAATTTGAATAATAGTCATATTAACTGGCCTTTCTTGTAGACCTATAGATATTATCCTGTTACTGACAGCATTGTATCTCAGGATTGATCTTGAAGTATTCTTTTTGATGATGAATGCAACACTTTTCCTCTTCAAGTTTTTGTTCCCAGCACAGTAGACTATATAATCATCAGATTCAAAATGGCCAACGCTGGTCCATTCCAGCTTATTAATGCGTATGACACTGATGTTTATGTGTTCTGTTTCATTTTTGATGGTATTCAATTTTCCTAGATTAATGCATTGTACATTTCATGTTCTGATTATTAATGGATGTTTGCATCTATTTCTTCTCATTTTGAGACATGCCATATCAGCAAATGAAGATCCCAAAGGCTTTACTCTGTACACAACATTAAGGTCACTTCTGCTTTGCAGAAGCAGCTCTTACCAGTCATTTTCTGAGTGGCTTCCAACCTTGGGGCCTCCTTTTCTTGCAGTATATCTGACAATGTTCCGCTGCTGTTCTTAAGGTTTCCCGTGGCTAATTCTTTTCAGAAGTTGACTGCCAGGTCCTTTTTCCTAGTCTGTCTTAGTCTGGAAGCTCAGTTGAAACCTGTCTATTATGGATGACTCTGCTGGTACCTAAATACCAGTGGCATAGCTTCAAGCATCACAGCAACAAGCAGTCCTCCTCTGACAGGAAAGTGGGCACTGCTACTCAGTCTAGCTTTGTATTCTAGCTCTGTTAATTCCAGGATGCTCTCTTCATCTGGAAAATTTCTTGATTCCTTGTTTTGGTACATTTCTGAAGCCACTGTGGCATGCCTGTTTAATTAATGTTATAATGACTGTTGTTGCCATACCATCAGCATATAGTTTTTGTTATTTATGTTTGCTTACTGTGTTTTAACTACTTGTTTTGTTTTTATATAACCAACTAGGTTGGTTGTATGCACTAGTTTGGTTATCTGTACCTTAGAGGCTCTAAAGTTCTGTTACCAACTGATTATAGTTGATACTTGACATGTGAGCCCAAGAGTCCATTTACTCTTCTTGTATTTATTAAATTCGGGTGTCCAGTAGTCAGTTATCAAGTTTGTGCTGCCGGCTGTCCTGTATTGTCCTAGGTGGGCAGGGGTGATTAGTGTAGGCACAGATATCTGACTGTAGCTGCTGAGAAAGGCAAGGGGCTAACAATTGTCCCTGAGTGTCTGTGAGGATGGTGTGTCCCTTTATGTCTGAATCTAGGTAGAGTAACTATTTATGTCCTGAATTTCCAGTTCAGGGAAGTTGGCAGTTTTGTTTTTTTTCCCTCCTCCCTTCCCCTAGTTTGTTAAGTTGTTCATTCTCCAAGTCCAGGGAGGGTTTAAGAGTTCTACTTCCAGCTCAGTTAATGATGGCAGACTCTAGAGTCCAGCACCATGCAGAGAAGTGAGAGGGAAGAGTTGTGAGAAGAGAGAGGGGTTTATCCTTAAGAAAATATTCATATCTGTGTGCAGTAGTTTAGATGCAAACCATTGAGTTTTTACCATCTAGTGCCATTTTTCACTGGTTCTAGAGGCATGAGAGGACTCTTTACTCAGTCTATCCTGATGAGGAGGATGCCTTCCAAATGGCACTGCTCTGCTCTCCACACTGGCTACAGCCAGTTCTTGGTGGTTTGGGTCTGGCCAGTGCTAGATACTTCTGGACCTACTCTCCTTTCTGTCACTCAGTCTGATTTCTCAACTTTCCCTTTGGTGTTCAGGGCTCCTAGGATGTCATAGGTAAACAATTCATTTGTTCTGTTTGGTCATTGTTGTTAGACGGATCACAGGAACTGTCTGGCTACTCTGCCATCTGGGACCTACCCCTTGCCCCAGAGCATTCCTTGAAAAAGTAATTCTAGTATATATATATATATATATAAAACAGCTTCCTTTCATCAGTGGTTTTTAATGCAGTTTTCCATCCTTGTGGGAGCCAGAAGAGAATATTTTTCTGTCAGGTTCATTTCTGCAAACTATTTCTCTCTTTCTCTAAATTACTTCCTTTTACCAAACCATGTGTCTTGTCCCCAGGAGTTGATAACCTGTGGAATGGGAATGGCATGAGGGGAGAGGATTGGTGCCCATCTTGGAGCCTTGAAGGAAAGAAAGAATAGAAAGGGGCATCAAAATCAGTCCCAGCTCTCCAGAAAAAAGGAGGCCCATGAAGGAGGATCAGTGCTTTATTCTACTCTCATCCATTTGGAGTCTCATATGCTCAGGGTATGAGGTGGGGGGTGCTCAGTGGTAGAATTTTTGTGTTCTAAGTGGGAGACTGAGGATTGATTCTGGCCAATGTACCTCATGGCAGCCACAACTCTTCTGCCAGTGGAAGTTCGTATGCTGCTTTAATGTTAAACAGGTTTCAGTGAAGCTTCTAGATCAAGATGGGCTAGAAAGAAAGGCCTAGAGATCTGCTTACAAAAGTCAGGAAAGAAATCTATGGATCACAATGGTTTGATCTGCAACAAATCATGTGGATAGTGCAGAATAGGACAGAGTTTTGTTCTGTCATATTCAAGGTCATCATGAGTCAGGAGACTGAGTAGATCACAGCCAACAACAATAATAAGGCAAAGAGAGTGACTGCTGGCAGTATACCCACGTGTCTTGACCTCACCCACAAAAAAGCAGTCCCCTGCGAAAGGCCAAGCTAGAGATGGACTGGGCTAGGGGTTAGAAAGTCAGTCTCAAGGGGGCAGACTTTTTATGAAAGGTATTGAGAGATCTAGTAGGCTTGGCAGAAGTTAAACCTAGTGAGTCTATTCCCTTTTCATGCACCAGAACAGTGGTCAGCACATGACTGCCCAGGTGCCAGGTCATGCCTGTTACCTGTATTGGAGATAAAGTGTTGTTGGCACAAAGCCATGCCCCTTTGTGGACATAGTATCTATGGCAATTTTTGCTGAGTTGAGTAGCTACAACAGAAAACATGGTTCATAAAGTCTAAAACATTTGCTATCTGTCTCTTTATAAAAAGTGTTTGTCGACTCCTGCATTAGGGCATCCAGTCCCTATACAGGGATTTGTGTCTGCTCACGTTGTATCCCCTACACAGAGAGCACTACTTGGCATGTAGCTGGGGTTTACTTGGCACTTGTTGAGTGAATGTGTGAGTTTGTGCACGTGGAACTGAGGTGTGGTGAAAAGAGAGCCATGAGAGCTTTGCCCAGGAACTTCCTTGAATTATCCCAAGCAAATGCTACATCTTGGTGGTAGTCGCTATATGCCTTAGTCCAATGTTTATTGTGTATTACCAACAAGACAGCAAGGACCAGCTGTCCTTTTTATCAAGAAGGGCAATCAGCCCTATTGACCCTCTGGGGCTTCTCCATATGCTATCTATTGGCTGAAATTATTTTGCCCTGCTAATTATAGATAGAACCCTGGCTGCACAACGGTTAAGACTGCAACTACTGATCAAAAGTTCAGCAGTTTGAATCTACTAGCCCCTCTTTGGAAACTCTATGCGGCAGTCCCACTCTGTTCCATAGGGTCACTGTGAGTCAGAATGAACTTCGACAGCAGCATAACAATTATAAGTATCTTCACCCATTTGTCAGTTTACCAATCTGCGGTGGCTCATATCTTGCTGTGATGCTGGAAGCTGTCACTTGTATTTCAAATGCCATGGTAGATAGGTTTCAGAGATGGTTCCAGACTAACACTAGGAAGAAAGGCCTGGTAATCTACTTCTGAAAATTAACCAATGAAAACTCTGTGGATCACAGAAGAATACTGTCTGACTTGTTTGCTCGAGACATGTCATTAGGAGAGATCAATCACTGGAGGAAGACATCACGTTTGATGAAGTTAGAGGGCCAGAAATGGTGAGGGACACCTTAAGTGAGACGGACAGGCACAATAGCCATAACAATGAACTCGAACTTGCTATCAACCGTGAGGATGGTGGGGGGTTGGGCAACGTTACTTTTTGTTCTAGGTCAAGTTGCCACCAGTCAGAGTCAACTTAAGAGCAGCTAAGAATAACAATTACAAAAAACCCTCTATCCACCTCAGTCGTGACCACACAGCCAATTTCCATTCCTCTAGCAATCCCTTATCTCAACACGAAGGTATAAAAGCCTTCTTTACTCTTCTAAGAATTTCGTTCTTATGAGGTCCCAAAGACTTTCCTCCACCCACAAGAAATCCCAGTACCTAAGAGGCACAGTGCTTATCTCTCCCTGGCTCACAGCTATCGTAGGTTTGAGAGCTCCTGACTTTCCTTGGCTTCATGTAGACTCCTAAGGACACCCCTCTATTTTAAGGTGGCCTTGTGTTCCTGATGATCTAGTCCACTGGGAGCACTACTGCAATACCAGAAATCTTCCTCACAGGCCAGAGATACAGATGCAAATTGATTCCCCCAAACAGCCTTGGGCATCCTGTAAATCCCCAAGGTATAACTGAGAAACAAACTGTCTTGTGCCCTGGGTTTCAGGAGCCCTTGGACAAGCACATTAACTAGAGACACAAAAAGAAGAGAAAGAGGGGCAGAAAAAGCAGCTCACTTCTGGTGTGAACATGGAGCTCCCTGGGGCTGGAGGCTAAAAGCTGGACAAGCTGCCCAGGTCCTTGAAAGACATCTGATTCCACTTTACTGGCAGGGGCCTGCAGTTGCAAAGCCGTAGGCATGCTTAGGTCAGAGAGGCCTGAGTTGGAGCACTCATTCTGATTCTTAGTGGGTATGTAATTGTAGGAACATGTCACTTCCCATCTTTGTAAAATGAACACGGTAATATGAACTTTAAAAGCTTCTGAGAAGACAACTACAATGTCATAGATAAGCACTTGATTGGCACAAAAGTGGAACATAAAAATACTGAACATTGATGAAACCTGTATTGTCAAATTAGAGTGGAAGAAACAAAAGTTCCAAAGGATTCTGGAAAAGAAAAGGAAGTATATTTGCTAAATATCCTGGAAACATTTTTCATAGGTTTTAGCAGGACAAAGTAGGAGCAAATAGTTTTGTTCCCCAGGCTGGTATAATGAGGACAGTGGTAGAATTCTCACTTTCCGTATAGGAAACTCAAACTTGATTCCTGGCCAATGTACCTCTCATGCAGCTACCATTCACCTGTTAGCTAAGGTTTGAGTTCTTGGTTTCAGCAAAGCTTTTGGACTAAAACAGACTAGGAAGAAAGGCTTCAGAATGTAGCTTTTTGATAATTTGCCAGTGGAAACTCTAAGTATCACAATGATCAAATCAGCAGCCTATTGTGAGGATGGCACAGGACTGGGCAGCATCTTATTTCATTTCATTTGTGCTTGTCATGAGTCAGAACTGACTATACAGCAACTGGTAGTGGTAGGATGACACAGGGATAGGCAGTTTTTTGTTCTGTTGTTCATGGGATTGCCATGAGGCAAGAGTCAACTGGGTGGCTGCTGACAACAACATTAAGTATATGATAATTCCACAGTAAAATA
This sequence comes from Heterohyrax brucei, assembly GCA_028571685.1. Taxonomy (NCBI): domain Eukaryota; kingdom Metazoa; phylum Chordata; class Mammalia; order Hyracoidea; family Procaviidae; genus Heterohyrax; species Heterohyrax brucei. The sequence continues at coordinate 125,566,941 of CM053150.1, read as the reverse complement.
ATTCACACAATACCATTGTTAAGACGCATTCAACCTCAACATTCTGCCCATATAGAGAAATGTTTTCCATCTTGTTACTGGACAGAACTCCAGGTTTACATTACCTGCCACGAAGCCAAGAACTGAGACAGGAGTTTGGATAAAGCAATCAAAGGTTTTTATTTCTGTGTGCTGGCAACACAGGGGACAGGGGACATTCTCATTCTCAGAGCCTGTCCAAATTCGTCAGACAAGGTCAGGGAGTTTAAAGGAAGAGGCTATATGCAGGTTCAAGGGCAGGTGTCAGGGAACAATATAGGCAATTTGGGGAGGCATCCATCCGGGGTCAGACTTCAAGGATGGAGGTGAAATATGCATCAGAACTGGAGTTCTAGCAGCTATTGGTTGTCACCTGAGGGCGGGTGGTCCTTGAACTGGTATCTCTGCTTGTTTGGTGTTCTAAAAATAGACTGCAAAGGCTGCAAAGGATTTGTCTCAGTGGCTCCTGCAAGTTAATGTGTGATTTTCTGCTTGATCCAGGTAACGTTAGGAAGCCAGGAATTTTAAGAAAAACAGGTCAAGAATTAGTCCAGGTTGCCTAATTCAATCCCCCATTTGAAAACAGGGCTTTTCAGATCTCTGGTTTCAATCTCAGCTACTTAGGTTGGCTCTACCTCAATAAAGAGAGTTGTGTGCTGTACTTATCTTGAGCCATAGTTTAGCCTGAAGGCAAGTGAGGTTCCATCTCAGTTGTGGCCTAAGTATATACCTCAACTCTGTTACAGGTAAACTACCTCATCTTTCAAGACTGTAGTGACCATATTAGTTACTTTTTGGCAGTGTGCTTTGTGGATGCTAAGTGCTTCTATTATTAAGCTGACATAAGAGAGAGAAATATTTCACCAGTGACATGTAGCAACTCCTGGCATCCAAGAATTCATTTCCTAAAGTCCTTTCCAAATAGGGACACTCATAGCTCTCTAAAAATGAACCACAGGGACCTCAAAGAATTTGTGGATTTGAAAATATTCAACACATATGTGAAATACCTTTCATCTTAGGTATTCAGAACAAACTGTAGAATCTGAAACATGAAGTTTGTATGAACATTAAAAAAATGCAAAATAATAGACCATACCAGAAATCCTTAATGCTCCCTGGCCAGGCATTTTTGGAAAATGCATTAGTACCTCAGTCCACACAGGCACTCTCTGGACACTTGCATTTTTAGTTTCAGCTTTCAAAACTACATTAATGCCATCCCAGAAACTCTAGTTCATTGTGGAACACAGAATATACCTTGTTTCCATGAAAACATACTTAAAAGTTTCAAAAGTAATGAATAGCTTGAAAACTCAGAGAAACTGAAATAGTATAATAGCTAGCTAGTATTTCTTGAGCACTAGGTTCTGGAAGGAGCCCTGGTAAAGCAAACTAGAAAGTGCTTAGTGTTAACCAAAAGGAAGAGAGACCTGGAGGTCTACTTCTATAATGATTACCTTATGCAGCAGTTCTACTCTGCCACATGGGGTCACTATGAGTCTGAATTGACTTGCTGGTAGCCAGCCACAACAACAACTGTGTTCTGGAGTCTGAGTGATAAAGGCAGTTAACGCTCTTGGCAGCTAACAAAAAGTTGAGTCTGCCCAGAGGTGCCTCAGAAGAAATACCTGACAATCTACCTTTAAAAAATCAGTTCTACTGTGACATACCTGGGCTAGCCATGAGTCAGAATCAGCTCTACAATATCTGGGTTTTAGCTATGTTCTAGGCACTGGATTCAGATTATTTTCTTTGATTTCGTCATAACTCAATGCTTTAAGGATAATTATCAATCTCAGTTTTCATTTTGCTGAGACAGAACTGTGCTCCACAGTTTTCAGTCGCTGACTTTTTGGAAGTAAATCACCAAGTCTTTCTTCCAAGACACCACTGGGTGGCTTTCAACAGTCAAGCTTTCAAGTTAGCAGTCTAACACTTGGCTGTGTGACCCAGGGATTCCTTGTCTTTTGACTAAGGAAACTGAAAATGGCCAAAACGGCCCATGCATAGCAGCTGGAGGGACTGCCGGGATCAAGAAGCTAAAGTGTCAGATGTACCTAGCCTTGCCACCTGAAGGCAGCTGGCTGTGAAATTATGTACACTTCAGGTTCCAGCTGTCATGTGCCGGTTCCAGCTGTCATGTGAGGGTCATATTTGCTATGCATGGTATGTTGGAATTGGTCCTAAGAGCACAGCAGAGGCATTACAATCTGAGGAAGCTCCTAAATGGAAGAAGTGTCCTGAAGTCTTGTGTCTCCAATTTTGGTTAGGTTTGTGGCAACTCTTCTCAAATTGGCATTCTTAACTGTGACTTCCAGTCACAGAACTCCTGGGACTTAAAGGAATGTGAGCAGTCGTGTCTTCTATCACCACAGGGTCTTAGGCACACATGTTTAAATGCTCCAGAGTAGATAAAAACACACACAGGTCTCCAAAAAAGGACCACACAGCACCTATTGACACATTTGTCTGGTGATCGGCCATCATTCAGGAAGCTGTCTCCAGAAATGAAAAGCTGACTCTGCCGTTTTCTACCTGCAGTCATTTTCTACTTTTGAAAACAACCCCTCTCTTTTGCTAAACGGCATGCTCTTAATCTCTCTTGGAAGATATGAGTTAGGTCACACAAAAATTGTGAATTCCAGCTCAAAGGCTCAAGGCGACCTGAAAGATTTATTTCACTATGCCCCTCCTCCCACCTAAAGGCTGAGGAATCAGCTTCAATCTGTTGTTAAGTACTCATCCTTGTCCTGAGGGGTTACAGAGCTCTAGATAAGCTAGTAGGCAGCTGCTGGCAGGACAGCTTCTTCAACCTTGTCAGCTAGACTTAAACTGGGTTAATCAGTAAACCCTCTAGCTGCTGACCTCTGGAACATTGTGTCTTGCCCAGAGCTTTTGGAGATGCCTGTCATCAGGACCTTCCAGCACTTACAGCCTTTCCTATTAATGCTTCTGTGAACATAGACCCAACTCTTTCATACTCTTTGTCATCTGGCATCTGAAAGACACTAATGTTTTCAAGCTGCTGCTCCACATGTTTCTTTGTGAATATCTGTGTCTTAGCAGTTCAAGTTGAGTGAATGTCCTCTTTTATGTCTTTGCCCTAGATGTGTATTTGGTGGTACATGATTTCAGCACCCCTCAAGAGCATCCAGAGACAAGGGCACCAGCGGCTTTCCAGAAGACCCAGGGAGATAAATCCAATTGTTTTAACAGTTGCTGTTGTTGATCTTTGTACTTCGTTGCATTCATATCATGCAACCCTACAGAATCACAGAGCTTCCTAGTTAACTCAGCATGTCAGGATGCTATCACAACAAGGTAAGGAGCACGCCACCTATTAAGATCTCAGGTAAAGAAGACCAGCTAACTTTGCTGCCTGCTGCCCAGTGACTTTGCAGAGGACACAGGAGCACCTGCAGACAGGGCAGCACCGGCTAGGGGAGGGTCATTCTCCTATCTCTGCTTGTCTCGGCTTTGTTTAATTGATGTACACAGCCAGGGGAAATGTTTTTAAGAGCTCTTTTTTTTTCTCCCCCTACTTACACAGTAAGTTGATTCATTGCATTTGCTGCACCAAGAGAAATTTCTCAATTTGATACCAAAATATACCTGTAAATATGAGTGATATATACTGTATTTCCAAATGTATCTATCTATCTATCATCTAACTGTCTGTCTGTCTGTCTGTCTGTCAGCCTGCCTGCCTGTCTGTCTATTAGAAATGTATATATGGATATCTATTGGATAAAATTTTTAATTTATTATGTTATTATTGTTAGCTACCATTGAATCAACCTCAACTCAAGGTGAGCTCATATATCAAGGAACAAAACACTGCCCAGTCCTGCACCATCTTCAGGATCACTTTGGTTCTGTTGTGACGCATAGAGTTTTCAATGGCTGATTTGCAGAAACAGGTTGCCAGGCCTCCTTTCTTCCTTCACTTAACATACTTCCATGATTTAAAAAAAATTTGCAAATATGTCTACTCCAACTCCTGGTAGCCTCTTGTGTGTCAGTAGAACTGTGCTCCATAAGGCTTTAAGAGAGTAATTCTTCAGAAGCATATCACCAAGCCCTTCTTCTGAGGTACCTCTGTGTGAACTCAAAGTTCCAAGCTTTTGTTTGGCAGCTGAGCCCATTAACCATTTAAATTCCACCCAGGAATTCCACAGGTATGATACCTATGTGCATATACGTACTTAAAACAAGAGGAGAGGATTCTGTCAAGTGTTGTATTTCAATGAAATCTTCCTATGAGCCTGTGAGATGTGTATTTATGACATTGTATGTGTGTGTGTATGTGTGTGTGTGCATGTGCGTGCGTGCATGTGTGTGTGGTAAATAAGTTAGTAGGCCTCTTTTCCAAATACGCCAACTGACCCGGGAAATCCTTGAGTATAAAAAAAAAATAAGAAAGTAAATTTAAAGGCTAGAGATAGATTAGTACTTTCTTTCACTTACTCTGCACAGCCTCCATCATTTTCACAAAGATGATACTTTCCTTCAACAGGCACAAACTGAGCTCATCTCCATTTCAACACTCACTGGGAGTAGTTTTTTATACAGCTCTCATGGGTTACTACCTGAAAGCCCACTGTTCCAAGTGCCTGGAGTCAAGAAAATGGAAAATTTGGTCGCAGCTCCAAAGCAGGTGTTCTACTCTAAAAACAGATTACTTCTGTTCCAAATGGCATACTGGGCTCATGCTTGACACATCCTCTTTAACTCTAATCATAATATTGACACACTGTATAAATAAGTTGTAGTTACACACACACACAACTACACACATAACCACACACTATACAAGGGTACAATCACATAGCCACTGATGACCACACACTCAACAACACACCCACCACACAGACAACCATGTACCAAACACACACACCATACAACCGCATACACAACATATACTCACATAACCACGCATACAACCACACAAGCACATACACAGATGCATACCCACAAAATTGCACGCACAATCACACACAGACAAGCACACACAGTCATACAACCAACACGTAGATAAATCCATTTTAGAACTACAAAGGCACCCACCGTGACTGGGTTTATTTACATAACATGTAAATAAGTGATGGCTCCTAAACCTTCTCAGAAAGACTTACATTTTCAAACAGTTCTATGATTACAAAGCAAGCATGTCAAGGACAGCTCCTCTATCTACCACTCCTCCTCTCAACCCTGTGACCAGAGATACAGGCATCACCAGAGCTGCTTGTTCCACATGACGCTTTCCAGGGCCAGGACACGTCCTCCACAACAGGAACAATGGGGACTGGGCCCAAGTCTGAGCTTTCAACAACCTCTAGGGTTTATTTTGCCACTCTCCACGCGTGTGGTCCTTCATAGCTGACTGAATCCAATGTCAGAGTCATCACCTGGGAAGCACTACAAACTGTAGAGTCTGGTTCCTCACTTTCCTGAGGTCTGAGTGGGAGGGACTTCTGCCTGTGCCCCACATGTTAGATTGCCCACTCAGACACTGCTTTTTTCACATGCTCCCTGGCCTGGCCCTTTCCCAGATGGGACATGAGTTGGTGTATACATCTGTAGGTCCCTTGGGTGAACAAGAGGGAACACTTGACAGTGGGTATGGACAGAACTTGCGTGTACATACAAGGTCCCTCTTGGTGAGAAACAGCTAAGGTAAAAGAGGACAGGTGAGACCCCAGGCCAGATCTAGACTCTAGGAGCCAGATTTGCCCCATGCCAAGGGAAACCTCCCAGAGGCTGAGGGCTCCTTTCACAACTTGGTCTTCAGGCCACTTTGCCTAGTTTACTTACAGTCAAGTGTCTCTGAGGGAAGTCCCTGTCACCACTCCCCCAGGAGTTAACTTACATGCACAATGTTGTTCTTTTTACATGATTTGCATTCCTGTGGAACCAGTTGTCTACAGCAGCAACTTTCTAGATCTTGGTTCCCCGACCACGACCATCACCAATGCCAGTGACTTTGTTGGCAATGCAAATTCTCAGGCCCCATCCCGGACCAATGAAATCAGAAATGTTGGGGAAAGAACACAGCAATCTGTCTGTGATTAAAAAGCCCTACAAGAGAGCTGGTTCGCATTTGAGGATCACTGGTAAGGAGGATGAAACTATCGAAGAAAAAGAGAAGGAAGACTCTACAGGAGACCAGTTGCTTCTCATGATCAGCTTCCCTGGGTAGCTTTGGTAGAGTTACTGGCAAATTGCATAGAAATAAAACTCAAAGGAGTGCATAGAACTCCACACTGTGCACATTACAAGGTGTCACAAGTCCAGCAAGCTGAAGAGTCTCAGGATGACACGCTTTTCCCCAGGCAGAAACCAATGCATCTCTATGTTACTTCACTCCATCTACAGAAATTCCTGTACTCTGTGTTTATGAGCATCTGGGGGCAACCACAGCCCATGATAGGCTCTAGGGAAGGTTGCAGCTACTGTTGGCTGAGTTCTGTCACAGCCAAGGACTCTCTATGCCCTCCCCAGCTTAAGATCCTTGAGGGTTCCCATAGGATGAAACTCAAAGGTTTTATAGCTCCTAATGACTCATGATTGCAGATGTGCTCCCAGCTGCCTCACAGGGCATGCCAAACCTTCCATGGCTCTGTGCCTCTGCACACTGTGTCCGTGTTCTCTTGGCTGACCTATCCACCATGACTCATAGTTTGAAACTCTGTTCCAGTGCCACCTAGTCGTCCAGAATACAATGAGTACTTTTCTCTGCTCTCATTGCCTTTGGTCAGCTCTCCCTAAAAATGTCTAGTATGTTGGCCAGTATAGGGACTGTGTCCCCCAAGAGATCTGTTGAAGTCCAACACCCTTTACCTGTGTACATTGTTTCCTTGTTTGCAAACAGGATCTTTGATATAACACGGGGTTATATCAAAGTAAGTGGGTCCTAGTCCCACATGAGTGTTGTCCTTACAAAGGATGAGAAGAGCTAGAGGAAACAGTCATATGAACATGCATCTATATATACCAAGGAACACCTAGAGCCACCAGAGAAAAGATCAGGAAAAGACCAGGAAGAATGTTCTCCCAGAAACTTTGGAGAGAGTATAGCTCTGTTAACACCTTAATTTCTGACTTCTAGCTTTTAGAGGACACCCTGAGTGGTACAAATGGTTGAGCAAATAAGGTGCTAACTGAAAGGTAAGAAGTTTTGAGACCATCCATAGACATGTCATAAGAAAAGCCTGGTAATCCACTTCCAAAAAATCAGTCACTGAAAACCCTAAGAAGCACAGTTCTACTGTGATACACATAGGGTTGCCATGAGCCAGAAATGACTCCAGAAAATAGTGTCATTAGCCTCCAGAACTGTAAGAGAATACATTTCTGTTCTGTAAAGTCACTCTTTTTTTTTGGTTACAGCTGCCCTAGGAGATTAAGACAATCTGAAATTGAGCTGTTAACCTCTCTGATCTCTGCTCTACACTGAGACCCACCTGAGTGTTCACGTCTTTGGCTTCTTAGCAGTCCTAGTCCTCTACCTAAGTCACAACTTCTGCTCAGTGTATTCTTTAATAATTGAATCAGGGTTGAGAACAACACTCTGCACGGAAAGAGACCTCTAGCTACATATGTACAGCAAAAGCGAAGACTAAAACTGATCACTCTTCTTGGAATCCTGGGCTTGGCTATCTACAATAATAATAATAATTTAATTTGCCTGTTCTGTAGTGTTCTATGAGTTGGGATCAACTCAATGACAACTGGTATGAGTTGGAATTGACTCAACAGCAATGAGTATCTATGTTGCACAATAAGTTCCCAACTCCTAATTGGAAAGTTGGCAGTTCCAATTGATCTAGATAGATCTGGCAATCTGCTTCTGAAAAGTCACATCCCTAGAAACCCTATAAAGCACTTCTACTCTGCATACATGGTGTTGCTGTGAGTCAGGATTGACTCAGTGGCAACTAACAACAACCACTACATGACTTCATATAAGTAAAGTATAATTTATTGTAAAGGATGAGATAGACCAACAGTCCAGGACAAATGTTGAAGTGGAGCCTGAGACTGGGGCCCTGGGTTTCCATAAAGCAGTCTTCACAGCATATATAACAAAAAAACAACCTCAGGAAGGGGCAGGCTGGTAGACAGGGACTCTGTTCTCCTATGAGACTGCCTCTGTAATGGTGGCATGGCAGCTGTGCTTTGGAGGGGAGCTTTCTTCTTACTCTCTTGCTTCCCTGAAAAGATGTTAACAGTGAAGCATTCTTGCCAAAGCAAGGAAGTGCCCCAGACCTGCAACTTTAGGGTTAGTCTTTCTACGAACTCTGAGATACTTGCCTGGGTGGGAAACAGAGTAAGAGCTGAAGTGCTTCTGCCTTTTGCTTGCCCATCTTTGAGAAGTAATGAATATCATATTCTTGACCAAAGAAAGAAAAAAGAAAAGGCAAAGGGAATTGTGTGATGAGACCAGAAATCTTCACATGTGGCAGTGCTAAGGCTGCCGTAAGACAAACAATGAATCAGTCCAGGTGGGAGCTGATATCTCCGGAGGCTGCAAGTCATTCTTGGTCAGTTCAGATTATACCCTCCCCTCCATGATTTTTCCTATTCCCATGGTGGATTTGTGAGAATGGGGAGAACTGGAGAACCCACGGAGACAGAAGTGGAAGGCCAGAACGAAACTGTGAAGTTGTTTTGTCAGTTGCCTTTGAGTTAGTCTTTACGCTTGGCAACCTTATAAGTGCAGAGTAGAACTTTTCCATAGGGTTTTCAAGCTTTGACCTTCAGGAAACAGACTACCAGGTCAGTTTTCCAAGACACTTGTAGGCAAGTTGCAACCACCAATATTTTGACTAATAGTTGAGTGTTTAACCATTTAAACTACCTGGGGTGCAAATCAGCAAGTGGTTAGGTTGACTTAAAGTACCCCATCTTAAGTGAAGGGGGATTCATAGCCCATGAATTTACCTGGCAAGGAAGGAAGCTCAGAGGACTCCCTGCACTTTAGTGTTGACAGGGAAGAATGGGGAGGAGCACTTTCTTTGTTTGGGAGCACATACAAATGTGCTCACATCTAAGCCCTTCACAAATCCACTCTTACTAGCTCCAGGTCCTCTTTCCCAAAGCCAGTCAAGACACAGAACCAGGTATTTGCAGAAAGAGAAATATTCAGACCACAGAGTGCAAGACAAAGAGAATCACACATACCACCTATCAGGTATCCAGATAAGTCCTAAATCTTTGTACAGAATAGGACTTCTTCCAGCGACAGCTGGATGAGCATGGAATTTCCAGAGGAGGTTGAGGAGCAAATGAAGCAGCAGATAGTGTTGTGAGTCCACAACTCACAGGCCTAACAGAATGTGTGTGTAGGAGGCAGAGCCAATGTGGCACTTTAGACTGATGAACTACACTGACACTCTATAGCAAAGACCAAAAAAAATCTAAGTAAAACAGATACAAATGTCAATTCTATAATCCTAAGCATCAGTTGAAGGGATAGAGAACTAGATTAAATGAAAAATGGAAGAAGAAGCTGATGGAAAACAGAGAATGAGGAGAGAGGGGACCAGTGGAGTGGATGGCACAGTATATGGCCATCTTGAAGCACAGCCAGCAATGATGCAACGAATATAGGAAGTAACTTCATAGCACTTCCAAAAGGAGACAGACACAATGCAAGTAGAAGGACCCTTCCTAGTCCTCTAGCCTGGCATTTGACAAGTTGCTGAGTGATGGGAAGTGAGCCCATGACACTCCCCATCTGATACCCTAGCTCTTCTGGCAAAGGACTTTAAATCCTCCCACACTACAGGACAATCATCAATAGGTAGAGCAAGTCAATCCAATCCACCCTCAGTTACATTGCCAAATCAGTGTATGCTGAGCTGGACTTGCATTGTCTGCTGTTGTCCTACCCATGTGAGTGAAGTTGTGAAAGCTACCATGCCAACAGACAAGCAACGTGTGTAAACTCTCCCAATGTGAAAAATCTAAATAAAATATTAAAAAGCAGAGTGAAGTAAATGAAGGGATAATCAATAAAGAAAGAAAAATAATACCTTAATGTCTCAGAAACAGTAAACAATATCAAAACATAGTTAAAAAAAAATGAGACATGATGGCTACAGCACCTGATCAAATAAACAATCAAATAACCTTCTGGTATAAGAAAAGGCAGTAGACCTACATGATATGGAATTCAGAAGAACAATATTTAGGGCTTTCCAAGAGAGCAAAGAAAACACTGACAAATCCAAGGGAAAAAATAGACAAAATCATGGAAAACACAGACAAAACCTGACAAAAACAAAATCAAAGTCAAAGAAAATTCAAAGAGATGAAAGAACTCAGAAAATAATATAAAAACAAGATGTGAAACAAATATACAATTAGAAATAATGCAAGAATAAGTAGAAATCTGACATTAAGTAGCAAAGTTTCAGAAAAGAACAATTCAATAGAATGTTTTATGTGCAAATTTGAAACAATGGAAGACAGAATAGGTGAGACTGAAGATAAATCTATAGACACCATTTTGTATGAGTTAAAAATTAGAGGAAAGAATGAAGAAAACTTAAGAATTATGTGGGACACAATCAAATGCAACATTTGCATGTGATTAAAGTTCTAGGATAAGGGAAATAGACAACACAGAGAATACTGTTTAAGATTTTCCAGTGAAAAATCTTCCTAATTATCATGAAAAATGAAAAGCTGACAACCCAAGAAGCTCAGAGAACCCCATATAGAAATACAGAGAGTAGAAGAACAATTGCAAAAATTAACAAAACCAAAAGCTGGTTCTTTGAAAAGATAAAAAAAAAAAAACTGATAAACCATTGGCTAAACTTACAAAGGAAAAACAGCAGAAGATACAAATAACCAGATTAAGAAATGACATGAGAAATGTTACAACAGATCCAGCTGAAATCAACAATATCATAAAATAATACTATGAAAGGCTGTACTCTAACAGGTTTGAAAACCTAGAGGAAATGGACAGATTTCTAGATTCATATGACTCACCAAGATTATCACAAGGAGAAGCAGATCATCTTAATAAATCTATCACAAAAGAAGAGATTGAAAAAGTCATAAAAAGTCTGTCAGCAAAAAAAGTCCTGGCCCAGATGCCTTCACTGGATAATTCTACCAAAATTTTAGAGTTAACTCCAATACTATTTAGGCTATTTGACACCACAGAAAGGGATAGAATACTCCCAAATTCATTCTATGAAGCCAGCATAACCCTGACACCAAAGCCAGGGAAAGATCCCACAAAAGAAGAAAATTACAGACCAATATCATTCATGAACCTAGATGCAAAAATCTTCAACAAAATTCCAGCCACTAGAATTCAGCAGCATATTAAAAAAAAAAAAAAAAAAATTATCATGATCAAGTTGGTTTCATTCCAGGGATGCAAGGCTGGTTCAACATCAGAAAAGTAATTAATAACACATTAATAACACAAAAGACAAGAATCACCAGATTTTGTCAATTGATGCAGAAAAGGCATTTGACAAAGTTCAACACCCATTCATGCTGAAAACTCTTAGAAAAATAGGAATAGAGGGGAAATTCCTCAATGCGATCAGTAGCACCTATGCAAAGCCAATTGCCTTCATCATCCTGAACGTTGAAAGACTGAAAGAATTCCCTTTGAGAATGGGAACTAGACAAGGATGTCCACTCTCACCACTTTTATTCAACATTGTGCTAGAAGTTCTAGCCAGAGCAATTAGACAAGACAAAGAAATAAACGGCATCCACATTGTCAATGAAGAAGTAAAAATCTCCCTCTTTGCAGATGATAGGATTGTTTATACAGAGATTCAAAGGAATCCATAAGGAAACTACTGGAACTAATAGAGGAGTTCAGCAAAGTATCAGGGTACAAGATAAACATAAGTAAAATAGTAGGATTCCTTTATGCCAACAATGAGATTATTAAAGAAGGAATCACCAAATCAATTCCATTTACTATAGCCCCCAGGAAGATAAAATACCTAGGAATAAATCTAGCTAGAGAAACAGAGATCTTTACAAAGAAAATACAAGACTTTATTACAAGAAACTAACAGAGACTTACATAAATGGAGTAATCTACCCTGCTCATGGATAGGAAGACTCAACGTTGTGAAAATGACTATTTTGCCCAAAGCAATCTACTTATACAATGCATTCCCAATACAAATTCCAGTGATATTTTCTAATGAGATGGAGATACAAATCGTCATCTTTGTTTGGAAAGGGAAGAAACCTCAGATAAGTAAAGCACTACTGAAGAAGAACACACTGGGAGGCCTCTCACTACCTGACTTTAGAACCTATTACACTGCCACAGTTGTCAAAACAGCCAGATACTGGTAGAAAAAGAGACATATAGATTATTGGAACAGAGTAGAGACCACAGAGATGACACCATCCTCCTATGAACAGTTGATATTTGAGAAAGGCCCCAAGATTTTAAATTGGGGTAAGAACAGTCTCTTTAACAAATGGTGCTTGCAAAACTGGATATCCATCTGCAATAAATTGAAATAAGACCCGTATCTCACACCTTATACAAAAATCAACTCAATTTGGACAAAAGACCTAAATATAAAATCTAAGATGATAAAGCTCATCCAAGTAAAAATAAGATCAGCAGTGGAAGTTTTAATACACAATGTAGACAGACTTCAAAATCTGACAGACAAAGCACATTCAACAGAAGAAAAATACATAAATGGTAATTACTAGGAATCAAACACTTTTGTTCATCCAAAGACTTCATCAAAAGAGTTAAAAGACCACCTACAGAATGGGAAAAAATATTTGACAACTCTATGTCAAACAAAGTCTGATTTCCATAATCTAGAAGGTATTACAAAGTATCAACAAGAAAAGGATAAATAATCCAATTAAGCAATGGGCTAAGGAGATGGACAGACATTTCTCTAAAGAGGATATCCAGGCAGCCAAACGACACATGCAGAATTGCTCACAATCATTATCTATTAAAGAAATTCAAATCAAAACTACAATGAGATATCATCTCACCCCAGTAAGGTTCGCCATGATCCAAAAAAAAAAAAGCACAAAACCACAAGTGCAGGAGAGGTTGTGGAGAAATTGGAACTCTCCTACACTGCTGGTGGGATTGCAAAATGGTACAGCCTCTTTGGGAAACAGTCTGGCACTTACTTAAAAAGCTGGAGATAGATATACTATTTGATCCTGTAATTCCACTGCTCAGAATTTATCCTTCAGAAACAAAAGTTGTCACATGAACAGACACATGTACATGAATGTTTGTTGCAGCACAGTCTGCAATAGCTAAAAGTTGGAATCAATCCTGATGCCCGTCAACAGATGAATGCATAAGCAAACTATGGTACATATACTCAATGGAACACTATGGTATGATAAAAAACAGTGACAATTTTAGAAAACATCTCATAATATGGTCTCATTTAGAAGAGATCATGCTGAGTGAAATCAATCAGCATCAAAAGGGCAAATTTCATATGAGACACTTGTTATAAGGACTTAACAAGAGAATTACCCATGGAAGAAAATGACAGTGTTGGCTACATGGGTGTGTAGGGGCTGAGGGTTTATCATAGATGAGATAATTGATAGATTTTAGAAATTTTATTCTTTTATTGTAATAACTAAAAAATTTATATCAAAAAAAGAACCCCATATATAGTATAGACCCCAAAAGGAAGCTAATAAGACATATGTCTTGTAGTCACACTTCCTAAAACCAGACAATGAAAAAATTCTGAGTGGAGCTTCGGAAAACAGAAAAAGCCATTCACTAAGGGGAAACAATAAGACAATTTATGATTAATTGGTGGAAACTATGCAGGCAAGAAGGTAATGGAGTAACATACATAAAACCTTGGTTGGGGGGAGCTTCCAACCAAGAACAATATAGTTTGCAAACCTCTCTCAGATATGATGGTAAAATTAGGAAATTTCCATATAGACAGAAATTAAAAGAATTAACAGAAACAAAACTGAACTTATAAGAAATATTAAAGGAACCCTTCAGTTAGAGAATCAACATCATCAGACTACAGTCAGAGTCTAGGGTACTGGAAAGTATCAGTAAGATACCAACATAAGTAAAGGACTCTCAATAATAAAACAAAGCTAAAAGACTTAAAGCACAGATAGAGACGACAATCTGTAAATGCTGACAATGTCAAGACAATAAAAGGGGGAATAAATGGTGTACGTGTAGAACTTTCAAATGGAGACAAAGTCTAAGTAAAATCAAGTAAAAAAAGACTAGTTCAACTTAGGAAGATAAGGGTAAATTTCAACATAATCACAAAGAAATTAATAAACTTAATCATGAAAGAAAAAGAATGAAAAGCATAAAGCCTCAGTAGGCATAACATTTATAATAACTATAGACAAGAAAATTTACAATCAAAGGAACTCAGCTCAGGAAAGTAAGAGAAATGAAAACCTTAGCACCACAAAAAATAAGCGCAACAATATGACACTGGTAAACTCACACCTATTGGTAACCACATTGAACGCACATGGTTTAAATGCCTCATAAAAAGGCAGAGAGTGGCAGAATGGATAAAAAAAAAAAAAAAAAAACACAAAAGTCACCAATATGCTGTCTGTAAGACATACACCTTAAACACAAAGACAAAAATATATTTAAATCAAAGGACATAAAAAATATATCAAGCAAACAGCAACCAGAAAAGAGCAGGAATGGTAATGTTAATCATAGATAAAACAGTCTTTAAGGCAAAATCCACCATAAAAGACACAAAATAAAGTTATATAACAATTAAAGGAATGATCCAACAAGAAGACCTTAATAAGTATCCATGGACCCAATGACAGGGCTCTGAAATACACAAAACAAATATAACAGCACTAAAAAGAGAAACATATTTTTACCACAGTAGAAGACTTCAATACACCACTCTCAGTACACAACATCAAGAAAGAAAGCCAACAAAGATACAGAAGATCTAAAGGCCCCAGTCAAACAACTCGTCCTCATAGATATATATATAACACTCCACCCAATAGCAGCAAACTATACATTCTTTTCTAATGCACATGGACAGGCCCCTGAACAGAGCATATTTTAGGCCACAAAGTAACCCATAATAAAATCCAAAACATCAAAATGATACAAAGCATTCTCTCTGCTCACAGTGTCATAAAAGTCGAAATTGGTAACATGGAAAGTAAGGGAAAAAATAAACACATGAAAATTGAATGACATTTTGCTTAAAATGACAGGGTAATAGAAGAAATGAAAGAGGTAATCAAAGTATATGAACAGGCACTTCACTGAAGAAGCTGTTACAGCAGCTAACAGACACATGAGGAAATGTTCAAGGTCATTAGTCATCAAAGAAATCCAAATCAAAAGTACAATACGATACCATTTTACCCCAACGAGGCTGGTGTTGATCCAAAAAACACAAAACTACATATGTTAGAAAGGCTGTGAAGAGACTGGAACCCTTCTACACTGTTGGTGTGAGTGCAAAATGGTACAACCACTCTGGAAAACACTTTGGCAATTTCTCAAAAAGCTAGAGATAGAAATATCATACAATCCAACAATGCCACTGCTTGGAATATATCCCAGAGAAATAAGGGCTGTCATATGAACAGATACATGCACTCCAATGTTCACTGCAGTGCTCTACAATAGCAAAAAAAAATCAACCTATGTAACCTTCAACAGAAAAATGGATAAACAAACTATGGTACGTTCATGCAATGGAATACTATGCAATGATTTAAAAAAATGGTGATCTTTGGAAACTTCTGACAATTTGGAGTCATCTGGAAGACAATTTGGAGTCATCTGGAAGACGTATGTCACAAAAGGACAAATGCTGTATGAGACCACTTATATGAGGCTTCAGGAAATGACCAAACACAGAAGACAATAATCTTTGTTGGTTACCAGGGCTTAGGGGTGTGGAGGAAGGGAAATGGATATTCAGAGATTAGACATTAAATAGGACCTAGGTTAAGTGAAAGAAGTGATAGCACACACTAGAAGGGAGACCAACACTGCTGGAATATACCAAGAGTTAAAAGATTTCACATGTACATCTTAACACTTTGAAGATTAGAGTACCAGGGGCAGGGGTTTGGGAACTGTGCTCTTGGGGGACATCTTGGTCAGTTGGTAAAACTAAGATTTTCCTTTAAAAAAAATAGTCAGCCTACAAACTTGGTGAGTCATGTCTGGGGTCTTAAAAGCTTGCAAGCTGCCATCTAAGGAGCTTCAGTTGGTTCCAGTCCAACTGGAACAGAGAAGAACAAATGACAGTAATGACAGGAAGAAAATGTGAGCCTAGGAGACAAAAGTGGCCAAATGATCCAGAGTCTACACCAGCATGAGATCAGAATAACTAGATGGTGCCTGACCACTTCCAACGTCTGCCTTGAGAAACAATGCAACATCAGAATGCCAGATACAGGTAGAGAAAAATATGTGTGCCAAGCTAAAATTCTGTTAAAAAAAAAAAACACTTGATGATCCAGTACCTCAGAGGGTCGCTGGAGAGCATAGCCCCTGGTCTTGCTCCTACCACAGAAATGAAACTAGTACCAAAGACAACTCTTTAGACAAAAATTGAACTGGAAGGTATGACATGAGGCTGTTGGACCAGCTACGTAATCATAATGAGAGTGGAAGATGGAGAGGAGGGAACAGGGCTAGGTTGAATGAATATGGAAAGTATAGAGTGGAAGGGACGAGTGTGCTGTCACACGGGTGGGATAGCAGATGGAGTCACATTGAAATTTCTGTATGGGTTTGGTATGGCAACTTGGATTCATTTATAAATTTTCACTTAACCATAATAAAATACTGTTTAAAAAAAGGTAATCAAAATTTCCTAGAATAAAATGAGAATGAAAACATACCCTACCAAACCCTTTGGCACATGGCAAAGGCAGTGCTCAGAGGTCAGCTTATAGCAATAAAAGCACACATCAAAAAAGAACAGGTTAAAATCAAACATTACCCCTACAACTCAAACAAATAGAAAGAGAACAGCAAAAGCAACCTACAGCACCAGAAGAAAGGAAATAATGAAGATTAGGACAAAAATAGGTGACATAAAGAACAGAAAAACAATAGAAAGAACCAACAAGACTAACACTTTGTTCTTTAAAAAAAATCAGCAAAATTGACAAGCCATTGGCCAAACTATTGAATGAAAAACAGGAGAGGAAGCAAATAACTCACATAAGAGATGAAATGAGCAATATCAAAACAGACTCAACTGAAATAAAAAGGGTTGTAATAGAGTATTAAGAAAAATTGTTCTAAAACAAATTTGACCATCTAAAGGAAATTTACAAATTTCGAGAAACAAACTACCTACTAAACTAACACAAACTGAAATAGAAAATCTGAACAGATCCATAAAAAGAGAAGTGATAGAAGAGATGTCTCAGTCACCTGTTACTACTCCAACAGAAAATACCATGAGTAGAAGGCTTCACAAGGAGAAACTTTATTGTCACAGTCCGGTAAGCCACAAATTCGTTAACAAGTTATAAGTCCATTCGGTGGGATATTTTATCACAGTCCCATAGGCTGGGTTCAAATCCACTGACAGCATCTTTGCACAGGAACCTTAGGTTCAAAGGATGTGCTCTGGTCTTGGTGCTGCCTTCTTGGTGGTGTGAGGTTCCCTACTTCCTCTGCTCATTTATCTCCCTTATATCACACAAGCTTACTGTAGTTTGAGTCCTGCTTCACTAACATAACTGCAGACCATTCTCTGTCATCAGTATCACAGAGGCAGAATTCACAACACATGGGGGGAATGGTACAGTATTGGGACTCCTAGCCGAGTCAAATCAACACATACATTTTTGGGGGGACACAATTCAATCCATGACAAGAGATAATTTAAAAAAATTCCAACACAAAAGGTGCTGGCCTCAGTAGCTTCTCTGGAATATTCTACCAAATGTTCAGAGAACATTTCACACTTGTACTACTCAGACTACTTCAGAGCTTAGAAAAGAAAAGAATACTTTCAAATTCACTCTATAATGCCAGCATAACTGTGATACACAAGCAAGGCAAAGATATCAGAAAAAATGAAGATTATAGACAAATACTTCTCAAGAATATAGATGTAAAAATTGACAACAAAATTCTGGCCAGTATTATGTGGCATCATATAAAAAAAAAAAAAGAAATGATGCACTATAATCAAATGGGATTCATCCCAGGAAGCAAGGTGGTTCAACACTAGGAAATCAACCAACATAACCCACTACATAAACAGAACGAAAGACTCACATGATTGTCTCAATCAACACACACAAAAAAAGTATTCAAACATTCTTTTATATATATGTATTTTTTTTTTATTAAGACTGAGTGAGAATATACAATCCCATACAAATTTGCCTACCTGCCAATGAGTGGCTCCCACTGCTCTCCCTGCCCAGTGAGAGCTCTCCATTCTGTACATGTCATATCCTCCCAACAATCTCCTGTCCCTTCCTCTCCACCCTCTCCCCCACATCCAGTAAGAGTTCAGCTAGATGATATCCTACAGATCATAGAACCGTAAAGTGCACATGTGATATGGTTGCTCTGTGTCACCAAGTCCAATCCATTTCTGCCAGAAGAGTTGACCTCCATTATGACTTACAGACAGGGCAGCATCAGGGCCAGGGGTTATGCTCCCAGGGAAACCCTGAGGGCCCTCAACCATCAATTGTGGTCTTTTAGTGGAGATCTCAGGGTGCACCCCTTTTCATTTTCATGGTACCTGTGAGACTCAACTTTGTGAACCCCATGATAGCTATCACAGGTGGTGGCTGGGCATCATCTAGTTCTTCTGGTCACATGTCAAGGTAGTTACCTGTTCATGTGGGTCTCTGTTTTCTGGGTTCTCTGCCCCATGTCATTTTGGTCCTCGGAATTCATCCATTCCTGCTGAGAGGGGACCATTTGGTGTACTCAGATGGCAGCATGGCAGCTTTTAAGACCCGGGATGCCACTCACCAATTTGAGGTGCAGAAGACTCTCTTAGTGAAATGCTAGTTGTGCAAATTGGCCTCGATTTCTCCTGACAGCACAGTCCCTGGCCCCCTGCCCCAGCTACACTGTCCTTGCAATATTGGATTAAGATGGGAGGAGTAGTCCTGTTATTTTGAAGTCCAGTCAAAATTGATCTTCTTTCTAAAGGATGCTGTCACTGATTTCACCCAACTAAATTTCTATCAACTATCTATACCCTACCCTTTCCCTACCCACCCACCCTTGCAGCCATCAGAGTCTTTTCTTCTGTGCATGAGTCTGTTTTTAAGTTCTTATCATAGAGGTCTCATACAATACTTGTCCTTTTGTCACTGACTACTTTCATTTAGCATAAGGTCCTTCAATTGAAAACAGTTTAAGAGATGTTTCCTAAAATCATTGTTCTTTATCATCACGTAGTGTTCCATTGAGTATATATACCATAGTTTGCCTATCCATTCCTCTGTTGTTGGGCATCCGGGTTCATCCATCTTTTTGCTATTGTGGACTGTGCTGCAATAAACATCTATCAATTGGTGTGAATGGCCTTGATTCTACAGGGTATATTCCAAGCAGTGGAATTACTGGGTCAAATGGTATGTCTAATTTCCATCTTTTTAAGGAAGCGCCAGATTGATTTCCAAAGAGGTTGCACCATTTTGCAATCCCACCAACAGTGTAGGAGAGTTCCGATCTTTCCACAGCCTCTCCAGCATTTGTTGTTTTGTGTTTTTTGGATCATGGCCAACCTTGTTAGGGTGAGATGATATCTCCTTGTAGTTTTGATTTGAATTTCTTTAATAGCTAATGATCGTGAGCATGTCCGCCTGTGTTTTTTGGCTGCCTGGAACACGTCTTCAGAGAAATGTCTGTCCATCTCCTTTGCCCACCGCTTAATTGGATGATTTACTTTTCTTATTGATATTTTGTAGTATCTTCTAGATTATGGAGACCAGGCATAGGTCTGACATGTAATTTCAAATATTTTTTTCTCATTCTGTAGGTGGCCTTTTAATTCTCCTGATAAAGACTTTGGATGAGCAAAAGTGTTTGATTCTTAGTTGTTCCCATTTATCTGTTTTCTGTTGACTGTAGTTTCTTTGTCAGATTTTGAAGTGTGTCTACACTGTGTATGAAAACTTCCATTATTGACCTTAATTTTTCTTGAAATTTTCTTGAGCTTTATCATTTAAGATTTGATATTTAGCTCTTTTATATAGTTTGAGTTGGTTTTTGTATATGGTGTGAGATTTGGGTCTTCTTTCAATGTATGGCAGATGGATATCCAATTTTACCAGCACAGTTTGTTGAAGATGGTGCTTTTACGCCACTTTAATGTCTTAGGGCCTTTGTTGAATATCAGCTGTTCATAGGAGGATGGGGTCATCTCTCGGGTCTCAAGTCCATTCCATTGATCTAACTGCCTCTTTTTGTACTAGTACGAGGCTGTTTTGATAACTGTGGCAGTGTAATAGATTCTAAAGTTGGGTAGTGAAAGGCCTCCCAGTGTGTTCTTCTTCAGAAGTATTTTGCTTGTCCGGGTTTTTTCCCCTTTTCAAATAAAGTCAGTAATTTGTTGTTTTTCCATCTCGTTAAAAAATGTCACAGGAATTTGTATTGGGGTTACATTATATAAGTAAATTGCTTTGGGTAAAAAAGACATTTTCACACTGTTAAGTCTTGCTATCCATGAGGAGGGTAGGTTTCTCTGTTTATGTAAGTCTCTCAGTTTCTTGTAGTAAGGTCTTGTAGTTCTCTTTGTAAAGGTCTGTTATTTTTCTGTTTAGATTTATTCCTGCATGGTTTGGCTATTTTTTCTTCTTGGGGACTACAGTAAATACTATTGCTTTGGTGATTTCTTCCTTAATCATTCATTGTTGATATAAAGGAATCTTACTTTACTTATGTTTATCTTGTATCCTGACACATTGCTGGACTCTTCTATCAATTTCAGTAGCTGATTTATGGATTTTTTTAGGATTCTCTGCATATACAATCATATGGGCTGCAAATAGGGAGATTTTTACTTTCTTTTTGCTGATGCAGATGCCTTTTATTTCTTGGTCTTGTCCAACTGATCTGGCTGGAACGTCGAGTACAATGTTGAATAGGAGAGTTGAGTGTGGGCATCCTTATCTAGTTTTCATTCTCAAGGGAAGTTGTTTCAGTCTCTCCCTATTCAGGATGATGTAGGCAGTGGGCTTTGTGTGAATGGCGCTTAGTGCACTGAGGATTTACCATCTATGTCCATTTTGTTCAGAGTTTTTAGCACGAATGGGTGTTGGACTTTATCAAATGCCTTTTCTGCAACAATAGGCAAAATCAGGTGATTCTTGTCTTTTGCGTTGTTTATGCAGTTGATCACATTTATGGTTTTTCCGATGTTGAACCAGCCTTGCCTCAATGGTATGAATCCAACTTGGTTGTGATGAATTACCTTTTGATATGTTGTTGTATTCTACTGGCAAGAATTTTGTTGAAGATTTTTGCATTTGGATTCATGAGTGATACTGGTCTGTAGTTCTCCTTTTCTGTTGTGTCTTTCCCTGGCTTTGGTACCAGGGTTATGGTGGCTGCATAGAATGAACTTGGGAGTATTCCATCCTTTCTATGCTGTGAAACAGTCTCAGTAGTATTGGAGATAACTCTTCTCTGAAAGCTGGGTAGAATTCTGAGGTGAAGCCATCTGGGCAAGGGCTCTTTCTGGTTGGTAGTTTTGGGATGACTTTTTCAATCTCTTCTTTTGTGATGGGTTTACTGAATTCTGCATCACCTTGTGATAGTTTTGGTAGGTGATATGAATCTAAGAATTTGTCCATTTCCTCTAGGTTTTCAAATTTGTTAGAGTGTAATCTTTTGTAATATTCTGTTACGATATTTTTGATTTCCAATGGATCTGTTGTGACAACTCTCCTCTGATTTCTTATTTGGATTATTTGTTTCCTTTCCTGTTTTTCTTTAGTAAGTTTAGCCAATGGTTTGTCACTTTGGTTGATCTTTTAGAAAAATCAACTTTTCATCTTTTTTATTTTTTCAGTGTTCTTCTGTTCTCTAATCTGTTTAGTTCTGCTCTAATCTTTCTGATCTGTTTTCTTCTGGTGGCTGAGGGGTTCCTCTGTTGCTCTCTCTCTACTTGTTCAAGCTGTAGGGTTAGATCTTTGGTTTGAGTTCTTTCTTGCTTCCTGATGTGTTCATTTATGGAGATAAACTGACCTCTGAGCACGTCTTTGGGTGTATCCCATAGGTTCTGGTAGAAAGTGTTTTCATTCTCATTGGAATCTATGAATTTCTTCCTTGATTTCGTCTACATTTCTTTTACATCCTTGATTTCTTCTACAACCCATGGCTTTTTGAGCAAGATATTCTTCAGCTTCCATGAGTCCACTTTCTATCTATGTTTTTTCTGCTATGGATCCTGACTTTAATGGCTTTGTGGTCTGAGGAGATACTTTGCAATAATTCAGCGGTATGGATTTTCTTGAGATATGCTTTGTGTCCTAACACATGGTCTTTTCTGGAAACTGTTGCATGTGCAGTGGAGAACAAGGTGCAGGTACGTGTTGATGGATAGAAAGTTCTGTATATGTCAATCAGGTCTAGTTGGTTAATTGTGGCAATAGATCTTCTATGTCTTTACTGAGCTTTTTCTTAGACAATCCGTCCAGTATTGAGAGTGGAGCATTGAAGTCTCCCACCATTATTGTGGAGTGATAGATCTTGCTTTTGAGTCTAGTCAGTGTTTCTTGGATGTGTTTAGATGCTCTAGTATTGGGTGTACAAATATTCAACACTGTTAAGTCCTGCTTGTGTATTGAACCTTTCGGCAACAGTGTCTGCCCTTGTCCGTTATGGTGGATTTTACACTAAAATCTGTTTTATCTGAGATTACTATTGCCATATCTGCTCTTCTTTGTGTATACTTAGCTTGACATATATTCTTCCACCCTTTAGTTTTCAGTTTGTTCATATCTTTAAGTTGAAGGGGAATTTATTGTAAGCAACGTATGGACAGATAGTGTCTTTTGATCCAAGATACCACTCATTGTCTGTTTACTGGAGCGTTCAGTCCATCTACATTCAATGTAATTATTGATAGGTATGTTTTTAGTGCTGTTATTCGGATATGTCAATTTTTGTGTTGACGTTTTCTCTGTTGTTCTCATTCTTCTGTTTTGGAAGAGTCTTCCTTTTGAGTTGATTTTTCACCTTTTCCAGTGTTGGTTTTGTGGTTGTTGAGACTCCTGTATTATGATTGTTGATTTGATATGCTGCTTCTTTATTGTGCTTTGAGGCTGTCCCTGTGATTTCCCTTAATAGTCTATGTTTAAACCCAATTTTAAGTACTACAAGTCTTATTAACTTCCTCTCCATCTGGAAGGACTATAACAATTGTAGTACATCCCTGTTTTCCATACAGTGATGTCATAGTTTTCATGATACAATCACTGGATCACTTCTTTTAATATTACAGCTTTGATTGAGTTTGGAGCCTTCCCTAACAGAGTAGGTTTCTGGATCATGTGTCCTGTGTTTCTTCCTAAAGTATGAAATTAATGGTTTTGTTCTTCCAAGCCAAGAGCTTCTTTCAATGTTTCTTGTAGCTTTTGTTTGGTTTTCACAAAGTCTCAGAGTTTATGTTTATCTGCAAATGTCTTGATTTCATTTTCATATTTGAAAGGTAGCTTTTCAGGATATATAATTCTTGCTTGGAAGTTTATCTTCTTCAAGCCTTTGAATGTGTCACCCCATTGTCTCTGTGCCAGTGTTGTTTCTGCTGAGAAATCGGACAAAAGCCTACAGAGTTTCCCTCTGAAAGTTAGCTTTGCTTTGAGTTTTGCTGCCTTTAATACTTTCTGCTTGTGTTTCATTTTGTGAAGCTTGATTACAACATGTCTTGGAGTCTTTCTTTCGGGGTCTATATTGAGTGCCATTCGATATGCATCTTAGATATCTATATTCCCTTCTTTCACTATTTCTGGGAAGTTTTCTGTCAGCAGCTCAGCCACAATACTCTCTGTGTTCTCAGGTGTCCCACTCTGTTCAGGAACTCCAATCATTCATAGATTGTTCCTCTTAATAGAATCCCACATGCTTCTTAATGCTTCTTCATTTTTCTTGTTTCTGTTTTCTGATTTCTCCTCATAGATGCTGGAGTCAGTAGCTCTGTCTTCTGAGTCAGAAAGTCTTTTTTCCATTTGCTCCATTCTGTTTTCTTGGTTTTGAATGGAATTTTCTCTGTCTTTGTCAAAGAGATTTTGTTGTTAATCTGTTGGATTTCAGAGTACTGGTGTTCTATCAGATCAAACAGCTTGCTTAACTTTTCATTTTGCTCTGCTCTATTTTTTATAAAGTCTAGAATCGGATCCAACTCAGCGGCACTTGGCTGAGGAGGGCTGTCTATATATTCCTTTTGTACTTGCCCCCCGATAGTTTCAGAGGGGCTTCTTTATCTTTAGATCTTTCTTTTTCTGAAGCCATAGGTGAATTCTTCCTAATATTCTGGTGCAAAGTTTGTTGCCCTTTGGGAATCTGGAGGTTACTTTTTCCCTCTGGTCTTACCTTCACAGGATCTAAAGCTCAGTCTGAAAAGGAAGTTGATCACCAGACACCTCCCCGTCTCTAGGGTAGCAGGCTACACCTCCTGATTGGCAAAGACACAGCCCCACTTATAGTGTCACTGGGGAGCCTACAGCTGACTACAATGTGAGACAGTAAAGGCTGGAAGAGAAGCTGTCTGGATACACTGCATTTATTTCTCTGTTGAAAGCTTCCAAAATTAGTCAGGCTTTCAGATGCAAGTCCTTCTTCCCAGCTGGCAAAGTATGCAGCTCTGTATCAAAGACTGCTTTCTGTGAGAAAAGCACTCTCTGGGCAGCCGCTGCCTCCCAGCCTAGGAATTACAACCATCTAAGGCCTCTGTATAGGAAATTCCTCCTCCCAGTGAATCAAGATGGTGTCTGGCACAAGCATCCCTGCCTGCCTCAGAAAAGGCTATTCAGTGGCAGAGATTCAGAGATTCTGAGAGAGCAAGAGAGGTCAGAAATTCCAAGTTGCACAGATTCCAAGGCCAGGCTCTCAAAATGTGGTGACTCTGCTCACCAATCTTATCCAGCCGTACATCTGAGCCTTGTTCCCAGTCAAACTTTAGCCCCCTCCCCACCAGCTAAGACAAAGGAAAAAAAGACCAAAATGGCTATTTACCTTCAGTCTGCAAGAGGTGATACTCATCATGGGCAGGGTTGGCGAAAAAGAAGAGATTTTCCACTTAGTGGTATGTAGACCAAATAGACAGCCCTATGCCATGTCCTAGGGCTCACTAGGTGTTCCGAAGTCTCCATGGAATTGTCAATTCCAGATTTGGTTTCCAGAGGTATTTAGGGGGATGTGTGTTTAGTCCACCATCTTGACTCTGCCCTCTCTATGACATTTTTTAATGAGATGGAGAAACAATTCACGAACTTCATGTGGAAAGAGAAGCTGCCACAGATAAGTAAATCATTACTGGAGATGAAGAACAAACTGGGAAGACTTACACTACCTCGCTTTAGAACTATTAACTGCCACGGTAGTCAGATACAACAAACACAGATACAGGCACAACAACAAACATTGACCAATGGGACAGAATTGAGAGTCGAGACATAAAATCATCCACCTATGTGACAAAAGCCCAAAGTCCTTTCACTGGGGAAAAGAATCTCTTTAACAAATGGTGTTGGCATACCTGGATATCCATCTGCAAAATATGAAACAAGATCCATATCTCACACCATGCACAAAAAACTAACTCAAAAAGGATCAAAGACCTAAAAAGTAAAAATCTAAAATTACAAATATTATGTAAGAAAAAATAGAGACAATGCTTGGAGCCCTAATACAAGGCATAAGTAGAGCATAAACATTACTAACAATGCAACTAACAGTGCACAGGCACCAAAAGAAAACACAGATAACTGGGAGTTCCTAAAAATCAAACATTTATGCTCATCCAAAGACTTCACCAAAACAGTAAAAAGACTACCAACAGGCCAGAAAAATTTTTTGGATATGACACATCCAATCAATGTTTAATATCCATAATTTACAAGATACTGAAAACCTCAACAACAAAAATACAAATAAACTAATTAAAAAATGATCAAAAGATATGAACAGACACTTGACCAAAGAAAACATTCAGGTGGCAAACAGATACAGGAGTAAATGCTCACAATCATTAGCCAGTAGAGAAATCCAAATCAAAACTGCAATAAGATACCATCTTACCTCAACTAGGTAAGTATTAATAAAAAGGAACACAAAGTAAGAAATACTGGTGAGGATGTAGAGAGGCTGGAAAACTTATGCCCTGCTGATGTGAGTGTAAAATGGTACAACCACTTTGGAAATCGATTTGGTGCTTTTTTAAGAATCTAGAAACAGAAATACCGTGTGATCCAGCAGTTTCACTGCTTGGAGTATATCCTAGAGAAATGAGAGCTGCCACACAAGCAGATGCATTCACACAATATTCATCACAGTACTGTTCACATTAACAAAAAGATGGACTCAACCTAGGTGCCCTTTTGGAAGAATGGATAAAGAACCTATGATATAGTCACAGAATGGAATGTCATGCAATGATAAAGAAGAACAATGAATTTGGGAAACATAACATGGAGGAATCTGGAATGTATTTTGCTGAGTAAAATTAGTCAATTGCAACAAGAATAAAACTGTATTAGATTAGCATCATAAAGATCAAGCACAGGCTTAAACTCAGAAGAAAATGTTCTTTAATGGTTATCGGGGGCCGGAAGCAGACAAGGTATTTACTAACAAGATAACTGACAAGAAATATTTTAAGTTAAGGGAGGACAATACACAGTAGAGAAGTCAGCACAAACGTACTAAACCCAAATATTAGAAATATTTTACATAAACCCAAACACTTCAAGAGTAGCAGAGTAGGGGGTGAAGGTGGAGGCGGGAGAGTCCTGGGGTCAGTGGTTTCAGAAACAGCAGGATCAACTGATATAGGAAAGTTTATTAAAATGTTATGCATACCATCTTAGTGACTGGCTTCCGGTGTCTTAAAAGCTAGTACGTGGCGATCTAATAAGTATCAATTAGTCTCAACACACCTGGAGCAAAGGAGAAAGAAGAACATCAAAGACATAAAGAAAGGGTTAGCCTAAGAAACAGAAAGGGCCATATATACCAGAGACTACATCAACACGAGACTGGAAGAGCTAGACGGTACCCTGCCACCACCAAAGACTGCCTGACAAGGAACTCAACAAAGAGTCCCTGATGGAGTAGGAGAAATGTGGGTTGTAGAATTCCACATCTAGTAAAAAGACCAGACTTGATGATCTAACTTACTGGAGGGTCCCTGGAAGATATGATCTCCTGGCTCTTTGTTAGCTCAAAAGTGAAAACTTTCCGGAAGCCAATTCTTCAGACAAAGATTGAATTGGTATAAGAGACATAAAGTGATACTGGTGAAGAAGGTGCTTCTTGGTTTGGGTAGATAGAGGAGAGTAACTGGGCAGTTCCTGTCTGGAGGCCATATGAGAAAACAGAGGGAAACAGGAGCTGATTAAATGCA
This sequence comes from Heterohyrax brucei, assembly GCA_028571685.1. Classification (NCBI taxonomy): domain Eukaryota; kingdom Metazoa; phylum Chordata; class Mammalia; order Hyracoidea; family Procaviidae; genus Heterohyrax; species Heterohyrax brucei. The sequence continues at coordinate 125,539,306 of CM053150.1, read as the reverse complement.
TACGAGGAAAAAAATGGACATGGGAAACACGGGGTGGAGGAATGTGCTGTCACAATGTGTGGAGGTCAGATACTGTCTCCTGTCAATGAGTGTGTAAGCTTTTGTATGAGAAACTCCCTGAAATTGTAAACATTCACTTAAAACACAATGTAAACAAATTAAAATTAAAAAACAAAAACATGAATTTCCTCAAAGCATTACAAACTGGGTGGCTTAAAATACCAAAACTCCTTGTTGTCTAGCTGATTCAGGAGCAGCTGGTTTATTTCAGCTGCTGACCTTTTTGTTAGTAGCTGAACACTTAACCACTTCACAGTTAGGGCTTAAAAGGACAGACATGTATTGTCTCATAGTTGTTGAAGTCAGATGTCTGAATTTTAAGGTGTCAGCAGGGCCATGATCTCTCTGAAGATTCTAGAGGCAGATTCTTCCTTACCTCTTCCTTGCATCCACTGACTCTGGCAATATTTTGTATGCTTTGGTTTGTATAAGCATCTCTCCAGTCTGCATCCATTGTCACATGGCCGTCTTCCCTCTATATCTCTTATTTTTATAAGGGTATTACTGATGTTGGATTAGGACCCACTGTACTCCAGCATGATCACATTAACCAATAACATCTTTGAAGACCCTATTACCGAACCAGGTCGTATAAACCAATACTGGAGGTTAGGACTCCAACATATTTTGGGGGGAACACAATTCAACTCATAACAAACTATTTCTTGCTTTTCCATTTTTCATCCCATACCACATGCAAACTTAAATCTGGGCATCAACCAGTTGGCCCTGTGTATGTGACTTTTACTCTGAATCATCGCCTACCTTGTCTGTTGGGAAGCCTCATCCTCTGTGGAGCCTCCTTCTACCCTTTTCTGGCTCCTCAAACTCGTAGCCCCTCTTCTTCACTCCAACATCTGCAAGGTTTTATTTCCCACCTTTTTAGCCTGGGTTGTCCTATACTTTATTCCATCTGTTCCTCCTCCTTACTCCTTAAATGGAGTTGCAGGGGTCTTGAGACTCCTGTGTATAAAAAGTATCAAAAAGGGGAGAAGGAAAGTTCCTGGCTCTGGCTTGGCCATGTCTCTGGGTCAGTCCGACCTGTGCACAGCCAAAGTGATGGTTCCTTTGTTTCAGTCTGAGTGTTCTCATGTTCAAAGAATCTATCACTTTTCCCTCTAGAGACTTATCTTTACCTCAGCTAGTACACAGACAGTAGGGTGGTGACTATGTGCTCAAACTTGAGAAGAGATGGAGAAAAAAATTCCCCCGTCTTGTCACCCTCTTTGCAATAATGGGGTTGGGGATGCTGTCCCTACACTGCAGTATGCATATTCTCCAAATGCACCAGAAACTCTAAATTATTTGATTTCCCAACTAGCCTTTCCAGCTGTGGCTAGAAGTGGGGCTAGATCCCTGCAAAAACAAGTGAGCATTGTCTGCTCCTCAGATCCCATGGCCTGGGCAGCAGCTTGTGCTCCCTTCTTAAATCAGACACTGACAACTCCCGTGCTACTGCCCAGGGCATCAGGAACTCAGGGAGTATTGTCTAAATATGTCCGTTCATGGACTGCTAAGGAATCCATACGACTTCACCATTCTCCGACTTTCTTACAAACCACCGTTATCGGACTCAGAGATGGACTTACAGATTTGGATAGTGTCATGTATTAAATAGTGTCACTCAAAGTGTAAACTTGGTTAGGCCATGATTCTAAGTATTGTGTGCTTGCCCTCCATTTTGTGATTTTCCTATGTGTTATAAATTATAATATCTGCCTGTGGTTAAAGACAACTATGGTGGGATGTAACACCCTTGCTCAGGCCATATCCTTGATCCACTGTAAGCGAGTTTCCCCGGGGTGTGGTCTGTACCATCTTTTATCTTATAAGAGATAAAAGGAAAAGGGAATATGCAGAATTGGGGACTTCAAACCAAGACCAGGAGCAGTGCATGTCCTTTGGATCTGAGATTCCTGTCCTGAGATGCTTCTAGATCAAGGGAAGACCAATGAGAAGGACCTTCCACCAGAGATGACAAAGAGAAAGCCTTTCCCTGGAGCCGGTGCCCTGAATCAGGACTTCTAGCCTACTTTTTTTTGCTAAAGATATTCACTTTTCATCGTTCTGTTATAGCAATACTAGAAAACTAGGACAGGTATGACAACGTGCATTTAAAGCCTTCCTTTGAAATGAATCTCTGATGGAGATATAGGCTTTGTTTGTGACTTGAGCCTCCAGAACAGAGGGAGAATGTTTCCCCCCTAGCTCACACAATGCGCTGTGTACGGTAAGTATTGACAAAAGATAAAAATCAAAACAACCAGCTTCCTAACCCTTTTACCCAAGAGCCAGTTGGTTGAGCAGCAAAAAGTTACCTCCTAATGCTCTCTCGACGGCACTTGGCTTGGCAATGCTATCTAGATCTTCTGTGAGGGCTTTGTAAGCACAGGGCATCTGGAAAGCCTGCATGATACCACCCATAGGGCATTATTGTCACTGGCACCTGTTTTGTGTGTTTGGAGTGAGAATTATTCCATGTCCTCTTATTTGGTACACAACTGATTACTTGTTCCAGCTTCTTTACAGCCAGGTGAGGTCTAACTAGTTCCCACTGTGAGTGTGATATGCAGTCCTTGATCGTGAACAACAGACAAACTTTCTTCATATTCTCTCCCGATTTGTCAGGTTGGCCTTGGAGACAAGCATTGGTGGTGGCATATGACACACGAAAGGCGCCTATGTGGTGGCAGGGGAAAGGGCTGGCAGGCACTGTGTCACATGTGCAATAACTAGTTTTGAGAGTCCATGGACTTGTTATGAAAGTGCATGGACATTTCAGGACTTATTTTCTATCCCAGCATGTCTTGATGACGCTAGCTGGGAGAATCCACATGCCTATTTTTAAATTTTTTTGTACTTTGGTGAAAGTTTACAACGCAAATTAGTTCTCATTTAAAAAATTATACACAAACAGTTTTGTGCTGTTGCTTGCAATCTCTGCAATATGTCTACACTCTCCCCCTTTCTACCCCAGGTAACTTGTGACCATTCATTGAGTTTTATTGTCCCTTCCTGGCTTCTCATCTTTGCTTTTGAGCAGGTATTGCACATTTAGTCTCATATACTTGATGGAACTAAGAGGCATATTCTACAGGTGTGTTATTGCCTTTTTTATAGCCTCTCTAGTCTTTGGTGGAATTCAGAAATGGCTTTGCTTCTGTGTTAGAAGGATGTCCAGGGGCCATAGTTTCAGTGGTTCCTCCAGTCTATTAGATTAGTAAGTCTGGTCTTTTTTCAAGAATTTAAATTTTGTCTTTTACCCTTTTTTTCCCCCCTCACTCTTCCCAGGACATTTTACTGTGATCCTCGCCAGAGTGGCCAGTGGTAGTATTTTGGCACACCTAGTTCCTCTATGCTCATGCTGATGAAGATCGTGGTTCATGTGCTCCATTAGTGCTTTGGACTGATATTTTCCTTATGTCTTCAATTTTCTTCATTTTTTAGTTGCTCTTGAATGAATGGGACTAATAAATGTATCTTAGGTGGACTCTAGAAAGCTTTTTAAGTCTCCCAGACCCTACCCACCAAAGTCAGCTGCAGAACATTTTCTTTACGAACTATGTTATGACAATTGATGCAGATGTCCTACTAGACCATGGTCCCCAGCTGTCAGTCCAGTAACTTGGTCCCTCAAGGCGTTAGGATATATCTATGAAGCTTCTGTGATTTTACCTTGATCAAGTTGTACCAACACAACAGTACATAGTATGCTTTTATCATTCACCATAATTATCAACTCGATGGCACTTGGCTACTTGGCTTATTATCTAGTCAGTGCTTTTCCCTCCCCACTCCTCCTCTCCCTGTTACCCATCGAGGATTTTTTCTTTCTGTGTGTAAACCTTTTCAGAGTGGTTGTAACAGTGGCCTCATACAATATTCATCCCTTTGTAATTGACTTATTTTACTCAGCATAAGGCCTCTACATTCATCCATATTACGAGATGTTTCACTGATTGATATTTGTCTTTATTATTTCATGGTATACCATTGCGTGTATGTACCAAAGTTTGTTTATCCATTAGTGTGTCAGTGGACACTTAGGTTGTTTCCGTATTTTTGATATTGTGAATAATGCTACAGTTAACATGGATGTGCATCTTTCTAATTATTTCTGTAGGATATATTTCTGGGAGCAAGATTGCTGAATCATATGGCATTTCTATTTTTAGCCTTTTAAGGAGATGCCGTATCATTTTCCCTAGAAGTTGTACCATTTTACAAACACTGCCATTAGCAGTGCGTAAAAGTTCCAATCTCCATACACCCTCTCCAACATTTGCATTTTCAATTTTTTTTATTAATGCCAATAGTGTCAGGATGAGATTTTATCTTACTGTAGTCCTGATTTACATTTCTCTAACAGCTAGTGATCGTCATGTGTCGTTTCATCATGCATCTGTTACTCGCCAGGATGTCATCTTTGGTGAAGTGTCTGTATTGTTTGCCCATTTATCAACTGAATTATTTTTCATCTTGTTTTTAGGATGCTGAAGTACCCTATCGGTCTTAGAGATTAGGCTTTTGTGAAATCTGTCATAATGAAATATTTTCCCCCAGTCTTTAGTTTCTGTTTTTACTCTTGTGGTGAAGTTTTTGATGAATTTAAGTGTCTGATTTTTAGGAGCTCCCAATTATCTTGCTTTTATTTTGTTGTTTATACATTGTTGATTACAGTTTGTGTTCTTTTTATGCCGTGTATTAAGGCCCCTAGTGTTGTCTTTATTTTTTTAGCCCATAATTTTTATTGTTTTTAGGTTTTATATTTAGGTCTTTGATCCATTTTGAGCTAGTTTTATGTATAATGTGAGATATGAGTCCTGTTCCACTTTTTTACAGATATTCAGTCTTGCCAGTACCACTGGTTAGAAAGATTATCTTTCCCATATTTGATGAACTTTGATCTTTTGTCAGTGATTAACTAACCATAGGTGAATTGATTCATGTCTGTGTTCTTTCTTCTGTTCCACCGGTCTATGTACCAGGCTGTTTTGATGACTGTGACTGTATAGTAGATTCTCAGATCAGATGGTGTGAGGTCTCCTATGTTTTACTTTTCCTTCAGTAATGCTTTGCTCTTTCCTTTGTATACAGGTCTAACAATTAAGTTTGTAAACTCACCCTAGAAGAAGTGCTACATACCTCATTGCTGAATATCATTATGGTCACCTTCGAAGTACTACCCTTGGGAAGCCGTGCACCGATACCAGTGCCTAGTCTATGCTTCAAAACAGTTTTGGAGCTCTTTATCTAGAATGGCTATCAGAGCTGTCATCATATTACCCTTGCTGGCTTGAAAGTCATCAAAATGTCTTCCTTTCAATATTTCCTTTCTCTTCAGTTAAAGAAAAAAGTCACTGAGGGCTAAATCAGGTGACTAGGGAGGGTATTCTAATACAGTTACCTGTTTACTGGCTAAAAACTGCCTTGTGGACAACTATACAATTAAGTTCACAAACTTGTCACTGTGGCACCACGCTCAATGGCCATTTTAGAAAGAATTCCAAAATTACTCTCAAGGGTGGACTAGGTGCTGGTGTCAGTTCATGGCTTCTCAAGGGGATTACCTTGAAGGTGACTGCAGTGATATTCAGCAATGGGATATGTAGCACTTGAACAATATAAGTTCACAGACTTAGTCGTCAGACCTCATATAAAGCTGATAATTAGCTTTTCCATCTTGTTAAAGAATGCTGTTGGGGTATTTCAACCAGGATTTCATTATATTTGTACATTGTTTTAGGTAGAATTTACATTTGCACAATGTTGAGTGTCTTAGTGTTGTAGTGCTGCTGTAAGAGAAATACCACAAGCATATGGTTTTAGCAAAGATAAATTTATTTTCTCACAATCTAGTAGGCTAGAAGTCCAAATTCAGTGTATCTTCTCCAGGGGAAGAAATTTTCTCTCTGTTGGCCTTCTTATCAACCTTCCCCTAGATAGGAGCTTCTTTGTGCAAGGATCTCAGGTCCAAAGGATGCACTCTGCTCCTGGCACTGATTTCTTGGCTGCATGAATTTTCTGTTTCTCTGCTTGCTTCTTTCTTTTATATACCAAGAGACACAACACTATCTTGTAGATAGAATTCTGTCTCACCGACACACCTTTCCTCACTAACATAGTAGAGGGAAGATTAATAATGTACAGGAAATTCACAGAATACTGGGAATCATGACCCAGCCAAATTGATAATGTGTTTTTTAGGGCACATAATTCAATCCATGACACTGAGTCTTCCAATTCATAAGCACGGAATATTTTTCCATATATGTAGGTCTTTTATTTTCTTACTTTGCTGTAGTGTTTTGTAATTTTCTTTGGATAGGTCTTTTACATTCCTGGTTAGATTTACTACTAAGTATTTTATCTTTTTAGGGACTATGATGAATGAGATTATTTTCCTGGTTTCCTTTTTGAAGTTCTCTTTTTTTAGTATATAGGAATCTGCTTTTCGTCTGTTGATGTTTTTCATCATGCTGCTATGCTGAATCTTTCTGTTAGTTTCAGTAGTTTTCTTGTGGAATCTTTGAAATACTCTATGTATAATTGTGATATCATCTGTGATATCACAATTTGGATGCCCTTTATTTCTTTTTCTCACTTTATTTCTTATCACTCTAGCTAGGACTTTGAGCACAATGTTAAATAGGAGTTGTGATAAAGGGTCTTCTTATCTTGTCCCCAGTCTCAGAGGGGAATGCTTTCAGCCTTTGTTCATTGAAAATGATATTGCCAGTTAGTTTTGTATAGATGTCCTTTATTATGCTGAGAAATTTCCCTGCTATTCCTAGTTTATTGCAAGTTTTTATAAACAATGGTTGAATATTGAGAAGCAGAGTTAAGATGGTGGACTAAACACAGGTCTCCCTAAATCCTTCTGGAAACCAACTCCTCAACTGATAATTAAATGGAGACTTCTGGACACCTAGTGAACCCTAGGACACAACAGAGAGCTGTCTATTTGGTTTACATATCACTGAGCAGAAAATTTATTCTTTTTCACTGACCCCCACCTTTGTTGAGACTCAGCTTGTGTAGACTGAAAGTAAATTGCCATTTTGACTTTTTTCCCCTCTGTCTTAGCTGGTGGGAGGGGCTGAAGTTTGACTGGCAGCAAGGCTCAGATTCACTGCTGATGAGACTGTCTAGCAGAGTTGCCACATTTTGAGAGCCTGACCTTGGAATATGTGCAACTCAGTACCTCTAATCTGTCTCTCCATCTGTCAGAATCTCCAGATTTCCACTGTATAGCCTTTTCCAAGGCAGGCAAAGGAGCTTGTACTGAAAGACATCATGATTCACTGGGAGGTGGAGTTTCCTATATAGAGGCTTCATCTATACCTAGTTCAAGGATTGGGAGGCAGTGCCTGCCTGGAGAGTGCTTTTCCAGCAGTAAAGTAGTCTTTGAAACAGAGTTGTGTTCTTTCCCAGCTGGAAAGAGGGACTTACACATCTGAAAACCTGACTGACTTACACACCTGAAAACCTGACTAAATTTGGAAGCTGTCAGATAATTTCTACCTTTCAATATAGAAATAACCGCAGTGCATCCAGATGGCTTCTCTTTGATCCTTTACTGTCTCACATTACAGAGTCAGCTGATGCCTCCCCCGTGACACTATAAGTGGAGCTACGTGTTTGCCCATCACAAGGTGGAGCCTTCTATCCCAGAGATTCCACTGAGCTGAGTCACCGGAGAGAATAGAGGTGTCTGGTGATCAATTTCCTTTTCAGACTGAGCTTTAGATCCTCTTAAGATAACACTGGAGAAATGAAACAACCTCCAAATGCCCAAAAAGCAACAAACTTTGGACTGGAACATTAGAAAGAATTCACCTATGGCTTCAGAAGGCTCACAAAAGAAAGATCCAAGCCTTTCTGAAACTATCAGTGGAAAAGTACAAAAGGATTATTTATAAAGCCCTCCTAGTCTTTATACAAAATACAGCTGAGCAAAATGAAAAGTTAAGCAAGCTGTTTGATCTGATAGAACACCAGTACTCTGAAATCCAACAGATCAATAACAAAATCTCTTTGATAAAGAGAGAGAAAATTCCATTCAAAACCTAGAAAACAGAATGGAGCAGATGGAAAATAGACTTTCTGACTCAGAACACAGAGCTACTGACTCCAGCATCTATGAGGAGAAATCAGAAAACAGAAACAAGAAAAATGAAGAAGCATTAAGAAGCATGTGGGATTCTATTAAGAGGAACAATCTATGAATAATTGGAGTTCCTGAACAGAGTGGGACACCTGAGAACACAGAGAGTATTGTGGCTGAGCTGCTGACAGAAAACTTCCCAGAAATAGTGAAAGAAGAGAATATAGATATCTAAGATGCATATCAAATGGCACGCAATATAGACCCCGAAAGAAAGACTCCAAGACATGTTGTAACCAAGCTTCACAAAATGAAGCACAAGCAGAAAGTGTTAAAGGCAGCAAAACTCAAAGCAAAGCTAACTTTCAGAGGGAAACCCTGTAGGCTTTTGTCCGATTTCTCAGCAGAAACGATACTGGCACAGAGACAATGGGGTGACACATTCAAAGGCTTGAAGGAGAAAAACTTCCAAGCAAGAATTGTATATCCTGAAAAGCTACCTTTCAAATATGAAAATGAAATCAAGACATTTGCAGATAAACATAAACTCAGAGACTTTGTAAAAACCAAACAGAAGCTACAAGAAATACTGAAAGAAGCTCTTGGCTTAGAAGAACAAAACCATTAATTTCATATTTTAGGAGGAAACACAGGACACATGATCCAGAAACCTACTCTGTTAGGGAAGGCTCCAAACTCAATCAAAGCTGTAATATTAAAAGAAGTGATCCAGTGATCATATCATGAAAACTATGACATCATCGTATGGAAAACAGGGGTATACTACAATTTTTATAGTCCTTCCAGATGGAGAGGAAGTTAATAAGACTTGTAGTACTTAAAATTGGGTTTAAACATAGACTATTAAGGGAAATCACAGGGACAGTCTTAAAGCACAATAAAGAAGCAGCATGTCAAATCAACAAACGTAATACAGGAGTCTCAACAACCACAAAACCAACACTGAAAAAGGTGAAAAATCAACTCAAAAGGAAGACTCTTCCAAAACAGAACAATGAGAACAACAGAGAAAACATGAACACAAAAATTAACATATCCCAATGACAGCACTAAAAACATACCTATCAATAATTACATTGAATGTGAGTGGACTGAATTCTCCGGTAAACAGACAATGAGTGGTATCTTGGATCAAAAGACATGACCCGTCCACATGCTGCTTACAAGAAATTCCCCTTCAACTTAAAGATATGAACAAACTGAAAACTAAAGGGTGGAAGAATATATGTCAAGCTAAGTATACACAAAGAAGAGCAGATATGGCAATACTAATCTCAGATAAAACAGATTTTAATGTAAAATCCACCATCGTGGACAAGGACAGACACTCTTGCTGAAAGGTTCCATACACAAGCAGGACTTAACAATATTGAATATTTGTACACCCAATACTAGAGCAACTAAATACATCCAAGAAACACTGACTAGACTCAAAAGCAAGATCTATCACTCTACCATAATGGTGGGAGACTTCAATGCTCCACTCTCAATACTGGACGGATTGTCTAAGAAAAAGCTCAGTAAAGACATAGAAGATCTATTGCCACAATTAACCAACTAGACCTGATCGACATATACAGAACTTTCTATCCATCAACACGTACTTGCACCTTGTTCTCCACTGCACATGGAACAGTTTCCAGAAAAGACCGTATGTTAGGACATAAAGAATATCTCAAGAAAATCCATACCGCTGAATTATTGCAAAGTATCTCCTCAGACCACAAAGCCATTAAAGTCAGGATCCATAGCAGAAAAAACATAGATAGAAAGTGGACTCATGGAAGCTGAAGAATATCTTGCTCAAAAAGCCATGGGTTGTAGAAGAAATCAAGGATGTAAAAGAAATGTAGACGAAATCAAGGAAGAAATTCATGGATTCCAATGAGAATGAAAACACTTTCTACCAGAACCTATGGGATACACCCAAAGACGTGCTCAGAGGTCAGTTTATCTCCATAGACGCATACATCAGGAAGCAAGAAAGAACTCAAACCAAAGATCTAACCCTACAGCGTGAACAAGTAGAGAGAGAGCAACAGAGGAACCCCTCAGCCACCAGAAGAAAACAGATCAGAAAGATTAGAGCAGAACTAAACAGATTAGAGAACAGAAGAACACTGAAAAAATAAAAAAGATGAAAAGTTGATTTTTCTAAAAGATCAACCAAAGTGACAAACCATTGGCTAAACTTACTAAAGAAAAACAGGAAAGGAAACAAATAATCCAAATAAGAAATCAGAGGAGAGTTGTCACAACAGATCCATTGGAAATCAAAAATATCGTAACAGAATATTACAAAAGATTGCACTCTAACAAATTTGAAAACCTAGAGGAAATGGACAAATTCTTAGATTCATATCACCTACCAAAACTATCACAAGGTGATGCAGAATTCAGTAAACCCATCACAAAAGAAGAGATTGAAAAAGTCATCCCAAAACTACCAACCAGAAAGAGCCCTTGCCCAGATGGCTTCACCTCAGAATTCTACCCAGCTTTCAGAGAAGAGTTATCTCCAATACTACTGAGACTGTTTCACAGCATAGAAAGGATGGAATACTCCCAAGTTCATTCTATGCAGCCACCATAACCCTGGTACCAAAGCCAGGGAAAGACACAACAGAAAAGGAGAACTACAGACCAGTATCACTCATGAATCCAAATGCAAAAATCTTCAACAAAATTCTTGCCAGTAGAATACAACAACATATCAAAAGGTAATTCATCACAACCAAGTTGGATTCATACCATTGAGGCAAGGCTGGTTCAACATCGGAAAAACCATTAATGTGATGAACTGCATAAACAACGCAAAAGACAAGAATCACCTGATTTTGCCTATTGTTGCAGAAAAGGCATTTGATAAAGTCCAACACCCATTCGTGCTAAAAACTCTCAGCAAAATAGACATAGATGGCAAATCCTCAATGCACTAAGGGCCATTCATACAAAGCCCACTGCCTACATCATCCTGAATAGAGAGAGACTGAAACAATTTCCCTTGAGAATGGAAACTAGACAAGGATGCCCACTCTCACGTCTCCTATTCAACATTGTACTCGAAGTTCTAGCCAGATCAGTTAGACAAGACCAAGAAATAAAAGGCATCTGCATCTGTCAAAAGGAAGTAAAAATCTCCCTATTTGCAGATGATATAATTGTATATGCAGAGAATCCTAAAGAATCCGTAAATCAGCTACTGAAATTGATAGAATAGTTCAATAAAGTGTCAGGATACAAGATAAACATAAGTAAATCAGTAGGATTCCTTTATACAAACAATTATATTATTAAAGAAAAAAATCACCAAATCAATACCATTTACTATAGCCCCCATGAAGATAAAATACCTAGGAGTAAATCTAACCAGAGAAATAACAGACCTTTACAAAGAGAACTCCAAGATCTTACTACAAGAAACTAAAACAGACTTATATAAATGGAGAAACCTACCACACTCATGGATAGGAAGACTTAACATTGTGAAAATGTCTATTTTATCCAAATACATAATGCAAGCTCAATACAAATTCCTGTGTCATTTTTTGATGAGATGGAGAAACAAATCACTGACTTTGTTTGGAAAAGCAAGAAGCCCGGTATAAGCAAAGCACTACTGAAGAAAAAGAACACACTGGGAGGCCTTTCACTACCCAACTTTAGAACCTATTACACTGTCACCGTGGTCAAAACAGCCTGCTCCTGGTACAAAAAGAGATAGGTAGATCAATGAAACAGAATTGAGACCCCAGAGATGACATCATCCTCTTATGAATGGCTGATATTCAACAAAGACCCTAAGACTGGGATAAAAACAATCTCTTCAACAAACTGTGCTAGCAAAATTGCATATCCATATGCAATAAACTGAAACGAAACCCGTATCTCACCCCTTGTGGAAAAAACAACTCAAACTGGATAAAAGAGCTAACTATCAAATATAAAACAATTAAGCTCATCCAAGAAAAACTAGGATCAACAGTGGAAGTGTTAGTACACAATGTAGACAGATTTCAAAATCTGACAAACAAACCACAATCCATGGAAGCCAGCCAAGTGTCGTCGACCCTAGGGTTGCCATGAGTCGAATCCATGGAAGAGAAAACAGATAAATGGGAAGTATTAAGAATCAAACACTTTTGCTCATTCAAAGACTTAATCAATAGAATTAAAAGACCACCTACAGAACGGGAAAAAATATTTAGCAACTATGTGTCAGACTGATGCCTGATCTCTGTAATCTACAATGTACTCAAAATATGAGTAAGAAAAAGCTAAATCATCCAATTAAGTGATGGGCAAAGGAGAAGGATGACACTTCTCTAAAGAGGAGATCCAGGTAGCCAAAAAAACACAGGCGGACATGCTCACGATCATTAGCTATTAAGGAAATTCAAATCAAAATGACTATGAGATACCATCTCAGCCCAACAAGCTTGGCCATGATCCAGAAAACACAAAACAACAAATGCTGAAGGGGCGGTGGAGAAAGTGGAACTCTCCTACACTGTTGGTGGGATTGCAAAATGGTGCAACCTCTTTGGAAAACAATCTGGTGCTTCCTTAAAAAGCTGGAAATGGGTATACCATTTGACCCAGTAATTCCACTGCTTGGAATATACCCTCCAGAATCAAGGCCATTCACATCAACTGATACGTGCACAAGAATGGTTACTGCAGCACAGTCCACAATAGCAAAAAGATGGAATCAATCCAGATGCCCAACAACAGAGGAATGGATAGGTAAACTATGATATATATACTCAATGAAACATTATGCAATAATAAAGAACAATGATGTTTTAGGAAGCATCTCATAACCTGGTTTCAATTGGAGGACACCATGTTGAGGCAAAGTAGTCCATGGCAAAAGGACAAATATTGTATGAGACTCCTACTATAGGAACTTAAAAACAGACTCATGCGTAGAAGAAAAGACTCTTTGACAGCTGCAAGGGTAGGGAGGGAGGGAGTAGGATATCCATTAGATTGGTGATAGAAAGTCAGTTGGGTGAAACCTGTGACAGCACACATTAGAAAGAAGATCAGTTTTAACTGGACTTCAACATAACATGATTACTCCTCCCATCTTAACCCAATATTTCAAGGACAGAGTAGCTGGGTAGCAGTCTGCGGACCATGCTCTAAGGGGCCTTTGAGGCCAATTGGCACAAGTAGCATTTTGGTAGGAGAGTCTTCTTCACCCTGCGCTGCTGAGTGGCTTCTGAGGTCTTAAAACCTAGCAAGCTGCCATCAGAAGTACAGCAAATGGTCCCAGCTCAACAGGAATGGATAGTCTCCAAGGAACAAAATGACATCGGGCAAAGAGAACCCAGAAGATAGAGAGACTCATGTGACTCGATGACTACATCAACATGTGACCGGAAGAACTGGAAGGTGCCTGGCCACCACCACTGACAGCCGTCATGGGGCTCACAAAGTTTTACTGACAACATGAAAATAAAAAGGGGTGCACTCTGAGATACCCACTAAAAGACTACAACTGATAGTCCAGGGGCCTCAGGGTTCCCTTGGGAGCATGGCCCCTGGCCCTATAAATCATAGTGGAGGTCAACTCTTCAGACGAAAATCGGCTGAACTTGGTGACACAGAGCGAACATAACATGTGTGCATTTTATGGCTCTATGCATCTATAGGATGTCATCAGGCTGACCTCTTACTGGACACTGGGGAGTGGGTGGAGAGGAGAGGATAGGAGATTGTTAGGAGGATATGACATGTACAGAATGGAGAAGAGGAGTGTGCTGTTAACTGGCAGGGAGAGCAGTGGGAGCCGCTCATTGGCAGGTAGGCAAATTTATATGGGGTTGTATATTTTCAGTCAATCATAATAAAAATAAAAGTCATAACATTTGTACTGGAAGTGTATTGTGTATCTATGGATCGCTTTTAGTAGAAATGGCATTTTCAGTGTTGAGTCTTCCTATTCATGAGCAAGGGAAATTTATCCACTTATGTAGGTCTCTTTTGGTTTCTTGCAGTACTGTCTTGTAATTCTCTTTGTATAGGTCTTTCACATCTCTGGTTAGATTTATTCCTAAGTATTTTACCTTCTTGGGAGCTACTGTAAGTAATATTAATTTCCTCTTTGACTTTCTTTTTTGTTGGTGTAAAGAAATCCAATTGACTTTTTGCTGAACTCTGTTATTAGTTCCAGTATGTTTTTGTGGATTCTTTACAGTTTTCTGTATATAACAGCATATCATCTGGGAGTAGAGATATTATTACTTCTTCCTTAACAATCTGGATGCCCTTTGTTTCTTTTCTAGCCTGATTGCTTTGGGTAGAACCTCCAGCACAGTGTTGTGTAAAAGTGGTGACAAAAGACAACCTAGTCTGGTTCCTATTTTTAAGAGAAATGTTTTCAAACTCTTTCCATTTAGGATGATGTTGACTGTTGGCTTTGTACAAACAGAGTCAAAGTCAAAGTCACTACTGTTGAGTCAATTCTGACTCATAGTGACCCTACAGATCAGAGAAGAACTGGCCCACAGAGTTTCTAAGGAGTATCTGGCAGATTTCAACCAAAAGGTTAGCAGACGTAGCACTTAAACACTACTCCACCAGGGTTTCCTGGCTTTGTACAGATGTCCTTTATTATGTTGAGAAATTTCCTTCTATTACTACTTTGCTGAGAATGTTTTAATATGAGTGGGTGTTGGACCTTGTCAAATGACTTTTCTACATCAATTTGATACAATCAAGTGGTTCTTGTCTCTTCCTTTATTTGTGAGATTGATTACATTAATTGTTTTTCTAATATTTAACTAGCCCTGCATACCTTGTATGAAGCTCACTTGGTTATGGTGAATTAGTTTTTGAATATGTTGTTGAATTCTGTTGGCCAGAATTTTGTTGAAAAATTTCACATCAAAGTTCATGAGAGACATTGGTCTGTAATTTTCCTTTTTTGTGGTGTCTTTACCTGGTTTGGGTTTCAGGGCTATGCTGACTTCACAGAATGAGTTTGAGAGTGTTCCATCCTTTTCTATGCTCTGAAATATTTTCGGTAATAGTGGTGTTATCTCTGAAAGTTTGGTAGAATTCTCCAATGAAGACTTTGGGACCAGGGTTTTGTTGTTGGGATTTCTTAACTAATTTGTCGATATCTTCTTTTGTTACAAGTTTATTTAGCTGTTCCATCTCTATTTGTGATAGTTTGGATATGTAGTGTGTTTTTAGAAATTTTTCCATTTCCTCTAGGTTTTCAAGTTCATTAAAGCACAATTTTTCATAGCATTATGTTGTGATTTTTTAAATTTCCCTTAGATCTGTTGTGATGTAGTCCATCCTGTTTCTTATTTGGGTTACTTGCTTCATCTCCTGTTTTTCTTTTGTCATTTTGGCCAATGGTTTGTATGCTTTGTTGATCTCGTCAAAGAACCATCTTTTGATCTCGTTAACTGTAAGTTGTTGTATTTATTTACATTTGTTTACTGTGTTCTAACTTCTTTTTAGCTTGTCTGAAATGCTCAAATAGGCTGGTCATGTGAGTTAGTTTGATTATTTGTTTCTTAAAGTTTCCAACATCCAGTCGCTAGGTGATTAGAACTGTTAGTAGGCATGTGAGCCAAGGCATCTATTTACTTTTCCTGTATGCATTCAGCTCAGGTGCACAGGTAGTCAGTCAGCAAGTGTGTTGTGAATGCTTATAGTCCTACATGGGCAAGGGTGATTGGTGAAGGCATAGGTAACTGGCTGCACATGCTTAGAAAGTTAGTGGGCTGATACCTATCCATGAGTGTCTTCCTATTTCTTAATGTGAGTAGGTAGATAGTTTTTGCTGCAGGGCAATGGGTGTACCAGGTGCTGTATGCATTGTTGAAAGGCTTTTAAGGCCAATGGACCTCTTAGGACTGCACATAGATGATGGACCTGTTTTTGCCCTGAGGTCCCATTCTGAGGAACCATCAGATTTTTGCCCCTATTTGTTAACATGTTCCTTCTCTAATTCTGGGAGAATGGTTCAGAATGGCTCAGGACTCACATAAGGGGTCCTACTGCCTGCCCCCCCCCCCAGGTAGTGTGTCAGAGTATGGAGTGCAGTGCAGTGCAGACAAGGCAGGGGGAAGTGCTGAGAAAAATGAGAGTTAGCCCGAAGGAAAGTTTTAGGTCTACATGTGGTTGGTTAGATGCAAGCCACTTAGCTTTTGAACATCAAATATGACTGTACACTGATTCTGGAGGTGTGAGTGAGCCCTCTGCTGCTCAATCTCTCCTGCTGAGGAAGACACTCTCAGAACATCTCTACTTTGCTCAGCATGTTGGCTGCCGCTCATCCACCTGACAGGTGCTGATTCCCACTGGGTCAGGTTTGGCCATTCCTTTCAGACTTACTCTCACTTATTTGTGCCTCAGTCTGATTTCTCAACTTTTGTTTTGTTGTTCTGCATTCCTAGAATGTCATATATAATGTCATATATAATCGAATGTCATATATAATTGGTTCATTTGTTTTTTTAAATCTTTGTTGTTAGAGGGATCACAGGTAGTGTCTGAGTACTCCACCATCTTAGTCCTGCCTCTGTTGCTGTTTTTTAACTCATGTTTGTTATTCTTTATTTTTACTGCTAATTTTTTGAACTATTGTTCATCCTTACTGTTCCATCCAATGTATTAGGAGAAGCATAGTCCCTGATAAATTTCTCCAAATGTTCCTTGCATACCTTCTGATCTTAGTCAGTGTTATTCTCTGCCTACCATTGTTTCAGAGCTGTATTCAAGTCGTGTAAGCTGATCCACAATGTCAGCAGGTGTGTTCATCCATTCCAATGTGTTTGATATCCTCAGTCAACTCGGAAGAGGAGCCACCATCAGAAGGCTTGTTTGATGAACTTTCAGGTGAACCTCACATGAACAGAGACAGAAAAACACAAGCATCTAAAGCCCTTAGTCATTCTTCCATGGTGGCTCCAGAGACTTAACTAATTTGGAGAAAAACTGATCCTGAGTTCCCATCTATGACGTTAGTGTGGACTCTATAGAGTGAGGCAGTACAGTCTGTGATTCATAAACTAAATTGGAATGTCCCCCAAAGGTAGGAGTGCTTTACAGACAGCATAATTCACAGGACTCCTGATGCTTACGAACAGAAGGAGAGGTGAAAAAAGTAAAAAGAGAAGAACAGAGGAAAGCGGGGTGAAAGAGATTTATGTCAGTCAGTAGGTGGTATTTTGCTGTTTGTGTAACACAGGAACATAAAAGCAGAAATAGGTTTCAACTGAGAAGCAAGACTGCAAGATGTGGCATAAAGAAGGATTTCTTGGTTGCTGTGGGAGAAAACAATAAGCAGCATAGATAAGATGTATGTACCTGTGAAGGATTCAGGAGACAGTGGAGTCTCTGCCTGTGATGACAAACTGACCTGGCTCAAGTCCCTTTAAACACAGCAACAGTGACTCCAGGGGGCTTCTGATTTTAATGTTTCTCAGACTTAACCACAAAACAAATGTAAAGAAAGACCAAAACAAGCCCATTGAGAAGGAGGTCACGTTCTAGTCCTAACAGAAACTAGACAGTGGGAAGTCCAACAGTGTGGGCTGTGGAAATGCAGACCCAGACTGTACACAACATGTGGGGCATCCCACCCATTGTTCCTGGGTTTGTGCTTTCATTCAATCTTTCAGTTGTATGATCCAGGATTCACTTCAGAATTATCTGAGCACCCATTCATTTCAAGTCAGTGCCTACTATGTGAGGAGATCATAATTATTTTCCTTGGTGTAATTTTTCCTAATGCTGATTTTGTGAGAAGGTGTCTTCCCTGGTCTGGTTCCTCTTCTCCACTAGGTCAACCCAGAGCCAGTGATAAAAGCACACAGTTTATAACTGGGCCTGACTTAAAGTCAGTTTTCTTGCTGGTGGCTCCCCATAGGTGAGGCGGTTTTCTGGGGAAATCCCAGCATGCAGAAGGCTGGCTGAGTGAGGATGTGTAGGAAGTTCACCCCTAAAGTGTACAATGAGAGAAAATTCAGAAGAATTCACATCTATCCTCTTTCTCACTGTCATTTAATACCTACTTCTTGAGGCAACCATGAAGATACAGTCCTGGTGCTCTTACTACATATGTGGGACAAAGAAAAGTGTTGGGCCAGGCAGAAAATGCCAAATTCTAGAGACAATTGGGCTGGAGGAGCATCCAGAGGAGCAAACCCAAACTCTCTTGAAAGCCAAGTAAAGTTAAGCAACACTCCCCATAAGGCACCTCCACCCTGTCTGCAGATGCCTGGCATACTGTATTCCCACAGGTCTGGAGAAGTCACAGGCAAAGTTCCAAAAGGAGGTCCTGAGTTCACCCAGTGACAGGATCTCATTTGGGGGCAGAAGCTATGCAGACACCTAGGAAAACAGCATTAGGTCTGTGAACACCATGGTGGGTAGGAAGTCACAGCGTCCCAAATCTCTCCTCCCCATTCCCTGGAGTACTTGCTTAATTTACCACATCAAGAGGCCTCTTAGCAGCATGGTAAGAACTGAGGAGGATCTTCTTCCATTTTACAAACAGGAAAATTGAGCTTCAGCTTGGCCCAGAGATAGCTCAAGGTCATAAGTGAGCAGATGCAGAGACAAGATCCAAATAGGCTCACAGCTGGTACCCATGATTCCCTCAGTAATGTCCAAGCAAAGCTACTCAGCTTGCCCTGGGCAGAAAGGAGTCGGGACAGGGCTGTGGGGAATACAGATTGAATTATGCTTCCCCCCAAATATATATTGGAGTTTGTCTTAGTCATCTAGTTCTGCCAAAACAGAAGTACTACTAGTGGATGGTTTTAACAAAGAGAAGTATATTCTCTTGTAGTCTTTAAGTCCAAATTCAGGGCATCAACTCCAAGTCACAACTTTCTGTCTTTTTCAGCTCTGGAGAAATGTCCTTGTCATCAGTCTTGTCTTAAAACAGTCTTGTCTGGTCTAGAAACATCCCAGTGCAGGAATTTCAAGTCCAAAGGATATATTCCACTCCCACCACTGCTTTCTTGGTGGTGTAAAGTCCCCATGTCTCTCTGTACAGCTTTCTCTGTTGTATCTCAAAAGAGACTGGCTTCATATACTATCCAGTCTTGTAGACTTCATCAACATAACTGCTGTTAATCCATGTTATTAAATCATAGTGATAGATTCTACAACACATAGGAAAATTCCATCAAATGACAACAAAGTGTATAATCATACAATACTGGGAATTATGGTCCAGCCAAATTGATACATACATTTTCAGAAGCTACATGACAAAGTTCTAATCCCCTAGTACCTGAAATATTATCATATTGGGAAATCAGATCTTCAAAGATGTTATCAACAGGTCATACTGGAGTAAAGAAAAAAATTGCTGTTGAGTGGATTCCTACTATTAGCGACCCCACGGGACAAAGTAGAATTGCCCTACAGTGTTTCCAAGGAGTGGCTGGTGTATTTAAACTGTTGACCTTTTAGTTAGCACAACCTATAAGCAGGATCCATTGCCATTGAGTCAGTTCAATTACTGGAGCCCTGGTACAGTGGTTAAGAGCAATGACAAATCCTCTGCTCTTTAGAGACTGCTCCACTCTGTCTTACAGGTTGCTGTGGGTCCAAATTGACTCACTGGTAAACAGTTTTAGGATAAAACAGGAGAAACACTGAGAGACAGACAGGAATCATAGCCAAACAAAGATGCGTCTATAAACCAAGAAGGACCTCGGGTTACCAGAAGCTGGGAACGTCAAGAGAGCATCTTCCCCCCAAATCTGAAGGAAACAGGGTCCAGCTGATAGCCTGAATTTGATGTAAGACAATAAACTTCTGTCCTGATAAGCCCCTCAGTTGGTGGTATTTTACGGTGGCAGTCAAAGAAAACTCATGCACTGACTGTGGGCACACTCTGTGTCCAACACCCCCACATCTCCAGACAGTGTGGGACAGGGGAAAATAGAATCTTTTTTGTCTATTTCATGCCTGATGTTTTATGTACACTAACTTATTCAATGATCACATCAACTCATTTTATAGATCAAGAAGCTGAGGTTTAGGGGAGTTAAGTAATGTGCTATCGTCACACAGCGTATGACAAGTTAGGAGACTGGAATGCAGACCTCTAGAACCAAAGTTCGCTCTCACTTTCCGCTACCTATGCTATGATTTCAGAGGACACAGAAGGACCTGAGGTTGCCTAGAGACCAGTATTTTCCTGTTCAGTGGGAGGCCTTGGGTCATATAGACTAGCAGTTCTGAGTATAGACCCCTGACCCATAACATCAGGTCAGAAATGTAGATTCTCTGCTTGGTTCTACCACAGGCTTTCTGAATGGAAACTTCAAGATGGGGTCAGACATCTGTGCTGCCACAAGCTCCCAGGGATGGTTCTAATGTCCTTGAATTGGGATGCTTTGGTAGGGACAGGGCAGCCATCTAGCTGGAGCCCTGAGAGGGACAGGCAATCCCAGAAGTGCACGGCATTCTGGGATGGGATGCTAGCCACAACCTTCACCCTGCCCGTGTATGTCTGTTTTGAGAGAGGCTGTCAGGGCCCACATTTCCTCTCCCCATTATCTCCTGCCCCACCTCTTAGAGGACTGGAACACCCCAGAGCACAGAGACAAACAGATCAGCATAACTCATGAGAGAAGACTGAGAATCTAAAGCCCAACCCTGCACCAGTTCTTGCTTCAGGCCACACTGAACCCAGTGAAGTGCGATGGCCCTGTTCCATATAGTACACAGGTGGAATCCAGGTCAGATGATTCTCAGGGAGGAGCCCTTGGCAATCAGACAATGAAGTCAGCACAAACTTCAAACAAGACAAAAATAGGGTTCTAAAAATAACCACTGGACAACTGTGAGCAGAGCTGGAGGTTCAGCCAGGAAAGTTCAGGGCTGGGCTCAGAGGCAGGAAAGGCACACGAGTCAGGACAGAATCCATGTGTAGCCAGGCAGGCAGAGAGTGGAAACTGATGAGTGAAAGTGCACAGGGCTTCTGGAGCATGAGCTCTGGATCACTTATTATCCAAGGACCCATAGGTTTACTTTAAGTTGTTTGTTGATGCTTTAGATATTCTATGCGTAGGAGTTGGCTCATTACATATGTAAGCATATGAGTTTCTTCTTTTTCATTTGGGAATTACGACTCAGCAGACCTTCCTGACACTCTGCTAAAGCATGGTCCATGGACCAGAACACTGATATCACACAAAGCTTGTTGGAAATACAGGGTCCTGGGTGGGCATGCTGATAAGACCTCTGAGTGACCAATACACAGAGCAATGTCTGAAAAGCTCTGTTGTAGGATCATGGAAATCCATTCCAAAACTCAGAGTGGAGGCAAGGGTACTGTAGGTGTTCCTGTGGCATCAAAGTCCCAAAACTCAGGAGCTGCTGGAGTGAGGCTGCACTGAACAACCAAGTGGGCACTTGAGAGCTACTGTAGGCACTTTGCAGCAGGGGCTACTGGCTGAGGCATCTGAGGACCAGCTGCCCCTGGTCTACGTGCACTGAGAATTTGGCCCAGGTGCCAGCTCAGGGCTCCGGCCCCCATCTAAGCAAGTGCTGAGTTGGCCTTGTCAAGGCCTGCCATTGGTGGCTGAGACACTAAGGCCAAGTTCCACCTTTTCCTCTACAACATATGAGAACTTCTACCACACTCCAGACCAGGGTCCAGGGATAGGACACTGAGTCCTGCCCTTAAGGGCTCCTGTGCCTGGTGGAGAACCCCTACTGCTATCAAGTCGGGTCTGACTCATAGCGACCTAGAGGTCAGGGTGGAGCTGCCCCAGTGGAGAACAGATGTGAAAAATAGGTCATGATACAACCAGTGGACGCACAGGGCCAGAGTTTTGGTTCATGCACCACCAGACTCCAGAGAAGGATCAAACGTGTAACTAGTACCCTGGAGTTGAGTCTCTCTAGCCCAGAATAGATGACTCCTATACTCTTCTCTTTTCTTCTTCTCCAAATCTGTTTCTCCTGCTTCTGAAGTCTTGTTTTTATTGAAGTATAGTTGACATATAGGATAGTACACTAACCGTAGGACTACAATTGGCTCACTCATGACAGATATATCCATGCAACAATGCCCCACCCCTCATCAACGTACAGATCATTTCACCATCATAGAAAATCCCCCTACAGATGGCATTACTCTGACTTCTCCCATGGAGTGGATTTGTATGTCCCTGACCTTTGTATAAATGAACTCACACAACATATGCACTTGTGTTTGGCTTCTTCTGCTCAGCACAAATTTGTGTGCCCAACAGGTGCTGTACCTCCATCCCCACTGTTGTGCTGAGCCTTAGCATCTGGGGAAGCCACACTTTGTCTTCCATCCTACAGCTGATAGACATCTAGGCTGTTGCTAGTGCTGGGCTAGTATGAGTAAAGCTGCTACAGGCATCTTTTTGTTTTGGGGTAAACTTATACACTTATTTCTCTTGTGTGTATATCGAGGAGTATCTCCACTGGGTCACCCAGCACTTTGCCTCAGTAGTGCACAGTTCTTGGAGTCTTAACTAGTTGGAGAATCTATGGACAGGTTCTGTGATTATCAGTGCTTATGGTCATTTCAGATGTCCTCTCTGATTTCTTTATCTGCATTGGGCTAGCCACAAGCCCAAGCTGAGTGACTGGGTCTGACTTTCTAAGTCACAGGAAACCATTTTTCTCTGAAGTCCTGCCACCTTAAAGTGGTCTTGGTAGGGTTTGGGATACCAGATCCTGTAACACTTGAGATCCTAAAAATAACCCTCCCTTCTACTGTCTTCCCTCCTCAATCTGCCCTCAAACCAGAATCTATCACTTCAGCATTCTGTCCTCACTGCCTCAGGGATTAACTAACATAACCTCTTAGTAAGTTTAGGCTTTTCCAGATAAAACTTAGAACAGGGCTTCTGTTGGACTCAACAACACCATCCCCGCTGGAACAAAGAAAGGCAAAAAACCCTGGCTGTCTTCCTTTGTTTTATTTTATTTAATCTTGCTTTATTTCATTTACTTATTTTTATTTTACTTTTAGTGAAAAAGGATATGACAGTAGAATTCAAACTAACCTTTCCCTAAATCTTTTGTCCTCAATTGTCACCCCCTTGGGTATCTTTAGTGGCCAGCTGGTATCAGACTCTGGAGGTGAGTCTGTCTTGAAGTATGGGTCCTTGAACCAGAGGGTCTTCTGTATATCCCTTTCGGTCCACAGTGATCCTCAAACCTGTAGGTACCTGGGGATCACCTGACACTATTAAACCGTTTACTCCCCAGGCCCCACCTCATAGAGGGGCTAATTTAATTTAACGTGTAGTCAGGCTCCAGTTACTGAATAGCTAACTACATCATCTGCTCCCTGCCCCCTGTGAGTAGCAAAAAATGAAATAGCTGCAATGTACTGTGGCATTAATTCATTAAACAGCCTATATTGCCGTTACTCTAAGCCTGGCAACAAAAGTGCCTCCACTGCCCCTGTGGGTGCCAGAAGCCTGGAAGAGTCCATGGTTTATCCAGCTAATTTAGCCCTGACACCAGCCTAGCAGACTACTTTGTGTCCACAAAGAGCTTCTATCTTTGACTACTGTCATTTCCAACAGAAACTTGTAGTAGGAGATCATCCACAGGGAAAAAGTCATTAAAGGAAAGGTCCTGTCTCTCCTTAGTCTTTCCAAGTCTTGGCTAGGATCTCGTATTTCCTGATGGTGATGGATTTCTCTGGTTAGCCATAGTTTTCCAAGGTTGCATCTGAGACCAGAGGTAGAACACTTGCATTGTGAGAATAGTGGTGTTTCAGAAAACCACTGGAGCCTAGTATCTGCCTTCCAGAAGCTCCTGCTGCAGTTACAGGAAACAACTCTCCTTACTGAGGAAGACCTTAAATACTAACACAATCCCACTCCTGGCATGCAGGTTTTAGAACGCACATGTAGCTTTTCATTCCCTTCCCCCGCCCCCCGTACTTCCTGAGGACCCAATTTGCTGATTTCCTTTTCAGTATGATATGTACCCCGAGGGAGGACCAGTCAAGAACACATACAACGTAAAGTATTTTCTACAAGGTTTCTTAGGTAACTTTTAAGTAAGTTAACTAGCAGCCTCTAGTGCACTTTCCATTGTGGGAGAAAATAGCTAAACAAACACAGTACCATGACCAAAGGACATCAGTACAGAAATAAAGTGGGAATGTTCTTGCACAGTTTTCTGCCAAGCCACTCGTAACTGACACCAAAAAGGTTCCAATTCTGAAGAAAAACAGTGTGCTGTGGCCAAAGTATAAAATCAACAGGACTTGGTTTGGTTCCTAAGGACATTTAAAGAGCTGTTTTCTTTTCCTTCCATGATGTTTTCATGAACGCAGGACCATGTATTTTGTTATTTGCCATTGTGTCAGCTCTGATTCGTGAAGATATCATGTAACACAGAATGAAAAGCTCTGTCTTTCACCAGCTTCATGATTGCTGGTATGTTTGAATCTATCGTTGCAGTCACTGCATCAACTCTTCTCGTTTAGGGTTCCCCTCATTTTTGCTGGACTTCTGCTTAATCTGTCATGATGCCATTCCCCAGCAATCAATCAGCCCCACCTGACAGTGCATCCAAAGTGAATAAAGTCTCAAGTAATACTCTGCGCTGATTCACAGTACTTTTTATTGGCTGATTTTCAGAAGCAAATCACCAGGCTGTCCTTCACATCTATCTGTCTGTAAGCTCTACTGAATCTCGTCCATCATGGATGATCCTGCTGGCGTTTGAAACACCATTGGCGTATCTCCCAGAATCACAGCAACATACAAACTACCACAGTATGATGACAAACTGGTAGTAGAGGTCGTGTGTAGACACACAAAAAGTAGAAAGTTAAAGGGTTGTATCAATACGAACACTGAAGGTGGCAGACACGGCAAAACCAGGCCTATACCCACTAACCCCCTAAAAGGTATTAAGCAAACATCTGTGTGATAATGTTGCAGGAATTTAGGTTCAGAGCGTGGGGTGAATTTGATTCATGCTTCTTGTACCTCCAAAATAAACCGAAAGCAAAGAAAATCAATGAACTTTTTAGTATCCTAAGTGATCAAGTAGGTTTGTTTCAAGGCCGGAAAAACACATGCCTACTTAGTGTCATTTAATATGTATGGAACAGTTTTAATCATAGACAATTTCTGTGTCTACTACCTGTATAAGAGGCACATTACCTGTCCTGGATTGAATTGGTTCTCACCAAAATTCTGTCTAGCAATTTGGCTGGGCTGTGATTCTCAGTATTTTGTGACTCTCTTCCATTTAATTATTTTCTTATGCTGCAAATCCTAATCTCTGTTTGTGGTTAATAGACTGGATTATGTTAAGGAGTATTAGGGTGTAACTGTAACATCTTTCCTAAGGACACCTGCCTGCTTGTAAAGGGAGGTGCCTTGCAGTATGGCTTGCACCACCTTTTTTTCTACAAGAGATAAAAGGAAAGGGAAACAGACAGAGAGTTGGAAACCTCTTAACGTCAGGAAAGCAGAACTGCAAGCAAAGTTCATCCTTCAGACCTGAGGTTCCTATGCCAGGATGCTCCCTAGCTAGACTGATGCAACACAAGGACTTTCTCCAGTGCCAACAAGGAGGGAAAGTCTTTCCCTGAAGCAGACACCATCGATTCAGACTTGTGACCTACTGGATTGTCTAAGAATGAACTTTTGTTTGTTTAAGCCATCCACGTATGCCATTTCTGTTAGATCAGTATCCAATGACTAAAACACTACCCATTTGTCTCAGTTTGTCATACTGTGGTGGAATGCACACTGATTAATGCTTAAAGCTATTCTACTGGGGGCACCTGTGGTAGACAGTCTCAGTGAAGTTTCCATACTAAAATGAACTGGGAAGAAAGGCTTGGAGACCTGCCGTCAAAGAACGAAATCTCTGAGGAGCGCAATAGAACATTGATACTGTGCTAGAAGATGAGCTTCTTGCTTCATACCAACTATCAGAAAGATAACACAGGATGAGGTAATGTTTGGTTCTATTGTTAGGGTGAATTTGAGCCTTACTACCTATGTTCAAAAAATAAATTGAAGGCAAGGAAAAAAAGTTATTTATTTATTATCACCGATATTTAGCAGGGCACGAAAAGAAGAGGTGGAGAATGAGTAATTTCGTAAAAGCTAACAAGTTCAGTGCAGAAGTCTTTGAACTTAATGTCACAGAAAGATCCAGAAATTAAACTACTAGTAGGGAAAACTGTTCTGACATACATTTATCAAGGAAAAAAAGATAATACAGTTTTAAAAGTATAAAATTTATTGACTATTTTCTATGTGCATGGCATTTTATTAAGCACTCTGCAATGATCACATTTTCAAATAACCTTTCTAAAAGTATGCAATTCTTTGAGCCATCTCATATAGTCCAGCACCTCCTAAATTTCTATGAGTAACTCTGAAAGCTACCACTAGTTCTGAAGGAGGCACTGTGTGTTCATACAACATCTCTTTGTGTGCGGTTTCCTTGAAACAAGAATTCACTGACCACAAGTTGGTAGTGATTTAAGTGACCAGAAATGTGGTTCTACCAAAGCTGACTCTAAAGGGAGTGTGGTTCCACCACAGTGGGATCTATAAGGAATGTGGCTCCCATAGCTGCATCTACAGAGAGTGTGGTTCTACCAAAGCTGGGTCTACAGTGAAAGTGGTTCCACCAAAGGTAGATGTATAGAGAGTGTGGTTCCACCACAGGAGAATCTACACGGAGCATGGTTATGTGTGAGCCTGAGCAATGTGAGAACCTTAGACACAGAGACTTCACTCACAGAGACCTGACACTCCTGCAGCCACGCACTTACAAAGTCTTTCTTCCAGGCACAAATGTACGTACAATTTGCTCACGTCTGAGCACCATTGCTTCCTCTGTAGCATAGGAAATCTGGTGGTGCTGGTACACTGTTTGGTACACTGTTTGCTGCACTCTCCTGGGAGCTCTGGAAGTCACGATGTAGGGACTGACTGGATGAGTATGGAGTGCAGCCTGGACAAGGAGCTCTGGTTGCAACATGCAGCTGCTAATCAGGACCACTGTCAGGGATCTTTCCTCATGACATGGTCATGGGAACCCACTGAGGGTATGCATAGGACACTATCCTCAGGAAAGGGTGGGAAGCTCCTCTGTGATGGACTTATTAAGTTTAACTCACATCAAACTGTACCACATGTACCTAACAGACAGAGGGATCTTCTTGCCTATGTTCATACCAAAATTCATATTTATAACTCTACAATCTGCTTGACCTCTTTCCAGTACAACTGGCTGTCCATTAGGAACTTTCCTACAGTCTAAGTAAGTTTTCTAAGGAATCCTGCATGGAGAAGCAAGAGGTCACTCAAATGACTGGCTTGTTCTTGAGCAGCCTCTCTCTCCTACATGTTCTCTAGCAAGGACTGAGGCAAAATAGCTTTGATCCAATCAACCATGGCCAGCCCAGTCTTGGCAGGTGCTACTTGACTGGGGACACAGGAGGTCTGCATGTATAGTCAGGCAATTCATAAACTAATGTAGTCAACAGGAATCAGAGGAACGGTTTAAACATACCCTAGCTTTAGGAAAGGATTGTCATTATCTCAAAAACAAGTTAAACCATTTCTTCTGTTTGTCCCTCCCCTTAAAAAACGACAGGCCTGTTTCTAATGCTCAGCTGAGCAGAAAGTGTCTGCAGTAGAGCTTCACCAACAGGGTCCATTCTGACCTGGGCAATATCCTTATCACGTGGAGTTCCAGGAAGAAGAAGGAAACTCACTTGGCAAAGCCACTGGGCTTTGCCGTAGATATATCCTTCTATAGAGTTGGAGTGTAGGGGGTTACAAATGGTCACTGACTCTTTGGGACATCTTCCATCAAGAAAGTGTCTATGTCCCCTCCCCTTGAGTTTGGGTGGCCTGGATCTCCTTTAACACATACAAAACAGCAAAAGAGGCAGGACATGGTATCACTTTTTCAGTCCAAATGTGGCCAAGTTGTTGTACTCTTTTCTTGTTTTCAGTAGATGCTTTCTAGGACCCTGAGCTATGATCAAGGGGTCTGCCAACCCAAGATTATGCTGAGCCCTCTCTGTGTAGTTCCAGCTGAGCATAGCTGCCCTGCCAGCATTCATGCAATATGCAGATGAAGTCCTCTTGGACACTCCAGATACCAATTTTCCAGCTGACATCAGTTTGTCTTAGCCAGTGCTGTCTAGAATTTAAGGATCACCCCATCAAACTGTGCTGAACTCTTGATCACAAAAATCATGAGATCTAATAAAATGGCTACTGGGTTAAGCCCCTGAGTTATACATCACCAGTGTTATGTATCAATAAATAAGGAGACAAACAGTGACTTTGAAGTTTCTCCCACTTCTAATGTTTTCCTAACATAGACTGTATTTCCAAACTTACATGGAACTAACTAGGTTACTGAGGGTAGAGGAGGCCACAAGATCTCCTCACTGTACTTTAGACGACAGCAGAATCCTCCTCACTCCATAGTGCAGACTGACTCAACAAACACGCGTGTAACTCTGGACGCAGAGTTTGGGGTCCAATCTTTGAAGACCTCAGGAGCAATATAAGGAAGGAATCAAACTGGGCTAATGAGAAAAGTCTACCACTCTTGGCCAAACGCCAAGAACTCTTCTCCATGGACTCTCTGGCTTGGGGCCCAGTCATTTGACATATTACCCTCTCCACTAGGAGTAGCCAGTCCTTCAGTGGAAGTTCAACCTCCACCATCAAGTTGACTCCAACTCATAGCAACTCTACAGGTTAAGGTAGAACCTCACTGCAGAGTTTCCAAGAAATGCCTGGTAGATTTGAACTGTAGACCTTTGGGTTAACATATGAAGCACTTAACCACTACACCATCGAGGTTTCTATTAAAACCAAAGACGCTGCCATCAAGTTGATTCTGACTCATAGCTGCCCTATAGGTCAGAGTAGAACTGACCCATACAGTTTCTAAGAAGCCCTGGTGGATTAAAACTGTGAATCTTTTGGTTAGCAGATATAGTACTTAACCACTACCTTGCCATGGTTGTCATTTCAAGACGTAGAGTACAGTGGTCAACCACAGGTACTGAAGGAAGAAGACATAGGTACACTGAAGACGTTGGTGAAAAACCAGGCTTCAGGAACTGATGGAACATTAATTGAGATGTCTCAACACATGGATGCAATGCAGAAAGTACTCACTTGTCTATGCCAAGAAATTTAGAGGACAGCTATCTGGCCAGCTTACTGGAAGAGATTCATATTTATGCCTATTCCCGAGAAAGGTGATCCAACCAAACGCAGAAATTATCAAACAATGTCATTAATACCACACACAAGCAAAACTTTGTTAAACATCATTCAAAAGTGACTGCAAGAGTATAGCAACAGTGAACTGCCAGAGATTCAAGCCAGATTCAGAAGAGGATGTAGAATCAGGAATATCATTGCTGATGTCAGATGGATCTTGGCTGAAAGCAGAGAATGCCAGAAGGATGTTTATCTGTGATTCATTGACAATGCAAAGGCAGTCAACTTTGTGAATCATAACAAATTAATGGCTAACTGAAGAGAATGGGGATTCCAGAACATTTAACTGTGCTCATGAGCAATTTGTATGTGGATCAAGAAGCAGTCATGCTAAAAGTAAAAGGGGATACTGCATAGTTAAAATCAGGAAAGGTGTGTATCTGGGTTGGATCATTTCCCTATGTCTTTTCAATTTCCATACTGAGCAAATAATCCAAGAAGCTGGAAGAAGAAAGCTGTAAAGAAGAAAGAAGCATCAGGTTTGGAGGAATACTCATTAACAACCTATGTTACGCAGGTGATACAACCTGCTTTCTGGAAGTGAAGAGGATTTGAACTACTTACTGATAAAGATCAAAGACCACAGCCTTTAATATGGGCTGTATCTCAATATCAAGAAAACAAAAATCCTCACAACTGGACCGCTAAGCAACATAGTGATAAATGGAGAAAGCATTGAAGTTGTCAAGGATTTTATTTTACTTCCTTCCTTCCACAGTTAACACTCATGGAAGCAGCAGTCAGGAAATCAAAAGACTCTTTGCACTGGGAAAATCTGCTGCAAAGGACCTCTTTAGTTGAAAAGTAAAGATGTCACGTTAAAGACTAAGGTGAGCCTCACCAAAGCCATGGTATTTTCAGTTGCATGATATGGATTTGAAAGGTGGATGATGGATAAGGAATTAAGAAGAACTGATGCCTTTGTATTGTGGTGCTGTAGAATATTTTATGTACCACAGACTGCCAAAACAACAAACAGATCTGTTCTGGAAGAAGTACAACAAGAATACTCCCTGGAATCAAAGATGATGAGACTCCATCTTACCTACTTTGAACATGTTGTGAGGAGGGATCAATCCCTGGAGAAGAACATCATGCTTGGTAAAATATAGGGTTGACAAAAAAAGAGGAAGAACTTCAACAAGATGGATTGACACAGTGGCTTCAATAATGGGCTTAAGCATAAAAATAATTGCAGGCATGGCACAGGACCAGGAAGCAGTGTTTCATTCTGGTGTTCACAGGGTCACTATGAGTTGAAACCGACTCTACAGCACCTAACAATAATAACAGGTGTTAATGACAATAATAGTGGCAGCACCATTGACATTCAGTGCTAAGTCATTCTTTGTGGCAAGGGTGGCCTGTCTACTGTAGGATATTTACCAGCTTCCCTGGACTCTACCAGTGAAATGCCAGGAGCACCCCTGCACCCCTGTATGACAATAGTCTTTATGTCAATGTCTCTAGACATTGCCAAATGTCCACAGTGGACCAATGAAAGGAACAAAATCTTCATGGTTGAAAGCTACTGCCTGAGTGGATATTTTCTTTGGCAGAAAGAAACAGTCTTTATCTGCTAGAATTCGCAACACTACCAACTAGCTCTGTAGTGTTCTTTGCTTCTGCTGGAGAACAGAGGAGACACAGATGCACATGCTATGGGGTAGATCAATGCCAAGTGAGGATCATCTACAAGCCAAGGAACCAAGGAATGCCTGGGACAGCCTACAGGTAAGGGATTCACTGAGCCCAGACCTTGGTTTGGAATTTTAGCCTCTAGAACCAAAAGAAAAATAAACTTCTGTGCTTTAAAATCACCCATTTGAGGTTTTCATGTTGCAGTAGTACTAGATAACAAAGACAGTAGGTAACACTTGTCTTTTTTTGTTGCCGGACCAGGACCTTTTGTCCTTCCCCTGTATGTGGTACTGGAAAGAGATGAATTCCCAGCAAACTTCCTCTCTGGTGAAACTGAAAGGACTGATCTTTCTCCCACAAGGTATAGTTGTAACTTAAGGTCATCCACATCAGGCCTCTCTCTCCACCATGAGGATTAAATGCAAAGAGACAAAGTGACAGGAAGCCAGTACCCTCATCTCAGACAACTCTTGTTTCTGCAACTCGGGCTGTTTTACAAGCACCACAATTTTTCCAGTGAGTTCCTCTTAGCCTGGGTTATGCAAAACCAGCTTCCATTCATCTCAAACAGGCCCCTGACCAACGTCAACCTTATTTTTGAGGGGAAACAAGAAAAGTAGCACAGGCTAGGCCAAAACATCAAGGGCAATGCCTACCTGTGCAAGCTCCTGACTTTCAAATGTGCAGGGACAGCAATAAATACCCCAAATCATGTAGGATAACAGTTATTGAAAAAAGAAAAAGAAAAAATCCACCACTAAAATAAAAGATAAAGCCAGCCAGCCACCACATCTTTAAAAACACTTGTTAGAAAGGAATTCACTAGCAGTCAGAGCTATATGATTGTTAGGCAAGCACCTCACAGCTACATCTTTTGTGCCAGTGCAATGGTCCCAAAGTCCCCTCTAGAGAGCCTAGCGAGGGAATTGCAATGCAATGGGGCCAAGACCCAAGAGCTCAGTCTGAACAAGCCCTGGGTGCAACTTTCTGGACTTTGGGGCACAAGAGCCTTAAGGACTCAAGTAAGAGCTCAGGATGTGGCCACATGGAGACAGAATTCAGATTTGAATGGGCTGAAGAGGGTATGAGAGGTGGAAAAGAAAAGCTAAGAAATTCTCTTTCAAGAATTCTAATGGAGAGAGCAGAAACGGGAGTAAATGAGTGCCTGCAGGGAGAAGGGAGAGTTTGCTTTGTTTAACAGGAGTATCTTGATTATAGCTAAAATTTGGAAATTGATAGTGGTGATGGTTGTGATACATGATTAATGTCACAAAATTATACACTTAAAAATGCTGAAATAGAGAGTGTTTTGTTACCTGTACACTTATTGCAAAAAAAGATTTCATGAAATAACTTTTTCTCAAGGAAAGGAAAAGGAAAAACAAGGGCTCACCTATGAACACACCCAAGAAAACAGTCCATCCAAAGGTAGAACAGGGATCCTGATGGGGCAGTGAATGTCTGAACTGCAAGAAGGCTTCACGTCTACCACCAGGAAGCCAATACTCAGATCAAATGCTCAGGCGACCCCAGAGCTCACGTCAAAGAGGGCAAGCCACTAAAGGAGAAGCTGAAATACAGGTAGGAGTCCTCACAAAAAAACCAAATCCAGTGCAGTCCAATCATTTCAACTCTTAGTGACCCTGTAGGACAGAGTAGAATTGCTCCACAGAGTTTCCAAGGACTATCTGGTGGATTCGAACTGCTGTCTTCTTGGTTAACAGAGGTAGCACTGAACCGCTATGCCACTAACGTTTCTAAAGAGTCCTTGCCCAAGCCCACTGCCATCAAGTCATGTCCGACTCACAGTGACCCTAGAGATGTCAGAGGAGAACTGCTCTATAGAGTTTCCAAAGAGCACCTGGTGAATTTGAACTGATAACCTTTTGATTAGCAGATGTAGCACTTAGCCCCCTATGCCACCAGGATTTCCCAAAATGACACAATATAAACTACAAAATTTCACAGGAAATAGCACATTGTTTAATACCCTAAAAAATATGAAGAATTTTCCATACCTTTATATGAAAAATTGGTTATATTCTCCTTAAATGAAAGCATGTTTCATGAATTAATGATTAAGATATACAGCATTTCCAAGATACACTCTTACTGGAAATACCTAATTGCGTGGACATACATACATGCCTTTAAATATGATCTGCAGCTATTGAATTTCTCTCTTTTCCTAAATAGAAAATTGCTATTCAAATGTGTGCTTTTATACACCAACTATACATCTGAGTAGTTTCCATTCTAAAGAAAACAGAAGACTGAATTGGACATATTACTATACCACAACCCCCTCCAAACTCTCCACCTCTTACTATGTTCCAGCACCTTCTACCGCCTCCAAGCACTTCCTGCCATGTCCTACTACCTTCTGTTAACTCCTCTCACCTCCTTCCACCTTCCTTCAGTTCCTAACACTTTCTGCTACTGCCAAAACTTTATACTACCTTCTACCATACTGTACCAGTTTCTGCCACTTCTACAAGCCTGCCCCACTCAGACCACCATGTAATAGAAAGAGAGAGAAGGACAGAAGGCATATCTCTCCCTCTACCCTAATCAAACACTGTCCAGACTTTCTACCCCACTTTCTCCCCAAACTGGTGACAGTCTGTGTCCTGATGCCCACCCCAGGTAGATGTTCAAAGGTAAGCCCCTGCCTGGGGCATCCTCAATGGAGAGCAGCAGTGTGGTAATATGCCACCTGCCAGAGCTCTGAGACCATATATCACACTGACAGCAGCTCCCTCATTCTCACTTGGAGATGCGTATGCTTGTAGGTGAATTCCAGAACCAAGATGCACTTGTCTTCTTATCTTTTCTGATCTCTCCTGGAGCAGGGACTTTTCCACGGACAAAGTAAAATCACATCTGTTTCCATGTCAGCTGAGACTATCCTAGCCAATGCTGAAGCAGGCACACTTTCTTCCAGCCAAAGCCACAGGTCATTTACCTCTTGCCAAGAAGTATTATACTGGTCTTCAGTGACACCAGCTTCTGGAAAACCCTTCCCTCATGTAACTAAAGCTCCTTCCCAATTCCAGCTCCTAACTTCTGTTGTTGCAATTACCCAGAAGAAAGGAATACCTTCGGAATTCTCCTGAAAGAGAACAGAGTATTATCTGCGATGATTAAGACTGTGTGTCAGCTTGGCTGAACCATGATTCTCAATGTTTTGGCAGCTGTACAAAGTGTCATGGGCAAAAATAGTTTCTCTAACAAATGCTGGTGGTAAAATTGGATATCCATCTGCAAAAAACTGAAACAAGACCCATGTCTCACACTTTGCACAAAAAGTAATTCAAAATGTATCAAAACCTAAATATCAAAAACTAAAATGATAAAGATCATGCAAAAAAGTTATGGACAACAATGGAAGTTCTAATACATGGCTTAGAGTATAAAATCTGACCAACAATGCACGAACAGCAGAAGAGAAAATAGATAAATGTGAACTGCTAAAAATCAAACACTTCTGCTCATCCAAAGACTTTATCAAGAGAGTAGAAAGACTACCTACGGAATGGGAAAAAATATTTGGCAATTATGTATCAGATTGGAGTCTGATTTCCATTATCTACAAGGCACTGCAAAATATCGACACAAGAAAGGTAAATAACCCAATTAAGCAATGATAAAAGCAGATGAACAGATAGTTCACCAAAACATCCATCCAGACAGCCAAAAGACACATGAGGAAATGCTCACAATCATTAACTACTAAAGAAATCCAAATCAAAATTACAATGAGATACCATCTCACCCCAAAGAGGTTTGCAGTAATCCAAGAAACACAAAACAACAAACACAAGAGAAGCTGTGAAGAGACTGGAACTCTTCTACACTGCTGGTGAGATTGCAAAATGGCACAAACTGTTTGGAAAGCAATTTGGCAATTCCTTAAAAGGCTATAAATAGAAATATATGATCCAGCAATCCCACAGCTTGGAATATACCCTACAGAAACAAAGGCAATAGTATGAACAGACACATGCACACGAATGTTTATTGCAGCACTGTCCACAACAGCAAAAAGATGGAATCCATCAGGGTGCCTATTAACAGATGAAGGGACAAAGTATAGTACATATACGCAACAAAACACTGTGCAGCGATAAAGAACAGTGATGATTTTAAGAAACATCTCATAACCTGGTTTCAATTGGAAGACATGCTGAGTGAAATCAGTCAGCTTCAAAAGGAAAAGTATTATAGGAGACCTTTGTTGTAAGGACTTAAAAACGGACTTATGTACAGAAGAAAAAACTCTTTGACAGCTACAAGGGTGGGGAGGGAAAGAGAGGGATGTCTATAGTTTAGGTAGTAGGTAGGAATTTGGTTAGGTGAGGGGAGTGGCAACACACAGTAGAGGGCAGATCAGCACAACTGGACTACACCACAAACTGAAAGGTTTTCTAAACTGAACCCAACATTTCAACGGATAGAGTAGCAGGGACAGGTGTTTGGGGACCATGTTTCAGGGGACATCAAGGTCGGTTAACATAACTGATCTTTTGCTAAGACATTATCTCTCCAGCCAAAGCGGCATGAGGTGGTCTCAGAGAACTCTGAGGATCATGGGGACATGACAACATCTGAGGTCACAGTGGTCAGGATGACAGCAATAATAAAAACATCTTGGCTTACAGTACTCGTGATAGCAAAGCATCTCAAAGCATCCCTTAGGGGATAAAGCACGCAGAGAGGAAACAGGTTTGCATATAGCACCAGGGGTGGTCCAGTTAACATATTAAGCTGCTAACCACAAGACTGTAGGTCCCAAGTCCACCCAGAGGTGCTTCAGGGGAAGACCTGGTGATTTACTTTGAAAACCCTATGGAGATAGTTCTGTAACGTCTTAAGCTAGGTTCTCAAGGGAAGCAAGACCAGTAACGCATATATTATGAATAGAAAAAGATTCATGTAAAGAAAACAGCTCACGCAATTGTAGAAGCTGAAATGCCCAAGTCCTGGATTGGAATATAAGCCTCACAAAACCACAGAAGATGGTGAACCAAAGGTTGGCAGATTAGAGATTACAGTTCCAGTTTACAGGCTGTGAAAATTGGTGAATCCCAAGATGTCAGGAAAGACTGTGACGTTTCTGCTGATTCACAGAGCTGCAGGGGCTAGCGAACCCAGAATCAGCAGGTCAGGGAATGGGACTCTTACTTGCAGGCTGTGAGGGTCAATGAATCCCAAGAACTGCTGGTTCAAGTCCGAAGAATCAGACGTAAAAAGACAACAAACCCAATACACATTCTAGTGTCTTTTTTTATTGAGATGGAGAAACAAATCACCAGCTTTGTTTGGAAAGGGAAGAAACCCCAGATAAGCAAAGCACTATTGAAGAATAGGAACACAGTGCGAGGCTTCACACTACCCAACCTTAGAGCTTATTACACAGACATGGTAGTCTAAAAAGCCTGTTATTTATACAAAAACAGTTATAGAGACCAACGGAACAGAATAGAGACTCCAGAAATATCACCATTCTCCTATAAAAAGTTGATATTTGATAAAGGCCCAAAGGTTTGTTTCAGCAGAATGCTCTTGCCTTACTCAAGTATCTGGGTCTGTAGGAACATTTAGAAATAGTTTTTCAGGACTATCTCCTTGTGAATTCAGTTCAAGACATCAGAGGTAAAACCCAGAGATTTGTATTTTTAACAGATACAGGTGGATGTTATGACCAGACAATTTTAGAAAATACTACAGCAGAATTTGTTACTGACACATATGTGAGAGACTTCCAGAAATATAATTACTTTAATCAGTATCTTTCACTCTTCATAAAACTCTACTGAGCAAAAGAGGAGTATCTATTATCTTTGCCCACTTACAACATGCCAGACGCTGTCCTTCAATAACCTTGTAAGGACAATTCTTACTGTTATCATTCTGTTTCATGAATGAGAAAACAAAGGCACAGAAAGCCTAAGTAATTCCCCAAGATCACACAGCTCCTGACTAGGGAGATGTGGATCTGAACCCACACTGTCTTCTTTGTAGCTGTCATTCTTGGGCCCTGGCAGCCTTTCACTGTTAATAACTATGCTGTCAATGTTTAATGATGTCCATGTTCACTACCTCCTCAGAGACACCATGACATGCAAACTGGCATGGGTCACCTGTACTTCCAACAGTCCTCAAGGCCCCAAACTACCTCCTGCAGGACATTCCTGCATGTGAACCAAGTCCTTCCCTCAATGGCCGTGATGTAACATTTGGCACTGCCAACGCTCTCAGTTCCAAGAACTTGTTTTTCAGATTGTGAGTATTTTCCAGTTTGTCAGATCTTGTTTTCTGTGGGTATTCTCCTTCATATTCATTAGACACTACCATGTCTGCGGATTGTTTCTAAACTTTCTTCTCCTTTGGCAACCTTACTATAAGCTGATCACTTCCAACCCTAGGCTTCAACCGGACTCCTCTTCTGAATTCCAGATGCCTGTGTTTACTGGCCTTCTGTCTACTTCTCTTGGGATAGACCTTTGGCACATCAACCAAATGTGCTCATGGAACCAGCCACCTGTACTTCCAATACTCCTTGAGGCTCCGAACTACCTCCCACAGGACATTCCTGCATGCGAACCAAGTCCTTCCCTCATTGTCCCTCATGCAGCATTTGGCACTGCCAACACACTCACCTCCATCTGTCTTCCTGTATTCATTCAGGTGCCCACATCAGACACATGGCAGCTGTCTTGTCCCTTCTGTCTCTGTTACTGTACAGACACAATCATTTTCTCTGTTTTCAGTTTGCTCCTCAGTACCTTTCCATTCAATCCAGGCCAAGTCACTGGCATCTCTGTAAGGGAAAATACCTCACTGGTCACCCAGTGTTACCCTTGCTTCCCACTCTCAATCCATTGGTACCATGGCATTCATCCCACCCACATTGCCCTCAGTGAAAAATGGCTTACATTGTAGAAAAGCTTTTCAAGGGAGTCTCTAATTATCTCTCCAGTCATCCAGCATGCCGAGACTCATGGATGACATGCTGCTTCTCTAACTTTAGTCATTTGAGTGTGTCATTCCTTGGTCACGTGTTTTATTCCTCTTAGCAACTCGACAGCTACCCTTCATCCTTTAGTCCTAAGGTTAGCCCCATTAGGAGCTCCTCCTATACCATGCTTGTCCCTTACAGAACATCTGCCTCTGGGTATCTTAATTATGAGGTGACATGTCGTCTTTTCCACAACACTACAAAGGGACAGGGTTTTCTTTTGTCCCTAATGTCTCCTACATCCTGTGGACTTGCCATTTTACCACAGATCACCTA
Source organism: Heterohyrax brucei (assembly GCA_028571685.1). Lineage (NCBI taxonomy): Eukaryota > Metazoa > Chordata > Mammalia > Hyracoidea > Procaviidae > Heterohyrax > Heterohyrax brucei. Next base: position 125,500,893 of record CM053150.1, on the reverse strand, counting down.
ATAGAAATGGTCTTGCAGTAAGGACAGTCTGCTGAAGTAGCACTTATTGTTAGCTGCCATCAACTCAGTCCAGGACTCACAGTGATACCTCACAATTATTTGCAGGTCAAATCATTTTAACTCATTTTGTTTGTTTTGTTTTTATTATTGCTAAAAGTACACATGGCAAAGCATACACCAATTCAATAATTTCAACATGCGTATTTCAGTGACCCTGGTTACACTTTTCAAGTAATGCAACCTTTCTTACCCTCTTTTTCTTAATTGTTCTTTACCCATTAACATCAACTCACTGCCCCACCCCATACTTCTAATCTGAAAGTTCAAGTTACTATTGTCCATTTGATCTCATGTAGATAATTCCTTAAAAGAGGTTAATGTTCAAAGTAAATGTTCTTTACTAAATAAGTTAACTTACTGGTCGGTTTGAAGCAGTATTGGTCTTCAGGAGTATTTTTGCCTTCAGATTTAATGATCATCTAAGAGCAATAGTTTCGTAAGTTCCTCCAGCCTCAATGGATGTGGAAATTCTGGTTCCTGCGAGAATCTGGAATTTTGTTCTGAAATTTTTTCCTTTCCATCAGAGACTCTGATCAAAATGTTCATTAATGAGAGCTCTACACCATCCCATTCTTCTGGTCTCATAGCAAAGGATGTTGTTGTTCATGGAAGCACTTAAGCATTCAGTTCATTTCCTTCTCTTTTTCCTGATTCTCCTTATTTTTCTGTTGCTCTAGGCAAACAGAGATCAATTGTTGTAACTTAGATGGACACTTGCAAGCTTTTAACACTCTAGTCATTATGCAATGAAATAAGAGGTAGAAAAGAAGCACAAAACATGATACTGGGCTAATTATCTGGGATGAAACCATGACCCTAAGCCTCTAGACCAAGAAACCAACTCCTATGAGGTGTTTGGTTGGACATAACTTTACAAGCAACCTCTGTAGCTTCTTCTTTTTATTTATTTATTTTGTAAGAAAATATATCACACATTCGCTGATTTGATCTTTTACAGATGAGTAACTTATTGACAACAATTATCTCAGTTAGCTGTATAACAATTACTTTTAATCAGTGCAAATTTTCTATCGCGATATACAAAAATTTGGTGCTCCATAAGCAAAACCTCCCATTATCCCTCTCCTTCCTGTTCCAGGTAACCACTAACAAACTTTAGTCTCTATATACTTCTCCTGTTTCTAACTTTTTATGTAAGTGAGATCATACAATATTTTTCCTTTAGTAATTGACTTATTTCACCTCATACAACGTCATCAGACTCGATCCATGTTGTGGCTTGTATCAAGACTTCATTTCTTTTTCTGGATGACCCATTGGGTTTTCACTGGACAATTTTCAGAACTAGACAGCTGGGCATTTCTTACTGTTTGGCTTATGTTGGAACCTACTGAAGCCTGTTCAGCATCACAGCAACAGGTAAGCTTCTACTGGCAAACAGGTGGTCATCACACATAACGTACATTGGCTGAGAATTGCATAGCAGACAAGAATTCTACCACTGAACAACCACCACTCCAGAGCCAGCAAATTAGCTAGTCATGTTATTATTATATTTAAAAGTAGACTGTTTGAAACAACAAAACACAACCCACTAGTGAGTCATAAAATGAATTTAATGGATTATGATCAGTTTTATTTTTAAGGTGAAGCAGAATAATTAAGTGCTACTTTGTGAATTTTTTTCTCCAGTTTTTGTATGAGTATGGGTGATGGGGGGATTGTGGTAGCTATTGAATGGCAATATAGAATAAATTTCTTACTATGAGTCACTTTCTAAAACCTTGGAACTCTGCATTCCTGAGGCTTCCTAGAGAATCCCTCACAAAGCTCAGCACCACATCTAGAGAGCAGGATGAAGTACATCATACAAATCCAACAATACCATTACAAGCTGTTACATCATGCCTACATTTAACATACTCAAATGTAGTGATATGGGATTATCAAGAAAGGGAAAAAAGAGAAATAGCTACTTATGGAGTGTAAGCATTCCCATTGGCACTCCTCTGAAGATTTATGAGCGACAAAGGGTACAGTAGCCACAGCAGTGTCTGGGAGCATGCACCTTGAGGGAGGCATCTCACTGCAGGTTAGGGAGTGTTGGGATACTAATGGTTGCATCTTGCCTGGGACATAGTGTAGCACCTGTGTTCACAGAGAAAACAGCATGCCCTAGCAGCACTGAGAGAGAGCCAGGGAGCATAAGTATAGGGCAGTTGCATTTCTCACTCCATTGGTGGGCAGGAAAAGGTGCAGCAGCTTGGAAAGACAGCTGGGCAGTTTCTCGTAAAGTTACCAAGACACTTGCTATGCAATCCATTTTTCAGGAAAGGTCCAGGCCCTATGAGTGACTTAGAGGATAAGAGTATTTGGCTGCTAACCAAAATGTCAGAGATTTGAACCTGTTAGCAGCTCCAGAAGAGAAAAGACCTGGAAATTTGCTTCTATAAAGATTATCACCTAGAAAACCCTATGTGGAAGTGCTGTTCTGTAAAACAGGTGTGTTATGAGTTAGAATTGACTTGATGGCACACAACAACAACAACAACATGAGTGACTTGATAGGACATTAGTGGTTTAGTTGTAGAAATCTCATCTTCCATGTGGGATACCAGGGTTTAATTTCCAGCAAATTCAGCTCAAATGCAGCTACCACCTTTCTGTCAGTGAAAGTTTATATGCTGTTGTAATGTTGAACAAGTTTCAGTGGAGTTTCCAGACTAAGAGAGACCAGAAAGGCCTGGTGATCTTCTCCCAAAAACTAGTCAATGAAAATTTTGTGGATCACTATGGTCTGATCTACAACAAATCATGGGGCTGGAGCAGGACTAGGCAGCATTTTATTCCATTGTATATAGGGTCATCATGAGATGTGGGCCAAGTACACAGCTACCTACCAACACAAACATGAGTGACTTTGCTCTTGGGTAAAACATGGATGGATTTGTGTATATGATCTGATCTTCAAGAGTTCTGCCACTATCCGTTACATTGAGTGAAGTTAGCTGCAAAAGGACAAATATTGCATAAGATCACTATATTAAGAACTCAAGAAAAGGTTTAATCACAGTAGAAAACATTCTTTGATGGTTATGATGATGGAGAGGGAGGGGAGGAGTGTTCACTAACTAGACAGCAAATAAGAATTATCTTAGGTAAAGGAAGGACAACACACAATACAGGTAAAGTCAACACAACTGGGCTAAACCAAAAGCTAAGAGTTTATCTGAACACAACCAAATATTTCAAAGGACAGAGTAGCAGGGATGGGGTCTGGAATTGTGGTTTCAGAAGACACATAAGCCAGTTAGCATAACAAAGTTTATTAAGAAAATTTTCTGTATCCTCTTTTGGTGAGTAATGTCTGTGGTCTTCAAAGCTAATGGGAGACCATCTAAGATCATTAATTTGTCTCAATCTACCTGGAACAAAGAAGAATAAAGAACACTTACAACACAAGGAAACTATGACCACAAGGGACAAAAAGGGCCATAAACCATTACTCCATAAGCCTGATTCCAGAAGAACTAGATAGTGCTTGGCTACCACCAATAACATCACTGACAGGGAACACAACAGAAAAGTACCTGATGGAACAGGAGAAAAGTGGAGTGCAGAACTCACATTCCAGTAAAACGATAGGACTTAATGGTCTGAGACTACAGGGACCCAAGAAGACATTGCCCTCGGACTCAGCCCAGAACTGAAACCACTCCCCAAGCCAACCCTTCAGATGAAGATTAGACTAGACTATAAGACATAAAAAGATACTTGTAAAGAGTGTGATTCTCAGCCAAAATAGATACGTGAGTCTAAATGGGCAGTTCCTGCCCATATGTGAGATGAGAAGGCAAAAAGGTACAGGAACTGGCTGAATGGACCCAGGAAATCTGGGGTGGAAAGGAAGAATGTGCTGCCACATTATGTGGAGAGGAACTATGGTCATATAACAAAGTATAGAAATTTTTGTGTGAGTAATTAACTTGAACTGTAAACTTTCATTTAAAGAACAACAAATTTTTTTAAAAAGAGTTCTATCTTTCTATCACCTTGCATCCAGCTCAAAGATGCTTGCCCAAACTAATGTTTCCAGCACATTGCTTCTCATGAGTACAAAGTGCTAGTCTGAGAAACTGAAGAACCAATTCTTGGCAGTGAAGCATATTTGCATATCTTTCAAATTCAGTTTCTATTGTGGATATCAACACAGGTAATCAAAATGGATGAAAGTAGAAGTGGTTACCAAGTAGAAGAAAGGTCCATGAACAGCTGAAAATCATGCTTGTGTGTTCTGCTGAGGGGCTCATATCCTAGACCCATTGGTTGCTTGGGCACAACTATTCCTTAGGGACAGTTTCCACATGATAAGGAGAGAACATAAACACCCGGGCTTAGAAAGTGACCTTGAAGAATTTGGGATCCATTTGTAGAGATTTAGAAAATGTACAACCAGAATGCTCCTTAGAAGTGAGGATGGCAAGACATGAGCTCTCTTAATTTGGACAAGTCATCAAGACCAATCACTAGAAGAAGACATGTTTGATAAAGTACAGGGTCAACAAAAATGAGGAAATGCTCAAATATACCGATGATCATAAAGACAGCACAGAACTGAGCAATGTTTTATTCTCTTATACATCAGATCTCTGTGAATCCCAGTTTACTTGACAACAACTGACAATATTAACAAATGGAAGAGACATAGAGGAAGAAAATATATGTAGAAAATTCATCTCCTGAGAAAGTTGACTTAAGCTTGTAGCAATCACTTTACACAAGAGGAATGACAGACAAACAGAGATTTAGGCAATTCAACAGAGATCTATTAGATAAAAGTGACTGAGCTAGGTCTGACTCACATTGTGGCTGATACTGTTGACTCTGAAGAAACTGAGACTCATTTAGTCTCAAGGTAGACTACCAACTGTTCTGTGGGTGTTGGGGCTAAATTACTCTCCTTAGTTGAGGGAGTCTTTGACTCTGTGTAGGATCCTTTAGGGAGACAGACATGGCCACTTATGACAGGGGATCCAGTAATTTCTCCCAGAGCTGGGTGAGAGAAGAGAGGGACTACCAGGATTTTCTGTGAAACAAGGAGAGGAAGGACCTGTTCTCCCCTGCTCTGTAGCCAGGCTTCTTCTTTCACACCCCTGATCTATGATACCACAATGGTCTGTGTAATACCTGGCCAACCCAGGCAATATAGCCTCCAGAGGCAGGGACTTGGGTTGATCTCATAGTGAGTATTCAATAAATATGTGCTCAAGGATGGAATGTAGGGAATGAAACTATGAAAATGGAAAAAAACCCTAGGCCTGTGGTTCTCAAACATGCATCGAAATCACCTGCTGGTCCTAGGCCCATACTTAGAAAGCCCTGGTTCTCAGAATGTGTACTCCAGGACTTCCTGTGATAGATGCTGAAATATAGAGTAAGAAATATTTACAGAATTGCCCCCAATATTGTGCCGACCTAGCTGCCTCTGCTGTGGCTGATCTTACAATATCTGACAGGACTGGTCCCATCTAAGCTCAGTGCACTTTTCAGCTTTCTACCACTGGGGCTTCTCCATATGGAGGTCACCAAGCCACCTGCAAGTGCAACCTGGATACAAGGGGGTTAATGGTGAAGGGCCTGAGGGGACGGACAGTAGGAAAACAGGTGGTTCTATCCCATAGGCTGGTGATTTTTGGAAGAACTGAGTATTGAGAAGGACTTCCCAATGAAACTGAGTATCTGCTGGTATGGTTTCCCAGTATCTTCCTCTTTCTGTCCTGTCCCACTCCCCACCCCTTACTCTTATAGTTACTTTGTCAAAGAAATTCCTGAAAACAAACTCTTGTCTGCCACTCTTCTTTTGGTTGGAGCCCAAACTAAGCCTTGCCCACAATGAGCCATGTGTGGAAAGTTGAAGGCAGAGCTGGTGTCAGAACCTAGACCTCTTTCGTCATGGACGTCAGCATCTTCCACTAACTGACAGTAGTTATTACTGTTTTATAAGATGGTTGATGAGCACTTACACTAACAACTCTAGCTTGGTATAATTTAAAAAAATCTAAAACATTGACCCATTGTTTTGATCTGGAGTTGCCACACAGACATCTGTTCAGAGCTGTCTGCATAAGTTCACAGGGAACACCATTGTGTACCAGCACAGTGAGAGGGGCCTGCTGTGTATAAGCACTGGGTACCACTGTCTACAGACAATAGATCAAGGATTAAGCTCCAGAGAAGATAGTAGGGGGACTCCCAGTCTCTGGAAAAGAGAATGTAAGTAATAATTTTGTCATGATAAGTGGAAAGTTAAAGCTATCAATAGTTTCTTTCCACTTGTGTCAACAATCAATTTCCGTGGAGAAAGCAGTCAAGAACTCAAACAATGTGTTGTGTTAGAACAGTCTACTATAAAAGATCTCTTCATAGTTTTAAAAAGCAAGTATGGTGACGCTAATGACTAAGGTGCACTTGATCCAAACCATGGTCTTTGAATCCTGAGTCTAGATGGTTTTACTGTATTCACCTTCTTCTCAGCCTTGCCTGCACATCACAGCCAGCTAAGCAGGTTGTTGAACCTCCCACTGCCCATGTCTCACCTCAAATCAATTAAATTTAAGCGCTAGGATCAGGATCCAAATCTCAGCACTCTGACTATGTGCAGCCTGGGTGAAGACTCACCACTCTATTCCCAAGTATGGCCACCACATTATAAACCTGAATGGCTGGTTCCATGGAACACAGGCAGACATACAACATGCACAACTTATTACACTGACTCCCCCTACAACCCAGCAAGTCCACACATCCACATATTGAGAGCAATGACACTGTCTTTCTATACCACACAATATTTTTCAACAGGGAGTAAATGCAGCACTTTTCAAATTGAACAAAACACAGATTCTTCTTAAAAGAATAAAAAGTCATGAATCCTTAGGTCAGCTTATACTCATTGTCATAAGACATACATATATAAAAATAAAAAATCATGGATAGAAGGTGGGGCCAAGATGGCAGACTAGACACACGTCTCATCAATTCTTTGTTAGAACTAAGGCCTGGAATGATAACTAAATGGGGCAGTGAACATCCAGAGAGCCCTAGCACCTGGCATAGCATGGCCAAATTTGACTAGATGCCAGTAATGGACAAAATTACCCCTCTCAGAGATGAGGCAGTGGTTGTTGACCCCTGCTCCTGCTGACTCACCATATCAGAGAACTGCAGATACTGACACCTTCTTTGTTATCCAGGAGGCAGGGATTGAGCGTGAGCTGACAAATATACCAAACTGTGGCAGTTAAGTAAATGGTGTACAGTACAGCAGAGAGGCAGTCCTTGGGATAGCCACATGCTCAGTGCCTGGATGCTGACTGAGAGCACCACTGTCCCTCCACCCTCTTTTTTCTGAGCTGTGCTGTAGACTATTGTTTCATGGCAAAAAGAGAAGTTCAGCTGGGATGCCATCTTGGTCAGCTGGAAGGCAGAGTCACTCAGCTGGGGGCCTTAACTGCAGTTGATTCTCTAGTGGAGCAGCAGTCCATCTGGCAAGTGCTTCTCCAACAAAAAGGCAGCATTTGAGACAATTCATGCCTAGATACATGGATGGGGCATGGCAAAGGATGGCTGGAAAGCACTAACTTCTCCCTACTTTGCACCACATCCTAGCATTTGAGGATGACCCATGAGGTACTTTCATTGTCAGCTGGAAAGTAGGGCCTACCACATCTGAGGGCCTGACAGTTTTCAGCAGCAGTTCAAAAGCTCCTTGATTAGAGCAAAGCACCCTTTTAAATAAGACCCAGAGATCTGATGGCTGAGAGGCCTGGCAAATTTGCCCCCACCCTTCACTGACCCACATCATAGGGTCAGCTGAAGGCCCCCTACAGACTCCATAAGTAGAGCACTGTCTTTTCCAGCCAAGACACAGTGACCACCACACCAGATTGTCCAGCTGGGGCCAGTCACTAGAGTGCATAAACAGCTGACGACTAACTCCCATCTTAGAAATATGCCTAAACTCCTGTTAACACCAGACAAATCATCTTCCAGATGGCATGCAGACAACAGACCGTAGCTATCCAGACCATGACCCCAGAAAGCTCACAAAATAAAGAATCAGAAAACTTCCCAGACAAAAAATCCTTTCTGAAACTATTAGAGGTTGAGTACAAAAGTATTATATAGAGAGCCCTCCTAGAAATTAAACAAAATGCAACAGTACAAAATGAAAAATTAAGTAAGCTATTTGAACTGATGGAACATCAAACATCTGAAATACAGCAGATCAATAACAAAATTACACAATTAGATAATTCAGTCCAAAGCAGAAAGAGCAGAATTGAGGAGACAGAAGTCAGACTCGGTGACTTTGAGGATAGAGCAACTGACACCAGCATTTGTGAGAATAAATCAGAGAAAAGAAATAAGAAAAATGAAGAAGCATTAAGACCAATAATCTAGGAATAACTGGAGTTACTGAATGAGGGAAAGATGAAAATACACGCAGCACTGCTGTAGAGTTGCTGAGAGAAAATTTCCCTGAAATTATGAAAGAAGAGAACACAGATATCCAAGACATATATTGAACACTGAAAAAACTAGACCCCAAAAGAAAGACACCAATACATATAATCAAGCTTAATGAAATGAAACCTAAAGAGAGGCTTTTAAAGGCAGTGAGGCTCAAAGAAAAGCTAAAATTCAGAGGGGATCCCTGTAGACTTTTGTCTGACTTCTCTCCAGTAATGGTATTGGCAAGAGAACACTGAGCTGACACATCCAAAGCCCTGAAGGAGAAAAATTTCCAACCAAGAATTATATATCCTGAAAAATTCTCTCTCAAATATGATGGTGAAATTAAGACATTGCCAAAAATACATAAGCTTAGAGACTTTGTAAAAATCAAACCAAAACTACAAGAAAAACTGAAAGAAGCTTTTTGTTAAAAAAAACAAAACCATTAAGTGTATACTTAAGGAGGCAATTCTAGACACAACATTCAGAACCCTACGCACTTACGGAAGTCAATGAGCTCAATCAAAATTATATTACTAAAAGGAAACCAGTGCTCATGATATGAAAACTATGACATCACCACACTAAAAAAGGGATATGTTAAAGTAGGTATAGCACTCTCAGATGGAGATGAAATTAAAAGATATGCAGAAGTTAAAGTCTGGTTTAAACTTAGAATAGTAAGGGTAGCAGCAAATCAAAATAACAAAGCAACATAACAAAATAAGAAGCATAATACAGAAGTCTCAACAAACACAAAACCTATGCTAAAAAAGATGATAGTCAACCCATAAAAAAGAAAGATCCGCAACAGAATGTTAAGAAAAACAGAGAAAATACCAACATCATAAAAATAAATGCATCAACATGACAGCACTAAACACAAATCTATCAATAATTACACAGAATGTAAACGTACTGAACATACCAATAAAGAGACAAAGTTTCATCATGGATTAAAAGTCATGACCTGTCTGCATGTTGCTCACAAGAAATATACCTAAGACTCAAAGGTATGAACAAACATAAAATCAAAGGAAGGAAAAATATATAACAAACCAACAATACACAAAGAAGAGTAGGAGTAGCAATACTAATCTCAGATAAAATAGACTTTAATGAAAGATCCACCATTGTGGACAAGGATGGTCACTAATTATTGCTGAAAGGTTCAATACATAAGCAGAACATAACTAGAATAAATAATTATGCACCCAACACAGGAGTATAGAAATACATTGAACAAACACAACAAGAGGCATTTAAAGCCAACCATCTACATCATCTTGAATGGAGAGAGACTGAAAGAATTCCCTTGGAGAACAGGAACTAGACAAGGATGCCCACTCTGAGAACTTTTATTCAGTATTGCACTAGAAGTTCTAGCCAGAACAATGAGACAAGAAAATGAAATAAAGCGCACCCACACTGGCAAAGAAGAAGTAAAACTTTCCCTGTTTGCAGAAGATGTGATTGTATATGCAAAGAATCCTAAAGAATCCATAAGTAAACTACTGAAACTAATAGAGGAGTTCAGCAAAGTATCAAGCTATAAGATAAACAGAAGTAAATCAGTAGAATTCCTTTACACCAACAATGAGATCATCAAAGAAGAAATCACCAATACCATTTACTATAGCCCCTAAGAAGATAAATACCTAGGAACAAAACTATCTAGAGAAATAAGAGACCTATACAGAGAAAATCACAAGACTCTACTACAAGAAATCAAAAGGCATTTACATAAATGGAGAAACCTACCCTGCTCATAGATAGGAAGACTCAACATTGTGAAAATGTCTATTTTACCAAAAGTGATCTACACATACAATGCAATCCCAATAAAAATTCCAGTATCATTTTTAATGAGACTGAGAAAGAAATTATCACCTTTGGAAAGAAAAGAAACCTCAGACAAGTAAAGCACTGAAACATAGTGGAAGGCCTTACACTGCCCGATCTTAGAACTTACTACAATGCCACAGTAGTCAAAACAGCCTGGTACTGGTACAAAAAGAAACATGTAGACCAATGAAACAGTTGAGATCCTGGAGATGCCATCATCTTCTTATGAATAGTTGATATTCAACAAAGGCCTAAAGGTCATAAACTTGAGCACCAACTGTCTTTTTAACAAATGGTATTGGCAAAATTGGATATCCATCTGCAAAAAATTGAAAGAAGACCCATCTCTCTCTCACACCTTACACAAAAACTAAGTCAAAATGCATCAAAGACCTAAATACTAAACCTGAAATGAGAACAATCATGCAAGAAAAAATAGTCAATGATAGAAGTTATAATACATAGCTTATACAGACTTCAAAATCTGAGAAACCAAACACAATCAACATAAGAAATAATAGATAAATGGGAACTACTAAGAATCAAATACTTTTGCTCACCGAAAGACTTTATCAAAAGAATTCAAAGACCACCTACCCACTGCCATTGACCACCTACAGAATGGGAAAAAAATGTCTGACAATTACATGTCAGACCAATGTCTCATTTCCATAATCTACAAGGCACTGCAAAAGATCAACAAGAGAAAGATAAATAACCCGATTAAGTGATGGGCAGAGGATATGGTCAGACATTTCACTAGAGAGGACATCCAGGCAGCCAAAAGCACATCAGGATATGCTCACAAACATTAGCTATCAAAGAAATCCAAATCAAAACTACAATGAGATACCATCTGACCCCAACAAGTTTGGTCATAATCCAGAAAACACAAAACAACAAATGCTGGAGAGACTGTGGACAGACTGGAACTCTGCTACACTGCTGGTGGGATTGTAAAATGGTACAACCTCCTTGGAAAGCAATCCGGTACTTCTTTAAAAAGCTGGAGGATGTGGAGTCACGATGGCGGACACCACACATGTCTCCTTAATTCCTTCTGAGAACTAAGGCCTGGATTGATAATTTAAGGGAGACTTCTGGACACCCAGTGAGTCCTAAGACATGGCATAGGGCTATCAATTTGGACTACATGCCACTGAATGGGGAAATTCTTCTCTTTCACTGACCCACATACTTGTTGAATAGCTGTCTCATGGACTGAACGTAATTGGCACTTTTAATTTGTTTTCCTTTGTCTTAGTCGGCAAAGGACTTGGACTTAACTGGCAGCAAAGCTCAGCAGCACTGCTGACATGATAAGCGTTCAGAATAGCCATATTTTGAGAGCCCGGCTCTGAACTCTGACCATCTCAGCACCCCCATCCTCATTTGCGAACCTCTACCACTGATTCAGCTATCTCACATTAGACAGGAGAGCTTGTGTGGGATGCCATCTTGTTTGACTCAGGGTGGACTTACCCAAACAGAGGTCTCAGCAGGGGCTAATTCCCAGGCTGGAGGCAGTGCCAGCCTTGGGATTGCTTTACCAGAAGAAAGGCTGTGTTTACCACAGTGTGGTCTCACAGGTGGGGTCCAGCAGCAGATGACAGCAGGGAAGTAGCCTGTCTGTACTTTGAACTAGATTACAGCACCTGAGGATGGATATAGAGGTGCCTCCATTGCCAGATGGAAAGAAGGGCTTGCACATCCGACAGCCTGACTGATTTTGGAAATGATCAGATAGCTTTTACTTTTCAAAATAAGTCTACCTACAGAAATAACTGCAGTACACCCTGATGGCATCTCTCCCAGCCTTTACTGACTCACAAGATAGGATCAGCTGACAGATCTCAGTGACTCTGTAAGTAGGGCTGTGTCTTGCCAACCAGGAGGTGGAGCCTGCCATCCAGAGAGTCCACTGGGCCTAGTCACTGGAGTACATAGAGGTGACTGGTGATCACCTTGCTTCTCAGACTGCAATTGAGATCCTATTAAGGCAATACCAGAGAAACTAAACAGCCTCTAGATGCCCCCAAACCAACAAACCTTGGCCAGACGCTTAAAGAAAAATCTACCCATGGCTCCAGAAAGCTCTCAAAAGAAAGAACCAAAGAAATTCCCAGATGAAGAACACTTTCTAAAACTATCAGAGGTTGAGTACAAAAGGATGATATAAAGATCCCTTCTAGACATTATACAAAATGCAGCAAACCAAAATGAAAAATTGAGCAAGCTGTTTGAAATGATGGAACACAAGCATTCTGCAACCTGACATATCAATAACAAATTAAAGAATTAGAAAATTCAGTTCAAAGCTGAAAAACAGAATTGAACAATTGGAAAATAGACTTTCTGACTCGGAAAACAGAGCTACAGACATCAGCATTTATGAGGATAAATCAGAGAAAAGAGACAAGAAAAATGAAGAAGCATTAGACTCTATCAAGAGAAATGATCTATGATTAATTGGAGCTCCTTAACAGATACCAGAAAACACAGAGAGTACTGTTGTTGAATTGCTGACAGAAAACTTCCCTGAAATCATGAAAGGAGAGAATATAGACATCCAAGATGTGTATTGAATGCCAAACAATAAAGACTCCAAAAGAAAGACACCAAGACATATTATAATCAAGCTTAACAAAATGAAACATAAGCAGAAGCTATTAAAGGCAGTGAGACTCAAAGAAAAGGTAACATTCAGAAGGAAGTCCTGTAGGCTTTCATCTGACTTCTCAGCAGGAATGATGCTGTCACAGAGGCAGTGAGATGACACACTCAAAGCCTTGAAGGAGAAAAACTTCCAACTAAGAATTATATATCCTTCAAAACTATTTTTCAAATGTGAAAGTGAAATTAAGACATTTGCAGATAAACAGAAACTTAGAGACTTTGTAATAACCAAACCAAGGCCACAAGAAGTACTAAAGGAATCTCTTGGCTTAGAAGAAGAAAACTACTACCTGCCGGGAGCCAGCCCCAGCACTTTTCAGGGTCCTGCACAGAGGGAGAGGCATCAGCGGGAAATGAATTAAGAGAGACAGGAAAGGGTTTTTTTGTTTAAGGCAGCCTGACAAAGAGAGAGAGAGAGCTGTCTGTCTTTATTATTTTTATAGATGAGGTGACATAGTGTTCACCCTGTTTTCTTCATCATATAAACTGTTGGTTAACAAGAAACTGACTCATCATTGTTGGCCAACAAGAAACTGACCCCTCTTGGTCTTCTTTCTCTAGTTAATTGCCAAGGCTTTTTGGATAATGGTCTGAGGCAGGTATTCGTGGTGATAAATGTCAGTGAATACAATTAATGGTTTTATTCGTACCTCAAAGTGGAAGGTACAGCAGGGTAAATTCTTCACCATTTGGCTGTCTCCATTTGTTTCTCTAAGTTTTTATTTATCTCTTCTTGTGCAGATAGCAAATGTCTGCTATCCCCTAATCAAATCCAGCTGCTCTAAGAAAGATGTTTCTTTAGTGTTTATCAGTTCGCCATACCAGCTATAATGAACCTAGAAGTTTGTTTGTTCTTTCTGCTATAGGGAGTGAGATGCTTGTGTAGTTTTAATGGCTATGTGGAGAATTGTCCTTGGAAAGCCTTTCAAGGGTTACTTTGTAAACCTGTGTTTGTGGAGAAAAGGGAGGGGGAGACGCAATTAGGGGGAAGTCAGCAAGGCTGGGCAGGCCTCAGTGTTATCATGCATGCTGTATTGAAGTCCGTTCCTCTGATCTCTTTTCCCCAAAAGTTCCTGCAGATTTTCCCAATATAATTTCATAAACCGAGGGGGTTGTAAAGCCCCTCCCAGAAGGCATCTTCCTTAATCCTTATATCAGGAGGGGTGGGGGTAACTTTTTTGAGGAAAATTTAATTAGGAAGCAAAATATTATCAGGGGCAGTAGGCTAAAAAACATGTAACGGGTGAGATGCCTCGGCATGTCACTTACAGAAGTTTGTGACTTTGTCTACAATGGCCTTTGCAGATGGCGGGCCATCGCAACTACATATTTTAGAAGTAAATATGGGACATATCACCCAGAAACCTACTCAGTTAAGGAAGGCTCCAAACTCAATCAAAGCTATAATAGTGAAAGAAATGATTCAGTGATCATAGCATGGAAATTATGATGTCATCATATTAAAAAGAGGGATGTATTACAGTTGTTATACTCCATCTAGATGGAGAGAAAGTTAATAAGACTGGTAGTAATTAAAACTGGGTTTATACATAGTTTATTAAGGGGGCTCATGGGGGCAGCCGTAAGAACAATACAGATGCAACACATCAAATCAAGAAGCGTAATACAGGAGTTTCAACAACCACAAAATCAACACTGAAAAAGGTGAAAAATCAACTCACAAAGAAGAATGTCCCAAAACAGAATAATAAGAACAAAAGAGAAAATATCAACACAAAAATAAACATATGACAAGGACAGCACCAAACACAAACTACCAATGATTACATTGAGTGTGAATGGACTGAATGCTCCATTAAAGAGACATCAAATGACATCTTGGATCAAAACACATGACCCATTCATATGTTGCCTACAAGAAACTCAACTTAGACTTAAAGATATTAACAAATTGGAAATTAAAGGATGGAAGAATATGTATCAAGCTAACAATGAACAAAGAAGAGCAGGTGTGAAACTACTAATCTCAGATAAAATAGATTTTAATGTAAAATCTACCATCATAGACAAGGAAGGACACTATTGCTGAAAGGTTCAATACACAAACAGGACTTAACAATATTAAATATTTATGTACCTAATATTAGAGCACCCAAATACATCAAAGAAACACTGACTACACTAAAAAATGAGATAGATCCCTCCACAATAATAGTGAGAGACTGCAACACTCCATTCTCAATATTGGACAGATATTCTAGAAAAAAGCTCAATAAATACACAGAAGACCTTATTGCCACAGTTAACCAACTAGACCTCATAGACATACACAGAACTTTCTATCTATCAGCAGACACCTTCTTCTCCAGTGCACATGGAACGTTCTCCAGAATAGACCATGTGTTAGGACATAAAGCAATTCTCAACAAAATCTATACCATTGAATTAAGGCAAAGCATCTTCTCAGATCATAAAGCCATAAAAGTCGAAATCAATAGAAGAAAAAACATAGATAGAAAGTGGAACTCATGGAAACTGAACAAAATCTTCCCCTAAAAGCCATGGGTTATACAAGAAATCAAGGATGAAATCAAGAAATTTATTGATTTCACTGAGAAGGAAAACACTTCCTATCAGTACTTATGGGATACAGCCAAAGCAGTGCTCAGAGGGCAGTTTATC
This sequence comes from Heterohyrax brucei, assembly GCA_028571685.1. Lineage (NCBI taxonomy): Eukaryota > Metazoa > Chordata > Mammalia > Hyracoidea > Procaviidae > Heterohyrax > Heterohyrax brucei. Next base: position 125,485,191 of record CM053150.1, on the reverse strand, counting down.
TCCATAATTGGAAAGAAGAAAGAAATCAAATCCAAGAATCAACCCTACAGCTTGAACAAGAAGAGAAAGAACAACAGAGGAACCCCCCAGGCATCAGAAGAAAATAGATTATAAAGATTAGAGCAGAACTAAACAGATTAGAGAATAGAAGAACAATTGAACAAATTGAAAAGACCAAAATCTGGTTTTATGAAAACATCAACAGAATTGACAAATCATTGGCTAAACTTATTAAAGAAAAACAGGAAAGGAAACAAATAACCCAAATTAGAAATGAGAGGTGAGTTGTCATAACAGATCCAACAGAAATCGAAAATGTCATAACAGAGTTCTATGAAAGACTATACTCTAACAATTTGAAAATCTAGAGGAAATGGACAAATTCCTTGATTCATATCACCTACCCAAATTATCAGAAGGTGAAGCAGAACAACTTAAACCCATCCCAAAGGATGAGATTGAAAAAAATCATCAAAAAATTACCAACCAAAAGAAGTCTGGGCTGGGATGGCTTCATCACAGAATTGTACCAAGCTTTTAGAGAAGAGTTATCTCCAGTTCTACTGAGACTACTTCACAATACAGAAAGGGATGGAATACTTCCAAATTCATTCTATGAAAACAGCATAACCCTGATACCAAAACCAGGAAACGATCCAACAAAGAGAACTACAGACCAGTATCACTCATGAACCTAGATGCAAAAATCTTCAACAAAATACTTGCCAATAGAATTCAACAACATATCAAAAAAGTAATTTATCATGACCAAGTTGGATTCATACCAGGGATGCAAGGCTGGTTCAGCATCAGAAAAACAATTAATGTGATCAACAACATAAATAACACAAAAGACAAGAATCAGCTAATTTTGTCTATTGATGCAGAAAAGGCATTTGATAAAGTCCAACACCCATTCATGCTAAACACTCAGCAAAATAGGAATAGGCAGAAAATTCCTCAATGCTATAAGGGCCATTTATACAATGTGAACCGTCTACCTCATCCTGAATGGAGAGAGACTGAAACAGTTTCCCTTGAGAACAGGAGTTAGACAAGGATGTTCACTCTCACCTCTCTTATTCAACATTATACTAGAAGTTCTAGCCAGAGTAATAAGACAAGACCATGAAATAAATGGCATCCACACTGACAAAGAAGAAATAAAAATCTCCCTATTTGAAGATGACATGATTGTATATGCAGAGAATCCTAAAGAATCCATAAGTAAACTACTGAAACTGATAGAAGAGTTCAAGTATGTACCAGAGTACAAGATAAAAATAAGTAAATTGGTAGGATTCCTGTCTATCAACAAAGAGATTATTAATGAAGAAATTACCAAATCAATATCATTTATTAAAGCCCCCAAGAAGACAAAATACCTGGGAATAAATTTAACTAAAGAAATGCTTGGCTTGGCTTACAAACAGAACTATAAGACCTACTGCAAGACACTAAGAGAGACTTACATAAATGGAGAAATCTATCCTGTTCATGGATAGGAAGACTTAACATTGTGAAAATGTCTATTTCATCCAAAGCAATCTACTTATCTAATGCAATCTCAATACAAATTCCACTAACCTTTTTAATTAGATGGAGAAACAAATCACCAACTTTGTCTGGAAATGGAAGAAACCCCAGATAAGTAAAGCACTACTGAAGAAAAAGAACATGCTGGGAGGCCTCTCACTACACGACTTTAGAACTTATTATACTGCTACAGCTGTCGAAACAGACTGGGACTGGTACAAAAAGAGACATATAGACCAATGGAACAGAGCTGAGACACCAGAGATGACACTATCTTCTTATGAACAGCTGATATTCAATAAAGGCCCTAAGATTTTAAAGGGGACTGAAACAGTCTCTTTAACAAATGGTGCTGGAAAAATTGGATATCCATCTGCAATAAACTGAAACAAGACCCATATCTCACACCTTATACAAAACTGGATAAAAGACCTAAGTATCAATTCTAAAACAATAAAGCTCATCCAAGAAAGAATAGGATCAACGGTGGAAGTTTTAATACACAATGCAGACAGTCTTCAAAATCTGTTAAACAAAGCACGATCAACAGAAGAGAAAGTAGATAAACAGAAACTGCTAAGAATCAAATACTTTTGCTCATCCAAAGTCTTTATCAATAGAATTAAAAGATCACCTACAGAGTGGGAATAAGTATTTGACAACCGTATGTCAGACTGACATCTAGTCTCCATAATCTATGAGGTACTACAAAATATCCACAAGAAAAGAATAAATAATCCAATTGAGCAATGGGCTAAGGAGGTGGACAGACACTTCTCTAAAGAGGGTATCCAGGTAGTGGAAAGACATAGGCAGACATGCTCATGATCATTAGCTGTTAAAGAAATTCAAATCAAAACTACAATGAGATATCATCTCATCTCATCAAGGTTGACTATGATCCCCAAAACACAAAATAACAAAAGCTGGAGAGGCTGTGGAGAAATTGGAACTCTCCTACACTGCTGGTGGGATAGCAAAATGGTACAACCTCTTTGGAAAGCAATCTGGCATTTCCTTAAAAAGCTGGAAATAGATATACCATTTGGCCCAGTAATCTCACTGCTTGGAATATATCCTACAGAAGCAAGGTCATTCATATGAACAGATACACACACACGAATGTTTATCCCAGTGCAGTCTACAATCACGAAAAGATTGAAGCAACCCAGATGCCCAACAACAGATGAATGGATAAACAAACTATAGTATATATACTCAATGCAACACTATACAATGATAAAGAACAATGATGATTTTAGGAAGCATCTCGTAACTTGGTTTCAACTAGAAGACATTATGCTGAGTGAAAGTGGTCAGCATTGGAAGGACACATATTGTATGGGACCCCTATAATAAGGTCTTATAAACAGACTCATGTACAGAAGAAAAGACTATTTGATGGCTGCAAGGGAAGGGAGAGAGGGAGGGAGGGAAGGAGAGGGCTGGCTATAGATTAGTTGATAGAAATTTGGTTGGGTGAAATCAGTGACAGCACACATTAGAAAGAAGTTCAATTTAACTGGACTTCAACATAACATACTCTTCCAATCTTAACCTAACATTGCAAGAACAGAGTAGCAGCAGTGGGGGTCCAGGGACCATGCTCTCTGGGGGCATCTAGACCATTTACCATAACTATTGTATTGTATTGCTAAGAGAGTCTTCTCCACTCCATACCAGTGAATGGTGTCTGGGGTCTTAAATGCTAGAAAGCAGCCATCTGAGGTACACCAAATGTTTCCAACTCAGCAGGAACAGATAATCACCAAGAACCAAAACTACAAAGGGGAAAGAGAACCCAGAAGATGCAAAGACCCACATGAATGGGTGACTACGTCAACATGTGACCAGAAGAACCAAATCATACTTGGCCACAACCAGTAACTGCTATGATGGGGCTTACAAAGTTGAGTCTCAGTGGCAACACAATAATAAAAAGGGGTGCACTCTGAGAATTCCACTAAAAGATCACAAATGTTGGTCCAAAATACTCTGGGTTCCCTGGGAGCATGGCCCCTTGACCTGATGCTACCCATGTCCTTAAATCATTACTGAGGTCAATGCCTTAGACAGGAACAGACTGGACTTGGCAACACAGAGTGACCACTATCATGTGTGCACTTTATGATTCTGTGCATCTATAGGATGTCGTCCTACTGCCCTCTTGCTAGAGCGGAGTGAAGAGGGTGGGGAAAAGGGGACAGGAGATTATTAAGAAGATAAGCAAACTGTGGTACATATACTCAATGGAACACTATGCTATGATAAAAAAATGACAATTTTAGAAGACATTTCATAACATAATCTCATTTGGAAGAAATCATGCTGAGTGAAACCAATCAATGTCAAAAGGACATATTTTGTATGAGACTCAGTTATAAGGATTTAACAAGAGAATTATCTGTCGAAGAAAATGACTTTGTTGGCTACATGGGTGGGTGGGGGCTGAAGGTTTATCATAGTCAAGATAACTGATAGATATTAGAAATTTTATTCTTTTATTGTAATTAATAAAAAATTTTTTAAAAAAGGGGACATGACATGTATAGAACAGAACGGAGAACTGTGCTGTTACCAGGCAACAAGAGCAGTAGGAGCTGCAATAGGCAGGCACATGAATTTAAATTGGTTTATACACTTTCACTCAATCACAATAAAAAAATGAAAATAAATAAAAAAGCTGGAGACCGATATACCATTTGATCCAGTAATCCTACTGCTTAGAATTTACCCTGCAGAAATAAAGACTGTCACACAGACACATGTGCACGAATGTTTATTACAGCACAGTCCACAATAGCAAAGAGATGGAAATGGAATCAACCTAGATGTCCATTAACAGATGAATGGATGGTACCTGTAGAGAATGGAACACTATTCAATGATAAAAACAATGATAATTTTAGGAAACATCTCATAACCTGGTTTTAACTTTAAGACATTATGCTGACAGAAATCAGTCAGCAGCAAAAGAACAAATATTGTATGAGATCCACACTACCAGGACTTAAAAACTGACTTATGTAGAGAAGAAAAGACTTTTTGATGGCTACAACGGTAGGGAGTTGGGGTGAGGTTGATCACAGATTAGATAACTGATGGAAATTTGATTATGTGCATACAGTGACAGCACACAGAAGAAAGTATGTCAACTTAACCAGACTTCACCATAAACTGAATGCTTTTCTAATCTCAACCCAATATTGGAACAATAGAGTAGCAGGGACAGCATCTGGGGACAATGGTCTCAGGAGACATCAAGGTCAATTGGTATAATTAGCCTATTGCTAAGAGAGTCTTCCTCATCCCTTATCAGTGAGTGGTGTCTAGGATCTTAAAAGCTAGTAAGCTGCCATCTGAGGTACACGAAATGGTCCCAGCTCATCTGGAACAGACCATCACTGAGAACACCAAAGACAGAGAGAAAAAGCCCAGAAGACATAAGGACCAACGCAATAAGAGACTTTATCAACACGTGACAAGAAGAACCAGATGGTGCCCGGCCACCACCAAAGACAGTTGTGATGGGGCACACAATGTTGAGTCCCTGTGGAAACATGAGAAAAAGCGGAGTGCAGCTCAAGCTGTGCTAAAAAAAAACAACTGATAGCCCCACAGCCAGGAGGATCCTCTGGGAGACTGCTGCTGCCCCTGTCTAGAAAACACTACTGAGGTCTACTCTTTGGATAAAAATTAACTAGACTCAGGACACAGTGTGACTGTATGGTATGTGTACTTTGTGGTTCTGTACATTTACAGGAGGCTGTACTATTGGTCTCTTTCTAGATGGGAGAGAATAGGGTGGAGAGGAGGGAGCATGAGCTTGTTAAGAGGATACAACAAGTATAAAATTAAAAGGAGTGTGCTGTCATGGGGCAAGGAGAGCACAAGAGCTGTAGATAAGCAGGCATGCAAAATTGATTTGATTTGTATACTTTTGTTTGATCACAGTAACAAATGAAAAAAAATTGCAATAAAAACAAATATAAAGTCAGATAGTCCTAAAAAAAAAATTAGGGATAACTGTCACATGTTTTACAACTTTTAATTAAGTATAAAATGAAGATAATTTTCATATTAAATAAGTATAAAGCTACAATATCAATAAACTACAAAGAATTCACATTAATTTAATGTGGCAGGTGACATAATTCTGCAGAAACCAATTTGCTGATAGTAAGGTTAGAGGAGAAAGCTGTGTGTGGCCTAGATGATGGTTTTACAGATGATGCTTCTGAATTTTAATTCCAATAGAATAAATGCAGAGAAAGTCTTTCCCATAATCATCCTTCTTCAAAAGACAATAACTTCAAGACTTTGTTTGCTAGCTAATCACGATCATCCCTTGATCACTGGGTCATCTCTGATCTAAAACACTGCTCTTTGGGGTCTTGAGTCAGAAGTCTTGGAATCATGTTTGATTTTTCTCCCTCTGTCAATCCAACAGCAAGTTCTGTTGGTTATTGCTTAGGGCTCTGTTTTCAGGGAAAGCCCAAACTAAGGCAGGTGAGGAACTAACGTGGGCACCTAATCTCTGCAACCCCTGTCAGCATCCTCCATCGTTCTCCACCTCCCATGCTCTTTCTAAAACACTACCCAGAGCTCTGTTTGTGTATTTTCTGCCGTCTCCTGACTAGATCTTCTACAGACCCCTTACTGACTCTGCTTTTACTCTTATCTGTCTGCCATCCAACTTCTACCATGCATACCTAGGGTGATTCCTGACCAACACCAACTGAGCCATGGCACCCCACAGCTTCACCTTCCTTGAGTTCTCATTGCATTTTTACTAAAACGCATGCTTCTGCTTTGCTCTACCGAAGTCCCTTGGCCTACTTCTGCCCACTTCTCTAGCACATGTAGGCTGCATACTGTATGCATCTTCATTCTGTTCCCCAGATTCTCTAGGTCTATTTTACCTTCACTTTGTTCCACATGGAGTGCTCTGTCTTTCAATCTTACTTCAGCACTCTCATGTCAGCTCTCCACCTGAATGATCAGTTATTCTGTCCAACATCCTACTGTCTGCAAGGCGCTTGTCACCATCTGCTATGTATCTTCTTCGTGTCTTTGCTTAGAGCATTTGTTAAAGCCATGCAAGCTGCTATAACATATAAGCCCACAAATCTCATGGTTGTAGAGAAATATTTAAAGTTTATTGCACACTCATGTAAGTAATGATTACTCCTGACTGGCGAGGGAATCTCCTCCATGTGGTGACTGAGGGACCCAGACTCCTATCATCTTACGTTCCTCCATCATTACTATATGGCTCCCAAGGGCCAGAGACTGGGGAAGTGGTTGAGGGTCAGCTTTCATGCACAGGTCTTTGATGTGGGCATGCCCTGTAGCTGAGTTCCCTGTGAAGATTGCCTCCCACCTGACTTCTGTTCACTCAGACTACTGTGAGCCAGTTGCTTGTCAGTTAATCCTGGGCCTTTCTCTGGTGAGAACAGCATCCAAAAAACGGCATACCAACACGGGTATGAAATCCATAGACCATATTTATGTGCCAAGCATCCAGGTAATTCATAACATGCTTATATTTATCTTTAAAAATTATCATCAAAATAGAAACCCAAAAGTATTCAAAGATAAATTATTCACATATAAAGATAATATATAGATATATATGAGTGCTGGTATATGTATATATGTATACATATTTATATATGCACAGACCCATATGTATTTGGCAGTTCCTAGGTGCACAACAGTTAAGTGTTCAACTATTAACCAAAAGATTCATGGTTCAAACCCACTCAGGGGCAAATTAAAAGATCTGGTGATCTGCTTCTGAAAGGTCACAGCATTGAAAACCCCATGGAGTAGTTCTGCTGTGTACAAATGGAGTCATCATGAGTCAGAAGTGATTTGAAGGCCATGAACAAAAATACACACACATACTTAAACCAAACCCACTACCACTGAGTCAATTCCAACTCATAGCGACCCTCTAGACAGAGTAGAACTGCCCCATAGTGTTTCCAAAGAGTGCCTGGTAGATTTGAACTGCTGACCTTCTGGTTAGCAGCTGTAGTACTTAATTCCTACTCCAACCCAGTTTCCACATACATATATAGCAGAAATAAGATTACCAAGACAAGGTGAGGTTATTTATTTAAACTGAGAATTCCTAGAGGGTGCATACAATGAAGTATTCCAGTACTAACTGAACAACTAGGGGTTCAAACTCATCCAGAGTGCCTTGGAAGAAAGGCATGTCCATCTGTTTTCAAAGGTCACAGCCTTGCAAGTCTTATAAAACACAGTTCCAGTCTGAAACACAGGGGGTCACCAGGAATTGGGAATAGACTTAATGGCAACTAGTTTCTTTGCTTTTTTTTTTTTTCTTTTCTTTTCAGGGTTATATCAAGAGAGTCATCGTCTTTCACTTTCTTTCAATGGACTCCAAGGCCAATAGAAGAATAGTAGAGCTTTACAGTGGAGAAAAGAGATAGCTAAAGGGATAATGGCAGATTATGTCAGAAGATAAACAAGACTTGGTTTGAAAGCCTGGGTAATGACTTGACAACAACAGTAAGGATAGAGCTTTTGTTCTGAGTGAAACAGAGAGCCACTGGGGAGTTTTGAAGTGTGAGCTGCCATGTCCTGTCTCAGATTGTCAGGCTGTCCAAGGCTTGTTGTAATTGCTGCATGAAGAATGGCTGCAGCAAAGGCTGAAGCCCATCAAGAGGCCATAAGAGATGCGTGACAAGAGACTTATAACTATGCTGTACCTATCCAGATCGCAAGATAACCCAAAATGCCAATTCCAGGTTAGTCTGGACAACAACAATCAGCTAAGAGTTTCTCACTTTGTTGGGAAAAAGGAGATCGTTATGTAACACATCACATCAACCTAGACAAACTAAATCAGTTATCATGGAATAGACCATGACTCATGGTAACCCCGTGTGTGTTAGAGAAGATCTGTGTTCCACTGTGTGTTCCCTAAGTAGATTACCAGACCATCCCTGGATAGACTCTAGTCTTCAACATTTCAGTTAGTAGCTGACTGTTAATCATGTATGCCACCCAGGAACTCCAGACAAACTAAGAAGTATATAGAATGATTTAAAATAATAACTTCTATGAGCACACACAATTGAATGTTTATCATTGTTGATCCAGTGTTCTAGATGTATTATTTTCCAGTTGCTGCTACAACAAATTAGCAAAAACTTCATGCTTTAAAATATCATCTTGTTTTGGATGTCAAACTCTGAAATCCATTTCACTGGGCTAAATCAAGGTGTTGGTAAACCTGCCTTCTTTGTGGAGGCTCTAGGGAAGAATTTCCTTCCTTGCTTTTTCCAGCTTCTAGATACAGATTCAGTTCCTTCCCTCTACCATTTTTAGAGTGTATCAATCCAGCCCCTACTTCTGGCCTTGCAACCTTTCTCTCTAGTTCTAACTCCACTGCCTCCTTCATATAAGGCCTCTTGTGATTACAATGGGCCCTTTCAGATAATCCAGGATAATCTCCCATCTCAAGATCCTTAATTTAATCATATGTGCAAGATAACACAATCACAAGTTCCAGCAGTTTCTGGGTGGTGCGAACAGTTAAGCCTTTGGATCCTAACTGAAAAGCTGACAGTTCCAATCTATTCAGAGGAACCCTGGGAAAAAGCTCAGGTCTACTTCTGAAAGGTCACAGACAGCTAAAATCCTACGAGTGAGAATCCACTCAAAGGTGTAAGTCAGAGTCTACTCAAAGGTAACTAATTTGGGTTTTTTGTTTATGTGTTTGGTTTTGTTTTTTAATCACAAGTTCAAGGAATTAAGATGTGGACATCTTGGTGAGAAGTGCTTTTATCAGCCTACCAAATAAAATAAAATAAGTGGTTTGATTCCACTGAGATAGTGTTTTTAGTTTAAGATTATTTCAGAGCACTGGTTTCTGGCATTCATTTAACCTCTACAGCTCCAGAAAATCTGGAGTCCATGAGAATCTGAAATTCTGGTTGATATTTATCCCACTATTCTGTGTACATTATCAACAACAACAAAATAAATGTTTTCTTTTTTGTTACGATTAGGTGAAAGTGTACAATCCAAATCAATTCTGTGTGCCCACCTATCTGCAGCTCCATCTGTTCTCCTAACCCTGTGACAACACATTCCTCCTTTTTATGCTATGTTTCTGGTATCTTCCTAATGACCACTAGTACCTCTCTACCCTTTTCTCTCCTATCTAGAAATAAATCAGTAGGATTGCCTCCTATACACAGATAAACCCATAAAGTACACACACCATATGCTGACACTGTTTCCTCGAGTCCAGTCAATTCTTGTCTAGAGTTGACCTCAGTACTGGTTTCAGTTCAGGGCCAGCAGCAAGCTTATGCTCTTTGTTCCCAGTGGACCCTTCAGGTTGCCACACCATCATTTCAGGTCTTTTAGAAGAGTTCTCGAACCGCACACCTCTTTTCCTCGTGTTGCCTCAGGGACTCTATATTGTGTCCCCTTTCACAGCTGCTTTTGGTGGTGGCCAGGCATCATCTTGTTCTTCTGGTCTCATGCCAATGCAGACTCCCATTCGTATGAGTCCATTTGCCTTCCAGGCTCATTTCTCCTTGTGTTTTTGATGTTCTCAGTCATCATCCACTTCAGATGATTTGGGACCATTTGGTGTACCTCAGATGTACTTGCTACTTTAAGAACCAAGATACCACTCACCAACATGGGGTGCAGAAGTCTCCCTCAGCTAAAGACTAACTACGTTAATTTACTTCAATGTCCCCTGAAAACATGGTCCACAGACACCTGTCCCTGCTACTCTATGCTTTGAAATACATTGGGTTCAGTTTTAAGAAACATTAAATTTATGGAATAATCCAGTTATGCTGATTTGCTTTCTACTGTGTGCTGTTACTTCCTTCACCTAACCAAATTCCTGTTACCTAATCTATGAACATCCTTCTCCCTCCACTCTTGTAGCTGTCAGAGAATCTTTTCTTCTGTACTTAAGTCCATTTTTAAGTGCTTATAGCAGAGATCTCATACAATACTTGTCCTTTTGCAGTTGACTGATTTCACTCAGCATAAAGTCTTCTAGTTGAAACAAGATTGTGAGATGCTTCCTATAATCATCATTATTCTTTACAACTGGATAGTGTTCCATTGTGTACATGTACCACAGTTTGTTTATCCACTCATCTGCTGATGGGCACCTAGGTTGCTTCCATCCTTTTGCTATTGCAGGCAGTGCTGCAGTAAACAGTGTGCATGTGTCTGTTCATGTGATTGCCTTTATTTCTGTAGTATATATTCGAAGCAGTGGGATTGCTGGATCACATGGCAGTTCTTCTAGATTTTCAAAGAAGCACCAAAATGCTTTCCAAAGAGGTTGCACCATTTTGCATTCCTACCAGCAGTGTAAGAAAGTCCCGGTCTCTCCACAACTTGTCCAGCATTTGCTGTTTTGTGTTTTTTGGACCCTTGCCAACCTTGTTGGGGTGAGATGGTATCTCATCATAGCTTTGATTTGCATTTCTCTAACAGCTAATGCCATGAGCATTTCCTCATGTGTCTTTTGGCTCCCTGGATGTCTCCTTTGGTTAAGTGTCTGTCCATCTCCTTTGCCCTTTGCTAAATTTGGTTATTTATTTATTTCTTCTTGATATTTTGCAGTAGCTTATAGATTATGGAAGTCAGACTTTTTGATCCAACATATAGTTGCCAAATATCTTTTTCCATTGTGTAGATAGTCTTTTAACTCTCTCAATAAAGTCTTTGGATGACCACAAGAGCTTGATTTTTAGTAATTTCCGCTTATCTAGCTTCTCTTCTGCTGTTTGAACATTGTTAGTCAGACTTTGTAGTCCAATTAAGCCACGTATAAGAACTTCCACTGTTGTACCTATTTTTTCTTGCATGATCTTTATCGCTTTAGGTTTGATATTTAGGTCTTTGATCTGTTTTGAGTTAGTTTTTGTGTAAGGTGTGAGATATGGGTCTTGTTTCTTTTTTTTGCAGATGGATATTCAATTTTGCCAACACCATTTATTAAAGAGAAAGTTTTTACACAGTTACAACCTTCAAGCCTTTATTGACTACCAGCTGTACATATGAGGATGATGATATTTTTGGGTTCTGTGTTCTGTTCCATTGGTCTATATGTTTGATTTTGTACAGGATCAATGCGTTTCAATTTCCACGGCAGTGTAATAGGTTCTAAGGTTGGGTATGTGAGGCCTCCAACTGTGTTCCTCTCCTTCAGTAGTGCTTTACTTATCTAGGGTTTCTTCCCTTTCCAAACGAAGTTGATGATTTGTTTCTCCATCTCATTAAAAAATGATACTAGAATTTGTATTATGTTTGTCATATATCTTGGTACTTTGCTGAGCTCTTCTATTAGTTCCAGGAGTTCATTTATGGATTCTTTAGAGTCCTCTTTTTCTTTTTTTTCTATCTCATAGGATTTATTTATTTATTTATTTATGATTGCATGAAAACGTACATTCCCATATAAATTTGCATGCTCACCTATATGCAGCTCCACTGCTCTCTCTGCCTGGTGACAGCACACCCCTCCTCTCTGCTCCAAACATGTCCTATCATACCAACAGTCTCCTATCCCCTCCTCTCCATCCACTCTACTTCCTCCAGCAAAAGGTCAGCAGGGTGACATCCTATACATGCATAGAACCATAAAATTCCCACAAGATATGGTCACTCTGTGTCACCAAGTCCAATCCATTGCTGTCCCAAAAGTTGACCTTCGTTATGAATTATGGACAGGGGCAGCATCAGGTCCAGGGGCTTCCAGGTTCCCCTGGAAGCATGGCCCCTGGACCATCAACTGTAGTCTCTTATTGGAGATCTCAGGATGCACCCCTGTTTATTCTCTTGTTGCCAGTGAAACTCAACTTTGTGAGCTCCATCATGGCTATCACTGGTGGTGGCTGGTCACCATCCGGTTCTTCTGGTCACAGTCGATGTAGATACCCACTCACTTGGGTCACTCTGTCTTCTGGATTCTCTTTCCCCTGTGTCATTCTTGTCCTCGGTGATTGCTTGTTCCTGTTGAGTTGGGACTATTTGCTGTACCCTCAGATGGCAGCTTGGCAGCTTTTAAGACCCCAGACACCACTCACCGACGTGGGGTGCAGAGAGTCCTCATTAGCAAAATGCTAGCTGTGCCAATTGGCCTTGATATCCCCTGAGAGCATGTTCTCTGGCACCCCGCCCCAGCTACTCTGTCCTTGCAATATTGGGTTAACATGGGAGAAATAATTACCATAATGAAAAGCTAGTTTTTTGAAATGATCAAAAAATTGATAAACCATTGGTTAAACTTACAAAAGAAAACAGGAAACACACAACCTAAATAAGAAATGAGATGGGAGATGTCACAACAGACCTAACCGAAATCAAAAACATCACAACAGAATACTATGAAAAACTGACTCTAATAGATCTGAAAACCTAGAGGGGATGGATAAATTTCCACATTTACATCATCTACTAAAATTACCACAATGAGAAGCAGAACAACTTAATAAACATGTCACAAAAGAAGAGATTGAAAAGTAATCCAAAACCTACCAACCAAAAGAAGTCCTGGCACAGATGGCTTCACCAGAGAATTCTACTAAACTTTTTAGAGAGAAGTTAGTTCCACTACTAATAAGACTCTTTCACCACATAGAAAAGGATGGAATACTCTCAAATTCATTCTATGAAGCCAGAATAACCCTGATACAAAAGCCAAAGGAAGATCCCACATAAAAAGAAAGTTACAGACAAATAGCATCCATGAACCTATGTGCAAAAGTCTCAAACCAAATCCTAACCAACGGAATTCAACAACATATCAAAAAAATAATTCACCATGACCAAGTTGGATTCATACTAGGGAAGCAAGCCTGGTTCAACATCAGAAAAACTTGAAATCAACCACATAAGTAATACAAAAAACAAGAATCACCTGAATTTGTCAATTGATGTAGAAAGGGCATTTGACAGAGTCACGCGTTCATGTTAAAAACTCACAGCAAAATAGGAATGAAGGGAAATTCCTCAATGCAATAAGGGGCATCTATGCAAAGCCAACTGCCTACATCATCCTGAATGGAGAGATACTGAAAGAAGAATACAAACTAGACAAGTATGCCCACTCTCACCACATGTTGATACCATTACCCATTCACATGGGTCCTTCTGTCTCCTGGGCTCTTTTTCCCTCATGTCATTGTTGTCTTTGGTGATCATCTCTTCCAGCTCAGTTGGGACCATTTGGTGTACCTCAGATGGCAGCTTGATACCTTGTAAGACCCCAGACACCACCACTCACCTATATGGGGCACAGAAGACTCTCTTAGCAATAGGCTAGTTATGCCAATTAGCCTCCACGTCCCTTGAGAGCACGGTCCTCAGACCCCCACCCCTGGTAGTCTGTCCTTGCAATATTAGGTTAAGATTAGAAGAGTTTTCAGTTTATGTTGAAGTCTAGTTCAGTTGATCTTTTTTCTTCTGTATACTGTCACTGATTTTACCCAACCAAATTTCTATCACTCTCTAATCTATGACAAGCCCTCTCTCTCCCTCCTCTCCCTTGTAGCTGTCAAAGAGTCTTTTCTTCTATACATGAGTCTATTTTTAAGTCCTTATAGTAGGGGTCTTATACAATATTTGTCCTTGTGCCACTGACTCATTTCACTCAGCATAATGTCTTCCAAAGGAAACCAGGTTATGTTTCCTAAAATCATTATTGTTTTCTATCACTGCACAGTGTTCCATTCATTATATGTACTGTAGTTTGTTTATCCATTCATCTGCTGGAGAGCATTTGAGTTGGACGTTTTTTATTCGTTACTTATGGAGTTTTCTGGAGCCATGGTGGTCTGCTTATTTAAATGGCTAGATATTGATTGTTGCCCTTACGCCATCAAAAAGCTGTTCAGTTTCTCTGATGTTACACCAGTGGGAGCTCAGGCAAAGTTCTAGGAAGGGGGTAATGACATCAACAGACTTGGCCACCAGCTGCCATTGTGTTCTCTAGGTGCAGCTGACTTATGTACAGCTTCTCTGTAATAGAGACACTGTCCAGCCCTGAGATGCTGTTCATCTTGGCTGCTGGCCCAGCTGGATCCTCAGGGATGGCAGGCCCTGCCTCCTAGTTGATTAAGATGATGACTTGCTTGTGCTTTCTTTCCAGCATCACACCAGTCAAGACTGTGGCATAGCTCAGGGAAGGGAAAAGAGAAGGATGCCTCCACATTTGGCGACCAGAGATTGCTGCATTCTCTAGATGCATATATCTTGAAAACTGCTTTTCTGCTGAGAGAGGCATTCACCAGTGGCAGCCAATAGCAGCCAGGCCCTAAGGGGTGGCAGTCCCCACCTCCTGGCTGACAAAGATGGTACCCTACTTACGGAGTCTCTCAGGGGTCATCAATAGACGTTGTAATGTGGCTCAATGAAGGGATGAACTAGGGAACCTCCACACTTGGCTGCCAGCTGCCACTATGTTTTCTAGGTACAATTGTCCTAAAAAACAGTTTTTCTGCTGGGAGAAGCACTGTCCATACAGGCACTCTTGCTCAATGTGGGAGTTAGCCCATGTAGAGCCCTCAGGTGTGGCTGACTACACTTCTCAGCTGACAAAGATGGTGTCCCACCTGAACCACCTCTCCTGTAGTAAGTCAGCAGTATCTGTGGTGCAGCTCAGAGAAGAGAGGGGGGAGAGGCACTGCCATACTCAGCTACCAGCTGTCACTACAGTTCTCTAGGTATAATTGTCTTAAGAACAGCTTTTCTGCTGGGAGAAGCACTATCCACACAGGCAGTGTTACTCAATGTTGGAGTTAGCTTCAGTCGAGCCCTCAGGCATGGCTAACTCTCCCTCTCAGCTGACAAAGAAGGCATCCTGCCTGAGCCACCCACCTTTCCTGAAGTGAGCCAGTGGTATCTATGGCACACTCAGAGAACAGTGGGAGAGGAACACTAGCACCCTCAGTCACCAGCCAGAGCTGGGTTCTCTAGATGTGAGTGTCCCAAACACACCTTCCCTGTCATGCCAGGCTCTTGTGCTTGTCAGTCCCAGTCCCAGTCTCCCTGCTAACAAAGAAGGCATCCATACCTGTGATTTTCTCAGCTGCTGTCCCAGTAGAAGTGGGAATCACTATACCACTGTTTCACCTCCAATAGTTTCCCACTTCCTGCCACCCAGTCTGATCTCACAACCCTACCTGATCTTGGGGCTCCCAGAATGTCCATGCTGTTCTGTTCAATTATTTTTTAGGCCTCAGTTCTCAGAGGAAATTGAGGAGATGTGTGTCTAGTTTGCCATATTGACCCGCCTACAAAAATAAATTACAAATTTTAAAACATGAAGGTGGTTTAGATCAATCTACACATGTATTAGTGGTCACTATTTCCCTGGAAACTCTCCAGGGATTTATGCTGGCATTAAAATTTGATAAATGCAAACTTAAATTTCCTGGAAATTTACTATTCTACATGGGGAGAAAAGAACAATATGAAAATTAGAAAAAAGCTTGGAGTGGGTCCAAGGGATGCTCATCAACTAGTGTACAATGAAGCTGCTGGCAGGGTACAATGGAAACACACTGTCTCTACAGCTGCTTAAGACACTCATAACCAGTGGATTAAGAGAGGCCTAGATTTTCTTGCCATCAAAATTTCCTTTAAAATATATATTTCCAGAAAGTAAAATGGAAAAAAAGTGCAAATTAATTATCTATTAACATTATATAATGGCTTTAAGAGATAAGTTGTTTCATTTCATGCAGAGCAACAAGAAGAGATACCACAAAGACGAAGTCAGTACTGTGAGATGAATCTGTTAGTCATGTAGTGCTGCTATAATAGAAAATACCACAAATAGACAGCTTTAACGAAGAGAAATGTATTTCTTCATAGTAAAGTAGTCTAAAAGTCCAGATTTGGGATGCCAATTCCAGGCTTTCTTTCCTGGCTCTGGAGGAAGGTTCTTGTCCTCAGTATTTCCTTGGTTGGGGAGCTTCTCAGATGCAGGGACCCTGAGTCCATAGTACACCCTGTGCTTCCAGCACCACTTTCTTGGTGGTATGAAGTCCCCAGTTCTCTCTGAACCTCAGAAACAGCACCTGTAATCATTACTACTAAGTCCTAGCTCTTTTTGCCATTGTTCATAGGAGTGGTTCCCTAGAATCAAATTATCTCCACTCTTCGGACACGAATGGATTGGACTTGGCGATGCAGAGTGACCATATATTGGATGCACTTTATGGTTCTATGCATCTATAGAATATCATCCTTCTGACCTCTGGCTGGAAGAAGGAGAGTGGGTGGAGAGGAGGGGAAAGGAGACTGTTGGGAGGATGAGACATGTATGGAGCAGAGAGGAAGAGTGTGCTGTCACCAGGCAGGGATAGCAGTGGGATCTGCATATAGGTGGGCATGTAAATTTATACAGGAATGTACGTTTTCACTCAGTCAGATTAAATTAAAAACAAAAGAGAGAGAGAGAAAAAAAAATTATTTCCATGGTTCCAGGACAGAAATGTGCCCTACTCAGAATGCCAGATTCTTCCTTACCCTTACCTCTTCCTTTTCCATATCTATTCTATCAGAAAAGCCTGCCAACTCTGTCTACAGAAAATACCTCAAATTAGTCACCACAGAAAATATGCAAATTAACCCCCAGGTCTCCTTCCCCGTGGCCAGTACACCTATCCACTGGCTTTGCTCATATGTGGACCAGTGTGATAGCATTCTGATAGGTCTCTCCATTCTTGGTCTTGTTCCCTCCTCAGTCCCTTCCCCATCATCTCCAGAGCATCAGATTTAACCCAGCCCTGCCACATCAACCTCTCTTCCATCCTTCCTGTCTTTCACCATACTTTAGTCAATGGCTTTCTTTTTGTGTCCTAGAATGTGCTACGCTTTCCCACTTTTCAAGGTCTGCACTAGCTTTTCCCTCCAACCACTTTTCCCTTTACTCTCAACACCGAAGAATACTTCCAAAACTTTGATTTAATACCAGAGATACTTTCTTTAACTACCCATGAAGTCTGTGTTCTCCAGCCCAGTCAGCCTCCTTCACTGCACACTCTTTATTTCCTCATGTCATTTATCACAATCTATACTTACCCTTCTTATTCATTTGCTCTTTTACTCACTTAACGTCTCACACACATAGTCCAATGTCCATCGTCTGTGATCATCATGCTATCCCCTTGTTGTTCAGTCTGGGTAACTTTTGCCCTAGATATTACTTTGACTTATCATTTCCAAAGCTGATATCCTAAGTATCATATGCCTTTACCTTTTTGTCTTATTTTACAATTAGCTGAGACTTTGATCTGTTAAAAAGTTGTCCATTGTCATCTTCTACACCAAACAAACAACTCAAGATAAGCATCAGGTAGCATGCACATGTTACTGGTCCTTGCACCATGTGTCAAGCCACAAATATGTGTTGTATGAATCCATCCACAGTTTGAATGAATGAATGAGCGAATAAATAGGTTAAAATGCTTCTTCTACAGAAAGGAAGCCAGGAAAGAACAGCAAAGAGCTGGAACAACTTCCAGGAATAGAGATGGGCTACAGTCCTGCCAGTGCAGACTGGGACAGGTTGCACCATCAGTCCTTACCAGTTGTACTGACTCTTGAGGTGTCTTACACTAACTCCTAAGGAAGTTGGTGGACATGTACACAATATCCCAGCCAACTCAATCTGAGCAGGAGTGACCTGCTGTAGTTCTGTGTTAATGTTAACATCAGGCCTAATGTTGACAGTGATTGGGAACTAATGAACCCCACTCATCTCTTCACTAACTTCATCCTGAAATGATGTTTCATTCTACTTGATGCCTTTGCTACCATTCTTTAACAAAATCAAAGTGAATTGTGGCCTATGAATAACTCTATTCATCTTCAGAAATGCATTCAAAGGAAAGAGCACTGTCTACTGAAAACCAATATAGCATAATCCAAAGATGACATTTTAAAGTTTATTAAGCTGCCGTTGTACTTGTCCATGAGACCCACTTGATCCCAGATTGAAACATGTGTCCATCTGCTCCTCCGTTCATTTCTTTGTCTGCACAGATTTTATGATGATGATCCAAGGAGCATTCATAGAAAATTTAATAGAAGGTGATTTGTTGAGAAACACCACATCCCCAAAGAAAAAAAAATTAAATGAAGGGCAGCAAACAGCCAGAGTATCAAGAACATGGATTGATTTCTAGTGATTATATTTTTTGAAATATTATTCTGGAAACCATGCCTTTGATACCTTGGTACACATTCTCCTGTGCAGCCAAAATACAGCTACTACTGCCCATCATCACCCTACAGGAGAGGACACATTCCCAGAGCCACAAACATCAGCATGAACAGGCAAAGTCTCCCGAGATAAGGATATCATGAGGGTGGTAGAATACACCGCTTCTTTAATAAGAGCTTACATGAGTGCATCGGGGTTAAACATCACACCCTCTAATTCCATTTCTTTAAGTAAACTAATTCTGAGAAGTTTAAGAAGGAGAAATTTCACCAAAAATCACCTGTGTAGAGAAGGAAATAGTATATCCTGAATGTTCTAAGAAGAAAAATTGTATTTAAATATTTAAACTGTTGCTTAAATATTTGAGGATATAAAATAATACTGTGTGATTTATGAGACACTTTCAAAGAAATCAGAATCTTCCCTAAATTTTTACCCAAGCCTCTACGGATGTTTGGATTATGAACACTTTTAAAGTCTTTTGAAATATTTTTCCCATCAGAATGCATGCTACAAAAAAATTAAAAATAAAAAATGCATACTACAGCTAGCCTCTTAAGTTTATAGAATCAGAGTCACAGGCTGTTCTCTAAACCATTTCTAAAAGCTAGAATAACCCATTGTTTGAAATCTAGAATTACTGTGTTCAGAAGCCAGAATATTACCCACAGTCCTGGCAGCAGCCACACGAGTACCCCACTTTTTTTTATCTCACCTTCTCCCTCTCCCATTCCCATACTTCAGGTCCTCTGAGTAACTTGGCTGTTTCTCAGGCATTCCAACTGAGTTCTCACCTCAGTTTTTGCCTGTGCTGTTGCCCTCACCTGGAAAGCGTTCTCCTCAGAAACTTACATGGCTTTATTACACACCTTCCTTCAGATCTCTTCTCAAGTATATCTTTATAGTGTGGCTTCCTCAGACTACACTGGTCTTTCTCTTCCACCTTATCACCTTTTCACAACATCCATCACCTCTTAATATATGATGTAGTGTTATCACCTCTCCCTTTCTTTCCCTGCCCCATGATGGAGGAAGCATGTATTGATATAGAGATACTATGGGCAACTTAGGATATATACTGCTCATGGAGAATTGCCTGGGCCTATGGCAAGCATGAGAGGAATGAGAACAAACTTTTGCTGTGTGAAGCCATTGAAGAGATTTGAGTTGACCGTTGCCACATCATAATCCAGCCAATGTTGACCAATATAACACTTAATAGTACTGGACAGTCATGAACATTTAAAGCCATGGTTCTAGATCAGATGATTAGGGAGTAGGTGTAGGCAGAAAAGAGTCAAGCACCACACCCTAGAGAACTCTAATATATAGCAACTGGGAAGTTCAGAAGGATTCAGGAGTTGAGAACAGGCAGTTAATAAGATGAAGTGAACAAATTAAGTGTTGTCCAAGAAGGCAAATAAAGAAAATGCTCCGAGGAGAAGAGACTGATCCACAGTGCCTAATGCTTTTCTACAATGTAACTCTGACACTCCCTCATCAAGAGTGGAATTTTGCTTCTCTACTTCCTTAAATTTGAATGAGTTCTGTGACTATTTTGACTAGTAGAATACAATGGAATGAGCCTATGCTTATTCTGGACATAGCAACTACCTGGCCTGGCAGCTTCTGCTGCTTGCCTTTTGGAGTGCTGACTCTTAGAATAATACTTCTTGGAAACCAGTAGTCATGTTATAAGAATCCAAGCCATGTGGCAAGTTCTTGTGTGGGTTATCTGATTCAAGGATCTGCGTTGAGCTCCCAGCCAAAAACTAACATTAACTGCCAACCACACAGTCGAGTTATCTTGAATGTGCTGCCTAGCTGAGGCTTCAGAGGACTCCAGCACCATCAGCCATCTGACTGTAACCACACGAAAGACTTCAGTCTAAAACCACTCAGCCGAGCCCAGTCAACCAACGGAATGATGACATATAGTAAGACATTGTTATTTAGGTTTTGGATTCTTGTTAAGCAGAAACACATAACTGTAGCAATAACTGAAGACTGACTTTAGAGGGGACACAAAACTTGATTGTAATGGATTCAAGGGAGACTGAGAGGTAAGGTGAAGGCAGAGAATCATTCAAAGAGTTTTTTGCTCTAAAGGACAGCTGAGAAATGAAGCAGAGCTTGAAGGGGCACAAAGAAGGTTTTGTTTTGTTTTAAGATATAAATGCTACAGCATATTTATATGCTGATGGATGTGATTCAGTAGAGAGGGGAAAGTTGGTATAAGAGAAAATGTTCTGAAGGGACCAAGAGAGTGAGAAATGATAGAGGCTCCGTCCTTCTGCAGAAACACTCGCGGCTTATCCCTAATCATGAAGACTTCCAACCCAGAGAAGGCTGAGACCTTACCTCAGGAGCAAGGACAGTGTCGATGGCTACAAGTGGAGGTATACTAAACGTGGCAGGCGGAGAATGTATAAGTTCTCATCTTGATGTTTGTATTTTCTCCTTAGGGGAAAAACAAGTCAGTTTTTCAGAAGCAAATAAGGGAGACAAAGGTGGAAGGCTTGAGGAGAGAGAAGACATAATATAGAAACCTCAGAGCAGGACACCAGAAAGCACAGTGGGATTATAAGCAGCAGTACGTCAGAGGTCCACGGAGAGAGGGAAGCAAAAGAGAGGGTACATCAGAGACAACCCCAGAAAACATACACTGCAGTTACAGTATAGTGTCATATGCACAGAGTATTATAGGAACACAGAAGAGGCAAGGACTTTCTGCCTGTGGTGATGCAGGAGAACATCACTGGGGCAGTGACATTTAAATAGGAGGAACTTAACTTACTAAATGAATGCAATATGGAAAGGGTGATCAGATTTGCAAGAAGAAAACAAGCAACAGAGAGAAATTAAAGTGATATAATGCAGAAATCAGAAGGATCAGTGTGTACAAGGCTGGAGTGCACAGAGACAGGGACTCCCATAGTCTTTACAGAATAAGCAGGGTGAACACAGGTACAGAAAACAGATCTTGGATACATGGCAAGTGTTATTAAACCAGAATATTTATTCACTCATCCAGCAAGGAATTATTGAGTACTATGTTAATTGAAATTAGTTTCATTTTATATATAAAGATACCTTTGCTAGTATAAATAAATAAAACTGTTGCTATTGAGTCCTTTCCAACTCATAGCAGCCCTATAGGACAGACTAAAACTGCCCCACGGAGTCTCCAAGGAGCAACTGTTGGATTCAAACTGCTGACCTTTTGGTAGCAGCTATAGCACTTAACCATCATACCACCGAAGTTTCCTATACTAGTAAAGGAGTCAGGAAATTATCAGTTCAGTTAATCAGAGTGATACCGTCAAAATGATACCAGGAGCTATGCAGATGGTTTAGGGGAAGTGTCTGACCTCCTCTAACTTCACAAGGGGGAAGCAGAACAAAGATCAACAGATGATTCTTGTGAAGCTGAGGTCAGACATGCCTTCTTTCTCTGCCATTTTTACAAACTCTGACACCAACCATCCCTCCCACAGCATTCTAATTCTCTTCGGTTCAGTAATTCATTGCAATGGCCACACCGAACTCAAAGACCATATTCATGATTACAGCATTCCTTATAAGGGAAATAACAGTTACAGCTCAAGCTCAGGAATGCTCAAGATACTGTTCTTTTATCAGCACAACTTCTTCCCAACAGTGTTAGCAAGCAAGCTTCTCCTCAAAGACACTCAGCTTTCTCTCTTCATGGACCAGGAAACCCACATGCCATCTCCTGCTGCCAGGTCTCTCCTGCCACTACTTCTCACCATCTTCTGGGTTACAGCTTGCTCTTTTTCTCTTTCTCTTAATCTCCTGCTTATGGGAGCTTCGCAGTGCAAGGATTCCGGGTCTGAAGGACACTATTCTTGGCTGTTCTTCCTTGGTGGTATAGGATCTTCTTCTCTGTGTTGGATTTGGCTGTCTTTTAAGGCAAAACTGACCAGTCACTGTGATGGGCCACGATTACCTTATCCACAGTCCCACCCAATCACTTGGGTAGAAGTTACAAGACCATAACTAGAAATACTACACAAAAGTAATCAATCACACTACAGGAACACAGATTTGTTCTGGATTCCATTCCACCATTTTTAGCATTTTGTCTCTTCCTTGAGTTTCAAAATGGTTATCAAAGCCCTAGCCATCACGTTCTGCATTCCAAGATACACCTTTTCTTTTAAGAAGCTACACCAAGCCTTGCTTTTTCCCTCCTTCAGATTTTATAGGTATGGGTCTCTTGCTCTAAGGGGAATCTCAGCTGTAGCTAGTCCCACATCATCTTCTAACAAGCTGGCTCTCTCAGCCTTCTCTGGGAAGAAAGCAAGCTTCATCCTAGCTTCTCTTGTTCCCACAACAGAGGATGTAACAGTAGCTCTGGTAACTACACAGGTTTTGACTCTTCTTCACACTTTTTCCATGAGACATGGGGCTGAAATGAAGACTCACGCCATGGGTGATTTGGGCCTGGTCTTCCTTAAGACAAAACAAGGACTGAACGATGAAAACATGAAGGGAAAATGTTTAATATCCCACTACTCAAATTTTGACTAATAAGAGGCCTGAGATAGTAATCTGGCAGATAATCTGTTCTCCCTCCCTCCGTCAACGAACTGTCCCCATCTGAAAAGAATCTCACATCATCAGGCAAACTCTGTGTTCCCCTGTAAAGCTGTGAACAGCTCAGTCATGGCCCTGCTGCTTTGTATTTCCTTTTTCCCTAACTTCCCAATAAATTCTTAGTATTTAAGGTCTGCCCTGACCCTCTTCCCTAGGAAATGTGGGCTGAGCCAGAAGACTGCCTTAAAGTCAATACAACACTTTGTTTTATATCTCATGCAGGAAAACACAGTCACATGGTGAAACCTAACTACAAAGAACATTTGGAAATGTGGTCTTTCACTTCTTACTGTAGCAAGCCCAATAAAAAAATTGGAACTCTTATAAAGACAGCCTTAGGAAGGAAGGAGAGAATGAAGTTTGGGTATAAAACTAGATTCTGCTATAAGTGCCCACAATGATTAAGACACATATTTAATTAGAACACTTCATCTAAAATTTCTAAAGATCAAAAGGAGTTTATGGTATATATTATCTAAGTTTCCTAGCGGGTGATTTTAAGACTAAAAATTTATTTCCTCACAATTCCGAAGGATAAAAGTCCAAATCAGGGTCTCACTATATTGTTTCCTTCTTTGTAGACAGTCCTTGGTATTATTTGATTCTTTCCCTGCAGGCTATCTTACATGATATGTGTCTTCTCTCCCCACCCTTCTCTGTGCGTGCATGTTTCTGTGTCAAATCTAACTCAGAAGGAATTATATTCATAACCCATTCTACTCATATTTTATATTTCTAAAGTACAATGCTGTCAGTGATAGGATACTATCCACATACCAACATCAAAGACCAGTGAATAAATTATTCTTTAAATTTATATACCAAAGGCCCCAAATAAAAAAATGAAAATTTTTACCAATTTTTGCAGTTTGAAATGAATTAAACATGCAATTAAGAGGCATCTATAATTACTGATGACTGGAATGCAAAAGCTAGAAGCAAATAAAGACCTACTGTGGGAAAATGTGTCTTTAGTCATAAAAACTACTTAGGAGGGCGCATGACAGGGTTTTGCAAGAAAGATGACTTATTCATTGTGAATAACTTTTTTCAACAACATTAATAGTGACAAAACACATGGACCTTGCTGAATGAAATATACAGGAATCAAATTGACTAAATCTATGAAAAGAGAGAACGGAGATGCTCAACATACTTATTCAGAATGAGGCCAGAGGATGGATGTGGAATACACCATCAATTGCTCATATGCAAGTTCAAAATGCAGCTGAAGAAAATTAAAACAAGTTCACAAGAGCTGCAATACAGCCTTGACTGTATACCACCTGAATTAAGAGATCATCTCAAGAACAGATTTGGTTCATTGAAAATTAATAACCAAAAAGACTAGACAAGCTGGGGAATGAATCGAGGATGTCTGACATAAGGAAAGCAAGCCAAGTGCCATCGAGTCGGATCCGACTCATGGCCAGCAAGAGGTCATAAAAAAAACACAGGAAAGAAAGGAAAGGCCAAAATGGACATCAGAAGAGACTCCGAAACTCACTTTTGAACACAGAGTAGCTAAAGTGAATGAGAGAAATGAACAAATAAAAGATCTGAATGGAAGATTTAAAAGGACGGCTCGAGAAGATGAAGTAAAATATTATAAATGAAATGTACGTTGACCTAGAGTTAGAAAACCAAAAGAGAAGAATGGTCACGACATTTCTCAAGCTGAAAGAACTGAAGAAAAAAATCCAAACCTCAAGTTGCAATTTTGAAAGATTCTATGCGGAAAGTACTGAACAATGCAGGAAACATCAAAAGAGCGTGGAAGGAATATGCAGAGTTGCTATACCAAAAAGAATTGGTTGATGTTCAGCCACTTCAGGAGGTAGCATATAATCAAGAACTAATGACAATGAAGAAAGAAATACAAACTGACCTAAAGGTATTGGCAAAAAAACAAGGCTCAAGAATTGATAGAATACCAATCGTGATGTTTCAACAGACACAACACTGAACATGCCCAGTACTCTAACTATGCCAAGGATTATGGAAAGCAAACATCCAGCCAACTGACTGGATGCCACCCGCATTTATGCCCATTCCAAACAAAGATGATCCATTAGTGTGGAAATCATTGAAAAATATCATTAATATCACACTCAAGTAAAATATTCCTCAAGAGAATTTAAAAACAGTGGTAAAAGTACATTGACAGGGAACTGCCAGAGATTCAAGCTGGAGTCAGAAAATGACATGGAATGCGGAATATCCTAGATGATGTCAGATGGATCCTGGCTGGAGAAAAGAATACTATAAAGATGTTTGATTATATTTTATCAACTGTGCAAAAGTGTTTGACTGAGTGGATCAACACATATTATAGATAACATTGTGAAGAATGAGAATTCCAGAACAAGTAATTGTGCTCACACAGAACTTATCTATACCTAGAACAAGAGGTAGTTGTTTGAACAGTACGAGGTGATACTGTGTGGTTTAAAATAAAGGTTTTATCCTTTGACCATATTTATTCAATTTGTATGTTAAGAAATAATCTAAATGCCTACATGAATTATATGAAGAATGTAGCATCAGACTTAGAGGAACACTCATTAATAATTAGAGGAACGCTCATTAACAATCTGCAATATGCAGATGACACAGCTTTGCTTGCAGAAAGTGAAAAGGACTTAAAGTATTTAGTGATGGAGATGGAAGACCACAGCCTCTATTATGCGTTACACCTCAACATAAAGAAAACAAAAGTCTTTACAGCTGGGCAAGTAAGCAACATCATGACAAACGGAGAAAAGACTGAAGCTGTCAAGGATTTCATTTCACTTGGATTCACAATCGTCATCCCTGGAAGGGGCAGTCGAGAAATCAAAGGACATATTACATTGGGCATATCTGTTGCCAAAGACCCCTTTGAATTGTTGAAGAGCAAAAATGACACTTTGAAGACTAAGGTGCCCCTCACCCAAGTTGTGGTATTTTCAGTCACCTCATATATATGAGACAGCTGGACAGTAAGGAAGACCAAAGAAAAACTGGTGCCTTTGTATCATGATACTGCTGAAGAATATTGAGTATACCATGGACTGACAATAGAACAAACAAATTTGTCCTGGAAGAAGTATGGCCAGAACGTTCCTTAGAAATGAGGATAAGAAGACTTCTTCTCATGTACTTTTGGACATATTATCAGGATGGACCAGACCCCTAAGAAGGACATCATGCTTCATAAGGTAGAGGATCAGCAAAGAAATAAGACCATTGACAAGATGGATTGACATGCTGGCTGCAACAACAGACTCAAAGACAATAACAATTATGAGGTTGACATAGAAGCAAGCAGCGTTTCACTCTGTTGTACACAACGCAGTTAGGAGTTGGAACCAACTCAATGGCTCCTAACAGCACTAAATACTCAGGTTGATCTAACTGACATAACAAAGAAAATTCTATTACCAAATAGGATTACATCCACTGATACAAGGGACTCAACTATGGTTTAGGACACACAATATCTTTTTTTCAATTCTTTTTTTTTACTGTGATTGAGTAAAAGCATACATTCCAAGTTAAATTTGCATGCCCACCTATCTGCAGCTCCTTCTGCTCTCTTTGTCCAGTGACAGCACACTCCTTTCCATTCTATGCATGTCATATCCTCTTAACAATCTCCTATCCCCTCCTCTCTGCCCTCTCCTCTCTGTTCTAGCAAGAGGTCAGTAGGACAGCATCCTATAGATGCACAGAACTGTAAAGTGCATGTACCCTATGGTCACCTTGAGACATACAATTTAATTCCTAACACTGACATATAAGACAATAAACTTGCACCAGTAAATACATCGTGTGCTGTTTTGGTTAACTGCCATCATTTCAGTCCCTACTCTTTGAGACTCCATACACAATGGAAGAAAATGTCTTTTGGCCTTGTGCCATCCCCACAATAGTTTGTGAATTGAACGTTTGTGATTCATAGGATTCTCATTAACTGGTATTTGGCAATAGATCAGCAGGTTTTTCTTCCTAGTCCATCTTAGTCTGTTCAGCATCATAGCAATACAAGCCTCCACTAACAGTAGGGTTGTGGCAGTGCACAAGATGTATGGCTGGAAATTGAAATGCATGGCCTGCATAGAAAGTTAAGTTTTACAACTAAACCACCACTGCACTCACATAACAGGTTTACATCTAGACTACCTTTTGCAAAGCAGTGCTTCCTGCTTACCATGTCTGGTAAATGCCAGAGTGATCCTGGTGATTTCTGAGGAACCACTGAAGGAGCTGTAAGCAGAAGTGACTTCTCGCTTATATCGAAAATGACACATCTCTAAGGAAAGTATGAGGATTTTAAGGAAATCCTCATATTTGCAGGTGGCTAAGCCTGCACTAATGCTGATTTCCTCTGTAGGAAAAGGACCACTGCCTGCTAAGAGAAAGAAAGGAATGCTTAATGCTCATATTTCTAAGTAGCAGACGAATTCAGGCTCAGGTATTAACCTGATCACCCAGCACCACTTGCAGCAGCCAAGGCTCATAGTGAGAAGATCTCCTGGCAAAAAAGCCACTTAAAATACACTTAGAAAAAGGAAGAAAAATAAATGAAAGCAATTAAGTGGCATTTCTGTTGCTTGTCTGCTGACTTAATTATGAGACATTTGCATACAAACTGTCAACTAGATAACATTCAAAACGCTGGCAGTATTGCATCTGCCATTTGACTGTTTCTGTATTTGACGATAAAACCGCCTGACAGTTTTCATTAAAAGCCCTTGATCCGGAATTGAAAATTTTTCAGCCAAATGTAACAAATAGATGAAGGTCATCACTCATGTCAGATGCTATGGGAGGCCATGTGGGTACGTGCATTTTTTTAAACTATTACAGTAACCCCCGGGGGCAGACTTTACCCCTCTTAACCAATCTTGGTGCTGCCTAGCAGAAAGGGAGAATTGTATGGCCCATCCCAAAGAGACTCAGCCTCCTCCCAAATCCAAAGGAGATATAAACTACTCCTGAGTATGAGTCAGGCTGAGATTAGACTGTGAATTTCAGCAGAAATCAGTAAAGTAGGAGTTCAGGTCTTGGGCACCAGGAATGCCTCCCCTCTCTCTCTTACTGATACATGCCTTCCCTGTAAATCAGATCTGTCTAGGCAGTAGTCCCAGCCCTCAGCTCTTCCATGCTAAGCCATCTGGATCAATTCCCTGGGCCCTCCACAGTCTCCTTGCTGGTCTCCTGGCCTTGACTTGGCCTTCCTACAAATCTACCACACAACCCTCCATTGACAGTAGGGTTGTGGCAATGCACAAGATGCAAGGCTAGGATTTGAAATGCATGGCCAGCATAGAAAGAAAGTTTTACCATAGATTTGGTCTTGTCTTTCCTCTGCACAAATTCCTCTATCCTCTCTCCATTGCGGTTAGCATAGGAATAACTCCTATAAACATTAACAGAAACCTGTGCATCAATATTCATTGCAACAATGTTTACCCAGCCAGAAAGTGCAAACTGTTCAAGTGTCCATCAACAGACGAATACACAAACCAATTGTGTCCTGTATATAAGAAAGTAATACTCAATCCTAAAAAAGAAATGAAGTCCTAATACACACCACAACGTGGATGAACCCTGCAAACTTCATGCAGAATTACTTTGACACATATTTGACATTTTTAACAAATGTTGTATGATCTCAGTTATATGAAATATGTAGGACAGTCAAGTGTGTAGAGTCCATAGTTTATCGGCAGTTACAGGAGGCAAGTGGGATGGAAAGAGAAAGAGATGTTCAGGGCTTAGGGCACATGGAACCCAAAGGTGCTGGACAAATATGGAAAAGATTAATGGTAATCAGTGTACAACATGATGAACATAACATCACTGAATTATAGATGTAAAATAGTTAATATGTCAAATGTTTTGTTACATATGCATTTACCACAATTTTAAAAACTAAAAAAAAAAAATTCCACCAAGTTCTGTATTCTCCCAGCCACCACCTCTGGTTGATCACCACCTCGTACTCATCTGCTCACCTACTGCCCTGCCTGTGTTTCCTACCCTCATCTAAGCTCTGTGCTGCTGCCTCAGAGCCTTTGCACATAGCATTCCTTCCATCCAGAGCATGTTACCTGCAGATTTCTGAATACCACCTCCTTTGTGCCTATTTGCTTCAGCTCTACTCTGGACTTCCAGGCAGCTTGTCTGTAGCACTCAGTCACTGCACTTACCACCTTCACAGCCCATGAGACACTCTGAAATCATTGCATAGTTTACCCATTCTTGTGTTCATTTTCTGTCTCCCCGTTGGATCTCCAGCTCCATGAGAGTTGAGAACTCCCTTTGTGTTTACCTCCTCAACCCTAGCACCAAGAAAAGCAGCCAGTAAACACCAAAAGGCCAATCTAAGATATCCTGTCATGGATTGAATTGTGTCCCCCCAAAACTGCATGTGGTAATTTGACTGGGCCAGTATTCCCTGTATTCTGATTGTCCTGCATTTTGTGATGTCCTGATGCTAGAAATCCTAGAGAAATCTGTGGCTGATAGATACGATGATTATGTTAAAGGAGGATTAGGGTGGGAATGCAACACCCTTGCTAAGAGAGTTTCCCTGGAGTGTGGCTTGCACTGCCATTTATCCTTTCATCCTGTGGGAGATAAAAAGAGAGAGAAGCAAGCAGAGATTTGGAGATGTCTCACCATCAAGAAAGCACCACTGGGAGAAGAGCACATCCTTCAGACCTGAGGTTCCTGCCCCAAGATTCTACCTAACCAAGGACTGCTGCAACCCAAGACTTTCCTCCAGAGCTGACAGAAGGAAAGCCCTTCCCCTGGAGTCAACACCTGAATGTGGAGTTTTAACCTACTGGACTGTGTAAGAATAAACTTTTCTTGGCTAAGGCCATCCACTTTGTGGTATTTCTGTTAGAGCAGCCAGCTGACTAAAACATATCCCTCGTCCTCCAAATGTCAAAGACTAAAGTAGTCACCGAAATAGATCTGACATCTTAGAGAAAAATCTATCAGTGTTGAAGGAGAGGCACAAGTGTAAATGCTTGAGAAAGAAAAAAGAAAGTTCAGTTTAACGTCCTGTCTATCCTTTGCTTGCCTTCACTGATGCAGCATGATTCTTATGATGACCTGCAGCTGGCGAAGTTGGGCCAGTCCTGATTTTAATTTGCGTCAGATCCTTTCATCCCCTACGGAAAAGCTATATATGATGTCAGGCAGAGAGTATGAGAGGCAACTCTCATAGCTTGAGGGAGAAGACCACATGTGCACACACACATGCACGCATGCAATACATACACACCACACACACAAACATGACATACACATGCACATATGCACACTCACAAGCCATGCACACACACACTATGCATGCACACCATACACATAATGCACACACATACCACAGACACATATATGCCATACACAAACACATCATGCACACACATCACACATGCCCACATGTCCACATGCACACATGCATATACATGTGCCACATACACACATGCATATACCTATGCACCTCCGCATCACGTGTGCATGAACATGTGCTTACATACACGCATACACAATGCATCATACACACATGTACACACATCATACACAAACATATTAGAAGCACACATCATACCCACTGTCACACATATATATGTGAACAAATGTCTGTGTACACACACATATACCACACGTACAAAAAGTACAAGCTCATACACATGCATATATGCACACCGTGCACACATGCACACACATATAGTCAGCACATGCTGCCTGAGATGCAAAAGAGAATATCTCTTTAAGACCATTTCAAGAGATCTTCCTTTCTGGGGGGGTTACATCCAATCCCTTCCCCCAGGTATTGCAGTATTTTAGGCTGAGCACCTTTGCATTCCCTCCTTTCTACTGTGTCATTTGATTCTCACAGCACTCCTATAAAACAGGAATTCCTGTTACCCTGCTCTTACCTGATGAGGAGGCAGAATCATGGGAAGTTAAAACAGTTTTACTGAGACCACACGTCAACTGGAACTTTCACCTACCTCTGTTGATATGTTTGTTCATTTCACCAACTCTTGACTGAATTCTAGGTTTTGTGACAAGTTGTTAGCTGCTAGGTCAGAAAATTGCTAATATTTTTTCTCTTACAAATGTGCTACTTACCCATAAATATACTATGACCAGTGTATTACCATCCCACACTTTAGAAACTGTATCCTTGTTTACTGTCCCAGAAAAACATCAGCATCCTCTGTAGATGATATGCTTTCACTGTCACATTATACCTCTGTATGAAAAATATTTTGCAATATTCCAATTAGGACAAAAATGTGATATGTCAAAATCCCATTAAAGTATTATTACTCCCAAAAAGGATGTATATAGAACCTGGTGCAAGATTGTGAGTCTCTATAATCTCTGTTTTTATAGAGTTTTTTTTTTTTTCCAGAAAAACAATAAAGGCACAACATTTACACATTCAACTTTGAGTTAAATCCAAAAGGGCACCATCAGTTCCCAGTTAATAATAAAACATCTCAGAACAAACAACAGAAACTGAGGAGAGACAATAAAAGCTTTTGTCACTAATTGAATCGCATCCCTCAAAAATATGTGTCAACTTGATTAGGCCACAATTTCCAGTATTACATGATTGTCCTCCATTTTATGATTTTCTTATGTGTTACAAATCATAATCTCTGCCCTTGGTTAAAGAGGACTAGGGTGGGATGTCATACCCTTGTTCAGGTCACATCCTTGATCCAATTTTAAAGGGAGTTTCTCTGGGGTGTAATCTACCATTCTGTCATGGGATGTGATTTCCCTATGTGTTGCAAATCCTATCACTACAATCTAATGAGATGAATTAGTGGTAGTTATATTGATGAGATCTACCAGATTAGGTAGTGTCTTAAGCCATTCTCTTTTAAAATAAAAGAGAGAAGCCAGTAGAAAGACATGGGAACATCATATCACCAAGAAATCAATGCTAGGAGTAGATTATGTCCTTTGGGCCTGAAGTCCCTTGGCTGAGATGCTTCCAGACTAAGGGAAAATTGATGACGTGGACATTCCTGCAGAGGTGACAGAGAAAGACTTCCCTGGGCATTGACACCTTGAATTTGGACTTGGAGCCTACTATTAACACAAAACTAAAACTAAAAAAAACAGAGGTTATAGAGACTCACTCACAAGCAGGCTATAAGTATGTTGAAACCACTCAACATAAGTATGTTGAAGCCATCCACTTGAGATATTTCTGTTAAAGTGGCACTGCATAACCTTTGTGTTCATAAGACAGCCTTTGTGTTCATAATCTTAAGAAGAGTTCCAGACGGAAGTACCATTTTTTTTTACGCACATTTTCTTCAGCAGTACATCAAACATTCTTCTCTCAAATTCTCCAAGGTGGTGCTTATCTCTGAAGATAGTGCCTGTGTTTACATCTCAGAAAATAGTCTACTGATAATGAAGGATGAGATATTTTGACAGTAATTTTCCTAAGAAGCGTCTTTTTGAAAAGAAAAAAAAGTGGTATAATAAAGAATAGGACCACCACCCACCTGTCATTTTGTCTTATTGTAGTGACTTGTTTATTGCTATAAAGCTGGAAACTAGGCCAAAGGTACTTCATGTGTCAGCAGCGTCACCATGGCAGGCATGTTTCAGTGGAACTTCCAGACCAAAATAGACCGGGAAGAAAGCCCTGATCATTTACTTCCAAAAATTAGCCAGTGAAAATTCTATGGACCGTAACAGAACATTATCTGATGTAGTTCTGGAGGGTAATCTGCCTAGGTAAAAGACACTCAAAATACAAAGTGTCTGCAGCAATAGACTTGAATGTAACAATGGTGTGAAAACAGCACAGGACCAGCAATGTTTCTTTCTACTGTACATGGAGTTGTCATGAGGCAGAGCCAACTTGGCAGCTAGAAACAATAAAGAATGAGAAGGTAGCAGAAGAGACATACAGTTGCAAAAAGAGACACAAGGTCACAAAACCTGACAAATGGCCAGGGTAGGGAAGAATGCTCAGCAATCCCTCCCATAACCACATACAAGAGGATCTGACTTTGAGGGTCATATGCTTGACAGGCTGACACAGCACCCATCTAATCATCTAGAGAGGAATTGCAGGAGAAGCTCGGTGCACCTAGGATTTTAAAATGTCATCACATCTCCCTACACACACACACACACATTTAAAAGAACTCATATCAGGGAGGAAGCAGTCCAAGGGGAAAATATAACCTGTACTCCCGACTGCCATAAATGAATGGTGACCTCACTAGAGATGAAAAAATCTTCCAGAATGAAAAATCTTATGTGTCCCTAGTAGATAAAAAGGAGGAAGAGGATGCAGATAAAAATGTTGCAGAAAATATGACACTGTTTGAAAACAGAGTAGTAATCATTCCATGGATAGAATTCTAGCCTTCCATGTTGGAGACACAGGTTTGATTTCTGCCCAATGCACCTCAAGTGCGGCTTCCACCCACAAGTCAGTGAAAGTTTGCATGTTGCTGTGATACTAAACAGATTTTAGTGGCGCTTTCAAGCTAAGACAGACTATAAAGGTCTAGCAATATACTTCGGAGAATCACTACTGAAAACTATGAATAATGTTGGTCCAGTCTACAAGTGATCGTAGAGATGGCACAGGACTGGATACTATTTTGTTCTGTTATGTGTGGAGTTGCCATGAGTCAAGTGTCAACTTGACGGCAGCTCAAAATAACAATAGAAGGTCTTTAAGTGCCAGAAAAGAAGCAGACCCTTTATAAAACTCGTCTCTCCAGTGCCATCTTCCTCATTCCCACAATAAAGATGCAGTGAATGTACACTTGCATTTAACCCCTATACAGGGTTGGTTGGAGATGAGACTGTTAGTCCACCAAGAGAACTGAAGTCCAGTACGGCACCTAACTATAACAACAGCCACCATTTTACTTTGTGAGAAAAGGGGATTAGAGGAATTCCAAACATTCATCCACAGATGTGTCAATCAAGATTGTCATCTGGCTGGGACTCTCCATGAGAGAATAAAAGGTTTTCCATGAGAAATTAAAACCTCAAGCTGTACCATTGCCTGCAATAGTTACAAATGTGCACTATTCGTGTGATTCGAAGAAC
This sequence comes from Heterohyrax brucei, assembly GCA_028571685.1. Classification (NCBI taxonomy): domain Eukaryota; kingdom Metazoa; phylum Chordata; class Mammalia; order Hyracoidea; family Procaviidae; genus Heterohyrax; species Heterohyrax brucei. Next base: position 125,450,672 of record CM053150.1, on the reverse strand, counting down.
CCCAAGCCACAAAACAAAAGCAAAAACTTGTCTCAATAGAGCGAAATCATAGGCCCCCCAGCAGAAGGAAAACAAAGCCACTTTGTAGGAACTTTTCACTATCCAGAACACTCATGACACAGACCTCCAGTTTCCAGTCAGGCTTGATCTCACAATATGCCACTTCTACTTTCTTGTGATAATTCTACTCATTACATAGATTATGCACTCTGTATTTTCCAGAAAACAATTACTGGAGAAATGGATGATTCCAGGTCTTGTGCAGCAAGAGTACAAGATGGCACTGAAATAGATGTCATACCCTACTAAAACTCTTAAGGTTGTGTCAGAAGGAATCAGGAGCCACCAAAAACAATCTCTCTTTGGCCAGATCAGAGACGGGACAATAAGAAAAAAGGAAAAAAAAGATAATAACAACAATGGTTCAAACACAATGAGATATTTAAATCCTTAAGCACATAAGAGCTCTTTAACAAAAAGAAACTCACTAGAGGAGTATCTGCATAGTTTGAAAACCAGTAAACAAAAGGAAAAGAATCACACATTTTCCCCATCTTTTCTATGTAAGAGTTCCGTGTGGCACAAACATTTAACATATTTGGATGGCAGCCAAAAGGGTAGAGATTCCAGTCTACCCAGAGGTACCTCAGAAGAAAGGTCTGGCTATCTACTGTCAAAAAACTCTGTAGAGCAGTTTACTGCACCACACATGTGGTTACCAAGTATCAGAACTGACTCCGCAGCAATAGTCTTACAAACAAAGAGTTTTACAAATTTTTCAAAAACTCGATATCACATATGTGATAAGTAAAAGTACCTCTTTAAATAAATGACGAAGGAATGCTAGAATTATAACATAACAGATTTGCAAGCTTCAATGGGTCAGTTGATCTGGGCTATGCACATCAGCAGCTTTGGACATCACCAAAAGAAGAAAGAAGACATCATGTGCCACTTGATGGAAGTTCACACACCAACCATAAAGTAGTCTTGCCCCAAACAAGTCAATCAATCAATTAACAGTGATGAAAACCGTTAACCCAACTTACAGGAACTAGAGGACAGAGAAACAAGTTGATTGCAGATTAGGAGAAGGGATAACCAAAATGTAGAAACTGTTGAAACTGTTGAAATTTCCCTAGGGCAAATGACTGGATTTGAGAGGGGGGCATTTGTGGATAGAGAATCTATAGATTAAAAGAGACTTCTATAATATAGCAACTATTTGCAATGTATCTTATTTGAATAATCTTTCAAATAAATGATTTAAAAATATATGCACCACAATCAAGTGGGAATTATTCCAGGTATGTAAGGCTGGTTAACATTTGAAAATCTATCAGTGCAATCTACCACATCAGTAGGTTAAAGAAGATAAACCATATGATTATACCAACTCTAACAAAGGAAATGCCTTAGGGGGAGAAAACACATTCATGATAAAATCTCTCAGCAAAGTAGGAACAGAGGGAACTTCCTTAAATTAATAAAGAACGTCTACAAAAATCCTGTATCTAACATCTTACTTGACTCTGAGAAACTGAATGCTTGCTCCCTAAAGTCAGCCAGGCCTCTCTTCTGAGGTACCTCTGGGTAGACTGGAATCTCTATCCTTTTGGTTACCATCCAAATATGTTAAATGTTTGTGCTACAACGAACTCTTACATAGAAAAAGTGGGGGAAGTGTGTGATTCTTTTCCTTTTGTTCGCCAATTTTCAAAGCATGCAGATACTCTTCAGTGTTGCAATGGAAGTCCTAGCTAGTACGGCAGGACACCAAAAGAAAACACAATATCATACAGATTAGGAAGGAAGAAATAAAATGGTTTTGTGTGCAGATGACATGCTTGTGTATGTAGAAAATCCCAAAGAACTGAAAAAGTAACTCCTGGGACTAATAAGTAAGAGCAGCAAGGATACATGATACAAAGTTAATGAACGGTAGTGAAGTAATTTCATATATGAAGTCTGACAATGAAGTCCAAGAACATAATTGTTTTAAGTGCTACATATCCCATTGCTGAATTTCATTACGGTCACCTTCAAAGTACTCCTCTTAGGAAGCTATGCACTGATACCACTGCCTAGTCCACTCCTCAAAGCTGTTTCGGAACACTTTCTGGAACGGCCACTGTGCATGGTGACACGGTGGCAAGTTCACAGATTTAATTATATAGTTGCCTGTAAGGGAGTTTTTAGCCAGTAAACAAATAACTGTATTGGAACACCTTCCCTACCACCTGACCTGGCCACCAATGACTCTTTTCTTTACCTGAAGATAAAGGAAATATTGAAAGGAAGATATTTTGATGGCATTCAGAACATCAAGGATAATAAGATGACACTTCTGATGGCCATTCCAGAAAAAGTTCCAAAATTGCTTTGCAGGATGGACTAAGTGCATCGATGCATAAATTCACACATGGAGTACTTCAAAGGTGACTGTAATGATACTCAGCAGTGAGGTATGTAGCACTTTTTTAAGGATGAATTTGTGAACGTGAACTTAATTGGCAGTCCTTGTATACAAGTAATGAAAAACTTGAATTTAAAATTAAAAGCACAATGTCATTTACAAAGGCACAAAGCTTCTCTCACCAGGCCATACAAAGAGAAGCCCCAGAGATACACCTCTCACCCACATGGTAAATTACCCTCAGTGATTCACCCAATCTCAATATGCCCAACAAGTATAATGAGGAGTCTTTAGATATATGCACCACTCTCTGAACATGGTCTATGTGAGAGGAGCCCCAGAGAACAACCACCACTCCTCTCATCCAATTCAAGCTTGCTGCATTCCCTAACTGTCCTGCAAAGTGAGACATCAGGCAGTTCTCTCCACACATGGCATGCTCAGTTCTGTCCAGGCCCACCTTGCACCCTTCCTAGTCCATGAGGTGAGGCACCTACCTACCGTACATTCTTCCTACATGCTACCTATCCACTCAGGCCACTTGAGCATATGCAGAGACCCCTAGCCCTCCTCTTGTAACAAGGACATCAATCTATAACTAAGCAGAGTGCCTGTCTCACTCATTAGATTGTACTGCATCACTGGGTCTGCAAAGAAGACCCATCCTCCTCTCCAGAGGCCCTACTAGCAGTACACACCAAAGTGGAAAAACCACATGGCCCTACAAGAGCTGTGGAGGGATTCTGACTACCTGATACCTGGAGTACCACAATGAGCAAAGATCTTGCTTATGCACCTCCACATGATCTTACAAGACATACATGTCCAATGACAGAGGATTCCTGAGTGTATGTCATCCAGAATGCCTATCAGTGAGAAAAAAATTGCTCCTAACCAACTGGTAGCATCATAGTCCTACACAGACCAGTATTATAAAGCAATATCAATTAAAGTGATACAAAGAAACATAAAATAAAAAGGGAAAAGCTAAGCTCCAGATACAGAAAACAAAAGAAAAATAATACAAATAAACATACAACCAATAAAGAAATATATAAACAAAATAGAACCCTAATGTCTTGAAAACAACAGTCAATTACAAATCATATGAAGAAGCAGGATAAGATGGCTCAAAGTCAATGAGCAAAATAAAGGAAGGGAAAACCTTCTTGAAGAAAAACTGATAATAGAACTACCTGACAAAGAATTTGAAACAGTGGTAGTTAGACTCCTCAGAGAAATTGTGAAAAGCACACATACCCACAAACCTAGAACAACTCCAGAAAATGATACAAGAACAAAATGACAAACTCAATAGTGAAACAGAAACTGTACAAATACAACAACTAGAAAGTAAGAAGCTTAACGATAAACTATCACCAAGAAACAACTCAACAGAAGGCAACAGCAGTAGAATTGAAACAATGAAAGACAGAATCAGTGAAATAGAGGACAAATCCCTTGATACTAATTTCTTTCACAATAATCAGGGGGATAAAATGAAGATAGCCTGACGGTTACTTAGGACACCATCAAGAGGAGCAATATATATATGTATGTGTGTATGTATAAATATATGTATATACATATATATCAGGAATCTTAGGAGGGGAAGAGAGAAAAGAATACAGAGAGAACTGTTGAATATATAATTTGAGAAAGCATCCCAAGCATCAAAAGACAAGCATATTTACATACAAGCTCAATGTACCATACACAAGATAGATCTCAAAAGAAATTCACCAAAACATATCATAATCAGACTTTCCAGAACCAAAGACAAATAAAGACTTTTGAGAGCAGCTTGTGAAAAGCAAAATATCACTTACAAAAGATTCTCAATAAGACTAAGCACTTACTTCTCTTCAAAAACCATGCAGGAAGGAAGGAAATGGGATGGCATACATGAAGCCCTAAGGGGGAAAAAAATGCTAACCAAGAATCATATATATCCAACAATGTTACTGTTCAAATATGAGATCTAAAACAGGACATTCTCAGATAAGCAGAAATTAAGGAAATTTGAAACCACCAGACCAGCCCTACAAGATGTTCTAAAGGGAATTTTTTGGATAGAAAACCAACAACATCAGGCAACAGCCTGACACAAAGACACATGACAGCATCACCCAGATAAAGAGTTCACAAAAGGAAAATAAAGCTACAAAAGTGATTACAGGGAACAAGGGATATTATCTTGTAAATAATAACAGAAAAGGGGGAATGATTGGTGTAGTTATACAACTTCCATATAGAGAGAAAGTCAAGGTTTCAAGATATAGCAGACTGTTTTTAAATACAGGATAATTAATGTAAAATTCAAGAGTAACCACAAAACATATTTAAAAACCTACACATCAAATTAAAGAAGAAAAACAAGAAGACTCATTAAACACAAAAACGATAAGAAAAAATGAAAATTTATGATCAATAAACTCAGTGCTGAAGAAGAGAAAAACAAAGAAACTGTATGCACAACATTAAAAAAAGTATAACAAAATGGCAGCAGTGAATTCTTAACTATTGGTAATCATTTTGAATGTAAGTGGATTAAATGCACCAGTCAAAAGGCAGAAAGTGGGAGAATGAATAAAAAACACGATCCATCAATATGTTATCTACAAAATATACTTTGGACACAAAGGCATAATTAAGTTAAAAATAAAAGGGTAAAAGAACACATTTTTCAAATAATGTGCATCTTCTATGTTTTTTTTGCCAACTACACCCTTCCTCCAAGTATTCTTAAAAATGCACTATGCCATTTTTTCACATGTACTGTTGCACTCTTACAATAATACCTGATGTGGCAAGGGGAGTTGGCAAACAACATAGAATGCACACATTATTTGTATAAAAATACAATGCACCAAGCAAAAAGCAACCAAATGAGAGTGGCAAAACAGACTTTAAGTCAAAATCTACTACAAGAGACAAAGGAGGAAAATGAGTAATTTGCTAAATCAATTTACCAGGAAGATATAACAATTATAAAGATCAACGCATCTGGTGCCAGAGCTCCCAAGTATATAAAACAAACACTAATAGAACTGAGGAGAAAAATGAACAGCTCTACAATAATAATAGGATTTTTTGGCACACTATTTTCTACGATGGACAGAACAATTAGAAAGAAAATCAACAAAGATACAGGTAATCTAAATACCAACACTATTAACAATCTGAACTTCACAGACGTATAGAACACACCACCCTCTGCAACACAATCACATTCTCCTTCAACTTTTATGGAACATTCTCCAGAGTAGACTATATTCTAGGCCACAAAGCAAGCATTAATAAATTTTAAAAGACTGAAATTATTCTAAGTATCTCCTCTGACTATACCTGTATGAAGCGAGAAATCAATCTCAAGAACAAAAAATAAATACATGAAAACTAAATAACACATTACTACAAGACTATTGGGTCATAGAAGAAATCAATGATGACTTTAAAATGTATTTAGCATCCAACAAGGATGAAAATACAATATATCAAAATCTCTAGGAAGTAGTAAAGGCAGCACTCAGGGGGAAAATTGTAAAGCAATAAGTACACATATTAGAAAAGAAGAAAGGTCCAAAATCAATAACTTAACCTGACAACTTGAACACTTAGAAGAGAAAGAGCAAAAGAAGTCTAATTCTACCAGAAGAAAGGAATTAATAAAGATTACAGCAGAAATAAATGAGGTAGAAAACAGTAAAACAATAGAAAGAAACAAAAGACAAGACAACCGTTGGTTCTTTGATAAAACACAAAACATCAAATCTGAGGGGATGGAGTCAATACAGCAGACTAAACACACATCTTCCTAAATCCCTCTGGAAACCAAGACCTGAACTGATAATTAAACGGAGACTTCTGGACACCTATTAAGCCCTAGGACAAGGCACAGGGCTGTTATTTTGGACTTCATGCCACTGAATGGACAACCTCCTCTCTTTCACTGACCCCTGCTCTTAGAAATGCTGGCTTTCACAGACCGAAGGTAACTCACCATTTTAACTTTTTTTTCTTGGTCTTAGCCAGTAGTCAGAGTTGGGGCTTGACTAGCAGCTAATCTCAGACTCACAGCTGGTGGGATTGGCAGGAGAAATTGTCGTATTTTGAGAGCCCGGCTTTGGACTCTGTGCATTTTGGCAACTTTGGCCCATCTTTCCGCCTCTGCCATAGAGTAAGCTGCACTGAGGTAGATGGGCAGCTTGTGCGGGATGCAGTCTTGTTCCACTGGGAGGCGGAGATACCCATCAGGAGGTCTCCTAGGCTGGGAGGCAGCGCCTGCCTGGAGAAGAATGTTTTTCCAGCACAAAACCAATATTTTACACAAAGTCGCCTACAGCCAGGGCCTGACAGCAGAGGCCAGCAGGGCAGTAGCCTTTCTATGCTTTGAACTACTTTATAACATCTGCGGTTGGATATAGAGGTGCTTACTTTGCCATCTGGGAAGAGGGACCTGTACACCTGAAAACCTTACTGACTTTGGAAGTTGTCAGACACCTTTACATTTCATTTTAAGAAAGCCTAAAGAAACAACTGTGGTCCATCCTCACAGTATCTCTCCTAGCCTCTGTTGACTCACCTATGCCCCAAAAGCAACAAACTCTGGATAACCAAATAATCACCCATGGCTTCAGAAGCCCCCCTAAAGAAAGCACCCCAGAACTTCCCAAATGAAGAAACCTTTCTGAATGTATCAGAAGGTGAATACAAAAGGATTATATATAGAACTCTCCTAGACCTTATACAAAATGCAGCAGAGCAAAATGAAAAATTAAGCAGGCTGTTTGATCTGATGGAACACCAGTACTCTAAAATCCAGCAGATCAAGGACAAAATTAAGGAGATAGAAATTTCAATTCAAAGTCAAGAAAAAGGAATGGAACAAATGGAAAATGGACTCTCTGACTTGGAAGACAGAGCTACTGACTCCAGCATCGACGAGGAGAAATCAGAAAACAGAAACAAGAAAAACCAAGAAGCATGTGGTACTCTATTAAGAGGAACAATCTACGATCAGTGGAGTTCCTGAACAGGATGAGACACCTGAGAACACAGAATACTGTTGCTGAGCTGCTGACAGAACACTTGTCAGAAATTATGAAAGGAGAGAACATAGATATCCAAGATACATATTGAATACTACCCAATATAGATCTCAAAAGAAAGACTCCAAGACATATTACAATCAAACTTAACAAAACGAAACATAAGTAGAAACTCTTAAAGGCAGTAAGACTCAAAGCAAAGCTAACATTCAGAGGGAAACCCTGCAGGATTTCATAGGATTTCTCAGCAGAAACAATGCTGGCACTGAGACAGTGGCATGACACATTCAAAGTCTTGAAAGAGAAGAACTTCCAACAAGAATTATATATACTTCAAAACTCTCTTTCAAATATGAAAATGAAATTAAGACATTTGCAGATAAACAGAAACTTAGACTTTGTAAAAACCAAACCAAGGCTACAAGAAATACTGAAAGAATCTCTTGGCTTAGAAGAACAAAATCATTAACTTTTTATTTTAGAAGCAGATACGAGACACATCATCCAGAAACCTACACAGCTAGGGGAGGCTCCAAACTCAATCAAACCTATAATACTGAAAGAAATGATCCAGTGATCATATCATGAAGACTATGATGTCATCATATTAAAAAAAGGGATGTATTACAGTCATTATAGTCCTTCTAGATGCAGAGGAATTCAATAAGACTGGCAGTAACTAAAATTGGGTCTATACATAGTTTATGATGGGGGATCATAAGGGCAGCCATAAAGCACAATAAAGATGAAACATATCAAATCAAGAAACGTAATATAGGAGTCTCAATAACCACAAAACCAACACTAAAACAGGTGAAAAATCAACTCGCAAAGAAGAAAGTCCCAGAACAGATTAATAAGAACAACAGAGAAAATATCAACACAAAAATAAACATTATCACAATGACAGCACTAAACAAGTACCTATCAATAATTACATTGAATGCGAATGGACTGAACACTCCAGTAAAGAGACATTGAGTGACATCTTGGATCAAAAGACGTGGTCCATCCATTGTTGACTGCAAGAAACTCACCTCAGACTTAAAGACATGAACAAACTGAAAATTAAAGGATGGAAGAAAGTATATGAAGCTAACAACACAAAAAGAAAAGCAGGTGTGGCAATTCTAATCTCAGATAAAATAGATTTTAGTGTAAAACCTTCCATCATGGACAAGGAAGGACACTATTGCTGAAAGGTTCATTATACAAGCAGGACTTAACAATATTAAATATTTATGCAACTAATATCAGAGGACTTAAATACACTGACCAGAAACATTGACCAGACTCAAAAATGAGATAGATCACTCCCTGATAATAGCAGAAGACTTCAACACTCCCCTCTCAAAATTGGACAGATCATCTAGAAAAAAAGCTCAGTAAAGACACAGAAGACCTTATTGCCACAATTAACCAACTAGAACTTATCAACATATACAGAACTTTCTGTCCATCAGCAGACAATTACACCTTCTTCTCCAGTGCACATGGAAAATTCTCCAGAATAGACCATGTATTAGGACATAAAGCAATTGTCAAGAAAATCCATACCACTGAATTAATGCAAAGCATTTTCTCAGACCATAAAGCCACAAAAGTCAAAATCAATAGCAGAATAAACATAGATAGAAAGTGGAACTCATGGAAACTGAACAACATCTTGCTCAAAAAACCATGGGTTGTAGAAGAAATCAAGGATGAAATAAAGAAATTTATGGATTTCAATGAGAAGGAAAACACTTCCTACCAGAACCTGTGGGATACAGCCGAAGCATTGCTTACAGGGCAGTTTATCTCCATAAATGCACACATCTGGAAGGACAAAACAAAACAAACCAAAGAATTAACCCTACAGCTTGAATAAGTAGAGAGAGAATAACAGAGGAACCTCTTAGTCACCAGACAGAAACAAATCATAAAGATTACAGCAGAACTAAACAAATTAGAGAATAGAAGACAATTGAACAAATTGAAAAGACCAAAAGCTGTTTTTTTGAAAAGATCAACAAAATTGACAAACCATTGGCTAAGCTTACTAAAGAAAAGCAGGAAAGGAAACAAATAACCCAAAAAAGAAATGACAGGGGTGTTGTCATAACAGATCCAACAGAAATAAAAAATATAACAGAATATTAAGAAAGACTGTACTCCAACAGATTTGAAAACCTAGAGGAAATGGACAAATTCCTTGAAGTGTTTCACCTACCAAAATTATCACAAGGTGACACAGAACAACTCAATAAACCCATCACAAAGAAAGAGATTGAAAAGTCATCCCAAAACTACCAACCAAAAAAAGCGTGGGCCCAGATAGATTCACTGCAGAATTCTACAAAGCTTTTAGAGAACAGTTATCTCCAATATTACTGAGACTATTTCACAGTATAGAAAGGGATGGAATACTCCCAAATTCATTCTATGAAGTCAGCATAACCCTGATACCAAAACCAGGGAAAGACCCAGCAAAATAGGAGAACTTGAGATCAATATCACTCATGAACCTACATGCAAAAATCTTCAACACAATTCTTGCCAAGAGAATACAGCAACATATCAAAAAAAATAATCCATCATGACCAAGTTGGATTCATACCAGGGTTGCAAGGCTGGTTCAACATCAGAAAAACAATTAATGTGATCAACCACGTAAATAACACAAAAGACAAGAATCAGCTGATTTTGTCTATTGACGCAGAAAAGTCATTTCATAAAGTCCAACACCCATTCATGCTAAAAACTCTCAGCAAAATAGGAATAGATAGCAAATTCCTCAAGGCAATAAGGGCCATTTATACAAAGCCAACTGCCTACATCATTCTGAATGGAGAGAGAGTGAAACAAATTCCCTTGAGAAAGGGAACTAGACAAGGATGCCCACTCTCACCTCTCCTATTCAACATTGTACTAGAAGTTCTAGCCAGACCAATTAGACAAGACCAAAAATTAAAGGGCATCTGCATTGGCAAAGAGGAAGTGAAAATCTCCCCATTTGCAGATGATATGATTGGATATCCAGAGAATCCCAAAGAATCCATAAGTAAACTACTCACACTGATAGAAGAGTTCAGCAAAGTCTCAGTATGCAAGATAAACATATGTAAATCAGTAGAATTCCTTTATATCAACAATGAAATTATTAACGAAGAAATCATCAAATCAATACCATTTACTATAACCCCTAAGAAGATAAAGTACATAGGAATAAATCTAACCAGAGAAATAACACACCTTTACAAAGAGAACTATATGTCCTTACTACAGGAAACTAAGAGAGACTTACATAAATGGAGAAGCCTGTCCTGCTCATGGATAGGAAGGGTTCACGTTTTGAAAACGTATATTTTACTCAAAGCAGTCTACTTATATAATGCAATCCCAATACAAATTCTTGTGACATTTCTTAATGAGATGGAGAAACAAATCATCAACTTCATTTGGAAAGGGAAGAAGTCCTGGATAAGTAAAGCACTACTGGAGAAGGGGCACACACTGAGAGGCCTTTCACTACCTGTTTTTAGAACCTATTACACTGCCACAGTAGTCAAAACAGCCTGGTACTGGTATGGAAAGAGACAGATAGATCAATGGAACAGAATTGAGACCCCAGAGATGACACCATCTTCCTATGAACAGTTGATATACAACAAAGGCCCTAAGACATTAAACTGGGATAAAAACAATCTCTTCAACAAATGGTTCTAGCAAAATTAGATATCTGTCTGAAACAAGACCGTATCTTACACTTTATACAAAAACCAACTCAAACAGGATTAAAGACCTAAATATCAAATCTAAAACAATCAAGCTCATCCAAGAACAAGTAGGAACAACAACAGAAGTTTTAATACACAACATAGATGACTTCAAAATCTGTCAAACAAACTACAAACAACAGAAGAGAAATTTGATAAATGGGAACTACTAAGAATCAAACACTTTTGTTCATCCAAAGACTTTATTAATAGAATTAAAAGGCCACCTACAGAATGGGAAAAAATATTTGGCAACTCTGTCAGACTGATGCCTGATCTCCATAATCTATATGGTACTGCAAAATATCAATAAGAAAAAGGTAAATCATCCAATTAAGCAATGGGCAAAGAAGATGGACAGATACTTTTCTAAAGAGGAAATCCAGACAACCAAAAAACACATGCGGACATGTCCACAATCATTAGCTATTAAAGAAATTCAAATCAAAACTAAAATGAAATACCATTGCACCACAACAAGGTTGGCCATGATCCACAAAATGCAGAACCATAAATGCTGGTGAGACTGTGAAGAAATTGGAACTCTCCTATACTGCTGGTGGGATTGCAAAATAGTGCAACGTCTTTGGAAAGCAATCTGGTGCTTCCTCAAAAAGCTGGATCTAGGTATCCCATTTGACCCAGTAATTCCACCACTTGGATTGTATCCTACATAATCAAGGCCATTCACACCAGCTGATACATGCACACGAATGTTTATGCAGCACAGTCCACAACAGCAAAAAGATGGAATCAACTCAGATGCCCAACAACATAGGAATGGATAAGTAAACTGTGGCATACATACACAATGGAACACTATGCAGTGATAAAGAACAATAATGAGTTTAGGAAGCATTTCATAACCTGGTTTCAACTGGAGTACGTTATGTTTAGTCAAAGTAGTCAGCAACAAAAGGGCAAATATTGTATGAGACCCCTATGATAAGAACTTAGAAACAGACTCATGCATAGAAAAAAAGACTCTTTGATGGCTGGAAGCTTGAAGGGGGAGGGAGACTGAGGGGGGAGCATTTAGATTAGACAGTTGATAGAAATTTGGTTGGGTGAAATCTCTGAAAACACACATTAGAAAGAAGATCAATATTAACTGTACTTCAACATAACATGATTACTCCTCCCATATTAACCCAATATTGCAAGGACAGAGTAGCTGGGGTGAGGGGGGCAGGGACCATGCTTTCAGGGGAAACTGAGGCCAACTGGCACAACTAGCATTTTGCTAAGAGAGCCTCATGCTCCCCACATTGGTGAGTGGTGTCTGTGGTCTTAAAAGCTGCCAAGCTGCTATCTGAAGGTACACCAAATGGTTCCAATTCAGCAGGAACAGGTGATCACCAAGTATCAAAATGACATGGGGGAAAGAAAACCCAGAAGACAGAGAGCACCACACGAGTGGGTGACTACATCGACTTGCGACCAGAAGAACTGGATGGTGCCCAGTCATCACCAGAGATAGCTGTGATGGAGTTCACAAAGTTGAGTCTCACTGGCACACAAGAATAAAAAGGGGTGAAACCTGAGATCTCCACCAAAAGACCACAATGGATGGTCCAGGGGCCTCAGAGTTCCCCTGGGAGCACGGACCCTGGCCTTGATGCTGCCCCTGCCCATAAATCATAGTGGAGGTCATCTCTTCAGACAAGAATGGATTGGACTTGGTGACACAGAGTGACTGTGTCATGTGTGCACTTTAAGGTTCTACGCATCTGTAGAATGTCTTCCTGTTGACCTCTTACTGGAGGTGGGGGAGTGGGTGGAGAGGAGGGGACAGGAGGTTGTTGGGAAGATACGACATGTATGGAGTGAAGAGGAAGAGTGTGCTGTCTCCGGGCAGGGAGAGCAGTGGGAGCTGCATATAGGTGGGCTTGCAAATTTACATGGGAATGTACATTTTCATTCAATCATAATAGTAATATTTAAAAAAAGGCTTAGAGCAGAACTAAATGAATTACAGAATAGGAAAACAATTAAAAAGTTAATAGAAAAACAAAATGAAAAGCTAATTTTTTAAAGTAAAAACAAAATTGGTGAACCACTGCCTTGAGTTACAAAAAAAAAAAAAAAAAATGAGAGGAAACAAGTAATTTGAAAAGAAATGAGACAGGCGGTATCACAATGACCTAACTGAAATTTAAGGAAAAATCATAACAGAATACTATGAAAAATTGTACTCTATTAGATTTGAAAACTTAGAGGAAATGGACAAATTTCTAGAGTCATATTACTTACCAGTATTATCACAAAAAGTAGAACAACTCAATAAACCTATTATGGAAGAAGAAATTGAAAAAGTAATAAAAAGAACTACTAACCCAAAACAATTCTTGCCCAGATGGCTTCACTATAAAATTCTACCAAACTTTTATCAATTCTTTCACAAGATCTACCAATACTATGGAAGCTATTTGAAAGTATAGAAAAGGATGGAAGATTCCCAAATACATTCTATGAAATCAGCATAACCCTGATACAAAGTCAGGTAAAGATAGCACAAAAAAGAAAATGATAGACCAGTATCTCTTATGAACCTAGATGCAAAAATCCTCAACAAAATCCTAGCCAATAGAATTCCACAAAATATCAAAAAAAAATAATTCACTATGACAAAGTAGGATTCATACTACTGATGCTGGTTTGGCTTAACCTCACACACACAGACACAAAAATAATTAATGTAGTCAACTACATAAATAAAAGATAAGAATCACTTGATTTTATCAATTGATACAGAAAATGCATTTGACAAAGCCCAGCATCTATTCATATTAAAAACTCTCAGTAGAGTAGAACTACAAGGGAAATTCCTCAATGTAATAATGCGCATCTATGCAAAGCCAACAACCAACATCATTCTGAATGCAGACAGACTGAAAGAATTCACTCTGAGAACGGGAAACAGACAAGGATGCCCATTGTCACAACTTCTGTTCAACCTTGTACTGGAGGTTCTACAGAGCAATAAGGCAAGGTAAAGAATAAAGGGCATCTGCACTGATAAAGAAGAAGTGTCCTTATCTGCATATGATGTGATCTCACACATAGTAAACCCTGAAGAATCCACAAGAACTAATAGAATAGTTCAACAAAGTTTCAGGATATAATATAAATGTAAATAAATCAGTAGGATTCCTTTACTCCAACCAAAAGATCATCAAACAGGAAATCATATCAATACTGTTTATATTAGGCCCAAAGAAGGAAGATAAAATACCTAGGAATAAATCTAACCAGAGATATAAGAGATCTATACAAGAAAAATACAAGATCCTACTGCAAGAAAACAAGAGATCTACGTAAGTGGAGAAACCTGCCTTGTTCACAGATAGGAAGACTTAATATTGTGAAAAAATCTATTCTACCCAAAGTGATCTATCCATAAATACTATCCAAATACCAATTCCAGTGTCACTTTTTTTAAAGAGATGGAGAAACAAATCACCAACTTCGTTTGGCAAGGGAAGAAACCTTGGTTAAGTAAGACATTACTGAAGAAGAGGAACACAGCTGAAGGCCTCTTACTAGCCCACCTTAGAACCTATTACACTGCCATAGTAGTCAAAACAGCCTGGTACTGGTACAAAAACAGGTATACAGACCAAGGGAACAGAACAGAGAATCCAGAAACAACATCATCCATCTACAAACAGCAGATATTTGATGAAGACTCAAACCTATGAACCAGGATAAAAAGTCTCTAACAAATGGTGTTGACAAAGCTGGATAATCATCTGCAAAACCTGAAACAAGACCCATATCTCACACCTTACACAAACACTAACTCTAAATGGACCAACAAATATCAAATCTAAAATGATAAAGATTATGAAAGAAAAAATAGGGACAACAATGTAAATTCTAATAAACAGCTTAAAAAAATAATACTAACAATGCACAAATAGCAGAAGAGAAAATAGATAAATGGGAACTACTAAAAGTAAAACACTTAGGCTCATTTGAAGACTTTATCAAGAGAGTAAAAAGATGCCTACAGACTAAGAAAAAAAATATTTGTCAACCACGTATCTGATCAACGTATAATTCCCATGATCTACAATGTACAGCAAAACGTCAATAAGAAAAAGACAAATAATTTAACAACAGGCAAAGTTTACAGACAAACACTTCTCCAAAGATGACATTGAGGCAACCAAAAGACACATGAGGAAACGCTTATAATCATTAGTCATTAGAGAAATCCAAATCAAAACTACAATGAGATGCTGTCTGACCAGTTGGCAGTAATCCAAAAAACACAAAACAACAAATGTTGGAGATGCTGTGTAAAGACTGGAACTCTTCTACACTGCTAGTGGGAATGTAAAATGGTATAACCTATTGGGAAAACAATTTGGTGCTTTTCTCAAAAAGCTAGAAATACAAATACTGTATGAGTCAACATCCCCAATGCTTGGAATATATCCTAGAGAAATAAGGGCTGTCACACAAAGAGATACATGCACATTAATGTTTATTGCACCATTGTCCACAATAGCAAAAAGATGGAATCAACTTAGGTGCCCCTCAACAGATGAATGGATAAACAAACTACGGTATCTATACACCATGGAACATTATGCAATGATAAAGAACAATGATGATTTTATGAAACATCTCATAACCTGAAATCAACTGGAAAACATGTAGAGTAAAATCAGTGAGCTACAAAAGGACAAATATTACAAGAAACCACTATTAGAAGGACTTAAGAAGAGACTTCTGCACAGAAGAAGATACTCTTTGATGGCTACAAGGGTGTTGAGGGAGGGATAAAGTTGTTCATTGATCAGATTCAGTTAGGTAAAGGAAGTGTCAGCACACAATAGAAGGGAAGGGGAACAGATCTTCCAGCACATTTCAAAGTTGAAAATATCACACTTAGGCTATTGTTCTCTGCAGCCAGATGGAGAAAGAAAGCTCAATGTTTTTGAACCTGCGTGATTATCTGTGTATGTGGGGAAAATGTCATAAAGTTGTTAAACTGTAGGTACTTGGGAAGTCAGGTGCCTTTGTGCTTTCTAACATTCCAGGACAAATCCCTGGGGTGCTGCTGCCATACAATTCAGTGAAGACGTGGTCCCACCCTGACCTGCTTGTGAGAGCTGAAGTAGATTGCTAAGCATTTTCTTCTGAGGTGCCTCTGGCTAACTTGAACCTCCAGACTTTCAGTTAGTAACCAAGTATGTTAACCATTTGTACTACTCAGAATCCCCTGGTTTTACAAAGCTGTTACCAACTAAACAATTAATCCGAGGAGAAGAAACAAGTCTCTTATCTTGTAGAAGCAGTGAGTATACTGATAATTCATGGGTACATACTGTTCATGTGAGGGTAGCAGCCTCCAAGTGTTTGCTGCACCATAATGTCTTTTGCACTTTTATCTGTGGTAGCGTCAGTAAACCTGAAGCAAGTGGGCTTGGCTCTTGCTTAGACACACTCTCTTCTTGGTTGTGAGCTCCCAGATGGCTTTTTCTAAGACCTCTGATGCGCATCCACTTCCTGACATAGTAATAGAGTTCTTTGTCTCTCTTTACGGTTGTTCAAAGTTCTCCTTTAAAAGAACAGAATGTTTCAGCTTTAGCTATGAACTCTACTCCTGGGTTCCTGATCTCTTTATTGCTTTATTTGGTCAACATCCTGCAGAAGCTGATGAGTCAGGAAAAGAGGCAATTAGATATAATGTGTTTTCTACTAGTGCTTCTAGGGACTATTCAGGAATAACATCAGCCAAATGACCTCCCTTCTCTGGCTGTTTATTGTGTTTCCTATATCTAATGTTCCCTTAGCTATGGAAGCTGGAGTTGAAAGCTGTCACCTTGCAACAAAATGTATCCTGGAGGGTTTTCTGTGGACTTGATTAATGCCCACCAGCCTGAGGGTTCCTCCAGCAGCAGCCCTCTGATTCTTTAAGTCACATACAAATCCACTGGAAAAAAGCCATAAATCATGGTCTTGGCTCAAAGACTTGCTCCTACAGAACGAAACCAGTCAAATAACTTTAGTGTTTTCACACCAGAGTCAAATATCTCTGGTTGACAGACTGAGTCTTAAAAGCAGTTTGTGAGATGCACAGCCTCTAGATTTATAGGCCTGTCTCCCACCTCTGTGAAAGCAGTCTATCTGTGGTGATTGATCTGTCTGAGTGACCTAGTCTCTTAAACCAACAAGAGGCAAAAGATTCAAGCCTGTGTTAGACCTGAGGGAAGAGAACCATCTGTCAAAATGGAATTTTGCAGTTGTGGCTAGACACAGCTCACTAAAGATTGCAGTTAGTGGGATAGACAGAAAATTCCTGTAACTCCAAGCCTGGTTTCTGCAGGGTTCTGCTGAGCCACACCCACTGTACACAAAACATCCCAGGAGGCATAACTGAAGGCTTAAACCACACTGGCCCTAATCTAGGCCCCCAGTGACAACAACTGTCAGACTGTCCGGCTGAACAAGGAGCTGGCCAATGTGATCGCTGAGTTCTAGACCAAGCTTCTCTGTGGGTGCAGAGACAGATGGCCCTGGGCAGGTCATCATGTGCCCTCTCTCAGTAGGTGCCAAGCCTTTGTTGGTAAACTGTCTTGACTGCCTAAACTCATATGTGGTGAAAAATATAATTGTAGTTGCTTGTAGCAGTTCCTGTCGTATACTTAGAGGAATGTCCATTTATTATTAGCAGTAATTAGCTAAGAGATTGCTTGGTACTGATTTAGAGAGGGGCCACCTTGAAGGCCCAGGCTATTTTTCTTCCTTTTTAATTCTGTATATTAATCTCAGACAAAACACAGAAGTGATCACAAGTGAAGTATTTTTAACCAAACAGAATCGTGTAAAAAATGTTATCCTGACAGAACTGGGCTTCCTAACTATACTTTGGAGCTAAATTGAGGTAGTTGTGAGGCATCACAGCAGTGTACTGCTGACAGTAGAGAATGGAGATATTAAGTCCTTGCTTATCCATCTTTTTGGTAGATTGTATATTTGATATGGCATTAGAACTCCTCCACTAAAGTAAAAAAAAAAAACAGGCTGTTGAGTCGATTCCAACTCATAGTGACCCATAGGACAGAGTAGAACTGCTCCACAGTTTCCAAGGAGCACTTGGCAGAGTCAAACCACCAACCTTATGGTTAGCAGATGTAGCACTTAACCACTACACCACCAGGGTTTCCTTCCATTGAAGAAGGGGTGCTATATTCTAACTCTCTTAACCAAGAAGACACAGCAAAACAAATGACACGTGTCTTTTGAAACCAGACCATGGAAGGTATTACAGCTTTCACTCTGGTTTCTTGGCTCTCTTTCTTCAGGACACTTGTACTTGGAACCCAACAAGCATTTTGTGAGGAAGCCCAGTCACACAAAGAAGCTATGTTGAGCTTTTCAGTCAAAGGTTCCAGCCTATAGTCACCGTCAACCACCAAACATACAAGTGGTTTCCATATGATTCCAGTGTCTGCTTTGAGTCTTCCAGCTGAAAGCATGACATAGCAAGCGTATAACAAGCCATCCCTACTGTACTTTGTTTGAATCTCTGACCCCAAGATACTGGGAGAGATAAAAATGAGTTTTATTTCTGAAACCTACTAAATTTAGGTGAATTTGTTAATTTCTGAAATAGTGGGTGTTGGTTGGCCATTTGTCATAGAAAGACTCTTTTCAGGGGACAGTGTGTGAAAGTGCACCACATGGAGGAAATCCAGGCATCAGCAGAAGGTAGCGATCAATAGCAACAACTGGAGCTCCATTTCTGGGCACCTCCTTCTCTCTACTTGATTTCTTTCCACAGTCATTTGTCAAAACTGATAAGGTAGCAATTGGCCCTGCCTCTATGCAATAGCAAAGAAAAAGAAAATAGCATGGAGTTGATAAACCCTATGGGGCAGCTTTACTCTGTCTTAAAGGGTTACTGTGAGTCTTGAGGGTTGGTTTCATTTTTAACCTCTGGAGGAAAATACAGAGAACAAAGGAATCAACAATTAGTCTTACCTCTCCAACTGCCGCTAGGTACCACTAGGTGTCTTCCAACTGACAACCTTTCAGTTGGCAGGCCAGTGCAAATCATCTGCACCACCTAAGATCCTAATTCAACTCATAACAGGGCTCAGTTGCTGTCTAGGTCTTTCTAGGCTCTCCATGGTGTCAACCTTCTTTGAGATTTTCTGTCTCTCCCAGTGTCCTTGTTGTAATGTCATGTGTGTTTTCCTGTCCCTCATTTTTCATTCTTACAGCCATCACCTGAGTTCTTCTGTCACCACTACAGAGTCAGCCCTGCTGCTTCCAGAGCAACCGCTTTGGACTCATCTACCTCTACTTCTAAACTGCTGTGTCTTTTTGACAGGTTGATTCATTTTCTATCCTCTGCCTGGTGCTGACTCATAGAGCCTTCAGCACCTCAAGGCTCCATGATTGAACAGGAGCCTAACAACTTACCCTCAGTCACTTTTTCTCCCAAAACCTTACTTTCTTCCTGGAAAGATCTTACCTCTGGTTGTCTGAGTCCTATCCATTCTCCCAAGTGTTTCTAAACAATTTTTCACTTCTTGGTGAATTTCTTGGCCATTTTCACCACGCCACTGAAGTGATGGTCTTCCCCCCTTTCCTTGCATCTTCATTTGATATCTAGAATCATCTCTTGAATAGTGAAATTCAGGTGCAATTTCTGCTTTGACAACCAGATTGTCATTCACTTGAAAGTAAGAACTAGTTACCATGGAGTCAGCTCCTACTCATGACAACCCTATGTTTGTCAGAGTAAATCTGTGCTTCAAAATGCCTGATTCTGGGGAAGCAGTTACCAGGCCTTTCTTCCAGATCATCTCTGAGTGGAGTCCAACTTCCGACCTTTCAGCAAGCAGCTGAGTATGTTAATCGTTTTCACTATCCAAGGACTTCCATTTAAAAACAGAGGTTGTATTTTCACATACATTTGCAACTTTCATTGTTAGGGAAGTACTTTCTACTCTGACAGTGCTTAAGTGTGACCTTCAATGAATTTAAAGATAATTTTTCTTTGTGGACAAACTCATGGACTTTTTTTTTGTCCTGATAAAACTCTTGATTTTTCTTTGAACAGCATTAATGTTTCTACCAAAAAATAAGTGTAAAACTCAACAAGCTTCTGGAAAAACTAACAAAAGAAAAACAGAAGAGAAAAAAATAACCCAAATAAAAAATAACATGAGGGACATTATAACAGACTCAGCTGAAATAAAAAAGATTATAACAGAGTATTATGAAAAACTCTAACAATTTGAAAACATAGAGAAATGAACAGATCTCTAGAAACACACCACCTACTCAAAAAATGCAAAATGGTGTTAAAAATCTGAACAGACCCGTAGCAAGAGAAGAGATACAAAAGATATCAAAAAGTTGCCAACAAAAAAAAACTATGGCCCAGATAACTACACTGGAGTATTCTACCAAGCATTCACAGAAGAGCTTACTCACCTACTACTCAAACTATTCAGAACACAGAAAAGTAAAGGATAAACTAAACTCATTCAACAAAACCAGCATAACCCTTATACCCAAATCAGGAGAAGACACCACAAACAACAACAACAACAGCAACAAACAAACCTGAAGATCAGTATTTCATAAATACAGATACAAAAATTCTCAACAAAACCCCTAGCCAACAAAATTCAGCACCATATTAAAAAAAAAAATAATACACTGTGTCTTAGGTTGGGTTTTCCAGGGAAGTAAAATCAGTAACACATATATTTACAAGGAAACATTTATATATGAAGTACATGAGAAGATTTACATATAAAGGAAACAGCTCACACAATTGCAGAAGCTGAAAGTCCCAATCCCTGGCACAGGTCTCATGTGGCCACAGGAGGGGTGAACCAAAAGTCAGCAGGTCAGAGACCAGAGTTCT
Source organism: Heterohyrax brucei (assembly GCA_028571685.1). Lineage (NCBI taxonomy): Eukaryota > Metazoa > Chordata > Mammalia > Hyracoidea > Procaviidae > Heterohyrax > Heterohyrax brucei. The sequence continues at coordinate 125,429,546 of CM053150.1, read as the reverse complement.
AGATCACCGGTTGTGTAGGTCAATGGATCCCAAGCTAGTAGCAAGATGGAGCTGCAGAGGCTGGCAAACCCAGGATCAGCCAGGCAGGGAACAGGATTCTGAAGCACTGGCTGTAAGGGTTGATGAATCCAACAGCTGCTAGTTCAAGTCCAGGAACCAGATGCCAGAAGACGCAGGAGTTGCTGGCTACGTGAGCAGACCAGTAGTAGGTGATGGAAGACAGAGAGATGAGAACTGAGGGACGGGTAGCCACCACAGGACCCACCCTGCCACTTAATACAGCAGCCAGACATGGAGTAGCCAAGTTGACATAATCCTAACCGCAGTCCACCCCTTGTCAACTTGGCATCTGCACACATCTCACCTTACCATCTATAGTCTCTGAAGGAATACAACTACAAAGTCGTATTTATGTCTAACATAACTAACTCATGTACAACTGAAATGTATTAGCCCATTTACATCTTATGTTTCATAAGTAAACAAAAATATCTGATACACACATACAAAGCAGAAATACTCGTAACAATTACAGTCCTTGTTTCTGCAACTGGTTACGTGAACGTAACTGATATTTAGAACTACCTTCTTCTACAACCCATTCTGTATTCCTTTTGCCCTCAGCAAGCACCTCAGCTGGTTATGGTTCCTTGTCTGGTGACCCAAACCTTCATTCCTGAAAGGTTGGGGCTATTAGCCACCACTTTGGGTAGCTGTAGTTTTCCACTGACCTTAATCACAGGACATGGTAGTATTAGGAAGCATCCTAAAGGATCTCCTGCATTCCAAACATACTCTTGTTTATCTCTGTTATGTAATGTCAATCCAATTTCATCTTCATAGTCTGTATCAATCACACCAGCCAGTACTGTAACTCCCTTCTTTGTTAATCCAGAAGCACAAGGAACCCAAAATGGCCTGATAGCAATTTTATCTTCCAGTTCAGTGGAATCATTGGTGTGGCTCCAGGTGGCAGCATTCCTCACTTTGGAACTAAGACATTTAGACCTACAAAGCATAAGGTCATGAGGACAGGAAGCAAAAATCTTGCAAATGGATCAGTAGGGGTAACAGTGAGTGGTGCCACTACCGTTTCCATCCCTTGATTCCTGGACCCATGAATCCTGGCTGTGGGGGAAATAGCACCATATATTGGACTCTGGTTTAGAGCATATACAGCCTCCTGGAGAACGTTCTCAAGATAAACTCTAGCCAACAAAATTCAGCACCATATCAAAAAAAATAATAATAATACACTGAAACCAAGTAGGATTCACACCAGGTATGCAGGGATGGTTCAAGATTAGGAAACCAATCAATTTAATCCACCATATCAATAAAAGAATCATGTGACCATCTCAGTAGACAGAGAAAAGGCCTTCAAGAGAGTTCGATACACATTCCTCATTTAAAAAAAAAAAAAACTCTAGGTAAAACTGGTGTGGAAAGGAACATCTCAGCATAATAAAATGCTGCACAAAACCAACTGATAACATCATTCTTAATGGAGAGAAGCTTAAAACGTTCCCTTTAAGAACAGGAACAAGACAAAGATGTCATTTATCACCATTTTTAACGTTGTGCTAGAAGTCCTAGCTAGAAAAATAAAGCAAGAAAAGAAATATAGGGCATCCAAATTGGTAATGAAGAAGTTAAACTGTACCTTTTCGTGGATGAAATGATACTATATATAGAAAATCCAAAGACTCCATGTAAAAACTACTGGAACTAACTGAAAGATTCAGCAGAGGAGCAAGATACAAGATAAACATAAAAAAGTAATTGGATTCCTATATACTAGTAAAGAGAATGATGAAAAGGAAATCAGAAAAACAGTTCCATCTATAATAGCCCCTAAAAAAATACTTAGGAATAAATCTAACAAGTAATATAAGAGACCTACACAAGAAATCACAAGAGATCTACATAAATGGAAAAGCATGCCATGCTCATCATTAGGTAGACTCATCAATGTAAAAATGACAGATCTACCCAAAGTGATTTACAAATGCAGTGCAACTCAGATTCAGATACCAGCAACATTTTTTAATAAGATAGAAAAACTAACCGTTAGCCTTACATCCTGGAATAGGAAGAAGCCCCAGATAACTGAAGCACTACTGAAGAAGAGTGGGAGGACTCACTCTGCCTGACCTCAGAACCTGCTATACAGCTACAGTAGTCAGAACAGCCTGGTACTGGTACAATGACAGATACATTGACCAACAGAACAGAATTGAAAGCCTAGATGTAAATTCATCCACCAATGGCCACTTGATCTTCAATAAGGGTCCAAAGTCCACCAAATTTGGAAAAGACCATCTTTTCAAAAAATGTGCTGGTAAAACTGGATGTCAATTTGTAAGAAATTGAAACAGAACCCATATGTCACATCATACATAAAAATGAACTCGAAGTGGATCGAAGACCTAAATATAAAACCAAAATATATAAAGATCATTGAAGAAAAAATAGAGTCAACACCAGAGGCCCTAATGTTGCTGTTAGGTGCCATCGAGTCAGTTCCGCTGTTGCAAGAAAAGACAAACAAAGCCTGGAGAGTAAGAATCACCCGAACACTGGTGGTTATAAGAGGAAGGGACTTTATTTCAGGCAGAAGAGCTGCGGTAGACTAATGTCAGAAATGGCCATGTTCCCAGATCAGCTTTGTCTCTGTCTCTTTATAGGTTCTACACAAAAAGCAGACAAAGGAACTTCCACACTGCTTTCTTATTGGCATCAGAGAGTTTACAAAAACAAAAGCAAGTGTTAGTCTCAAGCTGCAGGGAATGAATTTCCCCTTTTCTATTTTTTTCTAAAAATTCCTAACAGCCAGGTTATCACAGGCAGTTCTGTGGAGGAGCGTCTTTGAGTTTCTGTGAGGGGTTTCTGGTATTTCAGATGAAGATGTAACTTTACAGGATTTTCTCTCTCACTGACTCATAGTGACCCTATGAACAACAAAACAAAACACTGCCTGGTCTTGCACCATGTGCACAATAATTTTTATGCTTAAGCCTGTTGTTGCGACTACTGTGTCAATCCATCTTATCGAGGGTCTTCCTCTTTTTCACTGACCCTCCACTCTACCAAGCATGATGTACTTCTCCAGGGATGGATCTTTCCTGACAACATGTTCAAAGTATGTAAGACCTAGTCTTGCCATCTTTGCTTCCAAGAAACACTCTAGTTGGACTACTTCCAGAACAGATCTATTTGTTCTTTTGGTGGCCCATGGTACATTCAACATTCTTCTCCAACACCACAATTCAAAGGCACCAATTCTTCTTTCGTCTTCTTTGTTCATGGTCCAGATGTCTTAACAAGTGGCATAAATAGGATACAAACCATAACTAACAAATACACAAACACCAGAAGATAAACTAGGTAAGTGGAATTGTCTAAAAATTAATCAGTTTGTTCATTAAAAGACTTCACAAAAAGAATAAAAAGAGTACCTACAAACCGGGAAAACATTTTTGGCTGATATATAACAAAACCAGACAAAGGCTGTCTTAGTCACTTGGTACGGCTCTAACAGAAAACACCATGAGTGGAAGGTTTTATGAAGATAAATTTTGTTGTCACAGCCCAGTAAGCCACAAATCCATTTATGAGTTGCAAGTCCATTCAATAAGAAAAATTATCACAGTCCAGTAGCTACAAGTTCATTCAACAAGAGAAGTTATCACAGTCCAGTGGGCTGAGTCCAAATTCAAGGAGAGCATCTCGGCATGGGAACCTTAGGTCCAAAGGATATGCCTGCTCTCAGTCATGCTGCTCTCTTGATGGTATGAAGGTCCCAACTTCTTCCGCTCACTTCTGTCCTTTGTATTCCATAAGCTTGTAGCTTGAATCCTGCCTCACTAACACAACTACAGCCCTTTCTCCATCTTCAGTATCACAGAGGCAGGATTCACAACACATGGGATGAATGGCACTGCACCAGGACTCCCAGCCAAGTCAAATCAACACATAACATTTCTGGGGGTGCACAATTCAATCCATGACAAGCCCTAAACTCTTTAATCTACAAGGAAAGCTAACATTTCTACAACAAACAGTACAATTAAATATATGGGCAAAGGAAATGAATACTTTACCAAAGAAGACATTCAAGCAGCCACAGACACGTGAGCAAATGCTTACAGTCACTAGCCATTAGAGAAATGCAAATCAATGACATGCCATTTCATCCCAGCACTACTGGCACAAATCACCAAAACAGGAAATAACATATATTGGAGAGACTGTGTGGAGATGGAAAATTTTATGCACTGCTGATGGGAATGAAAAATGATACAATCATTCTGGAAAAATAATGTATGTTTCTTATTGTTGTTGAGAATATACACACAAAACATACACCAACTTAAATTAAACCTTTTCTTGAGCCTTTACAACAGTGTTTTCATACAGCATTTGTCCTTTTGCAACTAATTTTACTCAGCATAATGTCTTTTTGATTCCTCTCTCTAGTGAGGTATTACTCAAATTCATCCTTTCCTTTATCATTGTATAACAGTCCTCTGTGTGACTATACCACAGTGTGTTTATCCATTCAACTACTGATCAGTGCTTAGGTTGATTTCATCTTTTACTATTGTGAATAGTGCTGGAACGAACATTGGTGTGATGTATCTATGTGTAAAAAGTCTCTTATTTCTCTCAGATATATGCCAAGAAGTAGGATTACCAGACTGTATGGTATTTCTTTTCCCATCTTTTAAAGAAAGCTCCAAATCAGTTTTGAAAGTGGTTTACTATTTTACATTCCAAACAGCACTGTGTATGTGTTTCAGTCTCCAAAACATACTCAACATCTATTATTTTGTGATTTTTAGATTCTGCCGGCCTTGTTCACATGAAGTGGTATCTTATTACAACTTTGATTTGCATTTCTCTAATGGCTATTATGAACATTTCCTCACATTTCTGTTAGCCACTAAATATCTTTGATGTTAATATCCCTTGCCCATGTTTCAGTTTTGTTATTAGCCTTTTCCTCGTAGAGGTTTTGCAGTATCTTGTAGATTTTAGAGATTAGACACTGGTAGAATTCGTCATAGTCAGAAATTCAAAGTCTTCGGATGAGCATAGTGTTTGATTTTTAGGAGTTTCCAGTTGTCTATTTTCTCCTTTGGTGTTTGCTGGTTGCTAGTAATGCTTTGTGTTCTGTTTGTGCTGTGTATTAAGGCTCCCAGCACTTTTCCTGTCTTTTCATCCATGATCTTTAGTGTTTTAGATTTTATATTTAGGTCTTTGATCCATTTGAATTAGCTCTTATGATGGTGTGAAATATGGGCCTTGTTTATTTATTTATTTATGTTTGCAGAGTGATATCCAGTTATGCCAATACAATTTGTTAAAGAGACAGTCTCTTTCCCAGTTTATGGACTTTGGGCCTTTATCAAATATCAGCTGTTCATAGGTGAGTTATTTTATGTCTGGAATATCAATTCTGTGCCATTGTTCTATGCATCTGTTATTGTGCCAGTATCAGGCTGTTTTGACAATGATGGCAACGTCACATGGACAGTTTTAAACAGCATAATGTTCAAGTATGACTTTTTTTTTTCTAACTAGTTAAGCTAAACTACTATTCATTTTTAAGGTGACTTCAGGGAACATGTTGGGTTTAAGGAGATTATCTCAGGACAGTAGTTCAGGAGTTTATCCATTCATAGCTCCAGAAAATTTAGAGTCTATAAGAATTTGAAATTATCTCCTGCATTTCTTCCCTTTTGATCAGGGTTCTTCTATGGACTCTTTGACCAAAATGCTCAGTAATAGTAGCCAAACAGTATTCAGTTCTCCTAGGCTCATTGCAAATGTGGTAGTTATTTGTGAAGATAATGCATTATTTTTTACTAAAAATTTTGCAGAAACCCCTTAGCTGAAAATTATGCAGAAACCCTTGTTGTTGAAAGCACTTGTAGTACCAGGAAGATAATACCCTGAGAGTACCTTAAACACATCTTTAAGGGATCAAAGGAGTCCTGTTTTCACAACAGTAACAATCTCAGCAATCCTAGACACACTGAAAGTGATTGGGTCAGATAAGAGACCTGGGGCACTTGCTGGGAGCTCTCTTCTCTGGACTTATTAGATCCCTTGGACTGTGTTCTCTCTTTGCCCTTCACTTCTTTCTAATCATAAAAATAGATATCTGCACTCATTCTGGCTCCAATTTGCAGTGACATGATGCATATCACAACAAAATATTGCTCATTCCTACGTCATCTTGATATTTGTTGGCATAATGGAGTCCATCATTGTGGCTGCTGTGCCAGTCCACCCTACTGATGGTCTCTCCGTTCTTGGCCCTTTACTTCACAAAGATGGTGCCACCCTTCAGCAGTTGACCCCTCCAGATGGTATGTTCAAAGTAAATGGCTCTGATGATGTTCTGTTGTGATCCATAAGGTTTTCACTAACTGATTTTTGGAAGTAGATCACCAGATCCTTCTTCCTAACCTATCCTAATGTGAAAGTGTCCCTGAAACCTTTCCACCATGTTAGTATTTGAAATACAGTTGCCATAACATCCAGCATCAACAGCAACATGCAAGCTGCTACAGTAAGACACACTGACAGACAGATGGTAGGCAATACTTCACGTTGCCTTTGTTAGCTAAGAATCTTGATGAGTTCACTGACTACTTGCTTCAGGCACAGCCCTTTTTCTGACGCAGAGAGAACAAGGTAAGAGCTCAAAAGAATATTTATTCAGAAGACGTAACTATAAGCATCCAACCCTGGGACTTGACCTCCTTTCAACCTCCCATGCTTACCTTGTACCCCAAAACATTACATAGTCATGAGAAACTGAGTGGATTGTGTATTCCATACTGACTTCTCAGTGGGTGTCTATGCCAAGAGGCATCACTGTATATGTAAAGTTCCAAATGAGAGGGACAAAGTCTGAACTTTGTTTCCAGGTACAGGACACATTTAAAAGAACCATTTAGAATTTAAGATTTATGTTTCTTTTTTAACTCTTAGTCTGTAATGTGTGGAATATGCACTAGGTTGAAATTCAGATTCTTTTTTTTTTTTTATTATGACTGAGTGAAAATGTACATTCCTGTATAAATTTACATGCCCACCTATATGCAGCTTCCACTGCTCTCCCAGCCCGGTGACAGCACACTATTCCTCTCTGCTCCATACATGTCTCGTTCTCCCAATAGTCTCTTTTTTCCCTCCTCTTCACCAACTCTCCTTCCTCCAGCCAGAGGTCAGCAGAATGATATCCTATAGATGCGTGGAACCATAAAGTGCAACTAATATATGGTCACGCTGCATTGCCAAGTCCAATCCATTTGTGTCCGAAGAGTGGACCTTCATTATGATTTATGGGTAAGGACATAGACCTCCAATGAATTGTGCACTTCTCTGTACCTCAGTTTCCTCATCAATTAAATGGGTTTAATAACAATGGTTATGACATAGGACAGTTTTACAACTAAGAAAGATAAACATAAAATGCTTACACCATTGTAAAGATAAACCATAGTGTACTGATAAAGACAAGATATATTCTCTGATGCTACTTCCTGAGGAAAACAACCAGGCTGACCTTCTCTGTTTACACTGCAGGAGCAGCTGACCCAAGCTCACCCATGCAGACACATGAGACAAATGGCTCCAGGATTGAAAATGGAGGTGCAGGTAAGGTGTGCAGAAGCACAGGATGCTGGCCAAGGGGCCTGCAGGAGCTTTATTGGAATAAAGAATATCAAGACTGGAACACCTCTCTCCAGCTGGGTCCCAGATATAGGGGTTATACTGTAGAACATAGGCTCTTCTGAAAACAAGATGTAGCTAGTTATCTTAGCCAAATTGGTTTTTCCTCTCCTAGCTTAGCAGTGAGGCAGCAGACAACAGGAACTACACAGGCAAAGCCTGACATCCCTCCATTCTTATCAGTCTTCCACATTCCTGTTTACTGTGCTCTGAGTTCCTGATTGTCTCAGCCACTGAGCATGTGTCTTGTTTCCTGTTGTTGTCATAACAAAAATACCACAAGTAGGTGCTTTAAAAAACAGAAATTTATTCCCTCACAGTTCCGGAGGCTGAAAGTCCAAATTAGGGTCTTGGCTGTATCTTTTCCTTCCCTGTCAGTAGCCCCAAAGATTCCTTCACATCTTGACTCCTCAGCTTATAGACAGTCTTCACATGACATTGTCTTTTCTGGTATATTCTGTGTGTTTGTATATTTGTCTTTTTATAATTCAGAAGTGAATAGTTTAGAACCCCAAACAAGATTACATCCACAAGTACAGGGACCATAAATTCACCACATATTTTAGGAGGACATAATTTAATCCACAATAGTATTGGTTATAGACTATGGAGCAGACAGAGAGTTGACCTGAGGCAGAGGCAGCTCAGGCCAACCTCTTGACCTTTCAGCTCCCTAGGATAGCAGTCTTTGGGGAAAACCTTGCAAGTTGCAACCATCTGGACAGATGGATAACATTCTGTGAGTTCACTGACTACTTGCTTTCAGGCACAGCCCATTCTCGGATATGGAGGGAACTAGGCAAGAGTCAAAAGAATATTTACTCAGAAGACATAGCTATGGGCATCTGAACCCAGAGGCTTGACCTCCTTTCAATTTCCCATGCTTACCTTGTACCCTAAAACATTATGCAACCCATGAGAAACTGAGTGCCTTGCCCATCACAGGCAGGTACCCTCACAGCTCAATCAGTACAAAGGTATGAGGTTACCTGGTACTGCAGCAACAGTTTTGAAAGAAACTGCAAGAAATCAGAGTCAATGGCAAGAGTGAAAGCAGTCAAAAGCTTGTTATGAGTATTTTGACATAGAGAAGGCAATGCAGATTCTAAGGCAAACAGATGCAAGAACCACTTCTCTCATAGAACCAACACTTCCACACTTAAGCCCAAGGGCAAGTGGAGCTGGGCCTTCTGCCAAGAGACCTGAGCCACATTCAGTCACTCAAAAAAATCAGTATAACTTATGGGTTTGGTGATATGTGCCTTCCCAGTACTGTTCATCCTTCAAGCAATAAAGACACCTGACCAGGGATCTGATGGGGAAGCAGAACAAAGAGTAGCAGAAGATACTCATCAGCTTCAAGAGAAGACTGAGTTTTTTGCATCAGCTTTTCCAAAACTTACAATGTAAAACAAAATTCTGGGGTTGCTAGTATTTCAGAAGTCTGTCTTTGATTTTCTCCAGCTTTTAAAGGTGACATCAACATGCCAAAGTCAACCTTGTTATTAACACTGGAATAAAATGTAGGCCATATGCTTTCAGATGCAGAGTCAAGCTGAGAATTAGAATCAGAGGCCTGTCATACGCTTATTCCCTGGCTCCTTCTTCGCAAGCTGGTTAAGCTGTCAGGGACAGCTCTTTCAGTTTCACAAGCATCCCCTTTTGGAGTCAGTAGTCATTTGGAATAGCTTCATGGACAAATTGAAAATTTCACATGGAACAGCCTTTCATATTGATGGCTGTCTCTAATGAGCCTTTGAATGGAAGCACAGCATTGCATAGTGGGAAGAAATGTGAAGTGACCTCCAGTGCTTGCACAGACATTTCTTTCTTTGATTCTGCCAAATGTCATCAGTAACTCTCTGGAGTCAGGCTGCCTCTGAATGTACCAGGAAGTCTATAGAATGGAACCATATTAGAAGGGAGGCTACCTGTTTACTCACATGGGTCCCAATGATTTCTTCCTTCCTTCAGGCCCAGTATTCCTGACTACAAAACAGCAGTTTCATTGACTCACTCATTAATCTGGAAAGCCAAGAGCCTCTGACCATAATGAACAGGAAGCTGACCAAATGTTTCAATGGCTTTGAAGATGAAATGTCAATGCAAATATGAAATATGAATAAAAGAATGTGTTCTTTCTGAGACACGTTGCAGAGAATTCCTTATTCAAAAGCCCAGGATGGCTTTGGCAATGTGACTCTCTCTTCCATATTTGGCCAGAAGTATGGGTCAACAAAGCAAATGTTACTGTTTTGAAATATGTCAGTTGTTATTTTTGCAAGATAATCTATCAGATGACACATTTCACAGCTAATGTTAAACGCTATTAAACGTCCACATCAGAAAATCTGAGACCAGAATTAGGGTAGCAGTAATTAAAGAGAGCTGCACCCAATCCGGTACACTGGAAGTGAGAGGATGGGTGAGGAAAAGTATGTTATTAGGCATAAGCAGGAAACTGGCAACCAATATCAGTCATGGAAATAACTTACCAGGGTCACTCTGGAGAAGGAAAAAGGAGGAAACCATGATAGGAACAGAGCATCTCCTTCCTTTGCCTACAGAGAGCTAAGAGTAGATCTGCCTCCAGCAAATAACCCCTTTTAGGATGTTCTGTGGATGGCTTTTTGAGTATAGCAGTGTTTCAGTGGTAAGATTCTCACCTTCCATGCAGGTGACCCAGGTTCAATTCCTAGCCAATGCACTCCATGTGCAGCTACCTCCCATCTTTCAGTGAATGCTTGTGTATTGCTATGATGCTAAGCAAGTTTCAGTGGTGCTTCCAGACTAAGATAGCCTAGAAAGAAAAGCCTGGTGATCTACTTCCAAAAATCAATGATGAAAAAACCCTGCATATCACAACAATCCAATCTCTATCTAATTATGTGGTTGATGCAGGACCAGGCAGCATTTTGTTCCATTACATATAGTGTCACAGTGAATGGTGGCCAACTGGATGGCAGCTAACAACAATGAATGGCTTTGACAGGTAGGTGGGGATTTAGAATCAAAGCAGCTCCATGCACTTGGCAGTCCACTAGCCAATGGGCTATCAAAGATGCTTCAACATTTCAGAGCTGGTTTCTCTGTTCACGCGCAGTTCTGGTGCTTAGTAGTGGGTCCCCATGCTGATGCCCAAGGGCGAAAAGCTCCACTTCTTCTAAAAAAGAGAGCAGATCTGATCCTATCCCCCAAAAGTGGCAACCTGAGGCTTATTTTTATCACTTTTATTCCTTGTTTTGTTGTTATCACTGGCCTTGTGCTGAGGTTTGTGAACAATGTATTCTGTTTAACCAACTATTAAAAATGGAAAACACCATATATTAAAAAAAAGTATTTTCCTGCATTACTAGACACACTTTTACTCCGCATCTGAATCCAAAATGGCCTAGATTGACCTGTTTTTTGAAGTCCAGTTTTTTTCAGATGACATTATTGAAGGAAATTCACAGACAAAATTTTCCCAAAGGAAAAATTTAACCAGGTAGGTAGCAGCTGGGTGGAAACAATGTGTCCTGTCTGATGCCTTGGTGCTTATTTTGGAATGCCGGGTTGGAGGTCAGGTCAAGACAAAGTGGTGTGTCTGTCAACTCAGATGATGCTCTAACTCTGGAGCCCAATACTGCTCCCCTGCCTACTGTGCACAGCCAGTGTCAACAGAGCACCCACACTGTGACATTTTTCAGGTTTTCATTTATGTGTGAACAGAGTTTAGTGACAGATGTAATGTAAATAAGCAGAGACACGCAAAGCTGTGGGTTGGCACTTCCTCCTTCACACTGAGATGTTCTCAGAGGACACAGACTCTGCTCTGATGTGTCACAGGGTCTGGATGTATGGGAGAAGTGAGAATCTCCCAAAATCCTTGTCACGATTCCCACGCTAATAGAAGGGACAGTACTTTCTTGGTTCCCACCCACCCCACCACACACCCCAATAAATAAATATCAGAGTTTTGGAACAGTTCTCATGCACCTCCAGAAAGAAAGGAAATTCCTCCCCTACAAGGCAATCTTACCCCTAGAAATGAATTAACAAAACCCATGTCGCCACAGCTGAATTCAGGCTTTAAAGTAAAATGCATGGTAAGTCATTTGCCTGAAATGTTGTTAGTCCTCAAGTTGTCACCTAACTCCACACACAATGAAGAAAACTGTTGCCTGGTCCTGAGCCACACCATCATCAGCTGAAAATCAGACTGTTAATCCACAGAATTTCCATTGGCTAATTTTTGGAAGTAGATTACCCAGCCTTTCTTCCTAGTTTATCTTAGTCTAAAAGCGCCACTGAAATCTGCTCAGCATCATACCAACACATAAGCCCCCCCCCCGAAATGTGTTATTGCACTGTTGGCCAAAAATCACCAGACGTATATAGAAAGCGACAGTGGACAGACAGGAGCACACTGCAGTGCAAGAGTATAAAACCCAGCCCATCTGAAAGGGCTTGACTTCCAAAGCTCTGGGTCCCTGGGTAGGTCGAGGTTTTATAAGGTTGATGAGATGGGATATAATTCATTGTGGGGCAGAAATTGGAGCCCTGGTAGCAGAGTAGTTAAGTGTTTGCTGTTAACAAAAATGTCAGCAGTTCACATGCACCGGCACTTTCTTGGAAACTTTATGGGGCAGTTCTACCTCATCCTATGGGATCTCTATGAAATTAGTAAATACTTAGTTTCTTTATAACTTCAAATATTGCATTTGAATCCAAGACTCTCCAGCTCCACTGCACATCAGAATTCCCCAGGCTACTTTGCAAAGTCTTGAATGCCACCATGCCTTGCTTAGGCCAGTGGACTAGAATCTCAGGGGCAAGGCCTGGACACCAGCATTTTTAAAACCTTCTAGGTTATTCCAAGCAGATCCAAGATCTGGTTTTATTTAGATTCCATTCATCTTCAGTATGCTTTCATAAGGAAAGCAAACAGACAGGTGACAAGAGAAAAAAAAATTACAAGCAGGTTAGACTCTCACAAGATCAGTTCAAACCCACAGGAAGCAAATGATTGATATTTTCTACCCTCAAGTCTTTGGGTACTTCACTCTTTCCATTGAGTCATCACTGCCTCAGAAGTGGCCTTCCATTCCGGTGGCACAACCATGTACGCTCATTCTCAGGAGACCACACATAGATTTGCCTGGCTCTGCACTCCTGCACCTTGTGGGCTTGAGTGGTGAAGGCTGGAAGTCACTCCTCCTTGACCTTCTTCAGCTTTCCCATCTGCCTCTCTGAAGAGCCACAGAGGGCCACAGGTGGGTGTCCATCTCCATCATTATCAGTTAAACACCCTCCTGAGGACAGTTTAACACTGGTACAAAGCAAATTAGGTAGACCGGACAAGGAATTGACTTTGCCCTTGTGTTCAAGAAGCATACCCACATCTCCACTCAGAGCTTCTCAGTGGGCCCAGACACAAACTGCTGCAGACAAGGATGACAGTAGGGCAGCAGGCAAGTGTGTGCCAGCTGCTGCTGTGTCAGTTCTGACTCACTGATAAGCAGCAAATGTCAGAGCAGAACTGCTCCATGGATTTTCAGTGGCTAATTTTTAGAAAGTAGACAGCCAGGCCTTTCTTGTGGAGTGCCTCTGGGTGAACTAGAAGCTCTATCTCTTTGGTTAACTGTCTAGCACATTAATTTTTTGTGCTGATTTGGGTAATAATAAATAATAAGCTTACTCTGAAAACCAAATCCAGAGCTGGTGACTCAATTCCAACTCACAGTGAGCTTACAGAATGGAGTACAACTGCCCTTTAGGGTTTCCAAGGCTGTAAGCCTTTGCGGAAGCAGACTGCCTCATCTTTCTCCAGTGAAGCAGCTTGTGGGTTTGAATCACCAGTCTTTTCAGTTAGCAGCCAAGTGCTTAACCACTGCACAACTAGGAATCCCTAAACTAGCTTGGATTCACTTCTGGTTCTGACACAGAGCAGCCTTGTGAGCCTCAGCTTGCTTACTTAAGAAAAAGGAAGTTCAGCCTGTGTCTGTCCCATACAACTGAGATGGCCGTGATGTTGGTATTTGGAGTCTGCCTACCTGACTCTCCACACCTATGCTTTCTCCACCAGCATCACCCCATCCCTGGCACCCAACTTCCAGCCAAGCCACCAGCACTCTCTTGCTAGGTGGCCAAGCTTTCTAAAGCACCCTGCCCAGGCAGATTCTTGAGCTTTGAAATTTCTTTTCCTCTTTCTTTAATCTCTGAGTGTCTATCCAGCCCCAGGTGGTAATAGACTACTTCACACTGAGGTGGTAGAGTTGTAATTACAGTGATTAGAGATACCAAAGATCTAAATCCTTGAATGAGTCAGCCCTTCCCAGTTACAGCTAGGGAAACTGAGGACCAAAGCACTAAATTAACATTTGCCAATTATCCTAAAATCTACTTCCCTGGAAACTATTCTGCTAGAGTCTGTCTTTTGTGCCTGAATCTATTTTCTCTCTGAGAACCATCTCATGTAAACAGAGGACAAGCTTTTCAGGAGTGAATTTGGGCAGGAGCTCCTGGAATAGCCCCTCAACTCTGAGTCCTTTGTTTCCCTTCCAGATCAGCTGGAAGTCACTGCATGCTTTTCCCCAGATTAAAGGAGGTAAGCTGTTAGCTCTACTAACAGATAGGAGCTCTTCTCCTAAAAACTCCAGGTCAGAGACAAGGACCAGTCACAGATCTCAGCACTGGGCTCCTGATGACAGCTTGTGGAACTTGGTACAGAGTGTTCATGAAGACTAGGAGACCCTGAGAAAGCTGGCCTCTCTTCCCCAACACTGGTTTCATGCCAGACCCAGCACTGAGAACTATGAGTACTTGGAGCATTCCTGGCCAGGCTGCTCCAGCAGCTTTGTCTCTGCACACTAAGCTGCAGAATCTTTCCCGTGGGCAAGCATGTGATTCACATGTATTTGCAGGCAGGGGCAATTGCACAGACCCTGGATCAAGCACATCTTTAAACTGCGAACTGCCATTAATAATACGATTTTTATCTTTATATGGCTTTGGCCTCCAAGGTATCAAGTTTTGCATTTCAGTCAAGCTTTCTTCTAGCACTCACTTGACATGGTGTTTAATCTTGCACATCAATGGAAAAGACTTGGGCTACATTTGTTGCTAGTGTTAACAGAACCTGAATCCATCCTGCCCAGAACAGAGAAGTAGCTGCTCCCAGGCAGTGGAATTCCACTGTCTTCCCACCCCAATGTCTCTAAAGACACTTGAAAGCCATTAAAATAAAATAAAATAGAACAAAATGTAAGGAGGGAAAACAGAACAGTAAGGTTATTTGTCTTCAAACATGTTCCCTATTTTTAAAATTGCATAAGTGGGAGCCGGTGTACCATAGAGTGTCCACATATTAGATTGCTGCCATATTTTACTGTTAAAATAAGAGTACAGCATGTTATGTTTCCATGACCTCTTTGCTCCAAGGAGTGCAAAATATTCTGGGAATTTGTCAGAGGTAGAACATAGTGGTCAGTAGCAGTCACTCAATTAGGTGATGTATCTGCTCAGAATTGGCAATGGAGGACAGACCCCTCTTTCTATCAGCCCTTTCTCAGGCCATGACCATCACATTTGAAGAACAATGTTGACATACTTGCTGCCACCTAGGTGAACCAACCAGACTGCAGATGGCAGAATCCTGGTCCCCAGATCCCTACAACCCTCTATACACACACATTTCTCTAGGCTCTGTTCCCTATCTCTGCGTAGACAGCTGTGTGTGCAGAGCTTTCTGGGCTTGTAGGTCTAGCCCGTGAGCTCCATGCTCCCCACTAAGAGCCCCCTCCTCTTCGTCTGTACCCCTTCAAAGGAACTGGTGAATATACACCCGATTCAGGCTCGCTGCAAACAGGCAGTTCTCCCCTCTGACAACATGACCTCCCAGAAAGCAGGGTCTACATGTTATAAACCCAAACAAAACCCACTGCTGCTGAGTCAATTCTAACTTAGCAATCCTATAAGACAGTAGAACTGCTCCATAGAGTTTCCACTGAGAGCCTGGTGGATTTGAACTGCTGACCTTTGAGTCAACAGATGTAGCACTTAATCAATACACCACCAGGGTAGGTGGTTAGGAGGGTAAAATCTAATGTGTAGCTTAGATGTGAATGTATAATACATGTGACACCCCAGGAATGAGGAAGAACACCATCTGTGCTGAATAGTCAAAACAAATGATAATAAAAGCATCTCACAATTTCTAAGCCTGCCTACACAACTCAGCAGGGTGAGGACTTGGTGAGGGACTTTGGGCCAAAGGTATGTAGGGGTAAAGGAGTAACAGTTCCCTACTTGAGACTGAGTGACACAGGGCTCCCATGAATACATTTGGGAGGTTAGCATGTGCTCCCTACAGTCTAAAGATATGATGGCTTGGGGTCTGACAGTCTCCTCCCCAGAAAAATTTAGGGAGTAAGAGATGGGAGGTTGCCTTCTACATTGAGGAGGGGGAGCCACAAGTTGGGCCACAACATAGGGGCCCATATCCCCAGATTTGTTGGGGCAAAGATGCAAAGATGCAAAGATGTAAGAAGTCTTCAAGGACCATGTGTGGGCCTGCAGAACAAGTAGAGACCACACTGTAGGGCAACACTGGGACCTGACATTGCTAATTTTTTTCAGTCCAGATTGATTGTTTCAGTGTCCTAAAGTGACTGAGAACTCTTTATTGCTTAAGAGGTGCAGACAGGTCATGGAATCTGACTGAGTTTGCACCCAGGCCACAAAGACTACTTTTGGTTGAGGAATTTCTTCATTTCAGGTACCATGACTAGGACAATATTCTGTTCCTAGGTAACACTCAGTGATCATCTGTTAAAGAAATGAGTGTTCATATGAAAAAAAACCTTTGGGTTGAGCCATATGCAAGATGTTGTTGCTAGGTGCCATCAAGTGGGTTCTGACTCAGAGTGACAGAATGAAACACTAGTTCATCTTGCAGCATGTCCACAGCAGTTTTTAAGATTAAGCCCACTGTTGCAATAACCGTGTCAGTCCATCTTGTTGAGGGTCTTCCTCTTTGTCACTGATTCTCTACTTTACCAAGCACGATGTCCTTCTCTAGGGACTGATCCCCCTGACAATATGTCTGAAGTATATAAGATGCAGTCTCGCCATCTTTACTTCCAAGGAGCATTCTAGTTGCCCCTCTCCCAGCACAGATCTGTTTGTTGTTTTTGCAGTCCATGGTACATTCAATACTCTTCTCTAACACCACAATTCAAAGGCATCAATTCTTCTGTCTACTTTATTCATCATCCTGCTTTCATATGCATATGATGCAATTGAAAATACTGTGGTTTGGGGTCAGGTGTGCCTTAGTGTTCAAGGTGACATCTTTACTTTTCAATGCTTTAAAAAGGTCCTTTGCAGAAGATATTCCCAGTGAAATATGTCTTTTGATTTCTTGACTGCTGCTTTCATGGGCATTGATTGTGTAACCAATTAAATTGAAATCCTCAACAACCTCAATCCCTTCTCCACTTATGATATTGCTTGCTGGTCCAGTCGTGAGGATTTTTGTTTTCTTGATGTTGAGCTCCAATCCACACTGAAGACTATGATCCTTGATAGTCATCAGTAAGTGTTTCAAACCCTCTTTATTTCCAGCAAGCAGGGTTGTGTCATCTGCTTGATGCAGGTTGTTAATGGGTATTCCTCCAATCTTAATGCCTCATTCTTCTGCATATAGTCTAGCTTCTCAGATATGTGTTCATCACACAGATGAAGAGGTATGATGAAAGGATACAACCCTGATGCACACCTTTTCTGACTTTAAATAATGCAGTGTCCCCTTCTTCTGTTAGCATAATGCCTCTTGATCCATATATAGATTCCTTGTGAGCACAACTAAGTATCCTGGAATTCACATTCTCTGCGTTGTTATCCATATATATAATATAGTACTCATATAGCATTCATTTCTGAGGATACACCACTCCATTATGCTTCTACTTGTTTTTCCCCTGGGCCCCTTGCACAGGCTCTTAAATCACTTCTCTATTAGACATAGGTTTAACTTCACATGCCCTTAGCAATGTATGGATATATCACATTTTGTATCTTCACTTATTTGTGTTGCAGTCCCTAAGAGAATAATAATATCCACCAATTACCAGTTACCATAAAGTTGACTCCAATTCATGGTGATTCCATGGGTGTCAGACTTGAACTACACTCCATAAAGGTTTCAGCAGTTGTTTTTTTCTAAGCATACCACCAGACTCATCTTCTGAGGTATTTCTAGGTGGACTTGAACCTCCTGTCTTCTGATTAGCAGGCCAGGCCTTTCTTTTAAGACACCTGTGGGTAAACTCAAATCTTCAACCTTTTAACTGTTCACAATACCAGTGACATCTCAACTTACCCTAAGGTCATAATAATAATAATCTCAGCTGTGACTTCCTGGGAGATTACCCTGCTAGGCTCTAGGCTTACTGTGTGAATGTACTCACATACCTCACCCCACACTCAGCATTAAGGAAACAGTGCAGCACCTCAATCACAACCAAGAAGGTAGGCATGCCCTTAGGCATTTGACATCCCAAGGCAGGAGGTTGTTTTTTCTTTTTTTAAACTAGGAAATTAAATACCTTTTCCTGTGCCACAACTTCTTCAACAAATCAAGAATAATATAGTTCACCCAAACACGCAGCTTGTTGGGGTGTTGCTGTTGTTATTGTTGTTTAATTTTATTATGGTAAAATACATACAGTGAAATTGTTACTGTTATGAGTCAGAATCAGCAATGCTTTTTATAATTACATTTAAGTGTGCATTCCTGTGACATTAATTGCATTCATCATGTTGTGCAAACATCACCACCGTCTACTTCCAAAGCTTTTCATCAAAAAGAAACTCAGTATCCCCTCAGCAGTAACTATCCACTTTCCCTATCCTCCTACCCTTGGAAACCTCTAATCTACTTTTGTCTCTATGCATTTACCTATCTAGACATTCCATGTAAGTGGGACTATACAGTATTTGTTTCTTTTGTGCATGACTTGTATCATTCAGTGTAATGTTTTCAAGGTTCATACATGTTATAGCATGTATGCTACATTTCCCTTTATGGAATAATAACAACCCATTCCTCCACTCCTGTCAGTTTGCACTAATGTGATTGCTTGCATGTTGCTGTGATGTTGGAAGCTAGCCCACTGGTATTTCAAATATCAGCAGAGTCACCCATAGAAGACAGATTTCACTGGCAATTCTAAACTCAGACTAGGAAGAAAGGTTGGTGGTCTATTTCTAAAAACATTAGGGAGTAAAAACCTTATAAATAGCAGCAAACATTGGTGTAGTACAGGAAGATGAGCTTGTCCTGTTGGAAGGCACTCAAAATATAACTAGGTAGAAGCTGCCTCCTCAAGGTAGAGTCAATCTTAATGTGTAGATGGCGCAAAGCTTTCAGAATCTTCATTTACTGATGAGGAATGACTCAAAATGAGAAGAAACAAACATCCATTAATAATTGGAACTTGGAATGTACAAAGTATGAATCTAGGGAAGTTAGAAGTGGTCAATGAAATTGAGACTTCCACCAACATGGCACCCTAGACAGAAGCTCCACGACAGCCCTCAACAGCAAAGACCAAAAAACTCAGTAAAACTGAGACAAAGTCAACCCTGGAACCCAGAGTTTCAAATGAAGAGATAAAGAGCTTAATTAAACATTAAACACCAAATGGAATGAGAAACTGACAGAGAATTGAAAGCAAGAAGAGATATGAATGCAAGTCTTCTATCAGCTAACACAACAGGGGTTTGCTGTCTTGGACTCCTCTCAGAGACTAACAGACAGGGAGCACAGGAAAGCAACTTCACAGAAATTCCAGTAGGAGATAAAGGACCCAGTAGCCAGCAATACACTTTTTCCCACACCCCCTCGCCTCCCCACTGTTCTATTACTAGTCCTTCCTGACTAGCTGAGGTGGCTCAATCAGCTAGGAAGTACAGCATCCATGCTGCTTGGATCCACCCCATCCACATCAGAAATTAATGGACAAGGAGTACGGTAAAGTAGCTTTGTGAAATTTCTGGCAGGACATAGAAAACTTGATACCCGCTTTCTTAACCTTCGCCCTTCCCCTGCCTTGACCTCCTCTGCTTCCTGGCCACAGTCTGGGAGGCAAGAACTACTCTGTACACTTGGATTTCACCTCACACACACAGGCAGGCTATGGGAGTGCCACTTGTCCATAGCTGGCATTGCTTTTTTCTGTTTCTTTTGGTTTCTTCTGTACAACTTACCACCTCCCCCTCCTTTCTCTGCAACACTTGGCTCCATGTGTCATCTTTGCTTCTTCTTGAAAGGCTGTGAAGTACAACCCAACTAGCAAACCACTCCCTCGACTCATAATGCCATGCCTTTTGGATCCTTGTGCCATTTTTGTTTGTTTGTTTTGCTTTGCTTCACTTTGCTTTATGTTTTATCTGTTGTTTTCTTTTTGTTTTTGCAGTTGAAAGCCCCTTTTAGCCAGGCTACCCTGCACACTCTAGAACTCACTTTCCCAGGCTCTGTAGTCATATTGGTGGGATCCCTGGGGCATTTCTTTTTTCTTCCTAACAATTTTTTCTCTTTTTTGATTTCTGCCTTTCTTCATTTCTCAGTACTCATCTCTTTATACTTACCTTCTTTCCATCTTTCTTGTATACTTGGCCTTGTGTGACGTTTACATCCCATCTAGTCAAGCTGTACCACGTGGCCTGGGAGACACTTCCTCATTCTTTGCAGCTGCACAGTGGGACACCGGGGGGCCTTTCTTTTCTTTGCCAATTTTTTATCTAGCTATTTTTTTACTTTCTCTCTCTCTCTTTTTTGTGTTTTTCTCTTTTTTCATATCATTTTTCACAGTTTCTCATCTCACCACTTAAGCACCAAGCTCTTTTACACTCTTCTTATCTGCTTGTTTGTTTTTGAATCCTGTTTCTCCCACCTATATCTCCTCTTTCCCATACCTATTTTTACTCCACACATTACAAAGTCATGACTACCTGCACTGTACTCTGAACATGACACCCTCAAGCAGCACAAATGCAGCTTACAGGAACCTTCTCAGCCCTAAGCCTAGCCTACTCTGTTGACAGTAGTACATGTTACAAACAACCCATCCCACTCTTTCTTTTTTAGCTGAATATGCCCAGCTGCACCATAGCTGAGAGACTGGACAAGGAGGTAAAATGTATCATGAGCACAGATGAGCAAACAACAAAGAGCACACTGCCCTCCTGCTGTGACATAAACAAATAAAACAAAAAATCAGCTTGAAACAAACAGACCTACAATCAGTAAATGAAGAAAATAACTACTGAATATCATGAAGAGAGTAGACAACATCAAAACAGATTTTAAAACAGGACAGGATGGTTACAGTAGGTGTCCAAAATAAAACACCAGGTGACTTTTTGGTACAAAGGCACTAGAACTACCTGACAGGGAATTTGAATCTCTAACATTCAGAGCTATCCAAGTCTTGAAACAAAAAATGGATACAAATGAGTTAAAAATAAACAAATTCATGGAAAAGGCAGACAAATTCATGAATGCCAAGCTGCCAAGTGCCTTCTAGTAGGATCCACGAAAAGTACAGACAAAAAATCGTAAGAATTCACGAGGGCAGGGCCAATATGGCAGACTAGACACACATCTCCTCAGTTCCCTCTGAGAACTAAGGCCTAGAATGATAATTGAACAGAGCACTCTGGACATCCAGGGAGCTGTAGGATATCACAGGGTTGTCAGAATGGACTATGTGCCACTAAACAAGAAACTACTTCTCTCTAACATGAACCAGTGCACAATGAATCCTGCTTCAGCTGACCTATCTTTTTGGATAACACTCAAAGGCTTGAAGGAGATAACACTAAGTCAGACTATAGATATTAATATCTTCTTTGTTATCTGGGAGTCAGGAGCTGGGCATGAGCCAGCAAATACACTGAACTACAGTGCTAAAGTAAACAGTGTATAGCACAGCAGAGAGACAGTAAGTGAGATAGCCACATTTTGAGAGCCCACCTGATAACTGAGGGCACCACTGCACCTCCACCCTCTCTTTTTGGAGTTGTACCATAGATCCTGCTGTATTACGGTGAGAAGGGCAGCTCAGGTGAGACACTATCTTGATCAGCTGGGAGGTGAACTTACCCAACCAGAGGTCTCAGCAAAGGCTAATCCCCAAGCTGAAAAGAAGTGCCTGCCCAGAAAATTCTTCTCCAGCAGAAAAGCTGTGTTTAAGTACAGTGTTACCTTATGGTTAGGGCCTGCTTGAAGATGGCAGCAAAGCCATAACCCCTTCTTAATTTGAACTATGTTATAGCATTTGGGAATGGTCAAAGAGGTACTTCTGTTGTCAGCCATAAGGCACGGCCCACCACACATGAGAGTCTGACTGATTTTGATAGCTGTTGGACAGCTCACAGCCTACAAATAGAGTAGCTTTTTAAACTAAGACCACCTGGAGAAATAACTGCTGAGTAGCCCAGTGGCATCTCCTCCACACTTCACTGACCCACATCATGGGGTCAGCTGATGGCCCCCCAGTGACTCTGTGAGTAGGGTGCTATCTTTGACAGCCAGCAGACAGGGCCTGTCATCCCAGAGTCCAGTGGGCCAGCCACTAGCATACACAGAGGCAACTAGTGACCAATTCCCCTCTCAGAACTACCCCTCAGCTCCTGCTGAGGAAACACCAAAGAAACTGGACAGCTTCTAGATGGCATGAAGACAACAAAAGTTTGCCAGCCATTTAAAGAAACAGTCGACTATGGCTCTGGGAAACTCCTGAAATAATCAAAAAACTTCCCAAATGAAGAAGCCTTTCTGAAACTATCAGAGGTCAAGTACAAAAGAATTATGTCGAGAGCCCTTCTAAAGATTAAACAAAATGCAGCAGAGCAAAATGAAAAATTAAGAAAACTATTTGAACTGATGGAACATCAATGATCTGAAATCCAGCAGATAAATAACAAAATTACAGATTAGACAATTCAATCCAAAGCCAAAAGAGCAGAATTGAGGAGATATGAGACACACTTAATGGTCTTGAGGATTGACCAACTGACACCAGAATTTATGAGGAGAAATCAGAGAAAAGAAATAAGGAAAATGAAGAAGCATTAAGAAACATGTGGGACTCTATTAAGAAGAATAATCTATGAATACTGGACTCCTGAACAAAGAACAATAGCTGAAAACACAGAAAATATTGTTGTTGAGTTGGTGACAGAAAAAAATCCCTGAAATTATGAAAGAAGAGAACAGAGTACCAAGATGCACATCAAACACCTCAAAAAATAGACCCCAAAAGAAAAACCACCAAGACATATTTTAATCAGGCTTAATAAAATGAAACAAAAGCAGAATCCCTTAAAGACAGCAAAGCTCAAAGCAAAGCTAGCATTCAGAGGGAAACTGTATAGACTTTCATCTGACTTCTCAACAGAAATGACGTTCACAAGGAGGCAGTGAGATGACACATTCAAAGCCCTGAAGGAGAAAAACTTCCAACCAAGAATTACATATCCTGAAAAACTGTCTCCAAAAATGAAGAAGAAATTAACACATTGGCAGAAAAACAGAAGCTAAGAGATTTTGTAAAAACCAAACCAAAACCATGAGAAATATATTGAAAGAAGCTCTTTGCTTAGAAAAACAAGACAGTTAAGTGTATATTTAAGGACACAATGCAAGACACAGCATCCAGAAATCTACTCAGGGAAATTACAAAACTAAATGAAAGCTACAATATTAAAAGAAGTGAACCAGGGAACATAGCATGAGAAATGTGACATCCACTAAACAGAAGGATGTATTTCAATAGTTACAGTCCTTTCAGATGGAGAAGAAATTAAAAAGATACACAGAAGGTAAATTTTGGTTTAAATTTAGGACATTGAGGGGAATCATAGGGCAGCTGTAAAGCATAATAACAATTCAACATACCAAAGAAAGAAACATAACACAGGAATCTCAACAAACGTAAAACCAACACTGAAAAAGATGAAAAGTCAACCCATAAAGAATTACCTAGAACAAAATGCTAAGAGCAATATAGAAAACACCAACATAAAAATAAATACATCAAAATGACAGCACAAAACACATACCTATCAATAATTACACTGAATGTAAACAGACTGAATGCTTCATTAAAGAGACAACAAGTAACATCCTGGATGAAAAGACGCAACCTATTTATGTGTTGCTGACAAGAAATACACCTTAGACTTAAAGATATGAACTGAAAATTAAAAGATGGAATAATATATACGAAGCTAACAGCATATAAAGAAGAGCAAGTGTTTTGATACTAATCTCAGATAAAATAGATTTCAGTGTACAATCCACCATCATGGACAAGGATGGTCACTATTGCTGAAAGGTTCAATACACAAGCAGGACTTAAGAATATTAAATATTTATACACCCAATACTAGAGCATCTAAATACATCAAACACTGACTACATTCAAAAATGAGATAGATCACTCCACAATAATGGTGGGAGACTTCAACTCTCCACTTTCAACATGGCCAGATTATCCAGAAAAAAAGCCTCAATAAACATGCAGTGACAATTAACCAACTAGACGTCAGGAACATGTACAGAACCTTTTATCCATCAACAGATAAGTACACTTTCTTCTCCCATGCACACAGAATATTTTCCAGAATAGACCATGTGTTAGGACATAAAGCAAGTCTCAACAAAATTCAAACCACTGAATTATTTTAAAGCATCTTTTTGGAATATAAATCCATAAAAGTCAAAATCAATAGTAAGGTAGAAGTTTGAACTCATGGAAACTGAACAACACCTTTCTAAAAAAGCCGTGAGTTATAGAAGAAATCAAGGACAAAATAAATTTATGGAATCAAATGAGAATGAAAACACATCTTATCAGAACCTATGGGATACAGCAAAAGCAGTGCTCACAGGTCAATTTATCTCTATAAATACACACATCCAAAACAAAGAAAGAGCCCAAACCAAGAATTAACCCTATGGCTTGAATAAGCAGAAAGACAACAGCAGAGGAACCCCTCAGGCACCAGAAGAAGACAGATCACAAAGATTAGAGCAAAAGTGAAATGAATTAGAATAGAGAACAAATGAAAAATTAACAAAATAGAGGTGTTTTTCTAAAAAGATCAACAAAATTGATAAATCATTGGCTAACTTTACAAAAGAAAAACATGAGAGGAAACAAATAACCTAAATAAGAAATGAGATGGGAGATGTCACAACAGACCTAAATGAAATCAAGAGTATCATAACAGAATATTATGAAAGACATATTTGAAAACCTAGAGAAAATGTACAAATTTCTAGATTAATATTACCTGCCAAAATTATCACAAAGAGGAGTAGAACAAGTTAATACACCCATCACAAAGGAAGACATTGAAAAAGTCATCTAAAAACTACCAACCAAAAAAATCCTGACCCAGATGGCTTCACCAGTGAATTCCACCAAACTTTTGGAGACAAGTTAACTTCTATCCTATTGAGACTATTTCACAACATAGAAAGGGATGGAATACTCCTAAATACATTCTATGAAGCCAGCATAATCCTGATGCCAAAGCCAAGGAAACATCCCACAGAAAAAGAAAATTAGACCAATAACATTCATGAATCTAGATGTAAAAATCTCCAACAAAATCTTTGCCAGTAGAATCCAACAGCATATCAAAAAAATAATTCATTGTGTCCAAATTGAATTGATACCAGAGATGCGGGGCTGGTTCAACATCAGAAAAACAATTAATATGATCAACCATATAAATAGCACAAAAGAACCACCTTATTTTGTCTATTGTTGCAGAAAAGGCATTTCATAAAGTCTAACATTCATTCATTCTAAAAACTGTCAACAAAATAGCAATATAGGGGAAATTCCTCAATGCAATAAAAGTAGTATATATGCAAAGCCAACCACCTACATCATCCTGAATGGAGAGACTGAAACAATTCCCCTGGATAACAGGAACTGCCCACTCTCACCACTTCTATTCAACATTGTACTACAAGTTCTGGCCAGAGCAATTAGAAAAGACAAAGACATATAGGGCATCTGCATCAGCAAAGAAGAAGTAAAAATCTCTCTGTTTGCAGATAATATGATCTTATATGCAGAGAATCCTAAAGAATCTGTAAGTAATCTACTGAAACTAATAGAAGAGTTCAGCAAAGTGTCAGGATATAAGATAAGCATAAGCAAATCGGTAGGATTCCTTTATACCAACAAAGAGATCATCAAAGAAGAAATCACCAAATCAATACCACTTACTATAGTCCCCAAGAAGATAAAATACCTAGGAATAAATTTAACCAGAGAAAAAAAGAGACTTCTGTAAATGGAGAAACCTACCTTGCTCATAGATAGGAAGACTTAACACTGTGAAAATGTCTATCTTACCCAAAGCAATCTGTATACACAATGCAATTCCAGTACAAATTTCAATGTCATTTATTTAAAGAGATGGAGAAACACATCACAAATTTTGTTTGGAAAGGGAAGAAACAGCAGATAGTAAAGCACTACTGAAGAAGATGAACACAATAGGAGGTCTCATACTGCCCGACCTTAGAACCTATTTACACTGCCACAGTCATCAAAGCAGCCTGGTACTGGTACAAAAAGAGATACATAGATCAATGGAATGGAGTGGAGACTCCAGAGATACCACCATCCTCTTGTGAACAGTTGATACTAGACAAAGGCCCTAATATTGTAAACTGGGGTAAAAACAGTCTGTTTAACAAATAGTGTTGGCAAAATTGGATATCCATCTCCAAAAAACTGAAACAAGACATATATCTCACACCTTACTAACTTGAAATGGATCAAAGAGCTAAATATAAAACCTAAAATGATAAAGATCATGCAAGAAAAAATATGGTCAACAATGGAAGTTCTAGTGCATAGCTTAGACAGAATTCAAAATTTGACAAACAAAGCATGAACAATAGAAAATATACCATTGAGAAGTACTAACAATCAAATACTCTTGCTCATCCAAAGACTTTATCAAAAAAATTTAAAAAGCATTTACAGAATGGTGAAAAGTATTTGACAACTACATGTCAGACCAGTGTCCAGTCTCCTAAATCTACAAGGTACTGCAAATTATCAACAAAAAAAGGTAAATAACCCAATTATGTAATGGGCAAAGTACATGGACAAACACTTCACCAAAGAAGACATTCAGGCAGCCGAAAGACACATGAGGAAATACTCACGATCATTAACTAGCAAAGAAATCCACATCAAAACTACAATGAGATACCATTTCACTTCAACAAGATTGGCCATAATCCAAAAAACACAAACCAAAAAATATTGGAGAGGCTGTGAAGGAATTGGAACTCTCCTACACTGCTGGTGAGATTGCAAAATGGTAGAATCTCATTGGAAAGCAGTTTGGCACTTTCTTGAAAAGCTGGAAATAGATATGCCACTTGATCCAGTAATCCTACCAGGTGGAATATATCCTACAGAATGAAAGGCAGTCACATGAATGGATACATGCGCATGAATGTTTATTGTAGCACGGAACACAGTAGCAAAAGTATAGAATCAACCCAGATGCCCATCAAAGAGGAATGGTTAAACAAATTATGGTGCATATACTCAGTGGAACACTACGCAACAAGGAAGAGCAATGATGATTTTCAGAAGCATCTCATAACCTGGTTTCAATTGGAAGACATTATGCTGAGTAAAATCATTCAGTGGCAAAAGCACAAATATTGTATGAGACCCCTGCTATAAGGACTTATAAATAGACTTAATGTATAGGGAGGAGGGTGTTTGGTTATAGATTAGATATTTGATAGAAGTTTGGTTAGGTGAAAGCAGTGACAGCACACAGTAGAAAGTGGATCAACTTAACTGGACTTCACCTTAAGCTGAAAGCTCTTCTGCCTTGGGGCAGGCATCTGGGGACCATGCTTTCAGGTGACACTGAGGCCAACTGGCATAACTAGCCTATTGCTAAGAGAGCCTTCTGCACCCCATGTTGGTGAGTGGTGTCCGGGGTCTTAAAAGCTAGCAAGCTGCCTTCTGAGGTACACGAAATAGTCCCAACTCATCCAGAACAGATGATCACTGAGAACAAAATGAGGAAAAAAGAGCCTAGGAGACAGAAAGACTCATGTGAATGGCAGACTGTATCAACATATGACCAGAAGAACCAAATTGTGCTTGGTCACCACCAAGAACAGCTGTGATGGGGCACACACTGTGGAGTCCCTGAGATAACACAAAAAAAATAGGTGTCCAGTTCAAAAACTCTATTAAAAGACAAGAACTGATGGTCTGACAGCCTGGAAGTTCCCCTGGAATATGGTACCTTGGCCTGCTGCTTCTCTTGACCAGAAAACACCATTGAGGCCAACTCTATGGACAAGAACGGACTGGACTTGGGACATAGTAAGACCGTATGCTGTGTGTACTTTATGGTTCTATGCATTTATAGGGAGCTGTCTAATCGGTCTTTTACTAGATGGGAATGACGAGGTGGAGAGACAAGGACAGGAGATTTTTATGAGGATACTAGAAGTATATTATGAAAAGGAGGAGTGTTTTGTCACTGGGCAAGGGCAACAGAAGTAGCTGCAGATAGGCAGACATTTAGAATTGATTTGGATTCTATACTTTCACTTAATCACAATAAAAAAAGGAGGGACAAAATAAAAACATTAGCCACATAACTTGAACAAGTAGAAAGAGAACACCAAAACAAGGTCACACCTACCAGAAAAAGAAGTAATTAAGGTTAGAGCTGATATAAATGAAATAGAAGAACAGAAAGACAATAGAAAGAATCAACAAAATTAAAAACAAGTTCTTTGAAACTGAACAAAATCGCCAAGCCACGCACTAAAATGACCAAAAAAAGAGGGGAGGAGAACTCAAACAACCCAAATAAGAAATGAAATGGGGGACATTACAACAGACATAACTGAAAGAATAAGGATCATAACAGAGTATTATGAAAATCTATACTCCAATAAATTTGAAAACCTAGAAGAAAAGACAAGTTTGTAGAAAAAAATAGAGATGCAGTCATGTTGAAAATCTGAACAGATCCATAGCAAGAGAAGAGATTCAAAAGATAATTTAAAAAACAGCTCACATACAGCTTCACTGGAGAATTCTATGAAACATTCAGAGAAGAGCTTACATCCCTACTACTCAAACCACTTCAGAACAGAAAAGAAAGACGTAATTCTAAATTCCAGATTCATTCTGTGAAGCCAGCATAACTCTGGAGAAGAAACTACAAAAAAGGAAAATAAAGACCAATATCATTCATGAACATATATGCAAAAATTCTTGACAAAATCATAGTCGATAGAATTCAGTACCATATCAAAAAAATTAGTAATAATACAATGAATTCAAGTGGGATTTGTATCAGGTATGCAGGCATGGTTCAGCAATAGGAAACTTCAACTTAATCCACCACATAAATAAAAGGAAAGAAAAGAATCACATGGCCATCTCAGTTGACAGAAAAGGTGTTTGACAAAGTCCAACACTTATTCCTGATTTTAAAAAAAAAGAAAAGCTCTCATTAAAATTGGTATAGAAAGGAAATTTCCAACCATAATAAAGGGCAGCTACACAAAACCAACAACCAATATTTTTCTTAATGAAGATAGGCTAAAAACATTCCCCCTTGAAAACACTAACAAGACGAGTAGTGCCCTTTATCATGATTTTTAACACTGTGTTAGAAGTCCTAGCTAGAACAATAAGGCAATAAAAAGAAATATAGGGCATCGCTGTCCCTGTTTACGGCTGATGTGATCCTATGCAGAGAAAACCCAGAAGACTACATGAAAAAACTTCTGGAACTAACAGAAAGATTAAGCAGAGGATCAAGATACAAAATAAACAACAACAACAACAAAAAATCACTTGGATTCCTATACACCAATACAGAGAACAATGAAAAAGAAATCAGGAAAACAACTCCATTTACACTAGTTCATTAAAAAAAAAAAAAATACTTAGGAATAAATCTAACAAAGTATCATGGATTGAATTGTGTTCCCTAAAAAATCTGCGGCAATTTGGCTGGGCCATAATTCCTGGTATTTTGTGATGTTCCTCCATGTTGGAGTTTCTGCCTCTATGGTGTTAATGAGAATAGATGGGTGCTGTTATGCTGATAGAGCAAGATTCAATGTGTAAGTTTGTTTTGTGCCTTGGGATGGTCTCTTGAGATATAAAGGAGAGGAGTTAGCAGAGACTGTTGGGGACCTCGTACCATCAAGAAAGAAAGCAATGCCAGGAGTTGAGCACGTCCCTTGAAAAGGACTGGTGTCCCTGCACCTCAGAGCTTCCAGTCCAGGGGAAGATTGATGACAAGGACCTTCTTCCAGTGCTGGCAAAGAAGGCCTTCCATGCAGCTGACACCATAAATTGGACTTTTAGCTTACTGGACTGTGACAAATAATTTTTAAAGCCATCCATTTGTGGTAATTCTGTTAAAGCAACACTAGACAACTAAAACACAAGGAATGTAAAGGATCTTTACAAAGAAAGTTACAAAGCACTACTGCAAGAAACCAGAAATGGAAAAC
The DNA here is from genome assembly GCA_028571685.1 of Heterohyrax brucei. Lineage (NCBI taxonomy): Eukaryota > Metazoa > Chordata > Mammalia > Hyracoidea > Procaviidae > Heterohyrax > Heterohyrax brucei. The sequence continues at coordinate 125,399,194 of CM053150.1, read as the reverse complement.
CATACCATGTTCACAGAGGGGTAGACTCACCATTGTAAAAATGACAATTCTACAGAGAGAGAAAACCCTGAAAAGTTACATTCTAATCTGAAATACTAGAGGCCCCTCACAGAGACTTGAGGACACTCCCCCACAGAAATTCCTGTGATAACCTGACTGTTTAGGAATATGTGAAACAAAAAAAAAAGTAGAAAAGAGGACCTTCATTTCCTGCAACTTGAGACTAATGCTTACTTTTGCTTCTATAAACTCTGACACCAATGAGAAAACAGTATGGAAATTGCTTTGTCTGCTTTTTATATAGAACCTATAATAAGACAGAAATAAACCTGATCTGGGAGCATGGCCATTTTGGACATTAGTCCACTGCAGTTTTTCCAGCTGAAATAAATCCCCTTCCTCTTATAAACACAGGTGTTTGAGTGATTCTTAATCTCCAGGCCTTGTTTTTGTCTTTTCCTGAACACTACACAAAACAACTTACAAATACAAAGCAATTGTGATCCAAATAACCAACAACATTCTCTAAAGAGAATGGAAAAATTTGTTATTAAGTTTGCATGGAAATGGATGAAGCATTATACAGGTAAAGTGGAGAATGGGTGGGGGAGTAGGGAAGAGAAGGGGAAGAGGAAGGGAAAATGTAGGGGAAGAAGAGCAGGAGGAGATGAAAGGGGAAGAGAAAAAACAAGGGGAAGAGGAGGCGGAGAAGGAGAAGAAGAAGAAAGTAGGAGAATTCACACTATCTGACCTCAGAACTTACTATGCAGCTATAGCAGTCAAAACAGCTTGGTACCGGTACCACAACAGACACACTAACCAATGGAACAGAATTGAGAAACTAGATGTAAAATCATTTGTCTATGGTCATCTGATCTTTCACAAGGGTCTAAAGTCCATTAAATTGGGAAAAGACAGCCTTTTTCAGAAACGATGCTGGCAAAACTAGATGTCCATCTCCAATAAAAAATTAAACAGGACTCATGCTTCACATCATACCCAAAAGTGAATTCAAATGAATCAAAGACCTAAGTATGAAACCAAAACTATAAATATTGTAGAAGACTAAACAGAGTCAACACCGGAAGCCCTAACATGTGGCATAAATTGGATACAAATCATAACTAATGACATACAAACACCAAAAGATAAACTAAATAAGTGGAACCATCTAAAGATTAAATAGTTGTATTCTCAAAAGATTTCACAAAAGAGTACCTACAGACTGGGAAAATATTTTTGGCTATTATAAATCGGACAAAGGCCTAATCTCTAAAATCTACACGAAAATTGAACAAATTTACATCAAAAAGACAATCCACATAAAAAATGGGCAAAGGAAATGAACAGACACTTTACCAAAGAAAACATTCAAGCAGCCAACAGACATATGAGCAAATGCTTACAATCACTAGCCATTAGAGAAATGCCAATCATAGCCACAATGACATGCCATTTCATCCCAGAATTACTGGCACAAATCACCAAAACAGTAAATAATATATATTGGAGAGGCTGTGGGGAGATGAAAAATTTTATACATTGCTGGTGGGAATGAAAAATGATACAATCACTCTGGAAAAACAAGTGATACTTCCTTTAAAAGCTAGAAATAGAAATACCATATGATCCAGCAATCCCATCCCTAGGACTATATCTTAGAGAAATCAGATTTGTCACATGAACAGACATATGCATACCCATGCTCGTTGTAGGATTTTTCACAATAGTGAAAGAAGGAAAACAGCCTAGAGGCCCATCAACAGAAGAATGGGTAGACAAACTGTGGTACATATGCACAATGGAGTATCATGCAACAGTATCATGCAACAATAAACAACAATGAATTTATGAAGCATCTGATAACATGGAGGAAACTGGAGGACATCATGCTGAGTGAAATAAGTCAATCACAAAAGGACAAATATTGTATAACACCACTACTGTAAAAACCCCTGAAAAGGTTTACACACAAAAAGAAACAACCTTTGATGGTTACAACGGAGGAAGGGGTGGGAATGGAAAAACACTAAATGGACAGTAAATATGTAGTAACTTTGATGAAAGATAAGACAACACAAAATACTGGGGAAGTTAGCAGTTTGTACAATGCAAGGTCATCTAGGATACCACACTGCTCTTAACGCTTTGAGAGCAAGGAATAATGAAGAAAACTAAAGATACTAGGGAAAGATTAGTTCAAAGGACTAATGGACCAGTTCTACAGTGGTGTGTAGGACACTGAGTTCTGTACAGCTAGACCATATCCAGCTACCACTGACTTCTCTGACACAGATCACAACAAGCACAGCTGGAGAAAAATGTAGAACAAATCCTAACTCAAAAAGAAAAAACAGACTTTCTTGATTGACAGAAGTTGAGGAAACCAAAACTGAGTTCCAAAACTGATTATGGCCCCTTGAACCATTTTGGCTCAGTGATGAAGACATACTAGATGTTCATCCTTTAACAAAGATTGGACAGGCTCATAAAACGAAACAAGACTAAAGGGGCATGCCAGACTAGGGGAAAAGATGAGAAGACAAGGGTGGACATGAAAACTGGTAACAGATCATCAAAACTCATATGAAAGTACAAATTAAAACAAGAAAATTTAAGCACAGTTGTAACAGACAAAATACAATCTTCAGTGTACCCCACCTGAATTTGGAAACCATCTCAGGAATAGATTTGACTTTCTGAGTTCTGATCACGTAAGGCCAGGCAAGTTGTGTGATGACATTAAGAACATTATAAATGGAAAAAGCAAAAGATCATTAAGAGACTGGAAAAAAAGAAAAGACCAAAATGGATGTCAGAAGAGACACTGATTCTTGCTCTTAAACATAGAACAGATAAAGTTAATGGAAAAAAAATAATGAAGTAAAAGATCTAAACAGAAGATTTCAAACATCATTTTGAGAGACAAAGTATTACAATGAGATGTATGAAGACCTGGAATTAGAAACCAAAAGGAAGATTATATAGAGCATTCCTCAAGCTGGAATAACTAAAAAAAAAAAAAAAAAAAATCAAGCTGTAAGTTGTGCTATTGAAGACTACCATGGGCAAAATACTGAACGATGCAGGAAGCTTGAAAAGAAGGTGGAAGGAATACATACAGAGTCACTATACCAAAAAGAGTTGATTTCTCTTCAGCCATTTCTCGTGGTAGCATACAATCACAAGAATTGATGGCGCTCAAGAAAGAAGTCCAAGCAACTAATGGCAATGGTGAAAACAAGGCTCCAGGAATTGATGGGATCCCAATTTAGGTGCTTCAATAAACAACAGAGCCTTAGAGGCGCTTACTCATCTATGCCAACATTTGGAAGACAGCTACCTATCTTAGTTATTTGCCATGTCTTAGTTATCTAGTGCTCCTATAAGAGGAATATCACAAGTGGATGATTTCAACAAAGAGAAATTCATTTTCTCACAGTCCAAGAGGCTACAAGTCTGAATTTAGGGGGCTGGCTGGATCCTCAGGAAAGCTTTCCTCTGTCTCGGCTCTGGAGGAAAATCCTTGCATTGTATGAGTCTTCCTTTAGTCTGGGAGCATCTCGGAGCAAGAACTTCGGTCTGAAGGGTATGCTCTGCTCCTAGTACTTCTTTCTTGACGATGTGAGGTTCTCAGTTCCCTACTTGCTTCACTTTCCTCTTATCTCTTGCAAAAAAAAGAATAAAAGGTGATGCAAGCCATGCCGTAGGGGAATTCTTCTCAGTGGATCAGGGAGACGATCTTAGTAAGGATATTACAGTCCCACCATAATGTTCTTTAACATAATTCAATCTTGCTCTGTTAACCACAGGCAGAGGTTAGGATTTACAACACAAGATCACAAAATGGAGAACAGTCAAACAACTATGGCCCAGCTAAATTGCTACACACACTTTGAGGGGACATAATTCAGTCCATGACAGCTACCTGAACAACTGACTGGAACACATCCATAATTGTGGCTATTTGAAAGAAAGGTGAAACAATAGAATGCAGAAATTATTGAATATCATTAATATTGTTCACAAGTAAAATTTTGTTGAAGATAATTGAAAAATAAGTGCAGCAGTAAGTACATCAACATGGAACTGCCAGAAGTTGAAGCCAGATTCAGAAGAAGACGTGGAACCAGGAACACCACCGCTGTTAGATGGATCTTAGTTGAATGCAGATAACACAAGAAAAATGCATACTTGTGTTTTATTGACTATGTAAAGGCATTTGACTGTGTGGATTATAACAAATTACGGTTAACATTTCAAAGAATGGGAATTCCAGAACACTTAATTGTACTCAAGTTGGCAGTCTGAATCTGCCAGGAACTCCTTGTAAACCCCATGGGGCAGTTCTACTCTGTCCTATAAGGTTGCTATGAGTAAGAATTGACTTGACGGCAGTGGATTTGGTTTAGGGGAATTGTGCTCATGCAGAACCTGTACACAGGCGAAGCAGTCATTCAAAAAAGACATAGGTGATATTGTGTGACTTAAAATCAGGAAAGATGTGTGTCAAGGTTGTATTGTTAACCAGACTCATGCACTGTATGCTGAGAAAATAATCCATGGAATTAGATTGCATAAAGAATAAAGTGGCATCAAGATTGGAGGAAGTGAGGTTGAATCAAGGTGGCAGACTAAGCACACGTCTCCATATATCCCTCTGGAAATCAAGACCTGAACTGATAATCAAACGGAGCCTTCTGGTCACCTAGTGAGCCCCAGCACACGGCACAGGGCTGTTAATTTGGACTTCATATCACTGAACGAAAAACTTCCTCTCTTTTGCTGACTTCTGCTTCTGGCTAGCCCTGGCTCTTACAGACTGAGGGTAATGCACCATTTTGACTTTTTTTCTCTGTCTCAGCCAGTGGGCGGAGCTGGGTCTTGCCTAGTGGCTAGTCTCAGATGCACTGCTGGTGGGATGGGCAGGCGAAATTGCCATATATTGAGAGCCAGGCTTAGGAGTCTGTGCACCTAGCCACTTTGGGCCTGTCTTTTTACCTCTGCCATTGTGTGGTTTGTACAGAACCACCAGCGCCTGTGTGCGGGACGCCATGTTGGATAAGGAGATTTTAGTGGGACCTAATTCTTAGCCTTGGAGGCAGTCCTTGCAAACAGGACAGCGCTTCTCCGACAGAAAAGCAGTAGTTTACACAGTGTCCCTACGGTGCAGGCCTGGCAACAGAAGCTGAGGACTCACTAGACCTCGGCACCTTTAGCCCCTCTATCTGCCAACCATGTGGAGGTAGCCATCTTAGATAGAGTGGCCACAGCTGGACTGATTTCTTAGCTTGGGAGTCAGAGCCTGCCCACAGGAGAGTGCTTTTCTACCAGAAAAGCAGTAGCTTACACAGTGTCGCCTAAGGCTGGGCCCTCTCAGCAGAGGCCAACATGGCAGTAGCATTGCTGTATTTTGAACTGGTTCACATCACCTGGGGTTGGATACAGAGGAGCTTACTTTGCCGGTTGGGAAGAGGGACCTCTACACATGAAAACCTGACTGCCTTGGGAAGTGGTAAGACAGCCTAGAGAAAGATCTGCTGTCCATCCTCACTGTGTCTCTCCCAGCCTTTACTTACTCACGTGAAACCCAAAAAGCAACAGATGCTTGTGATAAACAAGAAATCACCCAGGGCTTCAGAAGGCTCCCAAACAAAACAACCAAGGAGTTTTTCAGATGAAGGTGAATAAAGAAGGTGAAAGAATAAAGGTGAAGGTGAAATCAGATGAAGGTGAAATCATCAGAAGGTGAATACAAAAGGATTATATGCAGAGCCCCTCTACCTTGTACAAAATGCAGCAGAACAAAATGAAAAATTAAGCAAGCTGTTGAATCTGACAAAATACAAGTACTGTGAAACCCAGCAGATCAAGAACAAAATCAAAGACATAGAAACTTCAATCCAAAGCCAAGAAAACAGAATGGAACAAATGGAAAAAAGAATTTCTGACTTGGAAGACAGAGCTACTGATGCCAGCATCTATGAGCAGAAATTAGAAAAAAGAAACAAGAAAATGAAGAAGGATTAAGAAGCATGTGGGACTCTATTAAGAGGAACAGCCTTCAATTAACTGGAGTCTCTGAACAGAATGAGACCCCTGAGAACACAGAGAGTATCATTGCTGAGCTGCTGACAGAAAGCTTCCCAGAAATCATGATGTAAGAGAGTATAGATATCCCAGATGCATATCATAAGCCACCCAAAAGATCTCAAAAGAAAGACTCCAAGACATATTATAATCAATCTTAACAAAATGAATCATAAGCAGTAACTCTTACAGGCAGCAAGACTGAAAGCACAGATAACATTCAGAGGGAAACTCTGTAGGTTTTCATCAGATTTCTCAGCAGAAATGATGCTGGCATGGAGACAATGAGGTGACATATTCAAAGGCTTGAAGGAGAGAAGCTTCCAACCAAGAATTATATCTCCTTCAAAACTATCTTTTAAGTATGAAAATGAAATTAAGACATTCCCAGATAAACAGAAACTCAGTGACTTTATAAAAACGAAACCAAAACTACAAGAAATACTGAAAGAAGTTCTTGGATTTGGCTTAGAAGAACAAAACCACTAACTTTATACTTTAAAATAACACGTCATCCAGAATTCTACTCAGTTGGGGAAGGCTTCAAACTCAATCACAGCTTTGATATTGCAAGAAACAATCCAGTGATTATCATGAAAACTGTGGTGTCATCATATTAAAAAAAGGGATACACTATAGTCATTACAGTCCCTCCAGACGGAGAGGAAGTGGACAAGACTGGTAGCAATCAAAATTGGGTTTATATATAGTTTATTAAGGGGGATTATAGGGGCAGCCATAAAGCACAACAAAGATGCAACATATCATATCAAGAAATGTAACAGAAGTCTCAACAACTACAAAACCAGCTCTGAAAACAAAAAAGAATGTCCCAGAACAGACTAATAACAACAACAGAGAAAATATCAACACAAAAATAAATATATCACAATGGCAGCACTGAACACATACCTATTAAGAATTACATTGAATGTGAATGGACTAAACGCTCCAGTAAAGAGACATCAAGTGACATCTTGGATCAAAAGACACAACCCATCAATGTGTTGTCTACAAGAAACTCATTTGAGACTTAAAGATAGGAACAAACTGAAAATTAAAGGATGGAAGAATATATATCAAGCTAAAAATGAACAAAGAAGAGCAGGGGTGGCAATTCTAATCTCAGACAAAATCAATTTTAATGTAAAATCCACCATCGTGGACAAAAATGAACACTATTGCTGAAAGTTTCAGTACACAAGCAAGACTTAACTATATTAAATATTTATGCACCTAATATCAAAGCACCTAAATATGTCAATGAAACAATGACTACACTCAAAAAAGAGTTAGATGACTCCAAAATAATAGTGAGGGACTTCAACACTCCACTCTCAATACTGGACAGATCATCGAGAAAAAAAAGCTCAGTAAAGATACAGAAGACCTTATTGCCACAATTAACCAACTAAACCTCATTGATATATACAGAACTTTCTACCCATCAGCAGACAACCACACCTTCTTCTCCAGTGCACATGGAACATTCTCCAGAATTGACCATGTGTTAGGACATAAAGCAATTCTCAACAAAATCCATACTGTTGAATTACTGAAAAGCGTCTTCTCAGATCACAAAGCCATAAAAGTCAAAATCAATAGCAGAAAAAACATAGACAGAAAGTGGAACTCTTGGAAACTAAACAACATCTTGCTCAAAAAACCATCGGTTATAGAAGAAATCAAGGGCAAAATAAAGAAATTCATGGATTCCAATGAGAATGAAAACATTTCCTACCAGAACCTATGTTTATCTTCATAAATGCACACATCTGGAAGGAAGAAAGAAACCAAAACAAGGATCTAACCCTACAACTTGAACAAGAAGAGAGAGAACAACAGAAGAACCCCTGAGGCAACAGAAGAAAACAGATTACAAGGATTAGAGCAGAATTCAATGAATTAGAGAATAGAAAAACAATCGAAAAAATTGAAAAGACCAAAAACTGTTTTTTGAAAAGATCAACACAATTGACAAACCACTGGCTAAACTTACTAAAGAAAAACAGGAAAGGAAACAAATAACCCAAATTAAAAATGACAGGGGAGTTGTCACAACAGATCCAACAGAAATCAAAAATATCATAACAGAATACTATGAAAGACTATACTCTAAAAATTTGAAAACGTAGAGGAAATGGACAAATTTCTTGATTCATGTCACCTACCCAAATTATCACAACATGATACAGAACAACTTAATAAACCCATCACAAAGGGAAAGATTGAAAATGTCATTTAAAAAATTGCCAACCAAAAAAAGCCTGGGCCCAGATGGTTTCACTACAGAATTCTACCAAGCTATTAGAGAAGAGTTATCTCCAATACTACTGAGACTATTTCACAGTATAGAAAGGGATGGAATATTCACAAACTCATTCTATGAAGCCAGCATAACCCTGATACCAAAGCCAGGGAAAGACCCAACAAAAAAGGAGAACTACAGACTGATACCACTCATGAATCTAGATGCAAAAATCTTCAACAAAATTCTTGCCAATAGAATACAACAACATATCCAAAAAATAATCCATCATGACCAAGTGGGATTCATACCAGGGATGCAAGGCTGGTTCAACATCAGAAAAACAATTAATGTGATTAACCACACAAATAACACAAAAGACAAGAATCACCTGATTTTGTCCATTGATGCAGAAAAGGCATCAAAATAGGCATAGATGGAAAATTCCTCAACACAATAAGGGCCATTTATACAAAACCAACTGCCTACATCATCTTAAATGGAGAGAGACTGAAAGAGTTTCCCTTGAGAACAGGAACTAGACAAGGATGCCTACGAGTGCACTGTTACCGAGCAGGGAGAGCAGTGGAAGCTGCATATAAGTAGGCATGAAAACTTATATGGGAAAGTATCTTTTCACTCAGTCATAATAATAATTTAAAAAACTATCAAAAGAAAAAGATTGGAGGAAGTCTCATTAACGTGTGGTATGTAGATGCAACAACCTTGCTTGCAGAAAGCAAAGAGGACCTGTAGCACTTATTGATGATAATCAAAGACTACAATCTTCAGTTAGAACTACACCTCAACATAAAGAAAACAAAAATATTCACAACAGGACCTAAAGCAACATCATAATAAATGGAGAAAACATTGAAGTTGTCAAGAATTTCATTTTCCTTGGATCCATGATCAACACCCATGGAAGCAGAAGGAACGAAATCAAAGGATGTATTACATCCGGCAAATATGTTGCAAAAGACCTCTTTGAAGAATTGAAAAGCAAAGACACCACTTTAAGGACTAAGATGGGCTTGAATCTAAGCCACAGTACTTTCTTTTTTATTTTTTTTTTTGTTATGATCAAGTGAAAATGTACTTTCCTATATAAATTTGCATACCCACATATGTGCAGCTCCCCCTGCTCTCCCTGTCCGGTAACAGCACACTCTTCCACTCCATTACATACACGTCAAATCCCCCTAGCAATCTACTGTCCCCTCCTCTCCACCCACTACCCTGCATCCAGCAAGAGGTCAGAAGATGACGTCAGAAGATGCATAGAACCATAAAATGCACACACGATATGGTCACTCTGTGTTGCCAAGTTCAATCCATTCCTGTCCAAAGGGTTGACCTCCACTGTGATTTGTGGACAGGGTCAGCATCAAGGTCAATAGCCATGCTCTCAGGGGAACTCCGAGGCCCCTGGATGATCAATTGTGGTCTTTTAGTGAAGATCTCAGGGTTAAACACTTTTTATTCTAGTGTTACCATGGAGACTCAACTTTGTGAGCTCCGTCACGGCTATCGCTGGTGGTGGCGAGCCACCACCTGCTTCTTCCAGTCACATGTTGACACAGTCACCCACTCACGTGGGTTTCTCTGTCTTCTGGATTCTCTTTCCCCCATGTCGTTTTGGTCCTTGGTGGTCATTTGTTCCTGCTGAGTTGGGACTATTTAGTGTACCTCAGATGGCAGCTTGGCAGCTTTCAAGATCCCAGATGCTACTCACCAATGTGAGGTGCAGAAGACTGTTAGTAAAATGCCAGTTGTGCCAATTGGCCTTGATTTCCCCTGAGAGCATGGTCCCGGCCCCACACCCCAGCTACTCTGTCCTTGCAATATTGGATTAAGATGAGAGGAGTAATCATGTTATGTTAAAGTACCGTTAAAATTAATCTTCTTTCTAATGTGTGCTGTCACAGATTTTACCCAAATTTCTATGAACTATCTTATCTAAACCCCACCCTTGCAATCCCTTCCTCTGTACTCTTGCAGCCATCAAAGTCTTTTCTTCTGCGTATGAGCCTGTTTTTAAGCTCTTATTGTAGGGATCTCATACAATATTTGCCCTTTTGTCACTGGCTACTTTCACGCAGCATAATGTCTTCCAATTGAAACCAGGTTATGAGATGTTTCCTATAATCATCATTGTTCTTTATCATTGCAAAGTGTTCCATTGAGTATATATATCATAGTTTACCTATCCATTCCTCTGTTTTTGGACATCTGGGTTGATTCCATCTTTTTACAGTTGTGGACTGTGCTACAATAAACATTCATGTGCATGTATCAGCTGGTAGGAATGGCCTTGAGTCCGTAGGATATATTCCAAGTAGGGGAATTACTGGGTCAAATGGTATATCTATTTCCAGCTTTTTAAGGAAGCACCAGATTCCTTTCCAAAGAGTGTGCACCATTTTGCTATCCCACCAACAGTGTAGGAGATTTCCAGTTTCTCCACAACCTCTCCAGCATTTGATGTCTTACATTTTTTGGATCATGGCCAGCCTTGTTGGGGTGAGAAGACTTCTCACTGTAGTTTTGATTTGAATTTCTTTAATAGCTAGTGATTGTGAGCATGTCTGCACGTGTTTTGGGGCTTCCTGTATCTCCTCTTTAGAGAAGTGTCTGTCCATCTCCTTTGCCCATCACTTAATTGGATGATTTGTATTCTTCTTATTGATATTTCATAGTACCTTATAGATTATGAAGATCAGAAATTGATCTGACATATAGTTGCCAAGTATTTTTTCCCATTCTGTAAGTGGTTTTTTAATTCTTTTGATAAGGTCTTTGGATGAGAAAAGTGTTTGATTCTTAGTAGTTCACATTTATCTAGTTTCTATTCTGTTGACTGTGCTTTGTCAGATTTTGAAGTCTGTCTACTTTATATATTAAAATTTCCATTTTTGATTCTATTTTTGCTTTGATGAACTTTATGGTTTTAGATTTGATATTTAGGTCTTTTATTCAGTTTGAGTTGGTTTTTGTATAAGGCATGAGATATGGGTCTTCTTTCAATTTATTACAGATAGATATCCCATTTTGCCCGCACCATTTGTTGAAGAGATTGCTTGTACCACAGTTTAATGTCTTAAGGCTTTTGTCAAATATCAACTGTTCATAGGAGGATGGTGTCATCTCTGGGGTCTCAATTTTGTTCCACTGATCTATCAGTCTCTTTTTGTACCATTGCCAGCCTGTTTTGACCACTGTGGCAGTGTAATATGTTCTAAAGTCAGATAGTGAGAGGCCTTCCAGTGTGTTCTTCTTCTCCGGTAGTACTTTGCTTATCTGGGGCTTCTTCTCTTTCTGAAAAAAGTTGGTGATTTGTGTCTCCATCTCATTAAAAAATGTCACCGGAATTTGCATTACATAAGTAGATTGCTTTGGGTAAAATAGACATTTTCACAATTTTAAGTCTTCTTATCCATGAGCAGATCAGGTTTCTCCATTTATGTAAGTCAATCTTAGTTACTTGTAGTAAAATTTAGTAGCTCTCTTTGTAAAGGTCTGTTATTTCTCTGGTTAGATTTATTCCTAGGTATTTTATCTCCTTGGGGGCTATAAAAAATGGTATTGATTTGGTCATTTCTGCTTTAGTAATTTCATTGTTGGTATAAAGGAATCTTGCTGATTTACTCATGTTTTCTTGTAACCTGAGACTTTGCTGAACTCTTCTATCAGTCTGAGTAGTTTACTTATGGATTCTTTAGGATTCTCTGCATATGCATTCACATCTTCTGCAAACAGTGAGATTTTTTACTTCTTCTTTGCTGATACAGATGCCCTTTATTTCTTGGTCTTGTCTAATTGCTCTGACTAGAATTTTTAGTACAATGTTGAATAGGAGACATGAGAGTGGGCATCCTTGTCTAGTTCCCATTCTCAAGGGGAATTTTTTCAGTCTCTCCATTCAGGATGATGTAGGCAGTTGACTTTGTATAAATGACCCCTATTACATTCAAGAATTTGCCATCTATTCCTATTTTGCTGAGAGTTTTTAGCATGAGTGGGTGGTGGACTTTATGAAATGCCTTTTCTTCAACAATAGACAAAATCAGGCAGTTCTTGTCTTTTGCATTATTTATGTGATTGATCACATTAATTGTTTTTCTGAGGTTGAACCAGCATTGCACCCCTGGTATAAATCAAACTTGGTCGTGGTGAATTTTTTTTTTTGACATGTTCTTGTATTCTATTGGCAAGAATTTTGTTGAATACTTTTGCATCTAGATTCATGAGTGACATTAGTCTGTAGTTCTCCTTTTTTGTTGGTTCTTCCCCTGGCTTTGGTATTAGGGTTATGCTGGTTTCATAGAATGAATCTGGGAGTATTCCATCCCTGTCTATACTATGAAATAGTCTCAGTAGTATTGGAGATAAGTCTTCTCTAAAAGTGTGGTAGAATTCTGTGGCAAAGCCGTCTGGGCCAGAGCTTTTTTCAGTTGGTAGTTTTTTTTATGACTTTTTCCATTTCTTCCTTTGTGATAGGTTTATTAAGTTGTTCTGCTTCACCTTGTGATAATTTTGGTGGGTGAAATAAATCTAGGAATATGTCCATTTCATCTAGGTTTTCAAATCAGTTAGCATACAGTCTTTTGTAGTATTGTTTGATATTTTTTATTTCTGTTGGATCTGTTGTGACAAGTCCCCTCTCATTTCTTATTTGGGTTGTTTCCTGTCCTGTTTTTCTTTAGTAAGTTTAGCCAATGGTTTGTCAATTTTGTTGATCTTTTTAAAAAAACAGCTTTAGGATTTCTCAATTTTTTCATTTGTTCTTATTCTCTAATTCTTTAGTTATGCTCTAATCTTTATGATCTGTTTTCTTCTGGTGTCTGTGGGGTTCCTCTGTTGTTCTCTCTCTACTTGTTACAGCTATAGAGTTAGTTCTTTGGTTTGGGTTCTTTCTTGCTTCTGGATGTGTGCATTTATAGAGATAAACTGACCACGGAGCACTGCTTGAATTCTGTCCCCCCACAAATGTATGTGTTGATTTGACTTGGTTTGGAGTTCCAATATGGTGCCCTTCTTCCCATGTGTTGTGAATCCTGCCTCTGTAATATTGATGCTGGCAAATGGTTTGCAGTTGTGCTAGTGAGGCAGGACTCAAGTTTGTGGAATATAAGGGAGAGAAGTGAGCTGAGGAAGTTGGGAGCCTCATATCACTGAGAGCAGAGCATGTCCTTTGGATCTGAGGTTCCTGTGCTGAGATGCTCTCATTGGATGTGGACTTAGCCTACTGGACTGTGATGATTTCTTATTCTGAATGGACTTGTATCTTGTTAATGGATTTGTGGCTTACTGGATTGTGACAATAAAAGCTTCTCCTCATGAAACCTTCCACTCGTGGTATTTTCTGTTAGAGCAGTACCTGGTGACTAGGACAGAATCCATAATTTTTTTATTTCATTCTTGATTTCTTCTATAACCCATGGCTTTTTGAGCAAGGTGTGTTCAGTTTCCATCAGTTCCAGTTTCTATCTCTGTCTTTTTCTGCTATTGATTTTGACTGTTATGGCTTTGTGGTCTGAGAAGATGCTTTGCAATAATTCAATGGTATGGATTTTGTTGAGATTTGCTTTATGTCCTAACACATGATCTATTCTGGAGTATGTTCCATGTGTACTGGAGAAGAAGGTGTAGATGTCTGCTGATGGACAGAAAATTCTGTACGTGTTGACGAGGTCTAATTGGTTAATTATGGCAATAAGATCTTTTGTGTCTTTATTAAGCTTTTTTCTAGATGATCTGTCCAATACTGAGACTGGAGTGTTGAAGTCTCCCACTATTATTGTGGAGTGATTGATCTCGTTTTTGAATGTAGTCAGTGTTTCTTCAATGTATTTAGATGCTCTAGCATTAGGTGCATAAATATTTAATATTGTTAAGTCCTGTTTGTGTATTCAACCTTTCAGCAATAAATAATGCCCATCCTTGTCCATGATGGTGGATTTTACACTAAAATCCATTTTATCTGAGATTAGAATTGTCACACCTGCTTTTTGTGTATTGTTAGCTTGATATATATTCTTCCATCTTTTAATTTTCAGTTTGTTCATATCTTTAAGTCTAAGGTGACTTTCTTGCAAGCAACATATAGATGGGTTGTGTCTTTTGATCCAAAATGTCACTCTTTTTCTCTTTAGTGTAGTGTTCAGTTCATTCACATTCAATGTAATTATTGACAGATATGTGTTTAGCATTGTCATTGTGGTGTGCTTATTTTTGTGTTGATATTTTGTCTGTCGTTCTTACTGTTCTGTTCTGAGACATTCTTCTTTATAAGTTGATTTTTCACCTTTTTCAGTGTTGGTTTTGTGGTTGTTGCAACTCATATATTATGTTTCTTGATTTGATATGTTGCATCTTTATTGTGCTTTGTGGCTACCCCTGTAAGCCCCTTTAGTAATCTATGTTTAAACCCAATTTTAACTACTACAAGTCTTATTAACTTCATCTCCATCTGGAAAGACTATAATGAGTGAAGTACATCCCTCTTTTTAGCATGATGACATCATAGTTTTCATGACATGATCACTGGATCACTTCTTTTAATATTATAGCTTTGATTGTGTTTGGAGTCTTCCCCAACTGAGTAGAATTCTAGATGATGTGTCCTGCATTTCCGTCTAAAATATAGACTTAATGATTTTGTTCTCCTAAGCCAAGAGTTTCTATGAGTATTTCTTGTAGCTTTGATTTGGTTTTTACAAAGTCTCTGAGTTTCTGTTTATCCGCAAATGCCTTGATTTCTTTTTCATATTTGAAAGATAGTTCTGCCAGATATATAATTCTTGTTTGGAAGTTATTCTCCTTCAAGGCTTTAAATGTGCCATGCCGTTATCTCCATGTCAGCATCGCTTCTGCTGAAAAGTCAGACAAGGTTTCCCTTGAATGTTAGCTTTGCTTTGAGTCTTGCTGCCTTTAAGAATTTCTGCTTATGTTTCATTTTGTTAAGTTTGATTATCATATGTCTTGGAGTCTTTCTTTTGGAATCTATGTTGAGGGGCATTTGATATACATCTTGGATATCTATATTCTCTTCTTTCATAATTTCTGGGAAGCTTTCTGTCAGCAGTTCAGCAACAATACTCTCTGTGCTCTCAGGTGTCCCTCCCTGTTCAGGAACTCCAATTAATTGTAAATTATTCCTCGTCATAGAGTCCCACATACTTCTTAATGCTTCTTCATTTTTCTTGTTTCCTTCTTCTGATTTCTCGTCATAGATGCTGCAATCAGTAGCTCTATCTTCCAAGCCAGAAAGTCTGTCTTCCATTTGTTCCATTCCATTTTCTCGGCTTTGAATTGAAATTTCTGTCTCTTTGATTTTGTTATTGATCTGTTGGATTTCAGAGTACTGGTGTTCCATCAGATTGAACAGCCTGCTTAATTTTTTCATTTTGTTCTGCTGCATTTTGCATAATGTCTAGGAGGGCTCTATATATAATCCTGTTGTACTAGCCCTCTGATAGTTTCAGAAAGGCTTCTTCATGTGCAAAGTTCTTTCTTTTAGGAGCCTTCTGAAGTCATAAATGAGTTCTTCTTTATGTTTTTATCCAAAATTTGTTGCTTTGGGGGCATCTGGAGGTTGTTTCTCCAGTGTTACCTTAACAGGATCTAAAGCTCAATCTGAAAATGAAGGTGATCACCAGACACCTCTATGTACTCCAGTGACTGGCCTCAGTGGAATCTCTGTGGCAGCAAGCTCCACTTCCTGATTGGCAAAGACACAGCCATACCTATAGAGTGACTGGGGAGCCAATGGCTGACACTATAATGTGAGTCAATGGAAGCTGGAAGAGATGCTGTCAAGATGCTCCCCAGTTATTTCTCTAGACAGTCTTAGATTGAAAGGAAAAAAGAATCTGACAGCTTCCAAAGTCTTTCAGGCATACAAGTCCTTCTTCCCAACCAGCAAAGTAAGCACCTCTGTATGCAACCCCAGATGCCATAAACTAGTTCAAAATACAGGAAGGCTTCTGTCCTACTGTCACTGGCTGCTGGGCCCCACCCTTAGGCTACATTGTGTAAAATACTGCTTTTCTACCAGAAAAGTGCTCTCCTCTGGGCAACTACTGCCTCCTAGCCTGGGAATTAGGTTCAGCTGATGCCTCCATATGGGTATCTTTGCCTCCCAGCCAAACAAGATGGCATCCCACGCAAGCTCCCCCACCTGCCTTGGAACAGGCTACCCAACAGTGGAGGCTCACAGAAAGGCCACGAGTGCCAAAGTGCACAGAGTCCAAAGCCAGGCTCTCAAAATGTGATGATTCTGCCTGAAAATCCCACCAGCAGTGTGTCTGAGCTTAAGTGCTAGCCAAGCCCCAGCTCCACCCACTGGCTAAGACAGAGAAAAAAGTTACAATGGTGAGTTACCTTTGGTCTGTGAGAGCTGGCACTCAGCAAGGGTGGGGGTTGGTGAAAGAGAAGTTTCCAGTAGTATGTATTCTAAATTGACAACTCTATACAGTGTCCTAGGGCTCAGTAGATGTCCAGAAGCCTCCCTTTAATGATCAGTTCAGGTCTTGGTTTCCAGAGGGATTTAGAGAGACATGTGTTTAGTCTGCCATCTTGATTCTGCTCCCCACGCCCCACCAAGCCATGGTATTTTCATTCACCTTTCATATATATGAATGCTGGCCAGTGAATAAGGGAGACAGGAATAAAAATTTGTGCCTTTGAATTACAGTGCTTATAAACAATACTGAAAACTAACAAGTCTGTTTTGAAAGAACTGCAACTGAGGTGCTCTTCTGAAAAGAATGTAGGACTTCATCTCGTGTACTTTGGATATGTTTATATGTTTTCATGACTTTGAACACAACACAAGGAGTGATTTCTACTTTGAAGTCTTATTATTTAAGAAATACATTTTGTGATGCTATAGCTGTCATAGATAATGACTCCTCTGATGGATCTGGGCAAAATAAATTAATTGCCCTCTAGAAAGGATTCACCATTCTAGATGCCATTAAGAACACTTACAGTTCAGGGGAGCAGTTCAACACAACAACATTAACAGGAATTCGGAATAAGTTGATTCCAGCCCTCATGGATGACACTGAAGTGTGTAAGACCTTAGCAGAGGAATTAACTGCGGATGTGGTAGAATGATAAAAAGAATGATAATTAGAAACAGAGCATGAAGATGTGATTAAATTGCTGCAATCTCATGACAAAACTTTAATGGATAAGAAATTGCTTCTTATAAATGAGCAAAGAAAATGATTTATTCAGCTAGAAGCTACCCCTGATGAAGACACTGTGAACACTGATGAAATGACAACAAAGGATTTAGAATAGTACATAAAATTAATCGATAAAACAGTGGCAAGTTTTAAGAGGATTCACTCTAATTTTGAAATAAATTTATCTGCCAGCCAAAAGGTCAGCAGTTTAAACCCAGTAGCCACTACTATGGAAACTCTATGAGGCAGTTCTACTCTGTCCTAAAGGGTCACTATGAGTTGAAATCAACAACAGGTTGGTTTAGGGTTTTTTTGGTGGGTAAAATGCTGTCAATTAGCAGGGCATGCTACAGAGAAATCTTTTATGAAAGGAAGAATAAATCAATGTTGCAAACATCGTTGTCACATTTTAAGAAATTGCCACAGCCACCTAACCTTCAGTAACTACCTCCCTAATCAACCAGCAGTCATCAAAACCAAGGCAAGATCTTCCCAGTAAAAAGATGACTAAGACTCACTGAAGGCTCAGATGATGCTTAGCAAATTTTAGCAATAAAGTATTTTTAAATAAAGCTATGTATATATTTTTTTAGATTTAATGCCATTGCATGACTAACAGAATTCAATATAGTGTAAACATACAACTATATTTTGTAAGCACTGGGAAACCAAAGAATTCCTGTGACACACTTTATTGCAATATTCTCTTCAGCTTATTGTGGTGGTCTAGAAGTGAACCAATAATATCTTCAAAGTACTTTGTTGTTGTTAGGTGATGTCAACTCGGTTCCAAATCATAGTGAATTTATGCACAACAGAACAGAACAGTTCTTCCCCATGCCCACAATCATTTACATGCTTAAGCACATAGTTGCAGCTACTGTGTCTATCCACCTTGTTAAGGGCATTCTGCTTTTTTGCTGACCCTCTACTCTACCAAGCATGATATCCTTCTCCAGGGACTGACTACTGCTGACAACAGGTCCAAAGTATGTGACATGTAGTCTCTCTATCTTTGCTTCCAAGGAGCACTCTAGTTGTACTCCTTCCAGAACAGATTTGTTTGTTCTTTTGGTAGTCTTTAAACCAAAAAAAAACAAACTCACTGCCCTCAGTACTTTCAATATTCCTCTCCAGGACCACAATTCAAATGCATCAATTCTTTTTCTTTCTTCCTTATTCATTTTCTATCTTTCATATGATATGATGTAATTGAAAACACCATGGAGCATCTTAGTCTTCAAGGTGACCATCTTTATTTTGCAATAGTTTAAAGAGGTCCCATACAGCAGGTTTTCCTTGATGGCCTGTTTTCAGCCAGCACATTGGACAGCTCCTAGTTAGGCACCTGGGACATTTCTCCACATAGAACTGAAGTTTGCTTTTAGGTTGAGAGGCCTATGTATTTGCCTGGAAGTCTGTTGAGAGGCCTGAAAGCTTCCCCCCTCCTTCTCTGACCCACATTGTAGGGTTGGCTGACAGCCCCCAGAACCTCCATAAATGGGGTGGTGTCTTTGCCATCCAATAAGCAGAGACTTCTACCCTAGAGAGCCCACCAGGGGCAAATCACTAGAGTATATAGAAATTGCTGGTGACCATTTCCTTTCTTAGGTCTATGCCTTAGCTCCTGTTGAGGTAATATCAGAGAAATCAAACAGCATTCAGATGGCATGCAGACAGCAGACCATAGGTAATCACTTAAAGAAGCAGCCTTTAAATGTTCCAGAAAACTCCCAAAATAAAGATTCAAAAAAATTCCCAACAGAAGAAGCCTTTTGGACTGTATCAGAGGTGGAGTACAAAAGAATTATATATAAAACTCTCCTAGAGATTACACAAAATGCAGCAGAACAAAATGAAAAATTAAGTTAGCTATTTGAACTGATTGAATACCAATGATTTGAAATACATCAGATCAATAACAAAATTGCAGAATTAAATCATTCAATCCAAAGCCAGAAGAGTAAAATTGAGCAGATGAAAGTTAGACTTAGTGACCTTGAGGACAGGGCAACTGAAACCTGCACTTATGAGGAGAAATCAGAGAAAAGAAATAAGAAAAGTGAAGAAGTGTTGAGAAACATTTGGGACTCTATTAAGAGGAATAATTTACATTTAATTGGAGTTCCTGAACAACAGAGGATAGATGACAATATAGAGAGCACTGCTGTAGAGATGCTGACAAAAAGTTTCCTGAGATTGTGAACAAAAAGAACATAGGTATCCAAGATGTGTATCGAACACCACGAAAGCTAGATCCCAAAAGAAAGGCACCAAGACATGTTATAACAAGCTTAATAAAATAAAATATAAACAGATGCTTTTGAAGGCAGCAAGGCTCAAAGCAAAGCTAACATTAAAAGGGAAACTCTGTAGACTTTTGTCTGACTTCTCCACAAAAATGATGTTGGATAGAAACAGTGGGATGACACATTCAAAACCCTGAAGAAGAAAAATTTCCAAACAAGAATTATACATCCTGAAAAGTTGTCTGTCAAATATGAAGGTGAAATTAAGACATTTGCAGATAAAGAGAAAGTTAGAGACTTTGTAAGAACTAAACCAAAACTACATGAAATATTTAAGGTGGCAATGCAGGACCCAGCATCCAGAACTCTACTCAGTTAAGGAAGTCACAAAACTTAATCAAAGTTACAATATTAAAAGAAGGAAATCAGTGATCATATCATGAAAACTACAACACTGTCACACTAAAAAGGGGGATATACTACACGAGTTATAGTCTTTACAGATGCAGAAGAACTTAAAGAGTTATGCAGTAATTAAAACTGGGTTTAATCTTAGGATGTTAAGGGGGATTATAGGTGTAGCTGCAAAGCAAAATAACAATGCAACATATCAAAACAACAAACACAATACAGAAGTCTCAACAAATGCAAAACCAACACTAAAAAGTCAACCCATAAGGAAGAATGACCTAGAACAGAACGTTAAGAGCAATATAGAAAACATCAGCATCAAAATAATTACATCAAAATGATGGCACTAAGCACATGTGTATTGATAATTACACTGAATGTAAATGAACTGAACACTCCAGTAAAGAGACAGCAAGTAACATCCCAGATCAAAAGACACAACCCCTCTATATGTTGCTTACAAAAACACACCTTAGACTTAAAGATATGAACAAACTGAAAATTAAAGGATGTAATAATATACACCAAACGAATAGCATACAAAGAAGAGCAGGTGTGGCAATACAAATCTCAGATAAAATAAATTTTAATGTAAAATTCACTACTGTGGACAAGGATGGTCACTATTTACTGCTGAAAGATTCAATACTCAAGCAGGACATAACATTATTAAATATTTATGCACCCAATACCAGAGCATCTAAATACATTGAACAAACACTGACAACACTGAATAAAGAGAGAGATCATTCCACAGTAATAGTTGGAGACTTCAACACTCCCCTTTCACTTATGGATAGATCATCCAGAAAAAAAGCTGAGTAAAGATACAGACCTTATTGCAACAATCAACCAACTCAACCTTATCAACATACATGGATCTTTTCAACCATCAATGGGTAAGTACACCTTCTTCTCCAATGCAAATGGAACATTCTCTAGAATAGACCACATGTTAGCTCATAAAATAATTCTCTATAAAATCCAAACCATTGATTTACTGCAAAGTGTCTTCTCAGACCATAGAGCCATAAAAGTTGAAATCAATAGCAGAAAAATCGTAGATAGAAATTCAAACTTATGGAAACCAAACAACACTGTGCTCAAAAATCTTTGGGTTATAGAAGAAATTAAGAACAAAATAAAGGAATTTATGGATTCAAATGAGAATGAAACCACATCCTACCAGAATCTATGGGATACAGGAAAAGCAGTGCTCGGAGGTCAATTTACCTCTATGAGTGCACACATCCAGAAAGAAGAAAGGGCTCAAATTAAAGAATTAACCCTACAGCTTGAACAAGAAGAGAGCAACAGAGGAACCCTCAGACACCAGAAGAAAATAGATCATGAAGATTAGAGCAGAACTAAATGAATTAGAAGAACAATAAAAAAAAATTAACAAAACCAAAGGCTGTTTTTTTGAAAAGATCAACAAAATTGATAAACCATTGGCTAAACTTACAAAAGAAAAACAGCAGAAGATACAAATAACCCAATTAAGAAATGAGATCAGAGATGTTACAACAGACCCAGATGAAATAAACAATATCATGACAGAATAATATGAAAAGCTGTACTCTAACAGGTTTGAAAATCTAGAGAAAATGGACAAATTTCTAGGTTCATATCACCCAGCAAGATTATCACAAGGTGTAGTAGATGAACTTAATAAAACTATCACAAAAGAAAAGATTGAAAAAGTCATCAAAAATCTGCCAATCAAAATATGTCCTGGCCCAGACAGCTTCACCAGAGAATTCTACCAAGCTTTTAGAGAAGAGTTCATTCTGATACTACTGAGGCCATTTCACAGTATAGAGAGGGATAGAATACTCCCAAGTTCATTCTATGAAGCCAGCATAACTCTGATACCATAGCCAGGGAAAAATTCCACAAAAAAAGAAAATCACAGACTAATATCACTCATGAACCTAGATGCAAAAATCTTCAACAAAATTTTAGCCAACAGAATTCAACAGCATATTAAAAACAAAACAAAACAAAAAAAAAAACATGATGATCAAGTTGGTTTCATTCCAGAGATGGAAGTCTGGTTCAACATCAGAAAAACAATTAATGTAATCAACCACATGAATAACACAAAAGATAAGAATCACTGGATTTTGTCAATTGATGCAGAAAAGACATTTAACGAAGTCTAACACCTAGCAATGCTAAAAACTCTCAGAAAAATAGGAAAAGAGGGGAAACTGCTCAATGTAACTAGTGGCATCTACTCAAAGCCAACTACCTTCATCATCCTAAAAGGTGAAAGACTTGAAAGAATTCCCCTTGAGAATGTGAACTAGACAAGGATGCCCACTCTCACCACTGCTATTCAACATTGTGCTACAAGTTCTAGCCAGAGCAATTAGAGAAGATAAAGAAATAATGGGCATCCATATCAGCAGTGAAGAAGTAAAAATCTCCCTGTTTGCAGATGATATGATTGTATATACAGACAACCCAAAGGAATCCATATGTAAACTACTGGAACTAATAGAAGAGTTCAGCAAAATATCAAGTTACAAGATAAACATAAATAAATCAGAAGGATACCTTTATACCAACAAAGAGTTCATTAAAGAAGAAATCACCAAATCAATACCATTGACTATAGCCCCCAAGAAGATAAAATATCTAGGAATAAATCTAACTAGAGAAATAAGAGACCTATACAGAAAGAACTGCAAGACCTTACTGCAGGAAACCAAGAAAGACTTTCAGAATTGGAGAAATCTACCCTGCTCATGGACAGGAAGACTTAATTTGTGAAGAAGTCTATTTTACCTGAAGCGATCTACTTATACAGTACAATCCCAATACAAATTCCAGTGTCAATTTTTAATGAGATAGAGAAACATATCACTAACTTTGGAAAGGGAAGGAACCCTAGCCTAGTAAAGCAGTACTGGAGAAGTTGGGAGGCCCCACACTACTTGACCTCAGAAACTATTACACTGCTGCAGTAGTCAAAACAGCCTGGTACCAGTACAGAAAGAGACATATAAACCAATGGAATAGAGTGGAGACTCCAGAGATGCCACCATCCTGTTATAACAGTTAATATTTGACAAAGGCCCTAAGACTGTAAACTAGGGTAAAAACAGTCTCTTTAGCAAATATTGCTGGCAAAATTGGACTATCCATCTGCAAAAAAACTGAAATAAGACCCGTATCTCTCACCTTACACAAAAACTAACTCTAAGTGGATCAAGGACCTAAATATCAAACCTAAAATGATAAAAAATCATGCAAGAAAAAAATAGGAGCAACAATGGATGTTCTATTGCACTATTTAGATGGACTTCAAAAATCTAACAAAGCATGATTAACAGAAGAGAAAATAGATAAATGGAAACTACTAAGAATCAAGCACCTTTGTTCATCCAAAGATTTTATCAAAAGAATTAAAAGATCACCTACAGAATGGGAAAAAATACTCGACAACTACATGTCAGACCATCATCTGATCTCCATAATCTACAAGTTTCTGCAAAATATCAACAAGAAAAAGGTGAATAACCCAATTAAGCACTGGGCAAAGGAGATAAGCAGACACTTCACTAGAGAGGACATCCAGGTGGCCAAAAGACACATGGGAATATGCTCACTATCATTAACTATCAGAGAAATTCAAATCAAAACTACAATGAGATATCATCTCATCCCAACAAGGTCGGCCATGATCCAAAAAAACACAAAACAACAAATGCTGGAGAGGCTGTGGAGAAATTGGAACTCTCTTACATTTCTGGTGAGATTGTAAGTTGGTACAACCTCTTTGGAAAGCAATCTGGCTCTTCCTTAAAAAGCTGGTAATAGATATGCCATTTGATCCTTTAATTCCGCTGTTTGGAATTTATCCTTGAAAAATAACGGCTGTCACACAAACAGACAGATGTACATGAATGTTTATTGCAGCACAGTCTACAATAGCTAAAAGGTGGAATCAACCCTGATGCCCATCAACAGATAAATGGATAAACAAACTATGGTACATATACTCAATGGAACACTATTCTGTAATAAAAAAACAATGTAGATTTCAGAAAACATCTCATAACATGATTTCAACTGGGAGATACTATGCTGAGTGAAATCAGTCAGTGTCAAAAGGACAAATATTGTATGAGACCCCTGTTATAAGGATCTAAAAATAGAATTACCTACCGAAGAAAATAATTTTGTTGGCTATAAGGGTGGGTGGTGGGGTGAGGGTGTATCATGAGATAAGTGATCAACTAGCCAGCCAAGTGCCGTCGAGTCGGATCCTACTCCTGGTGACCCTGGCCCCTAGGGTCGCCATGAGATAAGTGATAGATGTCAGAAATTTTATTTATTTACTGTAATTAATAAATTTTAAATTATATACATATAAAATGTTATTTACAAAGACCCAAGTGCATGCTAGGGAAAAGTTCACCTTTGTAAGATTTCCACTCTGACTGGACAGTAGATAGCAGCAAAGAAAGACAAATCTGGCACTTTGGGGAGCCATACATGAAGTCTTCAGAGAACAAATGTTCTTTAAAAGTGGAAAAGGATAAATAGTAGGTAGAGAATTTCTAATAATAAAACAACTCTATCCCCCAAAAAAAGACAAATAAGAAGAAGATTTTCCCAATACAAAGTGTCTTTCGATTTCTTTACTGCTACTTCCATGGATATTGATTGTGGAATCAAGTAAAATGAAATCTTTGACAACTTCAATCCTTTCTCCATTTATTATGATGTCGCTTAGTGGGCCAGCTGTGAAGATTTTTGTTTTCCTGATGTTGAGGTGCAATACATATTGAAGGCTGTAGTATTTAATCTTCATCACTAAGTATTTCAAATCTTCACTTCCAGAAAGCAGGCTTCTGTCATCTCTATAACATAGATTGTTAACAAGTCTTTCTCCAATCCTGATGCCTTATTCTTCTTCGTATGGTTCAACTTCTTCAGTATTTGCTCAGTGTACAGACTGAAATGGCATGGTACAAGGATAAAATCCTGACACATAACTTTCCTGACTTTAAACCATGCAGTGTCCCTTTGTTCTGTTTGCATGACTCTCTTGATCCATATACAAATTCCTCACGAGCACGATTAAGTATTCTGGAATTCCCATTCTCCACAATGTTATCAATCATTTGTTATGATCCACACAGTTGAATGCCTTTGCATAGTCAGTGAAACACAGTTAACATCTTGTTGGTATTCCCTGCTTTCAACCAGGATCCATCTGACATCAACAATGATATCTCCAGGTCCACGTCCTCTTCTGAATCTGACTTGAATTTCAGGCAGTTTGCTGTCAATATACTGTTGTAGTTGCTTTTAAATGATCTTGAGCAAAATTCTACTTGCATTTGATGTTAATGATACTGTTTATTAATTTCCACATTCAGTTGGATTACATTTCTTGGGAATATGCATAAATATGGATCTCTTCCAACTGGTTGGCCGGGTAGCTGTCCTCCAAATTTCTTGGCATAAAGGAGTGAGCACTTCCAGTGCTGCGTCTTTTTGTTGAAACACCTCAACTGATAGTCCATCAATTCCTCGAGCCTTGTTTTCCCCTATGCCTTCAATGCAGCTTCAATTTCTTCCTTCAGTATCATCAGTTCCTGGTTGTATGCTGCCCTCTAAAATGGCTGAATGTTCTTTCTGGTATAATGACTCTTGTGTATACTTTCCCTTGTCTTTTGATGTTTCCTGTCATTTAATATTTTCTCTGTAGAATCTTTCACTATTTCAACTTGAGGTGTGAATTTTTTCTTCAATTCTTTCAGCTTGAGAAATGCAGAGTATGTTCTTCCCTTTTGGTTGTCTATTTCCAGCTCTTTACACATGTTGTAATAATACTTTACTTTGTTTTTGTGAGCTGTCTTTTGAAATCTCCTATTCAGTTCTTTTACTTCATCATTCTTTCCTTTTGTCTTAGCTGCTCAATGTTCAACAGCAAGTTTCAGAGTCTCTTCTGATGCCCAATTTGGTCTTTTCTTTCCTGTCTTGCTTTCTATACGGATAACGTCTTTGGTCATTAGTGTTCAACACATCAAGTCTGTTCTTCACATGGTTTCTAAACCTGGTAGCATATACTCAAGATCATACTTGGGCTCCCAGGGACTTGTTCTTATTTTCTCCAGTTTCAATTTGAACTTTCACATGAGCAATTGATCGTCTATGCCACAGTCAGCGCCTCGTCTTTTTCTGACTGCTGATACTGAGCTTTTCCATCATCTATTTCCACAGATGTAGTCAATTTGACTCCTGTGTATTCCATCTGGTGAGGTCCATGTGCATAGTCACCATTTATGTTGGCGAAGAAACATAATTACAAAGAAGTCATTGATCTTATAAAATGCTATCATTCTATCTCCAGCATTATTTTTGTCACCAAGGCTGCACTATTCAACTAGTGATCCTTCTTCTTTGTTTCCAACTTTTACATTGCAACCACCAGTAATTATCAATGCCAGCTGATTGCATATTCAATCAATTTCAGACTACAGAAGCTGGTAAAAAATCTTCAGTCTCTCTTTGGCCTTAACAGTTGGTACATAAATTTGAATAATAGTTGTATTAACTGGTGTTCCTTGTAGGCATATCGACATTATCCTATCACTGACAGCACTGTACTTCAGGACAGCTCTTGAAATGTGCTGCCACTTGTCTGTCAGTTTGTCATAGCCTGGTGGCTTGTTGTGTTGTTGTGATGCTGGAAACTATGTCACCAGTATTCAGATATCCACAGGGTCACCCATGGCAGACAAGTTTCTGCTGAGCTTCCAGACTAAGATAGATTAGGAATGTACAAAGTATGAATGTTGGAAAATTTGAAATCATCAAAAATGAAATGGAATGCATAAACATTGATATCCTAGGCATTTGTAGGCCGAAATGGCCCAATATTAGCCATTTTGAATCAGACAATCACATGGTCAGAAACGAAAACTTGAAGAGATGTTGTATTCATTGTCAGAAAGAACATTTAGATTTGTCTACAAAGCATATCTATGCATTTTTAAAAATCCATGGTAGTCACTTTTTGGAACTCAAGCCAATAAAAAAAAAATTTTCAGAGAGAATTATTTTATCCCTGACATCTTTTAGAATTGCTGGGGTATGATGATGATATATAGCAAACAGAGTAGTCAGTCTAAATTTTTTGTAGAACTCTCTAAAGACAATCAGCACCCTTATTGCCTGTGAGGAGAAGGAGACCACTCTCATCACCACATCCTTGTTGACCACTACCCAAGGTCACTCAGACTAGGGAGCAAATCCGGGACTGAACCCTTTGTGTGGCTGAGGCGGCAGTATATGCCTCATCCCCCTTCACCTTGCCTAGCGTGTCCTGCAGAAAACTCCTTTTGGGTCTCTGTCTTGAGATAACACCTGGTATACTGGGATATACCTGAGATAACATTTGGTATACCAGAGAGTAGAGCTCTAGGAGAAACTTTAGGCAAAGAGCAGGAAAGTTGATACACAGATACCCCAGCTTGTGGCATGACCCACACAGTCTCCCAGGAAACTTTTCTAGTGCTGCTATAACATAAATACCACAAGTTTTGACTTTTAAGAACAGAGATTTATTTCCTCATGGTTCTGGAAGCTACAAGCTCAAATTCAGGGCGTAGCTCTAGGGGGGGATCCTTCTTTGTCTATTTCAGCTTCTAGCAGCTGCTGACTATCTTTGCAGAGGTATCTGTCTCTGTCATCTGTGTGTGTGTCTTTACATCTTGCTTTTTTTGTAACTCAAGTGATTAGATTCAGAGCCCACCCTACTGTGGTATAACCTAATTAACCTAACAAAGAAAATCCTATTTCCAAACATATTACAAGTATGTTGTTAAAGCTGACCAAAATGTCAGAGGTTTGACCCCACTAGTGCCTCCACAGGAGAAAGATGCAGCATTCTGCTTCTGTAAAGACGGCAGACTTCAAAACCCTTTGAGATATTTCTACTCTGTCCTATAGGACCCCTATGAGTAGAAATCAATTCAGTGGCAGTGGATATTGCCATTAGCTACATCCAAGTAGGTCCCCAACTAATGTAGACCTCATGCACAATGGAATGAATTGCTTTCTGGTCCTATGTCATCTCCATGATCAGTTTCAACTTGGTCTGCTATGATCCATAGGGTTTCATCGGCTGATCACCAGACCTTTCTTCCAAGTCCATCTTAGTCTGGAAGCTCTGATAAAATGTATCCAGCATCACAGCAATATGTAAGCATCCAGTGACAGCCCAGGAATGGAACCTAGATCTCCTACATGGAAAATAAGAATTCTGCCACTAAATCACCATTGCTCCTTATAATCACAGGAATAAACAAACAAACAACATCAACCCCAGTGCTATCAAGTTGATTCTGACTCATAGTTATCCTATTGGGCAGTGAAGAACTGCCCCAAAGAGTTGACAAAAAGTGCCTGGAAGTTCAAGTGACTTGAACTGCTGACTTTTTAATTAGCAGCTGTAGCACTTAACCACTATGCCACCAGGGTTTCCAATTATAAGTATCAGGATTTCAGTGTGTATTTTGAGGACACAGTTCAATCTCTAACACTAACAAGGCAAACTGCTAGTTAACACAGCTTTTATAACTCTTTTTTCTTTCCTGCCTCACTTCTCTCCACTCCTACAGTCCTTCTGAAGATGCTTCTCAAATGACTCACCTGAACCCAAGGCAGGTCTTGAATCTGCTTTTATGGGAAACCCAAAGTCATACACACTTTTCCATTCCCTGTCCTCTCCTTGTTGCTTTATTCATGTCCACAGACCCTGTTGTCTGAAGATGTGTCCAAAGACCAACATTCACTTTTAAAATCTGCATTTTCTTTCCTATGAATATAAAAATAAACGTTATTAAGAACACACTCTGTCTTATTTGATGTAACTGAGCATCTCTGGGCAATTTCAGTATGAGTTTGCATTTCAGTAGGTACTCAACTGAGGACAGAAAACACTACTCTTTTTGTCATGATCAATGAGAAAAGCACAGAGCAGTCAACATGCCAATGATGCGTCAATGTCAAATGACCACTAAATAATGCTGCTGATGAGTAACATGAATGAGTGCCACTCAGCAGTTCAAAACACAGTGGAGGAAGTGAGGCACCAAGAACACAATTGTGTCATTCAGGAGAGCTCACAGTACAGCCTTCAGTGTCACAGCTTCCTTGCAATCCACCACTGAGTGTCGACAAGAATATGTCTGCATCCTTGTGAATTGTACTATCAATGTGAATTCTAGTTATTTTAATATCTATTGATAATTTATAAGTGTGTTTTGGTTTTGCAATTGTATAAATGCAACAGATACAATATGAGATTCAGTTTATGCATATGTCTTAGTTTGCATTCCCCCTAAAATCCTTTTAAACTCTGGAGGCTGGGTGATCCCAAGAAGCACAGGTGCAGAAGTGAGGCACACTGGTCTTGGAAAGGCAGAACGCCAATAAAACACACACTGAAGAACAAGTTAGTAATATAGGGAACAAGGGCCCAATCTGATTGGAGACCCTTTGAGAAATTGCTGGAGTGGTAAAAACCTTGACCACAGTCACGGTGAACACAAATGAGCCAGACACATATGAGGTAATTCATATTCAACATAATCTATGTCAACTTAGAAGCCTAAAGGCAATTTGCTTCTCTTTAAATGAGCTCGTTAGTGAACACATCACATGGTGTGAAACAGAGCCTTTCTCCCTCCCTGAAAACATAGATCAGGCTGTTTTCTGACAGGAAGGGTAAATAAGAGTGGATCCAAGGGAGTATGAAGCTAGGTGTTGGAGGAAGTGGGGAAGAGGTGCCTACCCAAAGAGCCTCACACACCTTCTCAGTTTGGCCCAGAGATGGTTCTAATGATGGTGGCCTTGGCCTCGAAGAAAAAGGGAAGCCTATTCCTAAAGAGAAGCAGGATGAGCTTCTTACTCCATGGACCCTACCTGGGGTCTTCCAGCCTTGGAGGTACTATTGGATTCCTGACTTACACTTCCCTATTCTCACTCTCCCTGTAGCTCAATAGACTCAGGACATCAATTTCCCCACTTCTTGCTGAAACCTGCATCAACTGCTGGCCTACACCTAATACAGTCTGTTTTGAATTGTGTCTGGCCAAAATACGTGTTGTAAATCCTAACTTCTATGACTGTGATTATAACACCACTTGGGAATGGGTTGTCTTTTTTATGTTAAAGAGGCAAGATTGCTATAGAGTGTACCCTGAGTCAATCTGTTTTGAGACACAGAAGAGATTAAACAAGCAAGCAGAGGTAAGGATAAGAAAGATGCCAAGACACATGGAGATCTCCAAAGAACCACAAAGCAGAAACTGAAGAGACAAGGACCTTCTTCCAGAGAGGACTGAAAGAGAAAGCCTTCCCCTAGAGCAGGCTCTCTGAATTTAGACTTATGACCTCCCATACAGTGAGAAAATAAATTTGTTTGTTAAAACATCTAGAAGTGGCTTTTTAAAAATATTGTACTTTAGATGAAAGTTTACAGGACAAGTTTCTCATTAAACAGTTAATACACATACTGTTTTATGACACTGGTTAACAACATGTCAATACTCTCTCTTCTCAACTTCAGGTTCCCTATTACCTGCTTTCCCATACCTACCCCCCATCTAGTCCTTGTCCTTGGGCTGGCATTCTCTTTTAGCCTCATTTTGTTTTATGGACCTGTCCAATCTTTGTGTGAAGGGTTAACCACAGGAATGACTTCACTACTGACCTGAAAGAGTGTCCAGAGGCCCTGCTCTCAGGGTTTCTTCTATGTTTGTCAAGCCAGCAAGTCTGGTCTTCGTGAGTTATAATTTGTCCTGCGTTTTTCTCCAGCTGTGTCTGGGAGCTTGTGTTGTGATCCCCATCAGAGCAGTCAGTGGGCACATTTACTCATACTGAACTCAGTCTCCCAGAGGTCATTGTAGGTATGGTCCATTAGTCCTCTGGAATAATCTTTTCCTTGTATCTTTAGTTTTTGTCATTCTTCTTTGTTCCCAAAGGGATGAGACAAGTGGAGTATCCTAGATGACCATTTACAGGCCTTTAAGATGCCTGATGCTACTCACCTAAGTAGAACGTGAAACATTTTCTTTATAAACTATGTTATGCCAATTGAGCTAGATAATCCCTGAGACCATGGTCCCCACAGTCCTCAGCTCTGTAATTTGGTTCCTCAAGGAGTTTGGACGTGTCTACGGGGCTTCCATGACTTTGCACTATACAAGTTATGCTGGCTTCCCCAGTATTTTGTGCTGTCTTACCCTTCACTAAAGTTAACCACGTGTCTATTGTGTCGATTTTTTTTTCATTCACATACCCTGCCTTGTAACCATCAAAGATTGTTTCTTGTGTATAACTCTTTTCATTTTTTACAGCAGTAGTCTCATACAATATTTATCTTTTTCTTATTGATTTATTTTACTTAGCAAAATGTCCTCCAGCATCCTCCATGTTTTGAGATGCTTCACAGATTCGTCATTGTTCTTTATTGTTGTATAATACTCCATTGCATGTATGTACCACACTTGATTTATCCATTCATCTGTTGCTGGGTATAATGATTAAGATTGTGTATCACCTTGGCTGAGCCATGATTTTCAATATTTATATTGTGATCATTCCTATGATGGCATCTGATGTGAGTAACCAATCAACTGAAAGGGCACTTCCTTGGGGGTGTGGCCTGCTTCCAAATATAAGCAGACCTTCTGCCTTGTTTATTCACTCTGGATCCTCACGCTGCCTTCTGTTCATCTGATCTCTGGCTCTGGGAACTTTAGCTATCAGACTATCTACAAATCTTGGAATTAGTCAGTCTTCATAGCTTGAGAGCTAGAGCTATGGTCTCCAACCTGCCAATGTTCACGGGGAATTGCAGCTTCTACAATTGTGTGAGCCATTACTTTTACTTAAATCTCTCTCTATATGTATTAATATACTTTGCTGTTGCTTCTCTAGGCAACCTAGCTTAAGACATTGCATACCAAGAGCAATTCTAGACAAACAAATCTGTAGGGATGAGTTTTCTAAATTGATTCTCATGTTTGACTAGCATTAAAGATGTTGAAGACTCTGCTGCCAGCAGTAAAGGGGGCACTGCCAATCCATGGCATAACGTGGTCATACAGGTACACAAAATATTACCACCAATGGATGAGATATTGGTAAAAGGCAAGGCTCTGGGTGCACATGTGTGATGTCTTTCTAAAGTTTGGTCAAAATGAGAAGTTTAGGAAAGTAGGTTGATTGATGCTACTTTCACCAGACAAATGGGTGAAAGAAAGAGATGCATTCAGGACTTCAGAGTCAAAGCTCAAGTGCCACATAAAAGACATCAAGACTTCCACTTGTGCTTTGAAAGAAAGCCTTATGTTCTATAGTAACATAGCTGAAATAAAAAACAAAAAAACTAGCATCTTATTGTAAGAGAAGGTGAATTACAACATCAGCTCAATGGCCAACATCCAGAGTTATCTGAAGTTAAAGCAAGGGTACTGCTTGGGAAAAACGGGATCTTGAAACTTGGGATGAGGACATATGGGCAGACAATCAGGAAGCTGGAGACACTAAGCCTCTAAAATCTACAGAATCACTTCTGCCAGAAGAACTACTCCCATCAGAAGAGATTATTTCAAGCTTGTCAGCTAAGCCAACATGCCCAGAAAAACCATTAGCCCCTCCACTTCCATCTAATAAAATTAGCTCTAGCCCAGCTGGCTCTAAAGAGCCCTTGCCTGAATCATTGCCTGGGACATCACCTGAAGCAGATTCTTTACAAGAAAATGCTCAGTGTTCTAAAACAATACCACACTACAGATTCTGGCTTTTAGATCTATAACTGGACTTAACTCCCGGGGAGTTCCAAAAGATGAAACACAAAGTGAGACCCAAGAGGAAGTACATTACACTCTAGAAGAACTTCTTGACTTTTCTAATGTATACAAACAGAAGCCTGAAGGATATGTGTGGGAATGCCTGTAAGTATGTGGAATAACAGTGCAAGGAACAGAGATGGATCAGTCTGGGTTTAATGACATGGGTCCATTAAGCACAGATTCTTAGCAGCTCAAAAAGTGAGGACATGATTGTTGCACTAAATCAAATTGTGTACAAGATCAGCCTTTCAATACGTAGAAGAAGATATCTAAAGGCTTAGAGAAATTGTCATGCTAGAGTGTGTTTATCAGCTTAGACCCTCAGACCCATACATGGGGTGTCCAGAAGACAAATCTTTTAACACAAATGTGAGGAGCAAATTTGTAAAGAGAGCTCCAGGATCCTTGAGGACTGCTATGATTGCTATTTTGTGTAAACTAAATTTGACAGTTGAAATTGCTCTAATGCCACTAAGCCACTTAAGTAAAATAGGCTGATAGGACCCAGTGGTTTTTGTTAGGTATAGTCTAATCAGTTCCTATTCATAACAACCCTACGTATCACACAATGACACACTTCCCAGTCCTGTGCCATGCTCACAACTTTTGTTACGCTTCAGCCTATTACTGCAGCCGCTGTGTCAGTCCATCTCATTAAGGGTCTTTCTGTTTACCACTGACCCTCCACTTTACCAAGTATGGTGTCCTTCCCCAGAGAATGATCCTTTCTGATAACACAATCAAAATATGTAAGATGTCTCACTATTCTTGCTTCTAAGGATCAATTTGTTCTTTTGGCAGTCATGGTATATTCAGTATTATTCACTAACTCCGCAGTTCAAAGGCATCAGTTCTTCTTCTGTCTTCCTTATTAATTGTCCAGTTTTCATATGCATACAAGGCATTTGAAAATACTATAGATTGAGTTGTGTTCCCCCAAAAGTGTATGTAGCAGTGATTTGGCTGGGCTGTGATTCCTGGTATTCTGTGATATCCCTCCATGTCTTGAGTTCTGCTTCTACGGTGTTAATGAGAGATGATAGCAGCAGTTGTGTTGGTGAGGCAAGACTCAACTTGTAAGACTGTTTTGTGCATTGAAACAGTCTCTTAGATATAAAGTAAAAAGCTAGAAGAGAGACTTGGGGACTTCATACCATCGAAAAAGAAAGCAGTGCCAGGAGCTGAGCACATCCTTTGGAAAGGACTGGGGTGTCTGTGCCCCAGAAGCTTCCAGTCTAGAGGAAAATTGACAACAAGGACCTTCCTCCAGAGCCAGCTGAGAAAACCTTCCCCTGGAGCAGACAATCTTAGCTTACTGAACCGTGACAAATTAAATTTCTTTTTTTAAACCCATCCACTTTTAGATTGTTACAGAGAGACCCACTCACATCGATTCGTGATCAGAAGAACCGGATGGTGCCTGGCCACCAGCAGTGATAACCACTATGCAGCTCACTGGCAACAAGAGAATAAGCAGGGGTGCACCCTGAGATCTCCAATAAAAGACCACAATTGATGGTCCAGGGGCTTCAGGGTTCCCCTGGGAGCACGGCCCCTGGCCCTGATGCTGCCCCTGTCCATAACTCATAATGAAGGTCAACTTTTTGGACAGCAATGGATTGGACTTGGCAATGCAGAGTGACTATATCTTGTGGGAATTTTATGGTTCTATGCATCTACAGGATGTCATCCTGCTGACCATTTGCTGGAGAAAGGGGTGTAGGTGGAGAGGAGCGGATAGGAGACTGTTGGGAGTATAGGACATGTATGGAGCAGAGAGGAGGACTGTGCTGTCACTGGACAGGGAGAGCAGTGGGAGCTGCACATAGGTGAGCATCAGAATTTATATGGGAATGTACATTTCCATTCAATCGTAATAAAAAAAAGAATTTCTGTTACAGCAGCATTAGATGATTAAGATATATGGCTTGGGTCAGGCACTTCTAACAAAAAGGTTAACAGTTGGAATCTACCAGGTTCTCCTTGGAAACCCAATGGGAAGTTCTACTCTGTCCTACAGGGTTACTATGAATCAAAATTGACTCAGTGACAGTGTGTTTCTTTGGGGTCAGGCATATTCTAGTCTTCAAAGTGACATCTTTGCTTTTCAACACCTTAAAGTGGTCCTTTGCAGCAGATTGTTCCAATGCAATACATCTTTTGATTTATTGAATGCCACTTCCACAAGTATTGATGGTGAATCTAAGTAAAATGAAATCCTTTACAATCTCAATCTTTCCTCCATTTGTTATGATGTTGCATACTGGCCCAGATGCTGATGGCTATGGTCTTTAACCTTTATCACTAAGTGTTTTGGGTTCTCTTCACTTTCAGCAAGTAAGGTTGTGTTAGCTGCATAACACAGGTTGTTAATGAGTCTTCCTACAATCCTGATGCTCCATTCTTCTTCATATCGTCCACCTCCTTGGATTATTTGTTCAGCATAGAGATTGAACATGTATAATGAAAGTATATAACCCTGACACAGCCTCCCTGACTTTAAAACACTCAGTATCCCCTTGTTCTGTCCAAACAGCTGCCTCTTCTTGACCTCTGTACAGATTCCTCGTGAGCACAAATAAGTGTTCTGGGATTCTCATTCTTCACAATGTTATCTATAATTTTGTATGATCCACCCAGTCAAATACCTTTACACAGTCAATAAAACACAGGTAAACATTTTCTGATATTCTCTGCTTTCAGCCAAGATCCATCTGACATCAGCAATGACATCCCTGGTTCCACATCCTCTTCTGAATCTGGCCTGATTTTCTGGAAGTTTCCTGTTGATGTACTGCTACAGCCACTTTTGAATGATCTTCAACTAAATTTTACTTGGTATTAATAATATTGTTCAATGACATCTGCATTTGATTAGATCACCTTTCTTGGGAATAGGCATAAATATAGATCTCTTCTACAAAGGTGGTCAGGTAGCTGTCTTCCAAATTTCTTAGCCTAGACAAGTGAGCATTTCCAGTGCAGTATTGTTTGTTGAAACACCTCAGTTGATATTCTGTCAATTCCTAGAGCCTTGTTTTTTGCTATTGCCTTCAGTGCAACTTGGATTTTTTCCTTCAGTGCCATCAATTCCTGAGCATATGTCACTTCCTGAAATCGTTGAGTGTCAATCAATTATTTTTGGTATAGTGGCTCTGTATATTCCTTCTATCTACTTTTGATGCTTCCTGTTTCATTTAATATTTTCCTCATAGAATCCTTCACCATTGCAACTCATGGCTTGGATTTTTCTTCAGTCCTTTCAGCTTGAGAAGTACAGAGCATGTTCTTCCCTTTTGATATTCTATCCCTAGCTCTTTGCTCATATCACTCTAATACTTTACTTTGTCTTCATGTTTTTCATTCAGTTCTATTACTTAATCAAGTCTTCCTTTTGCTTTAGCTGCTCAACATTCAAGAGCAACTTTCAGGCTCTCTTCTGACATCCATTTTAGCCTATTTTTCCTTTATTGTCTTTTCAGTGATCTGATGGCAGTAGGGGACAAGTGGCTGTACTCAACTGACAAAGACAAGTTGGGCATAGTTAAGAAGTGAACATTGGAATCAAAGTAGTAATCTGAATAATCTGACTAGTATGAATTTACAGCTTTGGCTGCTTAATCATAGTGTTGCTAGAAGTGGAATAGATAAGAAATATACTAAATATTTATTTCATCTGTACAAAAGGATAAAATTTAGCTCCAGTAAACAGCAGTCTAATTCAACTCCCCTGAGCAAAGAGTCATGGTCCCTCAATCAACTCCCAGATTTGAAAGAGTTTAAAGATCCATGACCCTCTGAATGAAGGGGAACTTGGTCCCGTTGAGGAAGGACTCCAATCCACTGACAAAAATTTTAACTGTAAATCTTTCTCTTGTCCTTCCCCAAAGAGATCTACAGCCTTTTATAAGAGTGACTTTCTTAGTCATCAAGTGCTGCTACTACACAAATATCACAAATGGATGGCTTTAACAAACAGAAATTTATTCTCTCACAGTCCAGTAGGCTAGAAGTCTGAATTCAGGGTACTAGCTCCAGGGGAAGGCTTTCTCTCCCTGTCGCTTCTGAAGGAAGGTCCTTGTCATTAGTTGTCCCTTGGGCTGTGAGCATCTCAGCCTACAAAACTCAGGTACAAAGATGTACTGTTCTTGGTGGTATGAGGTCTCCCACTCTCTGCCTGTTTCTCTTTCCTATTTTCTCCTGAGAGATAAAGGGTGATGCAAGCCACATCCCAGGGAAATGTCCTTTACAATGGATCAGAGTTGTGACCTGAGCCTGTGTGTTATATTCCACCCCAGTCCTCTTCAATATAATCCACTCTTGCCTCATTAACCACAGACAGAGTTTAGGATTTCCAACATATAGAGAAATTATATCAATCACAAAATAGACAACAACCACATAATACTGAGAATCATGGCCTAACAAAGTTGACATATATTTGGGGGGAACACAATTCAATCCATGACATTCCACATTTGCCCACCTCAAAATTAATGCCCTTGCCATATGTAAATGCATTGACCCCATTTTGTTATAGCACAAGTCTTAAATCATCTCCAAGTCCAAAATTTGAAAATTCTTCCTCATCTACGAAGTCTAGAATACAAGTTATCTGCTCCCAAAGTACAATAGTAAAACAGGCACA
Source organism: Heterohyrax brucei (assembly GCA_028571685.1). Classification (NCBI taxonomy): domain Eukaryota; kingdom Metazoa; phylum Chordata; class Mammalia; order Hyracoidea; family Procaviidae; genus Heterohyrax; species Heterohyrax brucei. The sequence goes on along the minus strand of CM053150.1, from coordinate 125,361,464 downwards.
AGCTAGACATTTCCATCACAAACAGGAGAAATTAGAGGGAAAGAAGGCATAATAGGCACCAAGAACATCAGCAGAACACATTACACTATCCCTCTAGGCTTTGAAAGGAATTCTCTATTCTCTGAGACATTTTACACAATGACCCCACCCTCCAGACTCTAGGTATTGACCACACTCTCCATATTCTGGATCCCTTGGTCCTGGGCTTAGCTCTGCTTTCCAGGCCAGTGAGACATCAACTCTACTCCCTTGGCTTTAGCAAATCATTTTCCTAACTCCATATCAGTAGCAATACCACCCTTAGAAACACCACACACCATGGCTTAACTCTTTGAAACCCCAGTAGTCAAACCCATGCTTTCTGAGACTGAGGCAGGTCAGTTTCTTGTGTTCTTTGTCTTTTCAGCTTCTGCTTCCTGGTCTTGGCCTTTTAGCTCTTTAGGTCTCATGCCCACATCTGCCCTGCTGGAGTAAGTGTTCCAAAACTCTGTAGTTCCACCAATAAGTGCCTGGAGGCACCTCACTCCACCAGTAAACATCACATGGAAGGCACTCGTTTCTCTTGCTTCACTGGCTAGCAAGCCCAGTGCCACTGATAAGTGCCCAGAAGTACCCTACTCTTCCAGGAAGCCTCTTATACAAAGGTACGCAGGTCTCTCTCTCCATGGGTTGGCTCAGCACTGTCTGGTGCTGATGTCTTGGTTCTGCTTCTGCTGGTTCTCTGTATCTGCCACTTCTCATCCACTGCAGGTTCTCTGTTGCTGCTTCTCTATCCATTCACAGTTTCAAAACCACATCCTCACTTTAGGTATCTGTTAGAACAGTACTCCACTCTTGGAACCAAATTCTGTCTTACTCGCTGGTGCTGCTGCATCAGAAATATCACAAGTGGGCAGCTTTAATGAAGAGAAGTTTATTACCTCACAGTCCAGTGGGCTAGAAGTCTGAATTCAGGACTCTAGCTCCAAGAGAAAGGTTTTCCTTTGTGTCGGTAGTGGAGAAAAGTCCTTGTCATCAGTCTTCCCTTGGGCTTGGAGTATCTCAGCACAGGGAATTCAGGTACCAAGGATGCACACTTCTCCTAGCACTGCTTTCTTGGTGGTATGCCATCTTCTACTTTCTGCTTCTCTTTCCATTTTTTTCCCTTGAGAGATAAAAGGCAGTACAAGCTACACCCTCAGGAAAGTCCCTTTACATTGAATCGGGATATGACCTGAGCAAGGGTGTTTTATCCCACTCTTATTCTTTTCAATATAGTCCAGTCTTGCCTCATCAACCACAAGCAGAGATTAGGATTTACAACATATGGCGAAATTGTATCAATGACAAAACAGACGACAACAACAACAAAAAACTGAGAATCATGGCCTAACCAAGTTGACATGTGTTTTAGGTGGACACAGTTCAACTCATGACATTGTTGACTGGGGGACAAGAAATAGATTTTTCAGGGGTAGCTCAATACCAGCTCTGAACTGACACTAATTCCAGGAGACCCAAAACTTTCCTGTGGCTCACCAATCAGAGTGGAGGCATATGGTGGTCAGGTTATTAATGGAGTCTTGGCTCATTTCCATCTCATAGTAGGTCCAGTAGGTCTGCAAACCCATCCTATAGTGGTTTCTCCAGGTCCAGAATGCATAATTGGAATAGATACACTCATCAACCGGCGGAACTTCCACACTGGATTCCTGACAAATATAGTAAGGGATATTATGGTAGGAAAAGCCAAATGGAAGCCATTAGAACAGTCTCTACCTAGAAAATTAGTAAACTAAGCAATACCATACCCCTGGAGGGATTGTAGAGACTACTGCCACCATCAGGAACTGGAAGGATGCAGGGATGGTAATTCCACTACGTCCACATTCAACTCATCTGCTTGGCCTGTTGGGGGCAGGAAAAAGATGGGTCATGGAGAATGGCAGCAGATTATCAAAAACTTAACTAGGTGGTGACTCCAACTGCAGCTGCTTTTCCTGATAGTATTTCGCTGTTTGAGCAAATTAAAACATCTCCTGGTACCTGGTATGCTGCTATTGATCTAATACCTTTTTCTCCATAATTGTTTCAAAGGACCATCAGAAGAAGTTTGCTTTTAGCTAGCAAGGCCAGCAATCCACACTTTCACTTGCCTACCTCGGGCTGCATCAACTCTACAGACCAATATCATAACTTAGTTCACACGGACCTTGGTCACTTTCCCTTTTAAAAGATGTCACACTGGTTCATTACATGGATGAGATTATGGTGACTGGACCTAGTAAGGAAGAAGAGTCAATGACTCTGGACTTATTGTTAAAACATTTGTGTGTTAAAGGCTGGGAAATGAATCCCACAAAAATTTAGATGCATTCCACCTCAGTTAAATTTCTAAGAGTTCACTGGTGTGGCGTATGTCAAGATATTCTTTCTAAACTGAAGGATAAGTTATTGAATCTGGCTGCTTCCACAACTAAAAAGAAGAACAGTTCCTATTGGGCTTCTTTAGATTTTGTAGGCAACATATTACTTATCTGAGTATGCTATTCTAGCCTATTTATCAAGTGACACAAAAAGCTGCTAGTTTTGACTCAGCAGCTCTACAGAGGGCTTAGGCTTCCATACAAGCTGCTGCACCACTTTAGCCATAAGACTCAGCTGATCCAATGGTACCTGGAGTATCTGTGGCAGATAGAGATGCTTTTTGGAGTCTTTGCCAAGCCCGTAGAATTTTGCAGCAAAGACTTGCCTTCATCTTCAGATAATGACTCTTCTTTTGAGAAACAGCTTTTGGCTTTTTACTGGGACTTAGTACAGACTGACTGCTTAACCATGAGACATCAACTCACCATATAACCTGAGCTGTGCATCATGAACTGGCTGTTGTCTTACCCACAGAGTCACATGAAATCTGACAATTTAGTCTGTGAGCTTATTGTTCTAAGTGCTACACACCTTTTTGCTGAATATTACTACAGTCACCTTTGAAGTGCTCCCCTTGGGGAAGCTGTTCACCAACACCAGCACCTAGCCCATGCTTCAAAGCAATTCTGGAATTCTTTCTGGAATAGCCATTACACATGGTCGCAAGGTGGCAAGTTAACAAACTTAATTGTATAGTTGCCTATGAAGGAGTTTTTAGACAGTAAACAGATAAGTAAACTGGAACTCCCTTCCCATTCAGCTGATCTGGCCCACAATGACTTTTTTCTTTTCTTGAAGATAAAGGAAATATTGAAAGGAAGACATTTTGATGACCTTCAGGACATCAAGGGTAATATGATGACAGCTCTGATGGCCTTCCCAGGAAGAGTTCTAAAATTATTGTGAAGGGTAGAGAAGGCACTGGTGCTGGTGCATAGCTTCCCAAGGGGAGTATTTCAAAGGTGACCATAGTGATATTTAGCAATGAGGTATGTAGCACTTTTTCTAGGATGAATTCATGAACTTAATTGGCAGTACTTGTAAAGTTAGATGTGCACAGCAACACTCCATCCTTAAAAGAAAGTTGTGTACAGGATATTAGTCCAAAGCAGGACTTGAAGGCCCAGTAAGTTGCATGAGGAAGTGGCCCAAATGCCCATGGTCTCCACTTTTGTCACATTACCTTCCATCTCTCAGGCTGTACCTATGACCTCATGCAGAGTTTCTTATGACCAGTTGACTGAAGAAGTGAAAACTGATACCTGGTTTACAGATGACTGTGTGTGATACATAGGTACCACTCAAAAGCAGACAATGGCAACACTACAGTTCCTTTCTGGGACCACCTTGAAGGACAGTGGTGAAGGGAAATATTTTAAACAGGCAGAACTCCCAGCAGTGTATCTGATTGTTCACTTTGCTTAGAAGGAGAAATGACCAGATGTATGATTGTATATTGATTCACAGGCTATGGCCAATGGTTTTGCTGGATACTCAGAGACTTGGAAGGAACCTGATTGGAAGATTGAAGACAAGGATTTATGGGGAAGAAGTATGTGGATAAACTTTTCTGAATGGGTCAAAGAAGTGAAGATACTTGTCTCTCACGTGAGTGCTCACCAAAAGGTGAACTCAGCAGATGACAATTTTAACAATCAGTTGGAGAAAATAATACGTTCTGTGGAAACCATTGATCCTTCTTCCCTCACTACCCTTATCATTGTCCTCTGGGCTCATGAACACAGCAGCCATGGTGGCAGGAACTCAGATTATTGCATGGGCCCACCAACGTGGACTACCACTCACCAAGGCCAATTTGGCTACAGCCATGTTGAGTGCCCAATCTGCCAGCAACAGATACCAACACTGAGTCCTCATTATGGCACCATCCTTCGAGTTGATCAGCCAGCAACCTGATGGCAAGAGATGACTTCCATCACGGAAAGAGCAGTGTTTTGTCCTTTCTGAGATAAACATTCTGGATATGTATTTGTCTTCTCTGTCTTAAACTGTCATCTGGATTTACAAAATGCCTCATCCACCATCATGGTAAAACACATAGCAATGCTTCTGATCAAGTGACTCACTTCACAGCAAATGAAATGCAGCATTGGGCCCACAGCCATGGAATTCACTGGTTTTACTGTGTTCCCCAACAACCTGAAGCAGCTTGCTTGATAGAATGATGCAATGGCCCCTAAAGACACAATTACAGGGACAGCTAGATGTCAATACCTTGCAGAGTTGAGGCAATGTAGTCCAAAACTCTAAACCAGCTTCCAATATATGGTCTTGTTTCTCCCTTAGCCTGGATTCATGGGTCCAGTAATCAAGGAGTGGAATTGGGAGTAGTAGAAAAATCTATCACCCCAAATGACCCACTTATGACATTTTTGCTTCCTGTTCCCCAACCTTATTCTCTGCAGGCATAGAGGTCTAGTTTAAATGGGAGGAATGCTCCCACATGGAGACATATCAGTGATTCCATTGAATTGGAAGCTAATATTGCCACCTGGCCACTTTGGTCTTTATGCCTCTGGATCAACAGGTAAAGAATGGAGTTATACCATACCGGCTGCTGTGATTGATCCTGATTACCAAGAAGAAATGGGATTGATACCACATTATGACTGGAATGCAGGAGATCCCTTAGGGTGTCTCTTAGGAGATCTCTTAGAGCATAAGGTTGGGGAACAAGAAGTATCTCTTAGTACTGCTGTGTCCTGTGATTAAACTCAATGAAAAACTGTAGCAAACAAATTATTTCATGACGAATAATGGTCCAGACCCTTCTGTAAGGAAGGTTTCAGTCACTCACCAGGCAAAGAACCACAACTAATTGAAGTGCTTGTTGACAGCAAAGGGAATACTACATGGTTGATGGGAAAATGTAGTTCTAAATACTAATTATAGCAAAATGTCCACTTGCAGAAATGAGGACTGTAATTATTATGATTATTTCTTCTTTGTATGTATATATCAAATTTTTTTGGTTTCTTCACTTATAAAATAAAAGACATAAACAGGGTTAGTACATTTTTGGTTGTATGTGTGTTAGTTATGTTAGGCAGCAAATACATCTTTATCAGAGATTTTGTACAGTTTGGAGAGATGTCTACATGTGCCAAATTGACAAGGGGTAGACTGTGATAGTTAAGACTGTGTGTCAGTGTGGCTTGGCCATGATTCCCAGTGTTTTGGCAGTTGTATAGTCTTGTAATCACTTCCTCATTAAAATCTGATATGTGATCAGCCCCATAACAGAATCTACTGTGTGGTGCTGGTGGGGGTGATTCTAGTGGTGGATTACCACCCCCTTAGCCTTTACCTCCCTCCCTTTCACTTCTTTCCTGCTCATCTAGATTGTTGACTTGTTCTGGATCCAGCAGCTGCCTCTTGTTTGACCCCTAGTTCTTAGGGCTTGAGCCATCAGCTTACTTGTCCATCTTGAGATTTGTTGATCTTCACAGGCTTCAAGCAAGAGTCCTATTGCCCAACCTGCCAATCTTGGATTTGTCAGCCCCTACAGCTCATGAATCAGCATAACTTTATAGTCTTGCCTGCCAGCATTGGAATTCCTCTACCTCTCTATCCTGTGGGTGAGAGCTCCGATCCTTGAACTGCTAATCTTGGGTTTACTAGACTGTATGTTGCTATGAGTTGGGAAGGGCCTCTGTTTTGATCCGTGGAGTCAGAACATTTCAGTTTCTTTAGTGTGAGCTGTTTCCTTAACATAAATCTCTGTCTATGTATGTTTCTGTACATTTTACTAGTTTTGCTGCTCTAGAGAACCCAGCCTAAGACACTTGTCTAAGACTCAGTAAACTCAAAGACACCAACAGTAAATGAAAGGAAAGCCAAGCCAGCCAAGTGCCGTCAAGTTGGATCTGAATGAAAGGAAAAGAAAATCCATATGTGAAAAGAACTCAACACAGAAAGTAAAGCACAAAGAAAACATTAGTAGTACAAAATAGTGCAACAAAACTGCAGCAGTAAGTTCATATCTCTATAATCACACTAAATATAAATTAATTAAATGCACTAGTCAAGGGGCACAAAGTGGCAGAATGCATTCTTTTTTATAATAACCCATTGATGTGCTCTCTGTAAGAGATATATATTAGACACAAAGATATAAACAGAGCAAAAATTAAAGGATGGAAAAATTATTCCTAGCAAACAGTAATCAAAAGAAAGCAGGAGTGGCAATATTAATATCTGAAAAAGAAAATTTTAAATAAAACCATTGTAAGAGACAAAGAAGGACACTTTGTAATGATTAAAGGGTCAATTCACCAAGAAGACATAACAATCATAAATATGAATGCATTGAATGTCAGAGCTCCAAACTTTATAAAAAAAAAAAAATAACACTAAAAGAGTTTAAGATAAAAATAGACAGACCCAGGAATTTGGGATCAAGATAGTAGAGTATGGTAGGCTTCCGATGACCCCCCTAACAATAAAGACTGAAACTAACAAATGAATCTAGTACATATGACATGGTAGGAGCCCTGAACATCAAAGTGAAAGTTAAGAAACTGGACTGAGCAACAGAAAAGGGAAAGTAGGACCAGAAGTACATGGGATTAAAAGACCTGACCTGCTAGGAAACAGCTATGGCCACTGTGGTGTAGGCCAGGCATAGAGGTTTGCAGGTGCCATCCGTAGCAGGACTAATCCTCTGGAGAATCTGCTTGTGCTTCCAGAGCCAGAAGGATATGGCAACAGAGTGTCAAAAGTCTTTGTTGCACATGGATCTGAATCTTTTGTACATGATGGTCCTGTCTCCCTTCTCCTAGTGGTTCCCTACCCTTCTCAGTACTATGCATGGTGTTACAGGCTGATGCCTGACCCTGGCCATCTCCCCACCCTTTCCCTGTACTCTGCACAGTTCTGGAGTCTGATGCCATTAACTGAGCTGTAAGTAGGACTCCTTAAGCCTGCACTGGGCTGTTCTCTGGGACTTAGAGAGGAAACAATTTAATAAACTCAGGTAAGGGAAAAAATTTCTGCTGACTCCCCTAAGCTGGAAAATTAAGGCATAAACTCTTCCTTCATCTAGATTCATACTTAAAGGGATGCGACATTCTTACAGATACTATAGGATGGCTGTTAGCCCCCTGCCTTTCTCAGTAGCTGTGGCTGGAAATCTGTGCTTATACAAATTACCCTTGCCCATCTAAGATGCTAGTGAGAGTCTGTGCCATTTACCTGGTGACTGACTACCTGGATACCTGAGCTGAATTCATACGGCTTGAGAAAAGTAAATAGTACATTTCAAAACAAGAATCTAGAACACAATGGGTAAACATAAAACAAATAAATACAGTTTACTGATGCCTTGAAAATAGCAGTCCATATTAAACCATTTAAAGGGGTAGACCATGGTCTCTTCAGAAAGTTTCCAAAACAAAGAATCAACTTTCCAGACGAAGAGAATATCCTGGAATTATCAGAGGCAGAATACAAAAGATTAATATTTGGAACTCTTCAAAAGATGACCAAAGAGATAAGCCAGAATGTAGTAGAGTATAATGACAAATTTAACAAGCTACAAGAAAGCATTCAGCAGCAAGAATTAGAAATTCAGAAACTTAATAACAAAATTAAAATAGAAAGTCAAAGGAGCAGAATTGAAACAATGGAAGGCTGAATTAGTAAAATAGAAGATGAAGCACATGACGTCACAGTATTTGAGGAAAAATCAGATAAAATAATTTTAAAATTTAAGAAACACTAAGAATTATATAGGTCTATATGAAAAAGAATAATTTATGAGTGACTGGGGTGCCAGAACAGGGGAGTATATAAGCAAATAGAGACAAAATTGTCTAAGATTTGCTGACAGAAAAATTTCCCAACATTGTGAAAGATGAGAAGATACCTATTGAACTCCATATAAGATAGATCCTAAAGAAATATCAAAATACCAAAATATCAAAAGAGATATCACACTCAAACTCACCAAAACTGAGATAAGGAGACACTTTTAAAAGTGGCAAGGGATAAATACAAAATAACCTACAGAGGATAATCAGTAAGACTAAGCTCAGACTACTCAGTAGGAACTATTCAGGCAAGAACGCAATGGGAAGATACATACAAAGTCTTGATTGAAAATAACTCCATGCCAAGAATTACGTATCCAGCAAAATTACATCTCAAATATGATGGCAAAATTAGGATATTTCTAGGTAAACAGAAATTGAGGGAATTTGCAAAAACCAAACCATGTTTACAGCAAATACTAAAGGGAATTCTTCAGTTAGAAAGTAAATAACATCTAGCAATAACTCAAAACTAGAATGCAGAACAAAGCAACTGGATATTAACCTAAATAGCAGAATCACAGAATTAATCATAGGCAAAACACTGAAAATAGGGAAACAAAGCTGTCATTATGTAAACATTATAACAAAAAAGAGAGACCCAAAACAAAACATATTCACATATCTTTCATCTGGGGAGAAAGTCAAGGCAATGTAAAGAAATTAAAAACTGACTTAATTTAGAAGAATAGGGGAAAATATTATAGTAACTACAAAGGAATCTATCAAGCCTATGCAACAAAAGAAAAACAGGAAGTCTCAGGAAATAGAAAGCCACCAACATTGAAAAAGATGGGAAGAAACATAAAGAAAACAAACAGCACAGAAAATTAAATGGAACAAAGGAATTCTCTACAATACAGGCACATAAAAATACATCAAAATGACAGCACTAAGCTTATTCCTATTAATAATTATGCTGAATGTAAATGGATGAAATGCACCAATAAAAATATGGAGAGTGACAGATTGGATTTTTAAAGAATGACCTGTCTATATGCTGACTATAGAAGACATACCTTAGACTGAAAGACATGAACAAACTAAAACTCAAAGGATAGAAAAAGGTATGTCAAGCTAATAAATGAGCAGGAGTGGCAATACTAATTTCTGACAAAATAGACTTTAAAGTACAATCCACCACAGTGGATAAGGAAGGACATTATGTAATTATTACAGGATCAGTACTACAGGAGGACATAACCATGTTAAATATGCATTCAATGACAGAGCTCCAAAATAGATAAAACAGTGACTGCACTGAAAACAGAAATAAACAGCACCATAATAATAGTAGGAGACTTCAACACACCACTCTCACTAAAAGACAGAACATCTAGGAAAAAAACTTAATACAGACATAGAAGATCTAAATGTCACAAGCAACCAACTTGACCTCATAGACATATACAGAACACTCCCCCCAACAGCAGCCAAGTACATTTTCTTTTCCAATGCACATGGAATATTTTCCAGAGTTGATCATGCATTAGGCCACAAAGAGATCCTTAGAAAAATTCAAAGTATTGAGATATTACAAAGCATCTTTTCAGACCATACAGCCATAAAAGTAGAAACTGATAACAGAAAAAAAAAAAAATCAAACATGGAAACTGAACAGCACCTTGCTCAAAAATGACTGGGTTATAGAAGAAACTCAAGGATGGAATGAATAAATTCATAGAATCAAATGAGAATGAAAACACATCCTACCAGAACCTAGGAATACAATAAAAGCAGTGTTGAGAGGTCAATTTCTCTGAATCAATGCTCACATCCAAAAAAGTAAAAAGGGCCCAAATGAAAGAATTACTGCTACAACTCAAAAAATAGAAAGAGAGCAGCCAAAGAACCCCTTGGGCACTAGAAAAAAGAAACTAACAAAAATTAGAGCAGAGCTAAATAAATCAGGCAATAGAAAAATGATTCAAAGAGTTTATAAGGCCAAAAGCCATTTTTTAAGATCAACAAACTTGATAAAATCATTGGACAAACTGACAAAAGAAAAACAGGAGAGGAAGCAAATATCTCTAATAAGAAATGAGTTGGGTGATATCACAACAGATCTAATTGAAATTAAAAGAAGCATAACACAATACTATGAAAAATTGTATAAAGTAAATTGCAATACTCTCCTGCAAGAAACCAAATAAGACTTACGTAAGTGGAGAAATCTACCTTGCTCATATGTAGGAAGACTCAACATTGTGAAAATGTCTACTGTGCCCAAAGCAATCTGTAGATATGATGTAATCCTAACACAAATTCCAATGTCATATTTTAATAAGATGGAAAAATATCAATTTTAGATGGAAAGGGAAGAAGCCCAAAATAGGTAAAGTATTACCAAAGAAGAAGAACAAAGTGGGAAGCCTCACACTGCCTGACTTTAGAACCTATTACACTGCCACAGCAGTCAAAACAGTCTGCTACTGGTACAAAAATGTATACATAGATCAATGGAGCAGAATTGAGAATCCAGATACATCATCTACCTATGAGCTGCTGATATTTAACAAAGGTCCAAAGTCCATAGGCTGGTGAAAATACAGTCTCCTTAACAAACGGTTTTGGCATAATTAAATATCTATCTGCAAATAAATGCATTAAGACATATCTCACACCATGCACAAAAGCTCAAAAAGGATCGAAGACCTAAATATAAAATCTAAAATAATAAAGATCATGGAAGAAAAAAAGATACACTGCTGGGAGCCCTAATATATGGCATGAATAGACCACAGAATAGTCATAACAATGCACAAATACCAGAAGAGAACACAGATAACTGGGAACTCTTAAAAATCAAACTCTTATGGTCATTCAAAGACTTCACTAAAACAGTTAAAAGATTACCTACAGATTTGGCTACCACAAATCTGATCAGCATCTAATCTCCATAATCTATAAGGTACTGCAGAACTTCAACACAAAAAAGACAAATAACCCAGTTAAACACAAAGCAAATGATATGAACAGGTACTTCACCAAAGAAGACATCCAGGATACTAACAGATACATGAAAAAATGCTCAGGATCTTTAGCCACTAGAAACATCCAAATCAAAACTACAGTAAGATACCATCTCACCCTGACAATGCTGGCATTAATCAAAGAAAACCATGAAAAAATAAATGATGGAGAGGTTATGGAGAAACTGGAACTATTCTACACTGCTGGTGGGAATGAAAACTGATACAACCAATTTCAAATCAATTTGATACTTTCTTTAAAATCTAAAAATAGAAATACCATATGATCCAGCAATCCTACTTCTCAGAATAATGCCTAGCAAAACAAGCACCGTCAGACAAACAGATACATACTCACCAATATTCATTGTAGGACTGTGTACAATAACAAAAGACAAAATTAACCTAGATGCCCATCCACAGGTAAAAGGATAAACAAGCTATGATACAGTCACACAACTGAAAGTCATGCAATGATAAAGAACAATGATGATCTTAGGAAACATCTCGTAACATAGAGTCATCTGGAAGACATCATGCTGAGTGAAATTTGACAGTTGAAAAAGACTAACTATTGGATAAGACCACTGGAGAAAATAATCTTCAATGGTTAGAAGGGTGGGGACAAAGGAAAAGGGATATTCATAGATTACATTAGCAGACAGGAATTGGATTAGGTGAAGGGAGCAATATCACACAGTAGAAGAGAGGTTAGAATAACAGGACTACACCGAAAGCTAAATGGTTTTCTAAATACAACTCAACATTTTGAAGGATAGAGTGGCAGGGACAGGGATGTGGGAACCACAGTTTCAGGGGACATCTAGGCTAACTGGCATAACTAACTTTTTTTTAAAGAAAGTGTTCTGCGTACCACTCTGGTGAGAGGCTTCTGGGGGCTTAAAAGCTAGCAAGTGGAATTAAGTGGTACCAATCCACCTGAAGCAGAGGAAAACGCAGGATATGAACGACTTGAAATATATATGATGTAGTCCAGAGACTACATCAGCATAAGACTAGAGGGACTAGATGGTGCCTGGCCACCATCAGTGACTGCTCTGACAGAGAACACAATATAAACTAGAAGGAGAAAGATGGATGTGCAGAACTAGAACTTTTGCATCTTTATTGTCTCAAATTATATCATTATTTTTGTCCTGGTACATTTAAATCTGTTTGAACCACAAACTAGTATAAACATTATTGTTCCCTGGTGGCATTAAGTGCTATGGCTGCTAACCTAAAAGTGAGGAGTTTGAATCTGCCAGGCACTCTTTGGAGATTCTATGAGGCAGTTCAATTCTGTCCTGATGGGTTATTACGAGTCAGAACTGACTTGACAACACTGGGTTTGGTTTTCTTTCTTTTTTTTTTTCTGTTTTGGTCTATTTTACTTAACTGTAAAACAAATTCAGTATCATATGAGTGCATATAAATGAATAAAACAAATGATATCTTTTTAGAGTGATTTATTTCATGCTAATGATGGTGCTGTTATATTCTAAGTGAATGACCGACAATCAGGAGAAAGATGTGCTCTCAGGTCCAGTTTCATGTTTACTGTTCAGCTTTATTTATTCTTCTAAGCCAGAGCCAAGAACTTCTTTCAGTATTTCTTGTAGTTTGGGTTTGGTTTTTACAAAGTCTCTGAGTTTCTGTTTATCTGGGAATGTCTTAATTCCATTTTCGTATTTGAAAGATAGTTTTGCAGGATATATAATTCTTTTTTTTTTGTATTTTTATTTAACATAACTGAGTGAAAATGTACATTCACATATAAATTTACATGCCCCCCTATATGCAGCTTCCACTGCTCTCCCTGTCCGGTGACAGCACACTATTCCTCTCTGCTCCAAATATGTCTCATCCTCCCAACAGTCTCCTTTCCTCTCCTGTCCGTCCACTCCCCTTCCTCCATCCAGAGGTCAGCAAGATGATATCCTATAGATGTATAGAACCATAAAGTGCTTCCAATATATGGTCACTCTGCCTTGCCAAGTCCAATCCATTCCTGTCCAAAGAGTGGACCTTTGTTATAATTTATGGGAAAGGAAAGCATCAGGGCAGGGGGCCATGCTCTCAGGGGAACCCCCAAACCACTGGACCATCAATTGAGGTCTTTTAGTGGAGATCTCATGATGCACCTCTTTATTTTTGTGTTGCCAGTGAGACTCCTCTCTGTGAGCTCCATCGTGGCTATCACTGGTGGTGGCCAGGCACCATCCAGTTCTTCCAGTCCCAAGTCGATGTAGGCACCCACTCTTGTGGGTCTCTCCATCTTCTCAGTTGTCTTTACCACATGTCATTTTGGTCCTCGGTGAGCATCCGTTCCTGTTGAGTTGGGACCATTTGCTGTGTCCTCGGAAGGCAGCTTGGCAGCTTTTAAGACCCCAGACGCCACTCACCAATGTGGGGTGCAGAGAGCTCTCTTAGCAAAACGCTAGTTGTGCCAATTGGCCTGGAATTCGCCTAAGAGCGTGGTCCCCTGCCCCCCGCCCCAGCTACTATATCCTTGTAGTATTGAGTTAAGATGGAAGGAGTACTCAAGTTATGCTGAAGTCCACTTAATGTTGTTCTTGTTCTTAATGTGTGTTGTCACCGCTTTCTCCCAACTAGATTTCTAGTAACTATCTAAACTAAAACCTCCCCCCCTCACCCTCCCTCCTTCCCCTCCCTTGCAGCTGTCAAAGAGTCTTTTCTTCTATACACAAGTCTGTTTTTGAGATCTTATCGTAGAGGTGTCATACAGTATTTGTCCTTTTGTCGCTGACTACTTTCACTCAACATAATGTCTTCCAGTTGAAACCAGGTTAAGAGATGTTTCCTGAAATCATCGTTATTCTTTATCATGCGTAGTGCTCCACTGAGTATATGTACCACAGTTTACCTATCCATTCTTCTATTGTTGGGCATCTGGGTTGATTCCATCTTTTTGCTATCATGGACTGTGCTGCGATAAACATGCTGGTGCATGTGTCCATTGGTGTGAAAGGCCTTGAATCTGTAGGATATATTCCAAGTAGTGGAATTACTGGGTCAAATGGTATATCAATATCCATTTTTTTTTTAAGGAAGTGCCAGATTGCCTTCCAAAGAGGCTGGACCATTTTACAACCCCACCAACAGTGTAGGAGGGTTCCACTTTCTCCACAGCCTCTCCAGCATTTGTTGTTTTGTGTTTTCTGAATCATGGCCAATCTTGTTGGGGTGAGATGATATCTCATTGTTGTCTTGATTTGAATTTCTTTAATAACTAAAGATCGTGAACATGTCCGCATGTGTTTTTTGGCTGCCTGGATCTCCACTTTAGTGAAGTGTCTGTCCATCTCCTTTGCCCATCGCTTAATTGGATGGTTTATCTTCTTCTTCTTGATATTTTCTAGTATCTTATAGATTATGGAGATCAGGCGTCGGTCTGACATAGAGTTGCCAAATATTTTTTCCCATTCTGTGGTTGTTCTTTTAATTCTATTAATAAAGTCTTTGGATGAGCAAAAGTGTCTGATTCTTAACAGTTCCCATTTATCTATTTTCTCTTCTGTTGATTGAGGTTTCTTTGACAGATTTTGGAATCTGTCCTCATTGTGTATTAAAACTTCCATTGTTGTTCCTACCTTTCCTTGGATGAGCTTTATCGTTTTAGGTTTGATATTTAGGTCTTTTATCCAGTTGGAGTTGGTTTTTGTATAAGGCGTAAGATATGGATCTTGATTCAGTTTCTTGCAGATGGATAACCAATTTTGCCAGCACCATTTGTTGAAGATACTGTTTTTACCCCAGTTTAATGTCTTAGGGCCTTTGTCGAATATCAACTGTTCATAGGCAGATGGTGTCATCTCTGGGGTCTCAATTCCGTTCCATTGATCGTTCTGTCTGTTCTTGTACCAGTACCAGGCTGTTTTGACCACTGTGGCAGTGTAGTATGTTCTTAGGTCGGGTAATGAGAGGCCTCCCAGTGTGTTCTTCTTCTTTAGTAGTACCTTACTTATCCAGGGCTTCTTCCCTTTCCAAACAAAACTGGTGATTTGTTTCTCCATCTCATTAAAAAATGATGCTGGAACTTGTATTGGGATTGCATTATATAAATAAATTGCTTTGGGTAAAATAGACATTTTCATAATGTTAAGTCTTCCTATCCATGAGCAGGGTAGGTTTTTCCATTTATCTAAGTCTCTCTTAGTTTCTTGTAGTAAGGGCTTGTAGTTCTCTTTGTAAAGGTCTGTTGTTTCTCTGGTTAGATTAATTCCTAGGTACTTTATCTTCTTAGGGTCTATCATAAATGGAGGATATATAATTCTCGGTTGGAAGTTCTTCTCCTTCAAGACTTTGAATGTGTCATGCCACTGTCTCCGTGCCAGCATGGTTTCTGCTGAGAAATCTGACGAGAGCCTACAGGGTTTCCCTCTGAATGTTAGTTTTGCCTTGAGTCTTGCTGCCTTTAAGAGTTGCTGCTTGTGTTTCGTTTTGTTAAGCTTGATTATAATATGTCTTGGAGTCTTTCTTTTGAGATCTATATTGGGTGGCGTACGATATGCATCTGAGATGTCTATATTCTCTTCCTTCACGATTTCTGGGAAGTTTTCTTTCAGCAGCTCAGCAACAATACTCTCTGTGTTCTCAGATGTCTCACCCTGTTCAGGGACTCCAATTAATCGAAGGTTGTTCCTCTTAATAGAGTCTCACATGCTTCTTAATGTTTCTTCATTTTTCTTGTTTCTTTTATCTGATTTCTGCTCATAGACGCTGGCATCAGTAGCTCTGTCTTCCAAGTCAGAAATTCTTTTTTCCATTTGTTCCATTCTGTTTTCTTGGCTTTGCATGGAAGTTTCTATGTCTTTGATTTTCTTCTTGATCTGTTGGATTTCACAGTACTGGTATTCCATCAGATCAAACAACTTGTTTAATTTTTCACTTTATTCTGCTGCATTTTGTATAAGGTCTAGAAGGGCTCTGTATATAATCAATTTGTATTCACTTCCTGATGCTTTCATAAAAGTTTCTTCATCTGGAAAACTCCTTGGTTGCTTTGTTTGGGAGCCTTCTGAAGCCATGAGTGATTGCTTGTATGCCACAATTGTCTGTTGCTTTTTGGGTCCCATGTGAGTATATAGAGGCTGGAAGAGGTACTGTGAGGATGGATTGCAAATGTTTCTCTAGGCTATCTTCAAATGTAAAGCAAAAGGTACCTGACCAGTTCACAAGTCAGTTAGGTTTTCAGGTGTAGAGGTCCCTCTTCTCATCTGACAAAGTAAGCGCCACTATATCCAACCCCAGATGATAACAAACTAGTTCAGAATACAGCAATGCTAGTGCCCTGGTGGCCTCTGCTGACAGGGCCTAGCCTTATCCAACACTGCGTCGAGTACTGGTTTTGTGATAGAAAAGCACTCTCCTGTGGGCAGGCTCTGGCTCCCAAGCTAAGAATTAGGTCCAGCTGTGGCCACCGTATCCAAGATGGCGTCCTCCACACAGGCAGCAGACAGAGGGGCTAAAGGTGCCGAGAGGCAGCGATTCCTCTGATTCTGTTGCAGGGCCCCCGCTGTAGGCAGTACTGTGCAAAATCACTACTTTTCTGTCAGAAAAGTGCTGTCCCATTTGCAGGCACTGGCACCCAGGCTAAGAACAAGGTCCCGCTAAAATCTCAGTACCAAAATGGCAGCCCGCATACTGACTGCAAAGCTCAGCGCAAACCCCACTGAGGCAGCTACTAAACGAAAGGCTCAAAATGGCTAGATTAACAGAGTCCCGACCCTGGCTCTCAGAATATGGGAATTTTGCCTGCCTATCCCCCCAGCAGCGCGTCTGAGTCCAGCCTCCAGGCAAGACCCAGCTCCGCCTGCCAGCCGAGACAGTGGAAAAAAAAAAATCAAACTGGTGCATTTACCTTCCATCCGTGAGAGCCGGAGCTAGCCAGGAGCGGGAGTCAGCGAAAGAGAGGAGGTTTTTCGCTGAGTGGTATAAAGTCCCAATTAACAGCTCTGTGCCGTGTCCTGAGGCTGATTAGGTGATCAGAAGGCTCTGTTTGATTGTCAATTCAGGTCTTGGTTTCCAGAGGGATAGAAGGAGACGTGGGCTTAGTCAGCCACCTTGACTCCGCCCCCCCTCAGCTTTATTTAATAATAGTATTATCACCAAGAATGTTTCTTTGATTTTAATCTTCTAAAAAAGAGTAATAAGCATGTTAAGGCTTTGGTCATTAGTTCAGAGTGATCATATCACATAGTTAACCAAAAATGCCAGTAAGTAGCTCTCAAAGTCACTTTTAATGAACTGTTACTTCATAAATTGGTCAAGTTTTCTTGTTCACTAGAAAATTAACTTTAAATAGCCACCACTTTTTTGTTAGTTCAGACTGCAGAAGTTAGAAAGAAAAAAGATCAGTTGCTGAGAAATGCAGCCTTGGTGACAGAAACGATGCCAGAGAGCTTATGATAGAATGCTGCAAGAACAAGTACTTATTCATAACAAATATCTTTTTTCAACAATACATATAACGGCAATCCAGCTAGACCTCACCAGATGGAATATACAGGAATTAAATCAACTACATCTGTGAGCAGAGATGCTCCATATCACCAGTCAGGATAAGTACAGAGGCCAGTTGTAGAAAAGACTCAATTGTACATATGCAAGTTCAAGTTGAACTTGAAGAAAATGAAAATAAATCAGTGAGAGAAAAGGCACAATTTTTCAGTATGTCCCATCAAATTTAGAGGCCACCCCAAGAAGAGATGTGATGCACTAAACACCAAAGACCAGAAGAGTTGTGGAATGACTTCAAGGACGTCATACATGAAAATGCAAAGGTCACTAAAAACACAGGAAAGAAAGAAAAGACCTGAATGGATATTGGAAGAGACTCTAAAACTCATTCTTAAACATAGAGAGGCTAAAGCAAATGGAAGAAATGCTGAAGTAAAAGAGGTCAACAAAATATTTCAAAGGGAGTCTCAAGAAGATAAAGTATTATAATGAAATGTGCAAAGAGCTGGGATCAGAAAGCCAAAGCCCAAACCAAAACAAACACTAAAAAAAAAATCCTCATCATTTCAGAAGTTGAAAGAACTGAAGAAAACAATTCAAGCCTTGAGCTAATAAACTGAAAGAGTCTACGGACAAAAAAATTGAATGACATAGAAACCATCAAAAGAAGATAGACAGAGTACACAGAGTCACTATACCAGAAAGAACTGGTTGATATTCAGCCATTTCAAGAGGTAGCAAGCACATGATCAGGAACCAATGGTATTGAAGGAAGAAATTCAAGCTGCACTGAGAGTATTAGCAGAAAACAAGACTCCAGGAAGTGAAAAAAAAAAATAGTTGAGGTGCTCCAACCAACATATGCACTGCTCAAATCACTCATTTGTGTCAGGAAATTTGGAAAACAGCTACCTGCTTCCGACTGGAAGAGATCCATATTTGTGCTCATTCCAAGGAGAAGTGATCCAATGGATTGGCAAACTTATCTAACAATATCATTAATATCACTTGCAATCAAAATTTTGCTGAAGATAATTCAGAAACAATCACAGTGGTACATTAAGGCAGATGCGGAAGAGGATATAGAGCAAGAGAAGCTATTGTTGATATTACAGGGATCTTGGCTAAAAGCAGATAATACTAAAACGATGTTTACCAGTGTTTTATTGATGGCAGAAAGTTATTTGACTGTGTGGCTCATAAAATATTCTTGATAATATTGCAAAGAATAGTAATTCTAGAACACTTAATTGTACTCATGCAGAAGCTTGTGCATAGACCAAGAGACAGTATTGTTTGGGTGTCCTCCCCTGCGTGATTCCTTACGTGGTATAAACCATAATCCTTGCCTATGGTAACATCCTTGATCCAATGTAAAGGAGATTTCCCCGGGGCATGGTTTAAAATCAGAATAAGTGTGCATCAGGGTTGTATCGTTACAGTAGACTTGCACAATCTGTCTGCTGGGAAAATAATGCAAGAAGCTTAACTACCTAAAGAAAAGCAAGGCACCAGAATAAGAAGAGTAATTAACAAACAACCTGTGATGTGCGGATGACACAACTGTCAAGTCTGACATTTCAACAGCCAGTGCTGGGTAAAGTCTGAAGGCCGAATGTGGATAAGTGGAAGGATGAGAAATCTCACTCACACATGAAACATGCCACTTACACGTGAAAAATGTCACACAAAAACAAATAAACACATCACACAAGATAAAGTTGGGGCCAGGGTGGGACCATGATCTCTGATGGAGAATCATGGACCACAGTCCACTTACACAAACTTTATTTATAGGCTTAACAGGTAGGAAGTCAACAGGGTGGTACGTAGCCAAAAATGGTCATGATCTCTGTTACAGCACAAAGGACAGGAACATGCAAATAGTTTCACTGAGTCAATTAAACTGCAAAAAGTTTCAAGGAAATAGTTTTAACTTGCAAATAGTTTAGTCTGGGCTAGTATCTTACAAACAATTTCAAGGAGATGATTCTTATTATTCTGTAAATAGTTTCAATGGTCGAAGCAGAGAAATACAAAACAAGGGGAGAAGGAGGAGGGGGTAAGAGGGCTAGGAGACAGTAGCTTCCAGCTTGCAGCATACAACCTTGTTTGCTGCAAGTGAAGAAGATTTGAAGCACTTCTTGATGAAGATCAAAGACTACAGCTTTCAGCTTTCAGCATGGATTATACTTAGATATGAAGATAACAAACTTCTTCCCAGCTGGACCAATAAGCAGTTATTATGTGCCACCAAGTTGGTTCTGACCAACAGCGACCCCTATGTACATCAGGATAAAACACTGCCCTGTCCTGCAACATTATCGCAATTATTATGCTTAAGCCCACTGTTGCAGCCACAGTGTCAGCCCATCTCGTTAAGGGTCTTTTTCTTTTTCACTGAACTTCTACTTTACTGAACATAATGTCCTTTTTGGGAGATTGAGTCCTCCTGAAAACATGTCAAAAATACGTGAGATGTAGTCTCTCCATCCCTGCTTCTAGAGTATTGTGGCTTCGTTTCTTTCAGGACAGATTGGTTTGTCCTTTCAGCCATCCATGATACCGTCAATATTCATTACCAACACCGTAACTCAAAGGCTTCAATTCTTTTCTTGTCTTTTTAATTCATTGTCCACAGCTTTCACATGCATGAGAGGTAACTGAAAACACCACAACTTGGATCAGGTACGTTTTAGCTCTCAAGGTGACATCTTTGCTTTTTAAGACTTCAAGAGATCTTTTGCAACAGATTTGCCCAATATACATCTTGATTTCTTGACTCTTGCTTCCATGGGTGTTGATTGTGCATCCAAGTAAAGTGAAATACATCACAACTTCAGTCTTTTCTCTGTTTCTTATAATGTTATTCATCAATCCCTGGTGGCAGAGAAGTTAAGTGTTATGTCTGCTAACCCACGGGTCGGCAGTTTAAATCTATGAGGTGTTCCTTGGAAACTCTACGGGGCAGTTCTGCTCTGTCTCATAGAGTCACTATGAGTTGGAATGAACTTGGTGGCAGTAGTGTTTGTTTGTTTGATTGATAGATTTTTTTTTTTTTTTAACAACTTGACAGATTCTGCTTCTCACAGTAGAACCTTTCCTGTGACTCTGGCCATTGCCCTAATGTGGACCTGAAATAAGCCTGCTTTGCCTTGTCACTGAACAAATTCCTCTGGACTGTTTCAGAAGGAACAGTAATGTTTACAGGCCTGCTTTTCGGGAGTGGGCTACAGTTGTGAACTTTTGGCTCTGCTACCTGTGCACAGGTGCAATAATAAGTCTGCCTGAAAGCTGGGTGGTTCTGGCAGCTCATGTCTGGCTGAAGCCCTAAGACTTGCAGTCCCATTCTCTGGAGCAGGCTCTCTGCTGTAAACCTTGACCTTAACCCTGTCCTATACATGAGACTGGGAGACGCCTAACTACTGCAGGGCTGGGCCTCTTTGAGTGCTGTGTGTCCCTTTCTCTGCCCTGTTTACTTCAGCGGCTTACAGATGGGTGGCTGACCCTAACAGCCACTTCTTCAGCCCAGCCAGCTGCCACCACTGCCCACAGCCTTAACAACACCACCATTCCCATAGCCACCTGAAGATACTACCTGCTCCTGCTGCTGCCACCGCTCTCTACAAACTCAGATCCAGTCATCAGTACTGCTTTTGGCCCAGGAGTTGATACAGATGATTTGTCGTGTGTAAATATATCCTTAAATGATTAATGGACTAAACTCTAACAGCACCTTGGCTGAATCGGTTTTTCAAGTATTTTCCCACACAGGCCAGTTAAGATGAAGTGCTCAGTAACTGAACTTGCTTCAAAGATTGAAGCCCCTAGGAGACCCGTACTCAGTCTATGGGCAATTTACATATAACAAGAAAGAAAAACAAGCAAAATAAAGGTTTATGCCTCCAGGCAAGTAGAGCTGAATTCTTGTCAATGAGTTTTCTTTTCTCCCCTTGCTCAAGGCAAAGTTCTAATCCACAGCAGTGTTGCATAGGCAGAGCTCCATCTTAATTACTGCTCTATGCATGGTACAAGTCTTTTTTTATTTTAGTTGGTATAATTTTGGGTAAAACTTGAGAGTACTCACAGCCATATGGGACTTGCTACAAAAAATACCCTGTACCAGCATGGCAGAGTGGAATTCACAGTGTTGATGGAGAGATTATTTTTTTAAAAAAAATAAAACAGTTGTTGGGCCTAGGGAGGCATGAGTTTCAAGTCTGGCTCTGCTATCCTTTAGCTATATGACCTTGGAAGCATTATTTAATCTCTCAGAGCATCAGCTTTCTCATCTCTATCAACACTAATGTATCAACTTGTTTAGGCTGTGATTCCCAGTACTGTATGGGTATCCTACACTGTGTAATTTCTTATGTGTTATAAGTCTTACACTGTGTGATGTCTTACGTGTTATAAGTCATAATCTTTGCCTGTGGTTACATCCTTGTTCCAATGTAAAGGGGATTTTGCTGGGGCTGTGGCCTGTACCACTTTTTATCTTACAAGAGATAAAAAGAAAGGAAGCAAGCAGGGAGTTAGAGGGACCTCACACCACCAAGATAGCAGTGCTGGGAGTAGAGTAGTGCTTTTGGGCACAGAGTTTCTCCATAAAGTTCCTACTCTAGGGAAGATTGATGAGAAGGTGGACAGAGATAAAAAGACTTCCTCTGGAGCTGATCCTGAATTTGGATACTTTAGTATGGGGAAATAAATTTATTTCTGTTAAAGCCATCCACTTGTGTTATTTCTGTTACAGCAGCACTAGATGACTAAGACCAAAAACCAAACCAAACTCACTGAGTCAATTCTAACTCATAGCAGACCTATAGTGAGTTTCCAAGGCGTGCCTGGCAGATTAGAACTTCTGACCTTTTGGTTAGCAGCTATAGCTCTTAACAACTACACCACCATGGTTTCTGATGACTAAGACAGTGGGTTATTAAGCTGAAGGTTGTTGTTGTTATTATTAGCGTCCATTGGCTGAGTTGATTTCAACACATAGTGACCCTATGAGACAGAGTAGACTGCCCCATAGGATTTCTCAGGCAGTAATGTTTATAAGAGAAGATGGCTGGATCCTCCCATGGAGCTGCTATGTATGTTTGAACCACTAACCTTTCAAGTAGCTGAGCACTTAACCATTGTGCTACCCACCAGAGCTCCCTAAGCTGAAAGTAATAGATATCTCCTGATAAGAAGGTAAACCTTGAGAAGTAGTTTCTGTGAAGAAAAGGAGGAGAGAAAGAGTTGCTAACAAGTAAGAATTACTTATTGGAAAACAGGTGTGTCTCAGGCTGAGTTTTCTAGAAAGCAGAACCAGTAAAACACGTCCATATATAAACCCAAAACCCATTGCCATCAAGTTGATTCTAACTTATGGCAACCCTATAGACAGAGTAGAACAGCCCCATAGAGTTTCCAAGAAGGGTCTGGTGGATTTGAACTGCTGACCTTTTGGTTAGCAGCTGTAGCACTTAACTACTACATCACCAGAGTTTGGGAAGATTTATATCAAGGAAACAGCTCACACAATTGTACAGGCTGGAACCTCCTGATTCCATAGATGAGGATGGAGGCTTCTCTTGATTCTCATAGCTACAGAGGCTGGCAAACACAAGACTGGCAGGTCAGAGAGCATGGCTCCCACTCTCAGGCTCAGAAGATTGAGGAATTTCAAGATTCGCAGATAAACTGTGTCATGGGTTGAATCATGTCTGCCCCAAAATGTATGTAGCAATTTGGCTAGGCCATAATTCCTGGTATGTATGATGTTCCTATATGCTGTAAACCCTGTCTTTATAATGTTTATGAGAGAGGATGGGCAGCAGTTGTTGATGGGGCAGGACTCAGTCTATAGGATTATACTGTGCCTTGAGGCACTGTCTTGAGCTATCAAACAAAGAAGCTGGCAGAGATTTGGGGACCTCATACCAGCAGAAAAGAAGCAATGCCAGTAACAGAACACGTCCTTTGGACCCGAGGTCCCAGTCTAGGGGAAGACTGAGGATAGGACCTCCCTACCGAACCGATAGAGAAAGACTTCCCCTGGAGCTGATACCCTTTATTTTGACTTGTAGCCTACTAGACTGTGACAGAATAAAATTTCTCTTTGTTAAAGCTATCTACTCTTGGTATTTCTATTATAGCAGCACTAGATGACTAAAACAAGCTGATAGCTCAAGTGTCAAAAGCTGGTGGTCAGATGAACTGGAGGCAGCTGAAATATCAGAGCAAGCAAAAAGTTAGAACATCTGCTTATATACAGGTAGATGCAGGCTGCATCTCCAAGGAAAATCCCTTTAAACTGATTGGCTACTCACAGCAGAAGCAATCATGGGAGTGGTCACACATGAACACTGAGAATCATGGCCAATCCCAGCTGACAGAATCCTAACCATCACAAAGCGTTCGACAAACTATGATAAGTTTCATTGTTAAATGCAAAGAGAACTATTTCCCTGCCTCTCCCAAAGCCTTAGTAAAAAATATATTATATGAATATGAGCAGCATTTGGACACTGAAGGTGGGTCACACCAGGAGTCAGATTCTACTGTCAGGTAATCGTTTAAGCAATCTGGCTTTATTTTTTCTCCATCATCAATCAGTCCAAAGTTTTCCTCCAGAAGGAGTTAGGAAGCCCCTCTAGCTTCCCCTTTCCTTTATTTCCAGAACTGATCAGTCTAACTCTCTAACCACCCTCGTCTCCGGCCTTTCCAACTTTGAAGTCTCCAGGGAGGGCAATTTTGTTGTTGTTCATTGTTACTGGGTCACCCTCAGCTCATGAAGATTCCATGGACAATGCAACAAAATACTGCTCCATCTCCATGATGACTGTAGATCAGACCATTGGGATTCATAGAGTTTTCACTGGCTAATTTTTAGAAGTAGATTGCTAAACTTTTCTTCCTAGGCCCCTTAGTCTAGAAGCTCCACTGAAACCTGTTCAGTTTCACAGCGACACCAAGTGTCCACTGAGAGATGGGTGGCAGCTGTATTAGAGATGCACTGGTGGGATCAAACCTGAGTTTCCTCAGTATAAGGGCTAAGATTCTGCCACTGAAATAGCAATGCACCCCACCTAGCAGGTGCTTTACTCTGCAAAACAAACAGATCTTCAATTGCTAACACAGACTGTTTCCTGTGACTTAACTTTAATGTGTTAATATGATACTTTTCTGAAGCCCCTCTCAAGAGGAGAAAAAGAAGAGGAAGAAAACACTTTCCTTCCAGAAATCTTGGTCAAATTAATTCTGGGTGAGCAGGGGATTCACTGATAGACCTGGAGCCACAGCAGGGACTGCCCTGCAGACCCTGGCACAGACAGATTCGTGGCTGCTATCCTTCCAGCCATATTGTAACAAGTAGCATAGCTTTTCATTATCATTGCAACAAGCAAAATTACATCTGGGAAGATGCCTTTCCTGCTCAGAAGCCCCAACCTTGAGGCCATCCTGGGAAACTGTTGGAGCTCCTAGTGTCTGCCTTTCAGTCCCCCAGCTGATGGGCCTGAAAGCAGTTTTTTAGGAGCAAAGAACTTCCAGAGTGATACAAGACTTGCAGATCAAGAAGGTTCACCAGTTCTTTGAAAGGATCTGAAAGAATACCTTATTCAAGGAGGTGCAGAGGCTGCATTTAACCCAAGGAGGTTACAAGATCAATAATAAAACCAGTTGGCATTGAACACATGGCAGACTATGCACAGAGAAGAAGCCAAGGCTGTCTGACAACAGCAGTTCACTGTGTTCCTGAAAGGTGGCCAAAATGAACTCAAGGAGGACTCTGGTCCAAGATTGTTTTATGTTATTACCATAACACAGTGTGACTGTGGAAAGATCAGAGGAAGCTTATTCAGTGAGATAGCGGGGTGGAGGTGATGGCTAGAGCCAAGGCACAATATATACCAATGTCCTTCAGTGTCTTCTGGGGAAGGAAAAAACTGCCTTACAAATAAGGTGCATTAATGGGCTCCATTCTCATCTCTATAGGAAAAGCCAGGTTAGCTCTGAAGAATTACTGTTAAAGTTCACAGAATGCATGTCTTTTTGTGCGTGCTATTTACATACTCTTTAAAATGAGGTATTTGGTTTTTGGTGGTGCAGTGGTTGAAGTGGTTGAAGTGCTGGGCTGCTAACCAAAAGGTTAGTGATTTGAACCCACCAGAGGCTCTGTAAGAGAAAGATTACAGACTTGGAGACCCTAAAAGGCAACTCTGCTTTGTCCTATAGAGGGGGTTACTGTGAGTCAGAATTGACTCCACTATACTGGGATCTTTTAGGGCTTGGCTTTTGTTTTTAAAATGTGATATTGGAAGGAGTGAGGTGCCAAGTTTTTCCCAGAGGGCACTAAGTTCATTAGGGCCAAGATCTTTTTAAGGTCCAAATATTGTGCCAATCAACCACCGTTTTTGGCTGGGCATTTCCTTTTTCAGCAACCACTGTACTTGTGTGGTAAGAGAGGTCATTGATTAATAGAGTAAGTTGCTTCTCTGTATGTATCTGTAGTCATATTATACTTGGCATAATTTGCTTGCATTCCCCTTAAAATTATTCCAACCTCAGCCAACTTGTTTCTGAGATAGCCTCAGGATACTGAGTATTTTTCTCTGAAGATGAGCTGGTATGGTGACTCTGTGATTATAAGGGACCCAGACTCCCATCTTTCTGCTCTCCTCTCCTTTCCATACCTCATGTTCCAAGGTGGCTACCAGAGCACTGCACCTCGAAGCTGCTTTCTAGGCAGGAAGACAAAAGAAAGAGAAGTAGGAAAAAGGAAAACATATCTCAGCAGGTGCATCCTTCTCAAGAGGGGGTCTAAAGTATCATTCCTCAGTAGGTTCTATTTCCAGGAAAGCAAGGAAGCATAGGTACTGGGCAGACAGGTTCCCTCCTTCTCCTTACAATTTATCTAGAGAATTCAGGTAATTTATTTATTAGCTATGTAGTTTGGCTTTGGGAAGCATTTATTGTATACTTTTGTAAACATTGCACGACACGCCCAAATAAAGTCACTGAGCCTGTTAACAAGAAAGAAATTCATTGTTTTTTTTTTTTAAGTGAATAAAATTTGGGTTCCAGCCCCTGCTTATAAAGATCAGCAGGAGGAAAAGTAGACTGTCAAGGAAAATGATAGAAAAAGGTATGTTCTATTTTCCTTCAAAGCAGCACTGCCCTCTGGCCCCTAAACAAGCCAGCTTGAATACCTGAATTGATCTGTCCACAAAGTACCAAAACCTACTTGGAGTTTGATATGGGTTCAACTGTGCCTTCCCAAAATACGTGTTGGAATCTTAACACCTCACAAGTAAAACCTCACAAGTGGAAGAATAGGCAGCCTCATAATAGATGGAGAAACAACTGAAGTTGTCAAAAATTTCATTTTACTTGTATCTACAATAAACACCTATGGAAGCAGCAGTCAAAAAAATCAGAAGATGTGCTACTGTATAGGGCAAATCTGCTGCAAAAGACCTCTTTAAGGTCTTAAAAAGCAAAGATGTCACTTTAAGTGCCAAGATGTAGCTAACCCAAGGCTTGGTGTTTTCAATCACCTCTCAAGTGTGTGAAAGTTGGCCAATGAATAAGGAACACCAAAGAAGAATCGATGCCTTTGAATTGTGGTGTTGGTAACGAATATTGAGTAAACCATGGACTGCTGAAAGAACAAACAAATCTGTCTTGGCAGAAATATAGCCAGAATGTTCTTCAGAAGCAAGAATGGCAAGACTACATCTCACATACTTTGGACATGTTATCAGAGGGATCAGTCACTGGAGAAGGACATCACACTTGGTAAAGTAAAGGGTCATCAAACAAGAGGAAGACTCTCAAAGAGATGAACTGACACAGTGCTTGCTACAACGGGCTCAGACGTAACAGTGATTTTGAGGATGGTGCAATATTTCTTTCTGTAGTACATGGGGTACGTATGAGTGGGAACTGACTCAGCAGCACCTAGCAACAACAGCATACCTGTGGTACCTGTGGATATAATCCCCTTTGGGAATAGAGCTCTTTTTTGTTATAGTTAATAAGGCCATGTCAATAAACTGTGTCCTAAAGCTAATCACTTCTGAATTTTAAGGAGTAACATAGACACAATGGGAAATGACTTAGGAAGATCACCAAGGAAAAACGGAGTGCTGGGGCTGAAATAGACAAAGACCTTCCCCTAAAACAGACAGGGGGAGAGTTTTTCCCTAGAGCTAGTGCCCTGAATTCAGACTTCTTAACCACCTAAAATGAAATTCCTGGGTGGCCTAGCAATCTACTTCTGAAAGACCACAGCCTTAAAAAAAAAAAAAAAAAAAACGATGGAGCACCGTTCTAGTCATCCGCTTGTGGTAGTTCTGTTACAGCAGTGCTAGACAGGCTCTTTTCCTGGCAACTTCTCTTTCTGTTCAACCTGAAACACAAAAAGCTGTTAGCTGCTCCTTAAATAAGGGGCCAGAGCATTCACTGTGCAGTGGGTGAAAGAGGTTATGTTCTAATTTTTCTACCCATAAAAATAAAATCCTAATTAGCTACCAAAAACATGATACCTCCAGTATCACAATACCACAAAGTAAGAAACTAACAGACAGGTAATGGTAGAGTTTTTAAACATAGATTTTGACGATCTACAAACAAATTAATTCCTTTTAGGATAAATAAAGTTATACTTGAGCTTTCCAAAAGTAGTGCCATTTAAGTGATCCACTCTCAAAATAGTCGATTTGTATTGCCCCTTTCCTTATTCAGGTAAGTACGTATTTTAAAACTCTCTGCTTCAGTTTTCACATTCATAAACCAAGGAGGAAAAACAGAAAAATTCCAAGTAAGTCTTTAGGAGCCTATGACTTTTTTATGTTTGGAAACAATGACATTAGCTGATTGAAGATCGACATGTTTAAAATGAACAGGCATGTATCTTCCTCTTTTCCTGTTTTTAGCCCAATTGTTGCTCGGTTTCCTGACTCATGGACAAGTTATAAAAGAAAGGCCCGGCACATTCAGGGAAGGTTCTGCCCAACAAGGTAAAGGAAAAGTATAGTTCATAACCATTTCTCAGTAGTTGTTCTTATAAGATACTATCAAGTCAATTCTGACCCATAGCAACCAAAAGTGTTCAGAGTAGAACGGCTTGCTAGAATTTCGAAGGCTGTGATCTTTTGGAAGCAGCTGAGTAGTAAGACTGAAAAACTGTTGGTCTCTTCCGCAAGTGCCACCTTCCACAACCAGGGTTTAGTTTGTAAAGGATAAATATAACCTAGCTTCTGTGCCAAAAGCGAACAGTTCCAGCAGTTCTTAAATACCACACATCTTCCTGCAGAATGTCTTTTGCAGATATCTGGACCAAGCATAACTAACGTCTAACAGTTCGGATAGATAAGCTACTCTTGTTCTCCTCCTCTTTCTAACAGCTGGAAGTCAGAGAAGCTTCCTGGCTAGAATTTTACCCTGCAACTCCACTCCAAAGGCAAGTGTGCACACATGTGGCCAGGCAGATACCCTTGTCATGCCAACCAGTTGCTGCAGACTTGAATGTGACTCGTGGCAATCCCACGTGCACCGGAATAGAACTGTGCTCCACAGGGTTTTCAATAGCTGATTTTAGGCCTGATGTATTTTAATATCCTGTGGACATGTTCCTATGACTTATTTAAATATTTAACAAATCACAGGCAAGGTGCAGGAATTGAAGTTATCACCAGCTGATTAGAGTAGTTTATTTATAGTATCACAAACCATGTTGCATAATGGTTAAGTGTTACATCTCCTAAACAAAAAGGTCTGTAGTTCAAATCTGCCAAGCGATCCTTGGATACTCTATGCGGCAGTTCTTCTCTGACCTACAGGGTCACTATGAGTCAGAATCAACTTGATGGCAGCGGGATTGTTTTATTTATTACTATTATTTATAATGTCTATCATCCATCAGGAAACCCTGGAGGCATGATGGTTAAGTTCTGTGTCTGCTAACCCAAAGGTCAGCAGTACAAACCTTCCAGACGCTCTTGGAAACTCTGTGGGACAGTTCTACCCTGTCTATAGGGTCCCCGTGAGCCCAAATCAAGTCAACAGCAGTGAGTTTGTTTTTTTTGGTTTGTTATCATCCATCTGTAAACCTTGAGGGCATAGTAGTTAAGTGGTTAAGCTGCCAACCAAAAGGTCAGCAGTTAGAATACATCAGGCACACCTGGGAAACTCCATGGGGCAGTTCTACTCTGTCGTGTAGTGTTTGCTGTGAATCAGAAATCAACTCACAGCAAGGGGTTTGGTTTGGTTACCATCCATCTGTTTGTCATACAGTAGTGGCTTGCATGTTGCCATGATTCTGAAGGCTCTGCTACCAGTATTTCAGTTATCAGCAGGGTCAGCCATGGTAGATAGGTTTCAGTGGAGCTTCTATAATAAGACAGACTAGGAAGAAAGGCCTGATGATCTACTTCTGAAAATACAGAGCTGGAAGATAATCTCCTGAGGTTAGAAGGCACTCAATATAAACAGCAGCTGCAACATACCAATGATAGTGAAGATGACACAGGACCAGGCAATGTTTCATATGTGGGGCTTCCATGAGTCAAAATTGACTCAACACTAACAACATTTATAATGTATTCATTATTTTGCAACTCAGTTTCTTCCTCATTTCTTTAATGAATGACACACATCTTTTTCAAATAAAAGGTTTAACAGTCATTAGACAGTTCCAATAGGTTTGTGTTGAGATCTACTTGGTAGAAGTCAACCCATTTACAAAGGGTAGCTTATTTGTCTAGTGAAGCCAAAAGGTGTCTAAAATGAGACTAGCTGAATCTAAGATAGTAAAACAAAGTTTATTTTTACTGTATTTTATTTTATTTTTTATTAAATAAAAAATGAAAGTGTACATACTCTGTGCTTACAATATTGGGTTAAGAGAGGAGGAGTACACAAGTTGTGTCGAAGTCCCATTAATATTGATCTTCTTACTAATGTGTATTGTCACCAATTTCACCCAACCAAATTTCTAGCAACTATCTAATCTAAACCCTTGCCCCTTGTCCTTCTGACCTCCCACCCTCCCCACCCTTGTAGCCGTCAAAGAATCTTTTCTATTATGTATGAGTATGCTTTTAAGTTTTTATCGTAGGGGTCTCATATAATAATTGTCCTTCTGTCACTGACTAGTTTCACTCAACATAATGTCTTCCAGTTGAGACCAAATCAAGAGATGTTTCCTGCTATCATCATTGTTCTTTATCAATCCATTGAGTATATATACCAAAGTTTACCCATCCATTCTTCTGTTGTTGGGCACCTGGATTGATTCGAACTTTTTGCTATCATGGACTGTACTACAATGAACATTCGTGTGCATGTATCAGCTGGTAGGAATGGCCTTGATTTTGTAGGATATATTCCAAGTAGAGGAATTACTGGGTCAAATGCTATATCTATATCCATTATTTTAAGGTAATACCAAATTGCTTTCCAAAAGGTTGCACCATTCTTCAATCCCACTAACAGTGAAGGAGAGTTCCAATCTCTTCACAGCCTCTCCAACATTTACTGTTTTGTGTTTTTTGGATCATGGCCAATCTTGTTGGGGTGAGATGGTATCTCATTGTCATTTTGATTTGAATTTCTTTAATAATTACTGATCGTGAACATGTCTGCATGTGTTTTTCGGCTGCCTGGATCTCCTCTTTAGAGCAGTGTCTGTCCATCTCCTTTGCCTATCGCCTAACTGGATGATTTGTCTTTTTCTTATTGATATTTTGCAGAACCTTACAGATTACGGAGATCAGGTGTCGGTCTGACATAGAGTTGCCAAATATTTTTTCCCATTCTGTAGGTGGTCTTTTAATTCTTTTGATGAAGTCTTTGGATGAGCAGAAGTGTTTGATTCTTATTTATTGATTCCTATTAATTCCCATTTATCTATTGTTTCTTCTGATGAATGTGTTTTGTTTGTCATATTTTGAGGTCTGTCTATATTGCATATTAAAATGTCCATTGTTGACCCTATTTTATCTTGGATGAGCTTTATTGTTTTAGCTTTTATATTCAGGTCTTTTCTCCAATTTGAGTTGATTTTTGTATAAGGTGTGAGATACGGGTCTTGTTTCAATTTTTTGCAGATAGATATCAAATTATGCCAGCACCATTTGTTAAAGAGACTGTTCTTACCCCAGTTCAAAATCTTAGGACCTTTGTCAAATATCAGCTGTTCATAGAGGATGGTGGCATCTCTGGGGTCTCTACTTTGTTCCATTGGTCTATATGTCTCCTTTTGTACCAATACCAGGCTGTTTTGACTACTGTGGCAGTGTAATAGGTTTTAAAGTCAGGTAATGAGAGGCCTCCCAGTATGTTCTTCTTTTTCAGTAGTGCTTTACTTATTCGGGGTTTCTTCCCTTTCCAAATAAAGCTGATAATTTGTTTCTTCATCTCGTTAAAAAATGTCGCTGGAATTTGTATTGGAACTGTGTTATATAAGTAGAGTGCTTTTGGCAAAATAGACCTTTTCACAATATTGAGTCTTCCTATCCATGAGCAGTAATTCTCTCCTAGTTATGTCTCTCCCAGTTTCTTGTAGCAATATCTTATAGTTTTCTCTGTAAAGATCTCTTATTTTTCTAGTTAGATTTATTCCTAGGTATTTTATCTTCTTGGGGGCTATAGTAAATGGAATTGATCTGGTGAGTTCTTCTTTAATAATTTCACTGTTGGTATAAAGGAATCCTATTGATTTAGTTATGTTTATCTTGTATCCTGATACTTTGCTGAATTCTTCTGTTAGCTCTAATAGTTTACTTATGAATTTCTTTGGATTCTCTGTATAAACAATCATATCATTTGCAAATAAGGAAATCATTACTACTTCACTGCCAATACAGATGCCTTTTATTTCTTTGTCTTGTCTAATTGCTCTGGCTAGAACTTCTAGTACAATGTTGAATAGAAGTGGTGAGAGCGGGCATCCTTGTCTAGTTCCTGTTCTCAAAGGGAATTCTTTCAGTCTTTCACCATTCAGGATGATAAAAGCAGTTGGCTTTGCATAGATGATACTGACTATATTGAGGAATTTCCCCTTTATTCCTGTTTTTTCTGAGAGTTTTAAGCATGAATGGATGTTGAACTTTGCCAAATGCCTTTTCTGCATCAATTGATGAAATCAGGTGATTCTCATCTTTTGTGTTATTAATATGATTGATTACATTAATTGTTTTTCTGATGTTGAACCAGCCTTGCATCTCTGGAATGAAACCAATTTGATCATGATGAATGATTGTTTTTATATGCTGTTGAATTCTATTGGCTTGAATTTTGTTGAAGATTTTTGCATCTAGATTCATCAGTGATATTGGTCTGTAATTTTCTTTTTGTGTGGGATCTTTCCCTGGTTTTAGTATCAGGGTTATGCTGGCTTCATAGGACGAATTCAGAAGTATTTCATCTCTTTCTATGTTGTGGAATAGCCTCATTAGTATTGGAGTTAATTCATCTCTAAATGTTTGGTAGAATTCTCCGGTGAAGCCATCTGGGCCAGGACTTTTTTTTGGTTGGTAGATTTCTGATGACTCCCTCAATCTCTTCCTTTGTGATAGATTTATTAACTTGATCTATTTCTCCTTGTGATAGTCTTGGTGAGTCATATGAATCTAGAAATTTGTCCATTTCCCCCAGGTTTTCAAACCTGTCAGAGTATAGCTTTTCATAGTATTCTGTTATGACATATTTTATTTCAGTTGGGTCTGTTGTAACATCTCCCAGTTTATTTCTTAATTGGGTTATTTGTAACTTCTGTTGTTTTTCTTTTGTAAGTTTAGCCAATGGTTTATCAATTTTGTTGATCTTTTCAAAGAACCAGCTTTTAGTTTTGTTAATTTTTTCAATTGTTTGTCTATTCTCTAATTCATTTAGTTTTGCTCTAATCTTTATAATCTGTTTTCTTCTGGTGCCTGAGGGATTTCTTTGTTCAAGCTGTGAGGTTAATTCTTTAATTTGTGCTCTTTCTTCTTTCCAGAAGTGTGCATTTATAGAGATAAACTGACCTCTGAGCACTGCTTTTGCTGTATCCCATAAATTCTGGTAGGATGTGTTTTCAGTCTCATTTGAATTCATAAATTTCTTTAATGTGTCTTTAATCTCTTTTATAACCCAAGGCTTTATAAGTAAAGTGTTGTTCAG
Source organism: Heterohyrax brucei (assembly GCA_028571685.1). Classification (NCBI taxonomy): domain Eukaryota; kingdom Metazoa; phylum Chordata; class Mammalia; order Hyracoidea; family Procaviidae; genus Heterohyrax; species Heterohyrax brucei. The sequence goes on along the minus strand of CM053150.1, from coordinate 125,327,617 downwards.
TTTCCACAAGTCGTAATTTTTACCTATGATTTTTCTGTTATTGATTTCAACTTTTATAGCTATGTGGTCTGAGAAGGTACTTTCCAATAAATTGATGTTTTGGATTTTATGGAGAATTGTTTTATGACCTTACATATGGTCTATGCAGCAGAATGTTCCATGTGCTTTGGAGAAGAAGGTGTATTTATCTGTTGATGTATGAAGAGATCTGTATATGTCGATAAGGTCAAGTTGGTTGATTGTTGTAATAAGATCTTCTGTATCTTTACTGAGCCTTTTTCTTGATGATCTATCCTTAAATGAAAGTGGAGTGTTAAAGTCCCCAACTATTATTGTGGAATGATCAATCTCATTTTTCGGTGTTGTCAGTATTTGTTCAATGTATTTAAGTGCTTTGGTATTAGGTACATAAATATTTAATATTGTTAAGTCTTGCTTGAGTATTGAACCTTTTAGCAATAAATAGTGACCAGCCTTGTCCATAATAGTGAATTTTACATTAAGAACTATTTTATCTGAGATTGATATTGCCACATCTGCTCTTTTTCTTGTATTATTAGCTTGATATATATTATTCTAAACTTTAATTCTCAACTTGTTCTTATCTTTAAGTCTAAGATGTGTTTCTTGTAAGCAACATATAGATGGGTCATGTCTTTTGATCCACGATATCACTCGCTGTCTCTTTACTGGAGCGTTCAGTCCATTTACATTCAATGTGATTATTGACAGGTATATATTTAGTGGTGCCATTGCAATATGTTTATTTTCATGTTGATGATTTCTCTGTTGTTCTTTTTAATCTGTTCTGGGACATTCTTCTTTGTCAGTTGATTATTCACCTTTTCAGGGTTATTTTTAAATCACCTCAATTGTATTTTAAGTGCAAAAGCATTTAAGTTCATGGAATAATTGCATGGTTTTAAAAATATTCAGCAGAAGTTTAGCTCATTGTCTTAAACCTCAAATTTCAATAAACATAATTTAAAATATATGTAATTATTTTTTTCTCAGTAGAAAACAAAACTGCTTTCTCTTAAATCCTGAGTTAAGATGAAATAGACTGGATCCCAACAACCAATGTGCAAACTGGATGTTTCCTTCAGGTAGGCAGAAACATTTGCAAACCTCCTTCCTTTGTTGAGAAATGCATTGGTTCTTCTTCCTGTGGTTGGTAAGCCTCTGAGGTCTGCTATTGATCTGTGTTCCTTTCTCACTAGAAGTAGCTTTTGAAGTGTATGCTAACTCCTTGGGGAGATTCTTGAGCTTATGGCAGGGTAGAGTGAAAATCTTGTGGGTCAGGGCAACTCCTTTCCTACATGATATCAGGGATATACATTCTCTTCCATCCTAGGGGAGAGGAAAGTAAGATTGGAAGAAACATCCATGACAGTTGAAGGAAGGACTGTTCGGAACTCTGTGACTTCTATACTTAAATAACTAGTGCCTGTGTTACCATGTCTTTGTAACTCAGCCAACAAGCATCAAGAAGGGAATCAGCATATTCCTCAAAATCTGAGGATGTTAATAAAAGAAAAAAAATTTATCTCATTCACAAAAGAAGCTTTGATGTATTACATAGGCCAATGTTTTACATTATTTTTATGCCTTCAGATACCTGTTTTGGGTGATTAAACCTGATCTGTTGTACCACAGTATGACACACTAACAGATGGGTGGTAACCAAACCAAACCCATTGCTGTAAGCTGGTTTCTGACTCACAGCAGCACTGTAGGACAGAGTAGAGCTGCCCCATAGAATTTCCCAGGTGTGCCTGATGTTTTCTAACTGATGACCTTTTGGTTGACAGCTTAACCACTTAACCACTATGCCCTCAGTGTTACCAGATGGATAATAATGAATCAAAAAACCAAACTGACTGCCATCTAATTTAAATTGTACTGAAGTTGTTCCCATTGTCTGTGAAGATGACTGAAGTCAGGGGGAATGATGGACACACACACAAACATGAGCACACATGCATGCACATACATTTGTACATGCACACATACACAAACATAAGTTGCACATACTCACATATGTACACAAACTAAGGATTCAAGGGATGTAATTCTTTACCCTGATAAAACAACGAGTTCTGACAGCTTCAGAACGTTTCTGCTTATCTCCTAGTGAGGTTTTTCAGACTACCAGAATATTTTTCAAAAGCTAAAACAGTAAACACACATGAAACAAAAGGTACTAGGAAGCAAACTAGACAGGCAGCTTCTTCTCTGTGTAATTTCAGAGGGCCTGTCACTCACTCACACTCTCAGTCATTAAACTCATAGTAAGTGAAACCTGGCTGGATACTGGAGATGAAACGGTGAAAAAATAATGGAGTTCCTAGATCAAAAATCATTAAGAGGGAGCAGGGCCAAAGTTGCAGGCTAGACACACATATCCTCAATTCCATCTGAGAACTAAGGCCTAGAAAAGTAATTGAACACAGCAGTGCAGACATTTCAGGAGCCCCAAGACAAGATGTAGGGTTATGAGGTCAGAGTGAGTGACAGGAAGGGGGTAACAACCTTGTCAAAGGCAAGACAGTGGCGCACTGAGTCCCCACTTCTTCTTGCACTAAGAGGATTACGGGTACAGATGCCTTCTTTGTTAACCAGGAGGATAGGACAGAGATTGGCAAGACTGTGAGCCTGGCATGGGCCAGCCACTATGCTGAAATACAGTGCCTAAATAAACAGTGTATCCCACAGTGGAGAGATTGTGCTTGGGACAGTAACATCTAGAGAACCCAACAATGGCTGGCAGCTGAGTGTGGCAGTGTCCCTCAGCCCTCTCTTCTCTGAGTTGTAACATAGATACTGCTGACTCACTGCAGGAGAGGCAGTGGCTCATGTGGGATATCAACTTGGTCAGCTGAGAGGCAGAGTCAGCTATGCCTGAGGGTTCAGCTGGAACTAACTCCCACACTGAGCAACAGTGCCTGTTAGACAGTGTTTCTTCCAGCAGAAAAGTTGTTTTTAAAACAATCATACCTAAAGAACATAGTGATGGCTAGCAGCCATCTGTGGCAATTCCTCACCCCTCCCTTCTTTGAGGCACATCATAGCCTCAGCAGATGGCCCACGAGGCACTATTTTTGTCAGCCAGGGGGTGGGCCTGCCACCCCTGAGGGTCTGGCTGCTATCAGCTGTGGCTAGTCAATGCTTCTTTCAGTACGAAAGTGGCCTTTAAGATAGAAGCAGCTAGAGAATGCAGCCATGACTGCCAGCTGAGAGTGGTGGCACCATTTCTACCCTCCACGGAGCATAGTCATAGAGTTGGAAGATGGCCACCCAGAGACTCCATAAATTGGGCACAATCTTTGAAAGCCAGGAGGCAGGGCATGCTACACATGAGGGCCTAGATGCTTTTGCCTGACACTGGAGAGCACCCCTCTCATCAGGAAAGCAGTTTTTAAGATAAGCACATCTAGAGAAATCAGAAATGCCTGGAAGCCGAGTGCAGTGGCATTCTTCTCTTCTTTCCCTGAGCTACACCATAGTCTCCACTGGCAGGATGCTGGAAAGCTGGCACAAGTATTTTGCCACCTTTATCAGTCAGGAGCTGAAGCTTCCCACTCCTGAGGGCCCCACTGGGAGCAGCCACCAAGCAGAACTTTGTTGCAGGGCTTGATAGAGTCTATATTGCCAGAGAAACTATCATAAGTCAGCTGTACCTACAGAGTGAAGAAATGTTTCTTGGCAGAAACAGTGTTGGCAAGAAGGCAGTGGGATGGCACATTCAAAGCAATGAAGGAGAAAAACTTCCAACCAAGAATTATATATATATCCTGCAACACTGTCTCTCAAGTATGAAGATGAAATTAAGACAGTTTCAGATAAACAGAAGCTTAGAGACTTTGTAAAAACCAAACCAAAGCTACAACAAATGCTGAAAGGAGCTCTTTGCGTAGAAAAACAAAAACATCCAGTGTACACTTAAGGAGTCAATGCAGGACACAGCTTCTATAATCCTACTCTGTTGGGGAAGACACAAAGCTACAATATTAAAAGAAGGGAATCAGTGATCTTAACATGAAAACTATGACATCATCACTCTAAAATGAGAGATACATTACACTAGGTGTAACCCTTTCAGATGAAGAGAAAATTAAAAAGATGCAGAAGTTAAAGGCTGGTTTAGACTTAGAATAGTCAACAGGATCATAGGGGTAGCTGCAAAGCAAGTAAACAATGAGACATATCAACACAATAAACATAATTCAGAAATCTCAACAAACACAAAACCAATACTGTTAAAGATGAAAAGTCAACCCACAAAGAAGAGTGAGCCAGAATAGAATATTAAGAGCAACACAGAAAACATCAACAAAAAAATCCATCAAAATGACAGCATTCAACACATATCTATTAATAATTACACTGAATGTAAATGGACTGAATGCTCCAGTAAAGAGACAGAAAGTGGCATCCTAGATCAGAAGACACAATCCATCTATATGTTGCTTACAATAAATACACCTTAGACTCAAAGATAAAAACGAATTGCAAATCAAAGGGTGGAAAAATATATACCAAGCCAAAAACATACAAAGAAGAGCAACAGTGGCAACACTAATCTCAGATAAAATAGATTTTAATATAAAATCCACCATCATGGACAAGGATGGTCACTATTTATTGCTGAAAGATTCAATATATAAGCAGGACATAACAATATTCAGTAATTATGCAGCCAATACCAGAGCATCTAAATACATAGAACAAATGCTCACAACACTAAAAATGAGATAGACTACTCCACAATAGTAGTTGGAGTCTTCAACACTCCGCTTCCAATAATGGACAGATCACGCAGAAAAAAAGCTCAGTAAAGATACAGGAGGTCAACTAGACCTCATTGACATAGACAGAACTTTTTACCTATGAACAGATAAGTACATCTCCTTCTGCCATGCACATGGAACATTTTCCAGAGTAAACCATGTGTTAGGCCATAAAGCAAGTCTCTAAACAATTGAATTATTTCAAAGCATCCTCTCAAACCATAGAGCCATAAAAGTTGAAATCAATAGCAGAAAAAACATAGGTAGAAATTTGAACTCATGGAAACTGAACAACATTTTGCTCAAAAAAGCCATGAGTTGTAGAAGAAATCATGGACAAAATAAAGAAATTTATGGAATCAAATGAGAATGAAAACACATCCTACCGAAACCTATGAGATACAGCAAAAACAGTACTTAGAGGGCAATTAACTCTGTAAATGCACACATCCAAATGAAGAAAGGGCCCAAAGCAAAGACTTAACCCTACAGAGTGTGAAAGTAGAAAGAGAGCAACAGAAGAACTGCTCAGGCACCAGAAGAAAACAGATAATAAAGATTAGAGCAGAAATAAATGAAACAGAGAATAGAAGAACAATTGAAAAAATTAACAGAACAAAAAGCTGGTGTTTTGAAAAGATCAAAAATTTGACAAACCATTGGCTAAACTTACAAGAGGAAAACGGGAGAGGAAACAAATAAGCTGAATAAGAAATGAGATGTCATAAAAGACCCAACAGAAATTAAAAGTGGCATAACAGAATACTACAAAAAACCGTACTCTAACAGATTTGAAAACATATACAAAATGGATAAAATTCTAGAGTCATATCATCTACCAAAATTATCACATGGAGAAATAGAACAACTTCGTAAACCCATTACAAAGGAAAAGATTGAAGAATAATAATAAAAAACTACCAACCAAAAAAAGTCCTGGTCCAGATGGCTTCACCAGAGAATTCTATCAAAACTTAAGAGCAGAGTTAACTTCAGTACTACTGAGGCCATTTCACAGCATAGAAAAAGATGGAATATTCCCAAATTCATTCTATGAAGCACAGCATTAACTTTGATAACAAAGCCAGGGGAAAGACCCCACAAAAAAGGAAAATTAACAGACCAACATCACTCTTTAAGCTAGATGCAAAAATCAGCAACAAAATACTTGCCAATAGAATTCAACAACATAAAAATCAATTCATCATGACCAAGCTGAATTCATACCAGGAATGCAAGCCTGGTTCAACATCAGAAAAACAATGTGATCAACCATATAAATAGCACAAAAGATAAAAATCACCTGACTTTGTTAACTGATGTGGAAAAGTCATTTGACAAAGTCTAACACCCATTGATGCTAAAAACTGTTGCAAGATAGAAATAGAAGGGAAATTCCTGAACACAATAAGGGCATCTACACAAAGTCAACCACCTACATCATCCTGAATGGAGAGAGACTGAAAGAACTCCCCTCGAGAATGGGAACTAGACAAGGATGCCCATTCTCACCACTTCTATTCAACATTGCACTAGAAGTTCTAACCAGAGCATTTAGACAAGACAAAGAGATAAAGGGCATCTGAATCAGCAAAGAAGAAGTAAAAATATCCCCATTTGCAGATGTGATTGTATATGCCAAGAATCCTAAAGAATCCATAAAGAAACTAATCAAACTATGGAAGATTTAGCAAAGTATGAGGGTATAAGATAAACATAAGTAAATCAGTAGGATTCTTTTCCACCAATAAAGAGGCAATCAAAGATGAAATCACCAAATCAATACTGTTTACTATAGCCCCCCAAAAGATAATATACCTAGGAATAAATCTAACCGGAGAAATAAGAGACCTATACAGAGAGAATTACAAGACCTTACTGCAAGAAACCAAAAGATACTTACATAAATGGAGGCACCTACCTTGTTCGTGGATAGGAAGACTGAACATTGTGAAAATGTCTATTTTACTGAAAGTGATCTACATATGAAATGCAATCCCAATACAAATTCCAGTGACTTTTTTAATGACATGGAGAAACAAATCACTGACTTTGTTTGGAAAGGGAAAAAACCCTAAATAAGTAAAGCACTACTGAAGAACAAGAACATAGTGGGAGTCCTCACACTGCCTGACATTAGAACCTACTACACTGCCACAGTCATCAAACTAGCCTGGTACTGGTACAAAAAGAGATATACAGACCAACAGAACCGAGTTGCGAACCCAGAGATGCCACCATCCTCTTATAAATAGCTGATATTTGACAAAGGCCCTAAGATTACAAACTGGGGTAAAAACACTCTCTTTAACAAATAGTGCTGGCAAAATTGAATATCCAACTGCAAAAAAACTGACTCAAGACACTTACACACACAAAAAAACACTCACTCAAAGTGAATCAAAGACCTAAATATCAAACCTAAAACGATAAAGATCATGTAAGAAAAAATAAGGTCAAAAATGGAAGTTCTCATACACGGCTTAGACAGACCTCACAACATGACAAAGCATGATCAATAGAAGAAAAAATACATAAATGGGATCTACTTAAGAATTGAATATTAAGAATCAAACACTTTTGCTCATCTAAAGACTATCAAATGAGTTAAAAGGTCACCTACAGAATGGGAAAAAAATACTCGGCAGCTACATGTCAGACTAAGGTCTGATCTCCATAACCTACAAGGTACTGCAAAATATCAACAAGAAAAAGGTAAACAACCCAGTTAAGCAATGGGCAAAGGAGATGACCAGACATTTCACCAAACAAGATATCCAGGCAGCCAAAAGACACATGAGGAAATGCTCATGATCATTAGCTATCAGAGAAATCCAAATCAAAACTACAATGAGATACCATCTTACCCCAACAAGATTAGCCATGATCCAAAAAACACAAAACAACAAATCCTGGAGAAGCTGTGGAAAGATTGGAACTCTCCTACACTGCTGGTGGGATTGCAAAATGGTACAGACTCTTTGGAAAGCAATCTGGTGCTTACTTAAAAAGCTGGAAATATATATACCATTTGATCCAGTTATCCCACTGCTCGGAATATATCCTACAGAAAAAAGATGTCACATGAACAGATACATGCACACAAATGTTTACTGCAGCATAGTCCACAATAGCGTAAAGATGGAATCTACCCAGATGCCCAACAACAGATGAATGGATAAACAAATTATGGTGCATTCACTCAATGGAATACTATGCAATGATAAAGAACAATAATGATTTTAGGAAGCATCTCATAACCTGGTTTCAGTTGGAAGACGTTATGCTAAGTGAAATCAGTCAGCGGCACAAGGACAAATATTCTATGAGAGCCCTACTACAAGGACTTAAAAATAGAGTCATGTACAGAAGAAAGGACTATTTGACAGCTGCAAGGATGGGGAGGGAGGGAGAGGGCTGGTCATAGATTAGATAGTTGATAGAAACTGTTAGGTGTAAGTAGTGACAGCATACAGTAGAAAGTAGACCAACTTAACTGGACTTCACCCTGAACTGATAGCTCCTATAGTTTCAACCCAATATTGCAAGGATAGAGTAACAGGGGCAGGGTCTGGGGACCATGCTCTCAGGAGACATCAAGGCCAATTGGCATAACTAGCCTGTTGCTAAGAGAATTTTCTGCACTCCATATTGGTGAGTGGTGCTTGGGGTGTTAAAAGCTAGCCATCTGCCATCTGAGGTATATCAAATGGTTCCAACTAATCTAGAACAGATGATCACTGAGAACAACAAAGAAATGAGGACAAAATTGCTCAGGAGACAGAAGGACCCATGTGAATGGGAGAATATATCAACATGAAACCAGAAGAACCAGATGGTGCCTGGCCACCACCAGACAGCTGTGCTGGGGCATACAAAGTAGACCCCTGTGGCAACACAAGATAAAGACAGGTGTTGCTCGAGAACTCTACTAGAAGACCACAGTTGATGGTCTGATGACCTGGGGAATCCCCTGGGAGCATGGCCCTTTAGACCTGCTGCTGCCCCTGTCCGGAAAACACTGCTGAGATCAACTCTTCGGACACAAGTGGACTGGACTCGCGGACATCGTGTGACCATATGGCATGTGTACTTTATGGTTCTATGCTTTTATAAAAGGCTGTCCTGCTGATTTCTTTCTAGATGGGAGAGAAGAGAGTGGAGAGGAGGGGACAGGAGCTTGTTAAGAGATTACTGCAAATGTAGAATGAAAAGGAGGAGTGTGCTGTCATCGGATAAGGAGAGCAGAAGGAGCTGCAGATACCTGTCATGAAAAATTAATTTGGATTGTGTGCTTTCACTTAATCACAATAATAATAATAATAAAGCTAGAGATAGCAGAAACATATGATCCAGCAATCCCACTGCTCAGAGTGTATCCAACAGAAATAATGGCAGTCACATGAACAGATACAGGCACATGAATATTTATTGCAGCACTGTCAACAATGGCAAAAATGGTATCAACCTAGGTGTCAATCAACAGATGAATGGATAAACAAACTATCACACATATACCCAGTGGAACACTGTGCAATGATAAAGAACAATGATGATTTTAGTAAGCACCTCATAACCTGGTTTCAACTAGAAGACGTTTTGCTAAGTGAAATCAGTCAGTGGCAAAAGGACAGGTATTGTATGAGAACTCTGATATAAGGACTTAAAAACAGACTTATGTACACAGTGAAAGACTTTTTGATGGCTGCAAGTGTAGAGAGGGAGGGAAAGGTTTGATCACGTATCTGGTGATCAACGGGAATTTGATTAGTTGAAAGCAGTGACAGCACACATAGAGAACAGACCAACATAACTGGCTACACCATAAACGAAAGATTTTCTAAACTCAGCTCACTATTTCAAAGGATAGAGTAGCAGGGATGAGCATCTGGGGACCATATTTTCAAGGGACATTGAGGTCAATTGGCATAACTAGTCTTTTGTTAAGAGAATCTTCTGCACCCTATATCGGTGAGTGGTGTCTGGGATCTTAAAAGCTAGCAGCTGCCATCTGAGATACACTAAGTAGTCCCAACCCATCAGGAACAGATGATGACTGAGAACATCAAAAACACAGGAAAAATGAACCCAAGAGATAGAAGGATCCATAGGAATAGGAGACTGTATCAGCATGAGACCAAAAAACTCAGATGGTACCCAGCCACCACCAAAGGCAGCCATGATGAAGGGCACATGTACAGTCCTTGAGTCAACACCAGAAAAAGAGTTTTGCGGCTCATGAACTCTGCTAAAAGACCAGAACTGATGGTCTAGCAGCCTGCAAGATCCTCTGGAAACTTTGCACCTAGACCTGATGCTGGCTCTTATCAGAAGCCAGTACCGAGGTCAAAAGTTTAGACAAAAATGGACTCAACTCAGGGACACAGTGTGACTGTATGGTGTTTCCTTGGGAGTGTGGTCTGCCTCCAGAACACAAATAGATATTCTGGCAAAGCTCCCACTCTCTCTGGACCCTGAACTCCACTGTACTGCCAGTTTGGGATATAGGCCTGCAGATGTCTGTGGCTTGCCTCTTGACCCACAGATGTTAGATTCACCAGCCCCCAATCCCATGATCTAGATGTCTCTAGCCTACCTCTTGACCTACAGATTTGGCCTAGTGGTTAAGTGTTACAGCTGCTAACCAGAAGGTCAGCAGTTCCAATCTGCCAGGTGCTCCTTGGAAACCGTATAAGGCCGTTTTACTGTCTACAGGCTCGCTATGAGTCAGAATCAACACAATGGAAGTGAGTATATATAGATATGTAGACATGCATACATGTAGAAACCCTGGTGTTGTAGTGGCGAAGTGCTACAGTTAATAACCAAAAGCTCAGCTGTTCAAATCTACCAGATGCTTCTTAGAAACCCTAAGGGGCAGCTCTACTCTGTCCTACACAGTCATTACGAGTCAGAATTGAGTCAGTGGCAACAGGTTTGATTAGGTTATTTATATGTATACTTCTCATTGGTTTTTCTCTACAGAACCCAACTGTCACGGACTGAATCACGTACCCCCTCCCCCCAAATGTGTGTATCACTTTGGCTGGGCCATGATTCCTGGTATTGTATGATTTTCCTGTATGTTATAAATCATGCCTCTGTGATGTTAATGAGGGTGGATGGGCAGCAGTTGTGTTGATGAGGCAAAACTTCATCTCCAAGAACACATTGTGCCTTGAGTCAATCTCTCGGGATATAAAGCAAGCAGAGAGCTGGGGACCTCATGTCACCAGGAAAGAAGAACCAGAGATAGAGTATGTCTTTTGCACTCAGAGAAGCCTTCCTATGGAGCTAACTTCCTGAATTTGGACTTTTAGCCTACTTTTTATGACAAAATAAATTTCTCTTTGTTAAAGCCATCCACTTGTCATGTTCCTGCTACAGCATTATAAGATGACTAAGACATCAACTGTTTTAGTTACCTAGGGCTGCTCTAACAGAAACACCACAGAGTGGATGGCTTTAACAAAGGAAAGTTTATTCTTACACAGTCCAGTAGGCTGTAAGTCCATATTCAGGATGTCCACTCCAGGGGAAGGCTTTCACCCCTGTCGGCTCTGGAGGAAAGTCCAGTATTGCATCAGTCTTTGTCCAGGGAGCGTCTTGGCGAAGGAACCTCAAATCTCAAGGACGCGCTCTTCCCCTGGTGCTGCTTGCTTGACGGTGTGAGGTTCCCAGCTCTCAGCCTGCTTCTCTTTCCTTTTATCTCTTGTAGGATGAAAGGATTAAGGGTGGGGCAAGCCATACTCCAGGAAAACTCCCTTTACAGTGGAGCAGGAAGGTAATCCTATGAAGGTATTTACAGCCCCACCCTAATCTTTAGCATATAGTTTAGGAAAAACACAAAGTGGAGGACAATCACAAGCTACTGGGAATCATGACCCAGCCACACAGTTACACATATTTTTGGGAGGACACAATTCAACCCATGACACCAACTAAGACAGGTCACAGACAGGCATCTGTAAGAATCTGTTCTCACTGAGCTCGGAGTCAACTGTCAGAGGTGTGAAGACCCTTAGCACAGTCTCCCAAGGGAAATGGGAAAACCATTTTGTTGGGGAGTAGCTAAAGAGAAGCAGCTTGAATTCCATGAAACTGAAAGACATAGACAAGCAATAATGATTGGAATAAACTATAGTTAGGACAATATAAGGGACTGAATTATAAGTAGATTCCAGGCACTAGATATGAAGGGGAAAAGACAGAGAAGGGAAAGCTGACAGTCTTGAGCCTTGATCAGAAACATGTTCTTCTATGAGCACCACAGCATGAGCACAGGTGATGTCCTGCCAGGGTGAGCACTTTTTATGTACCAAACACAAACCAATCCTGTTGCCACTGAGTCAGCTCCAACTCATAGTGACCTTTTTAGGAGAGAGTAGAATTGCCCCATAAGGTTTCCAAGACTGTAAATCTTTACAGAAGCAGAATACCATGTCTTTCTCCCTTGGAGCAGTTGAGTTTAAACTTCCTGATCTTTTGGTTAGCGGCTGAACATGTCATCACCATAGCAACAGGGCTCTCTTTTCTGCCAGACCCCTAGAAATGCATTTCATCTTGGAGCATCCATGAGAACATACTGCTGTTATTCTTCTGTACTCAAGATCACACTGGGTGTAAAAGAGGTTAAGAAAAGCCTGGATTCAGATAAAATGCCCAGATTCATGACCTCTTCTGTAAATCATTTCCAAGTCCTGCGTGTCCTTGTGCTAACCAAACCCACTGACTCTCAGTGAGTGTCACAGATTACATTAGTATTATTATTTGTTGGAATTCAGACACTGAGTAGAGGGAGTTCCTCTGGGCTGTGCTCCTGTCAGTGGGACTACACTGGCCTTTGGAGCAGAGATGATCTCCATATCAAAGTGGGTGCTTTTTTGGAGCAGAAGACAGGCTGAGGCACACTTGAAACAAGTGGAAGACAGCTTCTTAAGGAAGTGAAATAGATCAAAGATGTTAGAGATAAAGAGGAGATTAGGGTCCAAGAGAGCTACAAGGAATTTAGGAGTAGGATTTCCAGGACTTGTACTCCATGTTCCCTTGAAAAGGATGGAATAGAATTTTAGACTCCACAAATCTGCTTGTAGTCACTCTCCTTCAAGGGCCGCCTTGGTTTAGCCTTGGCTTCTTGGTCACAATCAAATGACTTTCAGGGAGACCCTGCTCTCCACATTTCAAGTGTAACATCTTTTTACAAGCATAACCAAGAAGTCCATGTACACTTTCCAAGCTTTTTCTCCAAAGGCAATGATACTTCCAGCAAATAACAGGCCAGCAAAGATTATTTAAATTTTCACCCACCTACACCATTAGTTTCTGAAGCAGGATCTTGAAATCTATTTTTTTTTTTTTTTTGTCATAAAACCATGGGCTGGGCTGTATCTTTCTCACTTGTCCTCTGTGGCCTCCCCATTGGCTACAACAGCATTAGCCCTTTGGGAATCTTCTCTGTGATTCCTACATCAAAGGAGATGGAGACCTGCATGATTATACTTTATAACCTAATAAAAGTCTGTGCACAAACTTTAACCATGTAAGACAAATGAGTACTGAACCCAGCAAGGCTAGACATCTATGACCTACAGAAAAGGAAAGGAAAACACAAATGAAATCTACTTACACATGTCTTTTGAAAATGAAAACTGAAGGAGAGCTAAACATAAAAGCTCTCAAAATAACCACAGCAGTCCATATTTTTGTAAGAGGAATGGCACTGGTACTGGTGTTGTGACCTAAAGAGGATCTAGACATGACATATGAGTGATGTCATTTGGGAATAGAAGATACTAGGGCATCAGGTTTTGAATTCTCCTGATTTGTTGGTGTGGTTGGGTCAGCTACAGATGATGTTCAGACAGAAATCCCCTTTCTTTCTCAGGAGACCTATTTATTGTCTGTCCTCTCCCCACCCCTACCCCACACACAAGCTATATATTCATTTGTGAATAATACCACTTCCTAATAAATTGCTAGTCTTCCCTAGGAAATCACATGTGAACTGAAACCCGAATGTGTTTTCCTGTAACATCTACCATGCTGGTGACACTCCTCTAATGTAGCATAATTACTCCACAGAAGAGATCTCTGCCTTCAAAGCAGAAATTCTGCTATCGTCTGATCCTGTGCTCCTCAGCATGGAAACTCTTTGAGCAAATTAAGCGAAAAATAGTAAATTTACTCATAATTAAGTAGAATTCCTTATGTTAACAGGTTTCAGTAGGGAACAACTTTACCTATTGACACTTAGGGAAATTTTGACAACAGTTTAAGGCTATAAACAGTTATTTTAAATAGAAGAAGATCTTTAATATCTTTAATGCACACTGGTTATCTGGAAAAAACCTTGAGTACAATTTCCTCTTCCAATTCTTTTCAGTTATGTGACATTGAGCACAGTTTAATCATCCTAAGTCTCAGTTTTCTTATCTGTAAAATGGGCATAACAATAATCAGTTAAAGTGAGCTGTTGTGGGGTTAGGTGAACTGGAACCCCTAATATGCCCAGCAGAGCCTTTGACACATGTTTAATATATTCCTGCCTTTGGATGAAACATAATATACTAAATAGTGAATTCATCAAAAATCACTTTCAAATGTTTAACTTTTGCTTGAAGACATTATGTTGAGTGAAATAAATCAGTCACAAAAGGACAAATATTGCATATACTCACTTGTATAAAGAAACAAAACCAGGCAAATGTATAGAGACCAAATTTTATCAGTGGCTATCAGGCAGGGGGGAAAGGTGAAGGAGGGTTATTGCTTATGGAGTATCAGTGCTTAGTTTACAGTGATGGAAATATCATATTGATTAAGGGTAGGGTTACAGGGTCAGTTGATGTAATTTTTCTAAATAAGTTGTACTCCTGTAGAAAGTTAAATTGGCAAAGTTGTGTGATAGATATACAAGGTCTAACAATTCATGAACTTGCCACTGTGTGCTTGTACAAACAATCTGGTGAGGAATCATAACCTTGATATATCAGTCTCATAGCTGTATTCGTGTCAACATATGGTGGTGTCTCGCTGAGTAGTGTTCATTATGTTGTTGCATGTTTTTGTGTGCCATCGTGAGAACGTCAGAGCTTGAATTAGAGCAACCAACAAACATTAAACTTCTTGTTAAACTTGGGAAGAGTGGAAATAAAATCAGGAACATGTTATTACAAGTTTATGGGGATAATACCATGGAGAAAACAGCAGTGTACACGTGGAATAAACGTTTTTCTGAGGGCATAGAAAATGTCACTGATGAACAGAGGTCAAGGCAGCCACTAAAGAGCAGAACTGATGGAAACACTGCAAAAATTCATTGTGTCACAATCACCAGTTGAGTGTGAGAAGTATAGCAGACCAAGTAAACATTGATAGAGAAACTGTTAATAAAATCTTAACTGAAAATCTTGGCAAAAATGTGTGCAAAAATGGTCCCAAAGGAGCTCTCTAGTGAACAAAAGCAAAGGAGAGTAAAAGTTTGCCAAGACCGTTTGGAGAAGCAAGGCAACATTTTGGGCCATGTTATCACTGACAATGAAACATGGGTATATCAATACAATCCAGAAACAAAGCATCAAAGTGCACAATGGAAGTCAGCAATTCTCCATGACCAAAATGTTCTACCAGTCCAAATTAAGAGTCACAACAATGTTACTAACCTTTTTTTTGATATCAGATATTGTTCACTATGAATTTGTACCAACTGGACAAATAGTTAAACAAGTTTACTGTTTTGGAAGTGTTGAAAAGGCTGTTCAAAAAAGTTAGATGAAAACAACCAGAACTTTTCACCAACAACTCATGGCTTTTGCATCACAACAATGTACTAACTCACACAGCACTGTCTGTGAGGATGTCTGTAGCCAGTTAACAAATAACTATACTAGAGCACTCTACCTACTCACTTGAGCTATCCCCCACTGACTTTTTCTTTATGTGATAAAGGAAATATTGAAATGAAGACATTTGGTTGACATTCAGGACATTGAGGGCAATACAATGACAACTCTGATGGCCATTCCAGAAAAAGAGCTCCAAAATTGCTTTCAAGAGTGGACGAAGTGCTGGCATCAGTTCATAGCTTCCCAAGGTGAATACTTTGAAGCTGGCTGCAGTGATATTCAGCAATGAGATATGTAGCATTTTTTCTAGGATGAGCTTGCAAATTTAATTGGCAATCCTTGTGTACACATGTACTAACACATTGGAAAATCACATGCACATATAGACAAATACACTTCAGCAGGACCACCCACAGCCCAGCAGCCAGCCACATAGAGGGGATTCTGCTCTAAATAATCACATCAGCCACATTTTGTTCAGTGATGCTGATATGGTATAAACTACTGCTATCCAGTTGGGTTCAACTCATAGTGATTGCAGAGGTCACAATAGAACTGCCCCAAATGTATAGAAATAAGAATAGCACAGGGAGTGAAGTCAAGACGGTGGACCAGACACATGTCTCCTTTATTCCCTCTGAAAACTAAGGCCTGGATTGGTAATTAAACAGAGCCTTCTGGACACCCAGTGAGACCTAAGACACGGTATACAGCTGTCAATTTGGACTACATGCCACTGAGCAGAAAACTTCTTCTCTTTTGCTGACCCCCACCCTTGCTGCATGGCCAGCTGAAGGTAATTGGTGTTTTTAACTTTTTTTTTATTAGCCAGCAGGCAGGGGAATAGGCTTAATTGACAGCACATTTTGAGAGTTTGGCTCTGGATTCAGAGCACCACAACCCCTCCACCCTCTCTTTCCAAACCTCTGCCATAGATTTGGCTATTTTGAAGCAGGCAGGACAGCTTGTGCAGGACACCATCTTCTTCAACTGATAAGCAGAATTACCCAAACAGAGGCCTCAGCGGGGGCTAATTCCCAGGCTGGGAGGCAGTGCCAGCCTAGGGAGTGCTGTCTCAGCAGAAAAGCTGTGTTTAGAACAGTATAGCCTTACGGTGTAGCCTGGTAGTAGATGACAGCAGGGAAGTAGCCTGTCCACACTCTGAACGAGATCACAGCTTCTGGGGACAGCTGTGGGGTGTCTCACTGTCAGCCAGAAAGAGGGGCTTGCACACTTGACAGCCTGACTGATCTTGGAAGCTATCAGATAGTGTTTACATTTCAAAATAAGAGAAATAAATGCAGTGCAGCCTGACAGCATTTCTTCCAGCCTTTACTGATGCATCATAGGGTCAGCTGATGATCACCCACTGACTACATAAGTAGGGCCATGTCTTTGCTAGCTAGGAGGTGGAGGCTGCTACCCCAGAGATTCCACTGGGCCCAGTCATTGGAGTACATAGAGGTGACTGGTGATCAACTTCCTTCTCAGAACTGTGTCTCAGCTCCTGTTAAGGCAAAACCAGAGAAACTAAACAGACTCTAGATGTCCTAAAACAGAAAACCCTGGCCAGACATATTAAAAAAAAAAAATCCACCCATGGCTGTAGAAAGCTCCCAAAAGAAAGAACCAAAGAATTTCCCAGATGAAGAATCCTTTCTGAAACTATTGGAGGTCAAGTAAAAAACAATTATATAGAGACCCCTCCTAGACATTATACAAAATGCAGCAGAGCAAAATGAAAAATTAAGAAAGCTGTTTGAACTGATGGAATACCAGTATGCTGAAATCTGACAGATCAAAAGCAAAATTAAAGAATTAGACAATTCAATTCAAAGCCAAAGAACAGAAATGAACATTTGGAAAATAGACTTTTTGACCTTGAAGACAGAGCTACAGACACCAACATTTATGAGGAGAAATCGGAGAAAAGAAACAAGAAAAATGAATAAGCATTAAGTAACATGTGAGACTGTATCAAGAGGAACAATCTCTGATTAACTGGAGTTTCTGAACAGGGAGGGACACCTAAAAACACAGAGAGTATTATTGTTGAGTTGTTGAAAGAAAACTTCCTGGAATTATAAAAGAAGAGAACATAGATATCAAAAATGTGTATCAAATGCCACACAATATAGACCCCAAAAGAAAAACACTAAAACATATTACAATCAAGCTTAACAGAATGAAACATAAGCAGAAACTCTTAAACGCAGTGACACTCTAAGCAAAGCTAACATTCAGAGGGAAACCCTGTAGGCTTTTGTCTGATTTCTCAGCAGAAACAGTGCTGGCACAGAGGCACTGGGATGACACATTCAAAGCCTTGACAGAGAAAAACTTCCACCCAAGAATTATATATCCTGCAAAACTGACTTTCAAATGTGAAATGAAATGAAGACATTTGCAGACAAACAGAAACTCAGAGGCTTTGTAAAAACGAAACCAAAGCTACTAAAAATACTGAAAGAAGCTCTTGGCTTAGAAAAACAAAACCATTAACTCTACATTTTAGAAGACAATACAGGACACATCATCCAGAAATCTACTGAGTTACAGAAGGGACAAAACTCAATCAAAGGTATAATATTAAAAGAAGGGATCCAGTGGTCATATAATGAAAACTATGATGCCATCACATTAATAAGAGGGATATACTACAGCAGTTATAGTCCTCCCAGATGGAGAGGAAGTTATTAAGATATGTAGAAGTTAAAATTGGGTTTAAACATAGGTTATCAAGGGGGATGATAGGAGTACCTGCAACACAAAATAAAGATACAACACATGAAAACAATCAACGTAATACAGGAGTCTCAACAAACACAATACCAGCACTGGAAAGGGTGAAAAATTAACCTATAAAGAAGAATGACCCATAGCAGAATATTGAGAGCAACAGAGAAAACACTGACACAAAAATAAATACATCAAAATGACAGCACTAAACACATACCTATCACTAATTACACTGAATGTAAATGGACTGAATGCTCCAGTAAACAGATAACAAGTGACATTTTGGATCAAAAGACATGACCTATCTATATGTTGCTTACAAGAAACTCACCTTAAACTTAAAGATACAATCAAACTAAAAATTAAAGGATGAAATACAAAGAAGAGCAGATGTGGCAATACTAATCTCAGATAAATTAGATTTTAGTGTAAATCCATCACAGACAAGGATGGATGCTATTTACTGCTGAAAGTTTCAAAACACAAGCAGAACTTAACAATATTAAATATGTATGCACCTAATACTATAACATCTAAATACATTAAAGAAACACTGACTACATTCAAAAATGAGATAGATCACTCTGCAATAATAGTGGGAGACTTCAACACTCCACTTTCAGTATTAGAAAGATCTTCTATAAAAAAGCTCAGTAAAGACACAGAAGATCTTATAGCAACAATCAACCAACTAGACTTCATCAAGAAAAAACACAGAATTTTCTATGCATCAGCAGATAACTGAACCTTCTCCATGTGCAGTGGCACATGGAACATTCTTCAGAATAGACCATATGATAGGACGTAAAGCAAATCTCAACAAAATCCAAACCACTGACTTATTGCAAAGCATCTTCTCAGACCATAAGGCCATAAAAGTCTAAATCAGTAGCAGAAAAAACATAGACAGAAATTGGAACTCATGGAAACTGAACAACACCTTGCCCAAAAAGCCATGAGTTATAGAAGAAATCAAGGATGAAATAAAGAAATTTATGGATTCAAATGAGAATGAAAACACTTCCTAGCAGAACCCAATGGATACAGTGAAGCAGTGTTCAGTGATCACTTTATCTCTATAAGTGCACACATCTGGAAGGAAGAAAGATCCAAACCAAGGAATTAACCCTACAGCTTGAATAAGTGCAAAGACAGCAACAGAGGAACCCATCAGGCACCAGAAGTAAACAGGTCATAAAGATTAGAGTAGACCTAAATGAATTAGAGAATAGGGGAACATTTGAAAAAATTGATAAGACCACAAGCAGGTTTTTTGAAAAGATCAACAAAATTGACAAACCATTTGCTAAACTTACTAAAGAAAAACAGGAAAGGAAACAAATAACCTGAGTAAGAAATGACACGGGAGATGTCATAACAGATCCAACAGAAATCAAAAGTATCATAACAGAGTACTTTAAAACACTGTACTCCAACAGATTGAAAATCTAGAGGAAAAGGGTTCATATCACCTACCAAAATTATCACAAGGTGAAGCAGTACAACTTAACAAATGCATCACAAAGTAAGAGATTGAAAAAGACATCCAAAAACTACTAAACAAAAAAAGCCTGATCCCAGATGGCTTCATTGCATAATTCTACCAAGCTTTTAGAGAAGAGTTAACTCCAATACTACCGAGACTATTTCACAGCACAGGACAGGATGGAATACTCCCAACTTCATTCTATGAAGCCAGCATAACCCTGATACCAAAGCCAAGGAAAGATTCACAAAAAAGAATAACTACATACCGGTATCACTCATGAACCTAGATGCAAAAATCTTCAACAAAACCCTTGCCAATAGAATTCAATGACATATCAAAGAAATAATTCATCATGACCAAGTTGGATTTATACCGGGGATGCAAGGCTGGTTCAACACCAGAAAAACAATTAACGTAGTCAGCCACATAAATAAAACAAAGGCAAGAATCACTTGATTTTGTCAATTGATGCAGAGAAGTCATTTAACAGTGTCAAACACCCACTGATGCTAAAAAATCTCAGCAAAATAGGAATAGACAGTAAATTCCTCAATGCAATAAGGGCTATCTATACAAAGCCAACCACCTACATCATCCTGAATGGAGAGAGACTGAAACAATTCTCCTTGAGAACATGAACTAGACGAGGATGTCCACTCTCAGCTCTCCTATTCAACATGGTACTAGAAGTTCTGGCCAGAGCAATTAGATGAGACCAAGAAATAAAGGGCATCTGCATCAGCAAAGAATAAGTCAAAATCTCCCTATTTGCAGATGATATGGCTGCATACACAGAGAATCCTAAAGAATTCATAGATAAACTACCTAAGCTGATAGAAGAGTTCAGCAAAGTCTCAGGATACAGGATAAACATAAGTAAATCAGTAGGATTCCTTTATACCAACAAAGAGATTAGTAATGAAGAAATCACCAAATCAATACCAGTTACTATAGCCCTCCAAAAAATAAAATACCTAGGAATAAATCTAACTAGAGAAATAAGAGGCATATACAAAGGGAACTACAAGACCTTACTACAAGAAACTAAGAGACTTAGATAAAGTGGAGAAAACTACCCTGCTCATGGATAGAAAAGACTTAACATTGTGAAAACGTCTATTTAACCCCAAAACAGTCTACTAATATAATGCAGTCCAATGCAAATTCCAGTAACTTTTTTTAATGACGTGGAGAAACAAATCACCAATTTTGTTTGGAAAGGGAAGAAATCACAAATAAGCAAAGCACTACTGAAGAAGAAGAACATACTGGGAGGCCTCTCATTACCCAACTTTAGAACCTATTACACTGCCACAGTGGTCAAAACAGCCTGGTACTGGTACAAAAAGAGACATATAGATTAATGGAACAGAGTTGATACCCCAGAGATGCCACCCTCCTCCTGTGAACAGCTGATATTTGACAAAGGCCCTAAGATTTTAAACTGGGGTAAAACTAGTCTCTAACAAATCGTGCTGGCAAAATTGTGTATCTATCTGCCAAAAATTGAAACACGACCCGTATCTCACACCTTATGCAAAAACTAACTCAAACTGGATAACAAACCTAAATATCAAACCTAGAACAATAAAGCTCATCCAAGGAAAAACAAGATCAGCAATGGAAGGTTTAATACACAACCTAGACAGACTTCAAAATCTGACAGAGTGCATTCATCAGAAGAGAAAATAAATGAGAGCTATTAAGTATCAAACATTTTTGCTCATCTGAGGACTTTATCAAAAGAATTAAAAGACAACCTACAGAATCAGAAAAAATACAGACCAACATCTGATCTCCATAATCTTCAAGGTACTGCAAAACATCAACAAGAAAAGGATAAATAATCCAATTAAATGATGGGCAAAGGAGATGGACAGACACTTCTCCAAAAAAGATATCCAGGTAGCCAAAAGACATATGTGGAAATGCTTACAGTCATCAGCTATTAAAGAAATTAAAATCAAAACTATGATGAGATAATCATTTTACCCCCACAAGGTTGGCCATAATCCAAAAAACACAAAACAACAAATGCTCGAGAGGCTGTGGGAAGATTGGAACTCTCCTACACTGCTGGTGGGATTGCAAAATGGTACCACCTCTTTGGAAAGCAATCAGGTGCTTTCTTAAAAAGCTGGAAATGGATATGCCATTTGACCCAGTAATCTCACTACTTGGAATATATCCTACAGAATCAAGGGCATACACAAACAAATACATGCACATGAATGTTTATTGCAGCACAGTCCATGACAACAAAAAGTGGAATCAACCCAGATGCCCAACAACACATGAATGAAAAAATCAACTATTGTGCACATACTCAATGGAACACTATGCAATGATGAAGAACAATGATGATTTTAGGAAGCATCCCATAACCTAGTTTCAACTGGAAGACATTATATTTAATGAAATTAGTGGCACAGGGACAAGTATTGTATGAGACACCTAATATAAGGACTTAAAAACAGACTCCAGTACAGAAGAAAAGACTCTTTGATGGCTACAGGGGAAGGGAGGGAGGGAGGGAAGGAGAGGGCTGGTTATAGATTAGGTAGTTGATAGAAATTTGGTTGGGTGAAATCAGCGACAGCACACATTAGAAAGAAGAGCAGTTTAACTGGACTTCAACATAACCTGAAAACTCTTTCAATCTTACCCCAATATTGCAAGGACAGAGTAGCAGTGTTGGGTGTCTGGAAACCATGCTCTCAGGGGACATTGAGGCCAGCTGGCATAACTAACCTATTGCTAAGACTGTCCTCTCCACCACATATTGATGAGTGGCATCTAGTGTCTTAAAGGCTAGTAAGCAGCCATTTGAGGTACACCAAATGTTCCCAACTCAGCAGGAACAGATGATCACCAAGGACAACAATGACATGGGGGAAAGAGAACCCAGAGGACAGAAAGACCCATGTGAATGGTGACTACATCAACATGTGACCACAAGAACCAGATCGTACCTGGCCACCACCAGTGACAGCTGTGATGGGGCTTCCAAAGTTGAGTCCCAGTGGCAACAAGAGACTAAAAAGTGCTTGTTTTAGTCAGCTAGTGCTGTTCTAATAGAAATACTACGGAGTGGATGGCTTTAACAAAGGAAAGTTTATTCCTACACAGTCTGGTGGGTTACAAGTAGGTTACAAGTTCAGGGAAAGGCTTTCCCTCTTGTTGGCTCTGGAAGAAAGCCAGGTATTACATCAGTCTTTGTCCAGGGAGCATCTTGGCTCAGGAACCTCAAGTCTGAAGGATGTACTCTTTTCCTGGTGCTGCTTTCTTGATGGTGTGAGATGCCCAATTCCCTGGTTGCTTCCCTTTCCTTTTATCTCTTGTAGGATGAAAGGATTAAGGGTAGGGCAATATATACTCCAGGGAAACTCCTTATACAGTGGAGCAGGGAGGTGATCTTATAAAGAGATTTACAGTCCTACCCTAATCCTTTAACATACAGGATGGGAAAATCACAAAATGGGGGACAGTCATAGAATACAAGGAATCATGGCCCAGCCACATGGCTACATGTATTTTTGAGGGGACACAATTCAATCCATGACAGGGGTGCACCCTGAGAACTCCACTAAAAGACCACAACCGATGGTCCTGAGGCCTGGTGGTTCCCCTGGGAGCATGGCCCCTAGACCTGATGCTGCTCCTGACCATAAATCATTACTGAGGTCAACTCCTCAGACAGGAATGGATTGGACTCAGTGACACAGAGTGAGCATGTCATGTGTGAACTTTATGGTTCTGTGCATCTATAGGATGTCATCCTACTGGCCTCCTACTAGAGGAGAGAAGAGAGGGTGGAGAGGAGGGGACAGGAGATTGTTAAGAGGATATGACATGTATAGAACAGAAAGGAGGAGTGTGCTGTCACCGGGCAAGGAGAGCAGTAAGAGCTGCACATAGACAGACAAGCAAATCTAAACTGGATTATACACTTTTGCTCAATCACAATAAATAAGAAAAAAAAAGTACAAAATTGCCCACCAGACATCAAACGGATTGAGTGATCATGTAAAAGGCCATCTGGTTCATCTCTCCAGCCCCCTCACAGTTCACCAGCTATGCTACTGAGAGTCTTTCCCTCTTCAAGTATGAGGGAAGAATCACACCTGCTACCATTCTGTAGACTGTCCCAGGCATCTTGCCAAATCTTATACATGTATCACCTCATTTTATACGCACAGTGACCCAGCTAGAGGAACTGTAAACACCTGAAGCACTGCTTCCTCCTAACACAGCCCAGGTTACTTCCTCCCTTGAGGTCTCTGAAACACATAGCTTCAAATGGGCATGAGCCACAGATAGCATCAGGCATCCCTCAGGCCAGGACCGCTGCCATTCACATATGGTGGACCCATAAGGTTTGGTCACACTCACCTCTTACAACTTCCATTTGGCTTTTGGTTGTCTCTCCCTAGGAACATCATTTCTTGAATTTCTGTCTACTGCCAAAGCTGAGAAAGATCCGTTACCAGCTACTTTTGCTTACCCCAGTGGAAAGGTTTCAAGAAATAATTTTGATATTTAGCAGTGCATTATCTTATGAGATCCCCACCCCAAAGTTTCTTTTGGGATATGAGTGCCTAACTAGCTTGATACTCTGATACCTAAGTCTTTTCAATACACTCTCCATAATAAAATACTGAGGTACCTCAGACATTTCCAGCATCTGGGGGTTGAGGACCCGAACACTTTTCAGAGCCACTGAAGGCAAAGCCCAAGCTTTATTGTTCCCTCACTGCACACCCCATGGGTCAGGATTTCAGTGAGCCACTGATGAGACTATAACTGTTTTAACCTCAGATGAAAATTTCTTAGCACATTCCTAATGTAAAATAAGTAATTTTAGGTACTTAAAGTTATTTATTGACCCAGAAGTCATTGCCAAAATTCCTATTCAGTACACAGACCCAAATGCTTCTTTTCCTTTAAGGATTAAGAACCAATTGTGCAGAGTCAAGTCCGTCTCATGGTGACTCAGTGTGTGTCATGGTAGAACTGTGATCCATAACGTTTTCAATGACTTCATCTTTGGAAGTAGATCACCAAGTTTTTCCTCTCAGGTGCCTCAGGGTGAATTTAAAACTTCAGCCTTTTGATTAGTAGCCAAGCACCTTAACTTTTACAATGTCTAGAAACCCCTTAATTTTATGTGAATGAACACACACTATAACAAGGAAACACATGGAGAAAGAAAATAGCATCAGAAGTCAAAGGCTCATTCAAAATTCATGTTAACCAACCTATTGGAAGATGTCCAGCTATGTAGCTTATTGTCTTAAATCATTGAATGCCAGTGTCCTCTTTGGGAGTTTCTACCACACAAAAGACAACATTGGGGAGAATGGCTGTAATTAGCCCCAGGATCAAAAGGACCAAGACAGGATTGAGATCTGGTATTTCTAGTTTAGCCATCAGCACTTATGGTTTCTAAAAGCTCACAGTGAGGAGTGCAGCCACAGATGAATAAATGAATGATGAGGTAAAAATCATAAATACCAACCAAATACAACAGCATCATTCAGAGCAACAAAAAAGTGGGAATAACTCAAATGCTCATCACCAGAGGAATGGATGGACAAATTGCAGTCCATGTATCAAAAGGAATGAAGTGCCAAGGCTGGGAAAATTCTGCTAAGTGAAAGAAGCCAAGTGCAAAAGACTACATATTCTGTGATTCCATTGGTATGACATGTCTAGAAATGGCAAATCTTTAGAGACAGGTAGCAAATCAGTGTTTGCTGGGGTTGGTGGTTAAAGTAAGGATTGCTTGCAAACAGAACTCAGGGATCTCATTAGGGATGTCAAAAATGTTTCAAAACTGGATTATGCAAAGCTTTGTAAAGATGTTAAAAATGATTCAATTTTATAGCTAAAATGAATGCATTTGTAGCGTATAAATTATACCTCAGTAAGGTCATTTAATTTTTGTTTTAATTAAATATGCATGTGTTTTTGTTAGCTGCTGTCAAGTGAGAACACAACCCATGATGATCCCAAGCACAAGAAAAAAATACTTCCCAGTTCAGACTATTGTGATCCATAGGATTTTCACTGGCCAATTTTTAGAAGTAGATCACCAGGCAATTTCTTCCTAGTTCATCTTACTGTGGCGTTCTGCTGAAACCTGTTCATCATCAAAGCAGCTTACAAGCATTCACTGACAGGCAGGTGTTGTCTCATATGAAGAACATTAATCAGAAATAGAATCCTAGTCTTCTGCATGGAAGGTGAGAATTCCATCACTGACTCACCACTGTCTGCTCTCCATATATAAACAGAACATCAAACTATCCACTGTCATTGAGTTAATTCTGGTTCATGGTGGATATACTGACTCTCTGGGTCAGAGTACAAGACAGATGGTTATATTGGACCAAAAAAGATCTTTCTGTCTGTTTTCTGTCTAAAGCATTGAATCCCTCCACTTTACCCCACTCAAACACCAGCACTTTGGCACTTTCATCAATTTGACCACAAGGTAGCTGAGCTCAAGACACCTGGCATTTGAGAAAGGCAGTCTACAGAATATTTTAACCATCCATTACTAAACACCATCCTGAAATGACAGCAAATTAGATTAGGTTAGATTAGATTAGAAGTTTACCTTGCCATATGATCTTGGCAATTTAAGAAAAAGATTCTCCCAATTAATATTTATGAAGGATCCCTGGTGACTCGGTGGTTAAGCACTCAGCTGTTAACCGCAGAATCAGTAGTTCAAACATACCAGCCACTCTGCAAGACAAAGATATGGCAGTCCACTTTCATAAAGATGTATAGCCTTGGAAACCTTTTGGGGCTACTCTTGAGTTGGAATTTGATGCTTTGGGATTTTCTTTGCACAGGATCTTATCTTTGCAAATAGAGATAATTTCACTTCTTTTCCAATCTGGATACATTTTATTTCTTTTATTCTTTGTTTTGTTTTGTTTTTGTTTTATTGCTTTGGCTAGAACTTTGACTGTAATATTAAATAGAAGTGATGAGAGTGGGCACCCTTGTCTTCCGTACTTCAAGGGGAATCTCCTCAATCTTCTCCATTAAGTATTACGTTGGGTATTTGCTTTCCATATATACCCTGAACCGCATTTTTTAGAGTTTCATCAAGAAAGGATACTTAGATATTATCAAATGCTTTTTCCACATCCAAAGAGATGATCGTGTGTTCCTTTCCTCTTGTTCTATTGATACAGTGTACTGAGTTAACTGATTTTCTAATGCTGAAAATTCCCGCAGTGAAATTCATTTGGTCATGCTCTATGATTCTTTCAATATGTTGTCGGTATCTGTTCACTAGTATTTTGTTGAAGATTTTGCATCTATATTCATAAGAGATATTAGGCCTGTAGTTTTCTTTCCTTATGGTGTCTTCCTGGTCTCAATATCAATCTAATGTTTACTTCATAGAGTGAATTAAGAAATATTCCTCTCTTTTCTCTTTTAGAGGAATTTAAGCAGTATTCGTGTCAGTCACCTAGATGTATGGTAGAATTCTCCAGTGAAGCCATCTTGTCCAAGGCTTTTTTGTTTTTGCTGTGTTTGGGAAGTTTTTGATCACTGATTTGATCTCTTTGCTTACTATGGGTCTGTTGAGATTTTCTATTTCCTCTGGAGTCAATTTGGGTAGGTTGAGTAATTTTAAGAACACCTACTTCATCTATGTTTCCAAGTTTGTTTCTGTACAGTTGTTCATAATATACTGTCATGATTCTTTTCTTCTATTGTGTCAGTTGTAACGTTCCCTCTTGCCCTTCTTATTTTGGTTGTTTGCTTCTTTTTTTAGTCAGTCTACCTAAAGTTTTGTCAATGTTATTAATCTTTTCAAAGAATCAACTTACGGTTTTATTGATTCTGTCTATTGTTTTTCTGTTTCTAATTTTATTTCTTCTCTAATCTTTTTGTCATTTTGTTTCTTTTTGGTAGGCTTAGACTTATTTTGCTGTTCTTCTAGTGCCTGGAATTATAGAGTTATTCTGTTGACTTGAGATCTTTCTTCCTTTTCCTGTAGGCACTTATTGCTATAAGTTTTCCTCTGAGCCCTGTATTCACTGTATTCTGTAAGTTTTGGTAGGTTGTGCTTTATTTTCATTTTTCTCTAGGAAAACTGTGATTTTCCTTTTGACTTCTTTCTTGATTGATTTGTAGTTTAATAGTAGTTGTTTAATTTTCACAGATTTGTCTATTTTCCCAGTGTTTTCCTTTTCCCCCTCCTCTCTTGTTGATTTCTATCTTCAAATTGTTGGAGTCAGATAAAACACTTTGTATAATTTCAGCCTTTTTTAAGTTGATCAAGACTTGCTTTGTAACTTAGCCTGTGGTATATCCTGGAGAATGATTCCTGTGTACCAGAATAAAATGCATATTGTGCTGTTGTTGGGTGGAGTTATGTTATCTGTTAATGGTAGCTGGTTTATGGTGTCATGCAGGTCATCTGTTTCCTTGTTGATCTTCTTTCTAGGTGTGCTGCCTGACATTGAAAACGGTGTACTGATGTCTCCAACTATTGTTATAGTGCTTTCTTTTTCTCCCTTCAATTCTGTCAATATTTGCTTTATGTATTGGCTATTTAGGTTCTCCAATGTTGGGTACAGATACACTTATGATAGCTAAATCTTGATGAATTGATACTTTTGTCACTACATTATGTCCATTTTTATCCCTTCTGACACATCTTGTCTTAAAGTTTACTTTGTCTGGCAATAAAATTACCATCTCGGCACTCTTTTTGTTTATTATTTGCAAGGAATATTTTTCCATCCTTTACTTTCGATCTTTTTTTGTCTTTGGGCCTAAGGTACATCTCTTGTAAATGGTATGTAGTGGGATCATGTTTTATTTTCTGTTTTTATTACCCATTCTGCTATTCTGTGTCTTTTATTGGAGAATTTAGCTCATTTACATTCACTGTAACTACAGTGAGAATTAACATTCTTCTGCAATTTTTATTTCTTTTTGTGTCTTATTTGTCCTTCACTACTGCTTGCTTTTATATTTTGTTGGTTTATTGTCATGAGCAATTTTGCTTCCCTTCTCCTATATATGTGTTTTAGATAATTTTGTAGTCATTACCATGAATATTATATGTAGCAGTGTCATGGTTTGAATTGTATCCCCCCAAAAATGTGTGCAGCCACGTGGCTGGGATATGGTTCTCAGTATCTTGGGACTGTCCTCCATTGTGTGGTTTTGCTAACCTGTATGTTAAAGGATTAGGGTGAGGCTGTGAATTCCTGCTTTGGGGGGAGTTTCCCTAGAATATGGCTTGCCCCACCCTTAATGCTTTTAGCTTGCAAGGAATAAAAGGAAAAAGAAACCAAGGACAATTTGAGAACCTCGCTACCATCAAGCAAGCAGCACCAGGAGCAGAGCGCGTCCTTCAGACCAGAGGTTCTTGCGTGAGGATGCTCCCCGGACAAAGACTGATGCAATATCGGACTTTCCTCCAGAGCCGACAAGGGGAAAGTCTTTCCCTGGAGCGGACACCCTGAATATGGACTTGCAACCTACCGGACTGTGTAAGAATAAATCTTTCTTTGTTAAAGCCATCCACTCTGTGGTATTTCTGTTAGAGCGGCCCCAGCTGACTAAAACAGAATTGGTACCGTGGGAGTGGGGTGCTGCTCTAGCAAATACCTAAAATGTGGAAGCCACTTTGAAACTGCGAATGGATAGAAGATTCAGAAGGAACGAAGAAGGCGCAGATGGTGAGAAACAACAGAGGACCGGCAGCAGCGGCAGCGGCAGCAGCAGAACCAGAAGCAGCGCTGGAGCCAACCCGTGGATCGAGAGAGGTCAGTGCCTTCGCAGACTTTTCCTCGTGGAACGGGGTGCCTCTGGGCACTAGAATCAGTGGAGCTGGCCATGCTGACCCACGGAGTGAGAGAGTTGAGTGCCTTTGGGCAGGACGCTTTCCAGCAAGAGTGGGGTGCCTCCAGGCACTTAAACCAGTGGAGCTACAAAGCTTTGGAACACTTGCCCGGCAGGGCAGATGTGGGCCTGAGGCCCAGGCCATGCGGCCACAGGAAGCTGAAGCTGAAGAGACACATAGCGTGAGACGCTGAGCTGCCTCAGTCTCAAGAGGTATGGCCATGACCTCAGGGGTTTGAAAGGGTGGAACCATGGCGTGCTGTGTTTGTAAGGGTGGAATTGCCACTCAGTTGGGCTTAGGGTGCTCCTAAAGCCAATGGGACAGAGTTTCTGTCCAAGTGGGCCTTGAAGGCAGAGTTGTAGCACGGGGCTGGAGGTCTCCACTCAGAAACCTGAGAGTGTGGCCGATACCTAAAGTCTGGAGAGCATTGCTGTTGTGTAGAATGTCTCAGAAAATATAAGCGTATTTCCAAAGCTTTGAGGGCTAATGTAATGTGTTCTATTGACTTGCCTGTTGCCTGTTAATGCCTTCTAAGTTTCACAGATGTAGAAGAGTTTTTGTATTTTGGACTTGGAACTGATTTAAGACTTCTGTTATATGGATGGACATAATTTTGTTATGGTGAGATGAATGTGTTAAATATTTTTGTGATGTGATTTTTGGGTTGTCAAAGGGTGGGATGTCATGGTTTGAATTGTGTCCCCCCAAAAATGTGTGCAGCCACGTGGCTGGGATATGGTTCTCAGTATCTTGGGACTGTCCTCCATTGTGTGGTTTTGTATGTTAAAGGATTAGGGTGGGGCTGTGAATTCCTGCTGTGGGGGGAGTTTCCCTGGAGTATGGCTTGCCCCATGCTTAATGCTTTTAGCTTGCATGGAATAAAAGGAAAAAGAAACCAAGGACAATTTGAGAACCTCGCTACCATCAAGCAAGCAACACCGGGAGCAGAGCATGTCCTTCAGACCAGAGGTTCTTGCGTGAGGATGCTCCCTGGACAAAGACTGATGCAATACCGGACTTTCCTCCAGAGCCGACAAGGGGAAAGTCTTTCCCTGGAGCGGACACCCTGAATATGGACTTGCAACCTACCAGACTGTGTAAGAATAAATCTTTCTTTGTTAAAGCCATCCACTCTGTGGTATTTCTGTTAGAGCGGCCCCAGCTGACTAAAACAAGCAGCCTGCAAATATAACATCTGTCATGGATTGAATTGTTTCCCCCCAAAATATCTGTCAACTTGGCTGAGCCACAACTCCCAGTATTATGTAATTATCCACCATTTTGTCATCATATGTGATTTCCCTATGTTATAAATCCTATCTCTATGACGTTAATGAGATGAATTAGTGGCAGTTATGTTGATGAGTTCCAGAAAATTAGATTGTGTCTTAAAGAAATCTCTTTTGAGACATAAAAGTAAAAAATGAGCAAAGAGATTGGGGGAACTTCATACCACTAAGAAAGCAGTGCTGGGAGCCAAGCACATCCTTCGGACTCAGATTTCCTGAATGGACGGACGAGCTTCCAGTCTGGGAGAAGATTGTTGA
Organism: Heterohyrax brucei; assembly: GCA_028571685.1. NCBI lineage: Eukaryota > Metazoa > Chordata > Mammalia > Hyracoidea > Procaviidae > Heterohyrax > Heterohyrax brucei. The sequence goes on along the minus strand of CM053150.1, from coordinate 125,296,322 downwards.
CAAGGACTTTTCTCCAGAGCCAACAAAGATAGACAGCCTTCCCCTGGAACTGATGCAGTGAATTCAAACTTCTAGCCTGTTTGTTGAGGCCATCGCCTTATGGCATTTGTGTTATAACAGCACTAGATAATTAAGACAACATCCTAGGGCAAAGTGGCACCAACTTAACTTCAACAATATACAAGAGATTCTATATCTATATAATTCCTCTTGCCTCTTACCCCCATTTTGTGTGTTGTTGTCACTAATTATGTCTTTACATTTCATGGATCCTGTAACATAATTTTATCACTGCCTCGTATATTTGTCATTAAAAAACACAAAGGACAAAATGATTTGGATAATCAAGCATTAATCTCTTATTATTAGCCCTTGTTCTTGTCTATAATATTCTCTTCATTAGGGATCTTTCTTTTTATGTATGCCTTTGAATTACTTTGTGATGTTGCTTCCTTTCCATCTGCAGAACTCACATTAGTATCTTTTGCTGGTCTAGTCTTAAGGAAATTAACTCTTTCAGCATCTGTTTGTCTGGTAATATTTTAATTTCACCCTCGATCTTCAAGGACACTTTCACTGAGTATAATATTACTGGTTGACTGTTTTTTTCATTCAGCACTTTAAATATTTCATTTCATTGCCTCTGGCCTCCAACGTTCTTGATAAGAAATAGGCATTTAATCTTATTTGGGATTCTTTGAAGTGATCTAGTGATCATATCATGAAAACTATGATGTCATTATATTAAAAAGAGGGACTACTACAGCTGTTATAGTCCTTCTAGATGGTGAGGAAGTTAATAAGATTTGAAGTAGTTAAAACTGGGTTTAAACATAAACTATTAAAGGGGATCATGGGGTAGCCACAAAGCACAATAAAGACGCAACATTTCAAGTCAAGAAACATAATACAGAAGTCTCAACAAACACAAAACCACCCCTGAGAAAGGTAAAAAATCAACTCATAAAGAAGAATGTCCCAGAACAGAATAGTAAGAACAACAAACATCAACACAAAAATATGCACACCACAGTGACAGCACTAAACACATACCTATCAATAATCACATTGAATATGAATGGACTGAACACTCCACTGAAGAGACAACGAGTGGCATTTTGGATCAAAAGACATGATCCATCTATATGTGGCTTATAAGAAACTCACCTTAGACTTAAAGATATGAACAAACTGAAAATTAAAGGATGGAAGAATATATACCAAGCTAACAACAGACAAAGAAGAGCAGGTGTGTCAATACCAATCTCAGATAAAACAGATTTTAACGTAAAATCCACCGTCATGGACAAAGAGGAACATTATTTATTGATGAAAGTTTCAATACACAAGCAGGACTTAACAATATTAAATATCTATGCACCTAATATTAGAACACCTAAATATATTGAAGAAATATCGACTACACTCAAAAATGAGATAAATCGCTCCACAGTAATAGTGGAAGACTTCAACACTCCACTCTTAATATTGGACAGACTGTCTAGAAAAAAGCTCAGTGAAGACACAGAAGACCTCGTTGCCACAATTAACCAACTGAACCTCATCGACATTTACAGAACTTTCTATCCATCAGCAGACAACTACACTTTCTTCTCCAGTGCACATAGAACATTTTCCAGAATAGACCACGTGTTAGGACATAAAGCAAATCTCAACAAAATCCATACCATCAAATTATTGCAAAGCATCTTCTCAGACCATAATCTCATTGCTTTCAGGGTCCTCTCTTACAGTTTGGTTTTGCCCAAGGCTTCCTTTCCTCCTCTCCGGGGACAGCTTATGTCTGAGCTGGCATTCAAGGGAGACATAGGAAGATTTTTCTCTATTTCAGGAGAAGAGAGGTTGGCACTAGCCAAAAGAACTTTGAAGAGATTTGTCTTTTTGGTCTCAGGGCCACAGTGGCCTGGTTGGGGGAGCAGTCTTACTTGGTGAGCTTTCTCTTAGCTCCACTTTAGGGATTCTTCTGCAGGAGTTCGTCTTAGTCCGATATCTAATACTACCAGATGGGGGAAAGGTTGCCGTACTCCAAAATGACCCTCAGGGAGCTCTGCCTTGTTGCTACCAGAGTGCTCCTTCATATCATATTGGCTGTGGGTATAGCCCACACTCACAATGGCTACTGGCTAGCACAAAGCAGCCTCAGTCAGCGGTCTTCAGCACCAACCAGAAACAGGAGAAGATACACTGGCACTTTTGCAAGGGCCGCTTCCCCAATTCACAGCAGCCAGTAGCCCATGTGGCTGAGGGGAGGGTCAGGAACAGTAGGATAAGTTATTTTCCTACTGTATGCAACTCACTGGTTCATTAATTCTTGCCTGTCTGCAGTTCCATGCTGCTTTCCTCTACTACTTGATTAAGCTGAGCACTGTTTCTTTGTTGTATTCATGGTGAAGAATTAGAAGAATGTTTTGTTTATGCTGCCATCTTCCCACACTCTCCTTTTATTTCTTTTACACTGTCATCTCCACTAGACTCTAAGGCTCATGAGGCCACCAATATGTCAGTCTTGGTCAAAATAGTAGCCACCATGCTTTCCTAGTTCCTACATTCCAAAAGCTTTAAGAACTGGAAGACAGTCATCAAAGTTTCTGGAACCTCACCTGCAAATATTTTAACAGTTACAGCTTTTCATCTAGAATTCACAGGCAAGAGACACAGAGGGAGGCAACAGCCTTACTGCCATTTTCCAAAATTAAAAATTTAATCAATCCTAAATGACATTTGGAAACCCTAATGGTGTAGTGGTTAAGTGCTACATCTGTCAACCAAAAGGTTGGCGGTTCAAATACGCCAGGGGCTCCTCGGAAACTCTATGGGACAGTTCTACTCTGACCTATAGGGTCACTGTGAGTCAGAATGAACTCAATGGCGATGGGTTTGGGGGTTTAAATGACATCTTGCAAATATCAACATACGGTTTGTTCAAAGTCATTAGCAACCAGTTGGAACACTGAAGGCACAATCTATAAGATGATGTTGAAGTGTCAGAAGGAGAACAGGACAAAAATGCATCCACGAAAAAAAAATTCTTAAGCCATGAAATACATATTACCTTACAGAAAACTTCTTATTTCAAGAGCTATTTATGCCAAAAAGCCAAAGCCAAGTGCCCTCGAGTCGGATCATGGTCACTTACTAAAAATTAAATAGAAAAGGAAGACCCATGTAGAAATGTAGGAAGCCCAGCTTTGCATGGAGCTGTGGTTTGGGCAAAGTATTTCCTCCAAGCCTCAAGTATCCCAGCCAGACTGGGGAAGAAAAGATTGGAAACAAAATCAAATCATCTTCATGGAGTTATTGGAATGATGAAATGACACCAATGTGTGAAAACTTATCCTGATAAAGAGTCATGCCTGTTTTTGTAATAGTCACAGGAAAAGCCAAACCAGGAGTAGCCTCTGACTGTGGAATCGTTGGTGGACAGGCTGCTATCTTTTTGATATGATTTTGTAATTGTCTGACAGGGAGGAGAATAAATTTTGTGACTACTAACTATTATGGGAGAAGTGATGTTGGAGGAGAGCTCTCTGCAGAAAGGAGGCTTGGGGGACATGTCTCTAGAAAATTCTGTGAGCCTGATGGTCATGTCACAGAGGAGGACACAATGTGGAGGAGGTGGCTATTCCTGATGTCAGCTGAAATGCACCTTGCTCCAGCAGGGCAAAGATATGCAGAGAACCCTGGATTATGCTTGGGGGCACCGAGTGGTAGCAATGACAGAAGTAGGAGTGGGGCAGAAGGAAAACCTTGGACATTGATTAGGATGAAATGGATGGCAGAGGCTGGTACCTGAGCTGATGGAACAGATAAGATACATTTCATGGAGGGCTGAAAACTCTTAAAGTAACAGAGAACATTGTGAGGGCATGGTAGGGTAATGGGCTGTAAGAAGCTCACGTAATTCAGGGATTAATATTGTAGTGCCCTTTCTTAAGCTAGCATCTGATGGACCTGCAGACTTGTTCATTTTCTTCTGCAAGCTGCTTTTGTAAAGAAAGCAAAGGTTCATTTATCTGGATCTAGACTGATCCAAAGTCAGTAAGTGCTGCAGTATTACTAATCTCCAGGTGACTCATCAGCCTCCAAGCTTGTTATTGCCTCAGTACTTATAGTGGCCAATAAAATATGCTGGAAATTACTTTATCAGTAATACCCTCTGTCATTTTCACAGCTCTTAAGCATCACTCAGTGCTCATGGCTACACTCCCTGCTCTGGGCCCTACGGACAGGTGCTGTAGGGGGAGTTCACCTCACCTGAGGCGCCACTGGTGTCTGAGGATTGACAAACCACTTAAACCACTTCTCCTGAATATTTCGGCTCTTTAGAGCCAAATGCTTGACACTGAATAATTGATACTAACAAAGTAGTTCTACATCTATAAACCTAGGGGGGTTAAAGGTAAACAGAGTCTTGTTTCCTGATGAGTTCTATGGCACATAATATAAACATTTATGGTTCCATATTAATTTTCCAGTTATATTTGTGAGTCCAGGAATTATCTCATAAAAATAGTAATATTGGAAATGGTTTTGAGTCCCTTCTAGAGGAACTTCATAGCACCTGAACACAGGAAGGATGAACAATAATTATGGTAACACTGTATAAACAAGATGATAGTTGGTCCTGCTTGGGCCTCTCTGTTTTGCTCTTTGGCTGCATCACTGGTTACATACCACACAGGTGAATGGAGAAAGTGATTAAAGAAAAAATAGCAGTGATTTTCATACAAATAAAGCCTACCATGCTACAGCTCTAAAAGCTGGAAACCCAAGGAAAAGCCACAATGGGAAAAGAATGAAGAATTTTGATTTTTGACCTCTGATGAACATTAGCAGAGACCATGCACAATCTCAGCCATGCTTAAAGACAAACAAGTTTCACAAAGAACCTTGAAGGCAGAAACTATCCCAAAGGATCCCCTGTACTTCCAAGTTTGAATGTTTTTCACATTAAATCAGTTCCTCAGGAGACTGGTCTTTAAAATTGCCAGTTAATGAAAATTTCTAAGATTTTTTCTGTGGTTCCATTAGTCATGAAGCAAAAGAGCTCAGCATGCAGCCCTTGGCATTTTATTCACTCGAAAGAATACTTCAGTGTTTCTCTTGCTTCTCATTTAGTTCATCTTGTAGTTATTTTCTGTGTTGGATAAATCACCAGCTTTCAATTAATATAAACTCCTTTGAACATCAAGAAAACAAGTACGAGTCTTAGGGTCATAAACACCTTAGATGTACAAGAGGCCGGACAAGTACCTCCACAGAATGAGTACCTGGGAAAGATAAGAAGAAATGTTCATGCTTGAATTTGAACAGATTTTCATCTTTAGCAGCCTATAAGCATGCTCACTCGGTACCTGCTGCTTCTGCCTGCACTGCCCTTCCTTCTCCATCCCTCTCACCACCTGCCCAGATTTTATAGTACCTTCATGAAGCAGAACAGATGCAGGTCTTCTATAACAATGGCACAAGTTCCTGCCCAAGAACACATCTCTTTTGACTATTTTAGGAGCAGCAACTTCAAGTATATTTCAATTTTTCAGTGATAGTTATATAATTTTATTTTTTTTAATAAAAATGAAATTTTAACCTTAATTTTTACAAGATACACTAGAGGAGATTGCAAATAAATTTTACATTGTCCCTAAATTTGGGGAACACTGCTCCAAACAGTCTTTACTGTAGAATTACACAGGACAGGCACTGAGGCCTGGCAAGCTCTTTTGACTCTGAATTTTCCAAACTCATTTGCTCATATAGCAATTCTTCAGTAAATTCTCCAAGAAGCTCTCTGGACTCAAGAACTGTCTGTGAAACACCATTTTTAGAGGTGGGGGGTAGAGGGGGTGGGGAACCTGACATATATAACTAAGACAGGCTTAATTTTTTTTTACTGCCTCATTTTTTTTTAATTGTGATTAAGTGAAAGTATAGAATCCGAGTCAGTTTTCCATGCCTGCCTCTATACAACTTTATCTGCTCTCCCTACCCTGTGGCAGCACACTCCCGGTTTTCATTCTTCTAGTATCCTCCCAACGAACCTGTCCCCTCTTCTCCACCCTTCCTCTCTCCTCTAGATAGATATCAGTAGAACAGCCTTCTATAAATGTATGAAACCGTGAAGTACATTCACCATGTGCTCATTCTGTGTCCCCGGGCCCAGTCTATTCTTTGTCCGAAGTGTTGACCTCAGTACTGGTTTCAGATCTGGGGCAGCAGCAAGTCTATGCGCCATGCTCCCAGGGGACCTTCCAGGCTATCTAACCACCAATTCTTTCTTAATCTGTACATCCATTTTTCTCATGCTACATCAGAGACTTTACGTTTTGTCTCCTATCAAGGCTCTTGCTTGCTGGCCCTTAGCGTCACAAAACACAATGTTCAACTCCAGTGATTAAGCCCTCCTGATGACCTGCCCAAAGCAAGTGATTTGGACAATATTCTGTTGTGATCCATAAGGTTTTCATTGGCTAATTCTTTTTTGGTTTTATTGTGATTCAGTGAAAATACACAATCCCGATCAATTTTGCATGCCCACCTATCTGCAGTTCCATCTGCTCTCCTCATTCAGTGATAGCATAATCCTTCTTTTCGCTTTGTGTTTCTAGTATTCTCTTAATGAGCACCTGTCTCCTCCTCTCCACCCTCTGCTCTCCTATCTAGAAAGAAGCGAGTAAGACAGCTTCCTATAAATATATAGAACCGTAACGTACACACACATACCACTTAGTCACACCATGTCCCTGAGTCCATTCTTTCTGAAGAGTTGACCTCAGTACTGATTTCTGGTCATGGCCAGAAGCAACTCTAGGGGCTATGTTCCCAGGGGACCCTCCAGGCTGCCAGACCATCAATTCTGGTCTTTTAGAAGAGTTCTTGAGTTGGACTGAAATTTCAAGGAGCTCAAAATAACCAAAACAATCTTGTAAATGAAGACAAAGTAGGAGGACTCACACTTCTTGAGTTGAAAGCATACTATAAAGCAACAGTAATCAGAACTATCTGGTACAGGTATAATGAATGATAGACAATAGACCATATATCTATGGTCAATTAACTTTCGACAAGACAATGTGAAGTACACTATCCTCGAGTTCCTTGTGATTCACTCCATTCCTTGTCAGTCACTCTAGCTGTGGTTTTGGGGGAAGTCATTCGACTTTACCTGACCCTAGTTACCTCCTCCAAAATGGGATCATATGGCTCCTTTGGAGATTTCTTGTGAATTTTAACTCAAACATTGCTCATAAAGTGCCACTTCCTGCTGAATCAGCTCCAACTCATGGCAACCCATGTATAACAGAATGAAACATTTTGTTAAATCCTGTGCCATCTGCAAGATCACTGGTATGCTCAAATCTATTGTCCTGAGCACTTTATATTTGGAGTGTTTTCCAACCTAGGGGGCTCATCTTCTAGCACTGTATCAGACACTGTTCTGCTATAACTCACAGTGTTTTCACTGGCTAATTTTCAGAATTATATCACCAAGCCTTTCTTCCCAGTCTGTCTTAGTCTGGAAGCACCATTGAACCCTGTCCATCACGGGTGACTATGTGGGTATTTGAAATACCAGTGGCATAATGTCCAGCACCGTGGCAACACACAAGTGACTACAGTCTGACAGATAAATGGTAAATGAAATACCTACCACTCAATAAATTACAGCTATTGATAGCAGTGTTACTGAAAATAAACAAAAGACAAATCAAAGTGAAAGCTCTCCTCAAGTACATTGTGATCATCTGGATTTTTTTTTAAACAAATTTCAAAACTAAGACCTTCTCAGTCATAGATCTCAATAAGCCCTAAAATTTCTTTCTTGGATCTTGAGGAAGGCACTTACAGTAGAGCTTCCAATAATTCCATCATTAAGCACATCTTACATTAACCCAACTCTTCTTGCTTCAGAATACGTAAGTGATTTATTATATCTAAGTTTACATGGTCCTCTCTCAAGTAGTTGGTAAGATCTTAGAGGCTAGATTCAAGAAGACTATCTTTTCCAGCAGTCCCTGTTCTCTTAGATTCCCATACCCTGTGAAACCTTTTCAGATGGTCCTTTAGCAAAAGCGTTGCAAGACTGACAGTCCATACAAAGCACTGGTTTGTTCATAAATACTGGCACAGGAACACTGTCATTTTTCAAAGAAGATTGCACCTTTATGTGCACATGGACAGCTCCCTTGCCACATGCTTCTCTTACAATGGGTTTCTGTGCCCTCCCATGAACCTGGCCAGGCTTGAGGCTAATCCAGCTAATAAAGTGTGGCACAGGGATTTCATGTGGCAGTCAATACTGGGATGTAGACCACAGACAACTTTCTCTGGATTTTCTGAAAACTCAGCCACCGTGCTATGCGGGAGCTCAAACTGATCCATGTGAAGAGATCTATGAGGAAAAAAAATGAGGCCCCTATCCTACAGCTAACAACAGTTCTCAAAGTTTTAAATGAATTACCACTTATGTGATCCAGTCCTCAGCTTGTAAGTCTTCCAAATTAGGTTCCAGACATCATGGAGTAGAAACAAGCTGCCCCTCTGTGCCCTCTCCAAATTCCTTATACACAGAATCTGTGAGCACAATAAACAATTGTTTCTCACCAGTAACTTTTCAGGTAATTTGTTTCTGCCTGTGTTCTCTATAGCCCTTTCCCACAGAGCTTCCACACCACCCCCAGGAAGAGAAAGCATGTCTTCAAGCTTTAAGTGACCCCGTTCAACATGATCAGGCCTGGCACATACCCCTAGAACATTCTGTTGGCGAGCGCTACTGTAAACACCATGTAAGAATTTCAGCAAGTGCTGGCCGACAGTCCAGACTATGGCCTAGCACATCACGGCGTCACGGAACATTGCTAGCTCTCCTTGGTTGCTCCCTGTACCATGACAGGAATGGCTTCCCTACTCCCTCTCAACCACTCTAAGAGCTAAGCACTACTTTCTCCATAGAGTGGGGAGACAAGGCCAAGAGACCAACAACTGGTCCACAGTCACCCTGGGGCAGAAGCCAGCCTTAGTGACTGCAGGTTAGCAAAATCCTCCAGCCAGAGCCCAGCCAGGTGCCTTTTAATGCTGCCCTCAAAGCCTCCTCTCAGTGGCCCACAGAGTAGCCAGACCTGCCGGAAGCAGCAACTGTTTTTTAGCCATAGTCAGTGATAGAATGCTGCCAGAGGCCAAGTATCACTGAGTCCACACATTGCCCACCCTGCTTCAGGGACCTCCCTCAACAGTAGCTGTCTGGTAACTGGGCTCTGACCCCCATTCCTAGAGCCAACATTCTACAGAAAGGGGGCCCAGGGAGCTCTTTAGAGTCAACCCAGGGCTAGCCTGGCCCATGGCTCTATATCCTTCCAGGCTCAAGGCTCCCACAGCAAAGCTTCTCAGGTATGCAGATGGGATGATCAGAACTCAGATCCCCTAGCCACAACTGCTTTTACAGGCTAGCACCACATCCATGCATGTCTGACTGCCAGTTGCTTCCAGCTCTGGTTTTTAATGAGAATCTTTGCCTTCTCAGTTAAGACATCCTCAGAGTGGAGGCAGAGGGAGGCATAAAGTGTGTACCAAGGTGCAGTCTTCGGAATGAGACCTTCTGGTTCAGAATCCCAGATGCTACCACTCACTGTGTGACCTTAGGCAATATGACCTTGCTGACCTTCATTCTCCTGGAAAACATAGCTAATCAGTTCATCTATAAGGTGAAGCTGATCAGACCTGCCTTGGGCTAATGCTGAGAACAGACAGAATGGTTTATGAAAAATCTCCCATCATGTGCTGACCTGAATGCAGGGTAGATACAGCAGTCTTGCTCAGGTCTTCCTTGCTCAGCTCTCTATAGTAGGCTCATCCTATAGAACTCTCCCCAAGTTACCATTGTTTCTTCAAGCCTACCACCAGGAGGACCACTGGTCACTTGGTTGGAAAATAACTTTTAATGACTCTTGATTTCAAAGAGATACCCAGGTATATAAATATATATTTGTACAATCAACACCTGGGTTCTTCCTGACCTCCTCAGGGAGACAGGAGCTTTGGGTAGTGGCAGCCAAAGGACATTGTCTCAGTTCCTTCGCAAAGCTTTGTGTCTTGAGTTCAGCAACCTGAGCTGCAATCTTAGACTGTGAATTGCTTAGACTAAATGATGCTTAAGGAGCATATAGCTTAGAGCCCTGCAGCAACTTGCCTTGCAGCACCCTCAGGTTTCCTCAGGAACCTTCCAGAGATGGAGAAACAGACTCACCTCCCTCCCTGAAGGAAGCTGTCAACCCTAACCTTTGATGACATCAGGGCTAGGCCTGCTTGTCTATAGGCCTCTGTCTCTTTGGGCCAGGGACCAGAAATCTCTTTAGAAGGGTAGCTTCAGATGAACATCAGGATCTGCCTGGAGGGTTTTGCATGGGAGAGAAGGGCAGCGCTTTGTGGTACTAGAGCTTGAGTGTGTTTCTTAGGATTCCCTGTGGCTCATATCAGCACTAGATGGAAAGCCTCCAGGGCTGTTGGGACCCGCTCCTTTCCCAAGCAGCACATTTTACCCAGCAACACAAGTCTATAAACAGAGCATTAGATATTGACTTTGAGTTATCTTCACCAGACAAAATCTTTGAAGAATTTTTAGTTTCTTCCCAAAGTTTCCTTTTCCTTTGTGTAGCTTTTCTTGTCTTTGCTTCCTTTTAAAACAAGCCTTTTAAAACAAAACATGATTAACAGAGGAGAAAATAGATAAATGGGAATTACTAAGAATGAAACACTTTTGCTCATCCAAAGACTTTATCAAAAGAGTTAAATGACCACCTACAGAATGGGAAAAAATACTCAGCAACTACATGCTGGACCATCATCTGATCTCCGTAATCTACAGGTTTCCCCAAAATATCAACAACAAAAAGGTAAATAACCCAATTAAACTATGGACAAAGGAAATGGGCAGAAACTTCACTAGAGAAGACATCCAGGAAGCCAAAAGACACATGAGGAAATACAATCATTAGCTATTTCAGAAATCCAAATCAGAACTATAATGTAACACCATCTCACCCCAACAAGGTTGGCCATGATCCAAAAAACACAAAACAACAAATGCTGGAGAGGCTACGGAGAGATTGGAACTCTCCTACACTGCTGGTGGGATTGCAAAATGGTACGACCTCTTTGGAAAGCAATCTGGTGCTTCCTTAAAAAGCTGGAAATAGATACATCATTTGATCTAGTGTTCTCCCTGCTCAGAATATATCCTACAGAACCAAGGGCAGTCACACAAACAGATACATGCACAAGAATGTTTATTGCAGCACAGTCCACAATAGCAAAAAGATAGAATCATCCCATATGCCCATCAACAGAGGAATGCATAAACAAACTGCAGTACACGTACTCAATGAAACACTATACTATGATAAAAAACAATGATGTTTTTAGAAAACATCTCATAACATGGTTTCAGTTGGAATATATTATGCTGAGTGAAATCAGTCAGTGGCAAAAGGACAAATATTCTATGAGGCTTCTGTTATAAGGCCTTAAAAATAGAATTATCTACAGAAGAAAAAAACACTTTGACAGCTACAAGAACAAGGCATGAGAGTTTGTCACAGAGAATATAGTTGATAGATGTTAGAAACTGTATTCATTTACTGTAGTAAATAAATAAGTAAATTTTTTAAACAAAAAATAGAACTTCTTGACCATACAGGTCATAGAAGTGCCCCATGGGAATTAATACACTCAGTCATGTATGTATGCATGTGTGTGAAAGTATGTATGTAGGGGCAAGGGTATGGGGCTGTGCATGACTGTGTACCTATATTAGTGTGTACATATATGAGTGTGAAAAGTATATGGGTATGGGTGGCTATGTGGGAGTGTGTGTATGTATAGGTGAAACTGTGTGTGAGACAGTATATATACTTGGGAGGCGACTGTAAGGTGGTGTGTGGCTCTGGATTACGCATGTACATCTCCTTGAGAGAGTTCACAGCTTCTGCTCATTTCTCAAAGGCTCATGACGTTATACAAAGGCGAAGCCTAGCTATTGGTGAGAGCTGTTGACTTAGGTTACTGCCTTATCCTCGGAGCTTCCCTTTTATCTCTGACTTCTAATGGGAAACAGGCAGTGGAGATGGAAAAAAGCAGTCCTATCCCCTGAACGTAATGATGACACACACTTCCCTGGCTGACCAAGTCAGAAGCCCCTAGGCCCTTTTTGCACCACATCAGGACCTTCCCTCTGGGTACCCCAAGTGCTGAGGGAGCCAGCAAGAGCAATCAGCTGCACCCGTACAGATGCTGAAGAACAGGAAGCAACCTCATGAAGGCTGTCCAGGAAACTGGGAGCAGGGACGGTAGGTGTACAATCTTTGCATCTTATTTTAAGGACCACTCAGCATAAATTGTAGTGTTGGAGAAGAATAATGCAGATACCACGGACGGCCAAAAGAATGAACAAATCTGTCTTGGAAGAAGTACAACCAGAATGCTCCTTGCAAACAAGGATGGTGAGACTGTCTCACATACTTTGCACATGTCATCGATAGGAATCAGTCCCTGGAGAAGGTCATCATGCTTGGTAAAGTGAAGGTCAGTGAAAAGGAGGAAGACCCTCAATGAGACAGAGTGACACGATGGCTACAACAATGGGCTTAAACATGACAATTGTGAGGTTGCCACAGGACTAGTCCGTGTTATTCTGTTATACATGGAATCACTATAAGTAGGAACTGACTCGATGGCACTTCACGACACCACTTGCATGCGGTGAGGGAGTTTAGCTCTCATCATGGTCACATGCCAGTGCGAGGGGGCACGCAGCAGGGAGACCCAGGCCTGACCCCAAAAGTCTCAGCTCTGCTCAGAACAATTTGATGCAACTAAGGATGTGAAGAGTAGTGCACTTAAAGCCAATGCCAAGTGCACAGGACACAGGAGACAGCATTCTGATTCTGCCACTTAACCCTACAAAGGAATTCTGATCATGCTAGGGACTGCTTAAGGAATCTGTGCTAAATAACCAGATATTCCTTGTTTTTTTAACTTCAGTTCACCTGAGGCTAAAGTTTTTGTAAAATGCAATACAAGGAGTCACTAAAAAAGTAGTTACAAGTTCGTGCAGATTTCTCCTTGCTCTTACACTGTGTTTGCCACCCATGGCCCAGCACCAGTGTGCTGACTGTGCCTGTCTGCACATCACACCTCACGGGCTGCTATGTGAAACCCACATCTCAGAAGGAACTCCTTGCCCCTGTAGCTTGAAGGAGTCAGAGTATTCATATGCCACCACTGAGAGGCATCAGTTGAAGCCTTCCCAGAGCTGTTAACCTGCTGCCAACTGAAACTAAGCAACCGTCAGCAGTTCCACAATAGTCTCAGGCCTAGACATGCAGGTGTTGGTGGCTGCAGGGCGAGATGAGCTGGACTGACAAGGCCCCAGAGGTAAGGAAATGCGCAGGGCCCTGCCAGGCTCTGACTGGCATGCAGTGCTTCCCGGGGCCCTTCCTGAGGCTTCAGGGATGGGGTTAAAGAAGGTGCTTGAGAGGGAAAACAGTGGTTTGATAGGCGGAGAGGCAAAAAGGGAGTTCCAAGGAGAGGATCAGCACATACAGAGGCCCAGAGGTGCAACAGGCATAGCAAACCTTGGCTGATACAGAACCAGTGAACATGCTAGCCCACAAAGCCTCTGAGGGAGTTCTGGTCACCTTGTCTCTCCTTCCTCCAACCTCTCACCTGCACAGCACATTCCCAAAGAACAAAACAGTGGAGAAAATAGTAAGAGAATATGGGTATATGAAGTGGGGCCATATATTAGATGGCACATTAAAAACACATTCCTGCTTGTCACTACATCCTGTATCAAGCCAGGTGTGGCCTGGGAGACACAGCTGGTGGGACAATTCTAGTGAGAGAAGCAGACAGAATAAGAAGCTCCAGGACCTGTCCTGTGTCCCTCAGCCCTCAGCTTTTCTGAAGAGATCCCAAGGATTAGTGATTATCTAAGGAAGTTGGCATGCCTAATGGACTGGAACAGGCATTCTTGGCCAGCTTTGGGCACTGATTCCAGACAAGGGTGTCTCCCAACTCCCACCTTGGAGTGCATAAGATTCAAGTGTTCCCATGAAGTGAATCAATATTTCTGGTGCTTTCTCTCCACCAACTCTCTACTCCCTTCACGGTCCTGCCAAACCCTCTCCATAATGTATAGAGTTAGGCCATCCCCTTCACCTTCCTTCATCCTGAGCGCTGTGCAAACTACCAAGGTAGATTCCGGAGCAGTGACCCATGGCCTAGAACCGTTAGCAGATTGGCTCTACAGAAGCCATGCTAAGACCACAGGGGTGAAACCAGCCCAGGAGAAAGAGCCCATGCTGACATTCTTGTCACAGTTGAGAAGGGTGAGGGTCCACTCTCCCAACAGCTGCTTTCCATGGCAGCAGTCCAGGCTCTACCCAAGCCTCTGGAATTCCTTACACTCAAATCAGAATCGGTTTTGGCTTAAGAACCAAGATTGGCAAGGGCATGGGCTCCAGGTAACATGCCCAGAGTTTCTGGGCCCCATGGTTAAGGGTGACTGTTTTGGAATATGCTCCCCATAGTCCCAAAGGATTTGTTATCTATAACCTATGAGGCTTATTAAATGACAATGATTTGTTATCTATAACCTATGAGGCTTATTAAATGACAATGAATAAAGAAATGAAAGAAGACACAATGCTGCCCTCATTTCTGACGTATGGAAACAAGTATAAGAATGTCTTCTGGTGTATTCCATATGATTCAAGTCAGACCCAGATACCAGAAATCTGTCTCAACTTCTAAACAGGTTCTCATTCTTTAATTTGGCCTTCTGCTTTGGTAAACCCTGCTGGAATAGGGGTTAAGTGCTATGTCTACTAACCAAAAACTGGGCAATTCAAATCCACCACGCAAGCCCTGGAAACCATGGGGCAGTTCTATTCTGACATCTAGAGTCGCTATAAGTCAGAATCAACTGAACAGTGGTGGAGGCTTTGGTAAATAATAGCCTTTTTCCTCACTGAATAATTGCATGAGCAGACATGGTAGTTTTTGTTTCATTTCATTTTCTTTTTTAATTGTGATGAACATACACATACATAACAAAACTGATGCCATCTCAGAAATTTCTGTGTGTACCATCCAGTAACACCAAGTACATTCTCAAGTTGTACACCCATTCTGTCCTCTGCCAATTTTTTCTACCACCAGACACATGAATTCAAAGAACCCTGCACAAAACCTTCCCTTTCTCCCTCCCTCCCACTTAATGTTGTTGCTGTTAGGTACAGTGAAGTCTATTTCAACTCACAGAAACCCTATGAACAACAGAAAAAAATACTGCCCAGTCCTACACCATCTCCGTGATCTTTGCTGTGCTTGAATTCATTGTTATAGCCACTGTGACAATCCATCTCACTGAGGGTCTTCTTCTTGACCCTCTACTTTACCAAGCATGAGGTTCTTTCCCAGGGGCTGGTCCCTCCTCAGAACATATCCAAATGACATGAGATGAAGTCTTGTCAGCCTTGCATTCAAGGAAAATCCTGAC
Organism: Heterohyrax brucei; assembly: GCA_028571685.1. Classification (NCBI taxonomy): domain Eukaryota; kingdom Metazoa; phylum Chordata; class Mammalia; order Hyracoidea; family Procaviidae; genus Heterohyrax; species Heterohyrax brucei. The sequence continues at coordinate 125,280,748 of CM053150.1, read as the reverse complement.
TACTTCCAAGACGGATTTGTTTTTTCATCTGGCAGTCTGCAGTATATTCAATCGTCTTTGCCAACACCACAATTCAAAAGCATCACTTCTTCTCCAGTCTTCCTGTCCAACTTTTGCATGCTTATGAAGTGACTGAAAATACCATGGCTTGAGTCACACACATCTTAGTCCTCAAAGTGACATTCTTGCTCTTCAACACTTTAAAAAGGTCTTTTGTAGCAGATTTGCCCAATGCAGTGCATAGTTTGATTTTGACTGCTGCTTAGATGAGCATTGATTGTGGATCCAAGTAAAATGAGATCCTTCTCTGCTTGTCATGATGTTGCCTGCAGGTCCAGTTGTGAGGAACTCTGGTAACCACTAAACATCTTTGGTTGCAATAGATTTTCTTATTTTATGTAAGTAGATCATACAGTATTTGTCCTTTTCTGACTGACTTATTTCCCTCATCATAGTATTTTCAGGGTTCGCCTACATTGTAGCATAAATCAGGACTTCATTTACCTTGAGGCAGAGTAATAGTCCATTGTATGTAGATGTGGTGATTTTAAGACATGGCTCTGAATTCTCTAATGCTCTTCCCATTGACAGTGGGTTCTATGTCTCCTTCCTTTGGACCTGGGCAGGCTCTGACTGCTTCAGCCAAGAGCTTATGACAAAAGTGATATAGAGTGGTTTTCCAAAACTGGGTCATAAAGTTCATGTAGCCTCTACCTTATTCATGAAGCACTCACTCTTGAAGCCTTGGGCCACCATAGAAGAAATCCAAGTACTCAAAAACTACCAAGCTATGGGGAAGCCCAAGCCGTGGGTAGTAGTCTGAGGCTGTTAGTGCACTCCAAGCTGAGGGCAGCCTTAGAATCATGTCAGCCCAGCCCTTAGATATGTGAAAGAAGAAACTTCCAGATGATTCTGGCTCCCGGCCATCAAGGATTCCCTGCAAAGACAAGACAAACCCACAGTATGACCCGAATTCTTGACCCACAAAATCCACAGGCATAGTAAAATGATGGTAGTTTTATGTCAGTAAGTTTCAGGTGGTTCATGAATTAGCAACAGGTAAATGAGGCTGTAACTACTTTCATTACAAAAAAGGAAACTGAGTCCTGAATTTCTTTTTCAGGCATCACGTAACATTAACCCCATGAAGCAGGGGAATGAGTACACAGTGTGTAAGGAACTCTACTAGGCAAGAACTGAAGAGGTAATAAATAAATTCATACGTCCCCCCTCATGCAGACAGAGTCTGTAGAACGGAGCAAATTGACAAATAACTGATAGCCCACCAAAGCCCTGTTCCTTGAAGCAAGTTGTCTAATAAGACATGCGCACATATGTTGGTCCCCTACCACTCCTACAGGTCAATACCAAGTGGATCCAGCAGCTAAGAAAGGCCCTTGGCTTGTCAGTGAGCCCCAAACTGGCCCCTACACACATAGTGTCCACCTTGACCCTGCTGGAGCCTACCATGGGCAGAGTCCTCGGGTGGGTCATTTGATGTAGTCATTAGCTGTCATCAAGTCAGCCTGTGACTCATGGTGGTCACCTGTACAACAGAACAAAACACTGCCCAATCCTGCACCATCCCCATGATCTATTGTGATCCACAGGTTTTTTTCCCATGGGCTAATTTTCTTAAGTAGAATATCTGTCCTTTCTTGTAAGTCTATCATAGTTTGGAAGCTCTCCTAAAACCTGCTTAGGATCAGAGCAATACCCAAGCAAGAGCAATACTGACAGGCAAGTGATGGCTAAATATTGGCTGGGAATTGTATCCAAGTATTTTTCAAGGAAAATAAAAATTCTACCACTATCTACAGATACAGTTAAAATGGAGGTTGCTGGTCAGGTCAAGGGGCAGGAGAGGGGCTATAAATCTGGAGCACTCTTCAGACTCTGAGAGGATGGCTGAGGTAGGATTCCTGATACTCCCAGAGTTACTGCAAACATTATAAATTGGGGGGACCATTTTTGAAGTTCAAACCAGTACCTACTCTAGCCAAAGAGCTCCTAGTGTGGCAATTAAGATTTGATCTGCTGATAATTGCTGTGGCATGTGTAATTTTGAAAGAGCATCAAAAATAGCCAAAAAATATGTTTACAGGTATATAATCACAGTGGTGCTGTGTGTGGTTAAGAGCTTGGTTGCTGGTCAAAAGGCTGGCAGTTTGAATCCATCAATTGCTGTAGGAAACCCTATAGGGCAGTTCTAGTCTGTCCTATAGGGTCACAACTGTGAGTTGGAATCAACTCAATGGTAACCGATTTGATTTGGTTTTCACGTATACATAAATAGGCATATAAATGTTTGGGGATATATATGTAGGTACATGCATGTGTATGAGGTTTGACAATTATGTTCATGAACTCATTGTAGAAAAAGTGTCGCATACCTGATTGCTGAATATCACAACAGCCACATTTGAAGCAGTCCACTTGGAAGCTATGCACCAATGACAGTGCCCTTCAAAGAGATTTTGGAACTCTTTTTCTGGAAAGATCATCACAGCTATTATTGTATTAACCTTGATGTCCTGAATGTCATCAAAATGTCTTCCTTTCAATATTTCCTTTATCTTCAGGTAAAGAAAAAAGTCATTAGGGGCTAGATCAGGTGAGTAGGTAGGGTGTTCCAGTACAGTTATTTGTTAACTTGGTAAAAACTCTCTCACAGACAAGTATACAACTAAGTTCACAAACTTGCCGCCGTGCCGCTGTGCAGAATGGTCATTCCAGAGGAGTTCCAAAATGTCTCTGAAGGGTAGACTAGGGGTGTCATCTGTCCGTAGTTTGCCAAGAGGCATACCTTGAAGGTGAGTGTAGTGATATTTGCAATAAGGTATGTAACACTTAGAACAATTACATTTGATCAATTAAGTAGAACAGAACTAGGAGGGGTCCGGCTATCACTACTAGGAATTCTGGTCAGGGCCGTAATAGATGGATCCTGATAAAATGAGAGAAAACAATGAAACAAAATATCAAATTCCTTAAAAAAAAAAAAAAAAAAAAAAAGACCTACTATGCCAGTTGAGACTAGAGTACTCCCTGAGACTATTGCCCTGAAACACTCTTCAAATCTTGAACTGGAACTAACCCCTGAGATCACTTTATAGCTATGAACTGGCTCAGAAAAATAATAAATATTACCCATGAGTATTGTCTCCAATGTTTTCTCAGAGCTTTGCTCCTGCTCAGATGTCTTGAGCCAGTCAGAAGTGCTAGGCACCACCCAGTAGTGTCTGCAGGGCCTGGACCAGGATACCAGCAGCACAGGCAAGAAGGAAAGCATGGGGGCCTGGGGAAGTTTCTGGGCTGGGGTTCCCAGGAAGCTGTGGAAGCTTGGTGGTAAGCTTGCCTATGGGTCCCAAGTCAGGGGCACAACTGAGCACTCCCTTCGATGTCCTGCTTCTGCAGACAAGATTTCTTAGCTCTGAGTATAATTGTTAGAAGTGCTTCTTCACTGGCTTTTTATCAGAGACCAGAGGAAGGAATTGAAAGTTCCTGAGTTTTCAAAAGAACCTTTACTACAGAAGTGGGGAAGGAAAACTACCTCCAGCCTTGGAAGGAAGTAAACAAGTGTCAGGAGTCTCTCCTACAGAATGGCTGCAGCCTGCTGAAACTGCAGCCCTGGCTGTGAGTGGCTAAGATTTGTCAGGGAAATCTTTAGGATAGCAGATTTCCTTCTAGTGCAGCACTGAGGGTTGTTTTGGGTTTGGGCTTTGATTTAATGTGGATTTTATTGTTGCTGGCTGCATTCAAGTGACTCATGGGGACCTTATGTACAACAGAAGACAATGAAGTCTAATCCTGCTTCATCTTCCCAACTGCTGATGTATCTTGAGTCAGCTGTTATGGCTATTGTGTCCATTCATCTCACTGGCAGTTTCTCTCATTTTTCCAACCCTCTACTTGACAATGTCCTTTTCTAGCAATCGGTCTCTCCTGATGAAACGTCCAAAATAAATTACACTAAGTTTCACCATCATTGCTTCTAACGAAGATTCTGGTTGTATTTCTTCTAAGAATGGTTTGTTAGTTCTTCTGGCAGTTTATTTTTTTTTAAAAAATCTAATTATAGAAACCAAAGGGAGAGAGTCTCTTACAATGCTTCAAATTATGAAGCCCTTACCTGCAAGGAAAGCCACTCTCCACGGACTCAAGGCTCCTCCTGCCTACAAGCCTAGGATTCCCAGGGGCAGGGGTAGACACCCCTGGATAAATGACAATGTAGAATAAGGACAGAACACTGTCCACTAGAGTGCCTGTGGCTCAGGAGTACCTGACTTCACTTCAGCAAGAAGGAGGCCTGGACTCTGGTGGCCAGGAGAGAGTGTGATGCTGTTTTTCACATAGACTGTCTCTTCAACTACTGAGGAGAAATCCTGCAGTCACTCCTGGGACAGTTATCCTTACTATGACAATGACCACAAAGCTCTATCTCTGTCCAGGTTCTATGGAGAATCAGACAACTGTTGATGAAAGAGAGACCTCCACAGCAAGCACTGGGGCCTCCACAAAAAGCATGAGGCCACAGTGCAGCACAGGCTCTTAAAGCTGACAAAACAAAAGTGAGGACTTTCTTACTGGTGCCTGGGTGAGCTGAGTCTGCTGCCTGACCCAGTGTGGCCAACACTGACAGGCAAGCAGGTGAGTTCAGGGCCTGCAGTTGCTAGGGGAGGTAAAGGTGCCTACAGCCTCCTGGGCCAGATCAGTCAGATGCTGCTGCTTATAATCAAGGCTTTTTACATTTTTGTTTTCTGCTGTGATAAAATTTGCCAGTTTAACCATTTTTAAGTGTACAGTTTAGTGACACTAAATCCATTCACCATGCTGTACAGCTATCACCACTCTCCACCTTCAGAAGTGTTTCATTACCAAACCAAAGCTCAGTGCCCATTAAACAATGACTCCCCATGCCTCCCTCTTCCAGCCTCTGGTAGCCACTAGTAAACTTTGATCTCCATAGAATATTTACCTGTTCTAGAGATTTCATTTAAGTGGGACTATACGATATTTGCCCTTTTGTGCCTGACTCATTTCACCCAGCATAATGTTTTTAAGGTTCATTCACCTTGTAGCATGCATTGGGACTTTGTTTCTCTTTATGACTGAGTAATAGCGTGTCATGTATGTATACTACATAACTTAGACTTTTTTAGAATGCAGTTAGAACTGCAATTTCTTTTCTCAGAAATGGGGAGAGAGGTGCCACCAAAATCAGACTAAAACACAAAATAGTCTCAACTATATGAATATACTTGTATGCGATGCTAAGTTCTCATCTACCCCATTGTCTACTGTGAGGCAAGTGTTTAAGCCTAGTTCTGGACCAATAGCCACTGCCTGGCCATATTCCTTGCAGGTAGCAGAGAATAGCCAGAGTCCAGTAGAATGGCACTGATTAGAGGCAGACAGTGGACCCTAGGCCTGAGTCTTCAGAGCTCTTTGTCAATACAATAAAGTGTCCTTCAGCTCCAAACACTGCAAAACAGTGCAAATGGAAGGGTGTCTGGTTCGTATTCAGAGGCTCCTAGTAAGACTGATTGTTTCCTTCCAACCCATGTCACAGATCAAAGCTTTTGTCTGAGAGCCCTTTATCTATGACTATTCTGATTCTTCTACATTTCAGCCTTTGGTGGAAATAAGTGCAAAGAAATAAACTTTTCAGGCCCTGGAGACCTCTGAGCCCAGCTTTGACCTTTGCAATTAAATGAAAATAATCCCCAGTACTAGTCTTCCTTTCAAGACCGGCTTTCCAATTTTCTGAAACCTTTCTTACTGTCCTCAGTATGAATCAACAAGTTACCTGGCAGCCCTGATAGAGACAGGCATTATTAGAATTGAAATGGTAAGTGAGAAAGTTGTAAGGCAGGAAAGAAAGCACAAGTGAAAGTCTTGTTCACTGCCTTTGAGGGACACGCAGGTTGGTTGAGTCTTCTACAGCTTTAAGCTAGACCCTACTCTACAGCAGTGGGTTTGGGTAATGATACCACTGAACATCTGTTACGTACTGGGCACAGAACCTGCCTTATGTCTCTTGAATCATGAAACTTCTGTGAGGGGTGAGCCAGCTGTGACCCAGTAACTAGCTGTGCAAAAACCTGCTGTCTAAGAATAAGCCTTCTCCCAGAAGCCTTCGCATAAAAAGGGGAAAGTAAGAGAGAGCAGCTCCAAGGATGTGTATCAGATCCACAAATGTTGTAGACTTGTAACATATCAGCCACAAACAATATCATTTGCATGCCCCCCTGTGGTTTCTCCCAATCAATGACAAAGTCGCCACATAAAGTGCCTCCCTCATTTCTCACAGAAGTAACATGAATGTAGATCCATTTCGTGATATGGTGAGATTACTTTGCTCCAGATTGGGGAATAAAGCCTGAAACTGGCTAAAGCACCCAAACAAGAAGTCATTGAATTGACTCTGATTTACAGCAACACAAACATACTTCACAGTAGAAGTATACTCCGTGATGCTTTCAACGGCTGATTTTTCAGAAGTAGAATGTCAGGCCTTTCTTCGGAGTCAGGTGTGCATAGACCAAAACCTCCAATCTTTTGGTTAGCTGCAGAGCACATTCACCATTTGTCCTACACAGAGATTTCAGCAAAAAAAAAAAAAAAAAAAAAAAAAAATTGCAAGAATTAGTGGTCACAGTAGAACAAGGGCATTATTTAGATAAACATGGAATAATGCAGAGCACCAAAGGCATGCTTCAGCTGGCATCCAGGACTTCCATCTTTTTGCAGCCCTATACTAGTACTGTCTGTCATAATGCCTCCTTCTCACCTCAGGAATGAAAGGAGCTTCTGAAAGTTCAGTAACTTGACATTGACTGAAAACTTGTTCTTTGATGGTTATACTATACTTGCTGGAGGGTGATCCAAAGAAGTATAAGGAGCTCTTAAGGAAATAAGTGAGATTAAGTTGAGTGAAATAAATAAATGGTAGCAAAAATAACAGAAGTATGATACCAATTGCTCTTGATTCTGACTCATAGCAGCCCTACAGGACAGAGTTGCTCCATAGTGGTTTCCAATGCTATACATCTTCACAGAAGCATAATGACACATCTTTCCCCACAGTCTGACAAGTCAGTCTGAGCCCCTGACCTCTCAGTTAGCAAAGAAGAGCTGTAACCACTAAGCAACCAAAAGCCAAGCCAACCAGGGCACCTTAAAACTGTGATAAACATAGAGAGAATTTTGATTCATGGTGACCCTATAGGACAGGGTAGAATTATCCACTACAGTTTCCAAGGAGCAGCTGGTGGTTTTGAACTGCAGACCTTGTGGTTAGCAGCTGAGCTCTTCATCCATGGTGTCTCCTTAGATGTGTGCTAGGATCTCTTACAAGCTCTGGGGTTGTGGGCAGAAACTCACACCACTGCTCTGGCACTCAGCAGGAGCTCAGCACACTTTTGGACAGACTCTTGAGGGCATGTGTTGAACCCTTTTGGCTCTCTGCGCTTCCCCATACACATGCACAATGCTGGGAGCAAAGCCCACAAGGGGCGCCTGGAGAGCGGTAAATCAAGGAGCCAGGAGTCAGAGCCCCATCACTGATACCTCCCAGGGTGATTGGAAAGGGGAGTCCATCTATCACATTTCCCTTTGTATCTCCAAGCCCAGTTCCTCGTAAGTTTCAAGCACTTTCAAGGCCAGATAGTCCCTCTGGTCTCAAAGCTCATTCAAATGAAAGCCTGCTTCTCAGGGCAATAAGCTTCAAGCAAGAAAGGAAGGCTAAGGGGAGCAATCTTGGGGAGTTGAGAAGGAGACATCGGTCTTCCCCTCTCTCTCTGCTTAGACCTGGCCCACCATGCAATCAAATGCCCTCAGTACATCCGCACCAGCCTATAGGAGTGTCAACTGCAGTAATACAGGAAGAAGCCCTCTGAGGGTTCCAGAAGCTGAACCAGTGAAGGAATATTCCAGTTATAAGAGAATGCAGGCTGTCAAGAAGAGGGAGTAGGTCCTGGACACATCCTATTCTGTATTATGCTTAAGGAAATGCTTGTGAAAAGAGGGTGATCTAGAATTTTTCTTACTAACCCTGTGGCAGCTTGAATAGGGTAGAGAGGGGATAAGAGGAGTCTTCACACTTATGTTTCATACTTACACTCTCCTGGACACTCTGTTAAAATTCAGATCCTGACTCAGTAGGCATGGGTAGGCCCTAGAATCTGCATTTCCAACAGTCCCAAGGTGATGGCAACCCTGCTGGTCCATGGACCACAGCTTGAGTAGCAAGGAGCTGGTGAGAAGGTTTGTGGATAAATTGTTGTTGGTGGTTGCCACTGAGTTGATGTCAACTCATAGCAACCCCATGTACAATAGAACAAAACAGCCTGGTTCTGTGCCATCTTCACAACTGTTGATATGGTTGAGTCCATTTTTGCAGTCACTGTGTGTTTTGAGTGTCTTCCAACTGAAAGAGCTCATCTTCCAGCACTGATGATATTGACCTTTTCCATCATCTTTTTCCACCCTTTGGAGATTAGTCAGAAAAAACACCAAAAGAAAACAAAGACTTTGGGTATATTTCTCAATGGAACCTGCAAAAGAACACTCCTGTAGGTGGGCAATGGAAAGAGAGACTGAAATCTAGCCTCACCAAGAGGCCAAAGTTCACTAAGCTATTCAGTTCACTAAGTAACTCCGCTAAGTAGCTTTATTAAGTCACTTAGTTCACTAAGTAACTCTGCTTAGTTAAGCTGAAGTAGTTCACTAAGCTTCTTAGTTTCTACTTAACCTCTAGCATTTTTACATACTGTCCAATAGACTTTTATTCCTTTCCTAGTCCTTACTACCAAGAGCAGAAAACAGAAAGGTAGGAAACTCATATTTAGAGAAATTAATTTGCAGAACACGGGTTTTGATATTATTCTCCACTGTATTTCCTACTTCTTTTTTCCAGTCTCCATGGTACCTGATATCGTAGAGCAAAACACAAATTTTATTCATTCATTCCACAAATATTTGCTGAGCATCTAACATGAGATAAATACTATTTTAGGTCACACAGATACATCAGTAAGTAACATAGACAACATCCCTGCTCCATAGAGCTTACTTTCCAAAATGAGAGTACAATTTTAAGATTTAATTTCAGGGAGTGTAAGGTGAATTAAAAAAAAATTGTTATTGAATTGACACCAACTCATTGTGGGTGACCTCATTGTGTCAGATTAGAACTATGTACCACAGGGTTTTCAGAAGTAGATCTTCAGGCCTTTCTTCCAAGGTGCGTCTGGAAGCAGATCTTTCAGTTAGCAATCAAGAGCATTACCCCAGTGTGTTGAGTAGTGTACTGCAGATCTCATGTCTAGCCAAAACTTCAAAATGTGATCTTATTTAGAAATAGAGTGTTTGTAGATGTAATTAATGAAAGAATCAAGGTAATACCATATGGATTAGGGTGGACCCCCAATCCAATGATAATGTATTTACAAGAAACAGTAAAGGACAAACAGACACACAGAGAAGAGGACAATAGGGAGTCAGAGACAGAAGTGGTCGACCTATGAGCCAAGAAAACTGAGGATTGCAGGCAACCACTAGAAGCTAAAAGAAAGGCAAGAAACAGATTCTCCTTGAAAGCCTTCAGTCTCTGGGCTCCTGAACTGTGACAGAATCAATTCCTGCTGCTTTAAGCCACCCAGTTTGTTACGCTAGTCCTAAGAATCTCACAGTGATACATACTTTGAAGACTAACAAAGCAGTTACAAGAGATGTGCATGCATGGATGTAGGAAAACTGTACTTGGCTGTGTAGACTCTGTCAGGCTCAACCCAGAAGGTATCATCCACGTGGGATGGCAATACAAACCACACCTCCGATTGGTTAAGTCTTGAGCTCTTGGAGGTGGGGAGAGGTTTATGTATTCCTGAAGACTCAGAGACAGTCAGGAACTCCTAGTAAATGGGAAAACAGGAGAGCTTAAGGGGAGTCAGAGCTTTCTGTGTAATAGCAACAGCAAGTTCAAAGACACAAAAGCACAGAAGAGGAGGAGCTCATGTTGCTTTTGAGGAAGGCAGCACAGTGGACTAAGCAGAGCAAACTAAAAGGAGAATGGTGGAGGATTAAATTGCGAATTTGTCCAGAACCAGATCTCACAGAGCCTTCCAGACCTTCTCTTAGAATTGGGCATTTATCTAGATGATGCTACACTTGTCTTGCACAAATATAACTGTGCACAAATTACTTGTTATTGTGAAGGTAAGGATTAACAAAGAGAATATTTACAAAGCAAAGATGGGGGCTATGGGGAAATCACAAAGGGCAGCTAGGATGTAAGGGACTATTATCACCCCTAGGCTTTAAGGGCAAATGGAAAGGGTGGTTACTAGAGGGCCCTATAGAGTTCATCCTCCTTCTGCCAACCCATCTGCTACTGGAGCTCACTTTTGGTGAGACCCCAAAGAGAAAGACAAAAGGCAAGAAAGTAGACAGTCTGATGGCTTTTATACAAATCAGTGCCTGGGGCACAGAACAAAGTGAGACAAGGAGAGTGCGTCTTGGGGCAAAGACAAGATATGAGCAAAGCACATCAAGAAGTCTTAGCAGTGAGGAAGGTATGATCTCAGGCATGGAACCACCAAAAGACCAGTCAGACTGAGGCTTCAGAGAGAACAGAGCAGGGTCCTATCACCAACCCACTTACCTGTAGCAGCTAAGTCCATTCTGCACGGCTCATGCTTACCCCACACATATCTTGCTATATGCAGATAATGACTGGAAGTGGACAAAGGTAGGAAGAACAGCAGCTGCTCACAAACACAAGGAAAGGATTCAAGTGTTCTACTTCATGCAAACTCCACTTGGTTGAGCAGAAGTTAGAATTATGATGCCTATATAAAGGAGCATGCACTAATAAAAGGTTCTGTATCTTTAAATTCAAGGCAATTTTTTAAGTGTTAGTTGCTTTTTTTCTCATATAAAATTCAAGTTGAGTAAGACCTTTAGAACGGAACAGTTGCAGTTCTGTAAGTTTGGGATTAGCTGTACTTGATTATAAATCAATGGATAATGATGAATGAAGAAAGCCTGGTATACAATGAGCACCTATTTCCCCTACCCCTGATCTTTAAGATTCAGCTAAGTCTCAGCACAGCCCCCCTCCTTTTGTTTTCTTGACTTTTCACCTCATTGCCACCCTAAACAAGGCAGTCTGTCTGCCACTTGTAGCCTCTTGGTCCTTGGGCCTAGCCTGCTCTGGCTCAACAGGGTTATCCGCATGTAATACAACTTTCCGTTTTTACATTTGGCATCCCCATGCAATTAATAACATGCAACTGGCCAGGATCTTGATCCTTGCTGTGTCTCAAAGACCTAGCCTGGAACAGGATGTGTGCTAGGCATCCAGCAATGTTTTTTGAATAAATGAATGCCAGCAGTTGCATCCCTGTCTTCTCAGTTAATGCTCACAGCCACCTAGAACTCTGGGTGTTCAGATAATGATATTATTACCTGTTCCAAGTTTACAGATGAGCAAATCATGTCTCAGAGAGGTCACTTCTCCAGGATCAAACATCTGGTTAGTAACAACGCAGAATTTAAACCCTGGTCTGACTAACTCCAGAGACAATATCTTTGTATCAAACAATTTCCTGTGTTTCTGACAAAAAAATAAAATCTTGGTAAGAACCACAAAGACCTTAAAAGAAACAGAGCAATTTCTCTCACCTTTTTATGCCTTCAGCAGTCAAAGGGGACCAATAAAATTTCTCTGTTCTTCCAGAGTTGACTACACGGTAACAAGCTGCCAAAAAATGAAACCCAAGTTTCATTCCATCTCTCTTATTCATACCCTTGTGCCTTTGATCAAGTAAGTTGTTTAATTTCTTGGGTGCTGCATTTCCTTCAGTCACTTACTCAGCAAACATTTGCCAGCTATTTGTGAGACATCAGGTGCTAGGGACTCAGTTTGGTTGCTTGCCTTCCAAGAGCTCAATGGCTAGCCAACAGACAAGTGTGCCAAGCCAGTAATTATAATAAATTACACAGAGAGCTGTAGCAGATATATACACAAAATCTACACAAAGTACCAGGGTCGGGGGACCTGAGTCTGTAGGGGAAAGGGGAAAACATGTGTTACTGGTTGGTTAGCGCTATTTTGTTACGCAGCCATAGAGAACTGATGCAGAAGAGAACTTTGGGAAATAGTGTTCCAGCTTAGCTGAGTTGGCACAGTGTAGATCACCACACCCAGACCCTGTCTGGTCCCTGTAATCTATCAAAGCCGTCCAATCCCACCAGAGTGTGGGAACTTTCAGAGTCATTTTCTAGAATGTACAGGACCGCTAAAACTACCCAGACAGCAACCTGCTCACCAGTCCCCAGCCGTTACTAGCTTACCACTCCACAGTCACATTGGTCATGTCCTTACTTTGAATTCAGGCTTCTCTAGGTGGCCTCAAAGCTATGCACTAGAAAGTGGGGAACCACTCCATGTATCTGTGGATTCCCAAATGTATCTGGGTGTTTCTACCACATCCTTCCTACATCCCTTGGGCTTTTGACCTAAAACAGTTGTCAGTAACCTAAAGTCAAACCTAAATCCCCGCTGCCTCCTAATCCCAGGTGATCTTTTTGTCACATTCTTTATAATCATTAATGTCTCGGATGTACAAAGCAAGTGATAAATTACACTGACTAAAATAAGAGTTTTCTCTTGAGACAAGGAAAGGAAGATCTTGGCCCTTGCAATTTCCCTGGATCACCAAACCCCTGGCAAATACTGACAGCCCAAGAAAGACTTCAGGCTGCTGCTGAGTCCACATGTGGAACTCTGACCATTGTAATGATCCAGAGTTCTCTGAGCAGAAGGCCCAAACATAAGACTATTTTCAAAAGAAAATGTAAGAGCTAGTGTGGCTCTTATTCATCATTACCCACCAAGTATTTCATGGGTGCTCTCCCTCCAATCTCGTAAGGAGAACAAGGTGGGTGGAACTCCATCAGTTCTCAGGCTTGTAGTAAGCTATTGATCAGGCATTTGTAGTTTAAGAAACTGTCAACAGCTTTATAAGTCACCTAAGAAGCTGTTGAAATCCTTGAGTGTAGCGGTGTCACTAGCGAGATGCGGCCATATCTGCTAACACTGTCAGAGACGGTGACAACCACTAGAGGGGGTGACACCAAAATGATTGACTGGAAAAAAAAAGTTGTGCACTGTTTTGGTGTAAATTTATTTTTTATAAAAATAACAGTTGGTTATACCAACAAAAACTTTTTCCATAGGCCCAATTTACATGTATTAAGATACTTACAAGCCTAAAATTCTCTGTTAACTTACTTGTTTAATCTAATGAACTCCTAGGCCCTGGTAGCACACTGGTTAAGAGCTTGGCTACTAACCAAATGGTTAGGAGTTCAAATCTACCAGCCGCTCCTTGGAAATCCAACGGGGCAGTTCCACTCTGTCCCATAGTGTTGCTGTGAGTCAGAATTGAATTGATAGCAGTGATTGTCTTATGTGCTCTGGTCAGAGCTGTCATTATTACCCAATCATAATAATGCTTCGAATCACACGGTTTTATCTGCACAGTTATAAGCAAGTACTATTGTTTTTATCATTGCCAGTGTTTTTATAGTAGCTGATTTTGTCAAACTTTTTGATGTTTGAGCTACAACATTGTGGTAATTAGCACAGGGGCAGGGGTAGTGACAGCATCAGTTACTTCACTGAGTGAAAACCTACCCCGGTGACATTACTGCCTGGGTGGGTAATGGTTAAGTGCTTAGCTGCTAACCCAAAGGCACCTCAGAGAAAGACCTAAAAGATGCTTCTGAAAAATATCAGTCATCAAAAAGTACATGGTTTCAATGTGTGGATTCACATGGGGCGGCCATAAGTCAGAGTCGACTGGCTGGCAACTGGTTTTTAAGAAGTTGTCTGGTTCAGAAAATCATAAAAAGAAATTAAAGAGAGAATAGAAACCAAGAAAAACTGAAAGTGGTTTGCCAATGATTTTTGTAAAGCTGTGTTTGGTTTAGCAGGGGAATTGATGGAGTAAGTGGAAATGTTCCTGTTCTTCCTGTTGCTGTGCAAATTTCTGGTACACAGTTTATTTCACACTCTGATTGTGAAATTTAAGAATTATAATAGTGTTTGAGCAATTCCTTTCAAGATTCTACTTCTCAACTAATTGATAGTTGTTATTATTTGCCATCAGTTCCAACTCACAGTGACCCTATACATAACAGAACAAAACACTGCCCAGTCTCATGCCAATTTCATAACCATTTGTAAGCTCAAGTTTCATTGTTCTTTCATTATATATTTGAGTGCCTTCTAACCAAGGGGCTCATCTTCCAGCACTATATCAGACAATATTCTGTTGTGACCCGTAAGATTTTCACTGGCTTATTTTCGGAAGTAGATCACCAGGTCCTTCTTCCTAGTCTGTCTTCATCGGGAAGCCCTGCTGACATCTGTCTACCCACTGGTATCTGAAATATCAGTGGTGCAGCTTCCAGCATCACAGCAACACGCATCACTACAGTATAACAAATTGGCAGATGAGTACGGAATTAAGAGTAGAGGTGTTCTTGTCTGCGTAGACAGAATTGTGGACAGGAGAGAAGGCAAAGTTTCACCTAGGTGTGCTGACCTGAATCATGATTGCTACCGTTTGAGGTGGCCCGTGACTCTCAGTTTGGCAGTCTGAAGTCACTCTGCATAGTGACTGCATTTGTAAAGGCCTGGCACTGTTATTTTATTCTTTATGTGAATGAATGTGCTTGATGTACTTACGTTGTTTATGTGAAGTGAATATTGTAATTCTTTGGCAATGTCGTTGATTGAAGATTAGCAACTACTCCAAAAGTGGCCCTATCCAGAATGATTAAATGTTTCACTGTCACCAGAGTCAAAAAAAGAAAAAGAACCTTTAAGAAATAACTAGAATGAGAGTTTGCCATGCTGTCTATTTACATTACCTCTGTCCTAACTGAGTACCAAAAAACCAAACTAAACTCATTGCCATCAAGTCCATTTCAGCTCACGGAGACCCTACAGGACAGAGCAAAACTGTCTAATAGGGATTCCAAGGAGTAGATGGTGGATTTGAACTGCTAACCTTTTGGTTAGTGGCTAAGTTGCTAACCATTGTGCAACCAGGGCTCCTCACTGAGTATATGAACCTCTAATTTGTATTCTTAAGGGTCAGGATAACAGCTTAGAAAGAGAATTTCATTTAAGGGACAATTCTGTGTACATTCAGATATGTTAAGGTCAATATTTTGTACATAAAAAATAAGTATTCAACGTGTACTAAACACATTGGTTTGACAGGTTCTATAAAGCCTATTGGAAATCCTGATGGCATAGTGGGTAAAGGGCTACATCTGCTAACCAAAAGGTTGGCAGTTCAAATCTGCCAGGTGCTCCTTAGAAATTCTTTTGGGCAGTTCTACTCTGACCTTTAGGGTCACTATGAGTCGGACCTGACTCGACAGCAGTCAGTTTGGTTTTTGCTGGGTTTTTCTGTTTGTTTGTTTTTTTGTAAGACCTATTAGTCCACTATCCCCTGTCCTTCCAACATAGCCACAAGTGACTTTCTTCTTGTGCCCACCTGCAAACCTCTCCTACAGGATTCTGAACAACTTTTGTCCTGTAGATTCTTGTGGCAGTACAGTTAAGTTCATGTACCTTGTTAGGGATTAAGTTGTGTCCCCCACAGAACATGTGTTGGAATCCTAAGCTTTATATCTGCAAATGTGATCCCTATTGAGAAAAGAGTTCTCTTTGTTGTGTTAATGAGGTCATATCCATTTAAGGTGGCTCTTAAACCTGATTATTTCTGAGTTATAAAAAGAGTAGATTAGACCCAGAAGCAGACACAAACTGGTGGAAGACAACCTCCAGCTGATGGTGATCCAGACAGATAAATCTACACTTCAAAGAGCGGCAGCTAATAGAAGCTGAAATTGACAAGGAAGTGATTCCCGCTAGATTCACATCCTGGATTCTGCTTGTAGCCTCCTGAATTGGGACAAAATAAATTCCTGGTCTTTGAAGCCACACACTGTAATATTTGTGTTATAGCAACACTCAGGAACTAAGACACATCTCTTCATACACATTTTTAAACAACTAAAATAAAATCCATAGGATCACAGAGGAAATCAATTACAATGAACTGAAGTTATATAAAAGCCCTAATGTTACGACGGCTAAACAGTAGGGTGCTAACAGAAAGGCTGGCAGTTCAAATCCACCCAGTGGCTCTCTGGGAGAAAAACCTGGCAATATAGTTCCATAAATACTAGAGTCTGGAAAACTTTATGGTATAGTTCTACTCTGTCACACGGTGTCAGTATGAGCCAAAATCAAGTCAACATCACCCAGTGACAACAAAGTTATAAAAATAGGTTTAAAAATCTGGAATAGAGCAATGCAGGTTTTTCATTACTACAACTGCCATATTGAAGTAGTGATGAAGTAGCAATTTTAAGACAGCTGAAGCAACCATACTGTGAAAGGACACTAGGTGTGATTACCACCGCAGAGAAGTCACAGGTGTCATCAATCAGTAGTTCAAGATATACTAAATTACAGTTGAGGTCAGTGAAAATAAATGTCATTTTTTCCTCAACCACATACATAACACCCCTAAGTTTTGTCTATAGACCCCTTGAAGGTCTGAGAATCCAGGTTAAGAAATCCTACCTAAGAGCCATATGACAAGTCTGTGCCAACTTTCCTAGGCAGGGTGACATACTGGAGTCATCTGCTTCTGTTGCTGATTCCTCCTGAGATCCTTGAGGCTAGGTATCTTGTATTCTTAGGTACTCACTCTTACATAAATTTTAGGAAAATAGGGGGACAGTGAAGAAGGGAAGAAGAAAGGCAATGACCCAAGGAAGAAAAAAAGAAAGGAAGAAAGAAAAGGGGGACCTCAGAGAGTGTTGGATCTGCCCCTCTTGATCTGATGAACCCGAATAGGACACATAACTTGCCCACAGCCTAGGGACCCAGACACATCCCAAGTCCAGAAGGCTTCCACTGTGACACTTAACCAACCATCAGAGGGAAAGTTTGAAAAGCTCCAGATGCTCCTCAGGTCACAAAATAAGACCTGTATCCTGAAGGGGACTATCTTGGACCTCTCTACTCTGAGACCCAGTTTTTGACATTTAAACCTGTCAATATGAAGTCCACAGTCCCTCTGTTAATCGTGTTGGTTTCCTAGAATTGCCATACAAAAATAACACAAACTGGTAGCTCCCAAAACATCACATTTCCAGGTACCAAGGATTGGGGTTTCAACTTATTTTTTTGGTTGAACACCATACAATCCCTAATATTAATCTTCCTCACAGGATCCCTGTGGTTTCTGACAAGAATCAGAACAAATGGGCAGAAAAAGTGGGGGCACCACAAAGCCTGGAACCATGGAATTAAAGAAATCTTTGAAAGACATTAAGTTGCTCTCCTGCTTCGAAGTCCCAAAGGACAGCAAACTCCTCTGAAAAACAAATTCTCATGGAAGCACTCAGGGAAAAAAAAGGGGTGGGTACTTTTCTAAGATTCTATCTCAACCTTAAATGCCCAGGCAAGTATGTGTAACATCTTTTATAGCATTCACTATTCTCCATAAACACTCACTATTTTCAAAGGAGAGGATACCTTATGCTGTGTCGAGCAACCACTGAACTATGAAGTCACTTGGAGCACAGCACGACGTCTCCATTCAAGATCTTGGGTCTGAGGGCCAGACAGGCTCATGTGTGACTCAAGCCTGCCTGTGCATTTCCACTAGGGATATAGCCCATCCACTCCTGATTCCAAGAACAAATGAACACAATAAAATTCAAAATCACCACTGATGTTGGCTATGAGATGCAGACACAGAAAACACATCCATTTGCTTTCAAAGACAAAAGAGGAATGGACAATAAATCATGATGGGCTGTTTTTGCAATATTTCCAGGACCAAGATGCAATCTGTGTATCTCTGAATTGTTAGAGCTCTGGCCCAACCTCTCCCCTCCCCCCACCCCCCACATCCCACCTGAGTCATGATATAGCAGACTATTTATAGGCCTGGACAACTTTTTTACTCACTTGGCTCTTTCTGAGTCAGAGGGCTTACACCAGCACAGTGAAAGTTGCTCACCAAAAATAGAAAAATTATTTATTTCTTCTTTTTCAACTTTCCCTGAAAACACACAGAAGAGGAAGGGGATTACAAAAGAGAGTTTAATTAAAAGATCCTTTAGTCTCCAACTAAAAACTCTTTCAAACGTCACTTCTTGAAACTTCAGAAAGAAAGAAAAATTCCAAGACCATTTATATAATTACTATAATAAATACTCAGACTCCAGAACCTGTTCTCCTAGATTTTCAAGGGGTTTCTCCCAGCTACCTGGAGATACTGGCAGAGATAGGAGGGAGAAGAGTGTTTAAACTTAGCAGAACCCACCACCGTGGTAGGTGGGGCCCTGGGATCCAGCCCTGATTCCTTTGCATCAGCTCCACTTATATTTGTTGGGCAACTCTGGGTATTTACAGAAATGCTTCTGCTGATAAATATGGGTTTGAAAGCAACAAGACCAAGTGATCAAGGGGGCCCTTCCAGCTATAAGGTGGAAATACGATATTCTCATCTCATCCTGTATTGTTGCTATCAATAATAAAAGATACTTGACACCTGGGACATCCAGGGCAGTAAACAACCTTCTTGCACAGCCTGCTGGCAGATTTGGGCCTGTGACATTAGTGATTGGGGGTGAGATCTAGAAATGGAAGGAAGGAAAGAAGAAACCTAGCAGATCCTCCCTAAAGAGTTGTGACCTCGTTATAGAGACATGATACAAAACAGGGAGAGATGTGTCTTGTCAGGTGCTCAGTAACAGCAGCTACATGGAAGACAGTTGTGAAGAATGGGGAAGCAGCCATGTGGAAGGTGACTGTTACAGCTTGAACTGTCTTCCCTCCCAAATGTGGGTCAACTTGGCTATACCATGACTCCCAGTATTATGTGGTAGTCCTTTCTGTGATCTGAGGCACCTTTCCCCAGAGCCAACAGAGAATGAAAGCCTTCCCAGAGAGCTAGCACTCTGTATTAGGACTTCTAGCAGCCTAGACTATGAAAGAATAAACCTCTGTTTGTTAAAACCACCTACTATTTATGTTACAGCAGCATTATTTAACTAAGACAGTGCCTTTGTTGACAGAAAGCCAAGCTCAGGGCAAGTAGTGTTTTGCCCAGTGACACTCAGTTACCTGGCCACAGAAGGCAGGAGTAACCTGAGTTCTGCTGATGTGCCAAAGTGTGTACACAAGGTAAATAAACAGGCACAAGCTGGAAACCACTCCATAGCTGGCCTTCTCATGAGACTGCAGGAAGACAAGCTGAAGTTTACTGAAAACAACATCACACTGAACATGGGATTTATTTAGATACTTTTAACTATCCAGCCCTCATCACCCCTGATGCACACATGCACATGCACGCACATGCACACACACACATTATTTAAATGCAATTAGTACACATTCTGTTAGTAAAAATGCATACTGGATAGCACAGATCCAGAGATTTAGGTGGTGTGCTGTCTAAAGCACCTGCAACAGAATCCCTGGTTAAAACCAAAGGTTCCAGTTTCCTAACTACACCCTCCCCTGTACCCACACATCACCAGCACAAGTTGCCATATGCAAGTGTGTCAGAGTGGAACTGTGGATTTTCAGTCCCTGATTTTTCTGAAGTAAAACATCAGGCCTCTGTCCAAGGCAACTCTGGGTGAACTTGAACCTCCAATCTTTCAGTTAGCAGCCAAGATCGTTAACTATTTGCACCACCCAGAGACTCACATACATACACAAAAAAAAACACAGTCCCTGTTATTAGAATTGTTAGGAGGTAGGGCCTAGGAACATACATTTTAACAACTAAGTCTGAAGTTCAAGAATACTGCTTCTGTATCTGAGTTTATTAGCTGCTGCTTTTAAGCGAGCCAGGCTTGAAACTATTAAACTCTCTTGAGTAGGAGAAAAAAGAAACTTTCAGAAGACCCTAGCATCACAGAGTATACAGCACCTGAATAGGCCAAGTACTTCTTTTCCCTACCCCTTTCTAATATTTTTTTCTGCAGTAAGTAAAAATTGACAATCCAAGTCAATTTGTCATTCAAAAATTTATATATGCATTACCATGTAACTGGCTGGTCTCCCCAGACTATAACAACACACTTCTTCTTCCCATTCTGTATTTCTTATATCCATTAAACTAACTCCTGTTCCCCTCTACCCTCTCACCTTACTCCTGACAGGAGCTGCCCAGTTAGTTTCCTATATCTACTTAAGCCAAGAAGCACATTCTTCACCAGTATCATTTACAGTCTCGCCCAATCTTTGTCTGAAGAGTTGGCTTTGGGAATGATGTCTGTTCTGGGATAACAGAAAATCCAGGGACCATGTCTTCTAGAGATCCTCCAGTCTGTTGGAATATCAAGCCTGGTCTTTTTAACGGATTTTGAGTTCTGTGTACCCATTTTTCTCCTGCTACATCAGGGATTCTTTATTATGTTCCCTATCGGGGCAATAATTGGTGATGGCCAGGTACCATTTGGTTTTTCTGTTGTCTCTTGCTAATGTAGTCTCTGGATTATATAGGCCAAGTACATCTATCAATTAAATTCTTACAACAGCCGCACGAATTTGGTAAAATGGGGATTTCCACTACATATCTCAATGGCACTTGTTTGCCTGTCTCAGCTAATGCTTCTGATTCCTAATAGAAGAAAAGAAAAATTAGCTCATCTTGGGGATTTAAGAAGGAAGAAAACTGTCAGATGGCAATGAGGTAGCAGACATTCTCTTATGAGCTCATTTCATGATGAGCTCCAAACAAAGGCTGATAAGGAGTTATCAGCACCTGGGCAGCCCCATCTCCCTATAGTACCTGGACACACTGCACGACCCCAGTGTCAAAGGAAAGACTGATAATGATGTTGTTGTAATTCAAACTCCCCAACAGAAACATCTGCTTCCATCTCAACTCCTGAAGATACCCATTTACCCTCTCATATCAAGAGAATTCCCCTCTCCTCTCACTGGAAGAAGGCTTTGGGAACAGTTTATCAATGAGCAGATAAGATCTTCTGCGATTAGAATGAATCACTCTGTCTGACTCTCTCCTTTGCAGGTTTCCTTGGAGACAACTGGACAATTGGAGCAGGGGTGAGGCTTGGGGTGAGCAGGGTCTCTTACAGTAGAAAGTGAACCCACAAGAAAGCAAGGAGTAACCCACTTTGATCTGGTCTAGAAACTGCAGTGAACCCAGCATACCTGGACTGCAAGTCACAGTTATTCCCAAGTTCCTGCTGAAAGGGCTATCCAGTTCCCAGTGGAATTCACTGCCCTCTTGCCATTTGCAAAGAGAAGCCTATAGTACCCATCTGGGAGGCATTACAGAGATTGGAAAGCGTGGCTTTACTTATTGGTTTTTATTGTGCTTTACATGATGGTTTACAGAGCAAATTACTTTCTCATTAAACAATTAATACACGTTTCATAACATTGGTTGCCAACTTGGCAACATGTTAATACTCTCCCTTTCTTGACTTTGAGTTCCCCATTTCCATTCCCTTAGGAGCAACTTTAGTACTTCCATTTGGAAGGACTATAACTACTGTAGTATGTCACTCTTTTTAATGTGATGGTATCTTAGTTTTCATGCTGTGATCACTGGGTCCCTTCTTTTAATATTATACCTTTCATTGAGTTTTGTGCCTTCCCTAACTGAGTAGGTTTCTGAATGTTGTGTCCTACATTGCATCCTTAAATATACACTTAATGGTTTTGTTTTTCTAAGTCAAGAGTTTCTTTCAGTATTTCTTATAGCTTCGGTTTGGTTTTTACAAAGTCTAACTTTCTGTTTATCTGTGAATGTCTTAATTTCATCTTCATATTTGAAAGACAGTTTTGCAGGATATATAATTCTTGTTGGAAATTTTTCTCCTCAAGGCTTTGAATGTGTCATGCCACTGTCTCCATGGCAGCATTGTTTCAGCTGAGAAATCTGATGAAAGCCTACAGGACTTCCCTCTGAATGTTAGCTTTGCTTTGAGTCTCGCTGCCTTTAAAAATTTCTGCTTGTTTTATTAAGCTTGAATAATCAAGCTTAATTTTGGGGTCTATTTTATTTGGCATTTGATACACATCTTGGATATCTCTTCTCTTTCATAATTTCAGGGAAGTTTTCTGTCAGCAACTCAACAACAATACTCTCTGTATTTTCAAGTATCCCTCCCTGTTCAGGATCTCCAATTAATCATAGATTGTTCCTCTTGATAGAGTCTCACATGTTTCTTAATGCTTCTTCATTTTTCTTATTTCTTTTCTCTGATTTCTCTTTATAAATGCTGGTGTCAGTAGCTCCATCTTTAAGGTCAGTAAGTCTAGTTTCCAGTTGTTCCATTCTCCTCTTTTGGCTTTATATTGACCTGTCTAAATATGTAATTTTCTTATCAATCTGACTGGTTTCAGTTCAAACAGCTTGCTTAATTTTTCATTTTTCTCTGCTGCGTTTTGTATACTGTCTAGGAAGGCTCTATACATAATTCTTTTGTACTCCAATAGTTTCCGCAAGGCTTCTTCATCTGGGAAGTTCTTTGATTCTTTATTCTGGGAGATTTCTGGAGCCATGGATTTTTAATTTTTTTTTTTTTTGAATGTTTGGTTAGGGTTTGTTGCTTAGGGGGCTTCTAGAGGCTGTCTGTTTTCTCTGATATTGCCTCAACAGGAGCTGAGGCACAGTTCCAAGGAGGAAGTTGATTGCCAGCCACCTGTATGTACTTCACTGGCTGGGCCCAGTAGAATCTCTAGGGTAGTGGGTTCTGCCTCCTGGCTGGCAAAGACAAGGTCTGACTTACAGAGCACTAGGGGCCCATCAGCCACCCCAATAATGTGGGTCAGTAAAGGCTGGATGAGATGCTGTTGCACTACACCACAGCTATTTCTCTAGGCAGTCTTGTTTTAAGAGGTAAAAGCTACCTGACCACTTCCAAACCAGACCAGCAGGTGTGGGAAGCCCCTCCTTCTGGCTGAGAATGGAGGTACCTCTTCAGCTGTCCCCAGATGCTGTGATGTAGTTTTAGGGTCAGGCAACTGCCCTGCTGGCATCACTTGTCAGGTCCCACACGTAAGATTACACTGCAAAACACAACTTTTCTGCTGGAACGTCCTCCTTTCCTGGGAATTAGCCCCTGTTGAGGCCTCTGGTTGGGTAACTCCACCTCCCGGTCAAACAAGATTGTATCCTGGTCAAGCTGTCCTGCCCCTGTGAAACAGCAGAATCTATGGCGGAGCTCCAGAAAGAGAGGGTGGAGGGGGTGTGGTGGTCTGAATCCACAGCTGGACTTTCAAATGGTGGATATTCCACCTGCTGATCACTTCAGCATTGTTGCTCTGAGTAACTACTGTTTGAGCCCATCCCCCACCTGAGGGCCAAGAAAAATAAAAAAAGTTAAAAAACCTGGTTACTTTCAGTCCACAGTAAGCAGCCAATTCAACTAGAGCAGAGGTCAGCCAAAGACAAGAAGTTTCATGTTCCATGGCATGTATTCCAAATTGACAGCCCTATGCCATGTCCTAGGGCTTACTTGGTGTCCAGAAAGCTCCATTTAATTATCAATACAGGCCTTAGTTTTCAGAGGAATTTAAGAGACATGAGTCTAGTCCACCATGTTGACTCTTCTGGGATTTAAAAGAAAATGTCATAAGGTTTTCATATGGAGAGGAAGTCAAGATGATATAAAGAAATGAAAGACTAATTTAAATTTAGAAAAATAAGAGTAAATATTAAGGTAGCCATAAAGGAAATTAACAATCATATGCATCAAAATGAAAAACAAGAAGTCTCAGCAATTATAAAATCAACAACAATGAAAAATATGAAAAGAAAACATAAATAAGAGGGCTGACAGTTAGGTGTGAGAACTCATCTTAGAAAAAGTGCTACATACCTCATTGCTAAATGTCACTAATGGCCACCTTCAAAGTACTCACCTTGGTAAGTTATGCACTGATACCAGTACCTAGTCCACCCTTTAAAGCAATTTTAAAACTCTTTTTCTGGAATGGCGATCAGAGCTCTTGTCATACCACCATGATGTCCTGAATGTTATCAAAATGTCTTCCTTTCAGTATTTCCTTTGTCTTTGGGTATAGAAAAAAGTCATTGGGGGCCAGATCAGGTGAGCAAGGAGGGTGTTACAAAACAGTTATTTGTTCAGTGGTTAAAAACTCCCTCACAGAAAACTATAAAATCAAGTTTGTGAACTTGCCACCATGCCACCATGAACAATGGCCATTCCAGAAAGAGTTCCAAATGTGCTTTGAAGGGTGGACTAGGCACTGGCATTGGGAAGTACTTAAGGTGATCTGATCATAGTGATATTCAACAGTGAGGTTTGTAGTACTTAGAACAATTCAGTTCATGGACTTAATAGTCAGACTTCATAAAAATGACTCAGCACAAAAAATCAAATTGTTAAAGGAATTACCTACAACACACAAAAAAGACACCAAAATGACAGCAATAAACTCATACCTACTAATAATTACACTGAATGGAAAGGATTAAATGCACCAATAGAAAGACAGAGAATGGCAGATTGGATTAAAAAACACAGTCCAGCTTAATGCTGCCTATAGGAGACACACCTTAGATCTCAAGGCATGAACAAATTAAACTCAAAGGATAGAAAAGAAAATCAAGCAAACAATATTCAGAAAAGACCTGGAGGGGCAATATTAATCTCTGATAAAGTAGACTTTAAAGTAAAATCCATCTTACTGGATACAGTAAGATACTATATTATGATTAAGGATCCAGTATTCTGGGAAGACATAACCATATTAAATATTTTAAAACCCAATAACAAGGATCCAAAATACATATGTAAAGAAAAGAGACACAAACTGCATTGAAAACAGAAATCGATAGCTGCATAATAATAGTAGGTGACTTAAACATACCACTTTCAGTGAATGACAGGACATCCAGAAAAAAGCTCAGTAAAGACAAGGAAGATCTAAACGCAACAATCAATCAGCTAGATATGTACAAAACACTCCACCCCAAATCAGACAAGTATACTTTCTTTTCCAACTTGTACAGAACATGTTCCAGAATAGATAGCATATTAGGCCATAAGCAAGCCTCAACAAAATTCAAAGCATCAAAATATTACAAAGCATATTTTCAAACTATAGAGCCACAAAACTCAAGTCAAGCCATAGAAGAAATCAAGATGGAATTAAGCAATTCATAGCATCAAATGAGAATTAAAACATATCTTTCTAGAACCTTTGCCAGCCAAGCTAGCCAAGTGCTGTCGAATTGGGACACACCAAAAAACAGCACTGGAAGATCAGTTTATCTCAATAAATGCACACATCTAAAAAGAAGAAAAGGGCCCAAATCAGAGCACTAACCCTGCAACTGGAAAAGTAGAAAGAGAGCAGCAAACAAGACCTCAAATACCAGAGGAAAGTAAACAATTAAAAATTAGAGCAGAATAAAATGAATTAGAGAGCAAAAAAGTGATAGAAAGGCTTAAGTTGGTTCTTTAAAAAGATCCACAAGATCTACAAACCACAGACCAAACAAAAGAAAAAGAGAAGGAAAAAATAACCTGAATAAGAAATGAGATGAGTAATATCACAACAGACCCAACTGAAACTTTAAAAATCATAACAGAATACTGTGAAATATTGTATTCTACCACATTTGAAAACCTAGAGGAAATGGACAAATTTCTAGAAACACACTACATACCTAAACTAACAGAGATAGAACAACAAAATAAATCCATAACAAAAGAAGAAATTGAAAATCTCCCAGTCAAATAATAATAGTAATCTTGGCCCTCGTGATTTGATTGGAGAATTCTATGAAAATTTCAGAGAAAGGCTAATACCACTATTACAAAATGTTTTAGTCAGCTAGTGCTGCTCTAGCAGAAATATCACAGAGTGGATGGCTTTAACAAAGGAAAATTTATTCTTACACAGTCCAGTAGGCTACAAGTCCAAATTCAGGATGTCCACTCTAGGGGAAGGTTTTCCCCTTTGTTGGCTCTGGAGGAAAGTCCAGCATTGCATCAGTCTTTTGTCAGGGAGCATCTTGGCACAGCAACCTCAGATCTGAAGGACACACTCTTCTCCTGATGCTGCTCTCTTGGTGGTGTGAAGTTCCCAATTCTCTGTTTGCTTACCTCTCTTTTTATCTACCACAGGATGAAAGAAAAAGGGTGGTGCAAGTTGCACTCTAGATAAACTCTCTTAGCAAGGGTGTTGAAGCCCCATCCTAATCCTCTTTTAACATGTTCATCTTACCTTTTAGCCACAAGCAGAGATTAGGATTTACAGCATCAGAAAATCATAAAATGGAGGGCAGTCATAGAATGTAGAGAATCCTGGCCCAGCCAAATTACTACACATCTTTGGGGGGGAGGGGGAATACAATTCAATCCATGATACTGAACGTATTTCTGAGCATAGAAAAGGATAGAATACTGCCAAATCAATTTTGTGAAATCAGCAGAACCATGATGACAAAACCAGGAAAACACAGAATGAAAAACAAAAATTATAGGCCAGGACTTGTCATGAACTTAGATGCAAACATTCTCAACAAAATTCATCCAACAGAATTCAACAACATATGAAAAAAATAATTCATGGTGACCAAGTAGGATTCATCCTAAGGATACAGGAATGGTTAAACATTGAAAAAGCAATGTAATCAACTACATAAATAAAACAAAAGACAAGAACTGCTTCATTTTATCAATTGAAGCAGAAAAGACATTCTAGAAAGTCCAACACCCATTCATGTTACAAACACACACACACACACAAATAGGAATAGAAGGGAAATTTTTCAACATAACAAAGGGCATTTACACAAAACCTGCAGCTTTTGTCATCCTAAATAGAAAAAAGCTCAGTAAAGACACAAGGAGATTCTATTGCCACAATTAACCCATTAGACCTCATCTACATACACAGAACTTTTTATCCATCAACTGATAACTACACCTTCTTCTCCCGTGCACATGGAACATTTTCCAGAATAGGAAAATGTGTTAGGACATAAAGCAAATCCCAACAAGATCCAAACCACTGAATTAGTGTGAAGCATCTTCTCAGACCATAAAGCCATAGAAGTCGAAATCTATAGCAGGAAAAACATAGAAACTGGAACTCATGCAAACTGAACAACACCTTGCTCAAAAATCCATGGGTCTTAGAATGAATCAAGGATGAACTACAGAAATTTATAGATTCAAATGAGAATGAAAACACATCCTACCAGAATCTATGGAATACAGCCAAAGCAGTGCTCAGAGGTCAATTTATCTCCATAAATGCACACATCCAGAAGGAAGACCCAAACCAAAGAATTAACCGTACAGCTTGAACAAGTAGAAAGAGAGCATGAGAGGAACTCCTCAGGTACCAGAAGAAAACAGATAAGAGATAATAAAGATTAGAGCAGAACTAAATGAATTAGAGAATAGAAGAATAACTGAAAAAATTGACAAAATTAAAAGCTGGTTTTCTGAAAAGACCAAGAAAATTGACAAACCACTGGATAAACTTACAAAAGAGAAACAGGAGAGGAAACAAATAACCTGAATAAGAGATCAGATGGAAGATGTTACAAGAGACCCAACTGAAATCAAAAGTATCACAACAGAATATTATGCTAGATTGTACTCTAACAGATTTGAAAAGTTAGAGGAAATGGACAAATTTCTAGATTCATATCACCTACCAAAATTATCACAAGGAGAAGTAGAACAATTTAATAAATCCGTCACAAAGGAAGAGATTGAAACAATCATCAAAAAAACTACCAACCAAAAAAAAGCCCTGGCCCAGACGGCTTCACCATGGAATTCTACCAAGCCTTTAGAGAAGAGTTAACTCTAGTACTACTGAGACTATTTCACAGCATAGAAAGAGATGGAATACTTTCAAATTCATTCTATGAAGCCAGCATAACGATGATACCAAAGCCAGGAAAAGATCCCACAAAAAAGGGAAAATTACAGACCAATATCACTCATGAACCTAAATGCAAAAATCTTCAAGAAAATTCTTGCCAATAGAATTCAACAACATATCAAAAAAAAAAAATGATTCATCATTACCATGATGGATTCATACCAGGAATAGTCATCAGAAAAATATGCTGGTTAGTCATCAGAAAAACAATTAAAGTGATCAATCACATAAATAACACAAAAGATAAGAATCACCTGATTTTGTCAATTGATGCAGAAAAGGCATTTGACAAAATCCAACACCCATTCATGCTAAAAACTCTCAGCAAAATCAGAATAGAAGGCAAAGTCCTCAGTACAGCAGCATCTAAGCAGGGCCAACAGCCTACAGCATCCCAAATGGAGAGAGACTGATAGAATTCCCCTTGAGTACAAGAACTAGACAAAGAAGCCCACCACTTCTGCTCAACACTGTACTGGAAATTGTGTCCAGAGCAATTAGACAAGAAATAGAGGTCATCTACCGTGGCAAAGAAGAAGTAAAAGTCTCCCTATTTGCAGATGATATGACTGCATATGCAGCAAATCCTAAAAGAATCCATAAGTAAACTACCCAAACTAATAGAAGAGTTCAGCAAAGTTTCAGGATACAAGATAAACGTAAGTATATCAGTAGGAGTCCTTTATACCAAATCAATACCATTTACTATAGCCCCCAAGAAGATAAAATACCTAGGAATAAACCTAACTGGAGAAATAAGAGACCTATACAAAGAGAACTACAAGATCTTACTGCAAGAAACTAAGACAGATTTATGTAAATGGAAAAATTCACCCTGCTCATCCATACAAAGTTTTAGATTGTGAAAACATCTATTTTACCCAAAGTGATCTATATATACTATGCAACCCCAATATGAATTCCAGTGACATTTTTTAATGAGATGGAGAAAAAAGTCACCTATTTTGTTTAGAAGGGAGGAAACTCTGGATAAGCAAAACACTACTGAAGAACAGGAACACAGGGGAAGGCCTCACACTACTTGACCTTAGAACCTATTACACTGCCACAGTGGTCAAAACAGCCTGGTACAGGTACAAAAGGGAACATATAGACCAGTGGAACAGAGTTGACACCACAGAGATGCCACCATCCTCCTGTGAACAGTTTATATTTGACAAAGGTCCTAAGATTGTAAACTGGGGTAAAAACAATCTCTAAAAAATGATGCTGGCAAAATTGGATATCCATCTGCAAAAAATTGAAACAAGACCCATCCCTCACACCCTACAAGAAAACTAATTCAAATTGGATAAAAGACTTATATATCAAATTTAAAATGATAAAAGATCGTACAAAAAAAAATAAGTTCAATAATGGAAGCTTTAATATACAGGTTATACAGACTTCAGTGTTGGACAATCAAAGCACAATCACTGGAAGAGAAAACAGATAAATGGAAACTACTAAAAACCCAACACTTACGCTTATCCAAAGACTTTATCTAAAGAGTTAAAAGACCACTTACAGAATGTGAAAAATATTCAACAACTACACATTGAACCATTGTCTCATCTACATAATCTACAAGGTACTGCAAAATATCAACAAGGAAAAGGTAAATAACATAGTTAAGTGATCGACAAAAGAGATGGGCAGACAGTTCACTAGAGAGCACATCCAGGCAGCCAAAATGATGGAGGAAATGTTCACGATTATTAGCTATTAAAGAAGTCCAAATCAAAACTACAAGAAGGTACTGTCTCATCCCAAAAAGATTAGCCATGATCCAAAAAAAACACAAAACAACAAATGCTGGAGAGGCTGTGGAGATACTAGAACTCTCCTACACTGCTAGTGGGATTGCAAAACGGTACAATCGCTTTGGAAAGCAGTCTGTTGCTTCCTTAAAAAGCTAGAAATAGATATACCACTTGATCCAATAATCCCACTGCTTGGAATATATCCTACAGAATGAAGGGCAGTCACATGAACAGATATATGCATACAAATGTTTACTGCAGCACAGTCTGATAGCAAAATGACAGAATCAACCCAGATGCCCAACAACAGATGAATGGATAAACAAACTATGGTATACATACTCGACAGAACAGTATGCAACGATAAAGAACAATGGTAATTCAGGAAGCATCACATAACCTAGTTTCAATTGGAAAACACGCTGAGTGAAACCAGTCAGTGGCACAAGGACAAATATTGTATGAGAAGCCTACTATAGGGACTTAAAAATACAGTCATGTACAGGAGAAAAGACCCTTTGACAGCTGCAAAGGAGGAAAGGGAGGGAGAGGGCTGGTCATAGATTTGATAGTCGATAGAAATTTGGTTGGATGAAAGCAGAGATAGCATACAGTAAGACAGTATACAGAAAGAACAACTTAAATGGACTTCAACATAAACTGAAAACTCTTCTAATCCTTACCTAATATTGCAAGGATAGAGTAGCAGGGGCAGGAGTCTGGGGACCATTACCTCAAGGGACACTGAGATCAACTGGCATAACTAGGCTATTGCTAAGAAAGTCTTCTGTACCCCATATTGGTAAGCAGCTTCTGGGGTCTTAAAAGCTAACCAGCTGCTATCTGAGGTACTCCAAATGTTCCCAACTCATCTGGAATAAACAATCACCAAGAACAAAAAAGACATGAGGGAAAAAGAGCTGAGGAAACAGAAGGACCCATGTGAACAGGTGACTGTATCAGCACGTGACAAGAAGAATCAGATCGTGCCTAGCCACCACCAAAGACAGCCATGAGGGTGCACACAATGTTGAATCCCAGAGGCAACATAAAAAAAAAGAGAGGTGCACATCAAGAACTCCACTAAAAGACCATAACTGATGGTCTGGTGGCCTGGGAGTTCCCCTGGGAGCATAACCCCCAGACCTGTTGCTGCCCCTGACCAGAAAACATGACTGAGGTCAACTCTTCAGACAGTAATGGACTGGACTCGGGACCAAGCTTGACCATCTGGTGTGTGTACTTTCTGCTTCTATGCATCTATAGGATGCTGTCATGCTGGCCTCTTACTAGAAGGCAGAGGAGAGGATGGAGAGGAGAGGACAGGAGATTAAGAGGACATACATGACATGTATAGAATTAAAAGGAGGAGAGTGCTGTTACTCGGCTAGGAGAGTAGCAGCTGCAGCTAGACAGGCATGCAAATTTAATTTGGGTTGTATACTTTCACTTAATCACAATTTAAAAGGAAAAAGAAGGTTATGTCCTATTGGGCAGTTCTACTCTGTCTTAAATGGTTGCTGTGGGTCAAAATCTACTCAGTGGCAATGGGTTGAGTGTAGCCACTACCGCTAGCTGCAAACATTTTGGTTAGCAGACATAGCACTTAACCCACTACATCCCCAGGGTTTCCGTGGTTGATTTAGGGACTTAAAAAAAATACTTGTTAATTGAATGAACCTCTTTTACCTTCTCCAGTGATCTTTGTATCTAACAACTCCTGGTTTCCCTGCTGGCTGTCATGTGTCTTATCACTCATACTTCCCTGAAGGTCTGAAAGCCCTTCCTCCAGACCATAACCTTTGAGTCTGTTCCCTCAGTTCCTGTGCCTACCACGTCTGTCTTTAAGGCCCGTCTCTCTATCAGATTTTATAACTAGTTAGTTTTCTACTCTTTGACCCCAATTGCTAAACAGTTTTGCATAGGCAAACTAGAAGCTGGCAGTTTCTTACCTGTCTACAATAGATCTGGCTTCCTGAAATGTTGTCTTCCATTGTTCCATTTAGGATTTCTCAACTCAGCAGAGTCTGGCACTGCCAGGTGAGCAGACCATTTAATAGGCTG
Organism: Heterohyrax brucei; assembly: GCA_028571685.1. Taxonomy (NCBI): domain Eukaryota; kingdom Metazoa; phylum Chordata; class Mammalia; order Hyracoidea; family Procaviidae; genus Heterohyrax; species Heterohyrax brucei. The sequence continues at coordinate 125,248,885 of CM053150.1, read as the reverse complement.
TCCAGAACAGGGTGCTGACAGTGTGTTTGCACTCTCTGGCACTGGAAACTCTGCACAATCTGGCTGCTGAAACCTAAAGATTTTATTTGGAACAGGTGAGGCCACAGCTAGGGCTATCAGGAAAGTAGTTAGAGGTGATTTATGAACTCTGTCTGGTAGTGACTTGCCTCTTAAATGTCAGGCTGTATTACAGCTGCTGAAGCCAGTTTCCAACCAGTCTGCACCTGCAGGGGCTTCCAAAGGACATCAGAGGTTCCATACACCTCCATTCTGCCAGAAACTTGGCAGGGAGGGCCGCAGTCTGACCCTACTGGGAAGTCAGCTGGTAAGGGTTTCAGGTGCCCTGAGTCTGCCCAAGAGGAAAGGGATACCATCACAGTTCTGCACAGAGAGACATTTCAATCCTAGTGATCATTACCTTCAGCAGTGCTTTGGGGTCAGCTTGATCTCAGAATTAACACTGCACACCTTAAGAACCCTACCATGATAAAGCTAGGTATCACTGGTGTGGGGAATGCAGGAACTCCTTAGTCTCATAGTGCTGCTATAACAGAAATATCACAAGGTTTTAAGGAACATAAATTATTTTCTCACTATTCTAGTGGCTAAAAGTTCACATTAAGGTCTTGGCCATGTTGATTCCTTCCTTGTAGGTAGTCCTAGGCTTCCTTTTGTTCCTTAGCTTATACAAGATCCTCACATGGCATTTCCCTTTCTCATACTGGGAAAGACATACTATGCCTGTGTCTTTGGGTCTATGCTGCTTTTACATTACCCAGAAGTGACTCAGCTTAGGATCCAGCTGAACTGATTGGTTGCTTATATTACATTAGATCACATTATGGGAAGTGACTATGTTATATCCAGAGACCTTATGATTCCAGCACATATTTTGAGGTGATACAATTCAATTCATAAAAATCCCTCAGCTTCTGTTTCCATCAGCAGATAATTACTATTGATCATGCAACAGAGCAGATACAGTCATTGTTTAATATTATCAGCATTTTAGAAAAGAATAAAACAGGATCCAGAGAGATTTTGAGAGTTTTCTAAATACACCAAGTAAATTAGGAAAAAGGGTAAAACTAGAAAATAGTGCCTTAACCCAGTTTAAGGAGTTACCAAGGAAACTTCAGATAGGCAGATTCTTTTGCTCTTTTTATTATGAGAACTGTTGCTAAGAGTGACCCCAACAGGGTACTGTAGAAGGAAGGCTGAGGACTCGAGTAGGAAAGGTCTTGAAACCAGAGTATAGGGAGGGAGGAAGTCAGTAGCTGGCAGGTATTAGGAAATATGTATGAAAACCATGCAAATGGTTAAAGAATAAAGTTTTGCAAACTATTGTGTTTTGTTAATGATTTGCAAACCAGAAAATTAACCCAATGTCCATAAAAATTAGAGGAGGACTTGATGGTGAGAAACAGTGGCTAATATAATTTCCAGACAAGGAACCTAAGACAAATGCAGCACCAGACTCCAGGAACTTCAGCTCAACCTAGACATCTCCGGCTGTTCATTTAGTCCCCAGATACCCACTGTCACTTCTCACAGACCAGCAGGAGACAGTTTTTCTAGGGCCAATCCCAACACAAATTTGCAAACTGGTCTTTGGGGAGAGTGGCCTCCCTGTCTTCATGGAAACACCTAGAGACAGTACGGTAGAAAAAAGCAAAGCACTGCAGCTTTCAGATGTACGTCTCATTTATACACCAGAGTGGAAAATTTCTTTCCTATGCCTTTGAGTGAGGAGGTCAGGAGTGTCAGCCTTGGAATCTCCTAGGTGTGGTAGCAGGAGTGTCGTGGATTGAATTGTGTCCCCCCCAAAATAGGTGTAGCCACGTGGCTGGGCCATGATTCCCAGTATCTTGTGACTGTCCTCCATTTTGTGGTTTTCCTATGCCGTATGTTAAAGGATTAGGGTGGGACTGTAAATCCCTTCATAGAACCATCTCCCTGCTCCACTGTAAAGGGAGTTTCCCTGGAGTATGGCTTGCCCACCCTTAATCCTTTCATCCTGCAAGAGATAAAAAGAAAGGGAAGCAGGCTAAGAATTGGGAACCTCCCACCATCAAAAGCTGCACCAGGTGAAGAGCGTGTCCTTGAGACCTGAGGTTCCTGCTCCAAGATGTTCCCTGGACAAAAACTGATGCAATACAGGACTTTTCTTCAGAGCTGACAAGGGGGAAAGTCTTCCCCTGGAGCAGACATCCTGAATTTGGACTTGTAACCTACTGGACTGTGTAGGAATAAACTTTCCGTTGTTAAAGCCATCCACTCTATGGTACTTCTGTTACAGCAGTACTAGCTGACTGAAACAAGGAGGGAGCGCTAGGTCACTCAAGGGTCACATTGCCCAGTGAATCATTCAATGCCTGTATCTATGGGTCTCCTACAGATACCTCCATGCTGGTCACCTACAACCCTGGACACCTTAACTCAAATCAGGTTTCAAGGCAAGCTGTTCAACTTCCCAGAAGATCCTTAAAAGATTGTGAGCAAGTTCTCTCTGATTTGTCTCTCTGAAAAGTGTCATGTGCCCCCCAAAACAATTATCCATGATACCTCCGTGAGGCCAGATCTCCTGTGTAGTTTTCTCTGATTCCAGGTCTACATTCCACCATATTAGATTGCACATAGGCTCTCTTAATGGCACCTTCTTTGGGTAGGGTTAAATCATCAGGGTAAAACTGCCTCATAGAGTTTCAAGGAGCACCTAGTAGATTCAAACTGCTTACCTTTTGGTTAGCAGCCATAGCATTTACATGCTATGTCACCGGGGTTTCTAATCATCAGATTAGTGAGAAAGATTGTATTTCCCACAGATATCATTTACAATATGACCATTCCTATCTTCTCTTCTTACAGTGTGACCTTGCCACTTATCCATCAAGAAGAGCCTTTCTTCATGTTCCAGCACCTCTCTTCAAACTTGGGCAGATCCTCATGACTACCTCCATCAACAGAGTTAATCAGACAGGGCATTATAAACTTTCTAAAGCTTTTGCTGGACTCCCTGTCTCTCAACATGGTGAAAGAATCCCAGGACACATGGAAAGGCACATATGGAGAGGAATCCTGGGCCTATACTGGCTGAAAACCAATACCAATATGCTGGCCATGCGAACGTACCACTGAGGGCACATGACATTTTTCACAGCTCATTGCAATGTACAGTGAACTGTTTATTATGGGCCTTCTAGCCATGCATGGTCTTAAAACTCCCACCAAATCATTGGGTGTAGCTATGCAAGTAAGATGTTTGTCTCCCACTGACGGAATTAGACAGCCCACTGACAGTGCAAATAAGGTTCACCCTGTGGGGATGGGACCACGCAAATACAGTGTATGGAACCCTAATGAGGGAATTTGTCTGTTTTTCCATCCTACTAGGATTAAAAAAGACAGCCAATCCCAGAGCAGAATGGAAATTTTGCTATCATCAAGAAAGAAGACAAGGAGACAGAGTGCGTCCTTACGACCCAAAGAGCCTGAACTGAGAATCTCCTAGACCCAGGATAAAGAGATAGAGAAAGCTGTTGATGAAGATCAAAGACTATACCCTTCAGTATAGATTATACTTCAACATAAAGAAAACGAAAGTCCTCACAAGTGAACTAACAAGCGATATCGTGATAAACAGAGAAAAGACTGAAATTATCAAGGATTTCATTTTACTTGGATCTACAATTGACACCCATGAAGCAGAAGTCAAGAAATCAGATGTATTGCAATGGAAAAATCTGCTGCAAAAGAACCTTTTTGAAGCATTGAAAAGCAAAGAAGTCAGCTTGATTTCAAAGGTCTACCTTACCCAAACCATGATATTTTCTTTTTTTTTATCATTCGTAAATTTACTTCTGCTTATTTATTTTGTTGTACTTTGAATGAAGCCTTATGGACAAGCTAGATCCTCATTAAACAGTTAGTACACATAATTTTCATGACTTTGGTCAACCACCTCATGACATGACAACACTTTCCCATCCTGACCTTGGGTTCCCTAATGTCAGCTTTCCTCTCCTGCATTCTAGTCCTCATCCCTAGGCTGGTGTGTCCCTTTAGTCTTGTTTTGTTTTATGGGCCTATCTAATTTTTTGATGAAGTGTGAACCTCGGGAGTGACTTCATTACTGAGCTGAAAGGGTGTCTGGGAGCTATGCTGTCAGGGTTTCTCCAGTCTCTGTCAGACCTCTGTTTTTGTGAGCCAGAATTCTGTTCTGCAGTTTTCCCCAGTTCTGTCTGGGACTTTCTATTATGATCCCTGTCAGAGAAGTCAGTGGTGGCTGGGCACCATTTAGTTGTACAGAACTGTCTCTTAGAAGCCATTGTAGATGTGGTCCATTAGTCCATTGGACTAATCTTTCCCTTGTATCTTTAGTTTTCTTCATTCTCCCTTGCTCCCAAAGGAGTGAGACCAGTGAGATATCTTGGATGGCTACTCAGAGGCTCTTAAGACTCTTACCAAAGTAGAGTGCAGCGCATTACTATAAACTATGTTAGGCCAATTTAGCTACATGTTCCTGAGACCACCAGCCCATGAAGTTTTCTATCACTTTATATATGAAAACTGGACAAAAGGTAAGGAAAACCAAAGAACAATTGATACCTTTGAATTATGATGTTGACTAAGAATATTGAATGTGAGGACTATCAGTTAAGTTCGCAAACTCATCCAAGAAAAAGTGCTATGCATCTCACTGCTGAATATCAATATGGTCACCTTAAAAGTACTTCCTTTGGGAAGCTATGCAACAATGCCAGTGCCTACTCCATACTTGAAAGCAATTTTGGAGCTCTTTGTCTGGAATGGCCATCAGAGCTGTCATCATATTATTACCCTCAATGTCCAGAATGTCATCAAAATTTCTTCCTTTCAATATTTCCTTTATCTCTGGGTAAAGAAGAAAATCACTGGGGGCCAGATTAGGTGACGGGAGAGTGTTCCAGTACAGTTATTTGTTTACTGGCTAAAAACTCCCTTACAGACAACTATACAATTAAGTTGGTGAACTTTCCACCTTGACCCTGTGTGCCACGGCCATTCCAGAAAGAGTTCCAAAATTGCCTTGAAGGGTGGACTAGGTGCTGGCATTGGTGCATACCTTCCTATGGGGAGTACTTCAAAGGTGACTGTAGTGATATTCAGCAGTGAGGTATGTAGCAGTTAGAACAATTTGGTTCACAGACTTAATTGTCAGACCATGAACTTTCGGAAAAACAAACACATCTGTCTTGGATGAAGTACAATCAGAACACACCTTGGAAGCAAGGACAATGAGACTTCATCCCACGAGCTTTGGAAATGTGATCAGGAGGGATCAGCATCTGAGAAGGACATTATGCTTGGTAAAGTAGAGGGTCAGTGAAAAAGAGGTAGACTCTCAACAAGATGGACTGATATAATGACTAGAACGATGTGCTCAAATACAGCACATATTAGGAGGATGGCACAGGGCCTGGCAGTGTTTCATTTTGTCTTTCATAGAACCACCATGAATTTGAAATGACTTAACAACACCTAACAACAAGAAGTAGAAAACTTGTCTCTTTCATTTTGCAAGTCTGCAGATCAAAAGGCACTATACTTGAGAGCTGTATTTAAGCCTTTACCACACCTGGATCTGATTTTGATGGCAAGGTTCTGGACTTCAAATTGATGCTGTAATATGATGAGACTTTCATTAACTTTGTAGAAGAACATAAATCTGAGGGCAGACTATGGTAAGCAGCTTCTAGAATGGCTCCCAGTGATCTCAATCTCCTAGTATTCATACCCTTGAGAAATCTTCTTCCCATATTTACAAGGCTGTACCTGGTGAGTTTCTTATAACAGACAGAATATGGCAAAGGTGATGGGATGTCATTTCCCAAATTAGGTACAAAAGACTGTGTCCCCTATCTTGCTTGACTTCTCTCTTCTTGGCTTGCTCGCTTTGGTAAAGCATTGTATAATGTTAAAGAGATCTGCATGGCAAGAAACCAAGGACAATCTCTGGTCAACAGTCAATGAGCAATGAGGAACTGAATCCTGCCTTCTGGGAAACAGATCCTTCCCCTGTTGAGCCTTTTGAATGAGGCTACAGCCTGTATCACTACTTGTCTGCAGGCTGTCAGAGACCCTGAAGCAGAGGGCCCTATTAAGTAATGTCGGATTCCTGACACATAGAAACTGTGCAATAATAAATGTTGTCTTAAGACACTTAGTTTGAGGTAATTAAACAGCAATAGATGACTATACACACCACTCCCCAAGGGAGCAGGGGATTACATGGGTGTGGAGAATGACAAATACCAGTGTCATCTATGACTCTTAGGAATCAGCATCACTGGGAATGCTTACCCTATTTGCCTGGAACTAAGATAAACACCTAGGAGCACAGAACTATGTGACTTTTGTTTGTATATGGGGGACAGCTCAGATGGTGAAAGAAGTGATTTCCAAGGGCTTTAGGACACTGTTGTTTAACATTGCTAACTTTCTGTCAAGAACAGCACTTCTTGCTCGTAATTTATTTATTTATTGTGATTGAGTGAAAGTGAGTAATCCAGTTCAAATTTGCATGACCGCCTATGTGCAGCTCCTACTGCTTCCCTTGCCCAGTGAAGCACACTCCTCCTTTCTGTTCTATATGTGTCATATCCTCTTAAAAATCTCCTCCTCTCAATCCTCTCTACCCTCTCCACTCCCCTCTAGTAAAAGACCAGTAGGACAACATCCTGTAGATGCATAGAACCATAGGGTGCACACATGATATGGTCACTCTGTGTCGTTGAGTCCAATCTATTCCTGTCCAAGAAGTTGACCTCAGTAATGATTGATGGACAGGGGCAGCATCAGGTTCAGGTGTCTTTGAGTTGGTTACAGCTCCTAGTGGCCCTATGTACAACAGAATGAAACACCATCCTCATAATCATTATTATATTTGAGCCCATTTTTGCTGCCACTCTGTGAATCCGTCTCATTGACAGTCTTCCTCTTTTTCACTCAGCCGTCTACTTTACCAAGCAGAATGTCCTTCTCTAGGGACTGGTTCCCTAAGAACATGTCCAAAGTACATGAGACAAAGACTCCCCGTCCTCACTTCTAAGGAGAATTCTGGGTGTACTTCTGCCAAGACATAGTTGTTTGTTCTTCTGGCAGTCCACAGAATATTCAGTATCCTGAGCTAGAACTATAACTCAAAAGCATCAGTTCTTCTTTAGTTTTCCTTACTCCCCAATAAATGAACAATCAAAACAAAAGAAATCCCATTGCCATTAAGTCAGTGCTACCTCTTAGCCACCCCGTGTAACAGAGTAAAACTGCCCCATGGGATTTCCAAGGATTTGAACTGCCAGCCTTTGGGTTGACAGCTGAGCTCTTAACTGCTTTACCACCAGGACTCTCCACTAAGCCACCACTAACTGAATCTTACTATATGCAAGCATCTGTTTAGGTGGGTGGGTGGGTGGATGGGTGGGTGGGTGGGTGGATGGGTGGGTGGGTGGGTGGGTGGGTGGGTGGGTGGGTGGGTGGATGGGTGGGTGGGTGGGTGGATGGGTGGGTGGGTGGGTGGGTGGGTGGGTGGATGGATGGATGGGTGTGTGGATGGATGGGTGGATGGATGGATGGGTGGATGGATTTCACTTAGTTCTCAACATTCTGAGCGATACTACATTCTAGGTGTTCACTGAGCTATGTGCTATATGTGTGTTTTATAATTCAGAATTCACAAATAGCACTTCCAATTACAGATGAGAAATCAAAAGCATGGGAGAGCGGTGCATCTCTCACAGAAGGTGATGGGATTGGCTGTGCACATTTTGGGTTGGATTGCCTGTGTTTTAGTCAGTTAGTGCTGCTCTAACAGAAATGCCAAGAGTGGATGCCTTTGGCAAAGAAAAGTTTATTCTTACACAATCCAGTAGGTTACAAATCCAAATTCAGGGTGTCTGCTCCAGAGGAAGGACTTTCCTCTGTCAGTCCTTGTGTTGCATTGGTATTTGTTCAGGGAACATCTTGGCACAGGAACCTCAGGTCTGAAGGATGCTCTTTTCTCCCAGTGTTGCTTTTTTGGTGATATGAGGTTCCCAACTTTCTGCTTGTTTCCCTTTCCTTTTACCTCTTGTAAGATAAAAGGACAAAGGTTGGTAGAAGCCACATTCCAGGAAAACTACTTTTACATTGGAGCAGGGAGGAAATCTTAGGAAAGGATTTATAGTCCCACCCTAATCCTCTCTAACATAATCCACTCTGTTAACCATAGGCAGAGATTAGGATTTATAGTATCAGAAAATCACAAGATGGAGGGCAATCACAGAATACAGGGAATCCTGGCCCAGTCAAAGTACTACACATATTTTTGAGGGGACATAATTCTATCTGTGATACCCTGGTCTGCCATTGACTGATTGTGGCCCTGCAGAAGTCATTTGACCCTTGGCCTGCTTTTTCTGCCTGTCTGGTAAAGTGGGATAGACTCCTTGCCTTGCTTATAGGCCAGTAAGCTGTCATATGAAATAATCTGTATGAGTGTGCAGCAGTGAACAAGTATACAAGACAAGGATGACTTTCCTCTTTGCTAATTCAGGAAGCATTTCCTCTATACCTGACCTGTGTCCAGCACTCTGCTGTCTTCTTAAGACAGGTTCCAGGAGCAAACTTGAAGTGTGAGTTCACGTGCAGATGCTTGACGAAGGACATGTTCCCAGGGATGCAGCAATGGAATAGGGGATGCAGGAAAAAGAAAGGAAAAGACCAGTAAGATGCGTATCTGTGCACAGTCATCCACAGTCTCAGCCTTATTCCACAGGGAACCCTGAAACAAGTACCATACCTCAGAAGTTTTCTTTTTTGAAGCGAGAAAGCTAAGCTTTCCTCCACCTGCTCTAGCCAGTCCTAAACCACCAGCCACCCTGGGGAAATATAAACCCACATGAGTCAGAAGGAACTGAACAGCAGTGGAGGAGTCCTTCATGCTCTCTGTAAGTGTAAGCAAAACTAGCTCCAGTACCCTGAAGGCAGTTCCTGAGGACAGTTATGGTAAGAGAGAGAAGGAGGGCCACCCATTAGAAGCAAACCACAGAAGCTGAAGGACTGACTTGCAGTCCAGTGAAAGAGAACCTGGGGAACCAAGAAACAGCCTTGGAAGGGCCCTCACTAGGCTCTGGGGTGCAGCAGAAATTAGACAAACAGAACATAGCTGTCATTGTCGAGCTGCATTCACACTACATCTCACTCTCTGCTGACATTTACAGCAGCACAAAGAGATAGCTGTGAAGGGCCAAAAAAGAGTTAAGCCACTGTCTCCCAGATGTCCTATGTCAGAGTAGAACTGTATTCTACAGGATTTTCAATGGCTGATTTTTCAAAAGCAGATTGCTAGGACTTTCTTCCAATTTGCCTCTATATGGACTTGGACCACAAACTTTTTGGTTGGCAGCAGACTGTGTTAATCATTTGGGCCACCCAGGGACTCTAGGTCCACAAATTCAGACTGCTAGCAAAGAGGCATGTATGTGACTGCAAGGTATGAAACTGTGAGGGTAGGCCCAGACTTTGAATCAGCCCTCCAGGTAACACTGGTGCAGCCTCTAGTTTGAGAATAATGTTTTTAGGAGCCAACAGATGAACACAAAAAGAATCTGGGCTCCCAGATTACTTCATGGAGCAAACTGCCCTTGCTGGCCCAGCACTTCTTGCCTCTGCACATGTGAGAGAAGTAAATTCTATCTAATGTTAGCCACTGCAGTTGGGTTCTTCTTCTTATAACAGCTGACCCTGTATCCTAACTCACACACATTGCTTTCTAGCCAGTGAGTAGGTAGAGAAGAACCTACTAGAAGGAGTACTTTCTAAACAATCAAAAAGTAGAGTATTTTTCAAGAAGCAACAAAGCTCTCAGACTTCAGCGCACACCCAAATCCCCAAGCATGAAGGTAAAACAGTTGCTTTCCCTCCCAAATTCACTCCATGCTTGCCCGTGACATTACTAGACAGGGTATTCAGGAGGCAGCTTGTTTGAATTGGTGCCAAACTGCTTCCAAAATGCATCCTATTTAAACACTTAGACTCTAGATTTTTAACCCATGGCATAGCTAACAGGAAATACAACCTACATGACCCTGAGTCACCAGGCCTGAGCTCAGTAAGACACTATTTTATAAGAAGTGTTTCATGTCCAGTATGGATATCTTTTCTTCAAAATAGCAAGTTATTTTAAGCCAAGAATAAACAAATTGGCACTACAAATCTCTTGACAGCCTTAGCTGATGTTTAATCATGGACCAAACTTCGTAGCTGAACTCTTCCATTTGCTCTTGTTTATGGAGAGCAGAAGAGCTAAGCTAGTGTTGTGCCTGCCTGACAAAAGAACCCCACTCCTTTGTGATTTGCTGTGCGTGACTCTGAGCAGTAGCATAGAATATGTTCTACATGGAAGTCCCAATAATACTAACAACTAGCGCTGATTGGGGGGTGTTGTAAAGGCAGCACATTGTTATGAAGAGCACAAGTTGTAGAATTGTGTAAATGACACTGAACCTCTATAAACTTCGGAGTTTTCATTTATAACATGGGATGTTGTAAACCAATTGATAAGGTTGTAGTAAGAATTAATAAGTTAATGTGTCACTAGTTTGGGCACAATGACTGCATAAAATACATGATCAACAAAGAGTAATTAATATTACTATTGGGAACAGTGGTGGTTTAGTGGTAGAATTTTCATCTTCCAGATGAGAAGACTCATGTTTAGTTTTCAGCCAATGCGCCTCATGCATAGCCACCACTCATTATTCATTATAGACTTGTGTGTTGCTATGATGTTAAACAAGTTTCAGCAGAGCTTTCAGGTCAAGACTGACTACAAAGAAAAACTCATCCATCTACTTTAAAATCAGCCAATGAAAACCTGGTGGATCCTAGGTACAGCAACTGGCTTCTATTTGCCTGAAACAATGGAGGAAGAAGGAAATTCAGAAATAGGAAGAGCATATGAAATGTGTGGCTAATTGTCTCCATTAACAATTGTCTCCTTTGCCATGAGACCAGGACAGGATGGTCCCTAGTCATCATTACTGAACTTCTGATCAAAGATTCTGTAGAAGAATACTGATCAAAAAGGGGAAAATATTGAACAGAATTTCAAATTTTCATGGACTCCAAACTTTATAGAGCCTAGGGGGTTATATGAACCAATGAAACTATTACTCTGAGACAATCTTTAAAACTTAAACCAAAAATGTCCCCTTGAAGTCTTCTTAAAACCAAACATGGGTTTAGCTTAACTAGTTTTTAAAAAAATAGTTTGCTTTAAGCACTATGCTCTTTTAAGAAATATCTACTGTATTTTTACAAAAATAACTGTCACCTCTTATGTTTTCCAACTACACCCAACCCCCATGAGATATTCTCATAAGCACACTAAGCTATTTTTTTATAGCAACATGAAAAAAAGTTAGCATAGTGGCACTCATGAAAATATCTTGAAGGGCAAAGGTGTGGCTGGCAAACAGATGCAGAAGGTGTGCATTATTTGGTAAAAATACAGTATATAAGGCAGAATTAACAACAGTAACTTGAAAGATTAGATAGGAACCTTAGACAGGAGTGAATTTATGTTAATGGGGGAGAAGCAATTCAGAAAAAGATGAGAATGACTGCACAACTTGATGCATGTAGTCAGTGTCCCTGAGTTGCTCATGTAGGAATGGTTGAATTGGGGTACACTTTTCTGGCTTTTTTTGTTTATTTGATAGTTTTTGTTTTTTACTGTATGTGCACCTATTCTTTTACTTTTAATTGCACTTTAGCTGAAGGTTTACAAAACAACTTCCTCATTAAAAAGGTTGCACACATGCTGTTTTATGACACTGGCTAACAGCCCCACAACAGGTCAATGCTCTTGCTTCTCAACCTTAGATTCTCATCACCAGCTTTCCTATACCCCTCTGCCTTCCAGTCCTTGCCCCCTGGGCTGGCATTCCCCTTTAGTTTTGCTTTGTTTTATGGGCCTGACCAATCTGTGACTGAAAGATGAACCTCAGGAGTGACTTCATTACTGAGTTGAAAAGTTTCTGGGGTCCCTACTTTTAGAGTTTCTCCAGACTCTGTCAGGCCAGCAAGTCTGGTATTTCTTTTTGAGTTAGAATTTTCTAACATGCATTTTTTCTCAGGCTGTCTCCAGCATCCTCTGTTTTGATCCCTGTCAGAGCTGTCAGCGGTGATAACCAGGCACCATCTAGTTGTACTAGATTCGGTCTATAGGAGCCCATTGTAAATATGATCCTTTGGATAAATTTCTCCCTTGTATCTTTAGTTTTCTTCATTCTTCCTTGTGCCAGAAGAAATATCTCATGAATGGCATTGTGTACCCCGGAAAAAATGTGAGTATTGATTTGGCTCAGCCATGAGTCCCAACATGGTGTGATTCTTCTCATGTGTTGTGAGTGCTGCCTCTGTAATGGTAGTGAGGGAGAATGGGTGGCATCTGTATTAGTGAGACAGGACTCAATCTGCAAGCTTGGATTGTGATGAGGTTATCTCTTGAGGGATGAAAGGAAAAGAAAGTAAGCAGAGTATTTGGAAACTCATACCACCAACAGAGCAACACTGAGAGCAGAGTACATCCTTTGGACCTCAGGTTCCCATACCAGGATGCTCTCATATTGGATTTGAACTCTTAGATAATCATACTGTGATAATTTTTAATATTGAATGGACTTGTATCTTATGAAAGGAATTGAAGCTTACTAGGCTGTGAAAATAAAATTACTTTTACTAAAGCTATCCACTTGTAATATTTTCTGTTAGAGCAGCACCAGTTTACTAAGACAGGTGAGACCAGTAGAATATCTTAGACAGCTGCTCACAGGCTTTCAAGAGCCCAGATGCTACTTACTGAAGTAGAATGTAGAACATTTTCTTTATAAATCATTACACCAGTTGAGCTAGATATTTGCCAAGATCACGATCAAATTGGGGTACATTTTGCTGTGCATATTCTCAACAACAACAAAGTGAAACCAAAAAAAACTCTGTGAATCAAAATTTATGATGAGGACGGCCCAAAAGTATTTTATTTCATTGGTTTGGAGTTGCTATGAAACTGGGCCTACTGGGTAACAGGTAGCAACAACAGCAACAAATATTATTCCTGGGTGGTCATGTGGAAATTCACCAACTGAGAGCACTGAGATGTGCTATTGAACTTTTTTGTTCCCTAAAATCTAGTGCTGTTTCTGCCACATGACAGGAAAGTCAAAGGGGGATGAATGAATGAACAAATAAATGAAGGAGGAGAGTGAAGGAGCTATCTGCGACTAATGTCCAATAGCAATCGCCAGTCATTTCACTTCACTTCTGCTTACTTTCACTACTAAAATGTCTTTCCACTGATACTAATCTGATAGTGTCTGATTCCCCTATCAAAACCCAATAAGGTTATATTCTCATTGTTTCACTTTAGCAGGGTTCTTTACCTTTGGAACAAAACAACTAAAGCCCAGCTCTCACAGAACTTACCGTCTAGACATGTCCGATATATTCAAGAAAACAAATAAAGCAATAATTTCAGGTGCATTTAAAGTGGTAGACTGTATTTTCCAAAGACAGCACAACAATCTGTTCTACCCCATATGCTTTCCTGCAAGGTGATGCTGCCAAGTCTTCATCGAAGAGTCTAATTATCCTTTTTTGTATCTGAGTTGCCTTTGGTCACTCACTCAACCAATAGAAGTCCTGGTTCTTCCAAGGTTAGGTCACAAGAAGCCTTGAAGCCTTTCTTCAGACCCCAAAAACACTTTGAATGTCATTCTTAGAACCCAGCCACCATACTGTGAGAGTCTTAGGCCACATGCCAAAAGCTATTTACAAGCATACCTATTCAGAGCCCCGACCAAGCTTCCAGCTAATTGCCAGTATCTGCCGCACACACAGAGTGAGGACACCATCAAGGGCGTGGAGCCCAGCATAGTCTTCAGATGATTCCAGACCCACTTACTATGTTAGATACCTCAAAGGAGGACTGCTAACCCAGGTCCAGTCCATCCAGCACCATTTCAGAGAATAACAAGTCTCTGCTTTAAGCCCTGAGTTTTTGTGTATTCTTTTATGCAGCACTGGAAAACCAGAGAAGTTAAGGAGGCATTCAACAGATGATGAAGAGACAGGGAGCAGGAAGCAGGACTTCAGGTCTGGGGGAAAGAAGGAAAGTTTCTCTAAAGAAATGACATTTGAGCTAAGATGCAAGTGACAAGAAGTTGCACATGGAAAGTTTGGGGAAAGCATGAGAATAGTGAGTGTAAAGTTGATAAAGTAGAAGAAGCTTGGCATTGGGTAGTGCAGGGTGGCTGAGGTAGAAAATGGTGCAGACCAAAAGGGGCCAGATGGTGCTAAATCCTGCCAGCCATTGTAAAGAATACACTGGGAACTTTTTCTAAATGGCATGACCTAACATGCACATTCACTCTGGCTGCTGGTGAACGGAGGATTGAGCTTGGGGGCTGGGGGAAGGACAAACTGAAGCAGGGAGGCTATAGCAGTAGACAGCAGCAAGTATTCCCAGCACTAAGTGGTGAGAAGCTCATCTCTTTTAGGAATAGCTTCTGTGGAAGCTGGGAACAGGACCTCCTCCGTCAGTGGGCAGAGAACTGCCCATATGATTAACTTCATCAGGCTTGTTGTGGACCGAATTGTTATGTTCACTGTAACATAATATAAATAGACCAACTACAGGGTAAGTTATGGCCCAACCAATCATTTTTGTCAGGATTATAAACCCAGAACCAAAAAGGCCAAATGCAAGAAAAACCCCATTGCACCAAAAGATGTTCTCCTATTTATTTTTTTTAAGTTTTATTATTTTGCCTTTCACATTTAGAACTATAACTCATCTGCAATCAATTCTTGAACATAGTGAGGTAGGAGTCCAGATAAAACTTTCCATATGGATATCCAGTGGAGCAAGTATCATTTAATGGGAAAAAAATCTATGCCCCTGTACTACAGTGTCTCTTTTTTGTGTAATTAGAGTGACCATACTCCCATGGGTCTGTCTCTAACTTTTTTACTCTCATACTAATTTGCCTGTCTTTGTGCAAATATCACACTGTCCGTATTACAATAGTGTCCTCATAGTCTTTCTGTCTGGTAATATAAATCTCTCACTTTTATTCTTCTTTCTCAAGACTTGGTTTTTCTTGGCCTTTCAAGTTTCCTAGATTTTAGAATCAGTTGGGTGATTCCTACAATAACAAAACCAAGAAAGAAATTTTCCAATTGTGTCTGATTTGTAGTTTTTTATTTTGACCGAGGTACCGTCCAACTCAAGTGCCTAAAAACTTTGTATTCCCTTGCCTGAGAACTACTTATTAATGTCTTTCCTCCTTTGCATTTGAGATTTTAAAAAATATTTTATTGTGCTTTAAGTGACACTTTACAATCCACATCAGTATGAAACCCCACACCTAGACCACTATGCAACTCTAACTGCTCCCCACCGTGCCACCACGCCCACTCTGTGACAGCTCATTCCTTTTCACCCTGTACTTCCTACATCCATTCAACCAACTCCTGTCCCCCTCCACCTTCTCATCTCACCTCTAAACAAAAGCTGCTCAGACAGCCTCATGTATATATTTAAGCCAAGAAGTATATACTTCACCAACATCACTCTGCATCTTGTAACCCAGTCCGCTCTTTGTCTGAAGAGTTAGCTTCAGCACCGGCTTCAGCTCTGAGTTAACAGGGAGTCCAGGGACCATGTTCTCAGGGCACACCCAGTCTGATGGACAATCATGTCTGGTCTTTGCATAGGGTTCTAATTTCCATTTGAGATTTTGTAAGCGGTGTAATTCTTGGTCCACAATAATAGTCACAAATTTCTCCCAGTTTTTCATTTGTCTTTTGACTTTGCTTACACTGTGTATTGTCCACAGAATTTTAGTTTTAGGCATATCAACCTTTTTATGGTTACATGATTTCAAAGCATTTAGCCTCAAGGTGGGAAACTTTTTTTAAATATGTGAAACAAAAGAATCCTGTGTGAGATCCTCATTTTTGCGTAGGTTGATGTCTCCAGGATATGTGAATTTACTAAGCTTTGACAGATTAGCCTTTACTTCTGTGAGAGAAGCTTCTTCACCATGTTTCCCAGTCACTGTGTTCCACTGAGAACGTACTTTCTCCTTGATGCCATTCATTGTTTCCAGGTGTTATAGCTCCCTTCTTTTCCAGCTTCTCAAAAGTCAATAATGACTTTCAGGAAGGAATAATGCATTGCAGTGCTCCTTTGTATGAAACTGGAATTCCTATAAGTTATCCCTAACCTGCATTCAATTTTATGGTCCAATCATTGGTTCCATATGTAGCAGATGACTTGTACTTCTCTGAGTGGTTCTGCAGTATTCCAAGGCAATTATTTCTACTTCTTAGATTTGCATTAAGGAAGAAAGTTTTAAACCGTATCTTGAAAAGTTTCATGAGAAATAATAAAAAGGCCAAGAAGGAGACCAGAATAAAATTTATGTGCAGTCATTGCCAGGTGCCTTTGTGTTTTACCTCATGTCCTTGAATACTCTGAGGGTCAGTTCTACCCTGGCCCCTAGGGGTGCCATGAGTTGGATCTGGCTCGACAGCACTTGGCTGGCTGGCTTTGCAAATTTTCAAGAGGGAAAAAACTTTAAGGGTGATTTCATCACTGAGATATCAACAGGATTTATGTAGTTCATGATCTGCTGGAACATTCATGATGTCAGATAATGGATATCAAATCCCATAACTCATAATAAAAATTCTTCTCTAGTAAAAACCCACAATGCCAGCCAGCCAAAAAACAAAAAAAAAAAACACAATATCATTAAAAAAATTCTAAGGAAGGGCAACTAGTGTCACAAAACAATACATGCATTAATTGTTTAATGAGAAACTAATTTGCTCTGTAAACTTTCATCTAAAGTACATTTTAAAAAGAAAATTCAAGGAGAACCTAGTTGGGTCTTGGCAGGGATACCTAATAAGCACCAAGGAGCATCTTGGACCACATACATGCACACATGTCACTTTCTTATGTACCCGCTAGACAGGCTAGAACTAAAGTCATTCCTGCAGCATGCAATAAAATAAGGAAATGTAATTTAACAAGCAAACAAAGGGGAAAGTTAGAGTTAGCATTTAGTAATTCAAGAGGTAACCCAGAAATGTAAGTGACTGTCCTGAGTATAGGTTAGTGCAATCTTATGGAGGTAAACTGGCCTCCACCGTTTTACCAGTTAGGGGAGACAAGCTGAGCCTCCAAGCTCTGCTAATCCTCATGGCAGGCCTTGTTACCCTGTGAGGAAAGTTGATCTAGAATCCCACAGCAAATCAGACAGCAGGCCCAGACATCTTGTCATGGATCTGTTAGCATCCACTGTGGTTCCCATATCATCTTACCTGGCCTGAGAATGAAGACAGGCTCAGAGTTTTTCAAAGAAAGACTTGAGTCTGCTTGCCAGGGGAAATTACAGATTAGTCCCAGGTAACTTCAGACACTTTCTGACTATCACAGCACACCACGTGCCGACAACTGCTTCCTGTTCTTCAGCATCTCAGGAAGGGGATCTTCAATTTCAGCCATGGCTTTTACAGTAACTCATAAGAAAACAAGAAAGAAAATGAGTGGCCCCACAACCAGCTGGTCATCCAAAGGAGCTACTAGTCACTTCCTGAAAGTACAGACCGTTATCCTCGAAATTTATGCTTAAAGAAAGTTAGGAAATGTACAGGCTGATAAAAAAGGATGACAAGAAATATAATAAACTGCCTACTTCTTTACCTCTTCAGCTGATTATTAAGGAAGTCTGTTTTTCTGCCAGGATCATGTTTCTGCTTGCTACAGATCAGCTTCTTCAGCATCTTCCCATCACTGTAAGATGGGATGCCACAAACACGTGGGAAGTGTATATATGAGAGATATCACTCACACAAGTCAAGAGAACTCAGATTTTTCTGAAGTCTTTCCAGGGTCACCGTGTCAATGCTATCAAGGTTAAATATCTGTTCAACTTAAAAAAAAAAAAAAGAGTTAGCAAATCCATCCTATGCAGTTTAGAGCATCTAAAACCTAAACATAAGAACATTCAAGAGCCATTAGTCCAGATCCCAAAAGCTACTGAGCTGACAGGAATATGCTCAGCCTTCCTTTTGAGTTTATCAGTGACACTTCCCCCGATCCATCTGTCATACTGTGATAGCTTACACAGTGCTGTGATACTGGAAGATATGCCCCTACCAGAATTTCATAGTGCAGTTGGATTATCCACGGTAAACAGGTTTCAGCAGAGCTTCCAGACTAAGACAGATCACAAAGAAAGGCCTGGTGAATCGCAACAGAAAATTGTCTAAGTCTCTTGCTTTGGACACATCACCAAGAGATAGCCTTCTCTGGAGAAGACATCATGTTTGGTGAAACAGAAGGTCAGCAATGGTAAAGGAAACCCTTGGTGAGATGGGTTGGTATAAAAGCCGCAACAGTGGATTCAAACACACTGGCAGTTACGAGGAGGACAAAAACAAAAAAAAACAGGAAATGCTTCCTTCTGTTACACATAGGGTTACCATGAGTCAGTGCTAACTTGATGACAGCTGTCTATCTATAATTTATCTAATAATACTCCAGTATTCTAATCCTTTCCTATCTCTTTGAAAATGACACAAGAGCCTCACAGCATTGGAGGGGTCCGTAATGTCAGCATCTGAGGCTGTCAGTGTAAAATTTAAATGCTACATATTATCATTTTAGTTTATCCTTTATCATTTGTAAGACTACTTTCTCAAGATCATTTTCTCACAAAGCAAGTAAGTCTATTTTCTAACCAGAGACACATTTAATAAATCTAAAATTAAAAAAATAAAAGTTTCTTTGTTCATTTAATGTCTAAATGCTAAAGAGTAACAAACTGTTCTAGGAACCTGGATCAGGGCTTATTTCTAGAGCTGTGGAATGTTTGGAATGTTCGAATGTTCACATTCTCCCTGTAACTGAAAAACATAGGTGAATGCACAGCTCATTTTGATGTCTACATTTTATTTCTTTAAGAGAGATGAGAAAGAGTTAGAGACAGAAGTTTAGATTCTGGTATACAGTTCATCTTGGTCCAGGTGTATGCTGTTTGTGCTCTCTGGAGTGTTAAACGGGTATGAAAGGTTAACCCCTCCCCTTCCAGTTGCAGTCCAGCTAAACAAAGAAAACAGATTAAAATAAATGTGCACAAACAGAAAGTAAACATCACACACCTCTGATGAAAAAGAAAGATGTCTTTGCAGAGAAAGGAGAGGACAAGGATACTGCTCAAACCAGGAGCTCCACTTGGAGAGATTTCATGAAGAAAGTAAGCCTTGAATTTGAGGAAGGAAGAGAGGTCTGAAAGAACACAGTGCTAGAGACAATGCAGGTAATGAGACAACTTGGACCCCTAAGCATGGAAAGTCCTGAGTGGTATAAACAGTTACTAAGTTCAGCTACTAACAAAAAGGTTTGAGGTTCAAGTCCACCCAGAGGCACCTTGAGAGAAAGGACTGGTGATCTGCTTCCAAAAAAATCAGCTATCGAAAACCTCTGTAGAGCAGTTCTAGTCTGACACATACAGGATTCCTGTGAATCACGGTTGACCTCACAGCAACTGGTTTTGTGGCCAGTGGTTTTTCAACAGTAGAATTTTCACCTTCCTTTCAAGAGACCCCTGGTAGCATTGCAGTTACACCTTATGGCTGCTAACCAAAAGGTTGGCAATTCGAATCCACCAGGCACAACCTGAACATTCTATGGGGCAGTTTTGCTCTATTCTATAGGATCACTATGAGTTGCAATTGACTGCACGGCAACAGGAAGCAGGAGACTCAGGCTCAATGTCCAGCCAGTGCAAAGTACAGCCACCGCTCATCCATTAGAGGAGGACTGCATGTCGCTATGATGCTGAACAGGTTTCAGAGACACTTCCAGAGTAAGACAAGCTAGGAAGAAAAGCCTGGATGTCTACTTCTGAAAAAAACTAGCTAATGAATACCCTTCGGATCACAACAGTCCAATGGCCTTGTGCATGAGGTTACTGTTAGTCGGGAACTGAAACAACAGTAGCTAACAACTGCCTCAAAACAGGAAAAGAGGACATTAAGCACAGAGAAGTGAGACAACACTATTTTTGCGATTGGGTTCCGAGATGGTCACAAGATGTAAAGCACAAGATACAGGGTAAGGAGACATTAAAAGCAAGAAGAAGGTGATTTCTAACACGGCACAAGTCACAGTCCTGCTCTAAAGGATTGTAGGAGGACATGCAAGCAATGGAAATGGAAAGAAGTGTGGATGTGAGGACAATTACCACTGACTTCCATTGGGCATAAGAGGCTAGAGCCAAGGAAGCCTTGAAAGAAAGATGACACGCATATTTGTGACATGATAAACATCAGAGGTTTGAAGAACCTGGAAGGAGAGACTTAAAAAATGCAAGCTTAGAAGATTCAAGGCCAAAGATATCATTCTAAGAATCCAGAGCTTGTCACTGGAAAAGTGGGAAATCTCTTCATGAATTCACATGTATGCACTGCCCTTATGTTTCAGCACCATTATGAATGCTGTCACAAAGGACAACCCAGAGCTAATCAGTAATTAATTAATGGTACACTGACATTCTTGCCAAGCACTTCTGACAGAAAAGAACCTTCACTACTCGAATTTACATCACAAATCCAAACACCGGCTATTGCCTTTGTCAAGAAGAGTGTCCATCTAGACAAGAACCCTGCTGCTCCAAGTATGATCTGTAGACTAGCAGTGCTAGTGTTAGGGATGAAAAACTTTGGGCCAGATCTGTGGACCACAGCAAGACCTAGGCTAAACCAGTCACAATTAGCCAAGATGATCCTTTTCAAGGGAGACACTGGTTCCTCCTGCCCTTGAAGCACCAAGAATCACACACTGGGGTGCTTTGATACCAAATCCCTTCCCACTCCTAAGTCCTTGACACCATGACTGGTTTCTTAGCTAATGCCGCCATAACAGAAACACTGACAAGCTGGTAGCTTAAAGAACAGAACTCTATTTTTTCACAGTTCTGGAGGCTAACAGTTCAAAGCAGGGTCTTTGCCATCTCACTTCCTTTTATGGTCGTCTCTCTGAGTTTCTGGCATCTTTCAGCAATCCTTGATATTCCTTGATGTTGCTTGGTGTTCCTTGATGATACTTGGTGTTTCTCAGTGTTCCTTGGTGTTGATTGGTATTCCTTGGTTGGTATTGCTTGGTTTTCCTTCATGTTGCATGGTGTTCCTTCATGTTGCATGGTGTTCCGTGGTGTTGCGTGATGCCATGGACTGAATTGTGTCCTCTCAAAAATGTGCATAGCAATTTGGCTGGGCCATGATTCCCAGTATTTTGTGATTGTCCTCTATTTTAATGATTTTTCTATGCTATAAATCCTAATCTCTGCCTATGGTTAATAGATTGGAATATGATAAAGAGGATTACAGTAGGACTGTAACACCTTCTTAGGGTCACCTCCCTGCTCCAGTGTAATGGGAGCTTCCCTAAGTGTGGCTTGCACTACCGTTTATCCCTGTATCCTACAAGAAATAAAAGAAAAGGGAAGCAAGCAGAGAGTTGGGGACCTCTTATCACCAAGAAAACAGCACCAGGATCAGAGCACATCCTTCAGACCCAAGGTCCTGGTACCGAGATGCTCTTAGACCAAAGAAAGACTAATGCAACACAAGGACCTTCTACAGAGCTGACAGAGAGAGACTGTGTTCCCTTGGAGCCAGCACTGAATTCAGACTTCTAGCCCACTGGACTGTGTAAAAATAAACTTTTCTTTGTTAAAGGCATTCACTTCTGGTATTTCTGTTAGATCATTTCTAGATGACCAAGACACTTGGTGTTCCTTGGTATCATTTGGTGTTCTTGGTGTTGCACAGTATTCCTTGATGTTGTGTGGTATTCCTTGGTATCTGTCTGCTCCTTATGTGTCTGTGTCTGTTTTGCCTCTTTGTAAATCGGAAGTGCTAAAATTCAGAACCCACCCTACATGAGTAAGTCTTTGGGTGGTACAAACCATTAATGTGCTCAACCACTAAGCAAAATATTGGAGGTTCAAGTACACCCAGAGGCACCTTGGAAGAAAAGCCTGGTGATCTGTTTCTCAAACAGCAACCACTGAAAACTGTAAGAAGAAGTTTTACTGTCACACACTTGGGGTTGCCATGAGTCAGAGCCAACTTGATGACAGCTGGTTCT
Source organism: Heterohyrax brucei (assembly GCA_028571685.1). Classification (NCBI taxonomy): domain Eukaryota; kingdom Metazoa; phylum Chordata; class Mammalia; order Hyracoidea; family Procaviidae; genus Heterohyrax; species Heterohyrax brucei. The sequence continues at coordinate 125,226,636 of CM053150.1, read as the reverse complement.
ACTTGGGTGTTATGGGTTGAATTGTGTCCACCTGAAATGTATGTCACCTTGACTAGGACATGATTCCCAGTATTGTGTTCACCACTTAGTCAGCTGATATGATTTTTCCCATGTGTTATAAATTCTGCTTCTGTGATGTTAATGAGGCAGAATTAGAGACAGTTATACTAACGCAGCAGGACTTAATCTGCAAGATTAGGTTGTATCCTAAATCAATCTCTTTTGCAAGATAAGAGAGAGAACAGAGAGACTGCGGGGACTTCTTTACCACCAAGCAAGGACAGCCAGGAGTGGAGAGTGTCCTTTCAACCTGGGTCCCTGCACTGAGAGACCCCCGGTCCAAGGGAAGATTGATGACAAGGACTTTACTCCAGAGCCCGTAGAGAGTGAAAAATTTCACCAGGAGCTGGAACCTTAAGTTTAGACTTGTATCCTACTAGACTGTGAGAGAATAGCTTCTGTTTGCTAAAGCCATCCACTAGTGGTATTTCTGTTAGAGTATCATGAGATAACTAAGACACTGGGTATGATTTAATTATCATAACAAAGAAAACTTTAATTCCAAACAGGATCACACTCACAAATATAAGGTCCATGAATTCAGTACAGATGTGGGGGGACAAAATTCAATCTAGCATAAACAGTAATGTATTTCCCAATGCCATCAACCTTCTGTGCCATAAGGAAGCTTCCTGCTGATGTTCCAACCTGGATGGGAATCATTGCCAGGGGTTGCTCACAGCACACTCCAGAGGCACTTCTCTATGAGAACGCACTCATTTCAGACTGCTGTGATACTTTTTCCCAACAATGGGTTCAATTAAAAACCTTTTGAGTCAAAGTAGATGCCCCTAAGCTGCCAGGGTAGCTTTCTGTTGCCTACCCCTTTCCAGCAGGTCCGCCACACAGCATCCTTGGGATCTGAGTCATCTAAGAGCCTTCTGTGGAACAACAGGACAATATACTCCAGCCCCACTCCTGGCTTCCCTCCGCATTTCCATGGGTAGTGTGAGCAGCTCACCCATGCCAAGTAATAACACATCTCAATATGAATAGGTATCTGGACGTCTCAGCAGGAGGCAGGTTGTACAGGCCTTTGCTGTGCTGCTGCATGTGATCTTGGGGATGACCAGAGACAGATCACCCATTCAGATATCAGGAATGCCTAGATCCACTTATGTCAGTCAGATTCATGCCCATTCTCTTTGAAATGTTGCTATTAGGATACAGCTCATGATACTCTCTGTTGAACCTGGCAGTGGCATGTCAATTGAATAAATAAAATACAGGTAATCACAATAAACATGTAAAACAACAAGCAGAATCAAAATAAAATACAAACAATAAAGCATGTAGGAATCAAAATAATTTTCTCTAAATTTGGGAAACTTGACCCTCAACTCCCAAATACCTCGAGGCTTCAAACTAATACCGATAACTTCTCTGGCAATTCTTCAGTAATCCAATAGCTGAATTTCTTAAACCAGTGCTGATTTTTAACCAAGTCTTTAAAAAACTCTTTGCTATCCTAAGATGGAAACACCAGTGCCATAGTGGTTAAGTGCTACAGTTGCTAACCAAAGAGTTGGCAATTCAAATCCACAAGGTACTCCTTGGAAACTCTATGGAGCAGTTCTACTCTATCCTTTAAGGTTGCCCTGCCATGAGTAGGATCCGACTTGATGGCACTTGGCTGGCTTTGGCTGAATTGGAATTGACTCAGAGGCAACAGCTTTGGTTTTGTGGTTGGATCTTAAGACACTAAACATAAATATTTCAAACTTTTAACCTCAAATTAAACTGTATTCACCTTAATTGCAAAAACATAGGCCATCAGTGTGTACCTTGAGGGGGAATGTCGTTATTGTTGTTATTGGTTCCAATCCAGTCAGCTCTAATTCATGGTGACCCCATGTACATCAAATGAAACATTCTCCTATTCTGTGCCATTTCCCAGCACAACGCAGGATAATGTTCTATTGTGATCCATAAAGTTCTCACTGGCTAATTTTTAGAAGTATGTCAACCACCAAGCTTCTCTTCTGACTGTTTCAGATTTGAAGCTCTCTTTAGATTGTCTACCATGGGCCACCATGTTGTTATTTATAATCCCCCATGGCATTCTTGCAAGCCACCTTGGTAAGGGAGGGAAGTGACAGCATATTGTACTGGTTCATGTGCTGCATTCTAAGAAAAGCATAATTAGATTAAACAGCACCCTGCTGGGAGGACTTGACTCCCTCAAGTCTAAGTCATATATGGACAGAGGCTGTAAAATCTTGACCTGGCAGAGCTATGGACACTGTGCCATACTCTGACAGTCACTCTTGCTTACCAATCAAGTGCAATAGATTTAGGGGGTTGGTCACCTGCAGTCGATCCACACCACATGAGCCCGCAAGAGAGTTGCCCCTGGGTAGAGAAACAAGCCCAGGACATGTGGGTTAATAAACACAGTGGCCACCACTTTTAGAATACCCAGAGCATGTCAGACATTGTTCTGGATAGTCACTTGCCTCAGTAGTCCTCAAAATGTGTTCTCTGGATTAGCAGCAGCACCTGGGAGACTGTTAGAAATTTAGATGGTTAGGGCCCAGCCCAGACCCACTTACTGATGCCCTCCTAGGCTTGAGGCCCAGCAACCTGGGACTTAACAAGTCTTTGTCTTGCTGTTGATCTCTGCTGAAGTTTAAGAAACTCAGTCCCCATTATCTCATCCTCAGATGACTCAGGTGTCATTTACTCCAGCTGACAGGACATAAACTGAGACTGAGAGATGTTTAAAATAATAATAATAATAATTCTACTAGGTCTACATTCCTGGTCAGTCTTGGCCAGTGGAGGTGGAATTTAAGCCCGGGTATGGTGGCTGGGCAGCAGTTGCTGATGAGACATCCAGCATGATCCACTGGGTCCCCTTCCTCCATGTTGCTGGTGTGAGGAGCACAGGGCTGTGTGGAGAGACTTGATTGTGGGCAGGAGAATCTGTACTCCAGCCCATTCTGCCAGGCCATCCATAGGATCCAGCAACCCAGCTCACTCTTTCAAACTTCAGCCTTCTTCCCTGTGCAGTGAACTTTCCTCTGCAACAGTGACATGGAGCATCTGGCTTCTTTCATTGGAGTCCTGGACATAGAGGTGAGCTCCTCATTCTTCTAGATTTCTGCAGGACCCTCTGAGGTCATGAGCGTATATCAGACAGAGAGATGACCCACACTGACCACAAATGTGTCTCAAAGAAAGGAGCCCTGCTCCAAGACACCTGATTCCCAGGAACTGACTTAAGTACCTGGTCACCCAACTAAAGACAAATAGTTCTGCTAAGGGCCTTGTTAGTCAACTACCGGCTTTTCAGAATTTAGAATGCAAAACATATTTTATTTGCTTCTTTCTATATAACCTAAACCTGAATCTTTTGCCTTAGGCTGCAGTGATGAAAGGTCCTGGATAAGCTAGCTCTTTGTAGAAGTGCCCAAGATCCATTCTTTCTACTCATCATGAGGAGTCCGTGGTTGGTGTTTATTTCTTTCAAGTTCAGAGTACTCAAAGACACTTCACACAGGACCAATGTAGGGTTCATGTTCCACAATGGACCTAAATGCTAGGGAATTCTTTTTTTTTTTTTTTTTTTTTTTGGTGCCTTGTTGCAATTGATTATAAATTCATATTAGCCTCAGCCAAGTTAAAAGCCCTGTTTCCAGTTTGACAAACAGTGAAGACCTGAGAATCTATTTACCCTAAGGGGTAAGACAGTCAAAAGGCCTGCTACCTCCAGCCCAAGATTTCATTCCTGAGATGGAATGACATGACAGCTGCAACAGTGGACTCAAACATGCCAGTGTTTGTTCTGCTATACATAAGATTACCGTGAGTCACAGCTCACTTGACAACAACAAAAAGGATCTTAAATCTATGCAACCAGCTCACTGTACCTTCACTGGCATGATTTGTATATCAGCGTCCCTTGCATATTTCTGTGTCCATGGCACCACGTGTCTAGATTTTTAGGTTGGTTAAGTTGGTTACACCCAATTTATAAGAGAGAAATGGACATGAAGGGTAAAACAAAGTCCTATGATGAAAATCCAGCCCTCAAAGGAGTCCTGCAATAGAAGCAGCAGCAAGCAGGAATAAATACATAGATTAAAATGAGTCTCCCAAAATAAGTGTTGAAGTCCTATACCCTGTGCCTGTAAATATGCTCATGTTTGGAAAGAGGTGGTTTCTCCTGTTATGTTGATGAGGTTTACTGGACTAGAGAGGATCCTAAACCTAATCCCTGTGAGTCATGCCTGATAAAATGAGCAGAACAGACACAAATACACAGATAAAAGCAGACCTCAGGTGAGAACCCATCTCTAAGCCAGAAAATGCCAAGAAACATCTAGGACTGCCAGTGAGGAGAGACCCCACTCTGACTTGGAATTTTAGTCTCCAAAACTGTGAGACAATGAGTTCATGATCTTTAAATCTTCCAGCACTTGTACAGAAGGAGAACATCCTACCACTGGGCCACCAGTGCTTCATGGGAATGCTCACCTGAGTCTCAACTTCCCAAAGATAGCTACTAAAAATAAATACCCCTAGTCCACACTTCAAAGCAGTTTTGGAAGTCTTTTTCTGGTGTGGCCATCAGAGCTTTCATTGTATCGTGCCTGATGTACTGAATATCATCAAAATCTCTTCTTTTTAATATTTTCCTTATCTTCAGGTAAGGACAAAAGTAATTGGGGCCAGATCAGGTGCATAGTAGGGTGTTCCAGGATGGTTATTTGGTTACTAACTAAAACCTCCCTCATAGACAACTATATAATTAAGTTCACAAACTTGCCACCATGCCAGAAAGAGCTCCAAAACTGCTTTGAAGGGTGGTCTAGGTACTGGCATCAGTGCACAGCTTCCCAAGGGAAGTACTTTGAATGTGACTATAGTGATGTTCAGCAATAAGGCAGGCAGCACTTAGCACAATTAATTCACAGACTTCATTGTCAGATTGCATACACATGTACACACAAATACCAAACCCACTGCCATTGAGTCAATTCAAACTCATAGCAACCCTATAGGTCAGAGTGGAACTGAGCCATAGAGTTTCCAAAGAGTGCCTGGTGGATTTGAACTGCTGAGCTTTTGGTTAGCAGCTCTAGCTCTTAACCACTTTGCCACCAGGGTTTCCACACAAATATAGACACATGCAAATGTGTACCACATACAAGTGCATAAACACATGCACACAAAAGAATGCAAGCACACAAAAAATACAAGCACACACAAGCACATGAAAATACACATGATAAGGGATGAGGCCAAGATAGTGGACTAGACAGACATCTCAATTCCCTCTGAGAACTAAGACCTGGATTGATAATTGAATGGAGTGGCGTGGACATCTGGGGAGCAATAGAATTTGACATAAGTTTGTCAGATTGTACTACTCACCAGTATATAGGAAACTACCTCTCTCTAACACAAGACAGCTCATGGTGAATCCTGCTTCAGCTGACTCACAGTTTGGGAGAACTACAGGTACTGACACCTTCTTTGTTATCTGGGAGGCAGACACTGGGCATGAGCCAGCTAATACACTGAATTGCAGTGCTTTAATAAACAGCATATAGTGGCAGCAGAGAGACTGTGCATGGGATAGTCATATATTGAGAGTCTGGCTGGTGACTGAGGGCACAACTCCCCTTCCACCCTCTCATTTCTGACCTGTGCTATAGATCCTGCTATTTCATGATGGAAAGATCAGCTCAGGCAGGATGCTATCTTGGTCAGCTGGGAGGTGGAGTCATCCACCCAGAGGCCTTAGCTGGGGCTAATATTCACACCAAGAAGCAAGCTGGGTTTATGATGGTGGAGCCTCTAGAGTTACAGGTAGGACCTGGTAGAGGATGCCAAAAGGCCATAAACCCCCCTTCTTTGAACAACATCAAAACAACATAACAACATCAAAACATCATAGCATCTGGGAATGGCCTATGAGGTGCTTTCATTGTCAGCTGGAAGGCAGGACCAGCCACACCTGAGGAAATGAGTGATTTCAGTAGCTGTTAGACAGCTCCTCACTTACCTTTTAAAATAAGCTCACCTGGAAAACTGACAGCTGAGCAGCCCACAGCATCTCCTCCACCATTCACTGATCCACATCTTCCTGTCAGCTGACAGCCTCCCACTGATACCAAAAGTATGGGCCGTCTTTGTCAGCTAGGAGACAAAGATTGCCATCTCAGAGATCCTTCTGGGGCTACAGTACACAGAGGTGGCTGGTGATCAACTTCCCTCAGTTTCTGCTCAGGAAATGCCATACAAACTGAACAGCTTCTAGATGGCACGAAATCAACATCCTGTAGCTAATGATGTAAAGAAACAGTCCACCGTGGCTCTAGAAAACTCCCAAAATAACTAATCAAAAAACTTCCCACAGATGAAGAAGCCTTTATGAAACTATTAGAGGTTGAATACAAAAGAATTATATAGAGGGCCCATCTAGAGATTTAAAAAACTGCAGCAGAACAAAATGAAAAATTAAGTAAGCTATATGAACTGATGGAACATCAATGATCTGACATACAGCAGATCAATAAAAAATACCAAATTAGGCAATTCAATCCAGAGCCAAAATAGCAGAATTGAGGTGACAGAAGTCAGAATTAGTGACCTTGAGGACAGAGCAACTGACACCAGCATATATAAGGAGAAATTGGAGAAAAGAAATAAAAAAAATGAAGAGGAATTAAGAAACATGTGGGACTCTACTAAGAAGAATAATCTACAATTAATTGGAGTTCCTGAGCAAGGATAGTGGAAAATACAGAGTATTAGTGTACAGTTTCAGATAGAAAACGTCTCTGAAATTATGAAAGCAGAGAACATAGATTTCCAAGATGCATATTGAACACCCCAAAAAGTAGACCCCAAAAGAAAGACAAGAAGACATATTATAATCAAGCTTAATAAAATGAAACATAAAGAGAAACTCTTAAAGGCAGCAAGGGTCAAATCAAAGCTAACATTCAGAGGGAAACCCTGTAGGCATTCATCTGACCTCTCATCAGAAACAATGTTGGCCAGGAGGCAGTGGGATGACATATTCAAAGGCTTGAAGTAGAAAAACTTCCAACCAAGAATTATATATCCTGCAAAGTTGTCTCTTAAATATGACAGTAAAATTAAGACATTCAAAGCAAACAGAAGCTTAGAGATTTTGTAAAAAGCAAACCAAAACTACAAGAAATACTGAAAGAAGCTCTTTGCTTAGAAAAAACAAGAACTTTAAGTGTATATTTAAGGAGGCAATACAGGACACAGCTTCCAGAATCCTACTCAGTTAGGGAACTCACAAGGCTCAAATAAAGCTATAATATTGAAGGGAACCAGCGATCATAACATGAAAACTATAATTTTATCACATTACAAAGAGGGATATATGACAATAGTTATAACCCTTTCAGATGGAGAGGAAATTCAAAAGATATGCAGAAGTTAAAGTCTGGTTTAAACTTAGAATACTAAAGGGAATCATGGGGGTAGTGCAAACCAAAATACCTGTTTTAGTCAGCTAATGCTGCTCTAACAGAAATACCACAGAGTGGATGGCTTCAACAAAGAAATGTTTATTCTTACACAGTCTGGGAGGCTACAAGTCCAAATTCAGGATGTCTGCCCCAGGGGAAGGCTTTCCCCTTGTCAGTTTTGGAGGAAAGCCCAGTATTGCGTCAGTCTTTGTCCAGGGAGCATCTTGGCACAGGAACTTCAGGTGTGAAGGACACCTTCTTCTCCGAGTGCTGTTTTCTTGATAATATGAGGTTCCCAATTCTCTGCTTGATTCCCTTTCCTTTTATCTCTTGTAGGATGAAAGGATTAAGGGTGGTGCAAGCCATAGTCCAGGGAAGCTCCCTTTGCAGTGGAGCAAGCAGGTGATCTTTTAAAGAGATTTACAGTCCCACCCTAATCCTTTAACATACAGCATAGGAAAATCACAAAATGGAAGACAATCTCAAAATACTGGGAATCATGGCCCAGCCACAAGGCTACACATATTTTTGAGGGGACACAATTCATTCCACAACAATACCAATGCAACATATCAAAACAAGAAACCTAATGCAGGAGTCAGAACAAACACAAAACCAATACTTAAAAATATGAAAAGTGAAGCCATAAAGAAGAAGGACCTAGAAGAGAATATAAAGAGAAACAAAAACATAGAAAACATCACCAATGTAAAAATAAATGCATCAAAATGACAGCACTAAAAACATATCCATCAACAATTACTCTGAATGTAAATGGACTGAACACTCCAATAAACAGACAGCAAATAACATTCTGAATCAAAAGACATGACAATCTATATGTTGCTTACAAGAAACAAACTTTAGACTGAAAGTTATGAACAAACCGAAAATTAAATACTGAAAAATACATAACAAGCCAATAACATACAAAGAAGAGCAGGAGTGGCAATGTTAACCTCAGATAAAATAGACATTAATGTAAAATCCACCATCATGGACAAGAATGGTCGTTATTTATTGCTAAAAGTTTTAATACACAGGCAGAACATAAGAATACTAAATATTTATGGACCCAGTACCAGAGCATCTACATACATTGAACAAACACTGACAACGTTGAAAAATGAGATAGATGACTCCACAATAATAGATGGAGACTTCAGCGCTTTGCTTTCAGCGATGCACAGATCATGTAGAAAGAAGCTCAGTAAAGGTACAGAAAAACTTATTGTGACAATTAACCAGCTAGACCTCATTAACACATACAGAAACTTTTACCCATCAATGTATAACTAGACTTTCTTCTCCAATGCACATGAAACATTATCCAGAATAGACCATGTGTTAGGACACAAAGCAAGTCTCGACAAAATCCAAACTATTGAATTATTGCAAGCATCTTCTCAGACATAAAGCCATAAAAGTCAAAATCAATGACAGGAAAAACATAGGGAGATATTTGAACTCATGGAAACTGAACAACACCTTGTTCAAAACCCATGAGTTATGGAAGAAATCTAGGACAAAACACAGAAACTTACGGAATCGAATGAGAATGAAAACCCAGCCTACAAGAACCTGTGGGATACAGCTGAAGCAGTGCTCAGATATCTGTTTATCTCTATAAAGGCACGCATCTGGAAGGAAGAAAGGACCCAAACCAAAGAATTAACCCTAGAGCTTGAACAAGTAGAAAGAGAACAACAGAGGAACCTCTCAGACACCAGAAGAAAACAGGAAAAGATTAGAGTAGAACTAAATGAACTAGAGAATAGAAGAACAATTGAAAAAATTAACAAAACCAAAAGCTGGTTTCTTGAAAAGATCAACAACATTGATAAACCACTGGCTAACCTTATGAAAGAAAAATAGGACAGGAAACAAATAACCTCAATAAGAAATGAGAGATGGGAGATGTCACAACAGACCCAACTGAAACCGAAAGTATTCTAAGAGAATACCACAAAAAAAAAAACTGTACTGTAACAAATTTGAAAACCGAGAGGAAATGGACAAATTCCTAGATTCATATCACCTACCAAAATTATCACAAGGAGAAGTAGAACAACTTAGTAAACCCATCACAAAGGAAGAGATTGAAAAAGTCATCAAAAAACAACAACACTGATTTCAAGAAACGTCTCATAACCTGGTACTGGTTGGAGGACATTATGTTGAGTGAAAGTAGTCAGGAACAAAAGAACAAATATTGCATGAGACTCATAAGATAAGAACTCAAAAACAGACTTATGCACAGAAGAAAAGACTCTTTGATGGCTGCAAGGGAGGGGAGGGAGGCAGGGCAAGGGGGGAGGGTTTAGATTAGATAGTTGATAGAAATTTGGTTGGGTGAAATTGGTGATAGCACACATTAGAAAGAAGAACAATATTAAGTGGACTTCAGCATAACTTGAGTACTCCTTCCATCTTAACCCAATATTGCAAGGACATAGTAGCTGAGGCAGAGGGCTGGGGACCATGCTGTTAGGCGAAATCGAAGCCAACTGGCATAACTAGCATTTTGCTAAGAAAGCTCTCTGCACCCCACATTGGTGAGTGGCATCTGGGGTCTTAAAAGCTGCCAAGCTGCTATCTGAGGGTACAGCAAATGTTCCCAACTCAGGGGGAACAGATGATCACCAAGGACCAAGACAACATGGGGGAAAGAGAACCCAGAGGAAAGACAGATCCAAATGAGTGGGTGTCTACATTGACTCGTGACTGGGAGAACTGGATGGTACCCAGCCACCGCCAGCAATAGCCGCGGTGGAGCTCACATAGTTGAGTCTCACTGGCAACACAAGAACAAAAGGAGTGCACCCTGCGATCTCCACTAAAAGACCACAATTGATGGTCCAGGGGCTTCGGGGTGCCCCTGGGAGCATGGCGCCTGGTCCTGAGGCTGTCCCTGCCCATAAATCATAATGAAGTTTCACTACTCTTTAGACAGGAATGGATTGAACTTGGCGACACAGAGTGACCATATCTTGGGTGCACTTTACAGTTCTATGCACCTATAGGATATTATCCTGCTGACCTCTTACTGGAGGAAGGGGAGTGGGTGGGAAGGAGGGGAAAGGAGACTGTTGGGAAGATGGGACATGTATGGAGCAGAGAGGAAGAGTGTGCTGTCACCAGGCAGGGAGAGCAGTGGAAGCTGCATATAGGTGGGCATACAAATTTTATGGGAATGTACATTTTCATTCAATCATAAGGAAAAAAAAAAAAAAACTACCAACCAAAAATAAGTCCTGGTCCAGATGGCTTCACTACAGAATTCTACCAAACTCTTAAGGCTGATACCACTGAGACTATTACACAGCATAGAAAGAGATGGAATACTCCCAAAATCATTCTATGAAGCAAAAATTGTCAACAAAATCTTAGCCAACAGAATTCAACAGTGTATCAAAAAAAATAATTCATCATGATCAAGTTGAATTCACACCAGGGATACCAGGCTGGCTCAACATCAGAAAAACAGTTAATGCAATCAAACACATAAACGATGCAAAGGATAAGAATTACCTGATTTTGTCAATTGATGCAGAGAAGACATTTGACAAAGTCCAATGCTGATTCATGCTAAAACCTCTAAGCAAAATAAGAACAGAGGGGAAATTCCTCAATGCAAGAAGGAGCATCTACACAAAGCCAACTGCCTACATCATCCTGAATGGAGAGAGACTGAAACAATTCCCTTCGAGAACAGAAGCTAGACAAAGAAGCCCACTCTCACCACCTCTATTCAACATTGTGCTAGAAGTTCTAACCAGAGCAATTTGACAAGACAAAGAAATAAAGGGTATCTACATCGGTAAAGAAGAAGTAAAAATCTCCCTATTTGCAGATTATATGATTGCACATGCAGAAAATCCTAAAAAATCCATAAGTAAAGTACGGGAACTAATACAAGAATTCAGCAAAGAATCAGGATATAAGATAAACATAAGTAAATCAGTAGGATTCCTTTACATCAACAAAAAGATCATTAAAGAAGATATCACCAAATCAATACCATCTACTATAGCCACCAAGAAGAAAAAAATACCTAGGAATAAATCTAACCAGAGAAATAAGAGACCTATACAAAGAGAACCATAGGATCTAATGGCAAGAGACCAAAAGAGAGTCACATAAGTTGAGAAGCCTACCCTGCTCATGGATAGGAAGACTTAACAATGTGAAAATGTCTATTTGACACAAAGCAACCTACTTATACAGTGCAATTACAATATAAATTCCAGTGACTTTTTTTTTTTTTTATTTAACATAACTGAGTGATGCAGCTTCCACTGCTCTCCCTGTCTGGCGACTGCACACTATTCCTTTCTGCTCCATACATGTCTCATCCTCCCAACAGTCTCAATTCCCCTCCTCTCCGTCCACACCCCTTCCTCCAGCCAGAGGTCAGCAAGATGATATCCTATAGATGTATAGAACCATAAAGTGCTTCCAACATATGGTTACTCTGCATTGCCAAGTCCAATACATTCCGGTCCAAAGAGTGGACCTTTGTTATAATTTATGGGAACGGGCAGCATCAGGGCCGGGGGCCATGCCCTCAGAGGAACCCCAAAACCGCTGGACCATCAATTGAGGTCTTTTAGTGGAGATCTCATGATGCACCTCTTTTTATTCTTGTGTTGCCAGTGAGGCTCCTCTCTGTGAGCTCCGTCATGGCTATAACTGGTGGTGGCCGGGCACCATCCGGTTCTTCCGGTCCCAGGTCAATGTAGGCACCCACTCTTGTGGGTCTCTCTGTCTTCTCGGTTGTCTTTACCGCATGCCATTTTGGCCCTCGGTAAGCATCCATTCCTGCTGAGTTGGGACCATTTGCTGTGTCCTCGGATGGCAGCTTGGCAGCTTTTAAGACCCCAGACGCCACTCACCAATGTGGGGTGCAGACAGCTCTCTTAGCAAAATGCTAGTTGTGCCAATTGGCCTGGAATTCGCCTAAGAGCATGGTCCCCCGCCCCCCGCCCCAGCTACTCTATCCTTGCAGTATTGAGTTAAGATGGAAGGAGTACTCAAGTTATGCTGAAGTCCACTTAATGTTGTTCTTGTTGCTAATGTGTGCTGTCACCGCTTTCTCCCAACTAGATTTCTAGTAACTACCTAAACTAAACCCTCCCCCCTTTACCCTCCCTCCCTCCCTCCCCTCCCTTGCAGCTGTCAAAGAGTCTTTTCTTCTATACACAAGTCTGTTTTTGAGGTCTTATCGTAGAGGTGTCATACAGTATTTGTCCTTTTGTCGCTGACTACTCTCACTCAACATAATGTCTTCCAGTTGAAACCATGTTAGGAGATGTTTCCTGGAATCATCGTTATTCTTTATCATTGCGTAGTGCTCCATTGAGTATATGTACCACAGTTTACCTATCCATTCTTCTATTGTTGGGCATCTGGGTTGATTCCACATTTTTGCTATTGTGGACTGTGCCGCAATAAACATTCTGGTGCATGTGTCCGTTGGTGTGAAAGGCCTTGAATCTGTAAGATATATTCCAAGTAGTGGAATTACTGGGTCAAATGGTATATCGATATCCATTTTTTTAAGGAAGTGCCAGATTGCCTTCCAAAGAGACTGGACCATTTTGCAACTCCACCAACAGTGTAGCAGGGTTCCACTTTCTCCACAGCCTCTCCAGCATTTGTTGTTTTGTGTTTTCTGGATCATGGCCAATCTGGTTGGGGTGAGATGGTATCTCATTGTTGTCTTGATTTGAATTTCTTTAATAGCTAAAGATCGTGAACATGTCCGCATGTGTTTTTTGGCTGCCTGGATCTCCTTTTTAGTGAAGTATCTGTCCATCTCCTTTGCCCATCGCTTAATTGGATGGTTTATCTTCTTCTTATTGATATTTTGTAGTATCCTATAGATTATGGAGATCAGGCGTCGATCTGACATAGAGTTGCCAAATATTTTTTCCCACTCTGTGGGTGTTCTTTTAATTCTATTAATAAAGTCTTTGGATGAACACAAGTGTTTGATTCTTAATAGTTCCCATTTATCTACTTTCTCTTCTGTTGATTGAGGTTTCTTTGACAGATTTTGGAGTCTGTCCTCATTGTGTATTAAACTTCCATTGTTGTTCCTACCTTTTCTTGGATGAGCTTTATCGTTTTAGGTTTGATATTTAGGTCTTTTATCCAGTTGGAGTTGGTTTTTGTATAAGGTGTAAGATATGGATCTTGATTCAGTTTATTGCAGATGGATAACCAATTTTGCCAGCACCATTTGTTGAAGATGCTGTTTTTACCCCAGTTTAATGTCTTAGGGCCTTTGTCGAATGTCAACTGTTCATAGGCAGATGGTGTCATCTCTGGGGTCTCAATTCTGTTCCATTGATCAGTCTGTCTGTTCTTGTACCAGTACCAGGCTGTTTTGACCACTGTGGCAGTGTAGTATGTTCTAAGGTCAGGTAATGAGAGGCCTCTCAGTGTGTTCTTCTTCTTTAGTAGTACCTTACTTATCCGGGGCTTCTTCCCTTTCCAAACAAAACTGGTGATTTGTTTCTCCATCTCATTAAAAAATGATACTGGAAGTTGTATTGGGATTGCATTATATAAATAAATTGCTTTGGGTAAAATAGACATTTTCACAATGTTAAGTCTTCCTATCCATGAGCAGGGTAGGTTTTTCCATTTATCTAAATCTCTCTTAGTTTCTTGTAGTAAGGGCTTGTAGTTCTCTTTGTAAAGGTCTGTTGTTTCTCTGGTTAGATTAATTCCTAGGTACTTTATCTTCTTAGGGGCTATCACAAATGGTATAGATTTGATAATTTCCTCCTTAACAGTCTCGTTGTTGGTGTAAAGGAATCCTACTGATTTACTTATGTTTATCTTGTATCCTGAGACTTTGCTAACTCTTCTATCAGTTTGAGTAACTTACTTATAGATTCCTTGGGGTTCTCTGCATATACAATCATATCATCTGCGAACAGGGAGATTTTAACTTCCTTTTTGTTGATGCAGATGCCCTTTATTTGTTCGTCTTGTCTAATTGCTCTGGCTAGAACTGGCTAGAAGAGGTGACAGTGGGCATCCTTGTCTAGTTCCTGATCTCAGGGGAAAGTCTTTCAGTCTCTCTCCATTCAGGATGATGTGAGCAATTGACTTTGTATAAATGGCCCTTATTGTGTTGAGGAATTTGCCATCTATGCCCATTTTGCTAAGAGTTTTTAGCATGAATGGGTGTTGGACTTTATGAAATGCCTTTTTGGCATCAATGGACAAAATCAGGTGATCTTTGTCTTTTGTGTTATTTATGTGGTTAATCACATTAATTGTTTTCCTGATGTTGAACCAGCCTTGCATCCCTGGTATGAATCCCACTTGGTCATGATGGATTATTTTCTTGATATGTTGATGTATTCTGTTGGCAAGAATTTTGTTGAAGATTTTTGCATCTAAGTTCATGAGTGATATCGGTCTGTAGTTCTCTGTCTTTGTTGGAACTTTCCCGGGCTTAGGTATCAGGGTTATGCTAGCTTCATAGAATGAGTTTGGAAGTACTGCATCCCTTTCTATACTGTGAAATAATTTCAATAGTATTGGGGATAACTCTTCTCTAAATGCTTGGTAGAATTCTGCCGTGAAGCCATCTGGGCCCGGACTTTTTTGGGTTGGCAGTGTTTTGATGACATTTTCAATCTCTTCCTTTGTGATGGGTTTATTAAGTTGTTCTGCTTCACGTTGTGATAATTTGGGTAGGTGGTATGAGTCAAGGAATTGGTCCATTTCCCCTAGGTTTTCAAATTTGTTAGAGTACAGTCTTTCATAGTATTCTGTTATGATGTTTTTGATTTCTGTTGCATCTGTGGTGACAACTCCCTTCTCATTTCTAATTTGGGTTATTTGTTTCCTTTCCTGCTTTTCTTTAGTAAGTTTAGCCAGTGGTTTATCAATTTTGTTGATCTTTTCAAAAAACCAGCTTTTGGTCTTTTCAATTTTTTCAATTGTTTTTCTATTCTCTAATTCATTTAGCTCTGCTCTAATCTTTATGATCTCCTTTCTTCCGGTGCCCGAGGGGTTCCTCTGTTGTTCTCTTTCTACTTGTTCAAGCTGTAGAGTTAGTTCCTTGATTTGGTTTCTTTCTTCCTTCCCGATGTGTACATTTATGGAGATAAACAGACCTCTGAGCACTGCTTTGGTTGTATCCCATAGGTTCTGGTAGGAAGTGTTTTCGTTCTCATTGGAATCCATGAATTTCTTTAATTGATCCCTGATTTCCTCTATAACCCATGTTTTTTTCAGCAAGACGTTGTTCAGTTTCCAAGAGTTCCACTTTCTATCTCTGTTTTTTCTGCTATTGATTTCAACTTTGATGGCTTTATGATCTGAGAAGATTCTTTGCAATAATTCAATGGTATGGATTTTGTTGAGCATTGCATTATGGCCTATCACGTGGTCAATTCTGGAGAATGTTCCATGTGCACTGGAGAAGAAGGTGTAGTTGTCTGCTGAGGGGTCGAAAGTTCTGTATATATCAATGAGGTTTAGTTGGTTAATTGTGTCAATGAGGTCTTCTGTATCTTTACTCAGCTTTTTTCTAGATGATCTGTCTAGTAATGAGAGTGGAGTGTTAAAGTCTCCCACTATTATTGTGGAGTCATCTAACTCTCTTTTGAGCATAGCCAGTGTTTCTTCGACATATTTAGGTGCTCTGACATTAGGTGCATAAATGTTTAGTATAGTTAAGTCTTGCTTGTGTACTGAACCTTTCAGCAGTAAATAGTGTCCATCTTTGTCCATGATGGTGTATTTGACATTAAAATTGATTTTGTCTGAGATTAGAATTGCCACCCCTGCTCTTCTTTGTTCATTGTTAGCTTGATATATCTTCTTCCATCCTTTAATTTTCAGTTTGTTCCTGTCTTTAGGTCTCAAGTGAGTTTCTTGTAGACAACATATGGATGGGTCGTGTCTTTTGATCCAAGATGACACTCGGTGTCTCTTTACTGGAGCATTCAGTCCATTCACATTCAATGTAATTATTGATAGGTATGTGTTCACTGCTGCCATTGTGATATGTTTATTTTTATGTTGATGTTTTCTCTGTTGTTCTTATTAGTCTGTTCTGAGACACTCTTTTTTGTGAGTTGATTTTTCACCTTTTTCAGAGCTGGTTTTATAGTTGTAGAGACTCGTGTGTTCGATTTCTTGAAATGGTATGATACGTCTTTGTTGTGCTTTACAGCTACCCCTTTGAACCCCCTTAATAAACTATTTATAATCCCAATTTTAATTACTGCCAGTCTGGTCATCTTCCTCTCCATCTGGAAGGACTATAACGACTGTAGTACATCCCTCTTTTATTATGATGACACCATAGTTTTCCTGATGATCACTGGATTGCTTCTTTCCAAATCAAAGCTGTGATTTACTTTGGAGCCTTCCCTAAATGAGTATTGAGTAGTGTGTCGTTCTGAAATATAAAGTTAGTGGTTTTTTTCTTCTAAGCCAAAGCCAATAACTTCTTTCAGTATTTCTTGTAGTTTGGGTTTGGTTTTTACAAAGTCTCTGAGTTTCTGTTTATCTGGAAATGTCTTAATTTCATTTTCATGTTTGAAAGACAGTTTTGCAGGATATATAATTCTTGGTTGGAAATTCTTCTCCTTCAAGACTTTGAACGTGTCGTGCCACTGTCTCCGTGCCAGCATGGTTTCTGCTGAGAAATCTTACGAGAGCCTACAGGGTTTCCCTCTGAATGTTAGCTTTGCCTTGAGTCTTGCTGCCTTTAAGAGTTGCTGCTTATGTTTCATTTTGTTAAGCTTGATTATAATATGTCTTGGAGTCTTTCTTTTGAGATCTATATTGGGTGGCATACGATATGCATCTGAGATGTCTATATTCTCTTCCTTCATGATTTCTGGGAAGTTTTCTTTCAGCAGCTCAGCAACAATATTCTCTGTGTTCTCAGATGTCTCACCCTGTTCAGGGACTCCAATGAATTGAAGGTTGTTCCTCTTAATAGAGTCCCACATGCTTCTTAATGTTTCTTCATTTTTCTTGTTTCTTTTTTCTGATTTCTGCTCATAGACACTGGCATCACTAGCTCTGTCTTCCAAGTCAGAAATTCTTTTTTCCATTTGTTCCATTCTATTTTCTTGGGTTTGCATGGAAGTTTCTATGTCTTTGATTTTGTTCTTGATCTGTTGGATTTCAGAGTACTGGTGTTCCATCAGATCGAACAACTTGCTTAATTTTTCATTTTGTTCTGCTGCATTTTGTATAAGGTCTAGAAGGGCCCTGTATATAATCAATTTGTATTCACTTCCTGATGCTTTCATAAAAGTTTCTTCATCTGGAAAACTCCTTGGTTGCTTTGTTTGGGAGCCTTCTGAAACCATGAGTGATTGCTTGTATGCCACAATTGTCTGTTGCTTTTTGGGTCCCACGTGAGTATATAGAGGCTGGAAGAGGTACTGTGAGGATGGATTGCAAATGTTTCTCTAGGCTGTCTTCAAATGTAAAGCAAAAGGTATCTTACCAGTTCACAAGTCAGTTAGGTTTTCAGGTGTAGAGGTCCCTCTTCCCATCTGACAAAGTAAGCGCCACTGTATCCCACCCCAGATGATAACAAACTAGTTCAGAATACAGCACTGCTAGTGCCCTGGTGGCCTCTGCTGACAGGGCCTAGCCTTATCCAACACTGCATCGAGTACTGGTTTTGTGATAGAAAAGCGCTCTCTTGTGGGCAGGCTCTGGCTCCCAAGCTAAGAATTAGGTCCAGCTGTGGCCACCGTACCCAAGATGGCGTCCTCCACACAGGCAGCAGACAGGGGGGCTAAAGGTGCCCAGAGGCAGCGATTCCTCTGCTTCTGTTGCAGGGCCCCCACTGTAGGCAGCACTATGCAAAATCACTACTTTTCTGACGGAGAAGCGCTGTCTCGTTTGCAGGCGCTGGCTCCCAGGCTAAGAACAAGGTCCCGCTAAAATCTTGGTACCAACATGGCGTCCCACACCCTCACCACGGAGTTCAGCACAAACCCCACTGAGGCAGCTACAAAATGAAAGGCTCAAAGTGTCTAGATTAACAGAGTCCCGAGCCTGGCTCTCAGAAAATGGGAATTTCGCCTGCCTATCCCCCCAGCAGCGTGTCTGAGTCCAGCCGCTGGGCAAGGCCCAGCTCCGCCCGCCAGCCGAGACCGAGGAAGAAAAAAGTCAAAATGGTGCGTTTACCTTCCGTCCGTGAGAGCCAGGGCTAGCCAGGAGCGGGAGTCAGCAAAAGAGAGGAGATTTTTCACACAATGGTATAAAGTCCCAATTAACAGCTCTGTGCCATGTCCTGAGGCTGATTAGGTGCTCAGAAGGCTCTGTTTGATTGTCAATTCAGGTCTTGGTTTCCAGAGGGATAGAAAGAGACGTGTCCTTAGTCCGCCATCTTGACTCCGCCCCCTCCAGTGACATTTTTTAATGAGACAGAGAAACAAATCACCAAATTTGTTTGCAAAGGAAATAAACCCCAGATAAGTAAAACTCTACTAAAGAAGAGTAACACAGTGGGAGGCCTCCCAAGGCAAAGAAATAAAGTGCATCTTATTTCCAGCTTTTTAAGGAAGCGCCAAATGGCTTTCCAATGAGTCTGTACCATTTTGCAATCCCACCAGCAGTGTAGGAAAGTTCGAATCATTACACAGCCTCTCCAGCATTTGTTGTTTTGTTGATTTGGGATTATGGCCAACCTTCTTGGGGTGAGATGGTATCTCACTGTAGTTTTGATTTCAATGTCTCTGATAGCTAATGATCTTAGAACTATTATACTGCCACAGTAGTCAAAACAGCCCGGTGCTGGTACAAAAAGGAACACATAGACCAATGGAACAGAGTTGAGACTCCAGAGATGCCACCATTCTCCTGTGAACAGCTGGTATTCAACAAGGGCCCTAAGATTGTAAACTGGGGTGAAAACAGTCTCTTTAACAAATGGTGCTGGCAAAATTGGATATCAATCTGCAAAAAATTGAAACAAGACCCATATCTCACATTTTACACAGAAACCAACTCAAACTGGATAAAAGACCTAAACATCAAACCTAAAACAATAAAGATCATCCAAGAAAAAAAATAGGGACAAAAGTGGAAGTTCTAATACACAGCTTAGACAGACTTCAAAATCTGACAAATGAAGTGTGATCAACAGAAGAAAAAGTAGGTAAAATAGAATCAAACACTTTTGCTCATCCAAAGACTATCAAAAGAATTAAAAAACCACCTACAGAATAGGAAAAAATATTAGACAAATACATGTGCACTGACATCCAATCTCCATAATCTACAGGGTACTGCAAAATACTAACAAGAAAAAAACTAAATTACCCAATTAAACAATGGGCAAAGGAGATGGACAGACACCTTGCTAAAGAGGACATCCAGGCAATCAAACCACACATGAGCAAATACTCACGATCATTAGCTATCAGAGAAATTAAAATCAAAACTACAGTGAGATACCATCTCACCCAAAGAAGGTTGGCCATAATCCACAAACAACAAAACAACAAATGCTGGAGAGGCTGTGGAATGATTGGAACTCTCCCACACTGCTGGTGAGATTGCAAAATGGTACAGACTCATTGAAAAGCAATTTGGCACTTCCCTAAAAAGCTGAAATAAATATATCATTTGATCCAGTAATCTCCCACTGCTGGGAATATATCCTACAGAAACAATGTCTGTCACATGAGCAGATACATGCAGATGGATGCTTATTGCAGCACAGCCCACAATAGCAAAAATATAGAACAAACCCAGATGCCCATCAACAAGACAAACGGATAAACAAACTATGGTACTTATACTCTGTGGAACGCTACGGAATGATGAAGAACAGTGATAATTTTAGGAAACATCTCATTACCTGGTTTCAATCGGAAGACATGCTGAGTGAAATCAGTAAGCAGCAAAAAGACAAATACTGTATTAGACCTATACTGTAAGGACTTAAAAACAGATTTATGTACAGAAGAAAAGACTCTTTGACAGCTACAAGGGAGGAGATGGAGGGACAGGGTTGGTCATAGATTAGACAGTTCACAGACATTTGGTTAGATGAAGTCAGTGACAGCACACAACTGAAAGTAAATCAACTTAACTGGACTTCACCATAAACTGAAAACTCTTTCAATCTTAATCCAATACTACAAGGACAGCATAGCAAGGGCAAGGTCTGGGGACCATGCTCTCAGGGAACATGGAGGCCAGTTAGCATAACTAGCCCATTGCAAAGAGAGTCTTCTGAACCTCCTATTGGTGAACGGCATCTGGGGTCTTAAAACCTAGCAAGCCGACACCTGAGGAACCCCAAATGGTCCCAACTCATCTGGAACAGATGGTCACCAAGAACAAAAAAGACATGAAGGAAAAAGAGTTCAGGACACAGAAAGACCCATGTAAATGGGAGACTTATCAACATGTGACCTGAAGAAACAGATGGTGCCTGGCCACCACCAAAGACAGCCATGGTTGGGCACACATTGGTGAGCCCCAGGGACAACATGAGAAAAAGAGGGTTGCAGCTCAAGAACTGTACTAAAAGAGCACAACTGATTTTCTGTCCTCCTGGAGGGTCCCCTGGGGGCATAGCCCCTAGACGTGCTGCTTCCTTTGCCCAGAATACACTATTGAGGTCAACTCTTCAGACACAAATGGACTGGACTCAGGGACAGAATGTGGCCATATAGTGTGTGTACTTTGTTGTTCTGTGCATTTCTAGAATGTTGTCCTACTGGTCTCTTTCTAGATGGAAGAGAACAGGATGAAGAAGAGGAGGCAGGAGCTTGTTAAGAGGATACTACAAGTAAAGAATGAAAAGGAGGAGTGTGCTGTCACTGGGCAAGGAGAGCAGAAGGAGCTACAGAAAGGTGGGCATGCAAAACTGATATGGATTGTATACTTTCACTTAATCACAATAATTAAAGAAAATACACACGTTGTACATGTGTGTATACTCATGCACACATACAAAATACAGATGCATACATATGCACCATATACACCCAACCATACAAATGCACACATGCAGATAATAGACAAAGATACATGCCAGTGCATACCACACACACAAACACACATATGCACAGGCACATACAAATCCTCACTATACACACAATGCACACACACACACACACACACACACGAGGTCTGACAATTAAGTTCATGAATTTAATGTTATAAGTAGTGCATACTGCATTGCTGAACATCACTGAGGTCACCTTCAAAGTACTCCTCTTGGGAAGCTATACATCAATGGCAGCGTCTAGCCCACCCTTCAAGGCAATATTGAAACTCTTTCTGGAACTCTTTCTTGCACAGTGGCAAGTTTGCGAACTTAATTATATAGCTGTCTGTAAGGAAGTTTTTAGCCAGTAAACAAATAGCTGTATTGACACACCCTCCCTACTCACCTGATCTGGCTCCCAGTGAGTTTTTTCCTTACCCAAAGATAAAAGAAATATTGAAATGAGGTCTGTAGCACTTATAACTATTAATTTTGTGGACTTAATGTTTGGATCTCTCTCACACACACTCCTATACATACAGATCTTCTATACACACAACAATCTTCTGATAGTTCAAAGGCAACAGTTTGTTTCAAGTCATTTAAAAAGCAGACCACATGACTTCAGAAAACTCCCAAAACAAAGAATCCAAAAATCTTCCAGATAAAGACTTCCTGCAATTATCAGAGGTAGAATACAAAAGAGTAGTTTTCAAAGCTCTGACAGACATTAGGAAGAGATTAGGCAAACTGTAACAGAACATAGTGAAAAATTAAATGGGTTACAAGAAATACTTGAGCAACACTGATGTGAAATTCAGCAGATTACCAATAAAACTACGGAACTAGACAATTCAATTAAAAAACCAAAGGAGAACTGAGGCAATGGAATGCAGAATTACTGAGATTGAAAATAAAGCAAATGACAGTAACATTTGAGGAAAAATCAGATTAATAGATTTTAAAAAAAGAATTACTGAGAGTTATGTGGGACTCTATCAAGAGTAATAATAATGACTGATCAAAGTTCCAGAACTGATTGGAATCGGGGGATAACAGAAGCACAGAAAGAACTGTTGAAGACATGTTGACATAAAACTTCCCTGATATCATGAAAGATAGCCAAGCCAAGTGCCATCGAGTCGGATCTGACTCATGGCGACAAGGAGATATCTATCCAAGACAGTCACTGTACTCCATACAAGGTAGATACTGAAAGAAAGACACCAAGACCTATTATCTTCAAATGTAACAAAACTAAAGAGATGATTTTAAAGATAGCAAGGCTTAAACAAAAAATAATGTACAAAGGAGAGTCATTGAGACTGAGCTGTAATTACTCAGCTGAAACCAGGTTAGCAAGAGGGAAATGAGATGAAATATACAATGCCTTAAAGTAAAAAACTTCAAATAAAGAATTACATATCCTACAAAATTACTTCTCAAATATGATGATGAAATTATGGTATTCAAGATCAACAAAAGTGTAAAGAATTTGCAAAAAAAAAAAAACAAACCAAAATTTCAAGAAACACTGAAGAAAAGTCTTCAATTAGAAAATAAAAAATGTCAGATATATACTAAAGGATACAAATCAGAGCATGCAGATATCAACATGAATAGTGAATCTACAACTATAAATCAAAGCTAAGACACTAAAAATAGGGAAACAGATCTCAGTGTGTAAGTGACAACATCATGCCATAAGAAGAAAAACTTAATGTATTCATAAATCCCTTAGATGCATAGGAAGTCAAGGTGATACAAGGAAATTAAAGACTTGTTTAACCTTATAATATTAGGGGTAAATACAAAATTAGCTATCCTACACATCAAAACAAGAAACAAAATCAAGAAGTCTCAGTAGGTATAAAACCAACAACAGTGAAATGAAAACCCACAGAAAATTAAGTGGAACAAACTGTCAAAAACTCACCAAAAGGCATCAAAATGACAGCAGTAAGTTCATACCTAACAATAATTACACTGAATGTAAATCCATTAACTGCACCAATAGAGACAAAGAAAGCAGAATGGATAAAAAAGCATGATCCATCTATATGCTGCTTACAAGAAACACACTTTAGACTTAAAGTTATAAAAAAAACTGAAACATAAAGTATGGAAATGCAACCACAATCGCGGATCTGTGCCACCTGTCTGCAAAGTCAATACTAAGATAGGAGGTGAGGTAATTAAATAAGGACATTTATTGAGTGTCGACACACAAGAGGCAAGGGGAAATCAGCTCCTCCAAAGCTTACCTGCACTGAAAACCGTGCACAGTTCTCTGGGATGGTAACCAGGAGGGTATATGGATTGGGTACAACTGGATGAATGTCCTACAGTTTGATTGCTTCTTTTTTCATATTTTGTACTAACCAATATTTTGGGGTGCTTGGTTTAACTAGAGGCAAAATAGGAGTATTGTAAGAAGACTGGCAATATCTTAAAAGTCTTATTTTCAAATATTGTTGAGCCAGAGGTGCTAGGCCTTCTAGGGCTTCTCTTTGAATTGGGTAATGTTTGTGATTTACTATGGGTGCCCCAGGTTTTAGAATGACTTTTACTCGTGTCACCAACTTTGCTCACCCTGGCTGCCCTGCTGTCCAGATGGCTGGGTTTATCTTTTGTTCAATATGTTTAGGAATGTTTTCACTTCTGCTAGGTGGCATTATTTTATCACGTAGCAGAGGAGCCTAGAATGCACAGGCTGCATGAGGAGGGATTTGTAACAGTACTTTAGGGGGATTGAAAACAACTTGGGCCCCCAGCTTTGAGAAGGGGTCCCTTCTATGTAGGGACACTGGGCACTCAATCATATAGAGAAATTCATGATAAAGTAGTTTACTTTCCAACTCATAATTCACTGGCTGTAAGAAAGGTCAAGTTGCAAGCTTTTGGGGATCGAAGGAGACTCAGCTGTATTTAATACTGAGAAAGTCGTACCTGTGTCAATATTAAGTCAACTACTCGTCCTCCCACTGTAAGGGTTACTTGGGGTTCTCAGCAGGAGATAGGGAAGGTGTTCTCTGACCTTCGGCCCCTTTAATTTCAGTCTTTAATATTAGGACCCTTCTGGAGTGCCTGTAATTTGCTTTGTGGGGGCCTGTGCTCAGAGCATTTCCACTTCCAGTATTCCAGCTTTTTTTTTTCCCAGTAGGCACATTGATCTGTCTATAAAGGCTGACCTTGAAATGACTTTGTTTAGGGATTGCCACCCAGCCCTTGTTTTCTATGTTTACCTCTTTCCTGTTTGCCAAGTGGGGAAAGAGCAGCTGTCAACAGTGCGGCCTTTTGTTTTTGTTTCTGTTTTTCTTTCTGTTCAGCATCCTGGTCTGAAGAATTATCAACCTTAAAGGTTATCTCAAGCAGTTATCCTTTAGGCATCCCAAGACCCCCTTCAAGTTTTTGTAATTCTTTTTGAATATCTGGGCACTCTGAGAGATGAAAGTCATATTCAGACATTTAGTATTATTGGGATCTTTAGGGTTAATGTCAGTGTATTGGCAAAATGTCTCAAGGGCTCTCAAGAAAAGGTGAAGGACCATCCTTTCTTTTTGTATAACTTTTCTAATTTTATTTAAACTTTTTGGCTTTGGAGCCCCATTACTTAATTTAAAAACAGTATAATTTTGATAATGTTGAAGCCTACCCTTTCCTTTTTCAGTGTTATAGTCCCATGCAGGGTCAGCTACAGGGACTGCTGTCAGGCTGGCTGGGTGATCCCCATTAATGGGATCTAAATTATGTAGTCAGTTAGCCTCTTTCCATGCCTGTTCTAACACTATGTGGTGCTCCTCAGATGTTAGCAATGTACTGAGGAGAGTTTTTACATCTGTCCATGTGGGGTGATGAGTACAAAAACTGGAAAGAAACAGTTCCATCATTTTACTAGGATCACTTCTGTAAGGAGGGGTGTGGTTCTTCAATCATAGAGGTCAGAGGCAGAGAATGGAGTGTAGGTGAACATTGCAGGCCTTGGATACCCATCAGCATCTACCCCAGTTGGTACTTCTCTTAGGGAGTATTGGCCTGCCAAAAGCCCAGAGCTTCTCTTACCAAAAACAGTATCCTGTCAGGTATGAGAGGTGGAGGCCATACGTGTACTTGAGTCCACCCCTCCACTGATCACAGCCTCTGTACCCCATGGTGGGTCTGTCCCTTCAGAGGTGTCCAGGGAGGCCACTGGCTGTCGATCTCACTGCCTCCCACTCCACTCATCACTTGGTACTGATGGAGGAGAAGATGGGGCATCCATCCCCCAAGGAGGGGATCATCTTCTGAAGAATCCTGTAAAATTTTCTTACCCAATTTCTTTCCTTGATACAGAATAGATTCATGTGTCCTCACAGACTGATATAAAGACATAAATGCTTGAACATAAGGGACCTGATCTCACTTTCCTTCTCTTTCACAGAACAAGTCTAGCTGTAAGATAGTGTTAAACTCTAAAGGCCTCATAACAGGCTAGATTTTCTGATCTCCCAAAATATACTGGGGCCATATATCATTACACAAATGAACCGTCTTTTTCTTAGTCACAGGTTCATAACTGTACTTTTTCCATCCAGCTAAGATGTACCCCAAAGGGGATCCTGGCAGACTGGACGAAGCTCCTCCCATGTTAACAGTTGGAGATGGCTGAAGCCCTTCATACCTTGTCTGTCAGTGGGAGCTTTCCTTGTCTTTTCTGTCAAGAAATTTTGAAAGCGTCAGACCTCAGCTTTTTGTTTTACTGTACCCGGCAGATACTGAATTGTTCTTGGAAGTAAGACCAAACCTGGCAGATGGGTTTTGTCAGATAAACCTGGCTATGGTCCTGGACTGATTTCTTCTGTTATTTTTTTTTTGTAACTGTAGTTATTTCTTTACCTTCACAGTCTAGCAGTTTTCGCTACATTCACACAACACTCACCAAGTTCCACTCAAACAGCCAGCTCTTCACTCACACACACCTGTTTGAACGACCCAAAAGAGAAACAGTTGAAAGTGATCAGCCTCCCATAAACCAGGGGTAGTGCCAGATTAGACCCTAGGGACTTCCAGGGCTGTAAACCAGGTAGATCCTGCTCACAGAACTAGTAATGTTGGAAATGATCCAACCCAGGGACAGGCTTCCCCCAAACCTGGCACACTAGTCCAGCCCTGAGCGCCACAGGGTGGGGAACCACAGACCCAACACCCTGCAGGGATTTCCAGGTCCCAATTTGCTCACGTCAATCACAGCGGTTGGTGACCAGCAGCATCGAAGGGGAGAAGAGAGGACAACACCACTTCACGGGCTAACTAGCCCTGAAGCCCCTGATGAAGTAGTAGGTGTCCAATTTACACCCCCTACCAGAGCCACCATCTCCCAAGTGGCAAAAGGGGGCTTCCCCTTACGGGTCAACAGAATTTATAACTGCAATCATGGATCCATGCAGCCTGTCTGCAAAGTCAATACTGAGAAAGGAGGTGATGTGATTAAATGAGGACATTTACTCAGTGCCAGCACACAAGATGCAAGGGGGAATCAGCTCCTCCAAAGCTTGTCTGCATGTATAGGCTGAGCCTGGAGGTTATATAGGTTGACTGAGAGGGGTTATATAAGTTAACTAATATTTTTCTCAGTCCAAACAAGTAATTCTTTTGATGTTTCAACAATATTCTTTGTGGAGGGTCTGCGTGGTTCCAACAAGTCAGGGCTTGATAATCATTTAAACCACCTGGTGATTTACTTCAATGGTCTTAGACAATACTGAAAGGGGATAAACAGAACAACTAATCAGTGTTCCTGAGGGTAAAAAGAATAACCATGTGACTTATGACCGATACAAGGTAAACTCTTACAGATACAGAAGGGGGAGAATCAAGTTCTCAGGACTTAATGTTTATAACATGATTGTCTTAACTACTATTTGTAGCAAGATAGAGTCGGGCCTCCCTTTCAGAAACATATATACCAAGCAAACAGCATTCAAAAAAGAGCAGGAGTGGCAATACTAATTTCAGATAAAATGGAATTTAAAGTAAAATCCACTACAGTGGACAAGGAAGGTCACCATACATTGCTTCAAGGGCCAATACATCAAAAGGACAGAACCATATTAAATATTTACACACCCAATGACGGCACTTGGCTTGGCTTTGGTGATGACAGAGATTGTAACTACATCAAGTAAACTCTAACAGCATTGAAAAGTAAGCTAGACAGCTCCAAAATAATAGTAGAAGACTTCAACATCCCATTTTTGGTGATGGACAGAACATCCAGAAAAAAAGCTCAGTAAAGATACGGAAGATCTGCATGTCACAATCAACTGACTTGGCCTCACAGACATATACAGAACATTCTACCCAACAACAGTCAAGTACACCTTCTTTTGCAATGCACACAGAGCATTCTCCAGAATAGGCCATGTGCTAGGCCATAAAGCAACTCTTA
The DNA here is from genome assembly GCA_028571685.1 of Heterohyrax brucei. NCBI lineage: Eukaryota > Metazoa > Chordata > Mammalia > Hyracoidea > Procaviidae > Heterohyrax > Heterohyrax brucei. The sequence goes on along the minus strand of CM053150.1, from coordinate 125,198,684 downwards.
ACAAAGCCCAAAGCACTGAAATACTTCAAAGCACAATCTCAGACTATAAAGCCACAAACATCAAAATCAATAGCAGAAAAAACAAGGGTTAAAGAAAACAAACACATGGAAACTCAACAACACCTGTTTCAAAACTCCAGGTTATAGAAGAGATCAAGGACAGAATAAAGAATTCATAGAATCATGAGAATGAAAACACATCCTACCAGAACGTAGGGGACACAGCAAAAGCAGTGCTCTGAGGTCAATTTATCTCAATAAATGTACACATCCAAAAAGAAGACAATGTGCAAATCAAAGAATTAGCTGTATAACTCTATCAAGTAGACAGAAAGCAACCAAAGAATTCCTCAAGCTCCAGAAAGAAACATGTAATAAGTTATTAGAGCAGAATTACATGAATTGGAGACTGGAAAAACAACTAAAAGAATAAACAAAACCAAAAACTGGTATTCTGAAAAGATTAAAAAAAATTGATAAGCCCTTGGCCAAACTAACAAAAGAAAACCATGACAGGAAGCAAATGACTCAAATAAGGAAAGAGTTGGGGAATATTAAAACAGACACAATTGAAAGGAAAAATAAAATTATAACAATACTACTAAAAACTATACTCTAATAAATTTGAAAACCTAGAGAATACAGACAAATTTCTAGGACAACTTAATAAACCCATCACAACAGAAGAGATTGAAAATGTAATTTTAAAACTCCCAACCAAAAAGAGTTTTGGCCCACACTGCTTCACTGGAGAATTCCTCCAAATCTTTAGAGAAGACTTAACTCCATTATTGCTAAAGTTATTTCACAGATAGAAAAGGAGAGAATACTCCCAAATTCTTTCTATGAAGCTAAAATAACCCTGATACCAAAACCAGGTAAAGATAGCACAAAGAGAAAAATTACAGACCAATATCTCTCATGAACTTTTATGCAAAAATCCTCAACAAAATTCTAGCCAATAGAATTTAACAATATATCAAAAAAAATAATTCACTATGGGAAAGCAATATTCACTTGAGATGTTAACGAACAGTGTTTCAGTGAACGAATGCAGCACTGGAAGTGCTCATTTGTCTATGCCAAGAAATCTGGAAGGCAGCTACCTGGCCAATCGACTGAAAGAGATCCTTATTTATGCCTATACCCAAGAAAGGCAATCCAACCAAATGCAGAAATTATTGAACAATATCATTAATGCCACATGCAAGTAAAATTTTGCTAAAGATCATTGAAAGGTGACTGCAACAGTATACTGACAGGAAACTGCCAGAAATTCAAGCTGAATTCTGAAGAGGTTGTGGAAACAGAGATATCACTGTTCATGTTGGATGGATTTTGGCTGAAAGCAGAGATATCAGAAAAATGTTTACCTGTGTTTTGCTGACTGTACAAAGGCATTTGACTGAGTGGATCATAACAAACTAAGGATAACACTGCAAAGATAGGAAATTCCAGAACACTTAATTGTGGTCGTGAGAATTCTGTACATGGATCAAGGGGCAGTTATGTAAACAGAACACAAGGGGACACTGCATAGTTTAAAGTCAGGGAAAGGATTCATCAAGGTTGCATCCTTTCTTCTTATCTTTTCAGTCTGTATGCTGAGCAAATAATTAGAGAAACTAGAATATAGAAAGAAGAGCTAAGCATCATGATTGGAGTAAAACTCATTAATGATCTGTGTTATACAGATGACACAACTCTTCTTGCTGGAGTAAAGAAGATTTGAAACACTTGCTGATGAAGACCAAAGACCCCAGCCTACAGTATGGATTGCACCTCAACATCAAGAAAACAAAAGCCCAAACAACTGGACCGATGAGCAACATCGTGATAAATGGAGAGAGGATCGACTGTCAAGGATTTCATTTTAATTGGTTCCACAATCAATGCCTTTGGAAGCAGCAGTCAAGAAATCAAAAGATGCACTGCTTTGGGTAAATCTGCTGTAAAGCAGCTCTATAAGTGATGAAAAATAAAGATATCACCTTAAAGACTAAGGTTCACCTGACCCAAGCCATGGTATTTTCAGTTGAATCATATTGATGCAAAAGATGGACAATGAATAAGGAAAACAGAAGAAGAATTAATGTCTTTGAATTGTGGTGTTGGAGAAGAATGCTGAGTGCACCATGGACTGCCAAAAGAACAGACCTGTTCCAGTAGAAGTACAACCAGAGTTCTCCTTAGAAGACGGTGAAACTGCATCTTACATACTTTGGACATGTTGTCAGGAGGGATCAGTCCCCGGAAAAAGACATCATGCTTTGTAGAGTGGAGGGTCAGCAAAAAAGAGGAAGACACTCAACAAGATGGATTGACTCAGTGGTTCCATTAATAGTCTTAAGCATAAAAATGACTGTGGGCATGGCACAGGACCAGGCAGTGTTTTGTTCTGCTGTGTATAGGGTCACTATGAATCAGAGCCAACTCGACAGCACCTAACAACAACTAGGATTCATAACAGGGGTGGAGGGATGGTTCAACATTGAAATAACAATAAACGTAATTAGCCCCTGAGGTACCCATCAACAGATGAATGGATAAACAAACTGGTATATTCATAAAATAGATTACTATGCAATGATAAAGAACAACCATGACCTTGGAAACATAACATGGAGTAACATGGAAAACATTATGCTGATGAAATTAGTCAGTTGCAAAAGGTCAAATATTGTATGAGACTACAATTATAAGGACTCAGGAAAAGTTTAAACATAGAAAATAGTCTTTGAAGTTACAAGGATGGGGAGGGAGGCAGAGGGGTTTCACTGATCAGATAGTAGATAGAAACTGGATTTAGGTGAAGGGAGTCACAGCATGCAGTAGAAGGGAGGTCAGCACCCCTGGACTGAATCAAAAGCTAAGGAGTTTTCTAAATGTAACACAACAGTTCAAAGAACAGAGTATCAGGGGCAGTGGTCTGAGGACCATGGTTTCAGGACATATCTAGCTCAATTGGCATAAAAAAGTTTGTTTAAGAAAATGTTCTGCATCCCACTTTGGTGAGTGGCATCTGGGGTTTTAAAAGCTAGCAAATGGCCATTTAAGTAACATCAGTTGCTCCCAATCCACCTACAGCAGAGACCAAAAGACATCAAAGACGTAAGGAAAATATAAGCCCGAGAGATAGAAGACCAGAAGAACTAGAAGGTGGCCCACCACCACCAATGAATGCCTACCCTTGATAGAGAATACAACACAGATTCCCTGACACAGTAGGAAAAAAATGAGTGTGCAAAACTAGAACTCTGTTAAAAGAGCAGACTCAACAGTCCAACAAGCGAGGTGGTCCTCAGAAGATGTGGACCCTGGACTCTCTGTTAGCCCAGAGCTGAAACCAGTGCCAAAGCCATTTCTTCAGGCAAAGAGTGGACTATACTATAAGACATAAAATGATACTGACAAAGATTGTGCTTCTTGGTTTAAGTATATACATGAAGCTAACTGAGCAGCTCCTGTCCAGAGGCAAGAAGAGAGGGTGGAGGGGCACATGACTCGGTTGAATGGAAACAGGAAATACTGGGTCAAACAGAAACAGTGTGCTGTCATAGTGTGCGGACAGCAGCTAGAGATACATTGCAGTGTGTGTTCAAGGTTTTGTACGACAAACTGACTTGGAATATAAGCTTTCACTTAAAGCACAATAAAATATTTAAAATTGAAAACATGTTCTTGTGACGGGTATGAATTGCAAGATTACAGAATTTCACACATTCTATTTTTTTTTTTTACAAATCTAGAGCTAGATCTATCTCAGCAATAGGTGAGAAATTCCACCTTGGTGTTTAGTAGCACTGCCCCAAATACCCTATCCCCTTCCTGTCCCAGTGTTTGACCAAGTTCCTGGGTTTTGTCAGGGGCCAAGCCATTAAGAACATAGCTATGAAATAGCCCATGAAGAACCCCTGTCCCAGTCCCCTCACCAGGTCCAGTGCTCTGCCCTCATGGACACTGCTCCTTAGAGGTAGCCGGTGACCCGTAGTCTCCACCTGTGTCCACCACACCTATGCCCACCACACCCATGTACCTCTGAAGAATAGACACACAGTGAATAGGCTCAGATAACCAGCCTGTAGGAGAAACCCCATGTCCCACACCCACTTTCTCTCTGCAGATAGAGCAGGCGTAGAGCAAGAAGGAGAAGTTTAGCAGTGAAATGTCCTGATAAAACATCCTGCCTAACTCACAGCAAAGGCAGAGCTATGTTTCATTCCTTAGTGAATCTATCCCAGTAAGATAACAAAGGGTGCTCAAGTACCTCAGCACTCCAGTCCTCAGAAGTCAGGTCAGGTAAAGAAAGATTCATAGTTGGTGGAGGGGAATAAAACAGGAAAATATTGGCAGTATGCATTTGTCCCAGTTTGTGACAATGAATGCATCATCCCTGTGGTCAATGGGACAGCAAAGCCATTACTCAGTAAGTAGAGGCAACAGAGGGCTGTTCAACCCTTCTGGAAGAACGGTGGCTGAATAGTGTCCTAGAGCTGCAAGTCAGCCAGAAGTCAAGTCCTAGAGCTGCTCCCTCAGAGGAGCCTCTGCATGTGAGTCAGTTCCTGCATGAGGAGTTAGTGGAAGTCATCCACTCAAAATCTCTTGCACACCAAGGTATTACAGTTTGTCCAGATATTACAGCTCAACCAAGATGTCCAAGGGAGAAGCCAGCACTGACCATACCCCCTGGGGCTGCCTGAACCAGAGCTCTGGACAGAACTTTTAGAAAAGAAAATGAGTGCTCTGCCTTGGCCAGAGGAGTCCAGAGCATGTGGGTCTGGCCTCCATCAAGAGCACAGAAAAGCTGCCCTGGCCATTGCAAGATACCAACCTGTTCCCACCAAGGTGAATTCTCTTTCAGGTTTCTTGAGCTCTGTCCAACTCCCAGCAGACGTGCTATCATCAGAGGACCAAACAAGAGCCCTAAACCTGTATTACCAGTGAGACTAAAAGTGACTATGTGAGACTGATGTTTCCTCTATGAAAATCAAAGACTGTTGAGAACCCTGTACGTTCAGATATGGTCACTATGAGTCAAAAATTGACTAGTCAAGCCAAGTGCCGTCGAGTCAAATCCAACTCATGGCGACCCTAGGGGCCAGGACTAGACATCGCCTAACAACGACAAAGTACAAACCCTTAATTAGCCTGGATGTAACAGGGAAATAACTTGTCTCCCCTGAAGGACTGCTTGCCATTCTTTTTTCAATTAAGAGCAGACTTTTTAATTTAAAGGAAACCTTAGCTGTAGAGAAATTAGAGTCAAATGTTATTTTCCTGTCCCAGTCTCCTCACCAGGTCCAGTGCTCTGCCCTAATGGACACTGCTCCTCAGAGTTAGCCGGTGACCCAGTATCTACCTTATCTAAGGTTCCTGATCTATTGACTTATCTTCCCCTCCTTTCTGCAAAAGTTTGCCAATGTCTTTGATTTCAAGTTGGGTGAGTACACCAAGGTACCTGCAACTATAAGTAAGCAAAACGTCACTTGAAAATAAGCAAGCACAAGGCATAATATTTGCACTCATAATCCTGAAGAGAACTTCTGGAAAACCAAGAGCTGGAATTGGTAAGAGAAGATCTAATGAACCATGTGTGATAAATTTCCATTGTCCATCCAGGAAAGCATTTGGTTTCACTGACTCCAAAACAGGAAGCATAATAGTAAGAGCACTAGATGTTTTTACTATGTGTAACTACATAACCAATTGCCCCAAAACTTAGTGACTTTAAACCACCACAATCACTTTATTAATCTCTCATGGTTTGAAGGAGGACTCAGTAGGGTGGTTCTGGCTTTAGGATTCACTACAGTTGTAGTCAGACAGTGGCTAGAGCTGCTGAGGGCCGGCCAGGCATCTCTTCATTTAGTCTCAAACCTCTCTATGTGTTCTCTCTCTGAGGTCTAATCAGTGCTTCCTCACAATATGGTAGCTCCAGGGAACTAGGACTGTTTACACAGTGGCTCGGGGCTCCAGCAAGACCATTGTAACAAACCAGACAGAATCTGCAGCATGTTTGTGACTTACACTTGGGAGAAATGAATCATCACTTCTCTGTACTCTATTTATTGACCAACCTGGGTTCAAGTGCCAACCAGTACACCTCATGCTTCAATGCTACTCATCTGCTGCTGGGACCTTACATGTTGCTACAATGCTAAATGGATTTCAGTAGAGCTAGGAAGAAAGGCCTGGTGATCTACCTGCAAAAAAATCAGCCAGTGAAAACCCTATGCATCATGAGGATGCAATCCCCTTGTTAATGTTGTTACCGTGAGTCAGGGGATGACTCAAAGGTGGTTAACAATAAGGTCAGAGTTAGGAGGAATGTGGGTAGTTCAGACAACATAATACTAAGCCACTAGGCACGTGCTAGACTGATTCAGAGCGAGGGAGGGAGGAAGGAAGGAAGGGAGAAAGGGAAGAAAGAATAGCCGAAAGTTCACTTTAACTTTCCATCCTCAAATCCATTGCTTTTGCTAGATTAGATGGAAATGTTGCCTTCAGACACTACACTGGTTTTCGAGGAATTAGGAGCTATGTGACTTAGGAGGGAAAGTGAGTAAATCTGCATGCCATCCAACCATGGAAAAGCAACAGAGATGCACACCTCTGCAGCCTAGCTGAACCAACACCCAGGGTTCTGCTGCTCTTCGGGGCCAAGCCCTCTGATCTGGTGTCTTTTGGCTTTGGACTGTCCTAGGCTTGTACCTGTGGTTCTCAGGCCTTGTGACGCATACCAGGCCAATGCTGGGCAGCCCCACAAGCAGCTCCTTGTACCAGAGCCTCAGGGAGGTCTCCTTATGTTCACTTTGGAGTGAACCTGCTGTCCCACATAGGAGGCATCTGTGACTGCCAAAGCACCAGCAAGCCATCATTTCAACTCAGAATCCAGGCTGAATCTAGCATCAAACCCGAAGGCCATGTTAAAGACAGAGGTGACATTCTACACCCCAAGACATCACTCTCCCTCAGAACTCCTGCAGTGGGACTCTCACCCACCTGTGACTTTTGCTAAACCAACGCTCTAATACCTCTTATAATGTCAGAGCTAGGGGCATGGGAGTAATCTGTGCCCCGTAACGCAAGCCACAAATGAGTTTGCTGAGTTCAGTTTCAGGCATGAGGTATAGTATACAATAAAAAAGCTCTGTTTCTTTGACTTGAGTTTTGTTTGCTGGTTTTTTTCCCTTGTCTTCTGAACACTCAGATCCGACTCGACGGCACTTGGCTGGCTCTGAACACAGTTCTGAACATAGAGTGTGCTCACATTCTCAGCATTGTAGCAAAAAAAAAAGACAAAACATAGCCAGTCGCCATGGGGCAACTCAGCCTTGTGACAGTATCATGTGTTTCAGTGTAGAACAGTGCTACATCAAGTTTCAGTGGCTTATTTCTCAGAATTGGATCACCTGAACTCTCCTGCTAGGCAACTCTGAGTGGACTCAAAGCACCAGCCTTCTGGTTAGCAGCCCAGTTTGTAATCATTTCTATATACTCAAGGACCAGGGTTTTTAGGTTTAGGTTTCTTGGGGCTGTGAGATATGGCATCAAATAGAGGAGTGCACAGCTATGTACGAATGACCCTTTCACTGTAGAGTAACCGTCCGTCAGATGGAGCATGCAGAGCCACATCTGGGAGGGAACAGTCCTGGGCCCCACATGGCTGTGTCCCTGCAGAGCAGGGGTGGGCCGGCGCTGGGTCAGTGGTCCTCACCTGTCCCAAGAGGCACCAGACGCCAGCCCATAACAAACAAGCTCTCCAGGCAGATGTTACTGCCAGCAGCTGGGCCTTTGTTCTAGAGGCCCTGGGGTCCCACAGTCTTCCTAAGTTCCTGACACTTGCCCTTCCCCCTCCTCTCTGTGCAGGTGATGGATGCCAGGACCACTGTCTGTCACTGGCTGGCCTGTCAGCTATCCCTAACCGCACTGATCATTGAAGCTGCCTTCTCTGTTCAGACAGAATAAAAGGCAAGGGTCAAGGTGCTTCCTGAGCTTGCTGTCCTCCTTCCCAAAGCTGCAGCACATAAACAGCCTCTACCAGCGGTTCAGACAGTATTGGAGAAAGGGATTTCAGAGAGGCTGGGAATTACAACTCACCGTGCAAAAACTCCATGCAACATTTCTGTTACACACAGCCTAGCAGTCTTACTTGGCAAAACTGAAAATTAACTTCTCAAAAGAGCAGCCAAATAACCTTGCTTTTGTTGATAACTTTGCTTAATTTTCCTTTTTTTTTAAATCAGTTCCCACCAAGGATCACACAAAGCTCCAATAACTTTGCCTCAGATTTCCCATCCTTGGTATTAAATTTCACTTGCATTTGGAAGATGCTTTACAAATGTAGCCTGCTATGTGTTGCCACCCTCAACTAGCACTGCCCAGCAGCAAAGCCACACAGCACCAGCGCCCAGGACTGAGCCAAGCCAGGCTGTGGGCTGATTTTGCTATTTGGCAAACACCGCCAATTTCTCATACTTACCTCTTGTATGTAAGAAATCAAATTTCTTTGTATGAAGAACATTTTTTTTTCCAGAAACCAACTCAGCAAGCATTATTATGTGGACCCAGGGCAAGGGGTCTGCATGGACTCTGTCATTGTTTCACTCCTTAATTGGATGGTTTATCTTCTTCTTATTGATATTTTGTAGCACCTAATAGATTACGGAGATCAGGCGTCGGTCTGACATAGAGTTCCCAACTATGTTTTCCCATTCTGTAGGTGATCTTTTAACTCTTTTGATGAAGTCTTTGGATGAGCAGAAGTGTTTGATTCTTATTAATTCTCATTTATCTATTTTCTCTTCTGTTGAATGTGTTTTGTTTGTCAGATTTTGAAGTCTGTTTATATTGCGTATTAAAACATCCATTGTTGACCCTATCTTGTCTTGGATGAGCTTTATCGTTTTAACTTTTATACTCAGGTCTTTTATCAAATATGAGTTGATTTTTGTATAAGGTGTGAGACATGGGTCTTGTTTTAATTTTTTGCAGATGGATACTCAATTATGCCAGCACCATTTGTTAAAGAGACTGTTCTTACCCCAGTTCAAAATCTTAGGACCTTTGTCAAATATCAGCTGTTCATGAGAGGATGGTGGCATCTCTACAGTCTCTACTTTCTTCCATTGATCTATATGTCTCTTTTTGTACCAATACTAGGCTGTTTTGACTACTGTGGCAGTGTAATAAGTTTTAAAGTCAGGTAGTGAGAGGCGTCCCAGTATGTTCTTTTTCAGTAGGGCTTTAATTATTTGGGGTTTCTTCCCTTTCCAAATAATGCTGATAATTTGTTTCTCCAACTCATTAAAAAATGTTGCTAGGATTTGTATTGGGATTGCATTATATAAGTAGAGTGCTTTGGGTAAAATAGACCTTTTCACAATATTGAGTCTTCCTATCCATGAGCAGGGCAGATTATTCCACTTATGTAAGTCCCTCCTAGTTTCTTGTAGCAATGTCCTGTACTTTTCTCTGTAAAGATCTCTTATTTTTCTAGTTAGATTTATTCCTAGGTATTTTCTTGGAGGCTATAGTAAACGGAATTGATTTGGTGATTTCTTCATTAATAATTTCATTGTTGGTATAAAGGAATCTTGAATCCCAATACTTTGCTGAATTCTTCTGTTAGCTCTAATAGTTTACTTATGGATTTCTTTGGATTCTCTGTATAAACAATCGTATTATCTGCAAAGAGGGAAATCTTTACTTCTCCACTGACAATACGGATGCCTTTTATTTCTTTGTCTTGTCTAATTGCTCTGGCTAGAACTTCTAGCACAATGTTGAATGGAAGCGGTGAGAGCGAGCATCCTTGTCTAGTTCCCATTCTCAAAGGGAATTCTTTCAGTTTTTCATCATTCAGGATGATGAAAGCAGTTGGCTCTGCATAGATGCTATTGACTATATTGAGGAATTTCCCTTTTGTTCCTGTTTCTCTGAGAGTTTTAAGCATGAATAGATGTTGAACTTTGTCAAATGCCTTTTCTGCATCAATTGACAAAATCAGGTGATCCTTCTCTTTTGTGTTATGTGGTTAACCACATTAATTGTGTACATTTGTGGAGATAAACTGACCTCTGAGCACTAATTTTGCTGTATCCCATAAATTCTGGTTGGGTGTGTTTTCATTCTCATTTGAATCCATAAATTTCTTTAATGTGTCTTTAATTTCTTTTATAACCCAAGGCTTTATGAGTAAAGTGTTGTTCAGTTCCCACAAGTCTGAATTTTTACCTATGAATTTTCTGTTATTGATTTCAACTTTTATAGCTTTGTGTTCTGAGAAGGTACTTTGCAATAAATCAATGGTTTGGATTTTATGGAGAATTGTTTTATAACCTAACATATGGTCTATTCTGGAGAATGTTCTATGTGCTTTGGAGAAGAAGGTGTGTTTATCTGTTGATGGATGAAAAGATCTGTATGTGTCAATAAGGTCAAGTTGGTTGATTGTTGTTATAATATCTTCTGTATCTTTACTGAGCTTTTTTCTGGATGATCTATCCTTAACTGAAAGGGGAGTGTTAAAGTCCCCAACTATTATTGTGGAATGATCAATCTCATTTTTCAATGTTGTCAGTATTTGTTCAATGTATTTAGGTGCTTTGGTATTAGGTGCATAAATATTTAATATTGTTAAGTCTTCCTTGAATATTGAACATTTCAGCAATAAATAGTGACCATCCTTGTCCATAATAGTGAATTTTACATTAAAATCTATTTTATCTGAGATTAATATGGCCACACCTGCTCTTTTCTGTGTATTATTAGCTTGATATATATTATTCCAACCTTTAATTCTCAACCTGTTCTTATCTTTAAGTCTAAGATGTGTTTCTTGTAAGCAACATACAGACGGGTCATGTCTTTTGATCCACGATATCTCTCATTGTCTTTTTACTGGAGCATTCAGTCCATTTACATTCAATGTGATTATTGATAGGTATACGTTTAGTGATGTCATAGCAATATGTTTATTTTCATGTTGGTGTTTTCTCTGTTGTTCTCATTAATCTGTTCTGGGACATTCTTCTTTATGGATGGTATGAGTTTTGATTTTATATTTATTGAGACTCCTGTATTGTGATTTTTCATTTCAAATGGTATACTGTTAATCAGTTCTATGGCTACATACCTAATCCCCCTTAACATATAATTATTGAAATCAATTTTAACTATTTTAGAAGTCAGAAACTGTCACTGTATCAAAAACAACTGTAATTATTGTAGTGTATCCCTCTTTTAATGTGATGAAATCATAGTTGTCATGATATGATCATGGATTCCCTTATTACAATATTGTAGGTTTTGGCTTGGTTTGGTGAAGTTTTGTCCCTTCCTTAACTGATTAGAAATTTGGATGCAGTGCCTTGAATTATTACCTAAAACATACATTTAGGAAAGAGCTTCTTTCAATATTTCATGTAATTTTGGTTTAGTTTTTATGAAGTCTTTAAATTTCTCTTTATTTTCAAAAGTCTTAATTTCACCATTATATTTGATACACAGTTTAGCAGGATAAATTATTCTGGGATGGAAGTTTTTCTCATTCAGGACTTTGAATGTGTCTGCCCATTGTTTTCTGGCCAGCGTTGTTTCAGCAGAAAAGTCAGATGAAATTCTACAGGGTTCCCCTTGGAATGTTAGTTTTGATTTGAGCCTTGCTGTCTTCAGAAGCATCTCTTTGTGTTTTAGCTTATTAAGCTTAATTATAATATGCCTTGGCATTCTTCTTTTTGGATCTAACGTTTGCGGTGTTCGATAAACATCTTAGATATCTATGTTCTCTTTGTTCATAATCTCAGGAATGTTTTCTGTCAGCATCTTTACAGCAATACTCTCTATGTTGTCATTAATCCTCCCTTGTTCAGGAACTCCAATTAAACATAAATTATTCCTCTTCATAGAGTCGCATGTGTTTCTTAATGTTTCTTCATTTTTCTTATTTCCTTTCTCTGATTTTACCTCATAAATGTTGGCATTAATTACTTTGTCTTCTAGTCACTGATTCTAACTTCCATCTGTTCAATCCTACTCTTTTGGCTTTGGATAGAATTATCCAATGCTGTAATTTTGTTATTAATCTGATGTATTTCAGATCATTGATGTTCTAGCATATCAAATAGTTTACCAAATTTTTCCTTTTGTTCTATTGCATGTTGTTTAATCTCTAGGACAGTTTTATATATAGCTTTTTTGTATTCAATCTCTGTTAGATTCAGAAAGGCGTCTTCATCTGGGAAATTTTTTGAATCTTTATTTAGGGAATTTTCTGGAGCATTTTAAGACTGTTTCTTTAAATGATTAATTATGGTCTGTTGCCTGCGTGCCATCTAGATGTTATTTGATTTCTCTGATAATGGATCTAAGAGAATTGTTGGTCACCAGCTGACTCTAATATTGTAATGATTTGCCCCAGGTGGACTTGAAAGGGTAGAAGACTTTGCTTATTGAGTAGCAAAGAGGCTGCTCTGTTTATGGAGAAACTGGGGGCTGTCAGCCAATCTTAAAATGTGAGTGAGAGAAAAGACGTTTTTCAATAGAGAGATTTCCAGAGAGAAAATACAAGCCTCTCAGCCTTAAAAAAGTAAACCTTAAAAGTAAAAGTAAACGGTACTTCTATGCAGGGAGCTGTCCAGGTGCTGAATTGGTAGCTGGAAGCTGTCCAACAGGCTGGCCTGAACAGGCAGTGGGGAACAGCAGACTTCACCTGCCTGCTTATAATGAAATTATGTTACCATTACTGGCCATTTGCAGAAGCTGCAGTTCTCTGTTACAGTGTAGCAGCAGAAGCAGAGGTCAAAAGGCGGCTGGGTTGTTTTTGAGATGAGAAGATTGGTCTGATACTGTTGCCCAGTCAAATATGTTAGATCCCAAGGCTTCTCAGATATTCACTGCTCCATAAAAAATATCATACAAGCCTTAGTCCTCAGAGGGAGATTGATGAGACTTCTGTTTACTCTTCCATCTTGTAATGGAATCAGAAGGTTTATTCTTACACAGTCCAGCAGGCTGCAAGTCCATATTCAGGGTGCCTGCTCCAGGGGAAGGCTTTCCCCCTTGTTGGTTCTACAGGAAAGTCCAGTATTGCATCAGTCTTTGTCCAGGGAGCATCTTGGCACAGGAACCTCAGGTCCAAAGGACGCGCTCTTCTCCCAGTGCTGCTTTCTGGATGATACGAGGTTCCCAATTCTCTGCCTGCTTCTCTGTCCTTTTATCTCTCATAGGGTGAAAGGATTAAGGATTGGGCTAGCCATACTCCAGGTAAACTCCCTTTACAGTAGAGCAGGGAGGTGGTCCTATGAAGGGATTTACAGTCCCACCCTAATCCTTTAACATACAGCATAGGAAAACCACAAAATGGAGGACAGTCACAAGATACTGGGAATCATGGCCCAGCCACATAGATACACATAGTTTGGGGGGGACACAAGTCAGTCCATGACATACCACCCTTTGACAACCCAAAACTGACATCACTGGAGCATGTAACACGTTCATCTCATCATAGCAAAATCATGTCCATCCCATACAACAGAGGTCTTAAATCAGTTCCAGGTCCAAAATACAAAAATTCTTCTACATTTGCGAAACCTGGAAGGTAAGCTATCTGCTTCTAAAGGTACAATGGCAGAACAGGCACAAGTTAGACATTCCATTGGAAATAGGAGAAATTGCAGGGAAAGAAGGCATTAATAAGCAACAAGTGAGTCAGCAGAACACATTACATTAGCCCTCAAAGCTTTGGAAATACTCTTACATTTTCTGAGACATTCTACACAATGGCTCTGCTCTCCAGACACTAGGTATTAGCCACACTCTCTGGATTTTGAGCGGAGACCTCCAGCCCCATACCACAACTCTGCCTTCAAGGCCCACTTGGACAGAAACTCTGCCCCATCAGCTTTAGGAGCACCCTAAGCCCAACTGAGTGGCAATTCCATGCTTACAAACACAGCACACCATGGTTTCACCCTTTCAAATCCCTGAGGTCATGGCCGTACCTTTTGAGACTGAGGCAGCTCAGCTTCTCGTGCTGCTTGTCTCTTCAGCTTCAGCTTCCCATGACCACATGGCCCGGGCCTCAGGCCCACATTGGCCCTGCCAGGCAAGTGTTCCAAAGCTCTGTAGCTCCACTGATTCAAGTGCCCAGAGGCACCCCTCTCTTTCTGGAAAGTGTCCTGCCCAAAGGCACTCAGCTGTCTTGCTCTGTGGGTCAGCAAGGCCAGCCTACAAGAAACTCACCTTAGACTTAAATATCTGAACAAACTGAAAATTAAAGGATGGAAGAGTATATATCAAGCTAACAATGAACAAAGAAGAGCAGGTGTGGCAATTCTAATCTCAGATAAAATACATTTTAATGTAAAATCCACCACTGTGGATTAGGATGGACACTATTTATTATTGAAAAGTTCAATACACAAGCAGGACTTAACAATATTAAGTATTTCTACACCCAATATTAGAGAGCTTAAATACATGGAAGAAACACAGACTACAGTAAAAAATGAGACAGGTCATTCCACAGTAATAGTGGGAGAATTCAACACTCCACTTTCAGTATTGGAAAGATCATCTAGAAAAAAAGCTCAATAAAGACACAGTGGACCTTATAGCCACAATTAACCAACTAGACCTCATCGACATATACAGAAATTTCTGTCCATCAGTGGACAACTACACACTCTTCTCCAGTCCACACGGAACACTTTCCAGAATAGACCATGTGTTAGGGCACAAAAAATTTCTCAAGAAAATCCATACCATCAAATTAATGCAAAGCATCTTCTCAGACCATAAAGCCATAAAAGTCAAAATCAATACCAGAAGAAACATAGATAGAAAGTGGAACTCATGGAACCTGAACAACATCTTGCTCAAAAAGGCATGAGTTATAGAAGAAATCAAGGATGAAATCAAGAAATTTATGAATTACAATGAGAAGAGAAACACTTCCTACAAAAACCTATGGGATACAGCCAAAGAAGTGCTCAGACGTCAGTTTATCTCCATAAATGCACACATCTGGAAGGAAGAAAGAAACCAAACCAAAGAACTAATCCTCCAGCTTGAAGAAGTTGAGAGAGAATAACAGAGGAACCCCCCAGGCACCAGAGAAAACAAATCATAAAGATTAGAACAAAAATAAACAAATTAGAGAATAGAAGAACAATCAAAAAACCTGAAAAGACCAAAAGCTGGTTTTTTGAAAAGATCAACAAAATTGACAAACCATTGGCTAAACTTACTAAAGAAAAACAGGAAAGGAAACAACCCAAATAAGAAATGAGAGGGGAGTTGTCACAACAGATCCATCAGAAATTCAAAATATCATAACAGAGTACTATGAAAGACTATACTCTAACAAATTTGAAAACCTAGAGGAAATGGACAAATTCTTAGATTCATATCACCCACCAAAAATATCACAAGGCGAAGCCGAACAATTTAACAAGCTCATCACAAAGGAAGAGATTGAAAAAGCCATCCAAAAACCACCAATCAAAAAAAGCCCTGGCCCAGATGGCTTCACCACAGAACTTTACAGAGATTTAGAGAACAGTTATCTCCAATACTACTGAGACTATTTCACAGTATAGAAAGGGATGGAATATGCCCAAATTCATTCTATGAAGCCTGCATAACCCTAATACCAAAGCCAGGGAAAGAACCAACAACAAAGGAAAACTACAGACCAATGTCACTCATGAATCTAGATGCAAAAATCTTCAACAAAATTCTTGCCAATAGAATTCAACAACACATCAAAAAATAATTCATCACGACTCAGTTGGATTCATACCAGGTATGCAAGGCTGGTTCAACATCAGAAAAACAATTAATGTGATCAACCACATAAATAATGAAAAAGACAAGAATCACTTGACTTTGTCTATAGTTGCAGAAAAGGCATTTGATAAAGTCCAACATCCATTCATGCTAAAAACTCTCAGCAAAATAGGAATAGACGGCAAATTCCTCAATGCAATAAGGGCCATTTAAAAAAGCCAACTGCCTGCGTCATCCTGAATGGAGAGAAACTGAAACAGTTTCCCTTGAGAACAGAAACTGATAAGGATGCCAACTCTCACTCTCTTATTCAACATTGTACTAGAAGTTCTAGCAGAGCAATTAGACAAGACGAAGAAATAAAGGGCATCTTCATCAGCAAAGAAGAACTAAAAATCTCCATATTCGCAGATGATATGATTGTATATATAGAGAATTGTGGGAAGCCAAGACTTTCTGAATCAAGGCTAGGTCAAAATACGGTCAAGCAAACTCTTGTGTCACCAAGATCTAAAGTAAGCACATTCCAAGTATTATACACCCAGCATTGTTCCCAGAATAAGCAGAAGTCAGCATGCCCCCAATCTTGCTTTGATATGATCAGCAAAAGAATGCTTGGGAAAAAGGAACAAGGAAGTGTGTAGAATATATATGTAACTGAAAAGTAAAGCTTGGGGTCTCAGCTTGACTGGGTCCCTCCTGATGTAATTGTTTCGGCTCTTATTCAGCTGCCACACCCTCCCCTCTGTACTGTTCGTCTATGACGGCTGGTACCGTCAAGTGGCGCCCGAACAGGGACCGGAGGTACGAGGGAACACTGTGATGAGCCACCGTGAAATACAAAAGGTGTGCACACAAGGTTAGTATAAAAGGGGGCAGCGAAATTAGGTAACCATCAGGAGTAAAAGATGGGGACTACCAGCAGTAAGCACCTATCTGCACAAATGCTGCGGTGCATGTTGAAAGGCCGGGGCACAAGATTTGGACATAATCAAATTGAGAGGTTTCTTGATTTTGTTGGAAAAATATGTCCCTGGTTCCCTCAAGAGGGCAGTGTTGATTTGGCAACATGGATGAAGGTGGGAGAGAAAATGAACGATTATTTTTCCACTTACGGGCCCGAAAAAATGCCCATGGATGCTTTTAGCCTTTGGGTGTTAGTAAAGGATTGCTTAGATCCCCATCCTGAAATAGAAAAGGTCCCCATCCCTTCCCTAATAACAGAAGGCAGTAAGTATGAGGCCATCCCCAGCGCGCCTCTCTTAGAGGCTGAGAACAAGGAGAGTGAGGATTTAGATCCTACATTTGCGGCTGAATTGGATGAAGCAGCTGCGCAGTATCACCCGGAGCAATACCCTATGGCTCTAATTAATCTGGCCGAACCCACTCCCCAGACGAATGATCCTAACCTCCTTAAGGCCATTGAAGAGATGCAACAGCAGTTTAATAAATTGTTAGCTAGCTTATCTCCGCTGAAACTGCTGAGTCTTCAGCCGCCTCCTAGTCCCGCACCCAGTGTTACAGCGGGCCTGGATCCCCCTGGTGCGGCTGAGCCTGTGATTGCGGTGGTGCAACAACCCCAACTCCAGCCATAAAAATGAATACGCCCATGTCCACCCTACAGGCGTCCCTCCAACAGGCAGCAAAATGAGGGGAGGATATTGAAGGATTTGGGCATTTATATCCAGTCTTTGAGGAACTAAGCCAACAAGGAAATTTACAAAGAGTGCATAGGCCAATTTCCTTTAAGCAGTTAAAAGAACTGAAAACTTCCTGCGCGTCCTATGGCCCTACGGCGCCTATTACTTTGGCATTGATGGAGAACATTGCCACTGATGCTCTGCCCCCGGCCAATTGGAAGGCATTAGCAAGAGCCTGCCTTTCAGGAGGAGATTATTTGTTGTGAAAGTCAGAATTTCTAGACCATTGCCGTATAACAGTGGAGCTGAATGGTCATAATCAGGCTGGAGTCACCTATGAGATGTTGGCAGGAGAGGGGCAGTGGGGTGCTCTGAATGACCAATTGGCTTATACCCCAGGAACGTATGCACAAATCAATGCGGCCACAAAGAAGGCTTGGAACAACTTGCCCACCACGGGCAAACAGAAGACTTATCAAAAATCAGACAGAGGTCCGATGAACCTTATCAAGATTTTGTGTCCCGCCTCTTAAAAAAGGCGGAGAGGCTCCTGGGCGTCACCGAAGCCGGGACACTCTTGATTAAACAACTAGCTTATGAAAATGCTAATTCGGCATGTTAAGTGGCCATCCGTCCATGGAAGAAAAAGGCCGACCTATCCGATTATATCAGGCTATGTGCAGATATAGGACCCAGTTATGTCCAGGGAGTCACCTTAGCCACCGTTTTACAAGGTAAAACTGTTAAGGAAGTACTGTTTCAGCAAAAAAAGGGAAAGGGCGGCCGCGGTGCTTGTTTCGGATGTGGTCAGTCGGGACACCTAGTGTGAAATTGCCCCTCCCATAAGGGACAAAAGGAAGGAGGCAAGGGGGCCCCACCTGAACTTTGTCCAAAGTGTAAGAGAGGCAAACATTGGGCTAATGAGTGTAGACCCAAAACTGATAAAGACGGGAATCCCATCCTGCAGGGAAACGGGAGGAGGGGCCAGCCCCAGGCCGTGAATCAATGCTATGGGGCGATCGAGTGCAGCCCCTTGGACAGCCGAGAAGGAAATCCATTTGTGACCTCCGGAAAGCCACCCCAGGCAGCGCAGGACTGGACCTCTGTACCACCTCCCACACAGTATTGATCCCCAACGTGGAAGTCCAAAGCCTACCTACTGGGGTCTATGGACTCCTGCCCAAGAATACTTTGGGGCTTTTGTTGGGAAGAAGTAGCGCCACCTTAAAGGGCATTCCAATTCACCCTGGAGTTA
Source organism: Heterohyrax brucei (assembly GCA_028571685.1). Taxonomy (NCBI): domain Eukaryota; kingdom Metazoa; phylum Chordata; class Mammalia; order Hyracoidea; family Procaviidae; genus Heterohyrax; species Heterohyrax brucei. The sequence continues at coordinate 125,179,994 of CM053150.1, read as the reverse complement.
TCGATGAGGACTATACTGGAGAAATTAAAGTTATGGCTTCTTCCCCTAAACAAATATCTTTGATTGAAAATGGACAAAGAATCGCACAGCTTCTACTACTCCCTAGAGCCCAAGGACAATACAAGAGCAAAGGAAAAATTAGAGGTAGCCAGGGGTTTGGGTCTTCTGATGCCTATTGGATACAGGCTATTGGACATAAGCATCCTGAACTGGAACTTATTATACAGGAACAGAGATTCTCGGGCCTGCTGGATACCGGGCAAACATTTCAGTCATTGCCTTAACCCAATGGCCCAAGTCTTGGCCAAAGCACAGTAGCATTACCCAGCTAAAAGGCATTGGGCAAACTCAAAATCCTGAAATGAGTAATAACATCTTGACCTGGACCGATAATGAGGAGCATTCAGGAACATTTCAACCTTATATTGTGCCTCACCTTCCAATAAACTTGTGGGGAAGAAACGTTATGGCTCAAATGGGAGTTTATCTCCACAGTCCTAGCCCTGTGGTCACTCAACAACTTCTAGATCAAGGACTTTTTACCACAACAGGGTTTGGGGGCACAAAACCAGGGACAGATAAAGCCTATTCAGCCACACCCTCACCCTAAATGAATGGGGTTGGGATATTTTTAACAAGGGCTATTGATTCTCCTGCACCTCATTCTGATGCTATCACATGGAAGAGTGATGAGCCTGTATGGGTGGACCAAGAAAAAATCAAGGCTGCAGAGCAGTTAGTCAGGAACAGTTAGATAGCAGCCACATAGAACCTTCTAATTCACCTTGGAATTTGCCCATCTTTGTTATAAAAAAGAAATCGGGAAAATGGAGACTGTTACAAGACCTTAGGGAAGTCAATAAAACCACGCAACTCATGGGAGCCCTCCAGCCTGGGCTCCTTCATCCTGTTGCCATCCCAGCTAATAGTTATAAGATAGTGATTGACCTGAAAGACTGTTTTTATACCATTCCTTTAAATCCTAGAGATTGTGAGAGTTTTGCTTTCAGCGTTCCCTCCACCAATTACGCTCGCTCTGTGCGCCAGTTCCAGTGGAAGGTGCTCCCTCAAGGGATGGCTAATAGTCCCACCCTTTGTCAAAAATGTGTTGATCAAGCCAATAGCAAAAGTACATAAAAACCATTCTGATATATATATGATTCACTATATGGATGATATCCTGCTGGCTCACAAAGATGAGGGGTATGTCCTAAGCATCTATTCAGAGTTTTCTCTGGCACTTCAGGTGGCGGGGCTCCAGATTGCCCCTGAAAAAATCCAAAGGACATCACCTTTTTCTTATCTTGGCCATTTGTTATATCCAAAACATATCACTCCCCAAAAAATTCAACTGCGAAAAGATAACTTGAAAACTCTAAATGATTTTCAAAAACTCTTGGGAGACATTAACTGGCTCAGACCGAGTTTGGGTATAACCACAGCAGAACTCAAACCTTTGTTCGATATACTTAAAGGGGATTCTGATCCTACATCCCCCAGAAAACTTACCTGTGAAGGACGTGAGGCTTTACAAAAGGTTGAAGACAGCCTCTCTAATCAGCAGCTAACATACTTAGATTACCACAAGGACTGGTATGCCTGTGTTCTCCCTACTAAACATATGCCAACTGCTGTCCTATGGCAAGAGGGCCCTCTTCTCTGGATTCATTTACCTGTATCTCCCTCTAGAGCACTACAGCCTTATGATGAAATCTTGGCTGCCCTGGTTCAACTGTGCCAAACAGAAGCTCACCAATATTTCGGCCAGGAGCCTTCTAAAATTATTTTACCAATAACAAAACAAAAACTACAATGGCTCTACACTAATTCTGACTGCTGGGGCATAGCACTGGCACAGTACCCTGCACAGCTAGAATCCCACTACCCGTCTCACAAGTTATTACAGTTGCCTCTGAGCACACCTTTATTTTCCCCAGGGTTACCAGCCCTTCTCCCATTCCCAATGCTTCCTTAGTATTCATGGATGGCTCCTCCAATGGTCGATTTGCTTATTCTATTGATGGGAAGCTCCATCAGGTCCTATCCCCCCTGCTTCAGCTCAAATCGTAGAACTCCGAGCCATTGCTGCTGTTTTACAGCAATGCGTGCACCAACCGTTTAACTTATACACTGACAGTCAGCACATTGCCAATGCCCTTCCCTGGCTTGAAACTGCACAGGTTATCCAAGCTGTCAATCTGGAGATCAATCAGCTGTTTGGGCAAATACAAACTAGCATCCGGGAACGTATACATTGTTTCTTTATTGCCCACATTCGTGCGCACTCTGGGCTCCCTGGGCCTCTTTCACAGGGAAATCACCTTTGTTGATCAGGCTACACAGATCACTGGTCTCTCCAAAGTCCAGGAAGCTCAAGCTTCTCATGCAATCCATGATCAAAATAGTTATAGTTTACACTGCATGTTTCATATTCCCCGAGAAGCTGCAAGACAAATTGTAAAACAATGCCAAACCTGCCCACAGCACTTCTCTGTCCCTCACTATGGAGTAAACCCACGAGGTCTTTTGCCTAATCACTTGTGGCAAATGGATATAACTCATATTCCATCCTTTGGAAAAAGCAAATATGTGTATATCACCATAGACACATTCTCTGGCTTCATTGTTGCCACTGCTGCTGCAAGCGAGGTGGGTAAGCATGTCATAACCCATTGCCTTCGGTGCTTTTCTATCTTAGGTTTACCCTGGGTTATTAAAACTGACAATGGTACTCGTTACACTGGTCAGGTGTTCCAAACTTTCTGTACACAGTTACAAATACAACACAAAACTGGAATACCATATGATCCCCAAGGCCAAGGTATCGTTGAACAGGCCCACAGTACCCTAAAACACCAAATTGAAAAAATAAAACAGGGGAAACTGTACCTCTGCATTCCTCAAAATCGTCTTAATCACTCACTTTTTATATTGAATTTTTTAACCTTGGATAGGGACGGACAGTCACCTGCAGACTGCTTTTGACACCCTCAGACACGCAACCACCTCGCCTTGGTAAGATGGAAAGACCCCCTAACAGGGGCATGGAATGGCCCCGACCCTGTATTTATCTGGGGATGAAGGCATGTTTGTGTTTTTCCACAGGACGCTGATGGAGCACGGTGGCTTCCTGAGAGGTTGATGCACCTGGCAGATGAACCAAAAGGTGATGGTGTGGCTGCAGCTCCCCCTGATGATCCCGGTGATTGAAGGAGTGTTACACTGGGCATATGTCCCGAGCCCTCCACTGCTACATGCCAGTGTTTGGGGTTGAGAAACGTCCATTTGTCATGATCAAACAGGAATCTATCAAATTCAAAATTACACCAGCCTAGGGACAGGACGGGTGCTTTGTCTAGGAAAAAACATTCCCAGGACATACAGAGGATGCTACAACATAACTGCTCTAAACGATACTGGAGGTTATGTCGCCAATGGCTGGGACGGGGGGAATTCTGGACTTGGACATAAACTAGCCCGATCTTTGTCTAATGGAACCACTACCACCTGCCTGTCTGGGGCCAATGTAATGTAGAAAGGAAATTCTAGCAACGGTGGTGTGAACATCACCTGGACTAAGGTGACTGTTGACCATGGGAATGAAACCCGTCATAATGTAACCCACTTCAACATTTCATGCATTAACTGTAATCTTACTAGTTGTGTTGATCCCCTCACAGAAGGGGAACTTGTAATTTTCTTATATCAACCTGCTTTTGTGATCATACCTGTAAATTTGTCAGGACCTTGGTATCAGGATAGAGGGCTCCAAGTAATAGAAAAATTACAGGAACTGTTTAGGCCTAAATGGGCTGTGGGGATGGTCATATTGGGAATAACTGCGCTTATCTCTGCTCTTGTCACCACTGCTACAGCTGCTGTAGCTTTTACCCAAAATGTACAAACTGCACAATTTGCATAAGACGTGACACATAACATATGACAACTCATGGATACCCAAGATATAACTGACATGAAAGTAGAACAAAAATTGGACTTATTGTTTGAGACTATAGAGTTTCTAGGAAACCAGGTTCAAATCCTACAACACCAGACTAAATTGGCTTGTCATGCTGAATTTACTTGGGTTTGTGTGACCAACAAAATTTACAATGAAAGCACTGACCCCTGGGAGAGAGTTAAACACCATTTGGAAGGCATGTGGGAACACACTAACGAGACCTTGGACTTAGCACAGTTAAATTCAGAAATTCTGGCCTTGAGTCATGCCCATCTGCCTTTTGATGCCACAAAGACGCTGAAAACCTTCTATACAATCTTAAAGAAATGTTTGCTGGACCTCTTGACCAGATTTGGCACCTGCTGATGCCGATGGCCACTATCAGGGGAGCTGTCCTCCTGATAATCTTTTGTACACCCTGCCTTCTGAAACTAATATGCAAGAGCTTACAACAGCTAGTAATAGATGTTCATCACTGCAAACGCAGCGTGAACCCCCGATGTTTACTACATAGCCCCCTGCAGTAGCCAAAGACGGGTAATATATTTAATTGACCTTTATCAACCTAAGACAGGGCCTTGCCACGAAAAGAGGGCTAGGTTCTAAAGATGGGTAAGAGATTGCGTCAATAAATGCAACCTAAGACAGGCACATAGTATGGGCCAGCTGTAGTCCAGCTGTTTTATAATATAAAAAGGGGGAAGATGTGGGAAGCCAAGACTTCCCAAATCAAGGCTAGGTCAAAATACGATCAAGCAAACTCTTGTGTCACCAAGATCTAAAATAAGCACATTCCAAGTATTATACACCTAGTATTGTTCCCAGAATAAGCAGAAGTCAGCATGCACCCGATCTTGCTTTGATATGATCAGCAAAAGAATGCTTGGGAAAAGGGAACAGGAAGTGTGTAGAATATATATGTAACTGAAAAATAAAGCTTGGGGTCTCAGCTTGACTGGGTCCCTCCTGATGTGATTGTTTCAGCTCTTATTGAGCTCCCACGCCCTCCCCTCCATACTGTTTGTCTATGAAGGCTGGTACCATCAGAGAGTCCTAAAGAATCCATAAGTAAACCTCTGAAGCTGATAGAAGAGTTTCAGCAAAGTCTCGGATTATGAGATAAACATAAGTGAATCAGTAGGATTCCTTTATACCAACAAAGATTACTAAAGAAGAAATCACCAAATCAATACAATTTACTATAGCGCCCCCAAAGATAAAATACCTAGGAATAAATCTAACCAGAGAAATAACAGACCTTTACAAAGAGAATTACAAGTCCTTACTACAAGAAACTAAGAGAGACTTAGATAAATGGAAAGACCTACCCTGCTCATGGATAGGAAGACTTAACATTGTGAAAATGTCTATTTTACCCAATCTACTTATATAATGCAATCCTGATACAAATTCCAGTGATATTTTTTAATGAGATGGAGACACAAATCACCAACTTTGTTTGCATAGGGAAGAAGCCCTGGATAACCAAAGCACTACTGGAGAAGAGGAACACACTGGGAGGCCTCTCACTACCCAACTTTAGAACCTATTACACTGCCACAATAGTCAGAACAGCCTGGTCCTGGTACAAAAAGAGACAGATAAATCAATGGAACAAAATTGAGACCCCAGAGATGACTCCATCTTCCTATGAACAGTTGATATTTGACAAACTTCCTAGGACATTAAACTGGAGTAGAAGCAATCTCTTCAACAAATGATACCGGCAAAGCTGGATATCCATCTGCAGTAAACTGAAACAAGACCCATATCTTACACCTTTTACAAAAAACAATCCAAACTGGATAAAAGACCTAAATATTAAATCTAAAAGAATAAAGCTCATCCAAGAAAAGGTAGGAACAACAATGGAAGTTTTAATACACATAAGCAGACTTCAAAATCTGTCAAACCACAAACAATGCAAGAGAAAATAGATAAATGGGAAAGATTAAGAATCAAACACTTTTGCTCATCCAAAGACTTTATTAATAGAATTAAATTGCCACCTACAAAATTGGAAAAAAACATTTGGCAACTATATGTCAGACCAATGCTTGATCTCTATAACCTATAAACTACTACAAAACATCAATAAGAAAAAGATAAATCATCCAATTAAGTGATGGGCAAAGGAGATGGACAGACACTTTTCTAAAAAGGAGATCCAGGCAACCAAAAAGCACATGCAGACACACTCACAATCATTAGCTATTAAAGAAATTCAAATCAAAACTATAATGAGATACCATCTCACCCCAACGAGGTTGGCCAGACCCATGTGAGTGGGTGACTACATCGACTTGTGACTGGAAGAACTGGATAGTGTCCAGCCATCACCAGTGATAGCCATGATGGAGCTCGGAAAGTTGGGTCTCACTGGCAGTAGAATAAATTTGGTTCACCCTGAGATTTCCACTAAAAGACAGGAATTGACAGTTCAGGGGCCTCGGAGTTCCCCTGAGAGAATGGTGCCTGGCTCTGATGTTGCCCTTGTCCATAAATCATAACAGAGGTCAACTCTTGGGATAAGACTGGATTGGACTTCGCAACACAGAGTGACCATATCATGTGTGTACTTTATGGTTCTATGCATCTATAGGATGTCATCCTGATGACCTCTTATTGGAGGTGGGGGAGTGGGTGAAGAGGAGGGGATAGGAGATTGTTGGAAGGATAAGACATGTTTGGAACAAAGAGGAAGAGTGCGCTGTCACCAGACAGGGAGAGCAGTGGGAGCTGCACATAGGTGGGCATGCAAATTTATATGGGAATGTACAGTTTCACTTAATCACAATAAAAAAATTGGAAAAAAACATTTTGCAAGAACTATGTATATGTATATTGTCAGAGAAAAATTAGTAACAGATACCTTCTTTGATTTCTTTATTCTTCTGCTTAAAAAGCACAACTTCATCGATTAAATACAAGTCTTAGATTAACAAATGTAAGCCAATACAAAAGTATAGGTTATTCACAATGTGTAATTAGTTCACTGTCCATTTAGGTAATGAGTAAAAATGTCTCAGCCAAAATTGAATTAATAAGTAATTTCTTTGTGCAAACTCCCATATTCATTTGGTATCTTTAAAATGGTCCAGCCTAAACCCAACCTTCACAACTGGCATCACTTTTGGTGATCTGTGCTATTCTTTATTCCAAAATGCCAGCCGAAAGATCCTTTTGCCTTCTGAGCACAGCAAAAAACAAAAGAATTTACGAAGTGCATGATTCCCAACTGCATACTAAAAAAAAAAAAAAAAAAAAATGCCTCATTGCTCTTTGAAACAACTCCCTAATTAGAGTTTGATCAGTACTTTTAGGACTTATACTTTCACAATTAGATCACTGTGATTTGCTAATGCTTTGATTTTCTTAACACAAAAAATTCTTTGAATAAGGAAAAAACTTAAACTTACTTCTGCTGAACTCTTTCCTGGATAATGCTAATTCTCCACTTTATATATTATCACTTATAATCTTAAACATGGTATAGAGATATCAAGAATCTCTCTGATGGTACTTTATTGCCAAGAAGCTGTCTTGCCATAGTCTGATTTTCAGTAACGTTTATAATTAGTTTCATAATCTGTATCTTGGTGAAATGATTTCCTAAGGGTAGCAAAGCAAAAAGGTCTGGGAAAGAACTGTGGTAAGGATTAGTTACCATCATGGTGGTTAACAGTCTTAGCCCAGCCATCTGCATAGCAGAATCCAAACACAGATCATAGCATCATCATACACTTGACTGATTCATGTCTTAATTGTGCCCTGATATTCAGCAATCTACTCAAGTTTTCAAGGGCATAGTAAGCCTTTCCTTAATAATGAGGCTTTCTGTTGTTATTGTTCTTGCAGAAATTGAGACACCACTCAGGTTATGAATGACATTTTGATTAAATGTGTATGCTACATTGTTATGCAGAATAACCTAGCCTATTTCTTGAATATAATTATCATTTAATCTCTCCAGGATGTTAAGGAATTTTTGAAGGTTTGTATCACCCATAAGATCATCAGTTTTAAAGAGACAGTTGAACTTAACCTTGCCAGCAGGCCATGGTGCAACTGGAGGCCTAATGTTTCTCACTTTGGGGCTGTCCCCTGGGTTTTCTACTTTCTCTGCTCCTAGACCCATACTTGGTTGGTGGCAGCCTCAACTCTTATCTCTCCTGCAGGGAAAACTCAATGCAAGTTCCAGAAATAACACCGACTACACCCCCTCTGCCCATTTTTGTGCTTGCCTTTTCTTTAAGGGTGCTGACAAGATCCTTGGCCTTGACCTCTATACTTCTTCTACTCTGGGGCCCATTGGGTCTCTGCCTTACATCTGGACCACTCTTGGCTCGAAAGCCCACCTCAGCCTTGGTCACTGAGTCAGCCTCAACTCTGGCTGCAGTTTCCTCCCCAGGATTTTCTCATTCTCTACCTCAGTCTCTGTCTCATCAGTAATCTCTTGTTATTGTCTCAGATTGTCTCACTGCCATCTCTGCCCCAAGTCAGTTTGTATACATGGTATTGAGCACCAACTCCATTACTTTCCTAGTGCCCACACAGACAGCATTCCCAGTACAACCCATGGTACAGCTATCTTACCAGGAGTCTTTGAAGACCCTCAAAGACTTCTTTTCAGATCCAGTGGAAGAATTACTTGGGGAGAATTGGCTGGCCCAGGAAAGAAAATTTCATTGGAAAATGAAAGCACTTTAAAGTGGGGCAGAGTGTATAGCACTCTTGCAGGCTTGCATCACCAAGTGAGTTTGGGTTTGGGTTCTTATAGTCCATCTATGCCCATAGTATAGCTGGGGACAACAAATTAGCAATGAGGATCTGAAGGATTTCCTATTTGGGTGAAGCAGCTGGTTGTCCTTTGTTTGTATACACACACAGATGCACACAGACTTCAAGATGGTTCGTACCTTGGGAGCTTCTGAAACTGATAGCAGGACTTATTATGGGGTGTCACATCCTCTCAGTTTCTTTCTACCTTAGTTCAGTTCCCAAGTCCTGATTGTAGCTCTCTGGTGTCCCTGTTGGAAGATATATAGCAGTCACCTTGTCAAGATCCTATAACTGTTAGGATTAGGGAGGTCGGGCTGGTAAGTCTGGTCTCCTGATGTGTGGCAAAATGGGTTCTCCCTACCCCAAAACATGAGGACTCAACCTTTTGGTGGCAAATGGCAGAAAAGTTTTATTCAGTAAAAGTACATTCAGAGAACTAACAGGTCAGTCTCCGTGAGGCGGGAGAGACCCTGTACAGATTTTGGGATTCCCTTTTATTGGCAAAAGCAGGGATGATGGAGGGGAGACAGTGGCTTAGTTCTTGGCTCTGGGTTCTGGGCCATATGTAAACAGCTGCATGATGGGGCCCCTCCTGGACAGCATGATAATGACTTGGAGATAGGATGGAAAAAAGGGCTAAGTCACTTCTAGGTCATCCTTCTGTACATGTAGCCAAGCCATCCAAGTGCCATCAAGTCAGATCCGACTTATAGCAACCCTATCTGTGCATGTAGCCCATCTCAATAGCCAGGAGAATTAATGTGTCTGGAAAGAACTACCTTATCTGTGATTACCCCTCCCAAGCCTCAAGCATGGCCACCAGGTCCCTAGTTAACCTTGTCAACCTCTATCTGATCTGTACATGTCTGAATTTCTTCTAAACTGTTTTTGGAAGCCCTGGTGGCATAGTGGTTAAGTTCTAAGGCTGCTAACCAAAAAGATCAGCAGTTCAAATCCACCATGCACTCCTTGGAAACTCTATTTGTCAGTTCTACTCTGTCTGTAGGGTCACTATGAGTCAGAATCAACTTGACAGTAGTGGATCTGGCTTTTCTGAAAAAAATACTTTTAAGGATAATTTAAGCAATTGGCCCTGGGTGTGAGTGACAAAATAAGTTGCTTATCACTGCGGAATGTTCCAGGTGTGGTTAGGCTGGCTCTTCATGACCCTGTTTCAACTGGCAAGAATCTCTGAACCTAGCTGCTGGCCCAGAGAAGTCAGGACTGGAGTCTCAATCACTGCTGGAGGGTCTGCTGCAGCTACAGAGAACGTGAGGTGCCACAAGGATCCAGACAGTTTCTTCTTTCTCCTCTTTCTTACCTCAAGGTGCACTGTGCACTGAGTCCTGTAAATCTACTTGGTTCTGGACGATTTACTTCTTGCCTCTAGTCTTCTGCCTCGCCATACAGATTGACCTTCAGACACAGAATCCACAGACATTGATGGACAACATGGCAGAGTTTGATGGCTCTGTGAACAGAATAGCACTTGAGAAAGTCCCCAGTACACACAAGGACTTGGGGTAGATTGGATCCGACTCGACAGCACTTGGCTGGCTTTGTTCCTTAGCTCTAAGTAGTACCGCACACTACTGAAATCAGGGAAGAAACCTCGCAGGACACAGGCCTACCAAGCCCTAGGGCTGTGGGAATAGGGCAACCAAACCAAATTGAAACCCAGGATTAGGAGCATCTGGTTTTGATTTTAAGGTTTTCTTACCAATGAAACCAAATAATTAGTGTAGAGAAATTCTTAATCAAAATTAATCCTACTGGCTGCTTGTCTTTCACCCAAAATTGCTTATCTTTTCTTTCCAGTTCTAAGCCTGCAGGTGGGTGGAGGGCAAGACTAGGGTTCAATCAGTGTCTTTTAATGTTAGCCAGTGACAGATCTTCTGTTTTTCTCCCTCCTCTTCTCTTGTCTCTTGTCTCCCTCCTCTAGTCTCTCTTGAGCCATTAAGTGTTAACTGAAAGGTTGGCAGTTCAGATCCACCAACTGCTCCTTGGAAACCCTATAGGGTTGTTCTACTCTGCCCTATAGGATCACTGTGAGTTGGAAATGACTCAACAGTAACCCATTTTATTTTGTTTTGGAATCAAAGTGTTGAAATGAGACATAAGTGACTCCATTTTGAGGAAGGGCACAGTAAAAATTCAAGGTATTACGGTAGAAAGCCCCAGGATAACAACTTAATAGCAGAAAATACCATAGAGTAATCTCACCTTTGTCTTACAAAATATCTGTCTGTCACAAGACAAAGCCTGAAGACATCCTTACAAATGACCCCTAGACCATGACCACAATCTACTAAAACATTTGCTAAGGACCACATTTTACAACTAACAGGAATTCCATGTGGCTGAAACATTCACTAACGACTATATTTTGTAACTTGCAGAAATTCCATATGGCCTCAGTCAATCAATGCAAAGGTCAGCTCCCCCTCCCTGCTTTGTGGGTTCATGGTTTAAATGCTGCATGCTAGGGAAACTGGGGGTCGCCCCCTGCTCTGTGTAGTTTGGGTGCACCCCTGGTGCACCAGTCTTTTTCTTATTGGGCACATTTTTTAACAAAACTTAACTTTCAAAAAGTAACTGTGTCGCATCTTAAAACTGGACCCTAACAAAAGTTATCTCCCTATGAAAACTCTGGTGGCAAAGTGCTTAAGTGCTATGCCTGCTAGCCAAAAGTTCATCAGTTCAAATCTACCAGGTGCTTCTTGGAAACTAAGGGGCAGTTCTACACTGTCCTACAGGGTTGCTGTGAGTTGGCATCAACACACTGACTTTGGTTTGGTTTTTATGCATGTAGAGGAGCAGTGGTTAGGTACTCAACTGCTGACAGATAGGTAGGTAATCCAAATCTACTAGCTACTCTGGGAGAAAGATGCGGCAGTCTGCTTCCATAAAGATTACAGCCATGAAAACCCTCTGGGTCAGTTCTGCTTTGCCATACAGGGTTGCTGTGAGTTGGAAATGACTTAATGGCAGTAGGTGAGCTTTCTACAAATGTAGGAAAACTGCTCAGAGTTAACTTTATGCCTGCCTCCTGCCGGTCATCACATCCTCAGCTCTGCCCTGTGAGATTTGTTTACCATAGCTTAATTTGTGCCAAGTGCATACATTAATATCCTCTCAGGCCCCAGCAAAGGAGCTGCAACTTGGAGTCCAAGGACCAGTCTGGGTAAAGGTGTGCTGGACATCTTGGGGCCCCGGGTTACGACCAGGCAGAGGCTTCTGATTGTTACTTAAAGACGGTGCTGCCCAAGCACATGCGGTGACTCGCCCATCTGCTCAGTGGCAGCACAAGCCCTCCAGCCTGTTCTCCTAGTGCTAATCACTCTCCATCCTCTTAGGTGAAAACTTGGAAAATGTAAGGGGCTCTCAATCTCCTTTTCATTTGCAAACGAGCCATTTCAGCGAAGCAAGCCCTCTATTCTTCTCTAGGCATTTGTGTTTGTGAAAAGGCCTGTCTCAAATTTCTGGAGCAGTAGCAGCTGCTGCAGGGCTGCCTTTCAGGGCCCTGGCTTCCCCAGCCCTCTGCTTCCCCCCTTCTCCTCTATCCTTTTGTCTCTGCCTAAGCAAGCGCCCTGCTTTGACCCCTGGCCAACTCAGAACCTCGGCCTTTGTCAGCCCCCACAGACACGTCTCACCCTCAATCAGGCATTGTTTGGGCTTCCCAAACCAGCACGTGCCCACGTCCCCTAATCTTTTAATTTCACCCCAGGAGAAAGCAGCTGTTAGTTATACATGCCAGGCACAGCTGTCAACTGGGGCCCTCTGCCTACTTCCAGAGGACAATTAAGAAGAAAGAAAGGAGGTCACAGGGCTGCAGTCATATGTACATCTCTCTTTCTTTATTCTTAGTGCTTTTTTTTTTTTTTTTTTTTTTTGCAACAGTTGGCAGCACGTGCTGTGAAATGCTGCCCTGCTGGAAGAACCACCTCCCAACATGTAGCTCCTGTCTAAACCTGCCTGCTGCCCCACACCCCTGGGATTGGAACATGGGCTCATTTGAGAACCAAACCTTCAGTTTTAGAGATCCCTGGCTTTTGCTAGAGAAATGCTCACCTGATAAATTACAGGGTGAGAGCCAGATGCCCACACCTGACAGTGCTAACACCCACCAAGGGTGGTTATTTGTTTGCATTAATGCTTTCCAGGCACTCCAGTTGCAATCAGTCTAGTGTGGGGCAGGGTCCACCACACACCCTAGCATGCCAGGGGCCCCTGGAAGGCAATTCTGAATTCTTGGCTTCACAGGCAGGGTGAGCCTGCAATGAAGTGACAGGTTGATCTTCCAGAGGCATTTCTCTGGTGACATATGGGCCCCTAAAGCCCAAGGCATTGAGGAGTGAGGAATCAAGAGAACTCTCTAGCCTTGATGTGCCCCAAGTGAGTCACATTACCTCCCTGGGCCTCTGGGTTCCATTTGTGGAAGCAGAAGGGTTAGAAAACAGAAAAAAAATAAAGCTATTGCTGTCAAGTTGATTCTGATTCATAGAAACAGTGTAGGACAAAATAGAACTGCCCCAGGTAGCAGTTGGTGGATTAGAACTGTTGACCTTTATTTATGATTAGCAACCAAGTCCTTAACCACTGTACCACTGAGCAGTGGTATGGCCCAATGGAACTTTCTGCTAATGGAAATATTCTAGATCTGCACAGTGGTACATACACTCAATGGAACACTATGCAATGTAAAGAGTAACAGTGATTTTAGGAAGCATCTCATAACCTAGTTTCAACTGGAAGGCATTGTGCTCAGTGAAATCAGTCAACAGCAAAAGGACAAATATTGTATGAGCTACCTGCTATAAGGAGTTAAAATTAGACTTATGTATAGAAGAAAAGACTCTTTAATGGCTACAAAGGCAGGGAGGGAGAGAGCTGATCATAGATTAGACAGCTGATAAAAATTTGGTTAGGTGAAAGCAGTGACAGCACACAGTAGAAAGTAGATCAACTTAACTGGACTTCACCATAAACTGAAAACTCCTCTAATCTCAATCCAGTAATTGAAGGATAGACTAGTAGGGGTGGGGGTCTGGGGATCATGGTTTCGGGGATCACCAAGGCCAACTGGTGTAACTAGCCTATTGCTAAGAGAGTCTTCCTCACCCCATATTGGTGAATGGCATCTGCCAGCCAAGCCAAGTGCCATCGAGTCGGATCCAGTACACCAAATGGTCCCCAGCTGATCCAGAACAGGTATCACTGAGAACAACAAAGACACGAGGGAGAAAGACCTTAGGAGACAGAAGGACCCATCAACATGTGACCAGAAGAACCAGATGGTGCCCAGCCACTGCCAAAGACAGCCATGATGGAGCATGCAATGTCAAGTCTCTGAGGCAACACGAGACGAAGAGGGGTCCAGTTCAAGACCTCTACTAAAAGACCGGAATTGATGGTCCGATGGCCTGGAGGGTCCCCTGGAAGCGTAGTCTCTAGATTTGCTGCTTTTCTTGACCAGAAAACACCACTGAAGTCAATTCTTTGGACAAGAATGGACTGAACTCAGGGACAGTGTCACCATATGGTGTGTGTACTTTATGGTTCTATACATTTATAGGAGGCTGTCCTACTGGTCTCTTTCTAGATGGGAGAGGAGAGAGTGGAGAGGAGGGGACATGAGCTCGTTAGGAGGATACCACAAGTATGGAATAAAAAGGAGGTATGTGTTGTCACTGGGCAAGAAGAGCAGAAATAGCTGCAGATAGGTGAGCATGCAAAATTGGTTAGGGTTGTATACTTTCAGTTAATCACAATAAAAAGAAAGAATGAAATACTCTAAATCTGCAAAGTTCAATATGGTTATTGAATACCTGAAATGTAGTCAGTGAAACTGACAAACTAACATTTTATTTTTTTACTTTAATTTGATTTTAAGTAGGCACATATCATTTAGTAGCTACTGTATTGGACAGCACATGCTTCTAAAAAATACAGGTGCCTGGGTTGTATCCCCAGGTTAGTGATTCCTGGTAGAATCCTTGTCTTCCATGGGGGAGGCAATACACCTCATGCACAGCTACCCATCTGTCAGAAAAGGCTTACGTGTTGCTATCAATGCTAAACAGGTTTCAGCAGATCCTCCAGACCAGGATGGACAAGGAAAAAATGTCAATGATCTACTTCTAAAAACTGGCCAATGAAAGCCCTGTGTGGATCGCAATGGTTTGACCCTCAGCAGTTAGTTCCCTTATATGTGGACTTGCTGTAGGGTGGGAACTAATTCACAGACACCTAACAACATTGGGTGCAGCCTGAGTAATTGGGCTCATTTAAAGCTCTGCAGATGGCTGTAAGGAGCAGCAAAGCTGGGGGTTACAACTTTTAGCCTTTCTCATAGCTGGGAGTCTGGACTCTGCCTCCCTCCTTGGAGAGAAGAGGCACCTCCAGCTAGCCCACCTGGATGGGGTGTTTGGAAAGCTGCTTTAACAAACCCAGGTCGTGCAGTGGTTAAGAGCTATGGCTCCTAAGCAAAAGGTCAGCAGTTCAAATCTACCAGGTGCTATTTAGAAGCTCTAGAGGACAGTTCTACTCTGTCCTACAGGGTTGCTATGAGTTGGAATTGACTCAGTGGCAAAGAGTTGGATGGTTGTTTGCTTTTGGTCTCTAAAATGCAGAGGATTCTCAAAGCTTGCTTACTGACTTCAAACACATAGGCCCAGAGTATGCTCTTCTCTGCCTGCCTGGCCGGGCAGCAGCTCCAGAGTCACTGACAAAACAACTGTCATTTACTAGCATATCCATGCTCAGAGTTGACCCCTGCAGCCAAGGTTGGAATGGGCTCCTTCTACTTTGCCTCACCTGGTGGGTAATTTAAAGACCCTGGCAGAAATCTGACCCATGCCAGAGCATATGGTGGATCACACACCTGCCCTGCGCCTGGCACCTGCTGAGCTGCTGGGAGTGGTGGCAGGGGTGGGGCTGTCTGATTGTGGTTCCAGGCCCTTAGCCAGCCTCCATCTCGTTAGCATTCTGGCTTCCTGGCACGTGCCTGGACTGTGGGCAGACCTGACATGTGTGTCATTGCCTTGAAGATTAGTGAATCTAGAGAAAGCTGTGCATTCAGACAACAAAGCCAGGGACCATCATAGGCAGTTCTTCTCCAGAAAGAGGCACACATGGGGACTGCTGCTACAAATAGTACTATATGAGTTAGGGACTAGATAGGGAATCATATGGCTGTTGAGTGAGACAGGTCAGGCTGAGTTGCCTTTCCTAAGCTGTCTGCAGCAGCTTCCAAAGAGGCTGAGGTACCTTCAGGGGAATCTGGGCACAGCCGATGTTTTTATAACTCAGAAGAAACTGCCACTGAGCTATTTCGGGGCACTAATATTCTCCTTTTCAGATCAAGAATCACTCTAATTCAGTGGTGTCTGAGGTCTTAAAGGTTAGTAAGCTGCCATCAGAGGTATACCAAATGGTCCCAACTCAGCTGGAACACACGATCGCCGAGAACACCAAAGACATGAGGAAGAAAGAGCTCGGGGGGGGGGGGACTCAGAAGACAGAAGAACCCCTGTGAATGGGAAACTGCACCAACATGTGACCAGAAGAACCAGATGGTGCCCGGCCACCACCAAAGACAGCCGTGATGGGGCACACAGTGTTGAGTCCCTGTGGCAACATGAGGAAAAGAGGGGTGCAGCTCAAGAACTCTACTAAAAGACTGCAACTGATGGTCCAGTGGCCTGGCAGATCCCGTGGAAGCATGGCCCCTAGACCTGCTGCTGCCCTTACCTAGAAAACACTACTGAAGTCAACTCTTCGGACAAAAATGGACTAGACTTGGGGACACAATGTGACCATATGGTATGTGTACTTTACGGTTCTACGCATTTATAGGAGACTGTCCTATGGGCCTCTTTGTAGATGGGAGAGAAGTTGGTGGAGAGGAGTGGAGAAGAGCTTGTTAAGAGGATAGGATGACAAGTATAAAATGAAAAGGGGGAGTGTGCTGTCACAGGGCAAGGAGAGCAGAAGAGCTGTAGATAGGCGGGCATGCAAAGTTGATTCAAATTGTGTACTTTCACTTAATCACAATAAAAATAAAGAATCTCTGTAATTGAAATTTATCTCCATAGCTAAGCAAACCAGCAAAGTATTGGTGACATTTCTACCTATACAATGTTTCTTCCTAATGCTGCACAGTGCAGTTGATCTTTGAAACTCCCTGAAAAGGCGCCAGCAGCAGTACAAATAGCTCATGCCTACTGCTTCCTTTTCTTGTTCTCTTGCATTACACTTGCTACAGGAACCAAAGCCAAGGGGACAAGCTCGTTTGGATGATGTCTTTCCTTGGAAGAGCTGATTCTTAACCCTGGAAAGGGTTAAAAGAGCAGGTAGAGAGCCACTAAAGCTAAACTCAGCCACTGCCTGCTGTTCCCTACTTGCTGCTGGGGTAGGCAGATAAAGGACAGTGGATTGAGCCATCAGTGTGGCCGGGCCCACAGCTTTCGCCCACCGCAGGCACTCAGACCCATCTGTCACAACACCAGAGACTCTGCTCCTTATGGAACTGGGGCCTGGAAAAAGCATAAGGCCATGTGGCTACCTAGCCCATCTGCAGAGGGAGGGGGCAGGCACCCCGTGAAATATTACAACATGACACTTGAGGCCAAGGCTAATCGCAGCAGCCAGAGGACAGAAGGAGGGTGCTCTCATCCCTGTGCAACAACCCTTCCCCCATCCCAGCATGACACGTGTGTCCCTTTAATTTGCGGCTGAAATTAAGATTTTGTTCAAGGGCCAGCAGAGCAGGCAAGGTAACAGGCAGGCACATTTAAGGCCATTAGTGAGGAACAATGGATGCTGAAAGGGTGATTCTCATGAATAGAGGGATGAGGGTGCCTTGTACCAGTGTGTGGCAGGCTGGCCATTCTTCCAGACAGCAGATGGAAGGTGGCAGGGCAGAACTCCATGCTGGCTGGCCAGATGGGGGAAGCAGGAACAGGGGCTCAGAGGACTGCATTGCGCCTGGTAAAAGCTGCTAACTCACAAAATCCTCCAAAGGGCTTGATGTCCCGCTAGGATTAGGACTGAGTGAGAAAAATGTTTTCTCAGCATGTTGGTTTAAAGGGAAGGCAGTTTCACTCAGCCAAGAGCCTTCAATGGCAGGGGCATCTTCCCATGAGAAGACTGAGGACCTGGATCTTGTCTAGCAGGACCCTCACCCAACTCTGAACATGCTGGCCACTTGGACAGAAAAGTGCCTAAGTAGGGGCCATGCACCCCAACCATGTGTCTATTCTTTACTTTGTCACTGCCTTGGCACAAGAGACTCTTGACTCAACTGAGTCTGTGGAGGCTCTTCTGCACAGGTTGTATGAGCTGCAGAAACACTTAACTCGCCTCCCTTCCTTGGGGCAGCCCTCATAGCAGTGGCCTCAGTGCTGGCTCCCGCTGTAGAACACTGCTCCAAAAGGGCAGACTTTCCCCTAGTAGATGTCAGAACAGTAAAGGAAGGGAGACTGGACACCCTTGCTCCCTCCCCACCAGCCTGCTTGAAAATTACAGTGACACATTCCCAGAACCCTGCCACACTGTCTCAATGTGATCTTTTCAGAGTTGCAGTTGTTGCATTTGCACAAATGAGTTTCCTCTCAACTATAGAAAACACAGGCCAGGGGTCCTACTCACCACAAAGTAGCTATGGCCAAAATCCACATCCCCCAGTTGCCGTGGAGTCAGTTCTGACTCCTGGAAGTTCACTGGGTGCCAGACTAAGCTATGCTCTATAGGATTTCTCCAATGGAAGAGGGTTGCCAGGCTGTTGTTCTGAAGTGCCTCTGGCTGTACTTGAACCTCCGACATTCTGCATGCAACCGAGCATGTTAAACCATTTGTACCACCCAGAAACTCCAAAACCCGTTATCAGGATGTATTTAGTATTTCAGGCCTCTGAGCACACAAGATACCAATTTTGACTGCCTAATCAACAGCCTCTACTGTCTGTGCACGGGGAAAGCAATACTTGAAGGAAACATTTCTCTGAACTTTCCGTATCTAATTCTAAACAGACAGTTAGACCAAATATACACAAGGTCTGCACCTATGCCAGGCAATGCCTGAAAGGACACACATGGCATTGACACTGCTGCTCTGAATTAAGCTTAAAAGACCGTAGTTTTTTCCAGGGAGGTCCTTATAATTCACTTAGCCAGGAAGGCTCACAATTGTGTGTACACAATGTGCCCATAAATGTTGAGGGCAGCTTGATGACAGAAAGGTAATGCCAGATAGTCTGTTTCAATCCCTTCAATGTCTTCATTTCTTCAGCAAAGCGATAGAAGCAGTGCCCTTTATGCAGTGACCTGTGTTACTGATTCAAGAGCTCCTGTGTAAGTTAGAAAGAACTTGACAGGTACATTGGCCATATATCTGATTCTGCCCAAAATGCTTTCTTCTAGAACTCCCATGGTTAACACGAACATTAAATGAGGAATTATTTTAAGGAAACCCTGGTGGTGTAATGGTTAAGTGCTACAAGTGCTAACCAAAAGGTCAGTAATTCGAGTCCAAAAGGACCTCCTTGACAGCTCTATGAGGCAGTGCTACTCTGACCTATAGGACCTACTGGGTTGCTACTAGCTGGAATCAACTTGACAGCAATAGGTTCTTTTTTCTGTATTTGTTTAATTCTTTTAAGGAAAACTTAAAAGTATTATCTCAGTCTCCTGTTGCTGTCTTACTAAGATACCACGAAGTGAGTGTTTTTAAAGAACATGAATTTATCACCTTACAGTTCTGGAGGCTGGGAGTCCAAATCAGGCTATCAATCATGTCGTTCCTTCCATGAGAGGAATTGCTCCATGTCTCTCTCCTAGCTTGTGGTGGCACCTAGAACTCCTTGACAGTCCTTTGCTGGCATCTGTCTTCTCCTGTGTGATTGTTTCCATGTCTGTTCTCTGCCTTTATAAAACATTATTCAGATGAGATTAGGGGGTTAAGACCCACTCTACTATGGCAAGTCCTCCTTAATGGAACTGATAACACTTCCCCAAACAAGGTGACATTTACTAATACAGGGGTTAAGACTTTAATAGATTTTTTAGAGGAACACAATTTGACTCATAATGAGCTTATTTTATATACATATATGTGTGTATATATATATGTATATATATACTTAAATCAACCTCTTAAAGATGGTAGAAAACATTCCGACTTGGAAGAATTCTCTTTGAAATTGTCCCATATCATATCCTCTTGTGGTTGCATCTAGATATGGGGGTAAGGAATTGGATTCAAATGGGCACATTTCAGGCTTTGTAGACTTACCCACTAGGCTCCAGGTCGCTGAGTCTTAGATGGGTCTGACATCTCCAGCTGTAAGTGACCTAATGCCCCAAGGGCACTGGAATGGTGTGCCACACATCATGTGTTATCTTCCCCACGCCTGTCACCACTGGGAAGAGCAAGATTCTGCCTTTCTAAATTTGAGAAGCCACTGGTGGCTTTGATTATTACACAGACATGGCCCCTTCCCAGGAATGGGACCTCACCATTCTCCAGTCCAGTCCCACTGGTATCTTTGGGTTTCATGAGCACCAAGCTTTGTCCTATGAGGGGAAATTGCATTTCCCTGCATCTCCAACACTCTTCCTCCAAATCTTGCACATTTGGTGCCTCTTACTACTCCAGGGTCAACTTGACTTGGCTCCTCAGATAGGCTTGCTTTGACATTCCAGTCTAAGGTAAGTGTCACGGATCAGGCTATCACCTCACCCTGCCATGCTTCCCCAGTGCACTCATGACAAAACTTACATACTCATTAACTGGTTTCCCTGGGGACAGAGAGTGGAGGTATCTTGTTACCAGTTTCTCCTCAGGATCTAGGACAAGCTGAAAAGCACTAACTGAGGCTGTGCACCGATCCTGCCCTCATCGCCCATTTTCTGTTGTCAAATGTCACTGGGATAAGAAACTTGAATCCTTCTAACTCTGAATCTGGCTTCTTGTAATGAACTGGCAAAGACCCTAAATAGTCCTACCAAGGATCTACATTTCCTTTACAATGGGACCACACTCCTGTCACTGGGAGGTGGGGATCTCTGTCCCCTCCCCTTGAATGTGGACAAACTCATGACTGGTACCATTGATAGAGTGCAGTGGAAAGGACATGACTTGAGTTCCAAGACTAGGTCATAGATTGCAAACAAACAACATTTTCCTAGCTGTCTTATATGTTACATGTGTCTTTGGATCCCTGGGTCCATGTAAGAAGTTGGCCAGCCCCAAAGGTGCCATGTTGAAGAGAAATGCAGAGACTACAGAGAATAACAAATATCTAAAGACCTCAGTTGTTCCAGCCCCAGCTGGTTGGTCCTTCCCAGCCTAGGCAGTAGACATTTGAGTGAAGAAGGCTTCAAGGCAATTAAGACTAGCCACAAGTTGACTGACACCCCATGAGGGACCATAATTTAGAACCACCTGACCAATCTACTCAATACTCAGAACACCAAAGATCCTAATAATAAATTTGGTGTTATTTGATGTCAATAAATTTTGGAATGTTCATTTGACAGATGTCTTGATCATCTAATGCTGCTATAATAGAAATAACTCAAGTGGAATCCAGTCCAGTAGGCTGGAAGTCCAAATTCAGTGCCAGCTCCAGGGAAAGTCTTTCTCTCTCTGTCAGCTATGGAGAAGGGTCCTCATCATCAGTCTTTCCTTGGTCTAGGAGTATTTCCACCTAGGAACTTCAGGTCCAAAGGACTTATTCTGCTCATGACGCAGCTTTCTTGGTGGCCCCCATGTCTTTCTGCTTGCTTCTGTCTCATATCTCAAAAGAGATTGGCTTAAGATATTATCCCCTCCTGTAGAACTCATCAATAATGTAACTGTTGCCAATCCATTTTATTCAACTACAGTTACAGAATTTACAATACTGGGAAAATCCCATCAAAAGGCAAAATGGTGGATGATAATATAATACAATGGGAATTATGGCCCAGCCAAACTACTGCACACATTCTGGGGGTGGGGGGGGGGGGACATAATTCAACCCATGACAACAACAAAAGTAACTGCAACCAAATATATAAAAGAATATGTTTAAAAGAAAAACAAGTCAGGCAGAAACAATGAAAGAAAAAAATATTCAAGAGAAAATAACCGAATTCCTTCTCAGAGACAGAAAATCAGTTTGACATAAGGCTTCTTAGCAGTGAGCCTTCATGTCTTAAGATGGAGCTGTATATTTGAAATACACGAGGAAAAAATACGTGACCTGAAGATTTAATACCCAACCAAACTGATCTCATATAAGAGCTACAGTGAACAGTTATGAACACACAAGAACTCAAGGCATATTTTTCACAGGACTTTCCTGAATAACCTTTCAGAAAGCAAGCTTCAGATAAAACAGAAAGCACAGAACGTTGTTAGAAGCTTTGGTATATGGGGCAGGAAAAATATTTAACAGTAGGACTATGTCTAAATAATAGGAATAAAGATTATAGTACAGTGTGTCAAACCAAAAAAACGAACCATTTGCTGTCAAGTCGATTCAAGCTATAGGACAGAGTAGAATTGCCTCATAGGGTGTCCAAGAAGCAGCTGGTAAATTTGAACTACTGACTGTTTGGGCTCCGGGATGGTGTGTAGATGTGAAATATTCTGACAATATATTTTCTACTACAGCTAATAAAAATCAGAGAAAAGAACAAGGACAAAATGGTACTATAAAAAAGTATAATAAAACTCAGTGATTGCCTCAGGGTATAAACTGAATATAGATATTATAACTTTAATTTAGATGCTGGGAAGAGGAAGGAGATTGAGAAGAAGCTACAAGATAAACTATTGTTCAGAGAAGGGAACCGAAAGAGTTTCAATAAAAGAGACATCTAAAGTATTAAGTGAAGGGATTTGTTGTACATTTTAAGGGATCAGTGACACATGCATCCAAGGACTTCTCCTTACCGCCGTCACCAGTGTCATCACCACCACCAGCACCATCCTTAGCACCGTAAGTATCACTAACATTACTTCATCACCATTAACACTTCTACCACCGTCATTACCACCACCACCACTCCCACCACCGTCACCACTCCCACTGTCGTTACCGTCATTACTACCACAACACTCACTATCACCACCAATTTCATGCACCACCATCACCACCACCACCATTAATATCACCATCAGCAACAGCATTGCTTTCTCTGTCACATCTAATGTTTAAAGTATACTCCTGGTGCTATTTTAAGTGCTTTATTTAAGTCAGCTCATTTAATTCCCTTTTCAACCTT
Source organism: Heterohyrax brucei (assembly GCA_028571685.1). NCBI lineage: Eukaryota > Metazoa > Chordata > Mammalia > Hyracoidea > Procaviidae > Heterohyrax > Heterohyrax brucei. The sequence continues at coordinate 125,156,978 of CM053150.1, read as the reverse complement.
CCAGTGCAGCTATTCTTATTACCTGCATTTTACAGATGAGGAGCCTGAAGCACAAAGTGGTAAATTAACTTCTGCAAGGACACAAAGCCAGGAGCTGGAGAGCCAGGATTTGAAATAAAGTAGTTCCCCTCTTTACTCTGTTTCCTGTTCAGATGGTCATTGTTCACAATATTGGAAACACAGGAACAATGTGAATCATTCTTTAAATGGAATATTGGACAAGAATGGAAATGGTTGAATGACAGATACATGCTTCAATATACACAGATTTCGTGACCAGAACAAAGCAAGTCACAAAAATCATACAATCTGATTTTGTCTATGAAAATTCAAAAACAAGAAATATTTGACAATCTATTGCACAGCGACACACACACATACAGCAAAACTTTAAACAAATTAAGGAAGCCATTTCAGGTTAATGGTTACTGAAGTTGAAATGAGAGAAAGAATGATAAGATGAACTGCTCCAAAGCCATAGGTAATGTCCTAAATGTTAATCTGCATGGGAGGGCTCATGGATATTTATTTATTATTGTTCTTTAAGAGTTATATATAAGATATATATACTATTTATATATATACAGTATATTGCAGAATTTATTTTAATTTCAAACTAGGGGAAGGTCCTTGTCTCCTTTCAACATCTCTGGGCCCAACATTCCTTGGAGACCTCCATGTGTCTTGGTATCAATCTTCCTCTGATTCTAGGAGGTTCTCAGACCCCAGATGCCAGGGTCCAAAGGGCATGTTTTTCTCCTGGCTCTTTTCCCTTGATGATTATGAGGTCCCTCTCTCCTTTGCTCACTTCTTTTATATCTCGGGAGAGACTGACTCAAGGTACAACCGAATCCTATAGATCCTATCCTGCTTCATTCACATAAATGCTTCTAATCCTTCTTCATTAATGTCATAGAGATTAGGATCTACAATAGAGAGGATGATTATATCAGATCACAAGATAGGCGACAACTACACAATACTAGGAATCATGGCCTAGCTAAGTTGACACACTTGTTTTGGTGTCAGATAGAGCCACACACAGAGAGGCCTTGAGTAGGACAGTTGTCCATCTGTATTCTCATCTGTAAAATGGATTCATACCCTATGCATCTGTACTTATTTCTATCAAGTTTATTCAGACACATAGCAATGATGTAGAAGACCTATACAACAAAAGAGTAAGCCCAAATTGAATTTCAGTGAATAATAATGTAGAAATATTGGTTTGCCATTTTCAACAAAAGAACCATAGGGAGGTACGATTTTAATAGGAGAGGCAGTAAGCTGGTGGAGTTTATGAGAACTCTGCATTTTCTGTGCTTTCTGTAAACCTACAACTGCCCTAAAAATACAAAATCTACTATTTAAACAAAAAGGATAATACCTTCCAGACTGGCTTCCACATAAGAGAATGCTCAGCCCCTGAGGGGCATCTCTAGTCACCTTCAGGTCCAGCAGTTAGCAGACTGTTTTCCTTGGAACTTTCAAAAACAGGGGGAAAGGAATGAATTGCATTGTAGGATTTGCAGGGGGCACTCTCTGCTACTCAGGGCCCTTCTGTCAGAAAACAGTATGTGATAATGTGTCCATAGACACAGCCAGAAGCCCACAAGAAGGCACTGAGCCTGAGGCTGTTTTGCAACTCTGTTGGTTTCTGTTTTCAATTAGCTGAGGAGGTGGTCTCTTACAAGAGGTGGGAGGAGGTGAGGCTGTGTTCTCTCTGGCTTGATACTGTTTTCCTATGCGCTATTTGAGAGCACTCTGTCCTGGGAGAAGCAGCCCTGTCACACAAGCAGGGTTGTCACCATCATTTCCTTCATCCTCAGTTGCTGCCCCTATCCAGCATTTGCAATAGTCAGAACTCTGTCAAGGGCTATACAAGCAGCACTGTGCAGCTCCAAGCTTTTGCCAAATGAGCAGGCTTTGAAGATTATGCAAATATGATTTTGAGAATCCTCTATAGGAAGACAAGCCTCAGGACTCAAGCAATTGGATAATAAATAGCGATGGTGACAAGGAAGAGGTCCCTGGGTCTACTGTAATTGTTGCATGCAGCCTGCCAACAAGGGCAAGAGTAGGAGGGGACAACAGCAGAGATGCAGGGGATGCAGCCATATCTTCCTTTGTGCATAATCCATTTGTAGAAGGAAACCACCAGAAAGAAGACAACACAGTAGCTCACAAATTTACAGTGGCTACTCTTTGCAGCTCCATGCATGTCTCTTCCATCTCTCATCACCCAGCCTTGAGCACCATTTAACCCGCTGCTCTGTTTTCTACCTGTGGTATGTAGTGTGCAAAACTCCCCAGGCACTAGGGAGCAAGAACATTTGGTGGCTGCTAGCCACGCAGGCTCTTTCCCTACAATCTTGAGGTCTGGGTGGGACAAGGCTTGGTTCCCTGAGAAATCAGCCTTTCCCTCAGAGCATCCTTTCTCCCTTCATTTGTTTCCCCCATCCAAGGCTGTGGAGTGGAAGGGTTATTAGGAAAACTACATGAACTAAGAAATTCTTTTTAGCACAATTTCAGGTTATTTACATTCTTTAAAGACAAATACCATCTCTCAATACTACAGAAAGCTTTTCTTAAAAAGTAATACAAAGAAAATGTTTCCTGTTTTGCAAAATTCGTCCTGGGTGAGTGTCTGAAACACAGACTTGCTTGTCTTAATAAGAAGACACTGCTTTGCAGAAACATAGAATACTTCACTAATAATAATACTGTTGAAGAGTAACCAATAGAATTTTCCTGAAGTCCATCAGATACATAAAAGCGTGAAGTGCGTTCATACATGTTATTGCAAAGGTTAAATACAAATGTAGTAAATTCGATCAGTGTCACTTCCTAATTCTTAACTTTGAGATTTTTATCTTTAACCTCCTCATATCCATGTTTACTGAGTCACTCAGTAAAATCACTCAGCTCGAACATTATCCAGCATGGACTAGGACTGAGGTTTCACTCATATTTGATTTACACGATTCAGCAAATGAAATTTTGGACTTGGAGTTGCTTAAAGACTTTAGGATGATATGATGGAGTGAATGTGTTTTGCATATGGGAGGGCATGAATTTTGAGAAGGCCAAAGAACAGAATGATATGAATTGAATTGTGTTCCCCTAAAATATGTGATGTAAGTCCTAATCCCCATACTTGTGTTTATAATCCAATTTGGGAATCGGTTTTCATGGTTAGGTTAATGAGGTAGTATTAGTGAAGGCTGCAGATGCTACCTGAACTCATTTGGTTTCAAGAGCATGAAATTCTAACAAGTGCAAATAAACTAACCAACCCCAAGGAGGGTAAAACAGATTCAGAGTAACTCAGACGCTAACACTAATCTTCCTTGAAGATCTTCTGATAAAAGAAAGTGAAGCTCTGCCTGAAACCTTTATTCACCAACGTTGGTGACCAACCTCACTGTTTTCATCTGTAAAATGGGCACGTTATGACCAGTATGGCCTACTCTTGAAACTGTCTCAAGGCTTACTGTAGATGTGTGTTATTTTCACAGGTACAAATGATCAGTTGTGTGACAGATATGTCCCCTATTTTCCAGCTGCAGACGCTGGGCTAGGCTGATTTAGAGCTTCCTACAGAAGTACTTGTCAGAGTTTGCAATGTAATCTCTATGGGATTAATATGTAATGTCCAAAAGGTGACCACAGAAGCAATATTCCCAGATAGGGACACATGCATTTGCATAACCCCACAGGACTTAATGACCTGCATGGGACAAAGGCCAATTATCCATCACTTGCCTTCTCTGAATTTCCATTTCTTCATCTGTGAAACAAGAAAATTGAACAATACACCCCCCCTAATATGTCACTGTCCCTACCCAGATGCTGTCTATGGTTTACCATTCTGGACATTGGTCATCATGTTCACCTGAGCATTAAATAATCAACTTAAAGTATGCTTTACAACAGACTCAGCAGCATGGATGGTTCTGGAGTATTCACGTCACATGCCAGCTGTTATCATGGTTGAGAAAGATTCTGAGCTGGAGGCAGTGGTGACTCATTGGTAAACTTCTTGACTTCATTTAGGGAGAACTGGCTTTGATTCCCAACCAATGTACCTCATGCATAGCCATCATCTTTCAGAGGAGGTTTCTGTGTTGCTATGGTGCTGACCAGGTTTGAGCTGAGCATTCAGACTGAGTCAGACAAAGAAGAAACGCCTGATGATCTACTTCCAAATATCAGCCAGTAAAAATTGTTGATCACAACAGCCTGATTTGCAGCCAGTCATGATATAAGACTGGACAGGTATCGTTTTTCTTTGTTGTATCTAAGGTTGCTAACAGTTAAGACTGCCTGGACAAAGCTAAAAATGACAGAATTTGCTTGCCAAGGAGAAGGAAAAAAGTAGAAGTGGCTTATGTATTACCATTATGCCATCTCAGACTTATAGACAATCAGAGAGCAGGGAGGCAGATAGATGGACAGGCAGGCAATGATTACAGGAAGCAGTACTTTGGCCACATTGTTGGCCAGCATCTGAGGCTGTGAGAAGCTGGGCCTCCTCAGTCAGTCTGCACTGAGAGGATGAAAGAGCAAGGTGACCCTACCTGCAGCCAGACCGGCTTGCTCACAAGGTTGAAGTGGATGCTTGGCCTTGTAGCCAGCCATTCAGGTCAGCACACCCAAGCCACTGACTCTGTGGGCTGGGAAACCAAAACCATCTGCTGGATAAGATGGACAGACCACATTATTTTCATTACAGAAGCTTAGGAGAAATGATCCAAGGATATGCCTGCGTTTGATTCCACAGGCAATCACAGTCTTAGACCTCCTAGCCCATACCTCCCTTTGAAGGGAGCAGGCAGTCATGAGGAGGAATCTACACATTGTCAAGGTTGCACGAGCATTTGGAATTTGGAAAACAAAATGTATTCTCTTAGAAAGAAGCTAGTAGCTGGCCAGACAGGGTTTCCAGCTACAGAGCTGCATGTGCGGTTTCCTTTTTGGAGCTCTTTAGCTGAGTGATAAGGGCAGCACTGGGGAAGCCAGATCTCCCTTAGCACCTGTAGCTCCAAGAAGGCAGTTTGCTGACTGCAATCACAAGGCCTGGACTAGATGTCTCTCCAAATTTTTGCCAGGCTTGTAGCAAGCAAAATATCCATCCTCCTTGCTTCCCAGAGAGACAGTGTGATCCACAGATTTATGTTAATCTGGGACATACCACAAATGAGATAGGAGTGACAGGTTCCAGGGTATTCCAGAGGAATGGTGCCAGGTATAGGTGTTCCAGGCAGAAGGAATGGCACATGCAAAAACATGGAGGTGTGATAGGAGGATGAGCAACTCCAGGCACCTGTACAATGGTAGGGGCAAGATTTAGATGGTTACATGGCTAGGAGACACAATTGGGCTGGTCAGCAACATGTTTGGGCTTCATCAAGACTGGATGTGGAGGAGAGATCAGGAACACCTCTGGGTCTGCTAAACGAGTGAGTGTTAGGAAGGAGATAAAGTCAAGCATCTAACTGGAGTAAGCAGTGGAGGTGAAGACAGGAAGGTAGGACGGTGGGAATCTAGCACACTGAAAGCCCAAGCTGTAGAGTGTACAACTGGTTGAGGCAGAGACTAGTTGAGGCTGAGCCTTGTCAGACACTAGCCTTTGAGTGGTAGGTGGAAGAGGACCCAGAAGAATTCTGGAAAGGAACAGCTGTGGAGGAAGCCAGGAGCTCAGGGTAGGATCACATTGCAAGAACCAGGAAGAAATGGTGAGGAAGTATAGAAATCACAACCCCATGTCATGGCAGGATCTAGTAAGTCAAGAACTAAAAGTGTTCCTGGTATCTGGTTACTAGGAAGCCAGTGGTGACCTCACGAGGAATGAGTTGAGCAGAGCAGGAAAATCTGCAGCTAAAATTCAGTATCCTTTACAACATGCATAAAAAGAAATACCCTTTGAGTTACATATGTATCTTTATATGCTTTTTAAAATAATACATTTAACAGAAAAATGTAGGAGGAAAAGTTTTTAAGGTTGGCACATGGATGTCTTTCCTTAGCAAAACCTGAAACACAGGAAAAGTGATGCAAAGAAACCCATAAAGACTAAAATATTTGCAGAGAAGAGAACACAAGCAGAGGGCCAAGATGGCTCTTCTTCCACTCCTTGCCACAGTGCCCCTGGAGCCTGTCTTCCAGAGGCATAGTTTTAGGACAGCAGAGACTTTAAGGAAGCAAAAAATAAACCATTATCTTTCAAACTCTTTTGATTTCAGAATTTGCCTATTGCAGCAGTTAGCATTAATTTCTGGATGAATATAGAAAGGAACTCAGTTGCTAAGAAAAAATAAGAATAAATTGACCATAAACACATGAGAAAAATATTCATCCTCACTAGTAATAAAGATGATTATAGCAACCTTCAGATGCTATTTTTGACCCACTTGCAATATTTTAAATATATTTCTAGCTTCTGGCCAACATAGTGCCGCAAAAAGAAGCACCATGCCCCCTCCACAGCAAAGATCCAAAAAATTAAGCAAAACAGAGACCAATGAGAGTTCTGGAACACAAACTATAAAATGAACAGATAAAGATCTCAGCCAAAGACCAAATGAAATAAGAAACTGACAGAAAAAGAGAAGTGATACCAGAGAAAGTTCCCTATTACCTAACCAAACATGGCTTTGCTATTTTGGGTCCCTGTCAGAGACAAGCAGACAGATAGCACAGAAGAGCAGGTTTACAGAGGTCTTGGTGGAAGACAATGCATTTGGTGACAAGCGAGGCATGATTTCCCACCCCTAGAAGTTCAGCTAGCCAGTAAGTGCTACATCCATGTTGCTTATATTCACCCACATCAGAGATTGGCTGATGAGGAACACACAAAAGCACCTTCAGGAGTCCCCAGCAGAACAAAGAACATCTGCTGAACCTGCTCTGCTGCATCATAGCTGAGCAACTGGCCCTGCTCATTGGATGAGGAGGTAAAAACTGTCAAGACCACAGATAAGCAAACAACAAAGAATGTGCACCATGCCTGCTCTGATATAACCAAATAAAACAAAAAAAAAGCAACAGAAAACAAACATATCTACAATCAATGAACAAAGAAAATAACTACTGAATGGCCCCCAAACTGCAGACAATACCAAAACATTAAAAAAAAAAAAAAATTGAACAGGAAGGTTTCAATAGGTATCCAAAATAAAATACCAGGTGACTTTCCAGTAGAAGAAAATGCACCAGAATTACCTGACAGGGAATTCAAACCTCTGATATTCAGAGATATCCGAAAGTTGAAGCAAAATCCAAACAAAAATGAAGAAAAAAATAGGCAAAGTCAGACAAATGCATGGCAGAGTTTATGAAAATCATACAGGAACAAAATGCCAAAATACATTCACAAGTAGAAATCATATAAAGTTGATCATTGGAAATATAAAAGATAAACAACAAGATTTTGGAAATCAACACCATAAAATCAACATCATCATAAAATGGCTGAGAAGATTTGAAATGATGGATGACAGAATCAGTGAAACTGAAGATAGTCACCTGAATACATCTCTGAGGAAAGATCAGAAAAAGACCAAAGGAAAATGAAGAAACTCTGAACATTATGTGGGATACAATCAAAAGCAAAAATAGTAAGTAATCAGAGTTCTAGCACAGGGAGGAGAAAATGGATGACACAGAGAAGGTTATTGAACTGGTGACAGAAAACTTTCCTAATACCATGAAAAATGAAAAGCTGACCATCCAAGAAGTTCAATGAATCCCGTGTAGGATAGACCGTAAAAGAAAATCACCAAGGCATGTCATAATCACACTCAAAGACAGAGAAAAAATTCTGAGAACAGTGTAAGAAAAACAAAAAGTTACATAAAAAGGAGAAACAGTAAGTCTAAACCCTAATTTTTTGGAAGAAACTATGCAGGCAAGAAGGCAATGGGATGATATAAAGCATTGAAAGTAAAACATTGTCAACCAAGAATAGTATACCCTGCAAAATTCCATTCAGATAAAAATAAATTTCCAGATAAAAGAAATTAAGGGAATATGTAAAAACCAAAACAAACTTAGCAGAATTATTCAAGAGTCCTTCAGTCTGAGAACATCAGTATCCAGACCACAGCCTGCATCCAGGATGAAAGTTTTACCATCCAGATGCCAGCCTATAAAATGAACTTTGAAAGATGATCCAAAACCAAAATAACTGCACCACAGAACCAGAGATGTTGATCTGTAAACAGGAACAACATCAGAACAATAGAAAATGGAATACAACTGTAGATACAGAACTTTGTAAAGGAGTGTAAGGCAAGTAATAACACAGTGGTTCAAACCTAGGAAGATAAAGGTTATCTTAGCCAGCTAGTGCAGCTTTAACAGAAATACCACAAGCGGATGCCTTTAAAAATAGAAATTTTATTTTGTCATGGTGAAGTAGGCTAAAAGTCCAAATTCAGGGTGTTGTCTGCAAGGGAATGCTTTCTTTGCTGCCTCTGGAGGAAGGTCCTTGTTGTCAGTCTCCATCTGGACTGAAAGTTTCTCAGGCAAAGGGACCCTGGTCCTTCCCAAAGGATGCACTCAGCTTCCAGTCTAGCTTCTTGGTGGTATAAGGTCCCCAAATCTCTCTGTTAGCCTCTCTCCTTCATATTTCAAAGGATTACCTGAAGGCACAGAACAATCTTATATACTGAGTCCTGCCCAACCAACTCAACTGCCTTCCATCCTACCTTATTAACACCACAGGGGCAGGGTTTACAGTATGTAGAACATCAGGATCTTGGTCCAATCGAATTGTTACACAAAATTTTGGGGAAACATCAATTCAATCCATGACAAGAATAAACTTCAAGCTATCCACAAAGAAAGTTAATAAACCTACTCGTCAAACAAAGAAGGAAAACATAAAGTCTTAATAAAAATAAAATCGACCAAAAAAAAAAAAAAAAAGAGTAAATCCACAAACCAAAATAATTAAGGACAGGAGAGTAAGAGGAATAAAGAAACTGTTAGCACCACAAAAACAAAACAAAACAACAACAGCAACAAAAAACTACAAAATGGCAGCAACAAACTCACATCCATCAACAATTACACTGCATAAACTAAACATACCCATAAGGAGACAGAGAGTGACAGAATGCTTAAGGAAAAAAACAAAGAAAAAAAAAAACAGGAATCTATAGGTAAACTACTCAAACTGATAGAAGAGTTCAGCAAAATCTCAGGATGCAAGATTAACATGAGTAAATCAGTAGGATTCCTTTATACCAACAACAAGACTGTTAGTGAAGAAATCATGAAAGCATCAAATCAATACAATTTACTATAGCCCCAAGAAGATAAAGTACCTAGGAATTAATCTAACCAGAGAAATAACTGACCTTTACAAAGAGAACTATAAGCCCTTACTACAAGAAACTAAGAGAGACTTAGATAAATGGAGAAACCTACCCTGCTCATGGATAGGAAGACTTAACAATGTGACAATGTCTGTTTTACCCAAAGCAATCTACTTATATAATGCAATCCCAGTACAAGTTCCGGTGTCATTTTTTAATGAGATGGAGAAACAAATCACCAATTTTGTTTTGAAAGGGAAGAAACCCCAGACAAGTAAAGTACTACTAAAGAAGAAGAACACTCTGGGAGGCTTCTCATTATCCGACTTCAGAACCTATTACATTGCCACAGTAATCAAAACAGCCTGGTACTGGTACAAGAACCAACAGATCAATCAATGGAACAGAAATGAGACCCAGGAAATGACACCATCTGCCTATGAACAGTTGATATTTGACAAAGGCCCTAAGACATTACACTGCGGTAAAAGCAATCTTTTCAACAAATGATGCTGACAAAAATTGGATATCCATCTGCAATAAATTGAAACAAGATCCATATCTTACACCTTATACAAAAACCAATTCAAACTGGATAAAAGACCTAAATATCAAAACTAAAACGATAAAGCTCATCCAAGAAAAGGTTGGAACAACAATGGAAGTTTCAATACACAATGGAGGCAGACTTCAAAATGTGTCAAACAAACCACAGGCAACAGAATAGAAAATAGATAAATGGGAACTATTAAGAATCAAACAGTTTTGCTCATCCAAAGACTTTATTACAAGAGTTAAAAGGCCACCTACAGAATGGGAAAAAATATTTGACAACTCTATGTCAGACCAATGCCTGATCTCCATAATCTATAAGATACTATAAAATATCAATAAGAAGAAGATAAATCATCCAATTAAGCAATGGGCAAAGGAGATGGACAGACATTTGTCTAAAGAGGAGATCCAGGCAGCCAATAAACACATGCGGACATGTTCACGATCTTTAGCTATTAAAGAAATTCAAATCAAAATGACAATGAGATACCATCTCACCCCAACAAGGTTGGCCATGATCCAGAAAACACCACACAACAAATGCTGGAGAGGCTATGGAGAAAGTGGAACCCTCCTACACTGTTGGTGGGGCTGTAAAATGGTCCAGCCTCTTTGGAAAGCAACCTGGCACTTCCTTAAAAAAATGGATATAGATATGCCATTTGACCCAGTAATTCCACTACTTGGAATGTATCCTACAGAATCAAGGCCATTCACACCAACAGATACATGCACAAGAATGTTTATCGCAGCACAGTCCATGATAGCAAAAAGATGGAATCAACCCAGGTGCCCAACAACAGAAGAATGGATAGGTAAACTATAGTATATATACTCCATAGAGCACTATGCAATGATAAAGAACAATGATGATTCCAGGAATCATCTCATAAGCTGGTTTCAACTAAAAGACATTATGCTGAGTGAAAGTAGTCAGCAACAAAAGGACAAATATTGTATGAGACCCCTACAATAAGAACTCAAGAACAGACTCATGCACAGAAGAAAAGACTCTTTGACGGCTACAGGGATGGGAGGGAAAGGGGGCAGAGGGGGAGGGTTTAGATAGTTGGTAGAAATTTGGTTGGATGAAATCAGTGATAGCACATAGTAGAAACAAGAACAATATTAAGTGGACTTCAACATAACTTGAGTACTCCTTCTATCCTAACCCAATATTGCAAGAACAGAGTAGCTGGGGCAGGGGGCAGGAGACCATGGTCTTAGGCAAAATCGAGGTCAATTAGCACAACTAGTATTTTGCTAAGAGGGCTCTCTGCACCCCACATTGGTGAGTGGCGTCTGGGGTCTTAAAAGCTGTCAAGCTGCCATCCGAGGGCACAGCAATTGGTCCCAAATCAACAGGAACAGATGCTGACCGAGGACCAAAACAACATGGAAGAAAGAGAACCCAGAAGACAGAGAGACCCACATGAGTGGGTTCCTACTTCAACTTGGGACCAGAAGAACCGGATGGTGCCTGGCCACCACCAGTGATAGCTGCAATGGAGCTCACAAAGTTGAGTCTCAGTGGCAACACAAGAATAAATAGGGGTGCACCCTGAGATCTCCATTAAAAAACCACAACTGATGATCCAGGGGCTTCAGGGCTCCCCTGAGAGCATGGCCCCTTGCCCTGATGCTGCCCCTGTCCGTAAATCATAATGAAGTTCAACTTTTTGAACAGTAATGGATTGGACTTGCTGATGCAGAGTGACCATATATTGGATGCACTTTATGGTTCTATGCACCTATAAGATATCATCCTGCTGACCTTTGGCTGGAGGAAGGGGAGTGGGTGGAGAGGAGGGGAAAGGAGACTGCTGGGAGGATGAGTCATGTATGGAGCAGAGAGGAATAGTGTGCTGTCACCGGGCAGGGAGAGCAGTGGAAGCTGCATATCGGTGGGCATGGAAATTTATATGGAAATGTACATTTTCACTCAGTCATAGTAATAATAAAAAGATAATGAGAGTCTTGGAAGCTCTCTCTTTGCTCCCCATTCCACTGCAGAATTTGCAAGGCTGTCAGTCCTGTGTGGAGGGGCAGAAGCACAAGGCTGGGGCAGAAGCACAAGGCCTGATAAACAAGGCTGTCCGAGGAGAACTTTGACAAGGATTTGCTTGAAATCTCTTTTCAGTGCCACTCCACATGATCCCTGAGCAGCTCCCCATTCAGCCAGTCAGCTGTCGCTGGCTGTCCTGGTTTGAGGCTTTCAGGAGAAGCATCCACAGTGCCCAACCCCAAGACAGCAATCACAGTCCAGAAGAATTACGAAGAGGAGTCTCACAATGACAGGTCCTCGTTAGCACTTGCTCCGCTGCATGAGTCTAAAACTGCCTCAAGAGGACTGGGCCTGCAACATCTACCCTGGTGTCATTGCCATGGTAGGAATTCGCAGGATGCAAATAGGCAGCTGCCCAACCCCCACTACCTTCTCCGAAACCAAACCAAACTCATTGCCATTGTCATGGATTGAATTGCGTTCTCCCAAAAGTGTGTGTGTTGATTTGACTTGGTTAGGAGTTCCGATATGGCACCCTTCCTCCCATGTGTTGTGAATCCTGCTTCTGTGAGATTGATGATGGAGAATGGTTTGCAGCTGTGTTGGTGAGGCAGGACCCAAGCTATAAGCTTGTAGAATATAAGGGAGAGAAGTGAGCTGAGGAAGTTGGGAACCTCATACCACCAAGAGAGAAGCACAGAGAGTGGAGCACGTCCTTTGGACCTGAGGTTCCTGTGCCGAGATGCTCTCCCTGGATTTGGACTCAGCCTACTGGGATGTGATGATTTTTCATACTGAAGGGACTTGTAGCTTATGAATGGATTTTTGGCTTACCAGACTGTGACAATAAAAGCTTCTCCTCATGAAACCTTCCACTTGTGGTATTTTCTGTTAGAGTAGTACCACGTGACTAAGACAGCCATCAAGTTGATTCTGGCTCAGAGCAACTCTGCAGGACAGAACAGAATTGCCCCATAGAATTTCCAAGGAACAACTGGTAGATTCAAACTGCCAACCTTTTGGTTAGCAGCTACAGCCCTTAACTGCCGTGAAACCAGAGGTCCTAATTTCCTGAAGGGACCTATAGCATCCAGGGGCTGAACCACTCTTGGCCCACTCGACCCTGGAACTGACCAGGGTGGGAAACAACTCCATCTACCAAGTATCCTGATGAACAAACACCAGCATTCCTCTCACCTTCAGTTCCTGAGATGCTAAGGTAAGGTACAGGGACTACCTTGTCTAGGGGCCTGGACCCTCTACTTGTAACACTCCTGGTGGGTGGTAGCAGCATCAGTGAGCCCCACACTAGATCCCAGCCAGGGTCTGTGAGCTGGGTGCTCTCAGATTAGTTAGGCAGGCTCTCCCAGAAGTAAGAAAACCACAGCTGAAGGCTACCACTCCCTGTCTAAGCCCACAGAGCAAGGAGGGGCAAAAGGAGGACCTTCTCGGATGATGCACCCCAGAGCTCCTCTGTAACCAGCTCTCATGCTTCATCCTGTCCTTTCTGCACCAGTGACAGTCACTCCCAGCCCACTATGAGCTCTGCTTTGGAGGGGCAGAGGTGACCACGGAAAAGAGACGAGTGAGCATTTGCTGCAGCTGTGGAGGAAGCTTGCTGACAGTAGCAGAAGCTCTTCCCCTCCCCACAATTTAGTTCCTGCTGATGGCCTCCTCCAAGAGACCCAGAGAAGCCAATAGCCTGTTGCAGGAAAGTCTCTTGTTCTGTATCACCAGTAGATTGCAATGGTCAGGAAGTAGGGGCACTAGGGGACATCAGCAAACAAATGCAGACACGTGTGCTCATGGAGGCAGAGAGGAGACTGGAGAACAGCTTACCAAGTATTCCTGGAAAGCTTAGTCTTTCCCGAAAGAGACCATCAGGATGGAGCCCCTGACTGGTCCTCTTCAGATGGCTCCAAAGCTTGTGATCTGGAAGCTGTGGGCAGTGTAACTATAGCCTTGCTGGAGGCAGTATAAGGCAAGGATTCCCTGGTGTAGCTTGAATCTCAAACTAGAAGGAGACTGAAGAGTAGGGATTCCCCAGGAAGTTGTGGGGAAGAAGCAGGAAGCCTGAAGAGATGGAACCACAGACTGCAGCCTACAGCAAGCCCTTGTCATTTAGTCCAAGAGAAAGCATTTCATGCAGTCTGACGAGGTGTCAACCAACTAAAACTCAGAGCGAGCTGCTTCTCCAGTTTATATGGTCTCCACCAGTGTACCAGGCATAGCCAAGGTAACACAGAGCATTCAGTGCATACACAAGGCTCATCCTACAAAAGGACTCCAGCTCCTGATGGAAAGCAGGGCTCTCCTGGGAAGGGAAATAAGCCCAGAAAGACAAGTGTTACCTCCCTGGAGCTCACACCAGCAGGGAAAGCCCTTCTGTGTAGCTGCAGCGAGAACATGGAATGTTGGAGGTGTAGGATACGACATTGTGGCCTAAAGCCAGGAAGTCACTGAGGTTGTCAGGCAGGAACATGTTGGAAGTCAAAGACCAAAGAAAGTTGCTGTGTATGTTGAGCAACCTGCCAGTGATCACTAGCCACTTCCTCCGCATTCTCTCTGGAAAGCTGTGTCCTGCTGTAAAAGCAGTTTCCACTCCCGCATTTGGGCTGCTCTAAGATTAGCAAAATGGCTGAGTTGGCCAGCCATCCTTTCCCATTTGCAAAATGTGGGCTCCAGTACTTGCAGGAATGAAGTGCCAGAGAGACAAGTCCATAAGCAGGTAAAGGAATCTCTGTGGGGCTTTAGAAGGAATGGAGGAGCCCTGTATGCAGGAATGGTCTGAAAAAAAAACAGGAACATAACATCCAGTGTAGTTGGGAAATGCCCTTTCATGGAGTTGCTGCTAAAGAATGAACTAATGGACTTTGGAGGTGAGTTTAAGTACAAAACTACTGCAGGGCATGAGACAGGCCACAAATGGTGCAAGATAAAGACAAAAATAACTCTCAAGTCTGCATGTTCTCTGTTGCCATCTACACATCAAGGGAATATACTGAGGAAATGCCTGCAAGAGGCTTCCAAGTTGATTCTCCCAAGGAGGAATCCACTTGTATTTTCATTTCTTTATCCAGATGTATTTATTGGATAAAATAATAATACGGATGAATACTTGCTTTGTTCTGCGTACAAGGCCAGCTTTATCCTAAGCACATTTTCTGCATTTCTCTCCTTAATCTTCACAGTAACCGTATGAGGTAAGCAATGCTATAATTATCTCCACCTTGTGGATGAATGTCCTTTAGTTGCACAAACAGTTACTAATCCAAAGGCCGGCAGTTTGAATCCACCTAGCAGTGCTGAGGGAGAAAGTCCGAGTGATCTGCCTACCCGTGGGAGTGTGGTTCTGGACTAGTGTGAACTCTTGAAGCCTGTACTAGTTCACACTGTGAGACAAGTGGTGGTGAGGTCTAAACAATTCAGATGAATAACAGGGAAAGGAGGGCAGTATAAAGAACCAGGGGCTGTTGGTCTTTCTAAAGACACTTACAATGAAACACGCTTGAAACACAATAGATGACTTTTAAACTCATCTTGGAGCTGGGTCATGACCACCAGTCACAGTTAGGCCTCTAGCACAGAAGAGCAACCCTGGACCTAGCCCAAACCATGTCTTCCAAGTAACTGAAGGAAACAGAGCCAGTTAAAGGCCTGGCCAAGGAACAGGAGGGAAGCTCAGGTCTAAGGGTGCACAGGGACAGGAGATACACACGGAAGTGGAAGGACCTCAGCTAAGGAAACAAGTTGCATGAATCTAGTGCAGATCTGGGAGAGGACAGGGCCCAGAGTCATAGTTGTGAGTTCCTAACTAAGTTTGTGGGGAGCTCCTTGTTTGCACCTTGGAGTTCTTGGCAACACCACTTTAGACTGTCCATTCAAGTCCAGTTTGGAAGAACCACACTGTTGATAGCTTGGGGTTCTGACCTCTGAGTGCTCTGCACAGACAGTGGCTCCATTTCCCAGGGCTGTGTTTACAAATGAAGAACCAAGATGCATAGGTAAGACATTTGTCTCTTGTGTGTCAAGGGCAGGAACTACCTACCAAACACAAGTTCCCATATACCTTGGGGTTCCAAAGTTCCAGAAAGAACTGAGCTAGTGAGAGCCATTGAAAGTCACAAGACACCCTTATCCATGTAAGCCACACAGTAAGTCACAGGACGTAGCACAGCCCAAAGAGAGAAGAAACAAATACCAGCAAGTACAGAATGGACTCTCAGAAAATTTTTAGCACACACGTAAATTATTTTTAATGTCTTTTAAACGTTGTAGAAAAAGTCTAGATTTCCTTTAATGGAAGATATCCAGAATGACTAGGGATTTTATACGTATGCCTATATGTGTGAATGTGATCTACATTAACACACATATATATTAATGCATTTACGTATATAAGTATATGCATGTGAATACATAGATATGTGAATGTGCATATATATATGTATATACATATACACACATACATATATATTAACCTTCAGGGATTTATTTAAATGTGGAGATCTAATCAGCATAAAACTAGGAGCCTGACACCTGACCAGAGAAGCCATCTTTCCACTCAGGAAAAAGGTGCATGATTCCAATAAGCCCCACAGAGGAGGTTGAGGTTGGCTAGGAGCCTGTCTTTTTATGGACAAGAGTGGAGCTCACAGTAGAAGGTCAGCTCATAAAGGGGAAGGCTGCCCATAGTCATTTGCATAGGGGGGCTTCTGACAAATGTCTGTAGAATGAGAGAAAATCCCTGATGACAAAAGTAAAACCATTCAATACGAGTTTTCAAATTCTAATGTGCTAGCATTCCATAAAGCAAAACCAAGAAGTGAGAGACATTTAGAAGGAAATCTATTCCTATTCTATTATTTGTATTTCCCTAATTCTTAGTCCAAAATAAGAATCATTTGTAATCTATTGTAACCAGAGACAAGTTTATCTTTGGTGTTAAAGGAAACCCACAAGAAATTGTGTTGCAGTTCTCTAATTTGGTGAACTGCATCCAAGAAAATCTCTGAGTACATCAGTGGCAATGATGCAAGGGACCACAGCGGCTGGGCTGCCGTCTTGGCAAAACAAGGGCATTTCAGGCATAGCTCTGCAGCTACAAGGCAAGGAAGAATCAGTGGAGGGCCTGAGACATACAGGCCCAAGTCCACAAATTAACTATGGCTGGCCCAGCTGGAGGACTGCCAGATTCATCCACGAAATAGCTGGGCCCTCTACAGAGCCACCCTATGGTGAACAATGGTTGGTCAACATTATCTCGAGAGTCCATGATGGGCTTTCAGGGCTTTTCTAGACACACATGATCAGCAACTCCAATGACAAGACAGAACCAGAGCACTGTGAAAGGACAGAGAGCCACAGTCTGACCCCAGAGATTCTCAACATTGGTCCAAATCCTAAAACCACCTAACTGGGTTCTCTTTTAAAAGATTCTGCCAATAAGGATGAGGCTCTCCACCCTTGAAGGGGTCCATTGGCCTCGCTGCAGCTTGTGTGGCTCTGGAAAGCCAGTTGCAGAAGAAGCAAAGCTGGGACTCTCTGACCACCCATGAGCTCTCTTGGTTGGGCAATTGGTGGAGCATCTTACTTCAAAGTGCCAGGACAAACAGATGTCTGGCCAGTCTATTCAGGTCTACTTGTGTTTGTCCCTCTTCAGGTAGCCAGACTATAGCTCTGTTCCCCATGTTCCAGCACAGAGTCTCTGTGCAATTCCTGTATGTTCACACGTGCAGGGTTAATTCAAGATGCCTTTACCGAGATTGTTATTTCAAGAGAGTTGTATCTGTTTTCAATGTGGTGCTGTTTGAAAAGTGACCTCAGGAAACTCCCTCACACACATTTCTTCTGTAAATAGGAATAAAGAGAAAATTTCAACTGTGGGTTACAAATAGAGAAAAGAAATCCATCTTCCAATTTTGTTTAAACTTCTTTGATTTTATTCTGGACATGCAAAATGACTAATGGAAATGGTAGAGGGCACAGCTTTACTGAGACATTAAGGTAAGACAGAAGGGTTTCAACTGATCAATGTGAGATTCGGGTGGTTTACAGCTTTTAAAGAAAACAAAGTCTTTGGAAAGTTTGGTTGCTATTTTGGTAAGTAGCTTTATACCCTGGCTTCCACTACGGAGCACTCTTTGCACCATTTGTGAATATAATCCCTAAGGTTTGCAAAGAACACTGTCATACTTTGTCTTTCCAGTCATTTTTTAGCATTTGTTAAAGGAAGCTTTGCCCCTGAGTTTGCTCAGCTAATTTAATGTTTTTGCTCAGTTGTTAGGTTCTGTCTTTGCCCTCAGTGAGGACCAGGAACATAACTGCAGTTTTTCCCTTATTCAGATACTCCCCAACTTATAACAGGGTTCCATTCTGACAACTCTGTTGTAAATAGGTTCTGACATAAGCCAAATAATTCATTTTTCTTCTAAGTTTTCATTGTTATCTCCTTTTTGTATGTTTATAAATCCAATCTCTATTTGTCTTTGGTTGGCATAAAATGATAACATCAGCAAATTAAACACTGCAACATTGTATGCAGTACACATTACTAAGGATAAAATGTACCAAAAAAAAGTAGTAAGTGAAGCTCATCATAACTCAAATACGTCATAAGTTGGAGACTAGAAAGAGAAAGAAGTCACTCCTTGAATGATGCAAATGGTTAATGTACACAGCTGCTAACTGAAAGGCTGAAGGCACCTAGACAGAAAGTCTTAGTGACTTACTTCCAAAATACCAATCTCTGGAAACTCCATAAAGCACAGTTCTTCAGTGACACACGTGGGATCCCCAGGAGTCAGAGTTGACTTAAAAGCAACTGAGTCACACGTGTGTGTGTGTGTGTGCATGCGTGTTGCCAGGTCTTTTACCTACAGAGTTGCTGGGTATGTTCAAACTGCCAATTTTTCTGTTAGCAGCCCAGCACTTAACCATTTTACCACTAAGGCTTGCTGCTAGTGTATTTTAACTTTCAATTCAACCTGCTTTTTCCTACTGGAAGTTTTGGGAAAAATGGACAGGAAAAGGTCAGCTATTCTACTCGTCTTGATGAGCAAAGTATAAGTAGATCCAAGAGATAGGATAACATATTTTATATCTATTTTTATGATTTTTTTTCAAAGATTCTTACGTTTCCACAGTGGGCTACTCAACCCCGCTGGGGATCTCTGGCAGACTGGGTGGACCCAGACTCAGAGTGTCCCCAGTGGCAGGACAAGGGGTTGGGGCAATTGTCCTCTAGGCTGCTGTCCTAGGTATAAGTCCTTTCTTTACCCTGTCAGTGCACTGTCTAAGGATGCCTTCAGTGGAGACCACAAGAGATGACAGAGCTGCAAACATGGCATGGAATATGAGGAGAAACAGAAGGTCCTGTCTGAACTGGTATTTCATCCTGTAAAGAAAAAAATCTATTAATTAAAAATAGATGTTTTACTTTACCTCCAAGTGGTTTCTCTTACCCACAATCTAAAAATACTAGAATCAATACTGTTCTGGCTTCACTGGCCTATTTTTCTCCCAAATTCCTGATTAATTTTGCAACATGTTTACATATTTTTTTTCTTTGTTTGTTTTTCAAACTGAAAGATAGCAGCAGATAACAAACCCATTATCTTGTGATTGAAAGAGAAAGGTTATAATTCCAGATAAGTACAACAGGTAAAAAGCCAGGAGTTACTTTCTAATGCTAACTGAAGACCTCTGCTCATTAGGCAAAATTTAAGTCTCTGTGAATCTTGTTCTCTGGGAGTTGTTTCCTCTTGAAGGAAGAGAACATTGGTCCAATTTGCAAATTGATTATTAAATCATAGAGCTATGAAACATTGTGTTATTCTGTTGAAACAACACAAGAACCCCAAACTGCGCTCTGTGTGTTCTTTCACTGAGAGGGGAGTTTAGCAACACCTCCCAGATCCCTGTAAGGAACAAATGACTTTTCACCCACTCACCCCACCCACCCATTATTGGGAGTGCTAAGGCAGGGGTTCTGAGCTGAAGGTTCTTATGGGGACTGCATTAACTAAAGAGAGCTGTGCTCCCTCCCAGGGCAGCATCCAGTGACTGGTCATCTACAGGCATAAATGCCTGTAACTTTGGATCCAATATGAGCCACCCTGAGCGCCAACCAGCTCCATGCTCCTGTCAGGCAGCTTTGCTGGGGCCTCCTCAACCTGCTCCATCTCCTCCCTTCCACAGCTGTTAATCCAACAACAGCCAGGAATCTCCTCCCCAGAAGAAGTCTCCCTGGGAATGGGACTGAAAACACAACTTCATTTTGCCCTCCAGCCCAGAGTATTTTCCAAGCATTTTATTCCTCAAAGTTGCTGATAAGAACTCCAGTTTGAGCTGATTCATCTTCTCTCCAGCTCTTTTACAAAAGCTTAGTTAAACAAATAAAAGGATCACTGTGTCCTAAATTTACTCAGGGCTTGCCAGTGTTCTGCTTGCCAGTCCTGAAAGGTTCCCAGGGAAAGCACCATACTTTCTTGTAAAACATACAGATAGTCCTTTCTAAGAGCTGTTAACAAATGCATGCGGCCTGGAAACCAGCCCTTAGCACTCAGGGAAACAAATGAGCTCACTCTACAACCCCTACTCAGAGGCTGGCTGCTCTTGAAATCCAGCACTCTGCAGGACCTCCATTAATGCCAAAGACATAGAAGGAACAAATGCCAGGGGAGCAAATGCCAAGGTCGGTGGTTATGAACTAGCAAACATCCAGCAGTATCAGTGGGCTGGTTCTTGGATTGATGGCAACAGGTCAAGCTGTCTACTTGTTGCTTTTTAGGGCTGCTCATGTGTATGGCTGAATTTGGGGCGGTGGGTGGGAGCAAAGAGTCCTTGGGAATAGAAGCACAAATCCAGATGCCCGAGTGCTCACTGCCTTCCAGAGCTGTGTTTGTTTACAATGGGTGTTTCTGAAGTAAAACTTTTTTTCTTTTTAATTTTTTTATTGTAATTAAGTGAAAGTTTACAATCCAAGTCAATTTACCATATAAACCCCTGAGCACCTGGCTCTCTGCAACTCTGTCTTCTTTCTTCACCCTGTGACAGTACACTCTTCTTTTCCACTTTTTACTTCCAGCATCCACTCGACCAACACTTATCCCCTTCTCTACCTTTTCCTCCACCCTCTAAAGAGAAACCAGTATGACAGCCTCATATATGTTAAACCATAGAGTACACACACCACCTGCATCACTGTGTCCCCAAGTCCAGTCCATTCTGTATTTGAAGTATTGGCTTCAGTACTGATTTCAGGTATGGGCCAGCAGCAAGGCTAGGGCCATGTTCCCAGAGGACCCTCTAGGTTGTCAGACCATCAGGTCTGATATTTTAATAGGGTTCTTGATCTGCACACCCCTTTTTCTAGCGTTATGTCGGGCACTCTACTTTGTGTTCCCAGTCAGGGCTGTCTTTGGTGGGAGCCAGGAACCCTTTATTTTTTGAGTTCTGCTGATGCAGTCTTTCAATCACAGGGGTCCTTCTGTCTCTTGGGCTCATTTTTTCTCGTGTCTTTGATGCTCTTGATTGTCATCTGTTCCAGGTGGGTTGGGACCAATTGATGTTCCTCAGATGTAGCTTGCTGGCTTTTTAGACTCCAGGCACCACTCACCAATATGGGGTACAGAATATTCTCTTAGAAAAAGACTGGGTATGCCAATTGACCTTGATATCCCCTGAAAACATGGTCTCCCGACCTCTGTTCCTACTATTCTGTCTTTTGAAATGTTGGGTTGAATTTAGATAACCTTTTAGATTATGGTATAGTGCAGTTATGCTGACCCACCTTCTGCTGCGTGCTGTCACTCCCTTTACCTGACTGATTTCCTGTCAACTATCTAATCTATGAATAACCCACTCCCTCCCTCCTTGTCCGTGTAGCAATCAAAGACTATTTTCTTCTCTGCATAAGTCTTTTCTTAAGTTCTTATAAAAGTGGTTTTCATACAATATTTGTCCTTTTGCAGCTGACTGATTTCACTCATCGTAATGTCTTTCAGTTGATTCTAGGTTATGAGATGCTTCCTAAAATCCCCATTGCTCTTTATCATTGCGTAGTGTTACACTGTGTATATATACCATTGTTTGTTTATCCATTCATCTGTTGATGGGCAACTAGGTTGATTGTATCCTTTTGCTATTTCAGACAGCACTACAATAAAAATTTTTGTGCATTTGTTTGTTCATGTGATAGCCCTAATTTCTCTAGTATATCTTTAAAGCAGTGGGATTGCTAGATCATGTGGTAGTTCTATTTCTAGCTTTTTAAGAAAGAGCTATATTGCTTTCCCAAGAGGTTAAAACATTTTACATTCCCACTAGCAGTGTAGAACAGTTCCAGTCTCTCCACAGCCTCTCCAATATTTGTTGTTTTGTGTTTTTTGAATTAGTGCCAACTTTGCTGGGGTGAAATGGTATCTCATTGTAGGTTTGATTTGGATTTCTCTGATAGCTAATAACCATGAGCATTTCCACGTGTGTCTTTTTGCTCCCTGAATGTCTTCTTTGGAGAAGTGTCTGTTCACATCCTTTGCCCATTGTTTTAATTAGGTTGTTTGACTTTTTCTTGTTGATACTTTGTAGGACCTTGTAGATTATGGAGATTACATGTCTATTAGATACGTGGTTGCCAAATATTTTTTCCCAGTCTGCAGTCAGTCTTTCGACTCTGTTTATCAAGTCTTTCGATGAGCATAGGTGTTTGTGTTTTAAAAGTTTCCACTTATTTATCTTCTCTTATGCTGTTTGTGCATTGTTTACTAAGGTTTTAAGTTGTATATTAGAACTTCCAGTGTTGGCCCTATTTTTCCTTCCATAATCTTTATTGTTTTAAGTTTGGCATAAAGTGGAACTTCTCATAAAGAGAGATGAGAATGTCCACGTATGGCCTTCCTAGGCCCAGCCTAAGTCTGAAGCCTGGATCTAATGCACAAAGAGAAGGTCCACTTACTGTAGCAGAGAATAGTGAACTGTCAGGCCTCTCAGTCCCTGAGCACTTAGTGACACACAAATGTAGCCCTTCTTCCAACTCCCGTTAACCTCTAACCTGCTGAAGCCAGGGATATAGCCATCTCTCAGAGAAGACTTGAGGTTTAAGGCTACCAGGCCAGAGCCGCTTTAAAATGCGTATCTCCAAGCCTCTTCCAGGCCAGATTAATTTAAACAGATTTGAGGAAAAGGGAGGTTCTCGGGTGGTGAAAAGGGTTAATGCACTCAGAGGCTTGCCAAAAAGTTAAAGGTTCAAGGGCACCCAGAGAAGCCGCAGAGGAAAGTCCTGGCCAACTACTTCTAAAAAATTAGCCTCTGAAATCCTACGGAGCACAGTTCTACTCTGACACACATGGGTTGCCATGAGTCGTCAATGGAATTGACTTAATGGGCTGTTGTGGGGAGGAAGGTTGCATGGCTTGCAGTCTGAATTTCAATAAGCAACCCTGAGGTATAAGCCCCGGAAGAGGAAGCATGGTGGGTTGTGGCATCTTACTGAACTACAGCCTTGCCAAAGTGAAAGAAAAAAGAAGTATGAAAGTACATCTACATGTGTATTTATATTTAGGCTGTGGTACTTTTTTTTATAAAGCTGAATTGCAAACTGGTTTGGTAACTCAAATTACCATTGTCCCATACATGGCTGCCGAATGTTATGCTGTGATCCAAGTTTTCACTGGCTGATTTTTAGAAGCAGATGACGGGCCTTTCTTCCTAGTCAGACTTAGTCCAGAAGTTTCACTGACAGCTGTTCAGCATCATAGCAATACGCAACCATCCAGTGACAGGTGGTGGCACTGCTAAGGTGTCTTAGCTGGTGACTGAACCTAGATGTCCTGCATGGAAGGCAAATTTTACCACTGAATCACCACAGCTTTACATGGTCACTTTTAATTTGCTTGACGCCCTTTCTGATTGGGTAGCATTTTTTTCTAGGAATTTACACTTCAAAATAGGTTTTATGGAACAAAATCTTTTTTATTTACTGAATAACTGGTGGCTTCTCTAGAACTGAGGAACCGAAACAAAAATGGAGCTAGGTACAGGAGCAACAGCAAAACAAAGTCATCCCAGGGACCTTACCTGCAGCCACCTTGTTTGTTTATTGTTAACATTACTGATACATCACAAACACAACGAATGATTGTGGTAACTATTTAAATAATGCAGATGCACCAAAATATCTTTCTGAACATCCCACATGACCTCCATCTCCACCCCGAGGGAAGTGAGGATGCCAACCTGTGGTGTGTTCTGAAAGCTTTCCTCTGCTGCATGGGAACACACAAGCCTTGGAAGTCAGACTCAGCTTGACAGTAATGGGTTTGTTTTGTTTTGATAGGTCAGAGGAAGTGCTAATGACACAGTAGTTAAATGTTATAGCTGCTAACTAAAAGGTCAGAGGTTTGAATCCATCAGCCAATCCTTGGAAACCCCATATGGCAATTCTATTCTATCCTACAAGATTGTTATGAGTCACAATTTGCTCAACAACAATGCATTTTGGATAGGTCAAGATTCATACACACTGTGACCCTATAGGACAGAGTAGAACTGCCCTCGTAAGGTTTACAAGGCTCTGAATCTTTACAAAAGCAGACTACCACATCTTTCTCCCAATTTGCAGCTGGTATATTTGAACTGCTGATCTTTCAGTTAGCAGCCAAATACTTGTGAGCTGGAATCAACTGGACAGCACCAGACATAGTTAACACATTCTGTTAAATATTCTGGTCCCGTCTATTTTAAAAAGCTGCTTCCATGTCGGTCACATAAACATGAGTCTAAACTCTCATCTCTCACTGTTAGTGTTACATCTCTCACACGTGCATCTACACTGCTGCTGAGGTTCTCAGCACTTTTGAGTCTCCAGAGGCTTCCAGAGGCTCTGGAAACACTGCTCATTCACTATGCCCAGAAGCACCCTTGTAGAGACTTCGTTTTTCCCTGGTCATATGTAGAAATCTGCACTCTGGGAACACTTCTATCTGGTCCGAAAATTCTGTGGGAGGCCTCTCTTGTTTCTGGCATGTTTCTGAGTTTTCTGGAAAGAAACTGCCTGGGCAGGAACAAAGGAAGCCTGGGAAATTTCAACTCCAAAGAAAACTGCCAGGAGCAGTTTTGAGAAGGCAGTATAAGTGACAGAAAGAGGCCAGTGGTGTCACTAAGGTTGTTGACCCCAGTGAGGTAACTCATGGTGTCAGCCCTCCCATGGATCTCTTATACCAGACCATACACAATTCTTAGTAATGATTTTTACTCATAAATCATAATATCATATATAACTCCTTCCTGTCCTTTAATTATTACTTCATTCTCAAAAAGGTTACTGGTACCGGTTCACAAATACGAACTATTACAATATTGCAACAAAAACATGAGAAAATTTGACAAAATCAACCGCTATAAAAGCACCGGCAACGATGAAAACAACAGCGCTTGCTTGCAGTGCGTGCAGAAGAAATCATGTGACTTCAAGCATTATTGTAGTTGGGTGACAATGACAGCTCTAACCAAGAGCATCGGAAGGTTCAAAAAGCCAATGAGTGTGGAGTCTTAGCCTTGTAGGTATACTGATACAGGTAAACAGTGTTTATGAAAGATGTTTGTATTGTTACAGCTTACTACAGAGATTTTTTATTAAAGAAACAATAAATACCCACTGAAGCACTGCACAAGAATTGTATAGATGTCATCCCCTCTGACAGTGTCACCTGGTGCAGTCTGCACCACAACATCCCCCTAGTGACTGCACTGGGTGAGGCTTACAGCTCATATGGGTGCTGTAGTCATCCAGGGACACTGCAGAAGCAGTGAGGAGGGATGCTGGAGTACTTTCTCCTGGGTCTGGCCCCATTCATACCCAAGACACCATCCTATGCCTGGTTGTATGGGGTAAGAGAGACAGCAGGAAATGAGGAAGCAGAACAGATACTTACGCTGACTGAGTTCGCTCTGTGCCAAATCCTATGTAGTATCAATATAGACTGCAGATCCAGCCAAGCTGTTCTCAGAATAACCTGATGCAGAAGTGATTCTAACACAATTTCACATGTGAGAAAACCGTGGTTTAGTAAGCAAACCCTGCGGAGCAGGGATAGGGAAGGGTCTCATGTCTTCTGATGTCCGAGCCCTTTTTGCAGCATCCCACACTTTTGGCCTATTCCCTGCATGGGGCTTTCACTAGGGGGCTCAATAGCTCCACTGCATCATTTAGATTTCCACAAAGTAATAAGATGATTGATGACTGCCCCACAGCTTAGAGAAGCATGGATGGCCTGGTTCTCTACCTGCTTCTTAGTACTCTCAGACTGAAGCAGTCCATCATCAGGATGAGCTGTGCATGATCACGTAGCCAGCTTGCTTTCCCCAGGTTTCAAATTGTGTACAAGGTCTGAGACCCAGACAGTGATCCTGCTAGCAAGAGTCAGAATAGTTCAGTACGCCCCTTCCCTGGAACGTGCTGAAGAAAGTACCTATCTATGTTCAGTTCAGGGGCCCTGATGGTACAGTAATTAAGAGCTCAGCTGCTAATCACAAGGTCAGAAGTTTGAATTCTCCAGCCACTCCTTGGAAACTCTATGCGGCACTTCTACTCTGTCCTATCAGTCTCTATGATTCGGAATCAGCTGAATGGCAACAGGTTTGGTTTCTTGTTTCTATTCAGCTCATGTCACCCAAAACCATTCTGGCAGAAACAAAATTCTGATGACAGTTCAGGGACATAAAGCCCCCCTGCTCAGGATAACTGTGTCCACAGAGCACATTTCTAGAACCCTGTATGGAGTTGGTGTGAATCTGAATCAACTTGATGGTAATGGGTTTGGTTTTGATTTATTTACCTCTTTTCTAGAGTCCTTTGAGTGGTTCAAACAAATGGTTAGCGTACTTGGTTGCTAACTGAAAGCTGGAGGTTGTAGTCTGTCCAGACGTTCCTCAGAAGGAAAGCCTGGAGGTCTATTTCCAAAACACTAACAATATAAAGCCTTACGGAGCACAGTTCTATTCTGACACACATTGGGTTGCCATGAGTCGGGATCCACTCAGTCCCAGCTTACAAGTGTGTAGTTGCTGCCTGAATGTGGGTCCATGTGCATACAGGAATGAGAGTAATATCACAAACATGTGCCAGGAGAGGCTAGAGTGCATCTGTGTGCCTCCCACACAGCATACTTCAGATCCCAGGGCCACAGGAGGAGCACAGGAGAACCTGGTGGCAGTTCACCCAACCCCTCAGAGTGTGGCACTATACTGCTGCCCTCCACTGCCCTCTCACTCAGCTGCCCCGCAACCTTAGGACCAAGGCAACGTCCTCTAGTACAGGCTGGCACAGGATGGCCTAGCAGAGAAGCCGTAGACTGCAGTGTCAAGGCTAACCCTGGATGCCAAGCCAGCTGTCTCTGGATAGAAGCAGGGCAGAGCTAAATGGCTGGTCTTCTGCAGGCAGTGATGGGTGGTGGAGTCAAGAGCACAGTAGGCCAAGGAGAAGTAGAGAGGCCAAGCAGGAGGTACTGTGTGGTTTCAGGGTCTCATTGACTGTGGGGTCAGCTGACCACTCTCTTCAATGTTGTTGTCACAGATTTAAGGACACTAACCTTACAAGATGGCTGGGGACATAAAGGAGGCAGAGTAAGAGCCACAGTGTTTGACACAGCCAAGTGCTTCTTTAAAGCAAATGAGCATCCCACAACCAATAGTGACTAACCTCTGAGAGTCTGTGGAAAGGTACAGGCTCTATCCTCTTCAGTGGTAAACCATACAAAGCGCAACACAGGTGCCTGAGACTTCAGCCATGAGCCCTGCCTAACCAGAGAGGAGCCTGCAGACAGCATCCTTCTGGCAGACAGTACCCTTTGTGTAGACAACATCCTATGGCCAGGCCCTAGGGGTCAATGTGGTTGATTACATTAATTGTTTTTCTGATGTTGAACCAGCCTTGCATCCCTGGAATGAAACCAACTTGATTATGATGAATTACTTTTTTTATATGCTGTTGAATTCTACTGGCTAGAATTTTATTGAAGATTTTTGCATCTAGGTTCATGAGTGATATTGGTCTGTAACTTTCTTTTTTTGTGGAATCTTTCCCTGACTTTGGTATCAGGGTTATGCTGGCTTCTTAGAATGAATTCGGGAGTATTCCATCCCTTTCTATGGTATGAAATAACCTCAATAGTATCAGAGTTAACTCTTCTCTAAAAGTTTGGTAGAATTCTCAGGTGAAGCCATCTGGGCCAGAACTTTTTTTGGTTGGTAGATTTTTGATGACTTTTTCAATCTCTTCCTTTGTGATAGATTTATTAAGTTGATCTACTTCTTGTGATAATCTTAGTGAGTCATATGAATCTGGAAATTTGTCCATTTCCTCTAGGTTTTCAAACCTGTTAGAGTACAGCCTTTCATGGTATTCTGTTACGGTATTTTTTATTTCAGCTGGGTTTGTTCTAACATCTCCCATTTTATTTCTTAATCAGGTTGTTTGTGTTTTCTGCTGTTTTTCCTTTGTAAGTTTAGCCAATGGTTTATCAATTTTTTTGATCTTATCAAAGAACCAGCTTTTGTTTTTTTGTTGATTTTTCCTATTCTCTGATTCTTTTAGTTCTGCTCTAATGTTTATAATCTGTTTTCTTCTGGTGCCTGAGGGGTTCTTCTGTTGCTCTCTTTCTGCTTGTTCAAGCTGTAAGGTTAATTCTTTAATTGGGGCCCTTTCTTCTTTCCAGATGTGTGCAGTTATAGAGACAAACTGACCTCTGAGCACCACCTTTGCTATATCCCATAGATTCTGGTAGGATGTGTTTTCATTCTCATTTGAATCCATAAATATCTTTATTTTGTCCTTGATTTCTTCTATAACCCAAGGCTTTTTGAGCACAGTTTTATTCAGTTTCCATAAGTTTGAATTTCTACCTGTGAATTTTCTGCTATTGATTTCAACTTTTATAGCTCCATGTTCCAAGAAGATACTTTGCAGGAAATCAATGGTTTGGAATTTATAGAGAACTGCTTTGTGACCTAAAGCATTTATTAAGCATGGTCTGTTCTGGAGAATGTTCCGTGTACATTGGAGAAGAAGGTGTACTTACCCGTTGATGGATGAAAAAATCTATAAATGTCAATAAGGTAAAGTTGGTTGATTGTGGCAATAAGATCTTCTGCATCTTTGCTGAGCTTTTTTCTGGATAATCTATCGATAACTGAAAGGGGAGTGTTGAAGTCTGCAACTATTATTGTGGAATGATCTATCTCATTTTTCAGTGTTGTCAGTATTTGTTCAATGTATTTAGGTGCTCTGGTATTGGGTGCATAAATATTTAATATTGTTAGTCCTGCTTGTGTATTGAACCTTTCAGGAATAAATAGTGACCATCCTTGTCCACGATACTGGATTTTACATTAAAATCTATTTTATCTGAGATTAGAATTGCCACACCTGCTCTTCTTTGTATGCTTTTAGCTTGGTATATATTATTCCATCCTTTAATTTTCAATTTGTTGATATCTTTACGTCTAAGGTGTGTTTCTTGTAAGCAACACATAGACAGGTCATGTCTTTTGATCCAGGATGTCACTCGCTGTCTCTGTACTGGAACATTCAGTCAATTTACATTCACTGTAATTACTAATAAGTATGTACTTAGTGCTGTCATTTTGATGTAATTACTTTTATGTTGATGTTTTCTATACTGCTCTCAATGTTCTGTTGTGGGGCATTCTTCTTTATGGGTTGTTGTTTCAGTGTGGGTTTTGTGTTCATTGGGACTCCTGTATTGCATTTCTTATTTTGATACAATGAATTGTTAATTTCCTTTATGGCTACATGTATTATTCCCCTTAACATACTAAGATTAAACCCAGTTTTAACTGCTGCATAAGTCTTAAACTACCCCTGCATCTGAAACCACTATAACTACTGTAGTCTATCCTTCTTTTAATATGATAGTATTATAGTTGTCATGATATGATCACAGATTCCCTCATTTTAATACTGTAGCTTTGATTAAATTTTGGGACTTCCCTAACTGATTAGAATTTTGGATGATGTGTCCTGAATTGTCACCTTAAACATACATTAATAGTTCTGTTTTTCTAAGGAAAGAGCTTCTTTCAATTGCTCATGTAAATCTGGTTTAGTTTTTATGAAGTCTCTCAACTTCTTTTTATCTTCAAAAGTCTTAGTTTTGTCATCGTATTTGATAGACAATTTTGCAGGATAAATAATTCTTAGATGGAAGTTTTTCTCCTTCAAGAGAAACACACCTTAGACTTAAAGTTATGAACAAATTGACAATTAAAGGATGGAATAATACATACCAAGCTAACAATACACAAAGAAGAGCAGGCGTGGCAACACTAATCTCAGATAAAATAGATTTTAATGTAAAATCCACTATTGTGGAAAAGGATGGTCACTATTTATTGCTGAAAGATTCAATAAACAGTCTGCGCACTGTTTTCTGGCCAGCATTGTTTCTGCTGAGAAGTCAGATGAAAGCCTACAGGGTTTCTCTTGGAGTGTTAGCTTTCTTTGAGCCTTACTGACTTCAGAAGCATCTGTTTATGTTTCATCTTATTAAACTTGATGATAACATGTACTAGCTTCTCTCTTTTAGGGTCTAGCTTTTGTGGTGTTTGATAAACATCTTGGATACCTATGTTCTCTCTACTTGTAAACTCAGGAAAGTTTTCTGTCAGCATCTCTACAGCACTACTTTCCATACAATCATTAATCCTCCCTTGTTCAGGAACTCCAATTAAACATAAATTATTCCTCTTAATGGAATCCCATATGTTTCTTAATGCTTCTTAATTTTTCTTATTTTTTTTCTCTGAAATCTCAGATAAATAAAGCACTACTGAAGATGAAGAACATACTGGGAGACCTCTCATTACCTGACTTTAGAACCTATTACACTGTCACAGTAGTCAGAACAGCCTCATACTGGTACAAAAAGAGACATATAGACCAATGGAGCAGAGTTGAGACCCCAGAGATGCCGCCATCCTCCTATGAACAGCTGATATTTGACAAAGGCCCTAAGATTTTAAACTTGGGTAAGAACGGTCTCTTTAACAAATGGTGCTGGCAAAAAATTGAAACAAGGCTTGTATCTTACACCTTATACAAAAACCAACTCAAATTGGATTAAAGACCTAAATATAAAATCTAAAACAATAAAGCTCATCCAGGATAAAATAGGATCAACAATAGAAGTTTTAATATACAACGTAGACAGACTTCAAAATCTGACAAAGCACTATCAACAGAAGAGAAAATAGATAAATAAATGAGAATTACTAAGAATCAAACACTTGCTCATCCAAAGACTTCATCAAAAGAGTTAAAAGACCACCTACAGAATGGGAAAAAAATATTTGGCAACTATATGTCAGACCGATGTCTGATCTCCATAATCTGTAAGGTATTACAGATTATGTAATTAGGTATTACAAAATATCAACAAGAAAAGGATAAATAATCCAGTTAAGCAATGGGTGAAGGAGATGGACAGACATTTCTCTAAAGAGGTAGCCAGGCAGCCAAAAGACACATGCAAAATTGCTCATGACCATTAGCTATTAAAGAAATTCAAATCAAAACCACAATGAGATACCATCTCACCCCAGCAAGGTTGGCCAGGATCCAAAAAACAC
Organism: Heterohyrax brucei; assembly: GCA_028571685.1. Classification (NCBI taxonomy): domain Eukaryota; kingdom Metazoa; phylum Chordata; class Mammalia; order Hyracoidea; family Procaviidae; genus Heterohyrax; species Heterohyrax brucei. Next base: position 125,125,448 of record CM053150.1, on the reverse strand, counting down.
AAAACCACAAATGCTGGAGAGGCTGTGGAGAAATTGGAACTCTCCTATACTGCTGGTGGGATTGCAAAATGGTACAACTTCTTTGGAAAACAATCTGGCACTTCCTTAAAAAGCTGGAAATAGATATATCATTTGATCCAGTAATTCCACTGCTTGCAATTTATCCTTCAGAAACAAAGGTTGTCACACAAACAGACACCTGTACACAAATGTTTGTTGTAGCACAGTCCACAATAGCAAAAAGTTGGAATCAATCCCAATGCCCATCAACAGATGGATGGATAAGCAAACTACAGTACATACACTCAGTGGAACACTATGATAAATAACAATGACAATCTTAGAAAACACCTTGTAACATGGTCTCACACTGAGTGAAACCGATCAGTGTCAAAAGGACAAATCTTGTGCAAGACACCTGTTATAAACACTTAACAAGAGAATTATCCACAGAAGAAAATGACTATGTTGGCTACAAGGGGGTGGGGTGCTGAGGGTTTATCATTGATGAGATAATTGATAGATTAGAAATTTTATTCTTTTACTGTAATTAATAAAAAATAAAATTAAAATAATAATAATAATTAAAAAAGAACAGGTGTTGCAGCCTCTGGCTAGGACTATTCAAAGGGTTATGCACACATGTTCTCAGAGAGTCCTCAGGGGGGTCTAGCTGCCTACCCTTCAGCCACACAAATGAGCCCTTCCTACTTCTCCACTTCCTGCCTTAGTCCTTCAGTTGCTGTAACAATATACCTTACAGTAGGTGGCTTTAAATAATGGAAATTTATTGTTTCACGGTTCTGGAGGCTGGAAGTCCTAATTAAGGATGTTAACAGGGCCATGCTCTCTGTCCATCTAGAGAAAGATCCTTTCTTGTCTTTCCCAGCTCCTGGTGGCCTCAAGCAATGCTTGATGTTTCTTGGCTCTTAGGTGCATTTCCACATGGTGTCTGGGCTCCCTTCTGTGTCTTTTTGCCTCTTTATAAGGACCCACTCAGAAGGAAATACTAATCCTGCTCCAGTATGACCTCCTTGGGCTAATTGATCACCTGTTCAAAACAAGACCTTATTTCCAAATAAGGTTACTTTCACTGGTACAGGGGTTAGGACTTGAATGTATCTTTTGAGAGGACACAATTCAGTCTATAAGACCTTCCAAACAAACTACATGCATCAAATCTCTTTCACACCCCTTTTTTGATGTACCTTCTGAGGATGCTAAGTTAAGAAAACAGACCATAGGAGTCTTCTCCCTCCTTCAGAGCACAGCAGAAACAAGTGGGCAGCCTTGGAGTGCTACAGAGCTTCTTTCTGAACTGGAGCTGTTATGGTCCCAATTTCAAGACGCGACACGGTTACTTTTTGAAAGTTGTTTTATTAAAAAGTGTGCCCAATAAGAAAAAGACTGGTGTACCAGGGACGCACCCCAAACTACACAGAGCAGGGGGCGACCCCCAGCTTCCCAACATGTAGCATTTAAAAAGTGAAACCGCAAAGCAGGGAGGGCGAGCTGACCTTTGCACTGATTGGCTGAGGCCATATGGAATTTCTGTAAGTTATAAAATATAGTCGTTAGTGAATGTTTCAGCCACATGGAATTCCTGTTAGTTGTAAAATGTGGTCCTTAGCAAATGTTTTAGTAGATTGTGATCAAGGTCTAGGGGTCATTTGTAAGGCTGTCTCCAGGCTTTGTCTTGTGACAGACAGATGTTTTGTAAGACAAAGGTGAGATTACTCCATGGTATTTTCTGCTATTAAGTTGTTTCCTGGGGCTTTCTACCTTAATACCTTGAATTTTTACTGCGCCCTTCCTCAAAATGGAGTCACTTATGTCTCATTTCAACAGAGCTAGTACAAAAACTCAGGATGATCTCCCATCTTTTTGAAAGTTAAGTTTTATTAAAAAGAACCAGCTGCAGGCTCTAGCCGCTTTCAGTTCTACTGCCCTGCTGTTTCTAGCCCTCACATCCAAGGAGATGGCTTTCTGAATAACCTTGCCGGTGACTCTGTAAATACAAAATATAGTTGCTGTTATCATCTTAAAAAGCATTAACATTTCTGGATCCAGGTAGGTTTGAAGCACAAACACAAAAGGGGTACCAGCTGGTGTACTAACTGAAGATAACTGGTTAGTGTAATAGTTAGAGAATGCTCTGGGGAGTTCTTTTTTTTTTCTTTCATTTTTGCTATTCCTTTTATCTAGTTTCTTTTTTGTTTAATTGTGATTGAGTGAAAGTATACAATCCCAGTTACATTTGCATGCCTGCCTCTCTGCAACTTTTTCTGCTGTGCTTGCCTGGTGACAGCACACTCCTCTTTTCTGTTCTATAGATGTCATATCCCTTTAACAATCTTCTGTTCCCTTTATTCAACCCTCTCCTCTTCCCTATAGTAAGAAGCCAGTAGGACAGTACCCTATAGATGCAAAGAACCATAAAGCACACACAACATATGGTCACACTGTGTACCCAATTCCAGTCCCTTCCTGTCCAAAGAGTTGACCTCAGTAATGATTTTTGATCAGGGACAGCAGCAGGTCTAGAGGCCATGCTACCAGGGGAACCCCAAGGCCTTTAGACCATCAATTGCAGTCTTTTAGTGGAGTTCATGAGATGCATCCCTCTTTTTCTTTCATTGCCATGGGGACTCGACATTGTGCGCCCCATCATGGCTGTCTTTGGTGGCAACCGGGCACTATCTGTTTCTTCTGGTCACATGTTGATACGGTCACCCCTTCACGAGGGTCCTTCTATCTTCCAGGCTCTTTTTCCCTCATGTCTTTGTTGTTCTTGGTGATCATCTGTTTCTAGATGAGTTAGAACCACTTGATGTACCTCAGATGGCAGATTGCTAGCTTTTAAGACCCCAGACACCACTCACCAATATGGGGTGGAGAAGACTCTCAGCAGTAGGCTAGTTATGCCAATTGGCTTTGATGTCCCCTGCAAGCATGGTACCTGGACCCCTGCCACTGCTACTTTATCCTTGCAATACTAGGTTAAGATAAGAAGAGTTTTCAGTTGATGTTGAAGTCCAGTTAAGTTGATCTTCTAGACAATATGTACTGTCATCACTTTCACCCAACAAAATTTCTGTCAACTGTCTAATCTATAACCAGCCCTCTCCCTCCCTCCCTCCCTCCCTCCCGTCGCTTGCAGCCATCAAAGAGTCTTTTCTTCTGTACATGAGTCTATTTTTAAGTCCTTATGGAGGAGTCTTATACAAAATTTGTCCTTGTGCCACTGACTGATTTCACTCAACATAGTATTCTCCAATTGAAGCCAGGTTATGAGACGCTTCCTAAAATTAGCATTGCTCTTTATCATTGCATAGTGTTCTATTGAGTATGTATACCACAATTTGTTTATCCATTCATCTATTGTTGGGCATCTGGATTGATTCCATCTTTTTGCTGTTGTGGACTGTGTGCAATAAACATTCGTGTGCATGTATCTGTTCATGTGACTGCCTTTGTAGGATATATTCTGAGCAGTGGGATTACTAGATCAAATGGTGTATCCATTTCCAGCTTTTTAAGGAAGCACCAGACTGCTTTGTACCATTTTGCAATCCTGCCAGCAGTGTAGGAGAATTTCAGTTTCTCCACAGCCTCTCCAGCATCTGCTGTGTGTTTTTTGGATCATGGCCAACCTTGGGGTAAGATCATATTTCATTGTAGTTTGATTTGGATTTCATTAATAGCTAATGATTATGAGCATTTCCTCATGTGTCTTTTGACTGCCTGGATGTGCTCTATAGTGAAACGTCTGTCCATCTTCTTTGCCCATTGCTTAGCTGAGTTGTTTACAATTTTCTTGTTGATGTTTTGCAGAACCTTATAGATATGGAGATCAGACGTCCATCCAACGTATAGTTGCCAAATCTTTTTTCCCATTCTGTAGGTGGTATTTTAATTCTTTTGGGGAAGTCTTTGGATGAGCAAAAGTGTTTGATTCTTAGTAGTTCCCATTTATCTATTTTCTCTTTGGTCGATCATGCTTTGTTTGTCAGATTTTGAAGTCTGTCTCAGCTATGAATTAAAACTTTCCTTGTTGACCTTATTTTTTAGGGGTGTGATCTTTATCGTTTGGGGGTTGGTATTTAAGTCTTTTGTTCAATTTGAGTTAGTTTTTGTGGAAGGTGTGAGATATGGGCCTTGTTTTAATTTTTTGCAGACAGATATCAAATTCTGCCAGCACCATTTGTTAAAGAGACTGTTTTTACCCCAGCTTACAATCTTAAGGCCTTTGTCAAATATCAACTGTTCATAGGAAGGTGGTGGCATCTCTGGAGTCTCAACTCTGTTCTGGTTTTTTGTTTTGTTTTGTTTTGTTTTGGTACCAGTACTAGGCTGTTTTGATTACTGTGACAGTGTAACATATCCTAAGACCCAGTAGTAAGAGGCCTCCCAGTGTGTTCTTCAGTAGTGCTTTGCTTACCTGGGGTTTCTTCACTTTCCAAACAAAGTAGGTGATTTGTTTCCCCATCTCATTAAAAAAGTCACTGAAATTTGCATTGGGATTGCACTGTATATGTAGATTGCTTTGGATAAGATAGACATTTTCACCATGTTAAGTCTTCCTATCCATGAGCAGGGTAGGTGTCTCCATTTATGGAAGTCTCTCTTGCTTTCTTGCAGTAAGGTCTTGCGGTTCTCTTTGTATAGATCTCTCATTTCTCCAGTGAGATTTATTCCTAGGTATTTTATCTTCTTGGGGGCAATGGTAAATGGTGTCGTTTTGGTGATTTCTTCTTTAATGATCTTGTTGTTGGTATAAATGAATCCAACTGATTTACTTATTTTCATCTTACATCCTGGTACTCTGCTAAACTGTTCTATTAGTTCCAGTAGTTTACTCATGGATTCTTTAGGATTCTCAGAGTGTACAATCACATCATCTTCAAACAGGAAGATTTTTACTTCTTCTTTGCTGATGTGGATGCCCTTTGTTTCTTTGTCTTGTCTGATTGCACTGTCCAGAACTTCTAGCACAATGTAGAATACAAGTGATGAGAGGGGGCACCATTGTGTAGCTCCTATACTCATGGGGAATTATTTCAGTCTCTCTCCATTCGGTTGGCTTTGCATATATACCCCTTATTGTATTGAGGAATTTGCCATCTATTCCTGTTTTGCTGAGAGTTTTTAGCATGAATCAGTGTTGGACTTGGTCAAATGCCTTTTCTGCATCAGTTGACAAAATCAGGTGTTTCTTATCTTTTGTTTTATTTATGGGGTTGATCACATTAATTGTTTTTTTGATGTTGAACAAAACTTGCATCCCTGGTATGAATCCAACTTGATCATGATGAATTATTGTTTTGATCTGTTGTTGAATTCTACTGGCAATGATTTTGTTGAAGATTTTTGCATTTGGGTTCATGAGTGATATTGGTTGTAATTTCCTTTTATGGTCAGCTCTTTCTCTGGCTTTGGTATCAGGGTTATGCTGGCTTCATAGAATGAATTTGGGAGTATCCATCCCTTTCTATGCTGTGAAATACTCTCAGTAGTAGTGGAGTGAACTTGTCTCTAAAAGCTTGGTAGAATTCTGTGGTGAAGCCACCTAGGCCAAGGCTAGTTTTTGTTGGTAGTTTTTTGATGATTTTTTCAATTTCTTCCTTTGTGATGGGTTTATTAAGTTGTTCTACTCTCCTTGTGATAATTTTGGTAGATGATATGAATCTAGGAATTTGTCCATTTCCTCTAGGTTTTCAAATCTGTTTGAGTACAGTCTTTCATAGTATTCTGTTAGGATACTTTTGATTTTTGGTGGATCTGTTGTAACATGTCCCATCTCATTTGTTACTCAGGTTATTTGTTTTCTGTACTGTTTTTCTTCATTAAGTTTAGTCAAAGGTTTGTTAGTTTTGTTGATCTTTTCAAGAAACCAGCTTTTGGTTTTATCAATTTTTTCAATTGTTCTTCTATTCTCTAATTCATTTAGTTCTGCTCTAATCTTTGTGTTCTGTTTTCTTCTGGTGCATGAGAGGTTCCTCTGCTGTTCTCTTTCTACTTGTTCAAACTGTATGGTTAATTCTTTGGATTGGGTCTTTTCTTCCTTCTGAATCTGTGCATTTATAGAGATAAACTGACCTCTGAGCTCTGCTTCAGCTGTATCCCACAGGTTCTGTTAGGATGTGCTTTCATTCTTATTTGAATCCATAAATTTCTTTATTTCATCATTTATTTCTTCTATAACCCAGGCCTTTTTGAACAAGGTGTTGTTCTATTTCCATGAGTTCAAATTTCTATCTATGTTTTTCCTGCTGTGGATTTCAACTTTTATGTCTTTATGGTCTGAGAAGATGTTTTGCAATAATTCAATGGTTTGGATTTTGCTGTGATTTGCTTTATGTCCTAACACGTGGTCTATTCTAGAAAACGTTCCATGTGCATGGCAGAAAAAGGTGTACTTATCTGTTGATGGATAAAACATTCTGTGTATGTCGATGAGGTCTAATTGGTTAATTGTGGCCATAAGATCTTCAGTGTCTTTTCTGAGCTTTTTTCTAGATCTGTCCATTACTGAAAGTGTAGTGTTGAAGTCTCTGTTATTGTAGAGTGACCTATCTCAATTTTCAATGGAGACAGTATTTTTTCAATGTATTTAGGGGGCATAAATGGTTAATTTTGTTAAGTCTTGCTTATGTATTGAAGCTTCCAGCAATAAATAGTGACTGTTCTTGTCCACAGTGGTGGATTTTGCATTAAAATCTGTTTTACCTGAGATTAGTATTGCCATACCTGCTCTTCTTTGTGTGTTGTGAGCTTGGTATTACTCCATCCTCTAAATTTCATTTTGTTCATATCTTTAAATCTAAGATGTGTTTCCTGTAAGCTATGTGTAGATGAGTCGTGCCTTTTATCTCTTTATTGGAGCATTCAGTCCATTTACATTCAGTGTAATTATTGATAGGTATGTGTTTAGTGCTGTCATTTTGATGTATTTATTCCTGTATTGATGTTTTCTGTGTTACTCTTGATATTTGTTGTGGGTCATTCTTCTTTATGGGTTGACTTTTGATCTTTTTCAGTGTCTGTTGAGACTCCTGTACTACATTTCTTGTTTCTATGTATTGCATTGCTATTGTGCTTTGTGGCTACCCGTATGGTTCCCCTTAATATTCTAAGTCTAAACCCAATTTTAACTTCTACATATCTTATTAACTTCCTCTCCATCTGAAACTGCTATAACTACTGCAGCATATTTCTCTTTTAAGTGTGATGGTGTCTTAGTTTTCATGATATGATCACTGGTTCCCTTCTTTTAATATTATAGCTTTGATTGAGTTTCATGCCTTCCCTAACGGATAGGTTTCTAGAAGTTGTGTGTTACATTGCTCCCTTAAATGTACACACAATGGTTTTGTTTTTCTAAGCCAAGAGCTTCTTTCAGTATTTCTTGTAGTTTTGATTTGGTTTTTACAAAGTCTCTAAGCTTCTGTTTATCTGTGAATGTCTTAATTTCATCTTCATATTTGAAAGATAGTTTTGCAGGATATATAATTCTTGGCTGGAAGATTTTCTCCTTCAAGGCTTTGAATGTGCCATCTCACTGCCTCCGTGCCAACATTGTTTCTGCTGAGAAGTCAGGCAAAAGCCTACAGGGCTTCCCTCTGAATGTTAACTTTGCTTTGAGTCTCACTGTCTTTAAGAGTTTCTGCTTATGTTTCATTTTATTAAGCTTGATAAATAGGAATCCAGTTTATGTAGCATTCAATACACATTTTGGATATTGTCATGGATTGAATTGTGTCCCCCAAAAAATATGTGTAGCCATGTGACTGGGCTATGCTTCCCAATATTTTGTGATTGTCCTCCATTTTGTGATTTCTGTATGCTGTATGTTAAAGGATTAGGGTGGGACTCTAAATCCCTTCATAGGATCACCTCCCTGCTCCACTGTAAAGGGAGTTTCCCTGGAGTATGGCTTGCACCACCCTTAATCCTTTCACCCTACAGGAGATAAAAGGAAAGGGAAGCAAGCAGAGAACTGGTAATCTCATACCATCAAGAAAGCAGCACCGGCAGGAGAGTGCATCCTTCAGACCTGAGGTTCCTGTGCCAAGATGATCCCAGAACAAAGGCTGATGCAACACAGGGAGTTTCCTCCAGAGCCATCAAGGGTGAATGCCTTACCCTGGAGCAAATATCCTGAATTTGGACTTGTAGCCTACTGGACTGTGTAAGAATAAACTTTCCTTTTTTAAAGCCATCCATTTTGTGATATTTCTGTTACAGCAGCACTAGCTGACTAAAACAGATATGTCTGTTCTCTTCTTTCGTAATTTGAAGGCAGTTTTCTTTCAGCAGCTCAATGGCAATACTCTCTATGTTTTCAGCTGTCCAGTTAATCATAGATTATTCCTCTTGATGGAGTCTCATACGTTTCTTAATGCTTCTTCATTTTTCTTATTTCTTTTCTCTGATTTTCCCTCATAAATGCTGGTGTCAGTTGTTCTGCCTTCAAGGTCACTAAGTCTGACTTCCAGTTGTTCAGTTCTACTTTTTTTGGCTTTGAATTAAATTGTCTAATTCTGTAATTTTGTTACTGATCTGTTGGATTTCAGAACGTTGATGTTCCATCAGTTCAAATAGCTTGCTTAATTTTTCTTTTTGCTCTGCTGCATTTTGTATAATCTCTAGGAGGGCTCTCTATATAGTTCTTTTGTACTTGACCTCTGTTAATTTCAGAAAGGCTTCATCTGGGAAGTTTTTTTTATTGTTTTGGGAGTTTTCTGGAGCCATGGCGGACTGTTTCTTTAAATATTTGGTGACGGTTTATTGTTTTGGAGTTGTCTACAGGCTGTTTAGTTCCTCTGGTGTTGCCTCAACAGGAGGAGAGGCATAGTTCTAGGAAGGGAGTTGGTCACCAGCCACCTCTGTGTACTCTAACGACTTGACCCAGTGGACCCTCTGGGGTGGCAGACTCTGCCTCCTGTCTGGTAAAAACACTGCACTGCTTATTGAGTCTCTGGGGAGCTGTCAACAAACCCTATGATGTGGGTCAGTAAAGGTTGGAAGAGATGCCATGGGCTGCACAGCAGTTGTTTCTCCAAGCAGTCCTATTTTAAAAAGCTAAAAGCTATCTGACAGCTTCCAAAATCAGTCAAGCCATCAAGTGGAGCCAGCTCTACCTTCTGGCTGGCAATGGAGGCACCTCTTCTGCCTCCCCAGATGCTATGATGTAGTTCAAAGTAGGGAGTGGCTACCTCCTCATTACCACACCCACCAGGCCCTATCAGTAAAGTAACACTGTGCTAAGCACAGCCTTTCTGCTGGAAAAGTTCTCCCTGGACTGGTACTGCTTCCCATCCTGGGAATTAGCTCCTGATGAAGCCTCCAGTTGGGTAACTCCAGATGACGTCCTGGCCAAGTTGCCCTTCCCACCATCAAACAGCCAAATCTATGGCAGAACATGGAGAAAAGAGGGTAGAGGGGCTTTGGTTCCCTCAGTCCACCACTGGGCTTTCAAAATGTGACCTTGAAGGCAGAACAACTGACACCAGCATTTATGAGGGAAAATCAGAGAAAAGAAATAAGAAAAATGAAGAAGCATTAAGACAAGATACACCAAAGCAGCCAGATAGGTTAGGGTGGGCCATCAAATGGATAGACAGATGGACCTTTGGCTTGATCAGTACCAGAGAGCTCTGCACAGTGTCAGGTCCAGGTGCTACCAAGAAAAGAGCCCAAGGGTCACTATACCATGAATCTCACAGATTCTGGAGAAAAGATGAAGCACCAGCACCCCTCCACATGGTGCCTCCTCAGAGCAGTCATGCACACAGAAGAGAACAGACAAACAGGTATTTACATAGTGGAGTTGGCTGCAGAATTTGCAGGGCCCAGCAGAAAATAAAAATACAGAGCTCCTTGTTTAAAAATATTATGAATTTTAAGATGACAGCAGAGCACTGAACAGAGAGCAAGGCCCAGCTCCCATGGCAAAATGGGCCCCAGACACACACAGCATGTCAGCTCCACTACAAATCCTCCACCTGGGGCCACTTTGCTACCTAACCACCTGGGCTTCACAGTGCAGAATGTGCATGCCTTTCTTTTCAGTGAAGCAGGAATCAGGAAACTGGACCTAGCATCACCTTGCTGGCATGGTTTGGGGCCTTCCTTGGATCTCTCATGGATACGGAAGGAGCCATTCAGAATGCCAAATCATGTTTTGTAGGAAATGGTAGTGCCTCCTAGGAGTTGGATAGATAGCCACAGGGACCACTTACAGGTCCTGCTCACCCTGGGATCCACATACCCACGACATCAACTTACCTGGGCCTTTTAGGAATGTAGACTCTCAGGCCCTAGTCTAGACATGCTGAATCAGAACCTGAGCAATTTGGAAGACCCCAAGTGATCCCCATGTGGGTTCAAGGTTGTGGGCTGCTGAGTTTCAGTATTGCACCTTTGAAAGTAGCTCTCAATTCTCACTACACACCCAAATCACTTGGAGGAATTCTTCACAAGCCCCTCTGCAGTGACCTCTCTGTAGCCCAGATCACGTGAGAACTCAGTGTCTTGTTCAACCTGTGACTTCTTCAGTGTTGGCAGAGATTCATGAACAGAAAAGGATCCAGGATGAGGTCTTGTGGAGTAGTACTTTCAGCCACACAAAGTCCTAAGTCATTGCTCCTGCCCCAAAGAGTTTCCATTCTCATTCAAAGAGCAGACATACATCTGTGAAAGGCCTGTGAGCTCTAGCCCAGGGACAGCCTTCTGTCTAGATAGTAGCTTGAGACCTTAGGACAGATGATCAGCCTCTAGTCCTGGAAGACTGTACACCCAGGGGCCCCTCCCTACCTCTGACGCCCCCCCCCTTCTTCTGTACAGTGTTGGGAAGTCTGAGCATTAAAGGAGAAGTGCACGTACAGCATGAGCTTCTGCTACAGTCTTAGTAAATGGGGTTCAGGTGAAGATAAAGAAGGTGGCATCATTAAAGAGGACCATGAAACATGAGTGGGATCTTAATAAAAACTGGAGAAGTGTGAAGGATGAGGGTGGGGGTTTTCCAAGCCAATCAGAACCTCTCTTGGTCACTGACAGTATGGAGGCAGGAAGACCTGGTGATAGCTGAGGGAAGGGTGATGATCATGTGCTCTGCCAGCCAATGGCATGCTCCTTTGGCTGGCTACAACCTGTCCATGAGCCAGCTGGGGGCTCCATCACAGATACTGACTGTGAAGTGCTATGACAGAGACACATGAGGAGTTAGGAAGACTCCACAGGCCTTCTGTACAAAGGAGTGCCTGGTTTTTTACCATTGTCCGACTTCATCCATTACCCCATTTACAGAAGAGGAAAGGAGGCCTGGAGTTACAGAGATGGTCAAATATATGTTAACTGCTCAAGGGAGGGGTCCATGCCCTGGCCAACCTGTGACCCTTCTTAGCTGCTTCAGGCCCCCTTGGAGTGCTGGGCTCTGAGCTGCTACCTCCCTGACAACACCAAAACCCACTGCCTTTGAGTTGATTCTGACTCATAGCTAGCCTATAACACAGAGTAGAACTTTCCCATAGAGTTTCCAAGAAGCATCTGGTCAATTTGAACTGCTGACCTTTTGGTTAGTAGATGTAGCACTTAACCACTAAGCCACCAGGGTTTCCCGCAACACGCACCCCTCTACACCTGTCCTCAGGAGCCCTAGAGATGCATACCAGCCAAGAGTCTATGCCTTGGTAGGCATGGTACTTGCCAGGGTACCTATCCACATAGCCTTGAGAGTGCAGCAATAGAGATGTCACCTCCAGCTCCTCTTCTGAGATAACTGTCACCACTTCTCCCATACTCCAAGTGCTCTGTTTCTGCCTTTCTCCTGCTTTCTGCCTCTCTGCTTCTAAAGACAGCCCTGACCCAAAGGGCCACCCAAGCCCAGCATTTCAGATCACTGTAGGTTTTGCCAGTTTCAGAAAGGCTGTATTAGAAGTGGCTTCCGCTGTGCTCTCTCCTACTCACCCTCAGTCAGCACTGTTCCTGACCTCTGGGCCCTTTGACTGCGTCTGCTCTCACATGGCTTTGCCACTGCGTGTTCTGTCAGCCATACTTTCATCTCTTCCCCTCATTAGCTTGAAATCTCTTTCTAGTCCCTTTCAAGGATGGCACTTTGTTCTTTGACCTTCTTCTCTTGTCTTTCTTCTCCAAATGTTTCTTACCTCTAGAGAATTCTAAGAAGTTTTAAAAAAGAAGGAAAACCTTCACCCAGAATTCAGGCCTTACTGCCACTCCGTATTTGACACTGAGATGGATTGCACAGGGTTAAATAGACACTGTTAGAGGCTCTGGACTGACAAGCCTCAGCCATAGATTTTACTTTATTTCACATCATAAATAACTCTAGAGACTGAGTGCTAGGAGTAGCCAGAGAGCATTACGTTGAACTATGTTTATTGCAGAGAAAATATGGTTGTAAAAGCATAGCTGGCTGTCCTGGTCACTGAGGGCCAACATCATTTGGGTCACAGATACTCTAAATTAAGCATGGCTTTGAGTTAAGCAGAAACCCTAGTGGCGTAGTGGTTAAATGCTAAGGCTATTAACCAAAGAATTAGAAGTTCAAATCCACCAAGCGCTCCTTGGAAACTCTACAGGGCAGTTCTACTCTGTCTTCTAGGGGTCACTGTGAGTTGGAGTCCATCCAATAGTAGGTGTGTTTGTTTTTGTTTGCATTATGCTGACCGTGGCCACAGACAAACTCTGAAAGTGTTTACACTAGTCAAAAGAATGGAACTGTCTAATCACGTTAAAAAGAAAACAAAAATGACTGAGGGAAAAGATTAGAAAGAAAAAGCTAATCTAAAATAACATGGGTTACTGACAACCCCAAAAGAGGTCAACTTTTATCTTCTTGTTATGAGCCCCTTTTCAACAGTAATAAAAAAGTCTAGTAGTAAATAGAAACTCCGGTAGTGTGGTGGTTAAGTGGTTAAGTCTGTACTTTGGAAGAAGATTTACAGAACTAATTTGCCGTTAAACAATTAGTACAATATATTGTTTTATGACACTGGTTAACAACCCCATAACATGTCAGCACTCTTCTCCTCCAGCTCAATTTGCCTGTTAACAGCTTTCTGGTCCCTTCTTGCTTTCTAGTCCTTGTTACTGGGTTAGTATGCCCCTTTAGTCTTGTTTTATGGGTCTGTTTAATCTTTGGCTAGAAATCCTAGTGGTGTAGTGGTTAAGTGTTACATCTGCTAACCGAATGGTTGGCAGTTTAAATCTGCCAGGCTGTCCTTGGAAACTATGGGGCAGTTCTAGTCTGACCTATAGAGTCGCTGTGAGTCAGAATCAACTCAACAACAGTAAATGTAGTGATAAACGGGACCCCTAGTGGCATCGTGGTTAAAAGACTGGATGCTAACCAAAAGGTCACCAGTTTGAATCTACTAATTGCTCCTTGGAAATTGTATGGTGCAATTTGAGTTAGAATTGACATTAGGTGCTCAGCACGTCCACCTGAAGGCCAGTCAGATGTATTAGGGGACTCAATGCCCGAATTCACTCCCCAGGTATGAATTTTTTCTTTTTTTAGTGATAAACATGATGTTATATATTTACAATAATAATAATAAATGTCTAGTGAAGCAAGAAAATTGGCTAAAATCCATATTGCTCAGGGCTCCATGGAGACAGTGGGGCCAGAGTCGAGAGGGTATCTTGCCTGACATTGCAGGTGGTACACATCTATCCCGTTGACTGGCTACTCCCTGCTGTCTTGTCTTCAGGGACCATGTAGCCACCTCAAACACAGGGTGTCTTTACCCATGTACATGGTTGTCATGGCTGCTTGGCCTGCTCATTTAAGACCAAAGACGGTTTGAAGATGAAGGTAATTGCTGTCTGGTTCAAACAAACACATTGGTACATACTGACATAGATAGAAAAGAGTGGCCTCACAGCTGCTGCTGGCAGCTGCTGCTCTGCGCATTGTATGCACAGACCCACAGCCAGATCTCCTTTCCTACCTCACACTCTCTCAGGGCTTTCCTGGTGGTCTCATTTCTACCCCTTCTGGCCAGCTGAGACTCTCAGCTAAGACTCTAACCTATCGTTATAACCCTTTTTACGTACAGGGAACTGCAGAAATGTTTCCTGTGACTACCTCCACACTTCTGTGCTGGTGCATGGATCCCCTGAAAACAAATCTGAGTCATCCTTGAATGTAAACACTGAGGAAAGTTGATGCAATGGGGATTAGCAGAGCCTCTGGTACCCAGTGTAGAAAGTTCCTCAAGAGGCTCCCCTGGGCTCAGCAGGGAAAGGGCAGAGGCTCACCTCTGGGTGTATTACTGGGTGGCTATAATGGGCCTGTAGTGGGTGCTCACCAAGCTACCTCATCAGGGATTCTTGAGGATAGGCCTCACTTGCCCACCCAGGAAGTGGCCCACAGAGCAGGACTGATGGCAGTGACTGACATTCGTCTCAGCCTTGGCTGACACTAATTGTTCAGCATGTTCACCCAAGGGCCAGGTAGATGTACAAGGAAAGACAATGCTCAAATTCACTCATTTTCAGCCTGCTACACTTCCCAGAAAATATCTTCTGGGAAGAAGTTCTATGAAACAATAAAACAAAATGAGATTTCAGAAATAGCCAGTAGGTTTTTAACTTACACAAGCAAATGGGGTGCATAGCATGGGTGCTGAGTTCTGGACTAGACCCTGTAGAAACACATCAGGTCGAGTGAGATGCAGCCCAGCCAAGTGCTACAATCCTAGAATGTAGGGTTGTGGAGTGGTGTCAGTACCAGATTACACACCTGAGTGGATCTTGCCATCTCCTACCAATGGTCGCAAGGAAGAGGAGGGAGCCACTGGAGAACCCCACAGGAGTTATTGTGCCTTGTAGAACGCGAGGGGACGGGCTGTGAAAGCAAGCCTCCACATCTGACTATCCAGATGGACGGTCTTTTCTGTGGCTGCTGAGCTCCAGCACCTGCACAGCAGCAAACCAGTCTGCTTGAATGAAGACCTGGAGGCAGGCATAGGACAGAAACCCACTGAGACTCCCATCAGCTCCATTTTCTCAAACAGCACAGTGCCCCTTTGATGACTAGAGCCACAGCTGGGCAGCAGCCCTGGAAGGACTCACAGAGCCACTTTCTGCTGTGGGCTGGAGGGGTGAGCAGGGCACCAGCGAAGAGGAAACCAGCAGGCCAAGCTGCCTTCAACACCGCCACAGTTACCGGCAGCACACTTTGTTCAAAAGTAATAACAGCTATTAGGCTACATAATTGACTTAAAGCGGGAAGTCATCAGCTGCAAGAAACAAAGGTGCTCAGTGTCTCCTACCACCAGCCAGTTGGCCACGGGCCTTGAGGGCCCCTCTCTCTCTGATGTGAGCGGCCACTTCCTCTACAGCCTTACAGCAGACTTCTAGCCCTTTTCCCACTTGGTCTTATGCACATTCATGCATCTATGAATACCCAAAGGGCCCAGAACCCACTCATACTGCAAGATGAGCCTGCTGGGTACTGAGTGCCTACCTGGCCTCACTAGGGTTTCCTGCACATCCTTAACAAACCCACATACTCAACACCACCCATTCCTGGACACAGTGCACACACAGCTTTACTCCTCTTCCTCATGGCTTCCTGGAGGTTTGACGTATAGGCAGCTTTTATGCTTTCGTTGCCAAAAGAGAAGCCAAGAAGGGAAGGCTGTGAGCTCTGTTTAGAGAGATCCAGACAGGAAAGGTAAACTACACCCCAACAAGGAGGTAAAAATAATTGTAGGGCAGGAGGTCCTGACAAAGTGATCCATAGCCCCAATGTACTTTGTCACTGTGGAGCGAGTAAAGAGTTTTCTGGCCAGAAACACTTCCCCTGAAGTCAGCAAGGAAATTGGCCCTCCTCATTCTCATGGGATTATACCTCTCTCTCTCGTCTGGCTTCTTGGTTGTAGCATATATCCAAGATGTGCAGTTGTGATACAGAATTTCTGGAAAAGTATGAAACTAGACCTTGTAAACAATTCCTGTAGAAGTTTCAGACTAGCCACAAAGCAGTTCCTGAGGTGTGGCACAGTGAGTTACATAATATGACCCTTTTAGCCATGGTTGTGTGATTCCCACAAAATTATTGGTGGTATTGGCTGGCTTTGGCATGCAAATAAGGTGCTGTGAAACCCCTGTAGGAAATTGGTCAGGTTTGCTGTCCAACTAGGCTTAAAAGGAGAACAATCCCAGAGCAGAAAGGGGATCTCACCATTATCACGAAGAAGAGCTAGGAATAGAGCACACCCTTTGGACCCAGGGTCCAGAATCTCCTAGACCCAAGAGACAGAATAAAGCAGTAGCAAGCATGGCGCAGTTCTGTGGCAGAGAAACACAGCAGCAGAACCAGGAGACCAGCACGAGACAGACCACCAAGTTTGCTGCCACTGGAGAGAGGTGGACCTTGGATCCAGAAAGCTGAGCATGTCTTAGGACAGGAAGCTTCCTGGAGGAATGGGGTGCCTTGGACACTTGTTCTGTGAGCTAAATAGCTTTGTAATACTTTCTCAAGTAGGGCAGAGGTCAGGCCCAAGCAGGAGCTGAAGGCCAAGAGCTAAGAAAAGAGGCCTGTCCTGGTGGGGACCAAAAGGAGCCTGTCCTGCGGGGCTGAGAAGAGCCAGTCATTAGGAGCTGAAAGGAGCCAGTCCTGAGAGATCCAAGAGAAGCCAGTGCTCAGGGCACAGAGGAGTCCTGCACAGCCAAGAGGAGATGAGTGCTTCCTGATGCTGATCCCCAAGCTCTTATTTCCCTAATGAATGTTGTAACTGTGAATATGGTCAGTGAGTTTAAAATGGCCAACACAATGAATTATCAAACCCTGCAGAGAAGTAGTGTCATGCGAGGGATGCCTAGTGTTAAAATTGGTAAAAAGATTGGAGAGTGGACACACATACATCTAACCTCCAATTTATAGGCATCAGGCCTCGGACAGATAATATTATCTCCTCCCCCTTATAAAGTCAAATGAGGTCAGATGCCATAGGGGCCACACTCACACTGAGGAATTCCAATGGTGCCTGGCATCTGCAACCAGCTCTGTGACCAGGAACCAGTCACTTCTCTCTCAGAGCCTCAGTGGCCTCATCTTCTTGAGATGGAAAATTACACTCAGCCTTAGGGGCTGGGGCTAGGGCAAATAGATCATGGCATTAAATGGCTTTGATGAATATAAAGTTCTTTTCTTATGGAAAACTTCTGGGTGTGAGGTTCAGTGTAATTCCAACCTAAAGGATTTAACATATCTCCTACAACCTCCACCACAGAGTGTCTCGGGGAGAGTGTGACAATATTAAATGATGTTTACCTATTAGCAAAGCTGAGGTTAACTGCAGGTAATGACGCACTGAGCCCAGGGCAGGCTCTCCAGTTCCAGCAGCAAGCATTCTATCAGAAGACTTAGGAGGAGCATGTTTCATACTTTACCAATAACAACAAATGTACACATATGTGATTGTGTGTAAAAAAATTTCTCAGTTGCTTTCTGATTTACAATGCATATACTTGCAAGCCTCTTTGTAATTGAAGACTATGTTCACTCTTTGCCAGGAGATTGTTGCAGCCTGCATGGATAGTATTGATGCTTTCTGTAATTTATAAAGGATACCTCACCACTTACAAAAAGAACTTGAATCACACAACAGATGGTCCCATGGGGTAGGCAGGCTCTGGCTCATAAACTGTACCCCACAGCTGACTGCAGGGACTGAGGGTAGTTCTTCTAAGGGTTGGTGTGATTGACTATCAGCTAATGCTCTCAGCAGCTGAGTGTCAGGGGTACCTGACTGTCAGAAACAGCCCCAAAGCAAGAGGAAAGAGAAGAAATGCCCTAACCTTCTCTCCCCCACTCCTCCAGCCCACCCACCAACACCTCTCATAGGCCAAATGCAGCCAGAAGATAGGGGACAATGGAGCCTGGCATCAATACCCACAGTTCAGTAATCCTTCTGGGCACTGATCAGGGCCCAGCGGAGAACAGAGTGGACCTGGGGAGAAGCACATATTGGAGAAAGACAAGCATAACTGAATCTCAATACTAGATTCTGGATTTTAAAACTAATTGCATTAATTTGTATTTTCACTACTGTTATAGTTAGGTGCTGTTAAGTCACTTTCAATTCACAGTGACCCTGAATATACCAGAAGTAAGCGCTGCCTGGTGCCGCACTGTCATCACCATCCTTGCTACATTTGAGTCCATTGTTGCAGCCACTATGTCAGTTCATCTCACTGAAGATCTCCTCATTTTTATTGGCACTTCCAAATATTAGCCAATGAAAACTATATGAATATTTTTTTACTCACACTTAAATCCTTGTATGAAATCATAATGGAATCTTTATTCCCACTGAAAAGGGAAGAGCAAGTTAACAGGAAAAGCTGAATTAGATTCTTTTTTTCATTCTACCTTTCCCAATCCCATTCAGCTAACATACTTCCTGGAATGAGATTCTTTTGGTTCATTTGAAGTCTTCCTCTTTGCAAAATATAAACTTTCCTGTGCCTGCCAGGAAACCCTGGTGGTATAGTGGTTAAGTGTTATCACTGCTAACCCAAAAGCTGGCAGCTGAAATTCAGCAGGCACTCCTTGGAAACTCTACAGGGAAGTTCTACTCTGTCTATAGGTTCACTATGAGTTGGAACTGGACTGGATGGCAGTGGGTAGCCCCCATCAACTCATACAGATACAGTGTTTTTCTAACAGGTATTCTTATCTTCCTGATGCTTCAGATAAAGTGTCATTTTGACACTTAAAACTATATGCCCATTGGAAAAGTATCTCATAGGGATTGCAGGGAAAGAGGCAGAAAAAAGAGGTTCCAGAGGGTTTGCTTTCCAGGCAGCAAGATCTGACCCTAAGAAAGAAAAAGAGACTAGAGGAAAAATGTACTGGAACCCAGCCTCTCTGTCCTCAGCAGCGAAAAGAGGAGAAATAAAGCTGTGACTAGTCACCTAGCAAAGTCATAGATGCCAGGGACAAGTGAGCGCCCAGAGCAGCCCAGTCAGCCTGGTACCACCAGGTACCAATGTATACTTCATGATTTATTCTATATGACTTATGATTTACGTGATTTATTCTATATGACTTATGATTTACTCTTGTAGTTGGTTGCCCAGTGACTCCATGTACTAAACTGAGGGGTGAACATTTCTGTTTTGAAATTCATCTCAGCACTTCCTAGGGACTGTAAAAATCCTTTCAGACAAGACTTCTCTGTGGCAGAAAGCAGCAGCAGCACTGCCAATCAATTGCAATGGTATAGTCGATTGTGTTTTGTACCCCGATGTTGCATTATCTCTTAATATGAGTTATATAACCTAAGCAAACTCTCAAGGAACTGACTTCTATTATATCTGATTCAGAAACCTGAGTCACGCTAGTTTCCAAAAATAGCGTGTGGGCTCCTTCCCAGTATTTATGCTCTGGTACAGCCCCTTCCATATTTAATCCAGACCTATAGCTTAAGGTAACCAAAAGAATGTTGTAGAAGTTGTGCCAAGCACGTTTAAGTGAAGAGACTGCCTGGAAGGGCCCCATGGAGAGGGAGAGGTGCTGAGCTATGCTGGAAGAAGCAAGGCTCCAACATCCCACCTAAGCCCTACCACCAATCTTGACATCCTAGCATCATCTTGAACCTCCTCACCCAGTCACGCCTCAGACAGCATCAGGCAGAGCAAATGAATTCTGAACCTAGGCAATCCAATCATGAGAGTCTATAAACATCCCACAAAGTTTAGGGTTCTTTGTTATTCTGAGAGAAGTCCCACAGTCCTTCAGGAAGCTGAGTGATTCCTGATTCCTGTTGCAACAAGTCAAAGCAAGAAGCCTAGCCACCTTCTTATTGTCCAGGCCTGTTTTGATTGAATTGTGTGCTCCCAAAATGTGTGCTAACTTGGCTAGGCCAGGATTCCCAGGATTGTGTATTTCTTCTATTTTGTGATCTGATGTGTTTATCCTGTGTAACTGTAAATACTAACATCCCTGGTCATGCACTGGCTAAGAGCTCAACTGCTAACCAGAAGGTCAGCATTTGGAATTCATCAGCTACTCCATGGAAACTCCATCGGGCAGTTCTACTCCATCCTATAGGGTCATTATGTGTTGGAATTGATCCTATGGCAATGAGTTTCATTGGATTTATGATGTTAACGAGGCAGGATTAGAGGTAGTTATGTTATTGATGCAGGATGCAATCAACAGGGTTAGGTTGTATCTTGAGTTAAACTCTTTTGAGAGATTAAAAAGTGAATCAGGAAGAGAGGAGAATGACCTCTTATCACCAAGAAAGAAAAGCCTGGAAAACAGCAAGTCTTTTGGACCTGCGGTCTCTGCGCTGAGAAGCTCCTAGACCCAGGGAAGATTGATGACAGGTACACTCTCCTAGAGCCAAAAAAGAGAGAAACCCTTTTCCTAAAGCAATTGTCCTGAATTTGGACTTTTAGCCTCCTAAACTGTGAGAAAATAAATTTCTCTTCATTAAAGCTGTCTGCGGTATTTCTGTTACAGCAGCACTAGATAACAAGATCGGCTTTTCAGGTGTTTGAGCTATTGTCAGTATGTTTCCACCACTTTGATCCCTACTGCTAATGCTGTCCGTATGACTGGAAGTCTGACTAATGGGACCTGAAGAAACCAGGCCTGTTCCTCTACAAATACCTCACATCTATCGGTGTCCCTTCTCTTCAGTGCTCAGTTCCTGAGGCCCCATCGTATCTCTACTTACAACCTTTGTGGCTTCCAGCTTCTGACAGAGAAGACCCAAGACACTCTGAATCCAGCTTCCAAGACCTCTTCCACCTCCTGTTCCTTTCCTTCTCCACCTTCTTTAACCTTCTTGAATTCAGTCTTCTTTTTATTCCATTTTTCTTCCTTTTGACAATTTTTCAGAAAACACTAATGCTGCTTCTCATAGAATGCAAGAACTTCAAATCTTCCAACATCTACGCTCCATTCTCATGTGGGCTCTTAGTAAATGTGTTCTATGATAATGCTGGTGATGATGACAATGACACGGACAAAAAAGGCAGATCCTTCAAACTCTTAAAACAGATAAAACCAAAAAAGCAAACCCACTGCCATCGAATATGTGCCAATACATAGCAACTCTTTAAAGTAGAACTGTTCCACAGAGTTTTCAAGGAGTGCCTGGCAGATTTGAACTGCTGACCTTTTGGTTAGTAGACATAAGCACTTAGCCACTACACCACCAGCGTTTCCTTATAACAGATAGCAGACCAATTTTCCTATTTAAATGGTTATCTTTCTAACTCTTTTGTTAAGTACTCAAAACATAGTTATTACAGATATACGACAGAAAATGATGAGACTATAGCCATAATGGACATATATGCTCAAAGATCACTGACATATTTCCATTCAGTTAACTAGTAGAGTAAGCCTGTCCAGGCACTGGATTAGATTCAAAGTATTTCAAATTAAACTCTGTCCTTCTCTTTCAAAAACTTGCAGACTTGTTAGCAGATATTTAGAGTGTATAATAAAAGCCACGAGAGTGAGGAAGAACCCTGGAGAGAAGTGGAATGGAGCTCAACCAGATGCTTGGAACATGGGTCCATACGAAGCCACGGGGATGTCTATTAGTCTGAGCTGTCCACAGGTAAAAAGGAATGGGGCAATGAACAGCTGAATAATCTGATGATACTGGAAGTTAATTCTGGCAGTAGTGTGAAAGAAGGAACAGCAGGGAGAAAATCTAAGCCCCTAGACCACAGCAGAGGGAGTTGGAAGAGCTTTGAGGGCCAAGATTAAGCTGTGGAGGGCATGGAGAAAAGAGACACGTGCTGAGAGACATTCTGAAGCAAGGAGAACAAGAACAGGGTGCCCAATTGTAAGGGATGAGGAAGATGGGAATTGAATGCTGACTCAGGGACACGGGCTTTGTAAACTCTCTTGCTCTCTACTCGGGCATAGAAAAAATAAAATCTTGAGTCCTGATTACCATGAAGGATTTGTGAGCATAGGGCAAGGAGCTAGGAAAAGAAACATCAATGCAATAGAACTGTCCATATGTTGCCCGCATTTCGGGTCCCTGCAGAACCACCCTCCAGAAAAGAATGGAAAGGTGTTTAAAAACAAAGCTAGAGTATATCCCCGTGGCAGTGATCATCCTCAGTGCTGTGCTGTGAGCTCCAGCTCCCTTAGCTCTGCACCTGTCCTGTCCCTACCATCTGCTTCATCCCCCAGGGACACTCAAGCTACTAAACGCAGTCTCATCTAGCAGGCATCCAGCAGCTATCTTTTGAGCTTGCAGTGCGCCATTAGTATTCAGTGGCTGCTGACATATGAGGACAGTGCTGTTAAGAATGAACTATGGGAAAGCCCTCACTGACTCCTAGTTAAGCTGCTCACATGGCCCGCCTCATTTCATTCAGATTGTGTACCACCACTCACAGGTCACAGTTGGTGATTGTGACTCACAAGAACCAGGAGGGTCCGCTCTACATTTAAACCCCAGAACCCAGGAACTCTGATGGTGTGATGGTCTATTTTACCTTGAGATGGGCACCTGTGATAGATACCAGTTCCAGTAGCCACTGAGTCAACTCTATGCCATGGCAACCCCATGCATGTCTATAAAAAGGTGGTAGTTGTATCATCAGAGCCTGTTTAACTTCATGCGGGATAATAAGAATCACTATGCATCAAAGCTGATTCTTACGAGGTGGAGGTCAGACATACCTCATCTCTCCAATCCTTTTACAGGTTCTTACACCAGCTGTCCCTCCCACAGCTCCCACAGCACTCTCTGCTTGTCTGCTGGATTTGATAATTTGTTGCATAGCCACACAGAATTCACAGGCCAAATTCGTGATTATGGGGTTGATTAAGGAAGTTAATTCAGAATCAGGATTACCTTGAAAGTAACAGGAACAACTCAGTATACAATTTTTCCATCAGGACAGTTTCTTCTCAGCCATGCCTGCAAGCAGGCCTCTCGACCCTCAACCCTTACTCTAGTGTGCCTGGCATCTGCCTTATTTGAGTAAGTATTGCAAAGCTCTTTAACTCTATTGGTAAGTATCTGGAAGCACCCCACTCTGCTGGGAAGTCTCCAGCCAGCCCAAAGACACTCAGCACTATCTCTCCATGGGCAGGAAAGTCCATCACACCATCTTGTGCCAGTCTCCTGGTTCCCGCTATCACATCACCGTCACCTGCAGTGTTGTAGCCTTCCAGCGTTGCAGCTCTTCCTGTCTCCTGGGTCTAGGAGTTTTCCAGCCCAGGAACCCTGAGTCCAGAAGCCATGCTCTGCTCTTGGCTTTGCTCTTCAATGGTAGTGAGGTTCCCCTACAAATTCCGGGATTAGCTCCTTTTAAGCCTAGCAGGATGGCAAAATTGACTTATCCCCAGAAAGGATTTCATGCATGTTATTTGTATTAACAGGTTGTCCAATCCCCTCCATAGGCCACAAGCAACTTATTTACATAGTCCCATCCAAACATTTTGTGGGAGTTACAGATCATCAGTAGAATATCCTTATTAGTAATTCATTGCAGCACACTGACACAGTAAAATTGTGCTTCATAGAGTTTTGAATGGCTGGTGATTTGGAAGTAGTTTGCCAGACTATTTTTCTAGATGACTCTGGGTGAACTTGAACCTCTAACATTTGAATTAGCAGTCAAATGATTTAACCATTTACACCACCCAGTGTCCCCCCTATGGTGGCTGGGAGCTCTATAATGATACAAGGGGTGGGTGCAGTGGAGGAACTGCACATGGTCAGGATGAGCTTCCAACTCCAAAAGGCAGAGACTTCAGGTTTGTAGTAAAGGCATGCTTGCTTACCTGCTCCACAGCCTCGTTTCTCCATGTTCCCTGGCTGTCCCCAGGTACCATGATTGTTCTTCCACTCAAGCCCTCTGAGAGGGTGAAGGGCCTGCAGGCCATGTGAAAGGACAAGAGCTGCTAGTGTTCATTCTCTAATTTTCAAACAAAATTGCTTTCACCCTCCTGAGTACTTGAGCCTTGTCATCCTGGCAGGGCTCAAAGGCTGCCTGACAGAACCAGTGATTACCCCCCAGTAGCTGTTTGAAGTCATGTGGATCAGTCCAGTGACTGCCTGGACTTCGTCATTGTTTCCCTGGTGGTTTGTGAAATCAGGGTTCAGAAAATTGCTCCATGACAGTTTTAAATGAGCTGTATGACAGCTGTGCCTAATCCACACCACAGCCTGTTTCCTCCTTCCAGGAATCTTAGCATCAAATTCCTACTTGGTGGAGAATTCCATGAACTGCAATGCCTTGGTGAATCACTTGAAGGAACATTGATCTTGCTGCAAAAATGAATGCTTTTTTCGGAGTTCATCTGTTTCTCTTTTTTGCATTCTGCTTTTTGCTGTTGTACTGGTGTTGCCACTTACAATCCTGTGTACAAGTACTCTACCATAATAAACATCCAAGAAATTTTAAGTTATCATCCTGTGTTATTTGTACTCAGGGAAGATAAAATGTAAATTAATGTCCCTCAAGCCACATTACAAAAGAGAAGCAGAGCTGAAGAAATAGTGTCAAAAACCTGAATCAATTCTAACTCCTCTGTTGCATCATTTAAAGAGCTTACAAACTTCCAACCAAAGCAAATTCTGAATGATGGGAAAATGAATTGTGAAAACCTCAGCAAACTCCACCTTCCCTCAAGATGATAAAGTAAAGCTACATCAACCACTAAGTATGAAATAAAGAAGTATCAGTGGCTGCTGGATCAGAGACTCACTTTGAGGAAGGAAAAAAAAGCTTCACCATCCTTGTAACAAGTGTTTCTATAACTGCTTTTGTTCTATTAGTTTGGTTCCTCTTCCTGTGGTTCATTGATCTGCTTTCTCCATGACCAGAATTTAGCAGGAGGTGAATATGCCCATTTCTTGTAACAGGAAGCCAGAAGCAACAAAGAGAAAATGAGCCTTTCTAGGACCAGATTAAACCAACACACTGCCATCAAGTCAGATCCAACTCGTAGTGGCCCTAGAGGTCAAAGCAGAACTGACCCATGGAGTTTCCAAGGAGCACCTGGCAGATTTGATCTACTGACCTTTTGGTTAGCAGACATAGCACTTAACCCACTATGTTACCAGGGTTTCCAGGACTAGATTAGACTACAAAAAAATCAGGTCAAGTTCCAATTTTTCTGATCTGCTTTCTGGTGCATACTTTCCCAGTTGCTTCCTACCCTCTGGGGAATTCCATCCTTGAGGCAGCCCAGCCTACTTCCAGCACTTCAGCTGCTTTGGATGACACAGTGGCACCATGGCATCATCCTTAGCTTCACGGTTGAGTGGATCCTGCTCTTTTCATCCGCTAGCAGCTTGCTGGGGCTCCAGATGGCACTGCACTGCTTTTTGCCAATCACTGCCACTCAGCCCCAACACCCACTGCACAGTCTCTGCTATACCAACAACTCTGGCCTACTTCTAGCAACTACCTCTCAAGGCAGCAGTGGATGGCATCAAGCCCCTGGCAGGAATGAGGCACTAGTGGAGCCAGTGTACTGCAAACTTCCCAGTGGTGTGGAGTGCTGTAGTGCAGCCCTCACACGTGCTTACTTAGTGACTTTCTTTAAAGATGCTGAATGATGTGTGGACCTGGGCAGGGAAGTGCAGACAAGATGACAGCTTGTATTCACCTCGCAGTCAAGGATCAAAAGGCAGCACAGGCCAGCAGGCCTGAAGGCTGACTCTGGAACCTGACAGCCTGTCATATCAGGCTGCCCAGCACTAAGGGTTGTTTATCTAGTGGATGGTGTTCCTTGCAGGAAATCCAAGATTCTAGTTGCTCCCAGATGGATGCACCCATGCCAGCAGTCAACTCCCCATGCAGGCCTCCATTTTCATTGATCAGGATGACTAATAAGCTGGATCACAATGTGCCAGCCAGCTGACTCCAGGTATTCAGAAGAGGCTAATAAGCAGCCAGCTGACTTTCCAGAGCTGGGTGCACCCTAGGCCTGCAAACAAGGAGTCTCCCGAAAGCAGGCCTGGGTAGAATGGCATCCCCTCCACCCAGGTCTCCCTTTCTTCCAGGAGTGGCTCCAGACAGTCCCAGGCCAGCTTTGAAATGGCATCCAGTGAATGTAAAAGACAGCTTTAGACTTGATGGGAGACTTAGGCCCATCCTAAGTTGCCTCTGTTACAAGGGACTTCCTTCTCTGAGCCCACACCCTCACCTGCAAAATGAAGAATAAGCAACTACTACACTCTCTCTCTCAGTGTGGATTTCACTTCAATGTCAGGAAAGCAAAAATCCTCACAACTGGACCAGTAATCAACATTGTCATAAATGGAGAAAGGATTGAGGTTGTCAAAGATTTCATTTTACTTGGGTCCACAATCAATGCCCATGGAAGCAGCAGTCAAGAAATCAAAAGATGCATTGTACTGGGAAAATCTGCTGCAAAGAACCTCTTAAAGTATTCAGAAGTAAGGGTGTCATCTTGAAGACTAAAACACGCCTGACCCAAGCTATGGTATTTTCAACTGCACCATATGCATGCAAAAGCTGGACCATGAACAAAGAAGACAGAAGAAGAATTGATGCCTTTGAATTGCAGTGTTGGAGAAGCATGGTGAATGTATGATGGACAGCCAAAAGAAAAAACCGATCTGTTCTGGAAGAAGTTCAACCAGAGGGCTCCTTGAAAGCAAAGATGGCAAGACTGTATTTTACATACTTCAGACATGTTGTCAGGACAGATACATCCTCTGAGAAGAACATCATGCTTGGTAGAGTGGAGCATCAGCAAAATAGAGGAAGACTCTCAATGAGATGGACTGACACAGTGGCTGCAATAATGGGCTTAAGCATAGACATGGTGCAAGACTACTTTGTGTACATGGAAGAGGCAAGAGTGAGTCCTGATGATAACCCAGGGCCTGGATAGTGGGACTGACACCCACCATCCCCATGGTGACAGGGCAGCTGTGTGGGAGCTGACTTTTAAGCACCTCCTCCCAAGGCGTGGTCATGCCTATTTTGCTGGGCCATCTCTTAGGAGACACAGTAAGATTCTGCCCTGCTGATACCCTGGGATCCACAGACCAGGCTCTCCGTCATCCCTGTGCATACAGAGCCTCTCACTTTCCCTCCCTGAGGTGGGACACCCTTGTAGTCAGCCACAGTGGAATGCAAGAAGGGCCTCTAGTTCTCTAACAGATGTGAACAAGCTCAAAGGTGAAAGTGCCCACTGATGTGGGTTGAGACTCAACAACCAATCTGAGAAAACAAATATTTCCTTCAGTGAGGCTGGCATGACAGAGCAGGCTGTAAAAGAGGAGGATACATTTGGAGAGGGTGGCACGAGGGGAAGCCAGTACCATGAAAGGGGCAAAGATGGGCACTGGAGCTGGTCAAGGGAAGGTCTGAATATTCCACCTGCGACACCTTCTTGTTCTGTAGTTCATGCTATGCAGGGACTGAGAGAACTAGACTTACACTTTACAAAGGCAATATTTGCAATAGCATAGAAAAGGGGAAATGAAGAGAGAATGGACAGGAGTCCATTAGGGGCCACAATGATAGTATTGACATGGTGGGCAGAGTGTGTGGGCATCATCAAGGAAGGTGGAAATGAGAGGACAAAATTATAAGATAGAAGGTCACATGGGTTACAGTTAATGCAGGTCAGATTCCAGTGAGTGTGAGAGACGGGAAGGAGAGGAGAGAGAAGGTGGATTCTGAACCCTGATGTTCCTGGCTATGAGTGTGTGAGGTTCACATTGCTGCATGACACATCGCCATATACTTAGCAGTTTAAAGCAATTTATACTAGTTAGCTCACAGTTCTGTAGAACAAAAACATGAGTGGGCTCAGCTGGGATCTCTTGTAGTCTTAGAAGGCTGAAATCAAGGTAACTGCTGGGCTAGGTGTTTATCTGAAAACTGGGAAGAATCCACTTATAAGCTTGTACAGACTGCGAGAAGCCACTAAAAGGTTTTCAGGAGAGTAACATACGGCATGGGCCTGAGAAGAGTTAGGTGGCAGAGGATGCAGAAGAAACGATGTCAAATGGGAGATGCCAGAGGAAGACAGGAAAAAGGAGATTGTGTGGCCTGAAAGGGATTTCACAAAGTTATTGACTGACATGGGGAAGGAGTGCCTGCTGCACTCACATCTGTCTTCTTCTTTGTCACACTCTAGGTTATGTACTCCAAGTAGGTGAGTGGGCTGAAGAATGGGCCTGAGGATGGCAGGTGCCC
Source organism: Heterohyrax brucei (assembly GCA_028571685.1). Lineage (NCBI taxonomy): Eukaryota > Metazoa > Chordata > Mammalia > Hyracoidea > Procaviidae > Heterohyrax > Heterohyrax brucei. The sequence continues at coordinate 125,097,233 of CM053150.1, read as the reverse complement.
TGGGTTCTCATCACAGCAGTACATTATCTTCTTGGGGTCTCCTTCCACTGCTGAGGCAGAAACTGCAGGTTTGCAGAAAGAGGACAGGAGCCTTTTCTCAACTGAGTATCAGTGGCCAGGACTATACCTAGCACAGGAAAGGCATTCAGTAAGTACCAACTGAATGAATGAGTTGACTAAGTGAATGAATGAATGCATGCATGAACCACCCAAGGTTGACAGCCCATTTACTAGTCCCCAAAGCCCAATAGCCATACGCACTGTCTTCCTTAGCCATGTAAGAGGAGAACTTCAGCCATCCTGGGTGGCTCGCACAAGCTTTCAAGGTCTTTGCATGCTCTTCTCTGCGGGCTGAAAGAAACATAGCCCCACCAGAATCCAGACTCTTAGGAGGGTCAGTTGCCCTTCACAGACAGCAGGGGCTACCACGAGCCACACCTGACAGGTCCCAGGGCATTTGTACAAGTATATCTTTATTTGCTAAGAGTCGTGAAATTATTTGGCTGTTGGGGTAGATTTGAACACAAGGCTACTTACAGAGACTGAAGTTAACTTTTTCCTGGAACAGAAACTAAAGTCAGTTCCTAGTTCCAAGCATTCTGAGCACATCCTGGCCATATTTATAGTCCTACAGGATAACGCTGCCTGACTCCTAGTCAAGTTCAGGTCTCAGCACAGTACCTGTGCAGGACACTTCGCTTTTCGCCTTTTGGGCCACACAGGGCAACAGAGAATGAGGAGTCCGAGGACTACCTTGGAAAACTAGCAGAAAAGCACAAGAATCTTGAAGAAGGTAAAAATGCACATGTGCTCATTGCATTGAACTCAAAAGCCTGTCTTTGTTTGCCAGAATCCTGGTTTTTTTTCTGAAAATTTCCTTTTTTTTCTGAAGTAGTTTTTTTTTGTAAGCCTCAAGAGCAAAACACATTATGGTACTGAGGCTGATGGTGTAACAAAATTTATAACAGAGAATTTCAGCCTTTAAAAAATAAAATACACCTTCAAGATCATTCCATCCAGTCATCTTACCAAGGAAGGAACAGAGAAGGTCCCAGGTCCTTAGGAAGATCATGGCCAGGTGGACAACGGGGTCAAAGAACCCCCAGGGCCACTCTCCTCATCATTTCTGTACTGTTTTCACCTTTACAACAGGAGCTTTGCCAGGGCAATTCTTCACAGAAATGTTCACACGAAAAAAAAATTACTGAAGTAAAAGACCAGCATGTATGAGTTTCATGCGCTGTAGGATAGGGACAGCTTTATTTCAGACATGTGACACTTAAAAATCCTACACCAAGCAAACATCAGTCCAGCTTTACAATGACTGCAGAGTAAGAGATCCCCTTACTGGGTCATATGCTTAAATGGGCATTTTCACCACTGTACTGTTGCAGAGAGTTCTCTAGAATCATTTCAGAGCCCCGACGATGCAATGTTTAAGAGCTACAGCAAGCTAGGGCAAGCTAGGGCTGCTAATCCACCAGACTCTCCTTGGAAACCCTATGGGGCAGTTCTACTCTGTTCCTCAGGGTCACCATGAGTGATAACCAACTTCACTGCAAAACATTTGGTTCTGGTGTTATTTATTTACTAATTAATAGTCATTTCATTACTTGGGAGATGCAACAGAATGCTGAGGGAAAGAAGCAGGAAGCAGAGGGTTTACAACTCAGGGAAGAAAGACTAGGCAAGAAGAAAATACATTGAAATATGGGGATGGTGGAACCGATGCTGTTACTTTTTTCTTTAATTTTTTGTAGCTTACAATTTTTGTACAACAAATACCTGTAACTTTTATAAACCTAAAAACTTATAAAAATAGTTCTTCTTCCAAAATCAGCATGTGCAATGCTAATATCTCCAACACCTGGACTGCAATAAAGGTATGGGACTCTGGTACCAGCCTGCCTAGTTCAGAATCACTAGTCCCCTACTCACCCTGTGACCCTGAGAAGGACCCTTCATTCGCTTTGAGTATTATATCTTTATTATTATTATTATAGTAAATACATATGTAACAAGAAGTTTATATTTCAATATTCTTGGCATATACAACTCAGTGACTTTAATTATGTTAATCATGTTGTTCAACCATCACTGCAATCCGTTTCCAAATTTTCTCGTCATTTTTAATAGAAGATCAGTATCCCCTAAGCAATGAGTTCTACTTACCTCCTCCCTCAAATCCCCAGTTTTTTCTACATACCATCAAGTTGGTTTCCAACTCATAGTAACTCCACGTGACAGAGTAAAACTGCCCCATATAGTTTTTCTTAGCTGTAATACATAGGACAGCAGGTCACTGGGTCTTCCTCCCAAATCGGCTACATAGGTTCAAACCACCCATCTTTCAGTTAGCAGCTGAGTGCTTAACTTTTTCACCATGTCTGCTTCCACAGCCCCTAGTACCACTCGTAAAGTTTGATCTAAAACAACTGCTTTCTCAAAATATTTCCTATAAGAGGGATCACACAATATTTGTCCTTTCATGACTCACCTTGTTTCACTCAGCACATTTTCAAGGCTTATCCATGTAGTACTATGTATCAGAACTTCATTTGTCTTTATAAACCAAACCAAACCAAACCCACTGCCATCAAGTAGATTCTGGCTCAGTGACCCTATAGGTCCAGGTAGAACTGCCCCCTAGAGTTTCCAAGTAGCATCTGGCAGACTCGAACTGCTGACCTTCTGGCTAGCAGATGTAGCACTTATCCACTATGCTAGCTGAGAATTACCCACATATATATACATATTTATGAATACATATATAAACAAAATTATATACACACACAAATATAAACGGAGAAAATTATGTATGTATTGATGTATACTTTCAGACATATTGATTGTTTCTACCTTTTGGTATGTAAATAGAGCTTCAATAAACATTGATACACAAGCATCTGTTTGAGTGAGTCCTTGCTTTCTAGTCTTTTGGGTATATTGCTAAGACTGGAATTACTGGGTTATATGGTAGTTCTGGAAACCCTGGTGGTGTGGTGATTGAGTGCTACATCTGCTTGCCAAAAGGTCAGCAGTTTGAATCTGCCAGCTGCTCCTTAGAAACTCTATGGAGCAGTTCTACTCTGTCCTATAGGGTCATTCTGAGTCAAAATCAACTCAGAGGGTGCATGTTTAACTTTTGGAGGAACAGTGAAACTTTTCCATAGCAGCTATGCCATTTTACGATCCCACCAACAATGGATAAGGATTAACTTACAAGTATTATCACTATCATTCATTCAGAAAATTTAAGGGCGGGAACTTGTGTTAAACTGTCAGCTCAAATCATCTCAACACACTTTTATAATCAGCTATTATTACATAGGGTCCCTACAAGTCTGAATCAACCGAGTGGCAGATAACACATAGGGCAGTTGAACTACCAAATGAAACAAGGTATTTATAAACCATATATGTTTATTTTATTATCTTCCCTCTGGGGTGTTTCCTTTTAATAGCATTGACAACTTTCTGCCAAAATATCCATACAGCTAAAGAGCACAAACTTCTGGGCCTGGCTCCACGTCCGAGAATACATTTTTTTTCCTGCAAATTCTGCAGGCCCCTGAGGCCAATCAGACCAGAGACATGTTTCTTCAAGGCTGCTGACTTAAGGTTCTACAAGGCCATTTAGCCAGCAAGAGGGTCTGTGTTTTGTTAAATATACTCACTTGGAGGTACACCGTAGCATAATTACAGCATGTTGTGACATAACGGTCATATACACATATACCCAACCATACCAAACATTATCTCTGTGAGGAAACATTCAAGATTTTTAGTAGGAAATAGGTAATACATTAATAAAACTTGGGCACATAAGTTACTTGAGTGGACCTTTAATCAAGATGAAATATTTTCAAAAACTGATAAATGTGCAGCAAGATGCTTTCATTACAGGTAGACAGCAAGCCAGTATTTCTAGTCCCATTTTCTTGCTAATGTTTTCACAATCTGGATAAACAGACCTTATAAAGCAGAACCCAGAAAGGGTCCATCTGTTACCTCAGGACTACTGATAAATCAGCAGAATTTACTTCTTGGGAAAACAATGTATTACCTCTCCTTTCTCCAAGGCTAAGTGGACAGCATGGCAGAGAGCCTAGTCAGTAGCATGCACATCAAACATGTGTTTATTTCCTCTGGTGAGAGTGACTGCAAAGTTAGCCAAAAATAACAGAATGGTCAAGACAGACTGATCTAATAAATATATATATATATATATATATATATGTATTAATACAGCTTGGTCATTTTTTCCCTGGATTCTTCTTAAACACAGTCTTTGCTTAAAAGTTTTTGAAAATGTATTTCTTTGCTAAGTCTTTAAATGGGATTGTGACTAGCATCAATTGGCATAGCTTGGTGTGGGAAGAGAAAACCAAAAATAGGTAACAGATGCTAGCCCCTGTGGGAATTGCTCATGTCTATTTATGTCAGTGCTGCCTTCCAATTTTTGCTCAGATCCTTTAAGTTCTGTCAGTCATGACAGAAGGATGACTCATGCTTAAATATAGTCATCAAATGTCACACTTGATATTAACACTTTCATAACATTACTGTAAACCAAATTCTCTTTATCAGGGTTCTTAAAAGAAAGAACTTCCCACGGGCACAGTCTGCCACTGCACTCTGAGGACAACAAAGGGCAGCGCCTGCAGAAGTCAAGCTCAGCATGTCCCCAGAGGATGGCTGATCCTGCAGGCTTTTTCAATAAGCAGCTGCCGGGAAGGAGAGGGTCGTGGGGGAGGGGACGAGATCAAGAGTAGCAAGCCTTCAGCTGCTGCCATAAGAGCTTATCTCAAGACTGCCTGTCTTCTGAGTCTTAAAATGTTCCTAAAAGAAGAAAAATGGGAACAGGGCTTCAACCTTTACCCCAACTCTTCACCAGCATCCCCCACCCCATATCCAGTGCCCTGGAGCCTGTGATGTGTCCAACCGGAAAACAGGAACAGTTGCCATCGGTTTCAAGTTTCAATGACCATCCGAAAACCCTGTGGCCACTCTCCCCCGTAGCAAAGTCTCCCTTACCCTCAATAAATAGAATAAGTTTGTTTCAATGAGTTTATTGCAAATTCAAAGCTTCCACTGCTGCATCCTTTAAAACATGAATCACCGCCCAGATCCGTTTTGAAAAGGCAACGCAAGTCAGCTGAATTTGTCACAGATCCTGTAACTGTTGTACGGAGTCAACAGTTGCCTCGCCTTTCCCCTAGTTTCTGAGGGCACAGGTTGCTGAGTCACACCAGCCCAACCAGTCCTCTTTCCCTGCTGCAGCCTGCGGCCAACTTCCCAGCCTTGGCCTTCTGGGACAGCAGCAGCTCCTGGACCATTTGGAAGTTCCTCAGCCCCAGGTGAGCCTGCCCCTCGCAGGCCGACAACCTAGATGAAGCCGGCTCCAGATCACCTTCTCCAAGCGCCACCGCCTGCCAGTCCAACGACTCATTTCGGCTCCCTCTGAGGGCTGAAGCCCCACACTCAGCCATGCGCAAGGCGCCGGGTGCATCACATCATGTTGATCTGACAAAGGTCTCCACAATAAAGCCGTCACTCGGGGAGGGGGATACTGGGTACCCAGTCATTGACACTACGACTCTCCTCGCAGAACAGGCTGAGCTTCTTTAAGGTGGGATCTTTCCATGCATCTTCATTGGGGTTCTGCAGGGAGAGGGCAAGGGTAGAGTTAGCCTGCCTGCAAATAGTAGGCTGAGGCCGGGGCAATGGCCAGGACACATACTCACCGAGATGAGGATGCAGTGCAGGTCACCTGGCGCGCCAGCTTCATCACTGGCGCCCACGATCGCCGCCAGCCTCTGTACGTCGCCAACACGCACGATGTCAATGTCGTTCTCACAGCAGAAAGCCTGGATCAGTGTGAAATGGATTTGCAGGGCGATGTCACCCTCGTCTTCCTCGTCGGCAGCCAGCACGCAAAAGGTCACGTTGTCCGGGTCCCTGAGCAGGTGGGTGAGACGAGGTCAGGGCTGACAAGGCTGAGGTCTCCCCGCCGACCCCGCCTTTCAGACAGCGTGTATACTCACATGTTCAGAACCTTGGCAGACTCGTAGACACCAGCAGTGAGGCAGCCCTGGCGCTTTTGCGCGGACAGCAGCAGCTCTTGCAGCGCCTTCCCAGCGCTCTGAATCCTGCAGGGGAGCCGGCAAATGAGCGCCGCTGGGATTTGGCTGAAGGAGCCCATTCCCCGAGGTGCCCGCAGTCCCGGATTGCCTGCAGTAGCAGGCTGATCCGCACCTGGCGAGCGGGCTGTCAGCGGCCTCACTCCTACAGGCTGAAGCCGGCAAACCGGGGCCACATCAGCCTTTCTGATACCCATAACGCCCAGTTCCTGGGCGCAGACTCACCTGGCCGTGCTTTCTGGGACTGCCTCCTGGCCGGGGACTTCCTCCAGAGTCATGGTTCAGCTGGAGAACAGCAAGTTATCCACGAAAGGAGGCTGGAGGAACCCGGAACTGCGAAGCAGTCAGCCAAAACCTTGGCGCAGCCTGTGGAGCTTTGGAGCTGCTGCATGTTCTTATACAGGCTCCCCCCTCCTCCCGTCCCCCACACTGCCTCCACCAGCTTGCGCAACACTACGTGCCGATTGGGCGGTACCGGTTTTCTGATGCAAATAAGGCGGCGGGCACGCCAGGCTCGTGCCAAAAGGCCATGTGGGGAGGGGTGTGGGGGGATTACAATTCCTCAAATCTGCCGCTTTTGTCAGGGTGTTACCAGGCAGACTGCAGCCTGCAGATTTCTTCTCCCCCTTTTTTTAAAGTCCTTAAAGGAAATAGGTTTAAAAACAAGCAACCCGCCCCTTGTTTTCTAATTATGATTCTGCAATTTGTGAAAAGCACCTGCAGAGAAAGAAAAATAGTTCCTGTTTTTATTGCTGCCTTCCTAGTATTTCTCTCCCTTTAATTTGAAGTTATGAAACCATTGCCTTTAAACTAGAAAGTCACTGCTTTTTAGCTTGCAGAAGCCAGTTCACTTTAGCTACTCCTGGAGTTAGAAATCTCTCCCTACAATGCATATTTATCCCAGAAGGAAATTGTGTCTGAAAGGTCAGTGCCGACTTCTCCGGTGGCCCGGACTGTGCATGCTTAGGCTAGCAAGCAGATTGCTGGCGGCACGCGCTGCTCGTTTGCATTTCTATGCAGGGCACACAATAGCAGAGGTCTGGCGTGTGGCCGCTTGGAGTCGGGACAATCAAGGCTTTCTCTTGTAGCAACACTGTCCACCTGCTTTCCGGCTAGAGTTTTCAGAGCCTCCTCACCGGTTCGTGGAGTTCTCCGGGAGGCTCTGGCATAGGTGCTAGGGTCTGCTCCTCCTTCACCTGTATACGGGGCTTCCCAGAGTGCAGGCCCACGCTGCCTCCGGCCCACTCCCCTGCTCTTCTCATTCCCTTCCTGCGGGATGGGAGGGAAAAGACGGCTGAGTAAGCCTTGCTGCACTTGTCGAGGGTATTTGCAATGAAAACTGAGCTAAGTCGGTTCATTGCACTAGTGCAGAGTAGCCGCGGTAGTTCAAAAGAACTCGGTCGCATAGAAGGTTGGCCCAGGTCAGCTGTGCCGCTTACACGGCCGGCACAGGTTACCAGCTGGTCTCAACCCTACATCTCTGGAGGACAGAAGATGTTACAGCACAGCACACTAGGTGCAGGTCTCTAAGTAGTTTCAGGCACTTAACTCTGCAGTCCCTGTTCCCAGAACACCATGTAGATAGAGGTCGGCCAGAAATATCCTGAACACCTCCCGACCTTCGACATCGCCCTTCTGAGGCTTAGACAATATTTCCTTTTTTCTCCGTTTCTGACCTCTAGTTGGGGGACTGTGAAGGCAGGATCTGGCTCTACCCGGTGGAAACTGTGCATCTTGGAAATCAGAGCGAGGGCTGTGAAACCTTTCCAGATCAGGCCGGGTGGAGGGAGGGGGAAGAGATGGAAAAGAATAATGCTGTCAGTGCATTAACTGAATAAAAACTCCCATCCTGTGATGTCAATTCTGATTCAGAGTTAGTCCAGAGGACAGAGTAGAACTGCCCCGTAGGAGTAGCTAACCAAGACCAAATCCAACGCTGTCGAGTAGATTCCAACTTACAACCGCCGCACAGACACAGTAGAGCTGCTTGCTCTGTAGGGTTTCTAAGGAGCACCTGGTGGATTTGAACTGCCAACCTTTTGGTTAGCAGCGATAGCACTTAACCACAACACCACCAGGGTTTCCGAGGAGTGGCTGTTGAATTTAAAGATTATCAGCTGAGCTCTTGACCACTGAACCACCAGGACCCCAAGCTCCCGGAAGGGAAATTTTTATTCTCCTGAAATCAGAGGCAGAAGGGTGCTGTGCAAGTTTGTCAACATAAAAATTGCCTGAAGCAGAAGCTAGAGTTTTGCGCCCCCTGGTGGCTAGCTTTACAGAGGCGAACAGCAGAAGCACAGCACTTAGTGTGCAACTTGCTTGATTTTAAGAAGCATGTAATTGCTCTAAAATCACGACGTGGCTTATACCTTCTGTGTGCCGGGCAGCATTGTGACATATTTATTTCCTGTTGCTTTCTTTCCGGTATATAATACGTGGTGGTAAAATACATTAATTTTTACATGAGTTAGAGATAAGCTAAATTTAGACAATATGCTTTAAGATATTATGCATTTTTTAAAAATATATCAGTTCCAGGCCACTAAGATAATTTTGGAAGTAAGACTTTATTTGCCATTTTAGCGTTCCCCTACAATGTATGATAACACTAGAACTCTCCCCCTTGCCACATCCAGCCATCAGAAATGTAATAAAGACACAAGGCGGAGAAAACAGGAGCTAGGCCACAACGCGATTCCCACCTCCCATAGGAAGTCCCTAGAAGGTGGAGCATTTCCAGTCTCCTGACTCATTCTGGTTGAAAGAGCCAAGATTGATACTCCCCTGGGGCCAGCCCACTTTGCTCACAGTTTTAAGATATTCAGCTTCAGAAAAACTGCTTTTCTGCCTGTGAGATTTCAGGTTGGTCAGAATAACTCTAAAGCCCCTCATCTCAAGTAGGAAAGAAATATCTGGAAGCACAGTTTGCCATCTACCAGACATGTTAACCACCCGCAGTCCAGACAAATTCATAAAGGGCTGTGGCCTGGGGCAGCTTCTGTTTCCCATTGACTGGTCAGGCTGTAAGGCAGGAGTGAGCAAGGCCACTATCTGGAGTATGGAGATGAGCATCTTCTTCACTTTCCAGGATAAACAAAGCCCAGCCTGCCTATATGTGGCTGTAGTTCTCCAGACTCATTCAGTATGCTCAGCCTGTTCTGAACATCAAGTCACAAGATATTTCTCATTTCTGTGACTATTCCCTTAAGCCTTTGCTGAGCCTAAATAACAAAGGTGACAGAGACTTTACTTTAAAACCCCCTGAAAAATTGGAAGAAGCCCTAGCAGTATAGTGGTTGCTGCTAACCCAAAGGTTGGCAGTTCAAATCCTTGGAAACTCTATAGGACAGTTTTACTCTATCCTATAGGATTGCTTTTGTTAGCCATAATTTGTTATGATCCACACAGTTGAATGCCTTTGCTATTCTCTGCTTTTAGTCAGGATCCACTTGACATCAGCAATGATATACCTAGTTTCACATCCTCTTCTGAATCCAGCCTGGATTTCTGGCAGTTCCTTGTCAGTGTAATGCTGCAGCCGCTTTTGAATGATCTTCAGCAAAGTTTGACTTGTGTGTAATGTTAGTGATTGTCATGGATTGAATGTGTTCCCTAAAAAATCGGTAACAATGTGGCTGTGCCATAATTCCTGGTATTGTGTGATGTTCCTTCATGTTGGAATTCCTGCCTCTGTGATGTTAATAAGAGTGGATGGGCAACAGTTTTGTTGGTAGAGCAAGATTCCATGTGCAAGTTTGTTTTGTGCCTTGAGGTGGTCTCTTGAGCTATAAAAGGAAAAATCTAGCAGACAGATTTGGGAACCTCACACCATCAAGAAAGTAGCACCAGGAGAAGAGTACATCCTGAGGTTCCTGGGCCAAGATGCTCCCTGAACAAAGACTGATACAACACAAGGAGCTTCTTCCAAATCCAACAGAGGGAAAGCTGTCCTCTATTGGACCTGTAACCTACTAGACTGTGTAAGAATGAACTGTGATGGCATCTACTTGTGATGTTTCTGTTAGAGCAGCACTAGCTGACTAAAACAATGATGCTGTTCAGTAGTTTCTGCATTTCAGTAGGATTACCCTTCTTGAATATAGGCACAAATATGGATCTCTTGGCCAGGTAGCTGAGTTCCAAGTTTCATGGCATAGAAAAGTAGGCACTCTCAATGATCTCCCCATTTGCTGAAACATCTCAATTGATACTCCATAAATTCCTGAAGCCTTATTTTTCACCAATGCTTTCAGTTCTGCTTGGACTTCTTCATTCAATACCATCAGTTCCTGGTCATATGCTACCTTTTGAAATGATTGAATATTGACCAATTCTTTTTGGTGTACTGAGTCAGTATATGACTTCCATCTTCTTTTGATGCTCCTTGTGCCATTTAACATCTTCCCCCATAGAATCCTTCACTATTGCAACTTGAGACTTGAATTTTTTTCTTCAGATCGTTCAGCTTGAGAAATGCCAAGCACATTCTTCCCTTTTGGTTTTCCATCTCCAGCTCTTTGCATATGAGGTCCAACAATTAAGTCTGTGAACTTAATTGTTCTAAGCGCTATATAACTCATTGCTGTATATCACTGCAGTCACCTTCAAAGTACTCCCCCTGGGAAGCTATGTGCTGATGCCAGTGCCTGGTACATCCTTCAGAGCAATTTTGGAATGCTTTCTGGGATGGCCACTGTGCAAGGTGACAAGATGGCAAATTCATGAACTTAATTGTATAGTTGTCTGTGAGGGAGTTTTTAGCCAGTAAACAAATAACTGTATTGGAACACCCTCCCTACTCATCTGACCTGGCCCCCAATGACTTTTTTTCTTTACCTGAAGATAAAGAAAATATTGATGACAAAATGTGATGACATTCTTGACATCAAGGGTAATATGATGACAGCCCTGATGGCCATTCCAGAAAAAGAGTTCCAAAATTGCTTTGAAGGGTAGACTAGGCACTGGTATCAGTGCATAGCTTCCCAAGGGAAGTACTTCAAAGGTGATATTCAGCGATGTGGTGATATTCAGCAATGAGGTATGTAGCACTTATTCTAGGATGAGTTCATGAACTTAATTGTCAGCCTCGTATGCCAACTTACATGTCGTTATAATACTTTGTTTTCTCAAGCTGCCCTTTGAAATCTTCTGTTCAACTCTTTTACTTCCTCATTTCTTCCTTTCAATGTAACTATGTGATGTTCAAGAGCAAGTTTCAGAGTCTTTTCTGACATTCACTTTGGTCTTTTCTTTCTATTCTGTCTTTTTTATGTCTTTTAATTATGAATAACATTGCAGAGAACGAGGACTGCTGAATGTTTAAGTGGACTTGTGAAGAATTTGTTCATGGATCAAGAGGCAATTCTTTGAACAGAACAAGGGAACACTGTATAGTTTAAAGTCAGGAAAGGTGTGCCTCAGTATTGTATCCTTTCATCATACATATCCAATCTGTATGCTGAGCAAATAAAGTGAGAATCTGGACTATATGAAGAAGAACTGGGCATGAGGATTGGAGAAAGAGTCATTAACAACCTGTGTTGTACGAATGACAAAACCTTGCTTGCTGAAAGCGAAGAGAACTTGAAACACTTACTGATAAAGATCGAAGACCACATCCTTCAATATGGATTATGCCTCAACATCACAAAAACAAAAATCTGCACAAGTGGACCCAAAAGCAACAGCCTGATAAGAGGAAAAAAGCTTGAAGTTGTCAAGGATTTCATTTTACTTGGATCCACAATCAATGCCCATGGAAGCACCAGACAAGAAATCAAAAGGTACATTGCATTGGGAAAATCTGATGCAAAGGAACTCTTTGAAGTACTGAAAAGTAAAGATGTCACCTTTGAAGGCTAAGTTGCGCCTGACCCAAGCCACAGTATTTTCGGTCACATTCATACGCATGTGAAAGCTGGACAATGACTAAGGAAGATGAACAAACAATTGTCATCTTTGGATTGTGGTGTTGGAGAAAAATATTGAATATACCATGGACTGCCAGAAGAATGAACAGATCTGTCTTGGAAGAAATATAACCAGAGTGCTCCTTAGAAGCAAGGATGGTGAGACCATGCCTTACCTACTTTAGACATATTATCAAGAGGGATCAGTCCTTGGAGAAGCACACCATACTTGTAAAGTAGAGGGTCGGTGAAAAAGAGAAAAATCCTCAAGAAGATGGATTAGCACGGTGGCTGCAACAATGGCCTCAAGCACAACAATGATTGTGGGCATGGTGCAGGATCAGGGAGTATTTCATGCTGCTCACTGTGAATTAGAACCTGCTCAATGGCACTTAACAACACAACAACATAGCAGATCACTATGACGTGGAATTGACTAGATGGTGACAAGTGTTGCTTTTGGTTTTGGTTTTTATTAACAAATTATCTGAAATACACTTCTCAACCACTTTCCTGGCCTAATTAAAACATCCATAGAGAGATAGTTCATTGGATATGGGAAAAAGTAAGGTTTAATTAAGCAATGGAGTACCTGGGTAACACAAATAGTTAAAACTCTCAGATGCTAACTAAAAGACTGGAGGTTCCAATCCACCCAGAGTACTTCAGAAAAAAGGCCTGGCAATCTACTTCCAAAAACTCAGCCATTGGAAACCCTATGGAGCACAGTTCTACCCTGATCCATGTGAGTCACCATGAGATGGAATCAACTGGATAGGAACAGGTTTTTTTTTAAGTTAAAAGTAAGTTTTATGAGTCATTTCCTATTACAATGTTTCAAACAGTTGACTTGTCTTGATTCCCGCAAACATTGTCATTAAACAGTAGGTTCATTCCCCTTATGTCACTTGAACAATGTGCCCACATCCTACAGAAACCACCCTCTGAAGAACCACATGGATGAACTTCACTGCAGGTGGGCTAAATAGTGTCCTAGGAAGAGTCAAGCTCACTGTCACATTTAAAAACTGGCAAATGTAATGTAAAAACCTGGATTTCCAGTTTCTGTTGGAAAATGGGATGATTTACCCCTCTTGTACCCATAATTTCCCAAAGTAACTATTGGCTGGAGGGAGCACAGGGCCCATGCTTAACAGCTCACTGAAGTCTTCAACACAGTCTACTGTCCGGCACTCAACTGCTCTACTCATTTACATTTTTAAAAAAATGCCATTGAGCTCATGATGACCCCACATGTTACAGAGTAGAACTGCCTGCTTCCGCTGTAATCAATACAGGAGCAGATCATCAGGCCAAGGCTACTGGAGGAGTCTGGGATTGGCTCCCTACCAGAAGTTGCTCTCATGACCTTCTCCCCGACCCTGCCTCCCACCCTACAAGCTGGTTCCTTGTATTGAACCTCTTCTTGAGGTAGGACAAGATCTTCTTGGTTTCCGGTATTTCAAGAATGGTCCAAAGCTCATGGAAGACAAGCAGGCAGCAATGAGTCAGCAGCAACACTGCATTCACTCAAAGTGGAACCCAAACCTTTCTGCAAGACACGTCCATATTACTAAACCAGAAACACTGTGCCCAGTGTATATGTACATGGAAAGAACATAGGCACACAAACCCTTCATCACTGCCATGCTTTCACAGCAGCAGTTTCTACAATGTTCTGGGTACAAACTGGAGTCTGTGGATAGGGGAGGGTTCAGGTAACAGCTGAAGCCAGACAGAAAACTCAAGAAAGAAGACGCCCCACAGAGCAATCCTAGACATCTGTGGGCAATCTCTGTGAGCAGAAGGTTTTCTAGAAGGAGCAGCAACTCTTGGGTGAGCAAGAACAGAGTAAGAGAGAGGGTAGCATTAGCTCAGGAAAATCCTCAGAATGAAGAGAGAGCTGCATATTTTTTGGCATTTGGTACTTTATCAATAGTAAGAAATGAATATCACACATTCACAGTCATACACAGAGTAGCAGATGCCAGGGCATGAGGTTGGCTCTCACGGGGACTGAAAACCACTGAGAAGCCACAAAGGTGGCATCAGCCCTAGCCTCACCACTTCCAAGTCCTGTGAGCCTCAGGTTCCCAGCAATGAAAAGAAGATGCTACCCTTTGCCTTTAGGAACCCCTTAGGGGGTTTTCTGAAGTCACATCTGGCTTCAGTCTTGACCCACAGATTGGGTTTTGTGCAATGGTCACTGTTCTAAAAAGACTTTCAAGTTCAGGTTTGACTTGTCTGTTTGTTTGTGTGGGGACAGTACTTGTGTGCATTCTCTGTGTCATCCCAGACAGACCCCAAACATCAGATTAGCTCCGTTGGCACATATGTCTGTCTTCCTGGCCCCTGCTGGCATTAAGTTTGGGTAAACTTTCTTTCCTTAAGAGCATAAAGTTAGCTGAGATATTGTGATCACCTTTCTGAAAATATTAGCATAATGTGCTTCTTGGTCTTCAAAATCTAGAGTAATAGAGCCATATGAAAAGATTCTGGAAGTTAAAGTAAATATAGCTAATGTATCACTTAACATCTACAGTATGTGACATAAAACAGGACATCATGTGATTTGGACATTATGTGAACACCACATTACATACTTAGCAAAGCTATATGGGATAACTTTTGTTTTACTTCCAAACCGATGCTTCTCTTTTGCCTCCTGCTGCTGCTATCACTAGCACTGGTTTTGCTGAATCTGGGAGGCATAATGCACATAACAGTAATATTTTTGAAAGAAAATGAAACAGTTAACACTATACTGCAGTACTCAAGAGACACGTGACACATGCAATTGGATGGCACTGCCTATATGTCGAAACATACACTGTTACATGGTAAACTTTATTTATAAGTAGTGAAAGTTGACATTAAAATAATGATAGGAAGCATCAAACAATATATACTTAAGACATTAATATACACATTTATTATAACTATTAAGACATGGGTTTTATAGGTTATATATGTACTGTACCATTATGTGGCTGGCAGTGAAATTGCTTTGTATACAAGAGACATGAAGATACACATGTTGCACTCGGGAAGCTGCTGTGTTGCTTCCTCTGGTTATATCCTACACATCCTGCTCTCTAATTGGGATTTCTCAACTTTATTATAACCTTATAGGACCACAGATATATACGCAATTGGACGTTACCTGATCAGACACGTCTGATTATTAACACCCAAATAAAGCAGTGTGATGTTGGAGGTTAAAGTTAGTATAGCAGGATACAAAGATAATTTTTCTTTGACCTGCAGCCAAAAGTTATCACCTGATAACAAGTAGAACATTAAAAAGTCCACGGTTGTCAGCCCATTAAATCCACCTTTATTAAGCACTCTTACAGAAGTGCACTCAAAAACATATATCACAAGGAAGCATTTATTGTGTCATTTCTTCCAAAAGCAAAAAAATAGGAA
The DNA here is from genome assembly GCA_028571685.1 of Heterohyrax brucei. Lineage (NCBI taxonomy): Eukaryota > Metazoa > Chordata > Mammalia > Hyracoidea > Procaviidae > Heterohyrax > Heterohyrax brucei. Next base: position 125,081,749 of record CM053150.1, on the reverse strand, counting down.
ACCACAATTAGGGTATTAGTGTTAAGTAAGTCATGGTGTAGTCATAAACCAACAATTATACAACCAAAAAAAGTTTCAAAAAGTATTTTTGTGATATGATAAAGCCTCATGATTTAAACTGAAAAAACTAGAAAAATATAATTCTAATTTTGCAAAAGTGCTTAATATACATGAATATAACAGTAAATACAGCTTATTTCTAAACACAATTCTGTTTCTACAAAATACAAACAATGATTATATCCTGAAGTGATCAGATTAAAGATGATTTCCTTTATTTTCTTCACTATACTTTTCTGTAATTCTTTAACTGTTATGCAGTCATCATCACATAGTGCCACTGAAAACTTCCCATGTGTAAATAAACTCGGCTTCAGAAATTGCCCATGATCCTCCTGATTCCTGTTTCAGGTCATTGTGCCTGGTGATTTTGACCATATGGTAACAGATGAAAGGCCCATCAACTTCTGGGGGCTTTACTTCTGAAGAGGGAGAGAGAGATGGAAGCATGACCTTTGATTCCTGAGCAGCCCGTCTTGCATTTGACTTGGGTCTCTTCCTGGTGACTGAGGGAAAATGGTTATAATTACACTTGGAGGTTAATTCTGGACCTCTGGGATGGAATCACAGGAGAGTTACTGGAGGCGTGAAGGAGTGGCCTCAGCAGAGGGTCCAGGATAGAACACTCAGGAGTGTGCCTCTCCTTAGAAATGCAGCTCACTAAAACGTGGGGAAATGTACAGAGTACATTTAGGCAAGTAGCCAGAAATAAATTATCTTTTGTTCCCTTGTTGGTGGAAATTTATAATACATGAGTAATTCTAAAATTTCAAAATAATGGATTATATTCCACCTGTTCTTTAAGGGTGTTGTCTTTAATTCTTCATTGCCAAGTTTTACCCTTTTGAAAAGAGCAGGGAAGCTCTTGAGTATACTATTACTTGTAGTTTTGTCATTACTTTATTTGTCCAACTTTTATAGGGCTGTTTATGTATGAGACACTATTCTAAGCACTTCAAAACATTATTTAATCCTTATAACCACTTTATTACCCAATTGCCATTGAGTTGATGCCAACTTATGGGGACCTCATGTGTATCAGAGTAGAACTGTTCTCCATAGGGTTTTCCATGGCTGAAATTTTATAGAACTAGCCAGAACTTTCTTCCACAATGCCACTGGGTAGATTCACACTGACAAACTTTCAGTTAGTAGTTGAGTGCAAATTGTTTAAGTAGGTACTAATATCCCTATTTTACAGATGGGGAAGCAGAGAGCTTAAATAACTTCTCCAAGATCAGACAGCTAAGAAGTGGCAAAAGTCAAGTCAAGTTGGTTGTGAAGTTCTTCCTCATAACCAAGGGGAAAATATGTGCTTTTCTGTAATATCTTTTCTAGAACTTCTAGAGTAAACTCTAGCTCACAAAGAATAGGGAAATCATTTAGGTGATTAAATGATTTTAAAAAAAAAAGAAGAGGCAGAGTCAACATGGCCAACTAAGCCCACGTCTCCTTCTATCCCTCTGGAAACCAAGACCTGAACTGACAATCAAACAGAGCCTTCTGATCACCTAATCAGCCTCAGGACACGGCACAGAGCTCTTAATTGGGACTTCATACCACTCAACGAAAAACCTCCTCTCTTTCGCTGACTCCCGCACCTGGCTAGCCCCGGCTCTCACGGACGGAAGGTAAACGCACCAGCTTGACTTTTTTTTTTTCTCTGTCTCGGCTGGCGGGCGGAGCTGGGCCTTGCCTGGTGGCTGGACTCAGACACGCTGCTGGGGGGATAGGCAGGCGAAATTCCCATATTCTGAGAGCCAGGCTTGGGACTCTGTTAATCTAGACACTTTGAGCCTTTCGTTTTGTAGCTGCCTCAGCGGGGCTTGTGCGGAGCTCCACGGTCAGGGTGCAGGATGCCATGTTGGTACCGAGATTTTAGTGGGACCTCGTTCTTAGCCTGGGAGCCAGCGCCTACAAATGGGACAGCGCTTCTCCATCAGAAAAGTAGTGATTTTGCAGAGTGCTGCCTACACTGGGGGCCCTGCAACAGAAGCAGAGGAGTCGCTGCCTCTGGGCACCTTTAGCCCCCCTGTCTGCTGCCTGTGTGGAGGACGCCATCTTGGGTACGGTGGCCACAGCTGGACCTAATTCTTAGCTTGGGAGCCAGAGCCTGCCCACAAGAGAGCACTTTTCTATCACAAAACCAGTACTCGACGCAGGGTTGGATAAGGCTAGGCCCTGTCAGCAGAGGCCACCAGGGCACTAGCATTGCTGTATTCTGAACTAGTTTGTTATCATCTGGGGTTGGATACAGTGGCGCTTACTTTGTCAGATGGGAAGAGGGACCTCTACACCTGAAAACCTAACTGACTTGTGAACTGGTCAGATACCTTTTGCTTTACATTTGAAGACAGCCTAGAGAAACATTTGCAATCCATCCTAACAGTACCTCTTCCAGCCTCTATATACTCACATGGGACCCAAAAAGCAACAGACAATTGTGGCATACAAGCAATCACTCATGGCTTCAGAAGGCTCCCAAACAAAGCAACCAAGGAGTTTTCCAGATGAAGAAACTTTTATGAAAGCATCAGGAAGTGAATAAAAATTGATTATATACAGGGCCCTTCTAGACCTTATACAAAATGCAGCAGAACAAAATGAAAAATTAAGCAAGTTGTTCGATCTGATGGAACACCAGTACTCTGAAATCCAACAGATCAAGAAGAAAATCAAAGACATAGAAACTTCCATGCAAACCCAAGAAAACAGAATGGAACAAATGGAAAAAAGAATTTCTGACTTGGAAGACAGAGCTACTGATGCCAGTGTCTATGAGCAGAAATCAGAAAAAAGAAACAAGAAAAATGAAGAAACATTAGGAAGCATGTGGGACTCTATTAAGAGGAACAACCTTCGATTAATTGGAATCCCTGAACAGGGTGAGACATCTGAGAACACAGAGAGTATTGTTGCTGAGCTGCTGAAAGAAAACTTCCCAGAAATCATGAAGGAAGAGAATATAGACATCTCAGATGCATATCGTACGCCACCCAATATAGATCTCAAAAGAAAGACTCCGAGACATATTATAATCAAGCTTAACAAAATGAAACATAAGCAGCAACTCTTAAAGGCAGCAAGACTCAAGGCAAAGCTAACATTCAGAGGGAAACCCTGTAGGCTCTCGTCAGATTTCTCAGCACAAACCATGCTGGCACGGAGACAGTGGCACAACACATTCAAAGTCTTGAAGGAGAAGAACTTCCAACCAAGAATTATATATCCTGCAAAACAAACACGAAAATGAAATTAAGACATTTCCAGATAAACAGAAACTCAGAGACTTTGTAAAAACTAAACCCAAACTACAAGAAATACTGAAAGAAGTTCTTGGCTTTGGCTTAGAAGAACGAAACCACTAACTTTGTATTTTAGAACGACACACTACTCAATACTCATTTAGGGAAGGCTCCAAAGTAAATCACAGCTTTGATTTGGAAAGAAGCCATCCAGTGATCATCATGAAAACTATGGTGTCATCATAATAAAAGACGGATGTACTACAGTAGGTATAGTCCTTCCAGATGGAGAGGAAGATGACCAGACTGGTAGTAATTAAAATTGGGTTTATAAATAGTTTATTAAGGGGGTTCATAGGGGCAGCTGTAAAGCACAACAAAGATGTATCATACCATTTCAAGAAATCTAACACACGAGTCTCAACAACTATAAAACCAGCTCTGAAAAAGGTGAAAAATCAACTCACAAAAAAGAGTGTCTCAGAACAGACTAATAAGAACAACAGAGAAAACATCAACATAAAAATAAACAAATCACAATGGCAGCACTCAACACATACCTATCAATAATTACATTGAATGTGAATGGACTGAATGCTCCAGTAAAGAGACACCGAGTGTCATCTTGGATCAAAAGACACGACCCATCCATATGTTGTCTACAAGAAACTCACTTGAGACCTAAAGACAGGAACAAACTGAAAATTAAAGGATGGAAGAAGATATATCAAGCTAACAATGAACAAAGAAGAGCAGGGGTGGCAATTCTAATCTCAGACAAAATCAACTTTAATGTCAAATCCACCATCGTGGACAAAGATGGACACTATTTATTGCTGAAAGGTTCAGTACACAAGCAAGACTTAACTATATTAAACATTTATGCACCTAATGTCAGAGCACCTAAATATGTCGAAGAAACACTGACTATGCTCAAAAGAGAGTTAGATGACTCCACAATAATAGTGGGAGACTTTAACACTCCACTCTCATTACTAGACAGATCATCTAGAAAAAAGCTCAGTAAAGATACAGAAGACCTCATTGACACAATTAACCAACTAAACCTCATTGATATATACAGAACTTTCGACCCCTCAGCAGACAACTACACTTCTTCTCCAGTGCACATGGAACATTCTCCAGAATTGACCACGTGATAGGCCATAATGCAATGTTCAACAAAATCCATACCATTGAATTATTGCAAAGCATCTTCTCAGATCATAAAGCCATCAAAGTCGAAATCAGTAGCAGAAAAAACAGAGATAGAAAGTGGAACTCTTGGAAACTTAACAACATCTTGCTCAAAAAAACATGGGTTATAGAGGAAATCAGGGATCAATTAAAGAAATTCATGGATTCCAATGAGAACGAAAACACTTCCTGTGGTACATATACTCAATGGAGCACTACACAATGATAAAGAAAAACGATGATTCCAGGAAACATCTCCTAACCTGGTTTCAACTGGAAGACATTATGTTGAGTGACAGTAGTCAGCGACAAAAGGACAAATACTGTATGAGACCTCTACGATAAGATCTCAAAAACAGACTTGTGTATAGAAGAAAGGACTCTTTGACTAGCTGCAAGGGAGGGGAGGGGGGGGAGGGAGGGCGAGGGGGGAGGGTTTAGTTTAGATAGTTACTAGAAATCTAGTTGGGAGAAAGCGATGACAGCACACATTAGGAACAAGAACAACATTAAGTGGACTTCAGCATAACTTGAGTACTCCTTCCCTCTTAACTCAATACTGCAAGGATAGAGTAACTAGGGCGGGGGGCGGGGGACCATGCACTTAGGTGAATTCCAGGCCAGTTGGCACAACTAGCGTTTTGCTAAGAGAGCTCTCTGCACCCCACATTGGTGAGTGGCGTCTGGGGTCTTAAAAGCTGCCAAGCTGCCATCCGAGGACACAGCAAATGGTCCCAACTCAGCAGGAACGGATGCTCACCGAGGGCCAAAATGGCATGCGGTAAAGACAGCCGAGAAGACAGAGAGACCCACAAGAGTGGGTGCCTACATCGACCTGGGACCGGAAGAACCGGATGGTGCCCGGCCACCACCAGTGATAGCCATGACGGAGCTCACAGAGAGGAGCCTCACTGGCAACACAAGAATAAAAAGAGGTGCATCATGAGATCTCCACTAAAAGACCTCAATAGATGGTCCAGCGGTTTTGGGGTTCCTCTGAGAGCATGGCCCCCGGCCCTGATGCTGCCCGTTCCCATAAATTATAACAAAGGTCCACTCTTTGGACAGGAATGGAATGGACTTGGCAATGCAGAATAACCATATGTTGGAAGCACTTTATGGTTCTATACATCTATAGGATATCATCTTGCTGACCTCTGGCTGGAGGAAGGGGAGTGGACGGAGAGGAGGGGAAAGGAGACTGTTGGGAGGATGAGACATGTATGGAGCAGAGAGGAATAGTGTGCAGTCACCGGACAGGGAGAGCAGTGGAAGCTGCATGTAGGTGGGCATGTAAATTTACATGGGAATGTACATTTTCACTCAGTTATGTTAAATAAAAATAAAAAAAGAAGAAAGAAAAAAAAGTTTTTCACCTTATTAGCCCCTAGCAGCACTGAAGAAGAAAAGTTCTGGAGACTGAATTCATTGAGATTATAGCTTAGGAAACCCTAAGGAACAGTTCTGCTCTGTCACATGGGGGTCACTATGAGTCAGAATCAACCCAAAGGCAACTAACAACAATCTAAAGTGGCATGTCCCAAATGTGATTGCAGGGTGACTTCTTGTAATTCAAGGGAATATTGCTTCCAGTTCTAGAAAAGTTACCTCTTCTAAACCTTAGTCTAAACCCTTTCAGTGACCTTCAGTGTGTTTCTTTGGAAAATCAGCACTAATACTCAATAAGTCCTGGTGCTATGGAGCTGGGATCTCAAAGTTCTGCAATTGATGAGGAGTCTCTTCAAGATTAGAGAAGCGGTAGGGGAACAAAAGATGATTTTGCAGGGTTTGTGCCTCATGGAGACTAATCAACATTAACTACAGACAACAGTGGAGAACAGAACATTTATGTGCTATACATAGCACTCATGCCTGCCTCATAAAATAATTGTTAGCATCTTTATGTTATAGGTATGGGGCAGTGGTGGCCCAGCCATAGCATTCACCTTTCATGCAGGAAACCCACGTTTTATTCCAGGTCAACTCATCTCACGTGTAGCCACGATCTATCTGTCAGTAGAGAATTGTGTGTTACTCTGATGTGAGCAGATTTCAGCAGAGCCTCTAGACAAAGACAGACTTAAGAAGACAGGCCTGGCAATCTAATTCTGAAGATTAGCCAGTAATAATCCTATGGATCACAATGGTCCAACCCACAACCAATCATGGGGATGAAGGAGGACAAGCCATAGTTTCATTTCATTGTGCAGAGGGTCACCATTGGTGGTAGACTGACTAGACAGCAGCTCAACAACAGCAATGAGTTACAGACAGGACTAATGGTGGACCCAGCATCACACAGATCACTAACTTCATATCTACCTCCCATACTCTGGAAGGGCTTTTGGCTCACAGTTGCACAGCTACCCTGTGATACAGTCCCTCTAAAACTCAGCTGTACTTGTTAGGAGTCTGGCAGGTCGCCCCATGTCTTCTTAGAGAATTAGGAATATTCTAGATCTTCCCATGATCTCTCATGTTCTGAACTGTCCTGATTAGTCACATGATATGAAGTATGTGAGTAATTTTTTCTTATACAAGAAGTCACAGGAAAATGTAAACATGGAAGGGACCCATAAGGCAACTGCTTCTAAGATATTGACCAGTTTTACAGTTCTTTCCACAGCACAGCTTGGATGAAGAATCTATCATAGCAAGATATCCCACCCCAAAATAGGTTAGATGCTAGCAGGAGCGTGGATGGTGCAAATGGTTAATGTTTACATCAAGTACAAATTCACACAGAGACACCTTAGAAGATAGACCTGGTGATCTTTGTCTGAAAAATCAGCCATTAAATACCCTCTAGAGCCAAGTTCTACTCTGACACACATGGGTCACTATGAGTCAGAATGTACTCCATAGCAAATGGTTAGATGCTAACTTATCCCTGATTCCATCCCATCTCCACCCACCATCAGCCTTTTAGCAGTAAAAACAGTTCCCAGTGCTTTTGTCTCCAAAAGACATAGCTCTACCCTTGGTGATTTCCCACACCAAGACCTTTGCTGCTCAGTGTTCTCCCAAACCTGGAGCCCATTTAGAATGCTGAGCCTTCAGATCGAAACCAGCCCTATGGAATCAGAATCTGAAGTTTAACAAGACTGAAGGGATTCGTGTGTGCAAGAAAGCACAATGTATAGCTAGACAACCTTTCAGTAAGGATGAATAGACATTAGCCAGATAGAGGGACATGGGAAGCACGGAGGGATGTGAAGCTAGAGAGCATTCCAAATGTGAAGCTAGGGAGCATTTCAGACAGAAGGAAAAGCACAGAGAAAGGCTAGCAGTAAAGCTTAGACACAGGTAATGCACGGCCCAGGGGAACAGGGTAGGGAAAGCGTTTTCTAGCAGGCCTAGATAGGATTGTACACACTGATGGCGGTAACACAGACAGCAAATGTAGGAGCAAGTGAAGTGCTAGTTTGAATATACTGAGTATGGGAAGTTGTGGGGCATCAACGGAAAGCCAGCACTGATTAGTGACAAATATGAGGAACCTGAGTGGCCTTAGACCCCTGAGAGTCAAAAAGGTCATGGCGGCTTCCCAAACTACTTCTGAATTCAAGAACAACTGGAGCGACTGTTAGTTGGCATCAAATCTGTTCTCCCTTTATTCCACAGTAACACAGATTTTACTATGCACATGGCATCTCAGCTGCAGACTGTACTTTTCATTTTTCTTAGCCCCTTGCAGAGGTCATGTGACCAAGTTCTTGACATTGGAGTATGAACTTCCACATCTCTTGTTTACATAGAAACTACTTGCCCACCAGCTTCTTCCTCTTTCCTTCCTGCTGTCACAGTGGTAAGCCAGCTCAACCAGGCAGATGGAGGTGAAGAGCCACCCAGGGAGTCCTCCCCTTGGGAAGCAGAAGTCAAATGGCCTTCCCATTACCCAGTGTTCCCCCTTTTCACCTGGGGCACCAAGCCAGTTGTCTGAGAGCCTCCTGCATGAAATAAAAATATATGTAACAATGCATTTGCCATTTCAATACTTTTCACATATACGACTCAGTGACATCAGTTATACATCTATCATATTGTACAACCATCATCAATGTCTGCTTCCGAAGTCCTTCGTCACCCTTAATAGAAACTCAGTACTCCTTAAACAATAACTCTTCTACCCTGTTTGTTACACAGTTGATTTTGACTCATAGCAACTCTGTAGGACAGAGTAGAACTGTCCCATAAGGCACCTCTAGTGGATTCAAACTGCCAAATTTTTGGTTAGCAGCTATAACTCTTAACTAACATGCTACCAGGGCTTCCCCCTAGTAACCACTAACAAACTTGAGCCTCTATGCATTTTCTTTCTCTAGATTTAGGGAGCCCTGGTGGTTTACTGGCTAAGAGGTCAGCAAGTCAAATCCACCAGCTGCTCCTTGGAAGAAGTTTTACTTTGTCATATAGAATGCTATGAGTCAGAGTCAATTTGAGGGCAATAGGTTTAGACATTTCATGTCAGTTAGATGTCTTAGTTTCCTAGTGCTGCTGTAACAGAAATATCACAAATGGGCAGCTTTGAGGAACAGACATTTCTTTTCTCATAGTTCAGTCAGAATTGAGGTCACAGTCTACAGGAGAAGGGTCTCTCTGCGGGCTCTAGAGAAAGATTCTTGACTCTCCCAGCATCCTTTTATTCCTTGCAGATCCCCAGGTAGTATCTGTCTTCCCCATTTGTGCTTCCTTCTATGACTAACCTGCTCTTTTTGCAATCCAAAAAGGTTAGGTTAAGTTTAAGACACACCCTACATTGACAACAGCTTCATGGTAACAAGGAAAACCCTATTTCCTAATAGGATCGCATTCATAGTAAAAACAAAACCAAAAACAGGCTAGGATTCCAACACATTTTTGGTGGATTCTGTTCACTTCACAAATGGGATTATATGTGTCATTTTGTCTGACTTACTTCACTCTGCATATGTTTAGGATTGGTAGTGACTTTCTGTGTGTAGGTGGTGTTTAGTTTAATGCAAAACATGTCTACACACTGAGATAACATCAACCACCCTCACTCTCCCTTAGGGCACTATGAAGGTTCTGCTGTCAGGACCCTACCTACCATTTTTGGCTTTATTCTCCTTGGCTTGCCCGAATAGGCCACTGTCGTCTTATAGACTGCGGCACCTCAGGTAATCCCATCACCAGACACTCTTTACTTTTCCCATCACCAGGAGAGAACGGGGTACAGATGCCTGCTGGAGCAAGCCCATGGAGAAAAGCAGAGTTTCCACTGGAAAGCAAGCTCTGCCCTCTCTCCCTACCAGCTGTCTTCTGGGAAACTAAAGTCAGGGATAAATAGCTAAAGCTCTAGAGCACCTTCTCCAACTAATAACTGATGAATAATAGCAGTGGAAGTATTCCGTTTTCAAAAGATTTGGGAAATGTTGGTTAAAATAAGCCTGGCTCTTTACTGTAGGCTTTATCAGAGCTTTTATTAAATCAAATACATCTTGAGTGTCCAATACAGGGGTGTGTGATTTGACCACAAAACCCTTTCTCATGGGCTATGAAACCAAGGTTCCTTAGCCTAACATGCAATGGTGTTTGATTCACATAGGACAGTTCCCAACTCCAACAAAAGCAGCATCACCTGGGAGCTTGCTAGAAATTATAATTCTTAGTTGCATACCAATCCCTTGAATCAGATGCTATGGGGCTGGGCCCACTCATTTGTGTTGCAAGTCCTCCAGGAGATTCTGATTCTAGCTCAAGTCGACAGCCACTGAAATAGGACAATTGCCAACAGCCAGGACTGCTGCTCCCACTCCACTCTTTTTCAAATTCTACTTCAAGACTCCGCTGTACTTCTTCTGTTCCAGTTCAAAATAGTTCTGTTCCCAGACTGTCTCCTCCCAAACTCCAGTTAGAAGGATCCCTGGGACTCTTACACATTGTCATCTTTCCCAGGTTGTAATATTTTTATCCTTCTTTACTGTCTACCTTTTCTCATTAATGCAATGGTAAGGCCCTCTATACCTGCCTCCAAACTCTAAAGGCTGTGCTTTTCCGTGTCAGGGCACTGGATGAGGTATCAGTGTTGTTTCTATTACCTTATTGCATGACAGAAGGTAGAAAGACAAGAATAGCCCAGGGCATAAAGCAGAGCTCAATAAATGCTGAGGGGGAACTCAGAGGAGGAAGAAGCACTTACAGATGGGAGACTACAGGAGGACTTGGGAAGAAAGTGTACTGGCAGGGCCTTGAAGTAGAAAAAGAGTTAAGTTTGTCTTACCCCTGCTGGTTGCCGGGCAAACTGCAGTGCCTGCTTGATGCTGCTGTCCTCAAAAGGCTCCCAGTTGCTAAAGAAGACAGAAAGACACAGGTAAGTGAGGAGCTCCAGTGCATTAAGGAAAGAGGCAAGGACAATCTGGGAAGGGCTCAAAATTGGGACCTGGCTAAATGGGGTGAGTTCTCCAAAAAAAAAAGTCACAATGACAACAAAAAGTAGGAAGAAAGTGTTGTAGAAGCTCTCTAGAGCCAAAAGCCCTCTGAGATGATTCCAATCCTGGAGGCTGAACTGCAGGACAGGGGCACCAGCTAACTGCAGAGTGGCTCTTGGCAGTTCTGGGCCCAGGGTCTCTGTGACCTTCTTCCCCTTTTGTCCACACATCACACCAGAGCCAGCAACGCACCAGGAGGGGACACTGGGACAAAGTGCATGACAGCAAACAGCAGCCCAGGCTGTTTCCCTCCCCCAGAGGATGGATTGCAAAAATCAGTGTCAGCAGATGGACTTGGGGACTGGGTCTTAAGCGTGAGACGTGCATCATAAAAGTGGTGAGGAATGAGCAGGCACAGGCGACGGTTGTACAGCGAGTGGGGCTGGGGGAACAGGTACTGCTGCTGTGCCGCTGGAATGCGGATGTCGCTGCAGTGTCGACCTCGCACAGTGCGCCAGAGGCACACGCTCTGAAAGAACTTTTATCGCTGGAAATTAGGCAAAACTAAATAGAAGTAATGCAGTGACCTCTGGCAGGAGTGATTTTGTGGCAGCTGCTTGGGTCACTCCCTAGCTACAGTCTGCACGTGGTGTCCAGCTGTGTGTTACTGAAGTCGGCAACTCCAGCCTTCCCAAAGTCCTGCCTCAGGCTCAGCCAGGGAAGAGGGTTTGAAGAAATTGGCAGCATTTTGCAGACTCAGTGGATATCGAAGCCAAGCCGAGCTCTAACATCTTCTTGGTCAAATATTACATTGCTGCTGTTTTGCAATTGGGGGCAAGGGGACCCTCCACACTGGAATTGTCAGCCTCTTTAGGAAGTCTCCCCTAATTCAGTGGTAGTATATGTCTTAGAGATTTCCATATAATTTCAAACAGCAGCATTAGCTGAAAATTCCAGAAGCACCTTGGGAAAGCAGTAACTTACACCTTGATGACCATAGAAATACTTGGACTCACTATTTTCTACTTATTTTCCTTACTGCAGAGAACAGAAATAAGGAGGCTTCCAAGCCAACTTACCCAGAGACCTTCTTAGCCATCTGGCCTGTTTAGCTACCAGCTAAGCTCAGGAAGCTCCAAGGGCCAAGTCCAAGATAGAAGATTTAGCCTCTTTTGGTGGCACAGTAGATAACTGTTGCAGCTGCTGAACAAAAAGCCAGAAGTTTGAATCTACCGGCTGCCCCTTAGAAATCCTATGGGGCAGTTGTACTCTATCCTGTAGGGTCACTATGAGTCAGAATCAACTCCATGGCAATGGGTTTGGCTTTTATTTTATGACAGTAAAAGAGTCACTGGTTAATGCAAATGATTAAGCTAACCAAAAGATAGTCAGTTTAAGCCTAACCAGTGTCATCTAGAAGAAAGACTGGTGATTTACTTTTGAAAAATCAGCCTCTGAAAACCCTATAGAGCATAGTTCTACTCTGACACATGTGGGATTTCCATTAGTCCAAGCCAATTTCATGGCAAATGGTTTTTATGTTAGTAATTACTGTTTGAACTGAAAGTCAAGATGTGTAAGCAGTCTATACTTCCCAGGATTACAGAACAAATAAGAGGAGTTGGCTGGCAACTTGAAATAAATTTTAAAATTGATCATTCCGGGTCATTTGTGTAAAAACATGGGAACACTCCAAGAAAGTGGAACAGCTTTCATCACGCATGAACTATACAAACTGTCTCTAGTTTCTCAATTTAATCCTCTCACCTTAACAACAATGTTATGATACCTTTCAGGGAGTCAATGATAGCTGACAGCCGGGGTGACATCCCTTCTGGTCAGTTTATTTGCAGTCAGACACATTGCATTTGATCTCTTATTTTGTCAGTGGTCCCCTAACTAGCATTTAGCCCTTAGCCAGTTGTTGTTGAATCTACTTGACTCATGGTATGTGTTACAGTAGAACTGTCCTCTGTAGTTTCCAGTGGATGATTTTTCAGAAGTAAAATGTCAGGCCTTTGTTTTGAGATGCCTGTGGGTGGGCTCGAAACTCCAACTTTCAGTTAGCAACCAAGTGCTTAACCATTTGCACCAACATAGCGGCTAACCCTTTGAGTCTGTAATGATGTCACCTCTCTCATTCCTGATACAGGGAATGCATGTCTTCTCTCTCTCTCTTTTTTTCTGACCAGTCCTTCTAGAGGCTTACCAGTTTTACTGATCTTCTCAAAAAAAAATCTCTTAATTCTATTGATTTCCCCTACTGCTTTTTATTTCACTGATTCATGTTCTGATCTTTATTACAGTCTTTTTTTCTTCTGCTTACTTTGGGTTTTATTTATTCTCCCTTTCCTGGTGTCTTAATGTGGAAGAGGAGGTCACCGACTTACTGAATCTACCAAATCTATTGCCAGGGGTTCTGATTCACAACAATCTCATAGGATAGAGTAGAATAGTGTTTCCATAAATCTTTGTGTTTCCGTAAATCTTTATGTAAACAGACTGACACACCTTTCTCTCTGAGCTGGTGGTTTCCAACCATCAACCTTTCTGTTATCAGTCCGGGGCTTAACCACTGGACCACCAGGGGTTCTTGTCTAATGAAGGTCTTTAAACTATACATTTCTCTCTAATACCACACTAGCTGCATCCTGCAAATTTTGGTATGCTTTATTTACACTTTATTCAGTTCAAAAATATATATAATTTCACTTTTGATTTCTTTTCAACTAGGGGGTTATATATCTGTTAGCCTGTTACCACTGAGTTGATTCCAGCTCATAGCAAACATAAAGGACAGTGTGTAACAGCCTTGTAGAGTTTCCAAGGAGTGTTCTGGTGGATTCAAACAGCCGTCCTTTTGGTTAGCAGGCTGGGCTCTTTACCATAGCTCCACCAGGGTTCTCTATTCTTGGTAACCACTAATAATCTTTGGTTTCTATATATTTGCTTGTTTCAAGTAAGTGAGGTGATACAGTATTTGTCCTTTTGTGACTGACTTATTTCACTCAACATTTTTTCAAGGTTCAGGTATGTTGAGGCATGCATTAGGGCTTCATTTCTCTTTATGACTGAGTAATATTCCATTATATGTATACACATTTTCTTTATCCATTCATCTGTTGGCAGATATTTCAGTCATTCCACATTTTGGCTATAGTTAAAAGTGCTGAAAAAAACTCACTGCTGTAGAGCGAGTTCATAGAAACTCTATAGGACAGAGTAGAACTGCCCCACAGGGTTTGTAAGGAGCACCTGGTGGATTCTAACTGCTGACTTTTTTGTTAGCAGTCATAGCACTTAACCACTGTACCACCAGGGTTTCCATAAGTGCTGCAGTTCGGCCTTATCTACTTTTTTATCCAGTCTAACATATACATTACATTTGGGATGTTCTGACATATGCATTTGATAGGATCAATGCTATGATTAGACATAAATCTTACCATTTGTTTTGTAGTTCCCCATCTGTGTTCTTCATTTCCTCTTTTTCTTTCTTGCTGCCTTCTTTTGGATAAATTAATTGTATATTCTCCTCTATTCCCATAACTTTGCTTATTCCTATAGCTTTTTCTTATAACTTTGATTTTGTTATTTTAGTAATTGTGTTAGGGTATATGGCACAGTGGCACACATTTCAAACCCAGCAGTCACTCCATAGGAAAAAGATGTCACAGTTTGCTTCCATAAAGATTACAGCCTTGGAAACTCTATGGGGCAGTTTTACCCTGTCCTATAGGGTCACCATGAGTTCGAATCACCTTGAAGGTAATGTGTATAACCAACTGTCATAATTGAATTATGTTCCCCCAAAAAATGTGTGTAGCAATTTGCCTGGGCCATTAGTTTTAGTACTGTGTGGTTGTCCTCTATTTTGTGATTGTAATTTTTGTATATGTTATAAATCCCAATATCTGACTGTGGTTAATGGGCAAGACTGTATTATTTTAAAGAGGATTAGGGTAGGGCTGTAATATCTCTACTAAAGTCATACCACTAATCCAATGTACAGCGAGTTTCCCTAGAGTGTGGCCTGTACTACGTTTATCTCTCGAGATAAAAAGTGAAGGGAAGTAAACAGAGACTGGGGACCCATCTCATGTCACCAAGAAAGTAGGGATAGAAGCATAGATTTTCCTAGGACCTGAGGTTCTTGTGCTGAGACAGTCACAGCTCACAGACCGAGGAAAGAATGATGAGGAAGATCTTCTGAGTCCACAGAAGCCAACACTCCGAATTTGACTTATAGTCTACTACACTGTAAGAAAATAAACTTTTCTTTGTTAAAACTGTCCACTTGTGGTATTTCTGTTACAGCAGCCCTAGACTAAGACATCAATATATGAAGACTAACAATTAAGTTTACAAACTCATCCTAGAAAAAGTGCTGCATACCTCATTGCTGAATATCACTATGGTCATCTTCAAAGTACTCCCCTTGGGAAGCTATGTACTAGCACCATTGTCTAGTCCACCTTTTAAAGCAATTCCTGAACTCTTTTTCCAGAATGACCATCAGAGCTGTCATTGTATTACCCTTGATGTCCTGAATGTCATCAAAATGTCTTCCTTTCAATATTTCCTTTATCTTTGGGTAAAGAAAAAAGTCACTGGGGTTCAGATCAGGTGAACAGGGAGGGTGTTCCAATACAGATATTTGTTTATGGGCTAAAAACTCCCTGACAGACAACCATACAATTAAGTTTGCAAACTTGTCACTGTGCCACCGTGCACAATGGCCATTCTAGAAAGAGTTCCAAAACTGCTTTGAAGCATTGACTAGGTGCTGGCATTGGTGCATAGCTTCCCAAAGGAAGTACTTTGAAGGTGACCATAGTGATATTCAGCAATGTAGAGCTCAAAATAATTAAGTTTGTGGATTTAATTGTCACACCTCATACGTCAGAGTTTACCTTCAGTTGATAGTATACAACTGCATGTGTGGTATAAAAACCTTAAAATAGTATATTTCGGTTTCCTCCTCCTCATCTTTATGCTGTTTGTAAGTTTTACTCATGCATGTGTTATGGATTACACACTATATAGTTCTTATTTTTGTTCATTCAATTATCTTTTAAAGCTGTCTAATAGGACTAAGATTAGGAAGAAATACCTGGCTATCTATTTTCAAAAATCAGCCAGTGAAAACTCAATAGATCACAAAAGTCTGACCTGCAACCAGTCCTGGGGAGGTGCAGGACCAGGCAGTGTTTCATTCTGCTTTACATAGGGTCACCATGAGTTGGGGACAAATAAATGGCAGCTAACAACAAAATCATTTCCCACTACAGAGGCAATGCCTTTCTGAGTGTTCTACCCACTGGCCCATACATCATGAGCACTTCCAGCCTGACTGCCCTAAACAGGCAGTACTGCCAACTCTGTGTGAATTCCCATGATTGTTCCCTCCAGAAAGAGCCACATGGCTCTTTCTTGGCCCTCTGAGTTTTCTCTTGACTGATCTGTCCTCTGCTGAAGACCTGAAGGGGACCCTCTACAGATCCTTAAAGTTTTCTCTATCCATCTCTCTCTTTTACACTACTCTGCCCTTGGACCTCCACCTGCCGTGGTTCCCCATACTTTAATTTCATTCCATGACTCAGACAGTTCACAGATACTACTTGGGTCCTGTTCTCATTGTGGTCTGGAAACACTGTTCTGGTGGTAAACAGGACAATTGCTGGGCATTTGTGTCTCTCTCAAAAATCAGTGTCCACCATATACTTTGTCCAGATTTTGGGTTGTTTCAAGTGTAAGTGTAAACATGATCTCCATTACTCTACCTTGGCCAGAAGTGCTGACAAGTGCTTAGTTTTTAATCTCCCTTTTCTAGTATACATATTCCAGAAGCATAGAAATATGTTGTTTCAGTCAGCTTTGTAATCCCTGTAAATTATTGAGTAAATGTTTGGGATCAGTTAATTAACTAAGTGAGAAGAAACAGTGATATTGAAGATAGGGCAAATGAAAAAGATGAGCTGTTTTCTGATTTTTCCCAAATAAGATAATTAAAATGTGTTTTCTGTGTATAAAGGATTGCATACTATTGTTTTAGAACTATAAAAATGAAATTTAAATAGTGAATGCTTATAAATGGTTAAAAAATAAACTAACTAAAAAAGGATATTTCACCATTTTTTGGAATTCTGGGTGGTACAAAGGGTTAAGTTCACAGCTAAAAACAGAAAATTTAGCAGTTCATATCTGTATAGAAGTGCATCTGGAGAAAGGCCCCCAAGTCAGTCACTGAAACCCCTATAAAACAGTTCTCCTTTGATACACATGATTTTACCATGAGTCAGAATCGAGTCATGAAATCAATAGCAATTGCTTTTATTGTTTTGTTTTGTTTTTGTGGATTATACTGTTAAAATTTCTAAAATACTGAGGCAGGACCAAGATGGTGGACTAGATACACATTTTCCTGATTCCCTGAGAACAAAGCCTTAGAATAATAGTGAATGGAACACAGTGGACATTCTGGGAGCCCCAGGATCTGGCATAGGTTTGTGAGATTGGACTGAGCAACAGGAAAGGGGACACTAACTCTGTAAAAGGCAAGGCAGCGGCACACTGAGTCCTGCTTCTGCTGATGCATCATTTGAGGGGACTGCAGGTACAGATGCCTTCTTTATTATCCAGGAGACAGGTACTGGGTCTGCTGAGCCTGTGAAGCTGTCACACTAATACACTTAACTAAGTGAACAATGTATACCACAGCAGAGACTAGTTGTGACAGCCCCATCTTGAGAGCCTGGCTGCTGAACAAGGGCACCAGTGCCCCCTCATCTCTTTTCTGAGCTGCATCACAGATCCTAGTGACTCACAGCAGGAAGGGCTGCTCAGGTGAGATGCCATCTTGGTCAGCTGATGGGTGGAGTCACTCATGCCTTAGGTTTCAGTTAGGTGAAATCTCACACTGAGAACCATGCCTGTCTGGATAGTGCTTCTCCAGCAGAAAAGCTGTTTTTGAGACAATCATATCTAAGGATCCTGGTGTGTCCGGGCAGCCAAGAGTAGCAGGGCCATAACCCCTCCCTTCTTTGAGACACTTCATAGCATCTAGGGATGGACAATAGGGTGCCACTGCTGTCAGGCAGGAGGTGGAGCCTGTCATCTGCCATCCCTGAGGGCCCCGCTGCTTTCAGCAGCTGCTGGACAGTACCATTCTCAACAGCTGCTAGACAGTGTCTCTACCAGCAGTAAAGCAGCTCATAAAATAAGGCCAGATGGAGAGCACAGCAGTGACTAGTAGCTGAGTGGGTTGGTGGCATTTCTACCACCCTTCACTGAGCCAAATCATACCATCAGCTGATTGCCCCCCAAAGAATTCAAAAGTAGGGTGTTTCCTCTGCCAGGCAGGAAGTGGGGCCAGCCAATATGGAGGACCCAGCTGCTCTTGATGCCTACTGGACAGTTCAGGACTCAGCAAAAAAAAAAAATGGAGTTTTTAAGTTAAATGCATCTGGAGTGCAGCGCAGCAGTCCCGGGCAGCCAGGTGTGGTGGCATCATTCCCTTCTCCCTTTCGTGAGCTACAACATAGGCTTAACTGACATAACAACAGAGAGTTGCAGCAAATAACTTGCCGTATTTAGCAGCCAGGAGGTGGCACCTACCACCCATGAGAGCCCAGCTGGGCCAAGTCACTAGAGACCACAGAGGCAGCTGGCAACCAAACCTAGTGGTGTCTGTACTCTACTCTTAGAACTACGCCACAGCTCCCATTGGTGTAACACTAGAGAACTCGAACTGCTTTTTTGAGGCATGAAGACAACAATCAATATCTAAACATTTAAAGAAGCAGACCACCATGGCTCTGGAAAACTCCCCAAATAAAGAATCAAAAAACTTCCCAGATGAAGAAGCCTTTCTGAAATTACAGGCGGTAAAATACAAAAGAATTATGTCTAGAGCCCTCCTGAAGATTAAACAAAACACAGTAGAATAAAATGAAAAATTAAGTAAGCTATATGAACTGCTGGAAAGGCAACAATCTGGAATCCAGAAGATCAATAATAAAATCACAGATTTAGACAATTCAATGCAAAGCTAAAAGAGTAGGATTGAGGAGTTGGAAGACAGACTTAGCAAACTTAAAGATAAAACAACTGACACCAGCATTTATGAGAAGAATTCAGAGAAAATAAATAAGAAAAGCAGAGAGGAGTCAAGATGGTGGACTAAACACATGTCTCCCTAAATCCCTCTGGAAACTGAGACCTGAATTGATAATTAAATAGAGCCTTATGGACATTTAGTAAGCCCTAGGACACAGAATTGGGCTGTTAATTTGGACTTCACACCATTGAACAGAAAACTTCCTCTCTTTTGTTGACCCTGCTCTTCTTGAGAACTGGCTTTCACACATGGAAGGTAACTCACCATTTTAACTTTTTTTTTCTGTCTTTGCCCACGGGCAGAGCTCAGACATTGACTAGCAGCTAACCTCAGATGCACTGCTAGTGGGATTGGCAGGCGAAATTGCCATATTTTGAGAGCCTTGCTTTGGACTCTGTGTATCTCAGCACCTTTGTTCTCTCTTTCCGCATAGCTTGTACAGAGGCAGGCACTGAGTTTGTGTGAGATGCCATTTTCTTCCATCAGGAGGTGGATCACCCATATGAAGGCCCCAGCTGGACCTAGCTCCGAGGCTAGGAGGCAGCACCTGCCTGGAAAAGAGCATTTTTCCAGCAGAAAAGCAGTATTTTACACAGTATCACCTACTGCTGGGACATGACAACAGAGGCTGTAGACTCTGTGCATCTCGGCTCCTTTGACCTCTCTTTCTGTCTCCAATACAGAGTAGCCTGGACCCGGCCAGGCTGCAACCTTGTATGGGGCACCATCTTCTTCCACTAGGAGGTGGAAATGCCCTTACAGAGGCCTCAGCTAGACCTAATTCCTGGTCTGAGAGGCAGCACACCTGCAAGAAGCAGAGCACTTCTGGGGCAGAAAAGCAGGATTCTACACAGTGTCACCTGCAGCTGGGGCCTCACAGCAGAGGCCAGCAGGGAAGTAGCCTTTCTGTATTTTGAGCTAGTTTATAACATCTGGAGTTCAATATAAAGGTGCTTATTTTCTCAGCTGGGAAGAGGGACATACACTGGAAAACCTGACTGACTTTGGAAGTTGTCAGATACCTTTTACCTTTAATTTTAAGATAGCCTAGGGAAACAGCGGAGATCCATCCTCACAGTACCTCTCCCAGCCTCTCTTGGCTCACGTGATGCCCCAAAAGCAACAAACTCTGGAGAAAATCATAACCAGGAAATCAACCATGGCTTTAGAAAGCCCCCCAAAGAAAGCACCACAAAACTTCCCAGACGAAGAAACCTTTGTGAAACTATCAGAAGGAGAATACAAAAGGATTGCGTATAGAGCCCTCCTAGACCTTATACAAAATGCAGCACAGCAAAATGACAAATTAAGAAAGCTGTTAGATCTGATGGAAAACCAGCACTCTGAAATCCAACAGATCAAGCACAAAAATAAAGACATAGAAACTTCAACTCAAAGCCAAGAAAGAAGAATGGAACAAATAGAAGATAGACTTTCTGACTCCAGTATCTTTGAGGATAAATCAGAAAAAAGAAAGAAGAAAAATGAAGAAGCATTAAGAAGCATGTGAGACTCTATTAAGAGGAACAATCTATGATTAATTTGAGTTCCTGAACAGGGTGAGACACCTGAAAATACAGAGCATTGTTGCTGAGTTGCTGACTGAAAATTTCCCAGAAATTATGAAAGAAGAGAATATAGATATCCAAGATATGTATTGAACACCACTCAATATAGATCTCAAAAGAAAGACTTCAAGACATATTATAATGAAGCTTACAAAATGAAACATAAGCAGCAAGAGTCAAAGCAACAATAACATTCAGAGGGATATCCTGTAGGCTTTTTTGAATTTCTCAACAGAAACAATGCTGGCATGGAGACAGACACATTCAAAGCCTTGAAGGAGAAGAACTTCCAACCAAAAATTATATATCCTGCAAAACTATCTTTCAAATATGAAAATGAAATTAAAACATTCATAAATAAATAAAAACTCAGAGACTTTTGAAAAACAGAACCAAAACTACAAGAAATACTGAAAGAATCTCATGGCTTAAAATAACAGAACCACTAACTTTCTATTTTAAAAGGACACATCATCCAGAATCCTACTCATTTAGGGAAGGCTCTAAACTCAATCAAAGCTATAATAGTGAAAGAAACAATCTAGTGATCACATAATGAAAGCCATGATGTCATCATATTAAAAAAAGGGATATACTACAGTCATTATAGTCCTTCCACATAGACAGGAAGTTGATAAGAATGCTAGCAATGAAAATTGGGTTTGTACATATTTTATTAAGGGGGATCATAGGAGCAGCCGTAAAGTACAGTAAAGAAGCAACATATCAAATCAGGAAACATAATACAGGAGTCTCAATAACCACAAAACCAACCCTGAAAAAGGTGAAAAATCAACTCAGAAATAATGTCCCAGAACAGATTAATAAGAACAACAGAGAAAACATCAACACAGAAATAAACATATCACAATGGCAGCACTGAACACATACCTATCAACAATGACATTGAATGTGAATGGACTGAACATCCCAGTAAAGAGACATCGAGTGACTTCTTGAATCAAAAGACACAGCCCATCCATATGTTGCCTACAAGAAACTTACCTTAGACTTAAAGACATGAACAAACTGAAAATTAAAGGATGGAAGAGCATATATGAAGTTAACAATACACAAAGAAGAGCAGGTGTAGCAATTCTAATCTCAGATAAAATAAATTTTAATGTAAAATCTACCATCATGGACAAGGATGGACACTATTGCTGAAAGGGAGACTTCAATGTTCCCTTCTCTATAGTGAAGAGATTGTCTAGAAAAAAAGCTCAATAAAGACACAGAAGACCTTATTGACACAATTAACCAACTAGATCTGATCGACATATACAGAACTTTCTATCCATCAGCAGACAACTACACCTTCTTCTCTAGTGCACAGTGAACATTCTCCAGAATAGACCATGTAGTAGGACATAAAGCAATTCTCAACATAATCCATATGACTGAATGAAAGTAAAGCATCTTCTCAGATCATAAAGCCATAAAAGTCCAAATTAATAGAAGAAAAAACATAGAAAGTGGAACTCATGGAAACTGAACAACATCTTGCTCAAAAAGGCATGGGTTATAGAAGAAATCAAGAAATTTATGGATTCCAATAAGAATAGAAACACTTCTTACCAGAACCTATGGGATACAGCCAAAGCAGTGCTCAGAGGTCAGTTTAGCTCCATAAATGCACATGTCTGGAAGGAAGAAAAAAACCAAACCAAAGAACTAACCTTACAGCTTGAAGAAGTACACAGAGAACAACAGAGGAACCCCTCAGGCACCAGAAGAAAATGGATCATAAAGATTAGAGCAGAACTAAATGAATTAAAGAATAGAAGAACAGTTGAAAAACCTGAAAAGACCAAAATCTGCTTTTTTGAAAACATCAACAAAATTGACAAACCATTGGCTAAACTTACTAAAGAAAAAGCAGAAAAGGAAACAAATAACACAAATAAGAAATGAGAGGGGAGTTGTCACAACAGATCCAACAGAAATCAAAAATATCACAATAGAATACTATGAAAGACTGTACTCTAACAAATTTGAAAACCTAGAGGAAATGGACAAATTTCTTGATTCATATCACCTACCACAATTATCACGAGGTGAAGCAGAACCACTTAATAAACCCATCACAAAGGAAGAGATTGAAAAAGTCATCAGAAAACTGCCAGCCAAAAAATCCTGGGCCCACATGGCTTCACCATGGAATTCTACCAAGCTTTTAAGGAAGAATTCACTCCAATACTACTGAGACTATTTCACAGTATAGAAAGGGATGGAATGCTCCCAGCTCATTCTATGAGGCCAGCATAACCCTGGTACTAAAACCAGGGAAAGATCCAACCAAAAAGGAGAACTACAGACCGATATCACTCATGAATCTAGATGCAAAAATCTTCCACAAAATTCTTGCCGATAGAATACAACAACATATCAAAAAAATAATCCATCATGAGCAAGTTGGATTCATATCAGGGATGCAACGCTGGTTCAACATCAGAAAGACAATTAATGTGATCAACCACATAAATAAAATAAAAGACAAGAATCACCTGATTTTGTCTATTGGTGCAGAAAAGGCATCTGAAAAAGTCCAACACCCATTTGTGCTAAAACAAAGCCAACTGCCTACATCATCCTGAATGGAGAGAGACTGAAACAGTTTTCCTTGAGAACAGAAATTAGCCAAGGATGCCCATTCTCACCTCTCTTATTCAACATTGTACTAGAAGTTCTAGCCAGAGCAATTAGACAAGATCAAGAATTAAAGAGCATCTGCATCAGCAAAGAAGTAAAAATCTCCCTATTTGCAGATGATATGATTAGATACGCAGAGAATCCTAAAGAATCCATAAGTAAACTACTCAATCTGATAGAAGAGTTCAGCAAAGTCTGAGGATACACAATAAACATAAGTAGATCAGTAGGATTCCTTCATACTATACCAACAATGAGATTATTAATGGAGAAATCACCAATTCAGTACCATTTACTATAGCCCCTAAGAAGATAAATTACCTAGGAATAAATCTAACCAGAGAAATAGAAGACCTTTACAAAGAGAACTACAAATCCTTACTGCAAGAAACTAAGACAGACTTACATAAATGGAGAAAACTACCCTGCTCATGGATAGGAAGACTTAACATTGTGAAAATGTCTATTTTACCCAAAGCAATCTACTTATATAAGGCAATCCCAATACAAATTCCAGCAACATTTTTTAGTGAGATGGAGGAACAAATTACCAACTGTCTTAGGCTAGGTTTTCTAGGGAAGCAAAACCAGTAACACGTGTAGGTACAAGGAAAGATTTATAATATATATATATAGACAGATAGATAGATACAAATATAGGAAACAGCTCACATAATCACAGAAGCTGAATGTCCCAAGCTGTGGCACAAGCCTCACGTGTCCACGGAAGCTGAGGAACCCAAGGTCAGCAAGTCAGAGACCAGAGTTGCAGATCACCGGTTGTGTAGGTCAGTGGATCCCAAGCTGGTGGCGAGACGAAGTGACAGAGGCTGGCAAACCCAGGATCGGCAGGTCGGGGAGCAGGACTCTCAAGTGCCGACTGTAAGAACTGATGAGCCCAACAGCTGCTAGCTCAAGTCCTGGAACCAGACGCTGGAACAAGAGAGCAGGAGTTCCTGGCCACGTGAGTGATCAGCAGCCGTAGTCCAGGGTCACGAGATGAGAGCCGAGGGGCAGGGAGCCACCACAAACCCCGCCCTGCCACTTAATACAGCAGCCAAATAGGTAGTAGCTAAGTTGACATAATCCTGACCACCACACCAACTTTGTTTGGAAAGGGAAGAGGCCCCAGATAAGAAAAGCACTACTGAAGAAGAAGAACACACTGGGAGGCCTCTCACTACCTGACTTTAGAGCCTATTACAATGCCACAGTAGTCAAAACACCCTGGTATTGGTACAAAAAGAGACAGAACTGGGATCCCAGAGATGACATCATCTTCCTATGAACAGTTGATATTCAACAGAGGCCCTGAGACATAAATTGGGGTAAAAACAATCTCTTCAACAAATGGTACTGGCAAAATTGGTATCCATCTGCAATAAATTGAAACAAGAGCCACATCTTACACCTTATACAAAAACCAACTCAACTGGATAAAAGACCTAAATATCAAACTCTTGGATAAAGCTCATCCAAGAAAAAGTAGGAACAACAATGGAAGTTTTAATACACAATGTAGATGGACTTCCAAATCTGTCAAATAAATTACAAACAACAGAAGAAGAAATAGATAAATGGGAACTATGAAGAATCAAACACCTACAGAATGGGAAAAAATGTTTGGCAACTATATGTCAGACCGATGCCTGACCTCCATAGTCTGTAAGGTACTACAAAATATCAATAAGAAAAAGATAATTCATTCTATTAAGCAATGGGCAAAAGAGATGGACAGAGACTCCTTTAAAGAGAAGATCCAGGCAGCCAAAAAACACATGTGGACATGCTCACAATCATTAGCTATTAAAGAAATTCAAATCAAAACTACCATGAGATACCATCTCACTCCAACAAGGTTGGCTATGATCCAAAAAACACAAAATAACAAATGCTGGAGAGGCTGTGGAGAAATTGGAACTCTCCTATGCTGTTGATGGGATTGCAAACTGGTGCAACCTCTTTCAAAAGTGATCTGGTGCTTCCTTAAAAATCTGGATATAGATGCACCATTTCACCCAGTAATTCCACTGCTCAGAATATGTCCTACAGAATCAGGGCCTTTCACACCAACTGATACATGCCCTTGAATGTTTATCACAGCACAGTCTACAACAGCAAAAAGATGGAATCGACCCAGATGCCCAACAACAGAAGAATGGATAGATAACCTATGGAATATATACTCAACGGAACACTATGCAGTGATAAACAATGACGATTTTAGGAAACATCTCATAACCTGGTTTCAACTGGAGGACATTACATTGAGTGAAAGTAGTCAATGACAAAAGGACAAATATTGTATGAGACCCCTACAATAAGAACTTAAAAACAGACCCATGCATAGAAGAAAAGACTCTGACAGCTCCAAGGGTGAGGAGCAAGTGAGAGTGATGGGGAGACGGTCTAGATTAGATAGTTGATAGAAATTTGGTTGGGTGAAATTGGTGACAGCACACATTAGAAAGAAGATCAATATTAACTGAACTTCAACACAATTTGAATACTCCTCCCATCTTAACCCAATATTGCAAGGACAGAGTAGCTGGGGCAGGGGGTCAGGGGCTAAATTCTCAGGGGAGATCGAGGCCAACTGGCACAACTGACATTTTGCTTAGACAGCCCTCTGCACCCCACATTGCTGAGTGGCATCTGGGGTCCTAAAACTTGCCAAGCTGCCATCTGAGGGTACAGCAAATGCTCACAACTCAGCAGGAACTGATGATAACCAAGGACCAAAATGACATGGGGGATAGAGAACCCAGGAGACAGAGCGACCCACATGATTAGGTGACTACATCAACTTGCGACTGGAGGACGTGAATGGTGCCCAGCCACCACCAGTGATAGCCGTGCTGGAGCTCACAAAGTGGAGTCTTACTGGCAACACAAGAATAAAAAGGTGTACACCCTGAGTTATCCACTAAAAGACTGCAATTGATGGTCCAGGGGGGTCGGGTTTCCCCTGGGAGCATGGCCCCTGGCCCTGATGCTACCCCTGTCCATAAATCATAATGAGGGTCAACTCTTTAGACAGGAATGGATTGGACTTGGTAACACAGAATGACCACATCATGTGTGCACTTTGTGGTTTGATGCATCTATAGGATGTCATCCTGCTGACCTCTTACTGGAGGAAGGGTAGTGGGTGGAGAGGCAGGGATAGGAGATTGTTGGGAGGATAAGACATGTATGGAGCACAGAGGAAGGGTGTGCTGCCAATATGCAGAGAGAGTAGTGGGAGCTGCATATAGGTGGGCATGCAAATTTATATAGGAATATACATTTTCATTCAATCATAATAATAAAAAAAAGAAATAAGAAAAATGAAGAAGCATTAAGAAGTACACGGGACTGCCACCACAACTAGACCCCAAAAGACAGACAGCAAGATGTATCGTAATGAAGTTTAATAAGTGAAACAAATAGCGGCTCTTAAAGGCAGCAAGACTTAAAGCAAAACTAAGGTACAAAGGGAAGCCCTGTAGGCTTTCGTCTGACTTCTTGGTAGAAACCATATTGGTAAGAAGGGAGTGGGATGACAGATACAAAGCCTTGATGGTGAAAAATTTCCAAACAAGAATTCTATATCCTGCAAAATTGTCTCTCAAATACAAAGGTGAAATTAAGACATTCTCAGATAAACCGAAGCTTACAGACCTTGTAAAAACCAAATCAAAACCACAAGAAACACTGAAAGAAGCTCTTTGTTTAGAATAACAATAACATCAGATGTATACTTAAGATACAATGCAGAACACAGCATCCAGAATCCTATTCAGCAAGGGAAGTCTCAAAGATCAATCAAAGCCAAAAGATTGAGAAAAGGGAACCAGTGATCTTAACACAAAATCTATGATATCATAACAATATAAAAAGGGATATATCACAGTAGTTATGACCTTTTCAGATGGAGAGGAAATTAGAGAGATATACAGAAGTTAAATATTGGTTTAAACTTAGAACATTAAGGGGGATCAAAGAGGTAAGTGCAAAGCAAAATAACACCATGACATATCAAAATGAGAAACTTAGCACAGGAGTATCAACAATCAAAAAATCAGCACTGAAAAAGATGAAAAGTAAACCCATAAGCAAAATGACCCACAACAGAATATTAAGAGAAATAAAGAAAACACCAACAACACAAAAATAAAGGCATCAAAATGACAGCACCGAATACATGCCAAGCCAAGTGCCGTCGAGTTGGAGCCAACTCATGGCGACTGAATACATACCTATATCAATAATTACACTGAAAGTAAACATACTGAATGCTCCAATAAAGAGGTGGAGAGAGACAGCCTGTATCAAAAGATATGATCCATCTATTATGTTGCTTAAAAGAAACACATCTTAAATTAAAGATATAAACAAACTGAAAATCAAAGGAAAATCAAAACCAAGATAACACACAAAGAAGAGCAGGAGTGGCAAAACTAATCTTATATAAAATAGATTTTAAGCCAGCCAAGTGCCGTCGATTTTAATGTAAAGTCAACTATCATGGGCAAGGATGGTCACTATTTATTACTGAAAGTTGCAATACATAAACATGTATAACAATATTGAATATTTATGTACCCAACGCCAGAGCATCTAAATATATCAAACAAATGCTGACAACACTGGAAAATGACATAGATCACTCCACAACAATAGTATGAGACTTTAACACTACACTTTCAGGAATGGACAGATCATCCAGGAAAAAGCTCAGTAAAGACACAGAAGATCTTGTAACAACGAACCAACTACACTTCACTGACCTGTACAGAACTTTTTACCCAACAGCAGATAAGTACACCTTCTTCTCCCACACACATGGAACATTCTCCAGTATAGATCATGTATTAGGACATAAAGCAAGTCTCAACAAAACTGTATCCATTGAATTATTGCAAAGCATCTTCTTGGACCACAGAGCCATGAAAGTTGAAATACATAGCAGAAAAAACATAGATAGAAATTGGGACACATGGCAACCAAAAAGCAACTTGCTCAAAAATACATGGGTTACAGAAGAAATCAAATACACAACAAAAAAATTTATGTAATCAAATGAGAATGAAAACATAACCTACCAGAACCCATGAGATATAGCAAAAGCAGTGCTCAGAGGATAATTTATCTCTATAAATGCACACATCCAGAATGAAGAAAGGGTCCAAACCAAAGAATTAACCCTACAACTTGAACAAGTAGAAAGAGAGCAACAAAGGAACCCCTCAAGCACCAGAAGAAAACAGATAAATAAAAATTAGAACAGAACTAAATGAATTAGAGAATAGAAGACCAATTGGAAAAATTAATAAGACCAAAAGCTGGTTCTCTGAAAAGATTAACAAAATTGATAAGTCACTGGCTAAACTTACAAAAGAGAAATAGAAGAGGACAGAAATAACCCAAACAAGAAATCAGATGGGAGATGTCACAACAGACCCAACCAGAATCAAAAATATCATAACAGAATACTATGAAAGACTGTACTATAACAGATTGGAAAATGTAGAGGAAATGGACAAATTTCTATATTCACATCATTCCCCAAAATTATCACAAGGAGAATTAGAACAACTTAATAAACCCATCACAAAGACGAAGTTGAAAAAGTAACCAAAAAAAGGCCTAGAGCAGATGGCTTCACCAGAGAATTCTACCAAAGTTTTAGAGAGGAGTTAATTCCAATACTACGGAGCCTAGTTCACAGCATAGAAAAGGATAGAATATTCCCAAATTCATTCTATTAAGCTACCATAACCTTATACCAAAGCCAGGGAAAAACTGTCAAAAAAATGCAAAAATCTTCAACAAAATCCTTGTCAGTGGAATTCAACAACACGACAAAAAAATAATTCATCATGACCAAGTTAGATGCACAACACAGATGCAAGGCTAGTTCAACATCAGAAAAACAGTTTATGTGATCAACCACATAAATAACTCAAAGGTTAAGAATTACCTGATTTTGTCAATTAATGCAGAAAAGACGTTTGATAAAGTCCAATACCATTCATGTTAAAAACTCTCAGCAAAATAGGAATAGAGGAAAAGTCCCTCAATGCAATAAGGGGTGTCTATGCAAAGGCAATTGCCTACATCATCCTGAAAGGAGAGAGACTGAAAGAATTCCCTTGAGAAAAGGAACTGGACAAGGATGCCCACTGTCGCCACTTTTATTCAACATTGTGCTAGAGGTTCTGGCCAGAGCAATTAGATAAGACTAAGAAACAAAAGGCATCTGCATCGGTAAAGATGAAGTAAAAATCTCCCAATTTTCAGGTGATATGATTGTATACCCAGAGAATCCTAAAGAATCCATAAGTAAACTACAAGAACTAATAGAAGAGTTCATCAAAGCACCAGGATATAAGATAAATGTAAGTAAATCAGTAGGATTTGGTCACACCAACAAAGAGATAACCAAAGAGTAAATCACCAAATCAATACCATTTACTATAGTCCCCCAAAAGATAAAATACCTAGGGATAAATCTAACTAGAGAAACAAGAGACCTATACAGAGGGAATTACAAGATCTTACTGTAAGAAACCAAAATAGACTTGCATAAGTGGACAAACCAACCCTGCTCATGGATACGAAGACTAAACATTGTGAAAATGTGTATCTTGCCCAAAGCAATCTACACACAATGCAACCCTGATACAAATTCAAGTGTCATTTTTTAATGAGATGGAGAAACAAATCACCAACTTTGTTTGAAAAAGGAAGAAACCCTGGATAAGTAAAGCACTACTGAAGAAGAGAAACACAGTGGGAGGCCTCACAGTACCCAACCTCAGAACCTATTACACTGCCACAGTAGTCAAAACAGCATGAGCGTGGTACAAAAAGGAGCACATAGACCAATACAACAGAGTTGAGGCCCCAGAAATATCACTGTCCTCTTATGAACAGTTGATATTTGGCAAGTGCCCAAAGGTTGTTAACTGGGGTAAAAACAGTCTCTAACAAATAGTGTTAGCAAATTGGATCTCCATCTGCAAAAAAACTGAAACAGGACCCATATCTCACAGCTGACACAAAAACTAACTCAAATGGATCAGAGACCTAAATATCAAACCTGAAACAATAAATACCATGCAAAAAAAAGCACAGTCAACAATGAAGTTGTAATACATGGTGTAGACAGACTTCAAAATCTGACAAAGCATGAACAACAGAAGAGAAAATAGATAAATGAGAGCTACTAAGAATCAAACACTTTTGCTCACCCAAAGACTTTATCAAGAGAGTTAAAAGACTACCTACAGAATGGGAAAAAATATCTGGCAACTACATGTCAGACCAACGTCTGGTCTCCATAATCTACAAGGTACTACAAAATATCAACAAGAAAAAGGTAAATAATCAAGAAAAGGGCAAAGGAGATGGGCAGACACCTCACCAAAGAAGACATCCAGACAGCCAAAAGACACTGAGAAAATGCTTATGATCATTAGCTATTAGAGATCTCTAAATCAAAGTGCAATGAGATGCCATCTCCCTCCAACAAGGTTGGCCATAATCCAAAAAACCCCAAACAACAAATGCTAAAGGGGCTGCGAAGAGATAGAACTCTCCTACACTGCTGGTGGGATTGCAAAATGGTACAAACTCTTTGGAAAGCAATTTGGCACTTCCTTAAAAAGCTGAAAATAGAAATACCATTTGGTCCTATAATCCCACTGCTCAGAATATATTTTAGAGAAATAAAGGTGTTCACATGAACACATACATGCACATAAATGTTTATTGCAGCACTGTTCACAGTAACAAAAAGATGGAATCAACCTAGATGTCCATTAACAGATGAACGGATAAATAAACCATGGTACATCTACTCAATGGAACATTAAGCAATGATAAAGAACAACGATGATTTTAGGAAGCATCTAATAACCTGGTTTCAGCTGGAAGACATTATGCTGACTGAAATCAGTCAACAGCAAAAGAACAAATATTGTATAAGATCCCTGGTACAAGGATTTAAAAATAGACTTATGCACAGAAGAAAAGACACTTTGGCAGCTACCACAGTTGGGAGGGACGGAGAACAATGGTCATAGACTAAATAGTCGACAAAAATTTGTTTGGGTGAAAGCAGCGACAGTACACAGTGGAGAGTGGATCAACTTAACTGGACTCCACCACAAACTGAAAGGTTTTCTAAACTCATGCTAATGTTTCAGAAGATAGAGCAGCATGGATGAAAGTCTGGAGACCATGTGTTCAGGGGACATGGAGGCCAATTGGTCTTACTAGTCTGTTGCTAAGAGAATCATCTGCATCCCATATTGGTGACTGTTGTCTGGGATCTTAAAAGATAGCATGCAGCCATCTGAGGTATACCAAATGATCTCAACCCATATGGAACAGATGATCACTGAGAGCAACAAAGATATGAAGAAAAAAGAGTAAAGGAGACAGAAGGACCCATAAAAATGGAAGACTGTATCAACGTGAGACCAGAAGAAAGAGATGGTGCCTGGTCACCACCCAACTCAGCCATGACGGGGGACACAGTGTAGCACCCATGAGACAATATGAGAAAAAGAGGTGTGCAGCCCAAGAACTCTACTAAGAGGCCTAAATTGATGGTCCAACAGTCTCAAGGGTCACCTGGGAACATGGCCCCTAGACCTGCTGCTGATCCTGACTGGAAACCAGCACTGAGGTCAACTCTTCAGACAAGAATGGACTGGACTTGGGGACACAGTGTGACTATACGATGTGTGTCCTTTATAGTTCTATGCATTTATAGGAGTCGGTCCTACTGGTCTCTTTCTAGATGAGAGAGAAGAAGGTGGAGATGGGGACTTATGCTTGTTGAGAGGATACTAGACATATAGTGTGAAAAAGAGGACTGTGCTGTCACCAGGTGGGGAGAGCAGAGGGAGCTGCAGGTAAGTGAGTGTGCAAAACCGATTTGGATAGTGTGCGTTCACATAATCACAATAAAAAAAAATTCCCAAAATACTACTTCAACCTAGGGATTCATTTTTAGGGAAATGGATTTTGTATTTATAAGTCAGTCTGTGAATTTATGGGACAAGTATTTGCTACTGAACTCAGAAGACAAGTAGAGAGTGCTGCTGGAGGACAGTTGTCAGAATTAGTAAAAAAAAAAAAAAAAGAAAGAAAGTGGAAATGTGTCTGACCTCTACCTCACAGGAATCAACCTTGGACTGTTCTTGATTCTCATTATTCCCTCCTCCCTGGATTTATCCAGGAGCTCTACTGATGCAGTAGTTAAGCCTTTAAGCGCTAACCAAAAGGTCAGCAGTTTGAATCCAGCCACCATTCCTTGGAAACACTGTGAGACAGTTCTACTTGGTTCTAAATTTAGACACTTTCCAATGCTGCTACTACTAATAGTAGTCCCACTGATTGCAACTCATAGCAATCTGATTGCTAAGAGGTAGAGCTCAGACATAACTCCACTTTCCAACCTTTTTACCAGTTCTGACAACAGCTGTCCACCAGTGGCACTCTCTACTTGTCTTCTAAGTTTAGTAGCAACAGAACTGCCCCATAGGATTTCCCAGACTGTAAATCTGTATGGAAGTAGACTGCCACATCTGTCTGCTGTGGAGCAGCCAGTGGGTTTGAACCACCAGCCTTCCAGTTACCAGCCAAGCACTTTAATGAATGCACCACCAGGGCTCCTTAGAGCATACATGTGTGTGTATACACACATATACCCACACACACATGGAGACCTGAGCATGAAAATATATGTACTCTTTGTCTCTCTTTTTTTATCTCTTTGTGTATTTGTATGCAAATAATGCATACCTGTGTTTTATTAACTATACAAATGCATTCATCTGTGTGAATCATAACAGATTATGGATAACACTGCAAAGAATGGTAACTTCAGAACATTTAATCATGCTTATGTGGAACCTGTACATAGAGCAAGAGGCAGTCATTTGAACAGAATGAGTGGATAGTAATTTGAAGGCAAGAAAGGTGTGCATCAGGGTTGTATCCTTTTACCATACTTATTCAGTCTGTATTCTGAGCAAATAATCCAAGACTTTGGAGTGTATGAATAATAAAAAAATCATCAGGATTGGAGGAAGACTCATTAACAACCTGAGATAGGCAGATAAAAGAGGAATTAAAGCACTTACGGATGAAGATCAAAGACTACAACCTTCAGTATGGATTGTACCTCAACTTAAAGGAAACAAAAATCCTCCCAGCTGGATCAATAAGTAACATTATGATAAACAGAGAAAATACTGAAATTATCAAGAATTGATTTCACTTTACTGGTATTCACAATCAATACCTATGGAACAGTTGTTGTTGTTAGGTGCTGTCAAGTCAATTCCAACTGATGGCAACTCTATGAACAACAGAACGAAACACTGCTCTGTCTTGCGCCATGTCCACAATCGTTTTCATGCTTAAGCCCATTGTTATGGCCAGTGTCAGTCCATCTCATTGAAGGTCTTCTTCTTTTTTGCTGACTCTCCACTCTACCAAGCATGATGCTCTTCTCCAAGGATGGATCTTTCCTGACAACATGTCCAAAGTATAGATACAGTCTTGCCATCTTTGCTTCGAAGAAACCCTTTTGTTGGGCTCCTTCCAGAACTATTGGCTAGCCATAGCACATTCAACATTCTTATCCAACACTACAATTCAAGGCGTCAATTCTTCTGTCTTCTTTGTTTATGGTCCAACTTTCGCATGCATATGATGTGACTGCAAATATCACGGCTTGAGTCAGGCGCATTTTAGTCTCGAAGGTGACATCCTTACTTTTGAATACTTTAAAGAGGTCCTTTGCAGCAGATTTTCCCAATGCAATGCATCTTTTGATTTCTTGACTGCTGCTGCAACGGGCATTGATTGTGGACTCAGATAAAATGAAATCCTTGACAACTTGAATCCTTTCTCCATTTATGATGATGTTGCTTACTGGTCCAGCTGCAAGGATTTTTGTTTTCCTGATGTTGAGGTGCAATCCATACTGAAGGTTGTGGTCCTTGATTTTCATCAGTAGGTGTCTCAAACCTTCTTCATTTCCAGCAAGTAAGGTGGTGTCGTCTGCATAACACAGGTTATTAATGAGTCGTCCTCCAATCCTGATGCCTCATTTTTCTTCATACAGTCCAGTTTCTCAGATTATTTGCTCAGCATAAAGATTAAAAAGGTATGGTAAAAGGATACAACCCTGACACACCACCTTTCCTGACTTCAAACCATGCAGTGTCCCCCTTCTTCTGTTCACACAGCTGCCTCTTGATCCATGTACAGATTCCTTAGGAACACAATTCGGTGTTCTGGAATTCCCATTCTTCACATTAGTCATAATTTAGTATGATTTGCACAATTGAATTCTTTTGCATAGTATATAAAACACAAATAAACATCTTGCTGGTATTCTTTGCTTTCAGTCAAGATCTATCTGACATCAGTGATGATATCCCTGGTTCCACATCCTCTTCTGAATTCAGGTCAAATTTCTGGCAGTTCCTTGTCAATATACTGTTGTAGTCACTTTTGAATGATCTTGAGCAAAATTTTACTTGCTTGTGGTATCAACGATATTGTTCACTAATTTTCACATTTAGTTGGATCACCTTTCTTTGGAATGGGCATAAACATGGATCTCTTCCAGTCAGTTGGCCAGGTAGCTGTCCTCCAAATTTCTTGGCATAGAGGAGTGAGCACTTCAAGCACTGCATCTGTTTGTTGAAATATCTTAGTTGATATTCCATCAGTTGCTGGAGACTTGTTTTTTTTTTTGCCAGTGCTTTCAATGCAGCTTCAACTTCTTCCTTCAATACCGTTGATTCCTGATCATATGCAACTTTTTCAAATGGCTGAACATCAACCAGTTCTTTCTGGTGTAATGACTCTGTGCACTCCTTCTATCGTGTTTTGATGATGCTCCCTGAGTCACTTAATAGTTTCCCTGTGGAATCCTTCACTATTGCAACTAGAGGCTTGAATTTTTTCCTCAGTTGTTTCAGCTTGAGAAATGCAGAACATGTTCTTCCCTTCTGGTTTTCCATTTCCAGTTCTTTGCATACATCATTATAATACTTGACCTAGTCTTCTCGAGCTAATCTTTGAAATCTTCTGTTTAGATCTTTTACTTCACCATTCCTTCCTTCTGCTTTAGCTGCTGAACATTCAAGAGCAAATTGCAGAGTCTCTTCTGACATCCAATTGGGTCTTTTCTTTCTTTCCTGTTTTTTTAATGACCTCTTGCTGCCTTCATGGATGATGTCTTTTATGCCATTCCACAATTTGTCTGGTCTTCAGTCATTAGTGATCAGCACATCAAATCTATTCTTGAGTTGGTCTTTAAACTCATGAGGGATATACTCAAAGTCATTCTTTGGTTCTCACGGACTTGTTTTAATTTTCTTCAGTTTCAATTTGAATTTGCATATAAGCAATTGATGATCTGTGCCACAGTCGGCAACTGGTCTTGTTCTGACTGCTGATATGGAGCTTTTCCACCATCTTTTTCAACAGCTGTAGTCAAATTTGTTCCTGTATATTCTGTCTAGTGAGGTCCATGTGTACAGTCACCATTTGTGTTGGTTAAAAAAGACATTTACAATGAAAAAGTCATTAGTCTTGCAAAATTCTATCATGCAAGCTCCAGCATTATTTCTATCACCAAGGCTGTAGTTTCTAACTACTGATCCTTCTTCTTTGTTTCCAACTTTTGCATTCCAGTCACCAGTAATTGTCAATGCATCCTGATTGCATGTTTGATCAATTTCAGACTGTAGAAGTAGGTAAAAACCTTCAGCCTCTTCATCTTTGACCTCAGTGGTTGGTGTGTAAATTTGAATATCAGTCATATTAACTGGCCTTCATTGTAGGTATGTAGATACTATCCCATCACTGACAGTATTGTCTTCAGGACAGATCTTGAAATGTTCTTTTTGATGATGAACAATATTCCTCTTCAAGTTTTTGTTCCCAGCATAGTAAAGCATATGATTATTGGATTCAAAATGGATAAAACTGGTCCATTTCAGCTCCCTAAAGTCTAGGATATCAATGTCTATGTGTTTCATTCATTTTTTATAATTTCCAGTTTTCCTAGATTCATGCTCCATACATTCCATGTCCTAATTATTAGTGGACATTTGCAGCTGTTTCTTCTCATTTTCAGTCATGCCACATCACTGAACAAAGATCCTGGAGGTCTTACTCCATCCACATCATTAAGGTCGACTCTACTTTGAGGAGGCAGCTCTTCCCTAGCTGTCTTCAAAGTGCCTTCCAACCTGGGAGGATCACTTTCCAGCACCATATCTGACCATATTTGGCTGCTATTCATAAGGTTTTCTCTGGCTAATTCCTTTCAGAAGTAGACTGCCGGGTCCTTCTTCCTAGTCTGTCCTAGTCTGGAAGCTCAGCTGAAACTTGTCCACTACGGTTGACCCTGCTGGTACCTAAATACCAATGACATAGCTTCCTGCATCACAGCAACAAGCAAGCCTCCACTGACAGACAGATGCGGGCTGCTGACTCAATCTTTACCTTCCTTAACTGATGCTGTTACCCTGTTTACTTGATGATGTTACCCTCCTTACCTGGTGGTGTTACCTTCCTTACCTAATGCTGTTACCCTCTTCACCTGCTGCTGTTATCTGCTTTCCCTGCTGCTATTATCCACCTTGCCTGATGCTATCACCCTCCTTACCTGATGCTATTACCCTCCCTTCCCGGTAGCGTTACCCTGCCTTCCTGGTGGTGTTACCCAACTTACCTGATGGTGTTACCCTCCTTACCTGACACTGTTACCCTTGTCACCTGATAGAACAGTAGTCAAGAAATCAAAGGACATATTGTATTGGCAAATCTGCTGCAAAAGACCCTTTTAAAGTGTTAAAAGGCAGAGATGTCACTTGGAGGACTAAGATGTGTCTGACCCAAGTCAAGACACTTTCATGGAACAAGCAAGACAATGAATAAGGAAGCCTGAAGAAGAACTGATACCTGTCAGTTATAATATTGGTGAAGAATACTGAATATACTGTGGACTGCCAAAAGAATTAATAAATCTCTCTTGGAAGAAGTATAGACAGAACGATCCTTAGAAGCAAAGATGGCCAAACTTGTCTCACATACTTTGGACATGATATCAGGAAAGACTAGTCTTTGAAGAGAGACATCTTGCTTTGTAAAATAGAGATCAGTGAAAAAAAGAAAGACCTTCAACAAGATGCACTGACACAGACGCTGCAAACAATGGACTGAAATGTAAAACCGATTGTGAGGATGTAGCAGGACTGGGCAGGGTTTTACTATGCTGTACATAGGGTCACTATGAGATGGAACTGACTTGATAGCACCTAACAAAAACATACATACACACACACAGTCAACCCCAGCTTCAGAAATGTCTGTGGTCCAGTGCTTGGCTCCAGGGAATGCCCACGACCCAATTCAGCAGGGAGTTTACCCCACAGCCCCCAACTGCAGAAAGAGGAGCCCATGATGTTGAGAGGGCTGAGAGCCTGATCCTGCTCCCAAGCACCCAAGATCAGCAAGCAATGTGTCACCAGCTAGGGAGTGGGTGCCATGTCACCAAAGTCACTCCCCTATTGCTGAGGCCTGGACTCTGTCCAGAGCCTCTCAGCTGTGACCTTCATGGGACTGCACTGCTGAGCGAGACCCAGCTGAGCCCTCATGTAAGGTGCCCGCAGCATAGCTGCACTGGCTTTGAGCTGCACAGCAGCTCATGTGCCCAGAAATCTACATGCACCTCATACCAAGGTGTTTGTACAATTAAAGTCCTGTCTTACAGAAAGTATCACACACATTAAACAACACATGACTGTATGTATCAATACAAAATCTGTTGCCATGTCAATTGCCACTGATGGCAACACTGTAGGACAAAGTAGAACAGTCCCAATAGGGTTTTCAAGATTGCAGGTGGTGGTTACCAGCCAAGCTCTTAACTACTATTCCACTGAGCTCCATATATCATATCTATAGATATACCTATATACACATCTCTTAGTATATATATGTATATATATATACACACACACAACATACATATACCTATGTATACACACATATATACAAATGTACATACATATGTGTGTGTGCATAGGCCAAAAGCAAACCGACTGCCTTCAAGTCAATTCCAACTCATAGCCATGCTATAGGAGAGTAGAACTGCACCACAGAGCTTCCAAGCACTTGATGGACCCAAACTGCCCACCTTTTGGTTAGAGGATGCAACACTTAACCACTACACCACCAGAGTTTGATATATGTATATATGAACATGTGTATAGTGAGAAATACTGAGTTTTTTATGTATGTAGTATAGCCACACACATTAGATATCTCTCTATCTCTATATGTGTGTGTGCACACTCATGTGTATACACACAATCCAATCTGTACATATATATGTATATGTATATACACAAACAGGTAGGTAATGTACCAAAACAAAAACCAAACCTATTGCCATAGAGTCAATTCCAACTCATAGTGACTCTATAGGACAGAGCAGAACTGCCCTGCAGAGTTTCCAAGGAGTGTCTGGTTAGTAGTTGCAGCACTTACACACTATGACACCTGAGTTTCCAGATAGGTAAGTAGGTACACAGATAATGATTGAAAGAGAAAGGGACAAGAGACAGAAATTGTAAGAGCAAAAGAGAGAGATGGTTACCACCATGAGATGCAGGCTTTTATTAAGATTCCTCGATTATAGCGTAGATAGAGTCAAAAATTACTTTAAGTGGATCCATATTGATTTAATTACAGATTCATGGCTGGAGCTTAAAGAATATTCAATCCGTCAGCTATCATTGCAAACAGCTTTATTTAAAAAATAAACATTCTCCATTTAAAAGTACATTTCATCTATTTTCACCAGTTTTCTTCAACAATGGACACTGTATTAGCTTCCTGTTGCTGTTATTATGCATTACCACAAACGTAGTGACTTCCAACAATGCAACTTTATTATCTTAGTTTCTTAGGTTAAAAGAGTGACGGGTCTCACAGACTAAAATTGAAATGTGGGCAGGGTTGTGTTCCTTCTGGAGGCTCTAGGAGATGATCTATTTTATTCCTTTTTCCAGTTACCAGAGACCACCTGGATTTCTTGGTTCATGCCCCTTCAGCTAGTCACAGCCAGCAATGGTGGGCAGGGGAGGACAAGTCTCTCTCACATCACGTCACTCTGACTACCTCCTTTGCCTCCCTTGTACATTTTTACTCTAAATACCTTTATGATTACATTGGGCCCGCCTAGATAATCCAAGATAACCCTCCCATCCAAGGCAAAACTCAATGGCATCTGCAGCTTTCCTTCTCTGAATGTAACCTAACATATCACAGCCTCATGGACTAGGACATGGACATCTTTGAGGGCCATCATTCTGCTAACAACAAGTTCAGGCACAGCCTGATTCGTGCTGATTCTGAACATCTTCCTCCCTAGCCCAGTTTCCTTCTCTGGCTCCATCATGATCCTGAGGAGCAAGCTCTGAAGGCAGGAGAAGACCCCAGATACTTCCACAGCTACTCAGAGCCCTGGTCTCTCCCCTTTCTCTTAAAGAGGACCTTGTTTCTCCATTCACACTGTCTTTCTCTCTAGTGACCCAGCAAGTGCTTTGTCGCTGTCCAGAAATATGTTCTCATCTCTATTCATTAGCTACCTGGCCAATCTCAGCCTTAACCTTTCCATCTATAAAACAAGATATTAATGTCTCTCTCGGAGTGTTGTGGTGATTGAACAATAACCAGACTAGAATATTGGCATTTAGTGATAGTTTCTCCTTCTCTTTCCCAGCTCACTATCTCCTAAATTTGGCTGATGATTAGATCTTCCTGAGAGCTCTTCAAAAGATAAATGAAAAAGCAAGGCATAGACTACAAAAACTTTTCAAAACATGCAAAAAACTTTTATCCAGAATACATGTGAACTGTTACAACCCAGTAATAAGAAAAATAGTCCAATATTTAAAATAAACTAATGATTCTTACAGTTTACCCAAGAAGATGTTTGAGTGTCAAATAAACACATGAAAAGATGCTCAACATCATTAGACAGTAGAAAAATATAAATTATTGCCACAGTGAGCTACCACTCACAACTCCCAGGATTTTAAAAACTGATGGTACCAAGTGTTGGCAAGAATGTGGAGAAAATGGAGCTCTCATATACTGCAGGTGAAGTATGCAGATTTGTATAGTGACTTTGGGAAACAGTTTGGCAGTTCCCTGTAAACATATACATACCACATGAATCAGCAATTACACTGCTAGACATTTACTGAAGAGAAATAAAAACACATACCCACTGGAAAACCTAGCACGTGACTTTGTAAAGTGGTTTTATTCATAATTAAAATAGCTAAACAAAAACATTTAATGGATAAACAAACTATGGGTCAAGAATCAACATGATGAATCTTAAAAATGCTGTGGTAAGTGAGGGACATCAAATACAAAAGATTACATACTACATGATCCCATTTCCAGGAAACTCTAGAAAAGAAATATCTACAATAACAAAAGCAAATCACTAGTTCCCAGTTGTTAGTTGTAAAAGAAGGGGATTGGCTACAAAGAATCATGAGAGCACTTATTCTGGTGATAGAAATACTCCGTATTACTAGGGTGACAGCTGTCACAAAACCACATGCATGTGTTAAAACATGCTGAATTGCATGCTTAAAATTTGTGACTGAACGTGCATGTAATTCATAACCCAATGAAGCTGCCTGAAGAAAAGAGGTTAAAGGAAGATTTCTTAAAAGCGCATTCCTAATTTAAAACCATTTGGTGTAAAAGCTGGAGGGCAACAGCTTGAAGCTCTTATTAAATTTAAAAGAGTAGATCTTTTAAATCAGTACTTTAGCGCCAGTGAAACAAAACCTGCGGGCATAGCACCACCTAGTGGTACAATTGTACATTTAGAACATCGGAAGCAGATCATGACAAAGATTATTTGTTCCAGAAAATCTAATGTTGTAGTCTATTACAAGATATTAACACCAAAATGTCCCATAAATACAAAGTCATTAATTTCAAAAATGAATTTCTATAGCATATGATACCTATTAGTAACAAAAGCTGAAAAATCTAAGAAATTTTTTTTAGTGTTACAGAATTATCTCTGAATGACAGTCAACATAATTAAGAAATCTTCCCATTTTAATAAAAATTAAACAAAATTTCCTGTTGCCATTATTATTTAATGTTTTTCTGGATGTTTTGGCTAGTGCAAAATATTTTTAAAAGAAAAACAGAAACAAGACATCTCACTATTGAAAAAGAGACAATAAAATGAACACGACCAATAAATAACTGAGTACTGTACCTAGAAAAAGCAAAAGAATCATCTTAAAATTACTAAAATGCATTAAGGACTAGACATAATACAAAAGAATGTCAAGTTAATAGCTTGCCTATAACACAAAAATCATGGAAAAGAAGCTCTAACAACCAAAAACACCAAACCCACTGCCGTTGAGTCATAGAGTAGAGAACTGCCTCGTAGGATTTCCAAGGAGCGCCTGGAGGATTTGAACTGCTAGCCTTTTGGTTAGCAATCATAGCACTTAACCACTAGGCCACCAGGGTTTCCATAGAAGCTATAAGGAGTAAAGATTCCATTAATAGCAGAAGAGGCAGCAATGAAAATACATTTTAAAAAACCTGTAAAAAATCCTAAAATC
Organism: Heterohyrax brucei; assembly: GCA_028571685.1. Classification (NCBI taxonomy): domain Eukaryota; kingdom Metazoa; phylum Chordata; class Mammalia; order Hyracoidea; family Procaviidae; genus Heterohyrax; species Heterohyrax brucei. The sequence continues at coordinate 125,039,809 of CM053150.1, read as the reverse complement.
AATGCGCAGTACCTACAGAAAGAAAATTACCCATATTTACTGAATCATATTTTTTAAAAAACATTTTACATTACATTACATTTTGCATTAGCCAAAACTTCTAGAAAAGCATTAAATAATAATGGCAACAGGAAATTTTGTTTAATTTTTATTAAAATGGGAAGATTTCTTAATTATGTTGACTGTCATTCAGAGATAATTCTGTAACATTAAAAAAAATTTTCTTAGATTTTTCAGCTTTTGTTACTAATAAGTATCATATCCTGTAGAATGAACACATCCCTGCTTATCAATTTATGTGTTTCAAGGAAGTTCAGATAGAATCTTTGCAACATTAGTTTTGCTACTTGTTAAAATAAGGAATGTTAATTTTAACTACTAGGTACTCCTTGGAAACCGTATGAAGCAGTCCTATTCTGTCCTGTAGGGTTACTACGAGTTGGAATTGACTCCATAGTGGTGGGTTAATTCAAATAGTGCATACAAATATATCCATAAACAAGAGATTACATTGTACTGATATTCTATTACTTTACATTCATGGCATATACTGAAGAGTCACTGAGTGGTGGCACACTGAATGCTCTTAGCTGCTAATTGAAAGGTTGATGGTTCAAGTCCACCAAGAGCCACCTTGGAAGAAAGGCATGGCAGTCTACTTGCAAAAACTCAGCCACTGAAAACTTGACAGAACTCTTCTCAGTCTGCCCTACAAGGGGTTGCCATGAGTCAAAGTTGACTTCACTGCAGCAACTGACGCATCATGTTTGTTTGTTTGGTTGTTTAATTTTAATTTTTATTTAACATAACTGAGTGAAAATGTACATTCACATATAAATTTACATGCCCCCCTACATGCAGCTTCCACTGCTCTCCCTGTCCGGTGACTGCACACTATTCCTCTCTGCTCCATACATGTCTCATCCTCCCAACAGTCTCCTTTCCCCTCCTCTCCGTCCACTCCCCTTCCTCCAGCCAGAGGTCAGCAAGATGATATCCTATAGATGTGTAGAACCATAAAGTGCTTCCAATATATGGTTACTCTGCATTGCCAAGTCCAATCCATTCCTGTCCAAAGAGTGGACCTTTGTTATAATTTATGGGAAAGGGCAGCATCAGGGCAGGGGTCCATGCTCTCAGAGGAACCCCAAAACCGCTGGACCATCAATTGAGGTCTTTTAGTGGAGATCTCATGATGCACCTCTTTTTATTCTTGTGTTACCAGTGAGGCTCCTCTCTGTGAGCTCCGTGGTAGCTATCACTGGTGGTGGCCAGGCACCATCCAGTTTTTCCGGTCCCAAGTCGATGTAGGCACCCACTCTTGTGGGTCTCTCTGTCTTCTCGGTTGTGTTTACCGCATGCCATTTTGGCCCTCGGTGAGCATCCGTTCCTGCTGAGTTGGGCCCATTTGCTGTGTCCTCGGATGGCAGCTTGGCAGCTTTTAAGACCCCGGACGCCACTCACCAATGTGGGGTGCAGAGAGCTCTCTTAGAAAAACACCAGTTGTGCCAATTGGCCTGGAATTCACCTAAAAGCATGGTCCCCCGCCCCCCGCCCCCCGCCCCAGCTACTCTATCCTTGCAGTATTGAGTTAAGATGGAAGGAGTACTCAAGTTATGCTGAAGTCCACTTAATGTTGTTCTTGTTCCTAATGTGTGCTGTCACTGCTATCTCCCAACTACATTTCTAGTAACTATCTAAACTAAACCCTCCACCCCTCGCCCTCCCTCCCTCCCCTCCCTTGCAGCTGTCAAAGAGTCTTTTCTTCTATACACAAGTCTGTTTTTGAAATCTTATCGTAGAGGTCTCATACAGTATTTGTCCTTTTGTCGCTGACTACTTTCACTCAACATAATGTCTTCCAGTTGAAACCAGGTTAGGAGATATTTTCTGGAATCATCGTTATTCTTTATCATTGCGTAGTGTTCCATTGGGTATATGTACCACAGTTTACCTATCCATTCTTCTATTGTTGGGCATCTGGGTTGATTCCATCTTTTTGCTATTGTGGACTGTGGTGCGATAAACATTCTGGTGCATGTGTCCGTTGGTGTGAAAGGCCTTGAATCTGTAGGATACATTCCAAGTAGTGGAATTACTGGGTCAAATGGTATATCAATATTCATTTTTTTAAGGAAGCGCCAGATTGCCTTCCAAAGAGGCTGGACTATTTTGCAACCCCACCAACAGTGTAGGAGGGTTCCACTTTCTCCACAGCCTCTCCAGCATTTGTTGTTTTGTGTTTTCTGGATCGTGGCCAATCTTGTTGGGGTGAGATGGTATCTCATTGTTGTCTTGATTTGAATTTCTTTAATAACTAAAGATCGTGAACATGTCCACATGTGTTTTTTGGCTGCCTGGATCTCCTCTTTAGTGAAGTGTCTGTCCATCTCCTTTGCCCATCGCTTAATTGGATGGTTTATCTTTTTCTTCTTGATATTTTCTAGTATCTTATAGATTACGGAAATCAGGCGTCGGTCTGACATAGAGTTGCCAAATATTTTTTCCCATTCTGTGGGTGTTCTTTTAATTCTATTAATAAAGTCTTTGGATGAGCAAAAGTGTTTGATTCTTAATAGTTCCCATTTGTCTATTTTCTCTTCTGTTGATTGAGGTTTCTTTGACAGATTTTGGAGTCTGTCCTCATTGTGTATTAAAACTTTCATTGTTGTTCCTACCTTTTCTTGGATGAGCTTTACCGTTTTAGGTTTGATATTTAGGTCTTTTATCCAGTTGGAGTTGGTTTTTGTATAAGGTGTAAGATATGGATCTTGATTCAGTTTATTGCAGTTGGATAACCAATTTTGCCAGCACCATTTGTTGAAGAGACTGTTTTTACCCCAGTTAAATGTCTTAGGGCCTTTGTCAAATATCAACTGTTCATAGGCAGATGGTGTCATCTCTGGGGTCTCAATTCTGTTCCATTGATCGATCTGTCTGTTCTTGTACCAGTACCAGGCTGTATTGACCACTGTGGCAGTGTAGTATGTTCTAAGGTCGGGTAATGAGAGGCCTCCCAGTGTGTTCTTCCTCTTTAGTAGTATCTTACTTATCCGGGGCTTCTTCCCTCTCCAAACAAAATTGGTGATTTGTTTCTCGATCTCATTAAAAAATGATGCTGGAACTTGTATTGGAATTGCATTATATAAATAAATTGCTTTGGATAAAATAGACATTTTCACAATGTTAAGTCTTCCTATTCATGAGCAGGGTAGGTTTTTCCATTTATCTAAGTCTCTCTTAGTTTCTTGTAGTAAGGGCTTGTAGTTCTCTTTGTAAAGGTCTGTTGTTTCTCTGGTTAGATTAATTCCTAGGTACTTTATCTTCTTAGGGGCTATCGTAAATGGTATTGATTTAATAATTTCCTCCTTAACAGTCTCGTTGATAGTATAAAGGAAACCTACTGATTTACTTATGTTTATCTTGTATCCTGAGATTTTGCTGAACTCTTCTATCAGTTTGAGTAGCTTAGTTATAGATTCCCTGGGGTTCTCTGCATATACAATCATATCATCTGCGAACAGGGAGATTTTAACTTCCTCTTTGCCGATGCAGATGCCGTTTATTTGTTCGTCTTGTCTAATTGCTCTGGCTAGAACTTCTAGCCCAATGTTGAATAGGAGAGGTGAGAGTGGGCATCCTTGTCTAGTTCCTGATCTCAGAGGAAAGTCTTTCAGTCTCTCTCCATTCAGGATGATGTGGGCAATTGGCTTTGTATAAATGGCCCTTATTGTGTTGAGGAACTTGCCATCTATGCCCATTTTGCTAAGAGTTTTTTGCATGAATGGGTGTTGGACTTTATCAAATGCCTTTTCTGCATCAATGGACAAAATCATGTGATCTTTGTCTTTTGTGTTATTTATGTGGTTAATCACATTAATTGTTTTCCTGTTGTTGAACCAGCCTTGCATCCCTGGTATGAATCCCACTTGGTCATGATGGATTATTTTCTTGATATGTTGTATTCTGTTAGCAAGAATTTTGTTGAAGATTTTTGCATCTAGGTTCATGAGTGATATCGGTCTGTAGTTCTCTGTCTTTGTTGGATCTTTCCCGGGCTTAGGTATCAGGGTTATGCTGGCTTCATAGAACGAGTTTGGGAGTACTCCATCCCTTTCTATACTGTGAAATAGTTTCAATAGTATTGGAGATAACTCTTCCCTAAATGCTTGGTAGAATTCTGCCGTGAAGCCATCTGGGCCCGGACTTTTTTTGGTTGGCAGTGTTTTGATGAACTTTTCAATCTCTTCCTTTGTGATGGGTTTATTAAGTTGTTCTGCTTCACGTTGTGATAATTTGGGTAGGTGGTATGAGTCAAGGAATTGGTCCATTTCCCCTAGGTTTTCAAATTTGTTAGAGTACAATCTTTCATAGTATTCTGTTATGATATTTTTGATTTCTGTTGCACCTGTGGTGACAACTCCCTTCTCGTTTCTAATTTGGGTTATTTGTTTCCTTTCCTGCTTTTCTTTAGTAAGTTTAGCCAGTGGTTTATCAATATTGTTGATCTTTTCAAAACACCAGCTTTTGGTCTTTTCAATTTTTTCAATTGTTTTTCTGTTCTCTAATTCATTTAGCTCTGCTCTAATCTTTATGATCTCATTTCTTCCAGTGCCCGAGGGGTTCCTCTGTTGTTCTCTTTCTACTTGTTCAAGCTGTAGAGTTAGTTCCTTGATTTGGTTTCTTTCTTCCTTCCAGATGTGTGCATTTATGGAGATAAAGAGACCTCTGAGCACTGCTTTGGCTGTATCCCATAGGTTCTGGTAGGAAGTGTTTTCGTTCTCATTGGAATCCATGAATTTCTTTAATTCATCCTTGATTTCCTCTATAACCCATGTTTTTTTCAGCAAGATGTTATTCAGTTTCCAAGAGTTCCACTTTCTATCTCTGTTTTTTCTGCTATTGATTTCAACTTTGATGGCTTTATGATCTCAGAAGATGCTTTGCAGTAATTCAACGGTATGGATTTTGTTGAACATTGCATTATGGCCTATCACGTGGTCAATTCTGGAGAATGTTCCATGTGCACTGGAGAAGAAGGTGTAGTTGTCTGCTGAGGGGTGGAAAGTTCTGTATATATCAGTGAGGTTTAGTTGGTTAATTGTGTCAATGAGGTCTTCTGTATCTTTACTCAGCTTTTTTCTAGATGATCTGTCTAGTAATGAGAGTGGAGTGTTAAAGTCTCCCACTATTATTGTGGAGTCATCTAACTCTCTTTTGAGCATAGTCAGTGTTTCTTCAACATATTTAGGTTCTCTGACATTAGGTGCATAAATGTTTAATATAGTTAAGTCTTGCTTGTGTACTGAACCTTTCAGCAGTAAATAGTGTCCATCTTTGTCCACGATGGTGGATTTGACATTAAAATTGATTTTGTCTGAGATTAGAATTGCCACCCCGCTCTTCTTTGTTCATTGTTAGCTTGATATATATTCTTCCATCCTTTAATTTTCAGTTTGTTCCTGTCTTTAGGTCTCAAGTGAGTTTCTTGTAGACAACATATGGATGGGTCGTGTCTTTTGATCCAAGATGACACTCGGTGTCTCTTTACTGGAGCATTCAGTCCATTCACATTCAATGTAATTATTGATAGGTATGTGTTCACTGCTGCCATTGTGATATGTTTATTTTTATTTTGATGTTTTCTCTGTTGTTCTTATTAGTCTGTTCTGAGACACTCTTTTTTGTGAGTTGATTTTTCACCTTTTTCAGAGCTGGTTTTATAGTTGTTGAGACTCGTGTGTTAGATTTCTTGAAATGGTATGATACATCTTTGTTGTGCTTTACAGCTGCCCCTATGAACCCCCTTAATAAACTATTTATAAACCCAATTTTAATTACTACCAGTCTGGTCATCTTCCTCTCCATCTGGAAGGACTATAACGACTGTAGTACATCCCTCTTTTATTGTGATGACACCATAGTTTTCATGATGATCACTGGATTGCTTCTTTCCAAATCAAAGCTGTGATTTACTTTGGAGCCTTCCCTAAATGAGTATTGAGTAGTGTGTCGTTCTAAAATATAAAGTCAGTGGTTTCGTTCTTCTAAGCCAAAGCCAGGAACTTCTTTCAGTATTTCTTGTAGTTTGGGTTTGGTTTTTACAAAGTCTCTGAGTTTCTGTTTATCTGGGAATGTCTTAATTTCATTTTCGTATTTGAAAGATAGTTTTGCAGGATATATAATTCTTGGTTGGAAGTTCTTCTCCTTCAAGACTTTGAATGTGTCATGCCACTGTCTCTGTGCCAGCATGGTTTGTGCTGAGAAATCTGACGAGAGCCTACAGGGTTTCCCTCTGAATGTTAGCTTTGCCTTGAGTCTTGCTGCCTTTAAGAGTTGCTGCTTATGTTTCATTTTGATTATAATATGTCTTGGAGTCTTTCTTTTGAGATCTATATTGGGTCGCATACGATATGCATCTGAGATGTCTATATTCTCTTCCTTCACGATTTCTGGGAAGTTATCTTTCAGCAGCTCAGCAACAATACTCTCTGTGTTCTCAGATGTCTCACCCTGTTCAGGGACTCCAATTAATCGAAGGTTGTTCCTCTTAATAGAGTCCCACATGCTTCCTGATGTTTCTTCATTTTTCTTGTTTCTTTTTTCTGATTTCTGCTCATAGACACTGGCATCAGTAGCTCTGTCTTCCAAGTCAGAAATTCTTTTTTCCATTTGTTCCATTCTGTTTTCTTGGCTTTGCATGGAAGTTTCTATGTCTTTGATTTTCTTCTTGATCTGTTGGATTTCAGAGTACTGGTGTTCCATCAGATCGAACAACTTGCTTAATTTTTCATTTTGTTCTGCTGCATTTTGTATAAGGTCTAGAAGGGCCCTGTATATAATCAATTTGTATTCACTTCCTGATGCTTTCATAAAAGTTTCTTCATCTGGAAAACTCTTTGGTTGCTTTGTTTGGGAGCCTTCTGAAGCCATGAGTGATTGCTTGTATGCCACAATTCTCTGTTGCTTTTTGGGTCCCATGTGAGTATATAGAGGCTGGAAGAGGTACTGTGAGGATGGAATGCAAATGTTTCTCTAGGCTGTCTTCAAATATAAAGCAAAAGGTATCTGACCGGTTCACAAGTCAGTTAAGTTTTCAGGTGTAGAGGTCCCTCTTCTCATCTGACAAAGTAAGCGCCACTATATCCAACCCAGAGGATAACAAACTAGTTCCGAATACAGCAATGCTAGTGCCCTGGTGGCCTCTGCTGACAGGGCCTAGCCTTATCCAACCCTGCATCGAATACTGGTTTTGTGATAGAAAGGTGCTCTCCTGCAGGCAGGCTCTGGCTCCCAAGCTAAGAATTAGGTCCAGCTGCGGCCACCGTATCCAAGATGGCGTCCTCCACACAGGCAGCAGACAGAGGGGTCAAAGGTGCTGAGAGGCAGCGATTCCTCCGCTTCTGTTGCAGGGCCCCCAACGTAGGCAGCACTGTGCAAAATCACTACTTTTCTGATGAAGAAGCGCTGTCCTGTTTGCAGGCGCTGGCTCCCAGGCTAAGAATGAGGTCCCGCTAAAATCTCGGTACCAACATGGCGTCCCGCACCCTGACTGCGGAGTTCCACACAAACCCCACTGAGGCAGCTACAAAACGAAAGGCTCAAAGTGTCTAGATTAACAGAGTCCCGAGCCTGGCTCTCAGAAAATGGGAATTTCGTCGGACTATCCCCCCAGCAGCGTGTCTGAGTCCAGCCACCAGGCAAGGCCCAGCTCCGCCCGCCAGCCGAGACAGAGAAAAAAAAAAAGTCAAGCTGGTGCGTTTACCTTCCGTCCGTGAGAGCCGGGGCTAGCCAGGAGCGGGAGTCAGCGAAAGAGAGTAGGTTTTTCGCTGAGTGGTATAAAGTCCCAATTAACAGCTCTGTGCCATGTCCTGAGGCTGATTAGGTGATCGGAAGGCTCTGTTTGATTGTCAGTTCAGGTCTTGGTTTCCAGAGGGATATAAGGAGACGTGTGCTTAGTCGGCCATCTTGACTCCGCCTCCGACGCATCATGTTAAACGCACTTTTCAACTTACCTTCTTGTGCTCAAAATTACCACTCGAACATGTATCAATGTAACCACAAATATTATTCCACTATTGATGCATTCTCCTGTCCTTTCTCTTGGGGACTGACATTTACATTACTCCTGTTTTTTTCAGAGGGACACCACCTTTGGGACCATCTCCTGTACTCCGAAGAGGCAGGGCTACCCCTGGTAGCGGAATTCTTTCTTTAATGGCTGGATGTTAGTTACCAACCAAGTAGTTTCTGCTCACAATGATCCTATGTACAACTGAACGAAACACTGCCCAGTCCCGCACCATCCTCGCTGCTATATTTAAGTCCACTGTTGGAGGCACTGTGTCAAGTCATCTCATAAAGAGTCTTCCTCTTTTTCACTGACCTTTTACTTCTCCCTGAATTGGTTCTTCCTGGTAACACATGCGTAGGTACCTTGTTTCTAAGGGGCATTCTGGCTATACTTCCAACATAAATTTATTCATTCTTCTGGCAGACCGTAGTCTGTTCAATATTCTTAGTCAATATCTTAACTCAAAAGCATCAGTTCTTCTTCAGTCTTCCTTATTCTTTGTCCAACTTTCACATACTTACAAGGTGATTTAAAATACCATGACTTGCTTTCTATTCAGAAATTCACTGCCTTAATTTACAATTCTTCTCAAAATTGCTCTCTTATCTAGACAGATATGTATTTTGTGACAAGCTGTTTTGTTTTTTTTTTTTTTAGCAAACTTTGGAATCACAGAAGTTGGCTGAATGACAGATTGTGATGGAAAATGAACAAGAATAAAATTAAGATGACTAAACTTCTCATTCTAACAAACAAGTATTATTGAATTCGCTGATAATTTCTGAACAGTATTATAGGAGCTAAAGCTTTGCTGAATATTAATGCAGATGGTTCAGCAGAGTTGAAGCAAGGATTCCACACCACTAGCACATAGCAGAGAAGGTCCAACTCAGAATCCTGGGCCTAGAAGGAGAAACTTTTATTTAAAATAAAGCAAAACAAAATGAAATCCTACAAAAATTCATTTGTTGCATGTCAATAAAAATGAATGATAGGATGCACTGAAAGCTCTTTCAAGTAATTGAGCCACCAGCATAGATCAACTGGCTGTAATAGGCCTCAAACTAGCTCAGTCGACTGTCCTCCACCCAGAGGCTAGCAGATGGCTTATCTCTGTCATCACTGAGCACATCCAGCACCAAAGACACAGACGACAATTTCTTCCCTTTGTAGTCTTGTGAGTCGCTACATAATCAGTATTTCACCCACTACTACTTTCTTTTCCCTCCTCCCTCAGCCACAGAGAAAGTTGGAAACTCCCCGTATCTCAGAGGTTACCATTCCCTGGCACAGCTAATCATCCCATAAATGCAGCGTCCAGCAGAGTCCAGTATATGCCAAAGATAAGAATCCTCATAGACAATACAGATGAAGCCACTTGGAGCAGCAAGAGCCTCTCCGCAGTAAGTGTGTATCCTACATTCTCTCTAGTTCCAGGACTGGTCCCTAACACTGTCGTTGCTCTTAGCTGCTCTGAAATTGGCTTCTGACTTCTAGTTGCCCCGTGCAAAATGGAGTGGAAGGTACCTGGTCCTGTGCTATACTCATGATCCATTGCAGATAGGACCATTGTGATGCACATCATTTTCTTTGGCTACCTAGAGGTAAATCCTCAGGGTTTTCCTGCTGGTCCATGTTAGCCTGACAGCTCCACTGAAACCGTTTTAGCATCATAGCAACACCCAAGCCTCAGCTGACAGATGGGTGCACATGAGGTACACTGGGCAGGAATTAAACCCAGGTCTCCTTCAAAGAAGGGGAAGATTCTGCCACTGAACCACCACTGCCCCCATTAGAAAAAATCAAACCCATTTCCATGGAGTCAATTCTGACCCATAGTGACTCTACAGGACAGTAGAACTCCCCCTATAAAGTTTCTGAGGAGCACCTGGTGGCTTCAAACTGCCAACCTTCTGGTTAGCAGCCATAGCCCTTAACCACTACACCACCAGGGTTTCCATTAAAGAGCTAACACTGACTGAGACCAAGGATTAATGTGTTCATTCCTTTATTCTACCTTCAGCAATATCAGGGTGGATCACATGAAGCATTTTATAGGTTAAAAAAATGATCCGATATTAGCTATTTTTGGAAACCTTGGTTGCATAGTGGTTAAGTGCTACAGCTGCTAGAGTTGCTATGAGTTGAAATCAATTTGATGGTAGTGGGTTTGGTTTGATTTGGTTTATCCCTCCTGCACAATTTTGGTGCTGGACACAAAGTGGTGAGAAAATGGACTGAGTCCTTGACCTCTGCAGGCCCTTCAGTATGTGAACACAGAGCACTGAGCATGGGCAGCATGACCTGTCTTTCACTCTCAGTGGTTCATAGTGAAAGAGGTATCCCCTTTTCAGGCCTGTGGTCAGGTAGCATAGGTCATTCAACGATCATACACACATACGTATGTGTGTATTATAAGAGCCAATGCACATTAAAAACAAGAGGTTGAATTTTCCCTGTTGAAGACAAGGTAAGAGGCTCCCTGCCTTTGTGTCCTAGTGCTTCTGTAACATAAATACCACAAGGGGGGCGGGGGGCTTTAAAGACCAAAAAATTCTTTGTTTTCTCACTGTTGTAGAGGGTTTTGACCATATAGTTTCCTTTCTGGATTCCTCCTGGATTCCTTTGCTTGCAGATGATCCTCATAGGGCTTCTGTCTTTCCCCAGGCATGTTTTAGTTATCCAGAGCTGTCGTAGTGGAGATATCACAGGTGAATGGATGTATCAAAGAGAAATTTATTCTCTCACAGTTTAGGAAGCTAGAAGTTCAAAATTAAAACACTGGCTCTAGGGGAAGGCTTTTTTCTCCCTTTCGGCTCTGGTGGTAGATCCTTACCTCTTTTCAGCTTCTGTTCCTGAGTTTCTCAGCCATTTTCATGTGGCTTGACACCTGTCTTCTCCCATCTCTGCTGCTTGGCTGTGCCTGATCTGCTTGCTTTATATTTCAAAGACATACCCATACCAAAGAAAACCCTATCCTTAAGTGGGGTTACACCCACAAGTATAAAACACAACTTGCAGCAATCCTATAGAATGGTATAGAACTGCCCTATATAGTTTCCTGTACTTTATTTACTGTTCAAAGGTGTTCAACTATGTGGATCATTAAAAATATATATGGAGATATATGTATTTCCCATAGATATTCTCATTCTTTGCAGTGTTATCCACATATATATGGATATATATCCATATATGATTCAATACATAATATCCCTTCCCTTTTTTTTCAGCATGTACTTTAGAAACTTTGTCATCATGAATTCTAACTCTGTCTCTGAAATATGTGTAAATCACAGATGCTTCCTCAAAGGCTGGCAGACATCTCTCTGAAATGTAGACCTCAAGGAAGACCTTGTCCCTAGCTCTACGTTTCCTAGGAGAAGAGTAGCATAACTTCTTCGGGTAGTGCCTTGGTCCACACTGTAAACATATTACTTGTGATCATAAAGACACAAGAAACCAGTAACCATTTATCTTGACAGTACCTACATTATGGGTTACATCAGCTTAGCTACATAAACACTTGAGATTTCTTTCTGTCTTGGCAACCTCTTTAATGTGTTGCCTAAACTATGACTTAATGCTTAGTCAGTAATAAAACTGTCTCTTATTTTTTGTTTGGTCTGGTTTGGCTTGGCATGGCTCAGCTTGGCTCGGCTCAGCTCAGCTCAGCTCAATTCAGTTTGGCTCCGTTCTGTTCGGTTTGGTTTGGCTTCTTAAGAATTTAAACACAGAATAACCATATGACCCAGCAATTCTACTTCTAGGGATAATACCTGAAAGAACTGGAAGCAGGAAATAAAACAGATACTTATATGCCAATGTTCACTGCAGCACTATTCACAATAACCAAAAAGTGAAAACAGGCTAAATGCCATCAACAGACGAATAGCTACACAGAATGTGATAAACACATAAAATGTAGTATTATTCAGCCATAAAGAGAAATGATGTCTTGATACATTCTTAAATGTGAATGAGCCTTTAAAACATATGCTCAGTGACACAAAAGGACAAATATTGTATGATGCTGCTTATATGAAATATCTAGAATAGGCAATGTATAGGGACCAAAGTGTATTAGTGATTACCAAGGGTAGGCAGCAGGGAGGCAAATAGCAGCACTCACTGCTTAAGTGACACTGAGCTTCTGTTAAGGGTGATAGAAACATTTGGAAACAGATAACGGTGATGGTTGAACAACATGATAAACAAAATGCCACTAAATTGTATTAGTGAAGAATGTTGAAATGGCAAGTGTTTTGTTACATATATACTTACAATTTTTAAATTTTCTCTCTCCTTCTCTCTCTTTTTACTTCTGTGCAGAGCTTGCATTGGCAGGAAATTTTTCTTTTAATTACATTTCTGCAATTGTGTATAGGATGGATAGGACAGAATAGCATACATGTGTTAAGAGAGTAGATACGGACAGCAAATCTTGCTGTTGGTAATACTGAAATCTCATCCCCTCACACATCCACTGCTCTTTCCTGTAGGCTCAAATGTTTGTTCCTAACATCCCTTTGTACCATCAAGATGTAATGTAACTAACATATATTGAATTTGAACTGACCAATATTAAGAGAAAAACACAAGTTAGACAACAAATATATATCTCTGCTAATATATATTCCTTTTTGGAAAAATAAGAATCCAGTTACACATATGGAAACTCTGGGGGCATAGTGGTTAAATGCTATGAGTGTTAACCAAAAGGCTGGCAGTTTTAATCCACCAGGCTGTCCCTAGAAACTCTATGGGGCAGTTCTTCTCTGGCCTATAGAGTCACTATGAGTCAGAACTGACTTGATGGCAGCAGGTTTGATTTTTGGTTTTTGGTTTTTTAGTTACATTTATTAAAGGAAAGACAAGCAGATTCCTGAATGCTACAAAACAGTGTGGAACAAATTATATGATTTGATCAGGGAGGTAGCAGATTTCTTTACTGTTTTGTTTAGCTTCACAGTAAAATTAATACATTAATTATTTTTAGAAATGTGAATTAGTGTATAGTTCCTAACCAAACAGACAACTATAGTGTAGAGGAAACCATAAAAGATATGAATAAGTTAATCTGGAATTTAAATACTGTGGACAGACTGCAATGTGCTTAATCCTTGACCAAGCTTCCTTTCAAGAAAACACAATAGAATTTAGTGAAGTAGAAAAAAGAATTTATTCAGTCAGTGATTGTCTCCATAAGGAATTTTACAAATATAGCACACAAGTAACGTATCATCTTTTTTAAAACATTCATGTGGCTTCTGAAGCCCCTAACAAATTATTTGTTGATTCTCAGAAGAACCTTGTGACAGTGGAAGGGACAAGAACTATTACTGTATGGCAACATGTGAGGTTAAGGCCTTGGCAATACTGAGAAATTTCATCAGGAGGAGAGAAGAAGTTTCAGTAAAGCCTTGGGTAGCCTGCTTTCTGTCTTACTGAGAAGGGCTAGTGGGCATGGGGGCAAGAAGTAAAGGTGCTTTCCCTCAGCCACTCTGGGGTAGCCAGAGCTCAGAGCCTGAGAGGGTAAGAAGAACTCCGAGCCAGACTATGGAAAATAAGGTGACTCCACTGACTGCGTCTTCTGGTGTAGTTCCCCTGTACCTAGCCAAACCCCTAGTCACAGCAAGGCTCAGTAAGTGCTTGTGAGTTGAATGGGGCTGATTATCTAATTAGAGACAGGGCGCTTTTTTACAGCACAAAGTTTGAATATTCTAGGACAAAGCTTTTGGAACCAAGAGGTTCCAAAATATGTAGGTGCTCAAGGGTTCTTCAGACAACCAAAAGCAATACCACTGATGACTCCTGATATAAAGAATGGCTGCTAAGAGCATGTCAAGAAAAGTTTAATAACTAGAAAAACATTTATGGTCATTATAAAAGTCAAAAAACAAAATTGTATTTATGTTACAACCCCAGTTATGAACTTTTTATGCATATACATATTTATATGCATTTTATATCTATAATATTTACTACAGATATATAGATGTAAAATTATACACATATGTGTTAAACAGCTTGGGAAGAAATACAGCAAAATATTCCAGGCACTTAGAGCTGAGTTATAGGATTTTAAAACATTTTTGCTTCTCGTATTTTTCTCTATTTTCCAGGTATTCTATAATGAACATTATTTATCTTTTCAGAAAATAATTATCTTCTTAAAATTATATTGTCCTGCTGGGACCAAGATGGCAGACTAGACACACGTATCTTCTGATACCTCTAACAACTAGCCAAGCCAAGTGCCGTCGAGTCAGATCCGACTCATGGCGACCCTAGGGGCCAGAATAGAACTGACTAGAGCCTTGAAAAATAACTGAATGGAACAAAAAGTACATTCTAGGTGCCCAAGATCAGGCAGAAGCATGTGTGATCAAACTAGGTGACAGAAAGGGAAAAAACTACCTTTGTTAGGGGCAAATCAACAGTGCAAAGGATCTTGCTTCTGCTGATGGGGCAGTGGGGAGGTGGCTTAGGTGCCGAGGCCATCGTTTTTGACTGGGAGGCTAGGACTAGGACTCCTGCCCTTAGGATCATAGCTGGGGCCAGTTGCCACACTGAGCAGAGGCACCTGACTAGAAAGAATCTCTTTCAGCCAAGAGGCTGAGCTTGGGACAGCAGCATCTGGAGAGCATAGCAGTGTCTGGCAACCAACTGTGACAGTGCCCTTCCTCTCCACCTCCCCCACCCCCCACTACATCAGAGACAAAATTATGGTGTATTATTTGGACCAGAAGTGGGATTGCACATGCATACCTTGAGCTTTTTGCCCAGACATGGACAGGAAAACAAAGCAAAGTGCAGAAGCAAACCTCTGCTGACTTCCCTGAGCTGTGATCCAGAGTGCAAGGCAAATTCCAATGATCATCTCAAACTAACTGAGCATGATTTCTTGGGACTCAGTACTTTCTTATGTGTTGATTTCTCTCCCTATCCCCAGCCTTTTCCATCTGCTTTCTCTGCTGTACACCAGAGGCTAAATTCTGGTGCAATACGTGGAAAGAAGTAGGACGTTTTAGTTGTGTGCTCTGAGCTTTTCTTCTGGTCTTGAAGAGAGTAACAAAGGAAAGGATAGAAGACAAGTTCCACTGGCTCCTCTGAGCTACAGATTGATATACCTACAAACTAACAGAAAAGGTTCAACTTTTGTGACTCAAATATTTCCTATGCACTGACTACGCTACCTATAAGTACCAGTCTTAACCCCTCCATTCTGTGCTCTACACCTGACTCAATTCTAGAGCACTACCTGGGCTGGTAGTTGGGTATTTTACATGTGTGCCTGGAGCTTTTCTCCTGGATGTGGAAAGGGAAACAAAGGAAGGGCTGGAAGGAGAATTTTACTGGCTCCCCCTGAGCCAGCAATTCTTACTACATTTTTCACTGTAGTCATCACTCAATGGTTGTAGTCATCACTCCAACCACTGAGTGATACAACTTCAGAATTATTAAGGCTCCAATGACCACTCTAGATCAAAGGACTAGACTACTTGGATAGTCAAAATCAAATTTATGCACATACACACACACACATACGTATATATATGTTGGAAACCCTGTGGTGCAGTGGGTTAAATACTGAGTCTGCTGACCAAAAAGCCAGCAGTTCAAATTTGCCAGATATTCCTTGGAAACTCTATAGGGCAGTTCTCCCCTGTCCACTAGGGTCACTATGAGTCAGACCCAACTAGATGGCAGTTGGTATGTGTGTGTGTGTGTGTGTGTGTGTGTGTGTGTGTGTGTGTGTGTGTGTAGATTGCAATGACCCAATAATTAAGTCACGACAGATACCTGATGCCTCAGAGATAGTAATCAACCTCTAACCATTTAAAGAAGCAGACAAGCATGGATATAGAAAACTCTCAAAACAAAGAATCAAAAAATTTCCCTGATGAAGAAGTGTTCCTGAAATAAGCAGAGGTAAAATACAAAATAACTGTGTACAGAGCCCTTCTAGATCTTAGGATGGAGATTAGACGAAGTGCAGCAGAGACCATGTAGTAGGCCATAAAGCAAGTCTCAACAAAATCCAAACCACTGAAATATTTCAAAGCATCTTCTCAGACCATAAAGCCACAAAATTTGAAATCAGCAGCGGAAGAAAACATAGGGAGAAACTCAAACTCATGGAAACTGAACAACACTTTATTCAAAAATTCATGGGCTACAGGAAAAATCAAGAATGCAATAAAGAAATTCATGGACTCAAAGGAGAATGAAAATATAGCCTACTAGAACCTATGGGGTAGATCAAAAGCAGTGCTCAGAGGTCAGTTTATCTCTATAAATGCACATATCCAAAATGAAAAAGGGTCCGAAACCAAAGAACTAACTCTACAACTTTAACAGGTAGAAAAAGGAATAGCAAAAGAACCCCTCAGGCACCAGAAGAAAGCGGATAATACAAACTAGAGCAGAACTAAATGAATTAGAGCACAAAAAAAAAACTGACAGGATTAACACAACCAAAAGCTGCTTTTTCGAAAAGATCAATAAAATTGATAAACCACTGGCTAAATTCACAAAAGAAAAATAGGAGAGAAAACAAATAACCTAAATAAGAAACAAGACAGGACATGTCACAACAGACCTAAACAAAATTAAAAGAATCATAACAGAACATTATGAAGAACTGTACTCTAATAGATTTGAAAACCTAGAGGAAATGGACAAATTTCTAGAATCATATTACCTACTGAAATTATCACAAAGAGAGGCAGAACAACCTATTAAACCTATCACAAAAGAAGAATTTGAAAAAGTAATCAAAAAACTCCCAACAAAAAAAAGCCTTGGCCCAGATGGCTTCATTGGAGAATTCTACCAAACTTTTAGAGCGGAGTTGATTCATTACCACTGAAACTATTTCACAACATAGAAAAGGATAGGACATGCCCAAATTCATTCTATGAAACTAGCATAACCCTGATATCAAAGCCTGGTAAAGAAAGCACAAAAAAAGAAAATTACAGACCAGTGTCTCTCATGGACTTACATGCAAAAATCCTTAACAAAAGCCTAGCCAATAGAATTCAACAACATATCAAAAAAATATTTCACCATGACCAAGTAGCATTCATACCAGAGATGCAGGTGTTTTAACATCAGAAAAACAGTTAATGGAATCAGCCACATGAATAAAACAAAGTATAAGAAGCACTTGATCTTTTCAATTGATGCAGAAAACACATTTAACAAAGACTAACACCAATTCGTGTTATAAACTCTTAGTAAAATAGGAATTGAAGGGAAATTCTTCAACATACTAAGGGGCATCTATGCAAAGCCAGCAGCCAATATCATTCTGATAAGGAGAAACTGAGAGAATTCTCACTGAGAATAGGAACCAGACAAGGATGCCCACTGTCACCACCTTTATTCAATATTGTACTGAAGGGTCTAGCCAGAGCAATCAGACAAGATAAATAAAGGGCATCCATATTGGTAAAGAACAAGTGAAAGTATCCCTATTTGCAGATGATATGATCTAATACACAAAAAACCTTAAAGAATCCATAAATAATATTACAACTAATAGAAGAGTTCAGCAAAATATCAGCATATAAGATAAACATACATAAAGCAGTAGCATTCCTTTACGCCAACAAAGAGTCCATCAAAGAGGAAATCACCAAATCAATACCATTAACAATAGCCCACAAGAAGATAAAAAACCTAGAAATAAATCTAACCAGATATGTAAGAGACCTATACAAAGAAAATTACAAGACCCTATTGCAAGAAACCAAGAGTGGAGAAACCTATCTTGGTCATGGATAGGAAGACTTAACGTTATTAAAGTGACTGTTCCACCCAAGGCAGTCTATAAATACAATGCAATCCAAATACAAATTCCAATGTCACTTTTTAATGCGATTCCTTCTAGAAAAGGAAGAAACCTTGGTTAAATAAAGCACTACTAAAGAAGAGGAACACAGCAGGAGGCCTCACACTACCCAACCTTAGAACCTATTACACTGCCACAGTAGTCAAAACAGTCTGGTACTGGTATAAAAACAGATATATAGACCAATGGAACAGAATAGAGGGTACAGAAATAATACTACCCACCTGTGGATAGCTGATATTTGACAAAGAAAGTGAATAGGAGAAAAAGCAGCCTGTTTAACAAATAGTGTTGGCAAAGCTGAATATCTGTCTGCAAAAAAACTGAAACAAAGCCCATATCTCAGGTCTTACACAAAACTAGCTCAAATGATGAAAGACCAAACTATCAAATCTAAAACAATAAAGATTATGGAAGAAAAATTAGGGACAACACTGGAAGTTCTAATACATGGCTTAAACAGACTGCAAAATATTGCTAAGTGCACAAAAAGAAGAAGGGAAAATAGATAAATGAGAACTACTAAAAATCAAACATTTTATGGTCCAAAGACTTTACCAAGAAATTAAAAAGACCACCTACAGACTGGGAAAAAATATTTGACAACCATGTATCTGATCAATGTCTAATCTCCATAATCTACAACGTACTGCAAAATATCCAGAAGAAAACAGCAAATAACACAATTAAATAATGAGCAAAGGAGATGGACAGACAGTTTTCCAAAGATGACCAGACAACTGAAAGACACATAAGGAAATTCTTACAATCATTAGCCATTAGAGAAATTGCAAATCCAAGCAGAAAAAAGGAGTGTGCTGTCACCAGGCAAGGCGAGCAGTAGGAGCTGCACATAGGCGGGGATGCAAATTTAAATGGGACTGTACACTTCCACTCAATCACAATTTACAAAAAAAACTACAATGAGATACCATCTCACCCCAACAAGGTAGGCACTAATTCAAAAAACATAAAACAACAAATGTTGGAGAAGCTGTGGTGAGATGGGAACTCTCCTATGCTGCTGGTGGGAACGTAAAATGGTACAACCTCTTTGGAAATCAACTTGGCCCTTTCTTAAAAAGCTAGAAATAGAAATACCATACGATCCAGCAATCCACTGCTTTAAATAAATCCCACAGAAATAAGGGCTGTCACAGGAATACATACATGCACATGAATGTTTACAATACAAAAGGATGGAATCAAGCTAGGTACTCATCAACAGATGAATGGATAAATGGTATATATACTCGGTGGAACACTATACAGTGATAAAGAACAGTGGTAATTTTATGAAACATCTCATAACCTGGAATCAACTGGAAGGCATTATGCTGAGTGAGATCAGTCAGCTTCAAAAGGGTAAGTATTGTATGAGACCACTATCATAAGAACTTAAGACTTATGCATAGAAGAAGAGACTCTTTGACGGCTACAAGGGTGGCAATGGGAGTGAGTGGGTTATTCATAGATTAGATAGTCAGTAAGGATTCATCTAGGTGAAGAGAATGACAGCATGCAGTAGAAAGCAGGTCAGCACAACTAGACTACACCAGAAGTTAAAAGGTTTTCTAAACTCAGCAACTCAAAGGACAGAGCAGGAGCAACATGGGTCTGGGGACTGCAGCTTCAGGAGACATCAAGGTCAGTTAGCATATCTAGGCTTTTTCTAAGGGAGTATACCCTATATTGGTGAGTAGTGCCTGGGTTCTTAAAAGTCAGCAAGCTGCCATCTGAGGAACATCGCTTGGCATCAATCCACTTGGAACAGATGAAAACTGAGAACATCAAACACTAGGAAAAATGAGCCCAGGAAACAAAAGAACTCATGATTGGGGAATGACATTAGCAGGAAAACAGAAGAGCTAGATGGTGCCCAGCTACCACCAAAGGCACTATGTCTTGTATCAGGTCCAATAATTAGGTCCACAGACTTAATTGTTCCAAGTGCTACATAGCTCATTGCTGAATATCACTACAGTCACCTTCAGAGCACTCCCTTTGGGAAGCTATGCACTGATGCCAGCACCTAGTCTACTCTTCAGAGCAATTTTTGAACTCTTTCTGGAATGGACATTGTACACGGTGGTGCAGGAACGAGTTTGTGAACTTAATTGTATAGTTGTCTATGAAGAAGTTTTTAGCCAGTAAACAATTACTGTATTGGAACACATTCCCTACTTACCTGATCTAGCCTACAAGACTTTTGTCTTTACCTGAAAATAAAAAAAATATTGAAAGGAAACACTTTGATGCCATTCAGGACATCAAGGGCAATACAATGACAGCTCTGATGGCTGTTTCAGAAAAAGAGTTCCAAAATTGCTTTGAAGGGTGGACTAGGTGCTGGCATGGGTGCATAAGTTCTTAAGGGGAGAATCTTGAAGGTAACTATAGAATATCATCTGTAGTGATATTAGGCAGTGAGGTATGTAACACTTTTTCTAGGATGAATTCACGAACTTAATTGTCAGAACACTTGTGTATTGTGCCCTGTTCCCTTAAGAACTCAAGTCCAATGAGCAGCCGTGTGGCCTTGACTCACAGCCCCATCTCAGTGTTCAGAAGACTGTCTGACATTCAAGCAGTTCTCCATATATCTTTGGATATGAATGAATGGCCAAGGCCAACAGTTACACTTGCAAAATTCTCTCTAAATTGTTGTGTATTTCTGTGTTCTAGTCCTCATACTGTCAGCCTCCGGTATGTCAAAGTACTATATTTTGGACACAGCTTCCCCTCCCATTTGCCTGTTATGAGAAGCTACTTTAGTCCCTAAGGGGTGCAAATGGTTAACACGCATTGTTAAATGGAAAGTTGAAGGTTCAAGTTCAACCAGAGGCTCCTTGGAAGAAAAGTCTGATGACCTACTTCCCAAAAATCTTCCACTGAAAAGCCCATAGAGCACACGTTTCCTCTGACATGCAGAGGGTTACCGTGCATTGAATATGACTCCATAGCAACCAGTATTTTACTTTTCCTTTCACTTCACTCCTTCAGAACGAAAGGATCCACTACAGATCTCTGCATGAGTGTGCTGTGCTGCTTCAGGTGGCCACACCATCCCTGAGTCTATAAACCAAAGCAGCTTCCCCGGGGCAGTTCTCAAACCTTGTCATAACACTGAAAGACTGCTATCAGAGAAAGGGTTCGTTTACCAAATACATAAATCAAATAAGGAATGGTTTGGGCCCTTCAAGTTCTACAAAGTGCTAGAATATTCCATGTGGCTGTCATAGGAAACTACAGGTAGGGGATGTCAGAAGGCCTGGGTACAAACTGGAAAGCCTACGATCCCGGAAGACGAGTACCTGCCCCAGGGTCCTGGCTTCTCTGGGGAAGTAGAACTGTGAAGAGCTGGTAATCTGCTGCCCATGGTATCTACCTCTGGTTTTTCCTCCAGACAGGCAGAAAGTCTGGAGGCTAGGGTTTGGTTCTTAGTCATACTCTCATAGAGACTAATTAAGTCTTATAAATGCCAGCTTCCAAGTCTTCAAATACTAACTCTCATATATTCCTATCACAGTTGTTCTTGTTTTCAAACACCCTTCATTGTTTCAGACATACAATTATAATGACGATTTTAAGGTGTAACATCCTAGCACTCACCCAATCCAGTGGCCCTCCAGTATCAGTGAGTTGGGCTACACTTACAGTTGCCATAGCACGAGGAATGAAATCATGGCTGGATTGGATATTCATAGGCATGACACAGGTGATGCTACTCCTATGATTGTAGAGAAGGACCCAGAAACACTGTCCTCACTGTGTGGAAGCCTTTAGCCTCATGATCCATAAACATATTTTTGCATCCTTTGAGTTTTATGTCTTTAAGTGTTTTTCACATCTAAGATGTGTCTCTTGTACACAGTGTATAGACAGATCATTTTTTTTATCCATTCTGCCACTTTGTCTCTTCATTGGCGCATTTTACCTATTATATTCAGTCTAATTATTGTTAGGTAGGAATTTTGTGCTGTCATTTTCTTCTTTTCTTGTGAATATTTTTACACTTTCTTTATTCCACTTCATTTTGTGTGCTGAGTCATTTTTATGAGCTTTCTTTTCATCTCATTGCTGTTACTTTCATATGTGCTGAGACTTTATGGTTTTGTTTCTTGTTTTGATGTGTAATATTGTTAATTTCCTTTGTGGTTGCCTTAATATTTACCCCATTCTTCTAAATATAAGCCAAAGCCAGTCTTTAATTTCTTTGTATGGCCTTGACTTCATCTACTTAGGAGAGATCTGTGACTACATTATTTTGTCTCTCTTGTTGATATAATGTTGTTATTATTTACTTACTGACATCTCTTTTTCCCTATTTTTTGTATTTTAGCTTTGACTTGTTTTTGTAGTTTCCTTATCTGGGTTGAAATCTGGTTGCACAGTCCTGTGTTGTAGCCTTCAGTATTTATCTGACGTTATTGACTTTCTGATCAGAGAATACCCTTTAGTATTTCTTGTATTTTTGGTTTGGTTTTTGCAAATTCTTTAAATTTCTGTTTATCTAGGAATTTTCTAGTTTTACCATTATGTTTGAGAGACTGTTTTGCAGGATATATAATTCTATGCTGGCAGTTTTTTTCATTCAAGGCTTTCTATATGTCATCTCATTGCCTTCTTTCCTGCATGATTTTCATTAACAGTTCCAAGCATAGATTTACTAACTCTCCTTTATACCTTATATTTTGTTTAACTTTAGCTGCCTTTAAAAACATCTCCTTATCTTTAGTGTTGGTGAGTTTGATTATAACACATCTTTGATTTTTCTTTTGGGATACCTTACATGGAGCTTTATAAGCATCTCAGATATTGTCTCATCTTTCATGATGTAGGGGAACTTTTCTGTAAACGTATCTTCAATTCTCTCTGTATTTTCTGTTATGCCCCCTATTCTGGCACTACAATTGTTTATAAATTATTCCTCTTAATAAAGTGTCACATAACTCTTACTGTTTCTTCATTTTTTTTAATTCTTTTTTTTGAATTTTACTCAAATATGTTGGTGTCAGGAGCCAGGGCTAAGATGGTGGACTGGCCATAAGTATCCTGTGATCCCTCTAACAACAAAGAACTAGAAAAACACTTGAACATATTATATGGGACATTCTAGGAGCCCTGAATATCAGCGGGAAGGCTAAGAAATCAGACTTGATGACAGAGAGAGGTGAGAAGGTCCAGAAACAACTACTTTGGCCAAAATTAAATCCACACTCCAGAAGCAACTAATTCAGCCAGCCAAGTAGAGCTATGGCACAACAGCAAGTAGCTTAACAGAACAGCAGTGCAGCAAGCAGAGTACATCTTTCTCAGTACGATACCTGAGCTTCATATAGCTATACCTACAGAACCACAGAGGTCTTTCACCTGAGTGTTATAAGCTAAATGCTTGTGAACTCTTACAGATTTAAATCTTTCCTATGTATTAGTTTCTGTCCTTTTCCCCAGCCCTTTCCCCTCCCTTTTCTGCTCTGCACCAGGTGCCAAACTCTGACACATTACCAGGATTGGAAGTGGGGGACCTTATCCATGTGTCCTGAGCTGTTCTCCCAGACATGAGAGAGATAAGAGTGGAGGTCTACCAGCTCCCCTGAACCAGGAACTTTCCCTACCTTTCTCAGCATGCTCAGAGTTCTAACCACCAAATGACAGGGCTTTGGAATTTCTAAGGTTCCAATAATCAAACCGGCTCAAACTATGAGGCTATTTGGTCACTCAAAAACTAAATTTAAAAAAGTGTGTGTGTATGTATCTGTGTAGAAGTTAGAACAAAATAACGAAATATAAATAAATTACAACATTCTGAGAGCTCAGCGAAAGCAATCAATTTGTAATTACTTAAGGAAACAAATAAAATAGCTTCTAAAAACTCCCAAAACAGAAAATTAAACACTTTTCCAGATGAAGAAGACTTCCTACAATTATTGGAGGTGGAATACAAGAGTAATGCTTAAAACTCTTTAAGACATCAGGAAGGAGATTAGGCAAAATACAGGAGAGCATAATGAAAACTTATACAGGCTGCAAGAAATACTTGAACAACAATGATCTGAAATTGAAATTCAGCAAATTAACAACAAAATTTCAGAATTAGACAATTCAATAGGAAGTCAAAAGAACAGGATCTGTTTATTCTCTTGGCAGTCTGCAGCATATTCAATATGCTTCTCCAGCATCACTATTCAAAAGCACCAATTCTTCTTCTGCCTTCCTTACTCATTGTCTTTCACATACGTACAGTGTGATTGAAAATACTGGATTGGTTGTTGGTAAAATTTTGTTGGTTGTCTTTTCACTCTTGGTGAAGTCTAGATGAGCTTAAGTTTTGATTTTTAAGAGTTCTCATTTATCTCTTTTCTGGTGTTTCTGCATTATTAGTAATATTTTGTAGTCCATTCATGCCATGCATTAGGGCTCCCAGCATTGTCCCTATTTATGTTTTATGATCTTTATTGTTTTAAACTCGGTATTTAGGTGTTTGATCAATTTTGAGTTAGTTTTTGTGGATGGTGTGAAGTATGGTTCTTGGTTTATTTTTTTTTGCAGATGGATATTCAGTTTTTCCAACATCATTTGTTGAAGACACTGCTTTTTTTCCCAAATCACAGAGTTTGGATCTTTCTCAAACATCAGCTGCTCTTAATTGTATGGTATTATATTTAAATTCTCTGTTCTGTTCCTTTGGCCTGTGTATCTGATTTTATACCAGTACCAGGTTGTTTTGACTCTTGTGGCAATGAAATAAGTTTTAAAGTCAGGTAATGTGAGGCCTCCCACTTTCTTCTTCTTCTTCTTCTTCTTCAGTAATGCTTTAATTATATGGGGCTTCTTTCCTTTCCATATGAAGTTGGTGATTTGTTTCTCCATCACATTAAAAAATGCCATTGGAAATTGTATGGTATCTATAGATCACTTTGGGTAGAATAGACATTCTCAAAAAATTGAGTCTCCCTACCCATGAGCAAGGTAGATTTCTCCACTTATGTAGGTCTCTCTTGGTTTCTTGCAATAATGTCTTGTAATTTTCTTTGTATAGGAATTTTACTTTTCTGGTTAGATTTATTCCTGAGTATTTTAATTTCTTCAGGGCTAACATAAATGGTATTGATTCCGTAATTTACTCTTTGTTGATCTCTTTGTTGGTGTAAAGGAAACCAACTGATTTATGTATGCTTATATTGTATCTGGCTATTTTGCTGAACTCATCTATTAGTTCTAGCAGTATTGTGTATGTGTGTAGATTCTTGTGTGTGTGTGTGTGTGTGTGTGTGCGTAGTTTCTTTTTGTGTATGTATAAGATCATATCATCTGCCTATAGAGATACCTTCCTTACCAGTTTGGGTGCCCTTTATTTCTTGCCCTTACCTGATTGCTGAGGCTAGAACTTCCAGTAAATGTTGAATAAAAGTGGTGACAACGGATATCTTTGTCTGGTCCCTGTTCTTAAAGGGAATGCTTTCAGACTGTCTCCATTTAAGATGATCTTGGCTGTTGAATTTGAATAGATGCCCTTTATTATATTGAGGAATTTGCTTTCCGTTCTATTCTGCTGAGAGTTTCTATCATTAATGGGTGTTCAACTTTGTGAATTACTTTTTCTGCATCAACTGATAAAATCAAGTGATTTTTATTTTTTATTTATGTGGTTGACCACATTAATTGTTTTTCTAATGTTGAACTATTCCTGAATCCCTGGTACGAATTTTAGTTGGTCTTGTAAATTTTTTTTTTTTTTTTGATATGCTGTTGAATTCTTTCAGCTAGAATTTTGTTAAGAATTTTTATATCTGTGTTCCTGAGAGATACTGGTCTGTAGTTTTCCTTTTTTGTGTTATATTCACCTGGTTTGGGTATCAGGGTTATGCTGACTTCACAGAATGAATTTGGGAGTATTCCATCCCTTTCTACATTATGAAATAATTTTAGTAATAGTGGTGTTAATTTGTCTCTACAAGTTTGTAGAATTTTTCAGTGAACCTGTCTGGGCCAGGAATCTTTTTGGTTGAGAGTTTTTAATTACTTTTTCAATCTCTTCTTTTTTGATTTGTTTATTAAGTTATTCTACTTCTGTTTGAGTTAGTTTTTGTAGATAGTGTGTTTCTAGAAATTTGTACATTCTAGGTTTTCAAATTTATTAGAGAGCAATTTTTCATAAAAAGTATTCTGTTACAATTCTTTTAATGTCTTTTTGGTCTGTTGTGATATTACCCATCTAATTTCTTATTCAAGTTATTTGCTTCTTCTGTTTTTCTGTTGTCATTTTGGCCAATGGTTTACTAATTTTTGTTCATATTTTCAAAAAAAACATGTTGTGGTCTTACTAAGTAAGTTATTTTTCTAGTCTCTAATTCATTGAGTTCTGCTCTAATTTTTACAATCTTTTTTCTTCTGATACTTGAGGGGTTCTTTTCAAGTTGTAAGACTTCTTCCAGCCCATTGTTACAGCCACCATGTCAATCTATCTTCTTGAGAATCTTTCTCTTTTTTGCTGACTCTCCACTCTACCAAACATGATGTCCTTTTCTAAGGCTTGATCTTCCCTGACAACATATCCAAAGTATGTACTTGAGACCCAGTCTCACTGTCTTTGCTTCCAAGGAGTACTCTGGTTGTACTTCTTCCAGAATGGATCTGTAAGTTCTTTTGGCAGTCCATGGTACACGCAATATTCTTCTCCATCACAATTCAGAGGCATCAATTCTTCTTCTGTCTTTCTTATTCATTGTCCAGCTTTCACATGAATATGATTCATTTAAATAAATACCACAGCTTGGGTTGCCAAAGCCAAGCCAAGTGCCGTCGAGTCAGATCCGACTCATGGCAACTCTCAGGCACACTTTAGTCTTCAAAGTGACATCTTTACTTTTCAGTATTTTAAAGAGGTCCTTTGAGCAAATTTTCCCATTGCAATGCCTCTTTTGATTTCCTGGCTATTATTTCCATGGGTGTTGACTGTGGAAACAAGTATAATGAAATCACTGACAACCTCGGTCCTTCCTCCATTTATCGCGATGTTGCTTACTGGTCCAGTTGTGAGCATTTTTTTTCCCTGATGTTGAGGTGCAATCCACATGGATGGCTATGATCTTTGATCTTCATCAGTAAGTGTTTCAAATCCTTTTCACTTCTGGTGAGCAAGGTTGTGTCATCTGCATAACACAGGGTGTTAATGAGTCTTGCTCCAATCCTGATGCCCCATTCTTCTTCATATAGTCGAGTTTCTTGGATTATTTGCTCAGCATACATATTGAATACATACAGTGAAAGGATACAACTCTGATGCACACCTTTCCTGACTTTAAACCATGCAGTGTCCCCTTGTTCTGTTTGCAAGACTGCCTCTTGATCCATATACAGATTCCTCATGAGCACAATTAAGTGTTCTGGAATTCCCATTCTCTGCAATGTTATTTGTAATTTATTATGATCCACACAGTCAAAAGCCTTTGTATAGTCAATGAAACACAGGTAAACATCTTTCAGGTATTCTCTGCTTTCAGCCAAGATCCACCTGACATCAGCAATGATATCCCTTGTCCCATATCCTCTTCTGAATTTAGTTTGAATTGCTGGCAGTTCTCTGTCAATATACTGTTGAAGTCAGTATTCAATGACCGTTAGCAAAATTTTTCCAGCATGTGACATTAAAGATATTGTTTGATAATTTCCACACAAGGTTGGATCACCTTTCTTAGGTACAGGCGTAAATATGGATCTCTTGCAGTCCTCTAAATTTCTTGGCATATACATGTGAGCACTTCCAATGCTGCATCTGTTTGTTGAAACATCTCAATTGATATTCCATCAATTCCTGAAGCCTGGTTTTTTGCCAGTGCTTTCAACACAGCCCCTCAGTACCATTGGTTCCTAATTGTGTGTTATCGCTTGAAGTGTTTGATCATCGACCAGTTGTTTCTGGTACAGTGACTCTATATTCCTTCCATCTTCTTTTGATACCTCCTGTGTCATGTAATATTTTACCTGTAAAATCCTTCAATTTTGCAACTAGAGGCTTGAATTTTTTCTTCAGGTCTTTCAGCTAGAGAAATGCAGAGTGTGTTCTTCCCTTTTGGTTTTCTTTTTTTGTTTGTTTTAGTGTCAAATTTTAGAGTTTAATCAAAACATAGATTGTTAAATCTTAAAACATACAGCTCAATGTAATTATTAGGGTGAATGTTTAGAGTTCTAAGAGGATAATCAATTCTTTTTAGGATCAGATATTATCCTCCTCTTGTGATCATACTCAGGAACTGAGGTAGCATATGACTTATACCAAGTTCCTAGTGAGTCATTAATGAATATTGTACATGTAATCCAAAACTCTTTTCCCTGACTTTTATGTTGTAACTGTTGTACAGTATCCAGTTTAAAGCCTCCTTTTGGGAGTCAGGGGCAGGCAAAGAGCAAATTGGAATCAGAAAGGTTGAGGAAATCAGTTTGGTTTCATGAATGGAGGTTCTCATGTCTCTCCTCCTCTATTTCCCATCAGCCCCAGACTGTCCGCCACAAAAACTGACTGCCTGGGAGCTGATTCTGACTCCTAGCAACCCTACAGGACAGAGTAGAACTGGCCCATAAAGTTTCCAAGGAGAAATTTAGTGGACTTGAACTGCTGACCTTTTGGTTAGCAACTGAACTTTTATTTTTTTATTTTTTATTTATTTATTTTTTTTCATTATGACTGAGTGAAAATGTACATTCCCGTATAAATTTACATGCCCACCTATATGCAGCTTCCACTGCACTCCCTGCCCGGTGACAGCATACTGTTGCTCTCTGCTCCATACGTGTCTCATCCTCCCAACAGCCTCCTTTCCCCTCCTCTCCACCCACTCCCCTTCCTGCAGCCAGAGGTCAGCAGGATGATATCCTACAGATGCGTAGAACCATAAAGTGCATCCAATATATGTTCACTGTGCATCACCAAGTCCAATCCATTCGTGTCCGATTGGTTTTCTATTTTCAGCTCTTTTCACTGTCACTTTTCCAGATATGGCGGCTTGAGTGTTGTTGTGATGCTAGAAGCTATGTTTCAAGTATTCAGATACCAACAGGGTCACCCATGGTGGAAAGGTTTCTGCTGAGTTTCCAGACTAAGGCAGACTAGGAAGAAGGACCCAATAGTCTACATCTGAAAAGAATTCCCCCCTGAAAACTTTATGAATAACAGTGAAACATTGTCAGATACAGTGCCAGAAAATTAGCCCCCCAGCTTGGAAGGCACTCAAAAGACAACTGCAGAAGAGCTGCTTCCTTAAAGTAGAATTGACCTAAATGATTTAGATGGAGTAAAGCATTCAGGGCCTTTGTTGGCTTGTGTGGCATGGCTTGAAATGAGAAAAAACAGCTGCAAACATCCATTAATAGCTGGAACATGGAATGTATGCAGTATGAATTTAGAAAAATTGGAAACCATCAGAAATGAAATGGACTGTATAAACATTGATATCCTAGGTATTACTGAACTGAAGTAGACTAGAATTGGCCATTTTGAATCTGACAATCATATTGTCTACCATGCTGGAAATGAAAACTTGAAGAGGAATGGCATTGTGTTTATTTTCAGAAAGAACATTTCAAGATCTGTCCTGAAGTACAATGCTGTCAGTGGTAGTATAATATCCATACACCTACAAGGAATGCCAGTTAATATGACTTTTATTCAAATTTATGAACCAATCACTAAGGCCAAAGGCAGTCCAAAACTGATTGAACATACAATCAGGATGCATTAACAGGTACTGGTGATTGGAATACAGAAATTGGAAACAAAGAGAAGGATAAGTAGTTGGAAAATATGGTCTTGGTATCAGAAATGATACCAGAGATCGCTTGATAGAATTTTGCAAGAAACAATGATTTATTCATTGCAAATACCTTTTTCCATGAACATAAAAGATGCCTGTATGTATGGACCTTGCCAGACGGAATACACAGGAATCAAATCAATTACATCTGTGGGAAGAGATGATGGAAAAGCCGAATATCATCAGTCTGAATAAGATCAGATGCTGAATGTGGTGCAGTCCAGCAATTACTCATATGCAGTTTAAATTGAAACTGAAGAAAATTAGAACAAGTCCACAAGAGCCAAAGTATGACCTTGAGTATATCTTGCCTCAGTTTAAAAACCATATCGAGAACAGATTTGATGCGTTGAATGCTGATGACTGAAGACCAGATGAGTTGTGGAATGACATCAAGATGTCATCTATAAAAAAAAGCAAGAAGTCATTAAAAAGACAGGAAAGAAAGAAAAGGCTAAATTGAATGCCAGAAGAGACTCTGAAACTTGTTCTTGGATGTTGAGTAGCTAAAGTAAAAGGAATGAATGACAAAGAAACTAAACAGAAGATTTCAAATGGCAGCTCAAGAAGACAAAGTACAATAATCTATTAAACAGTAGACAGGCATGGGTTAATGAAGTGACAGCACTCAATAGAATGGAGATTAACACTGCTGGACTATACCCAAAGCTAAGAGTTTTCCTAAAAACAAGCCAACATTCCAAAGGTCAGAGTACCAGAGGCAGGGGTCTGGGGACCATGTTTTCAAGTGACATATAGGTCAACTGACATAACTGAGTGGTTTTTTTTTTTTTTGGTCAGTGTCATCTGGGTTCTTAAATGCTAGGAAGCTGCCATCTAAGTAGCATCAAGTGATCCCAATCCACCTGGAGGGGAGGGCAATGAAGGACGTCTAAGACACGAGGAAAATACGAGCCCACAAGACAGAAAGGGCCATATCACTGGGTGGCTATATCAGCATGAGACCAGAAGAACTAGACGGCACCCAGCTATCACCACTGATTGCCCTGACAGTGAACACAACATAGAGTCCCTGACATAGCAGGAGAAAAATGGGGGTGCAAATCTAGAACTCTATTTCAAGATCAGACTTGACTGTCTGATATCCTGAAGTGTGCCCTGAGCACATGGCCCTTGAGCTCACTATAGCCCAAAGCTGAAACCAGTACTGAAGCCAACTCTCCTCTCCAGACAAAGATTGCACTAGACCATAGCACACAGAGTGATTCTGGTGAAGTGTGTGCTTTTTGGCTTAAACGTATACATAAAGCTGCTGGAACAGCTCCTATCCAGAGGTGAGATGAGAGTATGTGGGGGGGGTAAACAGGAGGTAGTTGAATGAATATGGAAAGGAGAAGTGTGCTATCACAGGGTTGGGAGTGCAACTAAAGTTGCATAGTAGTGTGGAGCTGGGGTTTATTGCAAATTGACTTGAATTATAAATTTCCACTTACAGAACAACAAAATATATACATTTTAACCATGTCAATGTTAGTTGCTGTCTTAGTCATCTGGTACTACTCTAACAGAATTGCAGTTCAGTAGGTTACATGTCTGAATTCAGGGTGTCAGCTCCAGAGGAAGACTTTTTTTCTATGTTGGCCTGAAGGAAGGACCTCATGTTGCATCAGTCTTTGTTTTGGTGTGAGAGCATCTGAGTGCAGAATCCTGGGTTCCCATAGATGCACTCTGCTCTCAGTGATGCTGTCTTGATAGTATGAGGTCTTCAATCCTCTGTTTGCTTCCTTTTCCTTTCATTTCTTGCAGGATAACAGGTGATTCAAGCCACTCTCCAGGGAAACTCCCTTTATGGTGGAACAGGGAGGTGTATACTCTAATCCTGTTTAATATAATGCAGTCTATCAACCACAGGCAGAGATTAGAATTTATAGCATAGGAACATTACAAAATGGAGGGCAATGACAAAACACTGGAAATCAAATGCAAACTTATATAGATATTTGGGGGTGGGGAGGCACAATTCAATTTATAACAGTTGCGTTATCTTCATTCTCACTAATTCTGTATTCTGTTGCCTCAGTTTGTCTCCTTTGACTTTCTACTGATTTGTCTAATTCTGTAATTTTATTGTTAATCTTCTGAACTTCAGATTTTGTTGCTCAAGTATTTCTTGAAGCTTGTTTAGTTCATCATTGTGTTCTGCTGCACTTTGCCTGATCTCCTTCCTGATCTTTGGAAGACTTCTAAATATTAATTTTTTGTATTCTACCGCTGATAATTCCAGGAAGTTCTCCTCATTTAGAAAATTTTTTTAGTCTTTGATTTGGGAGCTTTCTGAAGCCATCTTGGTCTACCTCTTTAAATTACTTGATATTGACTGTTGTCTCCAAGCCATCACAGAGTTATGGTAATTTATGTTTGCTTATTGTATTCTAAATGTTTGTTTGTCTGGAAATTCCCAAATAGGCTGGTGGTGTGAGATAGTTTAATTATCGATGGCTTAAAGATTTTAACGTCCTGTCACCAGGTGGTTAGACCTGTTACTAGGCAGGAGAGTCCAAGCATCTGTTTACTTTTCTTGTACATATTCAGCTCGGGTACCCAAGTAATCAGCTGCCAAGTTTATGGTACTGGCTCTTACCTGCAGTCCTAGCTGGGCAAGAGTAATTGGAGTAGGCACAGGTTGCTGGTTGCATGTGTTGAGAAAAATAAGGAGCTGACAGTTAGGCAGAGGACCTGTTTCTGCCTTGAGTTTCTGTCTTAGGGGAGCCAGCAGATTTTTTTTTCCCAGTTTGTTAAATTGTTCCCTAACTCCGGGAGAATACCTCAGAGCACACATAAGGGGTCCTAGTTCTGGCCCAGGAAGAGTATCAGAATTTGGTGCCCAGTGCAGTTCAGAGAAGGCAGGGAAGTGAGAGAGACTTAGCTCAAAGGAAAGTTTTAGATCCACGTGTGGCCACAACAGTTAACTTTTGACAATCAAATGGCATTCTTCTGTGATTCTGGAAGTACAGGTATCTGAAGCTCAGCTTCTCCACTGAGAAAAATGCTCTCCAAGCACTGCCACTTTGTTCACTATACTGGAAGTCACATATCCTCCTGTGGGGGTACATATTCCCACTGAGTTAGTTCTGGCCAATCCTAGGTACTTGGGTGCCTACTCTCCCTTCCCTATTGCTCAGTCTGATTTCTTATCTTTTTCTGTGATGTTCAGGTCTCCTAGACTGTCTTATATAATCCATTCAATTGTTTTCCTGGGGATGACAGGAAGTTTCTGACTACTCTGCCTTTTTAGCCCCACTCAAGATTTCTTAAGAATTAAGTTTTGAGGACAGGGCCAAGAAAAGAAACTAGTCACACATCTCATCTGAT
Source organism: Heterohyrax brucei (assembly GCA_028571685.1). NCBI lineage: Eukaryota > Metazoa > Chordata > Mammalia > Hyracoidea > Procaviidae > Heterohyrax > Heterohyrax brucei. Next base: position 125,006,727 of record CM053150.1, on the reverse strand, counting down.
CCCGCTAGCAACCTAGGCCTGAAAAACAACTTAACAGAGCAAAATGGACATTCTAAGAGCCCCAAAATCAAGTAGACATGTGTGAGATCAGACTGGGCAACAGGAAAGGAAACATCTACCTTTGTTAGGGGCAAATTGGCAGTGAAAAGGATTTCACTTCTGCTGACGTGGCAGCAGAGAGGTGGTGCAGGTGTGGAGACCAACTTTGTTGGCTGGGAGGCTAGGACTGGGACTGCAGCCACTGGGAGTACTGGTGGGTCCCACTGACATGCTGATCACAGGCACCTGACTAGAGAGCTTCTCTTTCAACCAAGATGCTATAGCTTAGAAGTGTGGCAGTAGCTGGCAGCCAAATGCAGCAGTGCCCTTCCCCTCTTCCTTCTCTGAGATAGACCAGAGGCAAAATTCTAGTGCATTACCTGAACCAGCAGTGGGATTGTATATGTGTGCCCTGAGTTTTTCTGCCAGTCATGGAGACAGGGGAAAAAAAGGAAGTGTATAAGCAAACCTTCCTCTGCTGAATCACTTGAGCCACAGTCCAGAACCCAAGGTGAATTCCAATGGCCATTTCAAGGTAAATTCTTGTGATTTCTTGGGGCTCAGTCCTTCCCTATGTGCTGATTTTCCTTCCTATCTCCAGTCTTTTCCACCTACTTTCTCTGCTTTACAGCAAGGCTAAACTCTTGTGCACTAACTGGGAGGAAGTAGGACATTTTATTTGTGTGTGCTGAGCTTTCCTCCCAGTCTTGGAGAGGGAAACAAAGGGAGAGGTATAACACAAGTTCCTCTGGCTCCTCTGAGTGACAGATTGCTACACTTACAGACTCATAGAAAAAGTTCAACTGTCATGACTCAAACTTTTCCTGTGCACTGACTACATGCCCTATACCCAGCCTTTTCACTCTCCAGTCTTTGCTCTACACCTGACTCTCAGTTCTAGAGCACTACCTGGGCTAGTAGTGGGGTATTTTATGTGTGGGTCTAGAACTGTTCTCCTGGACCTGGGGAAGAAAACAAAGGAAAGGCTACGAGAGGAGTTCTGCTGGCTCCCCTGTGCCAGCAACTCTTACTACTTTTCTCAGCGTAGTCATCACTCCAACCATTGAGTGACTACCAGAATTATTAAGGCTCCAATAACCACTCTAGCTCAAAGAACTAGATTGTTCAGACAATCAAAATCATCTATACAAATTAAATTTCAATAACCTAACAATTAAATCACAATAGCTTTCTAAAGGCTGAGAAACAACAATCAGACTCTAACTACTTAAAGAAGCAGATCACAATGGCTCCAAAACTCTCCTAAAATAACAAATAAAAAATTATCGTAATGAAGAAGCCTTCCTGAAATAATCAGAGATGAAATACAAAAGAATTGTGTATAGAGCCCTTCTAGATCTTAGGATGGAGATTAGATCAAGTGCAGCACAGCAAAATGAAAAATTAAACTACACAAATTGCTAGAACAACAATGATCTGAAATTCAGTAGATTAATAATAAAATCGCAAAGACAGACAACTCATCTGAAAGTCAAATAAGCAGGATCAAGGAAATAGAATGCAGAATTAGCAAAATTGAAGATACAGCAACTGACAACAGCATTTATGAGGAAAAAAAATCAGCTAACAGAATTAAGAAAAATGAAGACTCATTAAGAGTTATGTGGGCCTTTATCAAGAGGAATAATTTACAAATGACTAGAGTACCAGAACAGGGAGGGCAGAAAATACAGACAGAATTGTTGAAGAGTTGCTGACAGAAAACTTCCCTAACATCATGAAAGATGAGAAGATGTATATCCAAGATGCTCATCAAATTCCACAAAAGGTAGATTCCAAAAGAAAGACACCAAAACATATTATAATCAAGCTTAACAAAATGAAACACAAGAAGAGGCACTTAAAAGCACCTAGGCTTAAACCAAGACTACCTTACAAAGGAGAGTCCTTTACACTGAGTCTGATTATTCAATCAAAACCATGTTGGCAAGAAGGCAGTGGGATGATACATGCAAAGCTTTGAAGGAAAAATAACCGCTAACCAAGGATTATACATCCTGCAAAACTGTCTCTCAAACATAATGGTGAAATTACGACATTCCCAGATAAACAGAAGCTTAGATTTTGCACAATCAAAACCAAAATTACAAGAAATACTGAAGAAATTTCTTCCATTAGAAAATCAATAACATCAGACATACACTCGAGCATGCAATTCAGGACACAGCATCCAGAGTCGTACTTGGTTAGGGAAGTCACAAAGCTCAACTAAATCTAAAATACTAAAATTAGGAGAACAGAGATCTCAGTACTTAAATTATGAATTATACTAAAAATAGGGGTATATTAAAGTATAACTGGACCTTTCAGATGGAGAGGAAGTAAAGGAGATACAAAGAAGTGAAAAGCTAGATTAAACTTAGAACATGGTGGGGGAGGGGAACTGGGGTACCTGCAAAGCAAACTAACAATACTACATATCAAAACAAGAAACGCAATCTAGAAGTTTCAATAGATATAAAACCAACACTGAATAGGATGGGGGGGAGCTCATAAAGAAAAATAACTCAGAACAGAATACCAAAAGGAACAAAGACATTGTTGACAACACACAAATAAAGGCCCCAAAATGACAGCATTAAATTCATACCTATCAAAAATTACACTCAAAGTAAACGCACTAATAAAAAGACAGAGGTTGGATCAAAAAATGATCCAACTGTATGTTGCTTACAAGAAACACACCTTAGCCTCCAAGATAAAAGGAAACTGAAAAATCAAAGGATGAAAAAAATATATACCAAGCTAACAACATGCAAAGAAGAGCAGGAGTGGCAATATTAATCTCAAATAAAATAGACTTTAAAGTAAAATCCACCATTTGTAGACAAGGATGGTCACTATTTATTGCTTAAAGGTTCAATATATAAGGATATAACAATATTAAATACTTATAAATCCAATATGAGAGCTACTGAATACATCAAACAAATACTGACAGCATTGAAAGTGAGACAGATTGCTCCACAATAATAACAGGAGACTTCAACACTCCGCTTTCAGTAATAGACAAAACATCCAGAAAAAAAGCTCAATAAATGTACAGAAAATCTTATTGTGACAATTAACCAACTCAACCTCATAGACATATACACAGAACTGTCCACCCAACAATAGGCAAGTACACCAACTCACATGGAAATTCTTCAAAACAGACCATATATTAGGCCATAAAGCAAGTCTCAACAAAATCCAAACCACTGAAATATTGCAAAGCATCTTCCCAGACCATAAAGCCATAAAAGTCAAAATCAATAACAGAACAAACATGGGTAGAAACTCAAACTCATGAAAACCAAACAATCACCTTGCTCAAAAATTCATGCATTACTGAAGAAATCAAGGATGCAATAAAGAAACTCATGGAATCAAATGAGAACAGTAACACATCCTACCAGAACCTATGGGGTATAGCAAAAGCAATGCTCAGTTGTTAATTTATCTCTATAAATGTACATATCCAAAATGAAGAAAAGGCCCAAACTGAAGAATTAACCATACAACTCACACAAGTAGGAATAAATCAACAAAAAGAAACCCTCAGGCACCAGAAGAAAATAGATAGCAAAAAATAGAATAGAACTAAACGTATTAAAGAACAGAAAAATCATTGAAGTAATTAACAAAACCAAAAGCTGCTTTTTTGAAAAGATCACCCAAATCTATAAACCATTGGTCAAACTCGTAAAAGCAAACAGGAGAGGAAACTAATAACCAGAATAAGAAATGAGATGGTAGATGTCACAACAGAGCCTATCAAAATTAACAGAATCATAGCAGAATATTATGAAAAATTGTACTCCAATAGATTTGAAAACCTGAAAGAAATGGAGAAGTTTCTAGAATCACACTACCTATCAAAACTTTCACAAACAGAAGTAAAACAACTTAATAAACTTATCACAAGAGATTGAAAAAGGAATCAAAAAACTCCCAACCCAAAAAATTCCTGTCTCAAATGGCTTCATTGGAGAATCTACCATACTTTTAGAGAGGAGTTAATAACAATAATACTGAAGCCATTGCACCGCATAGAGAAGGAGAGAACATTCCCAAATTCATTCTATCAAGCAAGTGTAACTCTGATAGCAAAACAGGGTAAAGATCACACAAAAAAAGAAAACTACAGACCAATATCTCTCGTGAAACTAGATGCAAAAACTCTCAACAAAATACTAGCAAATAGAATTCAACAATTTACTCAAAAAATAATACACCACAACCAAGTAGGATTCATCCCAGGGATGCAAGGCTGGTTCAACATCAGAAAAACAATTAATGTAGTCAACCACATAAATAAAACAAAACAATAAGAATCATTTGATTTTATCAACTGATGTAGAAAAGACATTTGACAAAGTCCAACACGCACTAATGTTAAAAACTCTCAACAAAATAGGAATAGAAGGGAAATGCCTCAGCATAATAAAGAGCACCAAAGCAAAGCCAACAGTCAACATCATTCTGAATGCAGACAGGCTGAAAGAATTCCAAGTGAGAAGGAGAACCAGACAAGGATGCTCCTTGTCACCATTTTTATTCAACATTGTGCTAGAGGCCCTAGTAAGAGCAATCAGACAAGATACAGAAATACAGCGCATTGGTAAAGAAGAAGTAGAAGTATCTCTACACCCAGATGATGTGATCTTATACACAGGAAACCCTGAAGAATCAATAACTAAACTACTGGAACTAATATAAAAGTTCAGCAAAATATCAAGATATAAGATAAACATAAATAAATCAGTACTATTCCTTTACACCAAAAAAGAGACCATGAAAGAAGAAATCACCAAATCAATACCACTTACAGTAGCCCCCAAGAAGATGAAACACCTAGGAATAAATATAACAAGATAGAACAAGTGATACTAGCATTTATGAGGAAAAACTGAAGAAAAGAAAGAAAAAAAAAGAAGCATTAAGAAATATGTGTTACAAGATGGCAGAGTAAACAGACGTCTCCTCATCTCCCTCTGAGAACTAAGGTCTGGATGATATTTTTTATGGAGCATTGAATACCTGGAAAGTCTTGAGACCTAACATATTTGAGTGGACAACAGTATCGGACTAATCTTCTCTCAAAAACAATCTAGCAACCATTTGCCCTCTGCTTCTGCTGCTACATTGTAACAGAGAACTGCAGCTTCTGCAAACAGCCAGTAATAGTAACATAATTTCATTGTAAGCTGGCAGGTGAAATCTGCTGTTCCCCACTCCAGGCTCAGACCAGCCTGTTGGACAGCTTCCAGCTACCAATTCAGCACTTGGACAGCTCCCTGCATAGAAGTGCTGCTTACTTTTACTTTTAAGGTTTACTTTTTAAGGTTGAGAGGCTTGTATTTTCTCTCTGGAAATCTCTCTATTGAAAAACCTCTTTTCTCTCACTCACATTATAAGATTAGCTTACAGCCCCCAGTTTCTCCATAAACAGAGCAGCCTCTTTGCTACTCAATAAACAAAGTCTTCCACAGTCTTCAGATGCTCCAGAAAATTCCCTAAATAAAGATTCAAAAAATTTCCCAGATGAAAAAGCCTTTCTGAATCTAACAGAGATTGAGGACAAAAGAGTTATATATAAAACCCTCCTAGAGATTAAACAAAATGCAATAGAACAAAATGAAAAATTTGGTAAACTATTTGAAATGAACATCAATGATCTGAAATACATCAGATTAATAACAGAATTACAGAATTGGATAATTCTATCCAAAGCCAAAAGAGTAGGATTGAACAGATGGAAGTTAGAATCAGTGACTAGAAGACAAAGTAATTAATGCCAACATTTATGAGGTAAAATCAGAGAAAAGAAATAAGAGAAGTGAAGAAACGTTAAGAAACATATGGGACTCCATGAAGAGGAATAGTTTACATTTAATTGGAGTTCCTGAACAAGGGAGGATTAATGACAACATAGAGAGTATTGCTGTAGAGATGCTGACAGAAAACTTTCCTCAGATTATGAACAAAGAGAACATAGATATCCAACATGTTTATTGAACACCACAAAACTTAGATCCAGAAAGAAGAACGTCAAGGCATATTATAATTAAGCTTAATAAGTTAAAACACAAAGAGATGCTTCTGAAGACCTCAAGGCTCAAATCAAAACTAACATTCCGAGGGAAAGCCTGCAGACTTTGATCTGACTTCTCTGCCAAAACAATGCTAGCTAGAAAACAATGAGCAGACACATTCAAAGCCCTGAATGAGAAAAACTTCCATCCTAGAATTATTTATCCTGCAAAACTGTCTATCAAATATAATGGCGAAATTAAGACTTTTGAAAATAAAGAGAAATTCAAAGACTTCATAAAAACTAAACCAAAATTACATGAAATATTGAAAGAAGCTCTTCCCTAAGTGTACGTTTTAGGTGATAATTTAAGGCACTTCATCCAAATTTCTAATCAGTTAAGGAAGGCACAAAACTTCCCCAAACCAAGCCCAAAGCTACAGTATTATAATAAGGGAATCCATGATCATATCATGACAACTATAATACCATCACATAAAAGAGAGATACACTACAATAGTTACAGTTGTTTTTGATGCAGTGAAAGTTTCTGACTTGTAAAATAGTTAAAATTGATTTCAATAATTATCTGTTAAGGGGGATTAGGTATGTAGCCATAGCACAGATTAACAATATATCATTTGAAACTAAAAATTGCAATACAGGAGTCTCAACAAATATAAAATCAAAACTCATACCACACATAAAGAAGAATGTCCCAGAGCAGATTAATAAGAACAAGTGAGAAATCATCAACACGAAAATAAACATATTACAATGACACCACTAAACATATACCTATCAATAATCACATTGAATGTAAATGGACTGAACGCTCCAGTTAAGAGGCAGCAAGTGATATCGTGGATCAAATGACATGACCTATCTATGTGTTGCTTACAAGAAACACATCTTAGACTTAAAGGTAAGAATAGGTTGAGAACTAAAGGTTGGAATAATATATATCAAGCTAATAATACATGCAAAGGAGTAGGTGTGGCAATTTAATCTCAGATAAAATAGATTTTAATTTAAAATCCGCTATTGTGGACAAGGATGGTCACTATTTATTGCTGAAAGGTTCAATACTCAAGTAAAACTTAACAATATTAAATATTTGCACACCCAATACCAAAGCACCTAAATACATTGAGCAAATACTGACAACACTGAAAAATGAGATTGATCATTCCACAGTAATAGTTGGGGACTTTAACACTCCCCTTTCAGTTAAAGATAGATGATCCAGAAAAAAAGCTCAGTAAAGATGCAGAAGATCTTATTACAACAATCAACCAACTTGACCTTATCGACATATACAGGTCTTCTCATTCATCAACAGATAAATACACCTTCTTCCCCAAAGGACATGGAACATTCTCCAGAATAGACCATATGTTAGGTCATAAAGCAATTCTCCATAAAATACAAATCATTGATTTATTGCAGAGTACCTTCTTGGGCCACAGAGCTATAAAAGTTGAAATCAGTAACAGAAAATTCATAAGTAAAAATTCAGACTTGTGGAAACTGAACAACGCTTTACTCATAAAGCCTTGAATTATAAAAGAAATTAAAGACACATTAAAGAAATTTATGGATTCAAATGAGAATGAAAACACATCCTACCAGAATTTATGGGATACAGCAAAAGCAGTTCTCAGAGGTCAGTTTATCTCTATAAATGCACACTTCCAGAAAGAAGAAAGAGCACAAGTTAAAGAATTAACCTCACAACTTAAACAAGTAGAGAGCAACAAAGAAACCCCTCATGCACCAGAAGAAAACAGATTATAAAAATTAGAGCAGAATCAAATGAATGAGAGAATAGAAAAACAATTGAAAAAATTAACAAAACCGAAAGGTGATTCTTCGAAAAGATCAACAAAATTGATAAACCATTGGCTAAACTGACAAAAGAAAAACAACAGAAGATACAAATAACTCTATTAAGAAATGAGTTGGGAGATGTTACAATGGACCCAACTGAAATAAAATATATCATAACAGATTACTATGAAAAGCTATACTCTGACAGGTTTGAAAACCTGGAGGAAATGGACAAATTTTTAGATTCATATGACTCACCAAGACTATCACAAGGAGAAATAGATCAACTTAATAAATCTATCACAAAGGAAGAGATTGAGGCAGTCATCAAAAATCTACCAACCAAAAAAAAGTCCTGGTCCAGACAGCTTCAACAGAGAATTGTAAAAAACTTTTAGAGAAGAATTAACTCCAATACTAAAGAGGATATTTCACACTGTAGAAAGAGATGAAATACTTCCAAATTCATTCTATGAAGCCAGCATAACCCTGATACCAAAACCAGGGACAGATCCCACAAAAAAAAGAAAATTACAGACCAATATCACTCGTGAATCTAGATGCAAAAATCTTCAACAAAATTCTAGCCAATAGATTTCAACAGCACATAAAAAAAATTATTCATCATGATCAAGTTAGTTTCATTCCAGAGATGCAAGGCTGGTTCAACATCAGAAAAACAATTAATGTAATCAACCATATTAATAACACAAAAGATGAGAATCACCTGATTTTGCCAATTGATGCAGAAAAGGCATTTGACAAAGTTCAACATCCATTCATGCTTAAAACTCTTGGAAAAATAGTAATAAAGGGGAAAATCCTCAATATAATCAGTAGCATCTACGCAAAGCCCACTGCTTTCATCATCCTGAATGGTGGAAGACTGAAAGAGTTCCCTTTGAGAACAGGAACTAGACAAGGATGCCTACTCTCACTACTTTTATTCAACATTGTGTTAGGAGTTCCAGCCAGAGCAATTAGACAAGTCAAAGAAATAAAGGGCATCCGTATTGGCAATGAAGAAGTAAAGATTTCCCTCTTTGCAGATGATATGATTGTTTACACAGAGAATCCAAAGAAATCCATAAGTAAACTATTAGGGCTAATAGAAGAATTCAGCAAAGTATCAGGATAGAAGATAAACATCACTAAGTCAATAGGATTCCTTTATACCAACAGTGAAATTATTAAACAAGAAATCACCAAATCAATTCCATTTACTATAGCCCCCAAGAAGATAAAATATCTAGGAATAAATCTAACTAGAGAAATAAGAGATCTTTACAGAGAAAACTACAAGACGTTACTACAAGAAACTAGGAGAGACTTACATAAGTGGAGTAATCTGCCCTGCTCATGGATAGGAAGACTCAATATTGTGAAAATGTCTATTTTGCCAAAAGCAATCTACTTATATAATGCAATCCCAATACAAGTCCCAGTGACATTTTTTAATGAGATTGAGAAACAAATTATCAGCTTTATTTGGAAAGGAAAGAAGTCCCAGATAAGTAAAGCACTACTGAAAAAGAAGAACACACTGGGAGGCCTCTCACTACCTGACTTTAAAACCTATTACACTGCCACAGTAGTCAAAACAGCCTGGTATTGGTACAAAAGGAGACATATAGACCAATGGAACAAAGTAGAGACCCTAGAGATGCCACCATCCTCCTATGAAGAGTTGATATTTGACAAAGGTCCTAAGATTTTGAACTGGGGTAAGAACAGTCTCTTTAACAAATGGTTCCGACATAATTGGATATCCATCTGCAAAAAATTGAAACAAGACGCGTATCTCACACCTTATACAAATATCAACTTAAATTGGATAAAAGAGCTAAATATAAAAGCTAAAATGATAAAGCTCATCCAAAATAAAATAGAGTCAGCAATGGACGTTTTAATACGCAATATAGACAGACTTCAAAACCTGACAAACAAAACACATTCAACAGAAGAGAAAATAGATAAATGAGAATTACTAAGAATCAAACACTTCTGCTTATCCAAAGACTTCGTCAAAAGAATTAAAAGACCACCTACAGAATGGAAAAAATATTTGGCAACTCTATGTCAGACCAACACCTGATCTCCATAATCTATTAGGTTCTACAAAATATCAATAAGAAAGAGACAAATCATCCAATTAAGCGATGGGCAAAGGAGATGGACATCCAGGCATCCAAAAAACGCATGTGGACATGCTCATGATCATTAATTATTAAAGAAATTCAAATCAAAACGACAATGAGATACCATCTCACCTCGATAAGATTGGCCATGATCCAAAAAACGCAAAACAGTAAATGTTGGAGAGGTTGTGAAGACATTGGAACTCTCCTACACTGTTTGTGGGATTGCAGAATGGTGCAACCACTTTGGAAAGCAATTTGGCGCTACCTTAAAATAACGGATATAGATATAACACTTGATCCAGCAATTCCTCTGCTCAGAATGTATCCTACAGAATCAAGACCATTCACACCAACTCATACATGCACACAAATGTTCATTGCAGCACAGTCCAGGATAGCAAAAAGTTGAAATCAACCCAGATGCCCAACAACAGAAGAATGGATGGGTAAACTTTGGTATATGTACTCAATGGAGTATTATACATTGATAAAGAACAACGATGATAGCAGGAAACATCTCTCAATTTGGTCTCAACTGGAGGACATTATGTTGAGTGAAACTAGTCGGCAACAGAAGGACAATTATTATACGAGATCCCTCCGATACAAACTTAAAAGTAGACTCATACATAACAGAAAAGACTCTTTATCGACTACAATGGTGGGGAGGGTGGGAAGGCAGGTGGGTGGCAGGGCAGGAGGGGAGGAGGACAAAGGGCGAATGTTTAGGTTAGATGTTAGAAATTTCGTTGGGTGAAATTAGTGACAACACACATCAGTAAGACAATCAGTATTAATGGGACTTTGACACAACTTTTGTACTCCTCCTATCTTAACCCAATATTGTAAGCACAGAGTATGTACACTTCCATTTTTTTATTTTTTATTTAATATGACTGAGTGAAAATGTACATTCTCGTATAAATTTACATGCCCACCTATATGCAGCTTCCACTGCACTCCCTGTCCAGTGACAGCACACTATTCCTCTCTGCTCCATACATGTCTCATCCTCCCAACAGTCTCCTTTCCCCTCTTCTCACTCACTCTCCTTCCTCCAACCAGAGGTCAGCAGGATGATATCCTATAGATGTACAGAACCATAAAGTGCATCCAATATATGGTCACTCTGCATTGCTAAGACCAATCCAATTGTGTCCGAATTTAATAAATAAAAAAAAAAGAGAGAGAGATGTGGACCTATACAAAGAAAATTACAAGACCCTACTGCAAGAAAACAAAAAAGACTTCCGTAAGTGAAGAAGCCTACCTTGCTCATGGGTAGGTGGATTTAACACTGTGAAAACGTCTATTCTACCCAAAGTGATCTATAACTACAATGCAATTCTAATACAAAATCTAGTGTCATTTTTTAATGAGAAGGAGAAACAAATCACCAAGTTTATCTGGAAAGGGAAGAAACCCTGTATTCAACATTACTGAAGAAGAGGAACACAGTGAGAAGCATCACATTACTCGACCTTAGAAATTATTACTCGACCTTAGAAATTATTACTCTGCCATGGTAGTCAAAACAGCTTGGTCCTGGTACAAAAACAGATATGTAGACCAATGGAACAGAATAGAGAATCCAGAAAGAACACAACTCACCACTGAACAGCTAGTATTCAACAAAGGCCCAAAAGCCATGGACCAGGGAAAAAACAGTCTCTTTAATAAATGGTGCTGGCAAAATTGGTTATCCATCTGCAAAAAACTGAAACAAGACCCCTATCTCACACCTTACACGAAAACTAACTCAAAATGGATCAAGGACAAAGATTATGGGAAAAAATGATGAAGATTATGGAAGAAAAAATAGAGATAACACTAGAAGCCCTAATACATGACTTAAACATACTACAAAATATTACCAACAGTACACAAAAAGTAGAAGAGAAAATAGATAAATGGGCACTACTAAAAATCAAACACCTATGCTCATCCAAAGATTTTATCAAAAGAGTGAAAAGACCACCTACAGGCTGGGAAAAACATTTGGCAACACATATTTGATCAATGTCTAATCTCCATAATTTACAAGGTACTGCAAAATATCAACAAGAAAAAGACAAATCATCCAGTTAAACAATGGGCAAAAGATATGGACAGACATTTTTCCAAGGAAGACATCCAGGCAGTCAAAAGACACATGAGGAAATGCTCATAATCATTAGCTATCAGAGAAATCCAAATCAAAACTGTAATGAGAAACCATCTGACCCCAACAAGGTTGGCACTAATCCAAAAAATCATAAAACAGCCAATGTTGGAGAGGCTTTGGAGAGATTGGAACTCTCCCACACTGCTGTTGGGAATATAAAATGGTACAACCTCTTGGAAAAGCAATTTGGTGCTTTCTTGAAAAGCTAGAAATAGAAATATCATATGATCCACCAAGCTGACTGCATGGAATATATCCTACTGAAATAAAGGCTGTCACACAAACAGATACACGCACATGAATATTTACTGCAGCACTGTTCACACTAGCAAATAGATGGAATCAACCTAGGTGCCCATCAACAGATGAATGGGTAAACAAGCTACGACATGTACATACAATGGAACACTATGTAATGATAAAGAACAATGGTGATTTTACAAAACATCTTACAACCTGGAATCAACTGGAAGATGTGCTGAGTGAAATCAGTCAGCTGCAAAAGGACAAACATTGTATGAGACCACACTACAAGGACTTAAGAAAAGACTTATGCACAGAAGAAAATACTCTTTGAAGGCTACAAGGGTGGTGAGGAGGGAAAAGTGTTATCCATTGATTAGAGTTGATATGAATTTCGTTAGGTGAAGGGAGTAGTAGAAGGCAGGTCACAATAACTGGATTACACCATAAGCTAAAAAGTTTTCTGTATTCAACCTAATATTTCATAGGACAGAGACAGAGGTCTGTGGACAGTTATTTCAGGGGACATTGAGGTCAACTGGCATACTAGTGTTTTTCTAAGAGAGTTTTCTGCACCCCATATTGATGAGTAGCATCTGGGGTCTTAAAAGCAGCAAGCTGCTAAACCATCTGGAACAGATGAAAACCAAGAACGTCAAAGAAAAATAAGTGCAGCAGACAGAAGTACCCGTATGATTAGGAGACTACATCAGCAAGAGAACACTAGAACTAGATGGTGCCCAGCCACCACTAAAGACAGCCCTGACGGGGAACACAGTGTAAAGTCTCTGACATAGTGTGAGAGAAAGGGGTGCACCAATCTAGAACTCTATCAAAAGACCAGACCTGATGGTCCACCAACCTAAAGGGTCCCCTGAGAGCATGGCCCCCCCTAGACTTCCTGCTAGCCCAGAGCTGAAACCAGTACTGAAGCCAACACTTCAGACAAAGAATGGACTGGAGCAGGGGACACAGTGATGCAGGCAGTGCATGTACTTTATGGTTTACCAAATGAGGCTCTTCTACTGGTTTCTTTTTAGAGGGTAAAGGACAGTGTGATGAGGAGGGGACAAGTGTTGATCAAGTGGATACTGGAAGTAAAGAGTGGAAAAGAAGAGTGTACTGTCACAGGGTAAGGAGAGTAGATGCTGCAGAGGTAAGTGTTCAGGTTTTTATATGGCAAATTGGATTATAAACTTTCACTCAATCACAAATAAATAAATAGTTTTAACTGCTCTCTTTAATCAGAAATGGAGTTATTGGTGTCTTTGGTATGCCACATTGATGTCTCTTTTCAAAGTCGCTATTTTATTTCCAGAGTAATGTTTCCAAGTAAAAATTAATGACGAACATCAAAAACCTTGCTTTCTCACAACCATATGCATACATCTGGAACTTCATTCAAAACCCAGTATTATTTTTTCTTTTGTACTTTAGATGAAGGTTTATCGAACAAGTTAATGTCTTACTACACATTTAGTGCATGTATTGTTTTATGACATTATCAACCCCACAACAAGTCAGTACTCTCCCTTTCTACCTTGAGTTCCCTATTACCCTCTTTCTTGTCCCCTCCTGCTTCCTTGACCCTGGACTAATGTGTTCCTTTAGATTTATTTTGTTTTGGGGGGCTTTTCTAAACTTCAGCTGAAAGATAAACCTCAGGAGTGACTTCGTTACTGTGCTAAAATGTTGTCTGCGGCCATGCTCTGAGGGTTTCTCTATTCTCTGCTAGGCCACTAATTCTGATCTTTTTGCGGGGGGCTTTAACAAAGGAAGGTTTATTCTTACATAGTCTGATAGGCTGCAAGTCCGTATTGAAGGTGTCCTCTCCAAGAGAAGACTTTCCCTTTGTCGGCTCTGGAGGAAAGTCCGCTACTGCATCAGTCTCTGTCCAGGGAGCATCTTGGCACAGGAACCTCAGGTGTGAAGGATGCACTCTTCTCCCAGTACAGATTTCTTTTTTTTTTTTAATTTATTTATTTTATTTAATATGACTGGGTGAAAATGTACATTCTCGTATAAATTTGCATGCCCACCTACGTGCAGCTTCCACTGCTCTCCCTGTCCAGTGACAGCATACTATTCCTCTCTGCTCCATACATGTCTCATCCTTCCAACAGTCTCCTTTCCCTTCCTCTCCACTCACTCTCCTTCCTCCAGCCAGAGGTCAGCAGGATGTAATTCTGATCTTTTTGTGTGAGAGAGTTAACATTTTGTTCGAAGTTTTTCTCCAGCTCTACCCCTTATTATGATCCCTGGCAGAGCAGTTAGTGGTAGTAGCCATCTAGTAGTGCCAGACTCATTCTGGTAAAGGCTGTGGTCATTGTGGCCCATTAGTCCTTTGAACTAATCCTTGCCCCATGTTCTTAGTTTTCTTCATTCTTCTTTGTTCCCAAAAGGGTGATACTAGTGAAGGATCTTAGATGTTCACTCACAGGCTTTCAAGATCCCAGATGCTACTCACCAAAGTAGAAGGTAGAACATTTTCTTTATAAACTCTGTTATGCAAATTGAGCTAGATGTCCCTTGAGATCATAGTGCCCACAGCCCAGGAATTCAGTCCCTCAGAGAATTTGGATGTGTCTATGACCTTATGGTGTACAAGTAGTGCAAGCTTCCCCAGTATTGTGTACCATCTTATCCTTCACCAAAGTTACTGCTTGTCTACTGTCTATTTAGTGTTTTCTCTGCAACGAGCATGAGTGTGCTTATGTCTATTTGTGTGATAGCTCTTCTTTCTCTAGGATATACTCCTAGGAGTAGGATCACTGGATCACATAGTATTTCTATTTCTAGCTTCTAAAGAAGCATCTTATCATTTTCCAAAGTGGTTGTAGCATTTTGCTTTCCCACCAGCATTGCATAAGGGTTTCAGTCTCACCACAGTTTCTTTAACATTTATTATTTTCTGTTTTTTTTTTTATTTTTTTTATTTTTGCCAGTAATGATGGGTATCTCATTGTGGTTTTGATTTGCATTTTTCTAATGGCTAGTGGTCATGAGCATTTTTTTTCTGTGTCTGTTAGACCCATGAGTGTCTTCTTTAGTGAAGTGTCTGTTCATTTCCTTTGCTCATCTTTCTTATTGTTATAAAAGTGTTAGATTGGACCTTTGTCAGATTTGTCATAGACAAAAACTTTTCAGCCAAAGAAGTTCTCTCTTTCCTCTCTTGGTGAAGTCTTTTCATGAGCATAAATGTTTAATTGTTAGAAGATCCCAGTTATCTAGCTTATCTTCTGGAATTTGTGAGTTGTTAATGTTAGTTTCTAACCTGTTAATGCTGTGTTATTAGGTCCTCTTTTGTTAGTTATAGTTTTTGTTCTATGATCTGTGTAGTTTTGGATTTAGTATTTAGGTCTTTGATTTATTTTGGATTAGTTTTTCTGTGTGGTGTGAGGCATGGGTTCTGTTTCAGTTTTTTGAATATGAAAAGCCAGTTTTGCTAGCACCATTTATTTAAAAAGACTGTGTTTTTCCCATTTGATGGACTTTGGGCTATTGTTGAAAATAATATGTAGGTGGATAGATTCACATCTGGGTTCTCAGTTCTGTTCTGTTACTCAATTTATCTGTCATTCTAACAGGACCAGGCTATTCTGACTGCCACAGCTGTGCAGTAGGTTCTGAAATCAGATAATGCAAGGGCTCCCACCTTATTACTATTCTTTGATAGTGCTTTACTTACTGGAGGCCTCTTCCCTTTACATATAAGTTAATGTCTAGATTATTCTATCTCTTTAAAGAATGCTTTTGGTATTTGGATTGGAATTGCATTGTATTTGTAGATTACTTTGGGTAGAATTGTCATTTTCACAATGTTGTGTCTACATTTCCACAAGCATGGTATGTTTTTCCATTCACGTAAATCTCTTTTGGTTTTTTGCAATAGTGTTTTGTGGTTTTATTTGTATGGGTCTTTTAAATACCTGGTCAGATTTATTCTTAGGTATTTTATGTTTTTAGAGGCTATTTTAAATTATACTGTTTTCCTGTTTCATTTGCATCGTTCTCTTTATTGGTGCATAGGAATACAATCATTTTTTGTGTGTTTGTCTTGTATCCTACTAGTATGCTGAATTTTTCCATTAGCTCCAGTAGTTTTCTCATGGAGTCTTTTGTGCTTTTTATATATAGTATCATACATTGATATTGTTATCAGTTTGAATGCCCTTTATTTCTTTTTCTTGCCTTATTACTCTAGTTAGGACTTTTAGCACAATATCAAGTAGGTTGAATCCCTTTCCTGTTCCTGTTCTAACAGGGAATTTTTTCAGCCTCTCTCCATTAAAACTGATGTTGGATGTTAGTTATGTGTAAATGCCCTTCATTACATTGAAGGATTTCCCTTCACTATCTGTTTTATTGGGAGTGTTTATCCTGAATGAGTGTTGAACTTCAATGAATGTCTTTCTGAGTCATGTGATTATTTTTTTTACTTAAGTGGTAGATTATGTTGATTGATTTTCTAATGTTGAGGCATTCTTGTACACCTGGTGTGAATTGCGCTTGTTTGTGGTATATTGTTTTTTTTTAATGATATTGAATTCTATTGAGAATTTTTGCATGTATATTCATGAGAGATATTAGTCTGTAAATGTGTCAGTAGTGTCTAGAATCTTAAAAGTTTGTGACCAGCTAAACACATGTAATGATCCCTTCCCATCTAGAACAAAGAAGGAATAAAACCAAAGACACAAAGAACATGTTAATACAGAGAACAATTATACCACGTAAACCACAGCCCCCACCACCATGAGTCCTGGAAAATTGAATCAGGCTGGCTACCACCTTTGACTGCTCTGACAGAGATCATAAGTAGCAGTCTCAGTGAGAGCAGGTGAAAAATGTAGAACAAAATTCAAATTCACAAGAAAAACTAAACTTACTGGTCTGACAGAGACTAGAGGAACCCTCAAGACTATGGGCCCTGGATGCCCTGCTAACTCAAACTGAAACTACTTCTGAACTCCATCTTTGAGCCAAAGATCAGACAGTCATATAAAACAAACAAGAACACTTGTGAGGAACACGCTTATTAGTTCAATCACATATACAAAACCAATGGGCAACTCCTGACCAAAATTAAAGATAAGAAGACAAAAAGGAATAGGAAAACTGGAAAAATGGATACAGGGAACCTGAGGTTAAAAGGAAAGGAGAAAAGTGCTGGCAGATTTCAAGGATTGCTACCAATATCATGAAACAATTTATGTATAAATTTTTCAATGAGAAATTAATTATTCTGTAAACTTTCACCTAAAGCTCAATAAAATTTAAAATTAAGTAAATAATTTTTTAAAATGCTCTTTGTAACTTAGGAATAAAAACATTTTGTTTTATCTGTTGTGAATATTTTCCCCAGCCTCTATAGCCAGGTGAAAATGGCACTGGAGCTGAGAAAGTGCAAGTATTTAACCTACTTCATAGAATCAAAATAACCCTTCCCCCTCTGGGGCTTCTACAGTGGAAAAGTGCCTCCTTTTTCCTCACCTGCCCACTCCCTACCCCATTCTGGCACTGGTCTAGCAGTGTTCAGCAGCTGCCATAGCCTATTGGCCAGAAGTGGGACTTTTCATGCCCAAGCCAGTCTCCCACCTTTGGATAGGGAACAAACAAATGAAAAAACAAACAAAAAAAAGCCGACCAGTTCCCCTAAGCTGGGTTCTCAAGACGAATAGCGCTTAAATCAGTCTCCTGGCTTTAGAAAATTGCCACACCCTGTAAGCCAGAAACTCAGGCCAGGCACTGCCTGTTTGTCTAGGCACAAGCCCCACCTAGACCTGCAAGGGCCCATTCAACAACATTAGTGCAGTAAAACCAAAAACCAAACCTTTGACATTGAGTCAATTCAGATTCATAGCAACCGTATGGGTCAGAACAGTACTTTCTCCATAGAGTTTCCAAGGACTACCTGGTGGATTCAAACTGCTGACCTTTGGGTGAGCAGATGTAAGACTTAACCGCTACACCACCTTCAACAGGGTATACACCTGAAGCTTATTTTCAGCAGCAACAGCTAAGGAGGATTGGCAGATTTGTGACACTTGACACCACCCTGTCCATTAAGCAGGGTCCTCATGCACACTGGGTGTCTGAGTGGTGGAGGCTTCACCCATTCCATGCAGCCACCCATGACAGGATCTCAAGAATAAGTGGTACCTCCCAGTCCTTACAGTCAACAGCATTGGGTGCCCAAGTTCAGTTACAAAGCTCATCTACCCATGTGCTATGGGAAAAAGTGACATGCCTTCCGCCTAGGCACTCAGACACAGCCATCAGTCCCCTACCTTGCTCAACACATAATCCCCTACTGAACCCAGATACCGGTGACTGCTCCATCACCTATCTAGGACTGTAGGTGACAGCCTGCAACATACACTTGGTAACCAATGCTGTGGACACCAAGTAAATGGACTCCTGGGTTCACACACCTAGTAGCAATTCTAACTACCTGGTAACAGGATACAGACAAAGCAATAGCGGGATTTAGAGAAGTTATAGAAGATTAGAACGACAAACAACAAGCTACTAGAATGCACAGGGAAACAGTCAAATGTTGTTGTTCTTGTTAGGTGCCATCGAGTTGGTTCTGACTCACAGTGACCTTATGAACAACAGAATGAAACACTGCTCAGTCTTGTGCAATATCCACAATCATTTTTATGCTTAAAGCCATTGTTGCAGCCACTGTGTCAATCTATCTCGTCAAGGGTCTTTCTCTTTTTCACTGACCCTCCACTTGACCAAGCATGATGCCCTTCTCCAGGGATGGATCTTTCCTGATAACTTGTCCAAAGTATGTAAGACACAGTCTTGCCATTCTTGCTTCAAGGGAGAACTCTGGTTGTACTTCTTCCAGAACAGATCTGTTTGTTCTTTTGGCAGTCCATCATACGTTCAACATTCTTCTCTAGCATCACAATTCAAAGGCATAATTCTTCTGTCTTCTTTGTTCATGGTCCAGCTTTTGCATATATACGATGGGACTGAAAATACCATGGCTTGGGTCGGATGCACTTTAGTCTTCAAGGTCACATCCTTACTTTAGAATACTTTAAAGAAGTCCTTTGCAGCAGATTTTCCCAATGCAATGCATCTTTTGATTTCTTGACTGCTACTTCCATTGGCATTGACTGTGGACCCAAGTAAAACGAAATCCTTGAGAACCTCAATCCTTTCTCCACTTATGATGATGTTGCTTACTGGTCCAGTTGTGAGGATTTTCGTTTTCCTGATGTTGAAGTGCAATCCATACTGAAGGCTGTAGTCCTTGATCGTCAGCAGTAGGTGTCTCAAATCTTCATTTCCAGCAAATAAGGTGGTGTCATCTGCATAACATGGGTTATTAATGAGTCGTCTTCCAATCCTGATACCTCATTCTTCTTCGTATAATCCAGCTTCTTGGATTATTTACTCAACATACAGATTAGAAAGGTAAGG
This sequence comes from Heterohyrax brucei, assembly GCA_028571685.1. Taxonomy (NCBI): domain Eukaryota; kingdom Metazoa; phylum Chordata; class Mammalia; order Hyracoidea; family Procaviidae; genus Heterohyrax; species Heterohyrax brucei. The sequence continues at coordinate 124,986,830 of CM053150.1, read as the reverse complement.
TGAACCGATACAATCCTGACTCACACCATTCCTAACTTTAAACCATGCAGTGTCCCCTTGTTCTGTTCACACGACTGCCTCTTGATCCATACACAGATTCCTTAAGAGCACAATTAAGTGTTCTGGAATTCCCATTTTCTGCAATGTTAGCCATAATTTAGTATGATCCACACAGTCGAATGCTTTTGCATAGTCAGTGAAACACAGGCAAATATCTTGCTGCTATTCTTTGCTTTCAGCCAAGATCTGTCTGACATCAGTGATGATATCCCTGGTTCCATGTTCTCTTCTGAATCCAGCTTGAATTTCTGTCAGTTCCTTGTCAATTTATTGTTGTAGTTACTTTTGAATGATCTTGAGCAAAATTTTCTTGAGTGTGATATCAACAATATTGTTTGGTAATTTCCACATTTGGTTGGATCACCTTCCTTTGTAATGGGCATAAATACGGATCTCTTCCTGTCAGTTGGGCAGGTAGCTGTCCACCAAATTTCTTGGCATAGATGAGTGAGTACTTCCAGTGCTGCATCTGTTTCTTAAAATATCTCAATTGCTATTCCATCAATTGCTGGAGCAAACAATCAAATAGAAACCCAAAACATTAACAATAAAATTTCAGAAGTGGACAAGTCAACAGAAAAATCATGGAAGTAAAACTCACACAAGAGAAGTCAGAATCAGTGGATTAAAGATAAAGTATTTGACACCAATTTATCTGAGAAAAAATCAGGTAGAAGAATTTTTAAAAATATGGAAACTCTAAGATTTTTGTGAGCCTTTATCAAGAGGAATAAACTACAAGGGACTGGACTACTGGAAGAAAAGATATAACAGAAAATACACAGAGTGTTTTTGAAGACTTACTGGTGTACAACTTCCCTGACATTATGAAAGTCAAGACGTCTATCTAAGAACTCATCAAACCCCAAAAGAAAGTCACTAAAACATATTATAACTGGACTTACCAAAACCAAAGTTAAGGTGAGTAATTTTTTTTTTTATGATTGAATGAAAATGTACATTCCCATATCAATTTGCATGCTGACCTAGATGCAGCTTCCACTGCTCTCCCTGCACGGTGACAGCACACTCTTCCTCTCTGCTTCATACATGACTTATCTTCCCAGCAGTCTCCTATCTTCTACTCTCCACCTCTTCCCCTTCCTCCAGTATAAGGTCAACAGGACGACTTCCTATAGATGCCTAGAACCATAAAGTGCCCACACAATATGGTCACTCTGTGTCACCAAGTCCAATCCATTGCTATCTGAAAAGTTTATCTTCATTATGATTTATGGACAGGGGCAGATTCAGGGCCAGGGGCCCTGATACCAGGAGATCTCTGAGGCCCCTGGACCATCAACTGTGGTCTTTTAGTGCAGATCTCAGGGTGCATCCCTATTTATACTTGTGTTGCCAGTGAGACTCAACTTTGTGAGCTCCATTGTGGCTATTACTGGTGGTGGCCGGGCACCATCTGGTTCTTCTGATCACAAGTCGATGTAGACATCCACTCATGTGGGTCTCTCTGTCTTCTGGATTCTCTTTCCCCTACGTGATTATGGACCTTGGTGATCATCCATTCCTGCTGAGTTGTGACAATTTCCTGTACCCTCAGATGGCAGCTTGGCAGCTTTTAAGACTCCAGATGCCACTCACCAATGTGGGGTGCAGAGAGACCTCATTAGCAAAAAGGTAGTTGTGCCAATTGGCCTCAATTTTCCCGAATAGCACGGTCCCCAACCCCTGCCCCAGCTACTCTGTCCTTGCAGTATTGGGTTAAGATGAGAGGAGTACACAAGTTGTGTTGAAGTCCCGTTAGTATTGATGTTCTTACTGTGTGCTGTCACCAGTTTCAGTCAACCAAATTTCTAACAGCTATCTAATCTAAACCCTCCCCGCTCGCCCTCCAGCCCTCCCCACCCTTGCAGCTGTCAAAGAGTCTTTTCTGTTATGTATGAGTCTGCTTTTAAGTTCTTATCGTAGGGGTCTCATACAATATTTGTCCTTCTGTCGCTGACTACTTTCACTCAACATAATGTCTTCCGGTTGAAACCAGGTTGTGAGATTTTGTTTCCTGGAATCATCATTATTCTTTATCATTGTATAGTGCTCCATTGAGTATATTTACCATAGTTTACCTATCCATTCATGTGTTGATGGGCATCTGGGTTGATTCTATCTTTTTGCTATTGTGGACTGTGCTGTGATGAACATTCATGTGCATGTATCAGTTGGTGTGAATGGCTTTGATTCTGTAGGATATATTCCAAGCAGTGGAATTACTAGGTCAAACGGTATATCTCTAGCAATTATTTTAAGGTGGCACCAGATTGCTTTCCAAAGAGGTTGCACGATTTTGCAATCCCACCAACATTGTAGGAGAGTTCCAATCTCTCCACAGCTTCTCCAGCATTTAGTGTTCTGTGTTTTTTGGATCATGGACAATCTTGCTGGGGTGAGATGGTATCTCATTGTAGTTTTAATTTGAATTTCTTTAATAGCTAATGATTGTGAGCACGTCCACATGTGTTTTTTGGCTGCTTGGATCTCCTCTTTAGAGAAGTGTCTGTCCATCTCCTTTGCCCATTGCTTAATTGGATGATTTATCTTTTTCTTATTGGTATTTTGTAGTATCTTATAGATTATGGAGATCGGGCATCAGTCTGACATAGAGTTGCCAAATATTTTTCCCATTCTGTAGGAGGCATTTTAATTCTGTTAGTAAAGTCTTTGGATGAGCAAAAGTGATTGATTCTTAGTAGTTCCCATTTATCTGTTTTCCCTTCTGTTGTTTGTGGTTTGTTTGACAGATTTTAAAGTCTATCTATGTAGTGTATTAAACCTTCCACTGTTGTTCCTACTTTTTATTGGATGAGCTTTATCATTTTAGATTTGATATTTAGGTCTTTTACCTAGTTTGAGTTGGTTTTTGTATAAGGTGTAAGATAGGTGTCTTGCTTTAATTTAGCACAGATGGACATCCAATTTCACCAGCACCATTTGTTGAAGAGATTGTTTTTACCCTGGTTTAATGTCTTAGGGCCTTTGTTAAATATCAACTGTTCATAGGCAGATGATGTTATATCTGGGGTCTCCATTCTGTTCCACTGATCTATCTGTCTGTTTTTGTACCAGTACCAGGGTGTTTTGACTACTGTGGTAGTGTAATAGTTTCTAAGGCAGGGTAATGAGAGGCCTCCCAGTGTGTTCTTCTTCTTTAGTAATGCTTTGCTTATCCGGGGCTTCTTCCCTTTCCAGACAAAACTGATAATTTGTTCCACCATCTCATTAAAAAATGTCACTGGAACTTGTATTGGGATTGCATTATATAAGTAGACTGCTTTAGGTAAAATAGACATTTTCGCAATGTTAAGTCTTCCTATATCCATGAGCAGGGTAGGCTTCTCCATTTATGTAAGTCTCTCTTAGTTTCCTGTAGTAAGGGTTTGTAGTTCTATTTGTAAAGGTCTGTTATTTCTCTGATTAGATTTATTCCTAGGTACTTCATCTTCTTAGGGGCTATAGTAAATGATATTGACTTGGTGATTTCTTTCTTAATAATCTCGTTGTTGGTATAAAGGAATCCTACTGATTTACTTATGTTGATCTTGTATCCTGAGACTTTGCCGAGCTCCTCTATCAGCTTGAGTATTTCCTTATGGATTCTTTGGGATTCTCTGCATATACAATCATATCATTTGCAAATAGGGAGATTTTTAGTTCTTCTTTGCCGATATAGATGCCCTTTATTCCTTGGTCTTGTCTAATTGCTCTGGCTAGAACTTCTAGCACAACGTTGAATAGGAGAGGTGAGAGTGGGCATCCTTGTCTAGTTCCAGTTCTTAAGGGAAACTGTTTCAGTCTCTCTCCATTCAGGATGACGTAGGCGGTTGGCTTTGTATAAATGGCCCTTATTGCACTGAGGAATTTGCCATCTATTCCTATATTGCTGGGAGTTTTTAGCATGAATGGGTGTTGGACTTTATCAAATGCCTTTTCTGCATCAATAGACAAGATCAGGTGATTCTTGTCTTTTGTGGTATTTATGTGGTTAATCACGTTGATTGTTTTTCTGATGTTGACCCAGCCTTGCATCCCTGGTATGAATCCCACTTGGTCATGATGGATTATTTTTTTGATATGTTGTTGTATTTTATTGACAAGAATTCTGTTGAAGATTTTTGCATCTAGATTCATGAGTGATATCAGTCTGTAGTTCTTTTTGGGGGGTCTTTCCCACGTTTTGGTATCAGGGTTATGCTGGCTTCATAGAGTGAATTTGGGGGTATTCCATCCCCTTCTATGCTGTGAAACAGTCTCAGTAGTATTGGAGATAACTCTTCTCTAAAAGCTTGGTAGAATTCTGCAGTGAAGCCATCTGGGCCAGGACTTTTTTTGGTCGGCAGTTTTTTCATGCCTTTTTCAATCTCTTCCTTTGTGATGGGTTTATTAAGTTGCTCTGTGTCACCTTTTGGTAATTTTGGTAGGTGATATGAATCAAGGAATTTGTCCATTTCCTCTAGGTTTTCAAATTGGTTAGAATGCCGTCTTTCATAGTATTCAGCTTTGATATTTTTTATTTCTGCTGGATCTGTGGTGACAACTCCCCTCTCGTTTCTTATTTGGGTTATTTGTTTCCTTTCCTGTTTTTCTTTAGTAAGTTTAGCCAGTGGTTTGTCAATTTTGTTAATCTTTTCAAAAAATCAGCTTTTGGTCTTTTCAATTTTTTCAATTGTTCTTCTGTTCTCTAATTCATTTAGTTCTGCTCTGATCTTTATGATCTGTTTTCTTCTGGTGCCTGAGGGGTTCCTCTGTTGTTCTCTCTCTACTTGTTCAAGCTGTAGGGTCAGTTCTTTGATTTGGTTTCTTTCTTCCTTCCAGATGTGTGCATTTATGGAGCAAAACTGACCTCTGAGCACTGCTTTGACTGCATCCCATAGGTTCTGTTAGGAAGTGTTTTCCTTCTCATTGGAATCCATAAATTTCTTTATTTCATCCCTGATTTCTTCTATGCCAAGCCACGACCCATGGTTTTTGAGCAAGGTGTTGTTCTGTTTCCATCCGTTCCACTTTCTATCTATGTTTTTTCTGCTATTGATTTCGATTTTTATGGCTTTATGATCCAAGAAGATGCTTTGCATTAATTCAATGGTATGGATTTTGTTGAGAATTGCTTTATGTCCTAACACATGGTCTATTCTGGAGAATGTTTCACATGCACTGGAGAAGGTTGTCTGCTGATGGATAGAAAGTTCTGTATATGTCGATGAGGTCTAGATGGTTAATTGTGGCAATAAGGTCTTCTGTATCTTTATTGAGCTTTTTTCTAGACGATCTGTCTAGTATTCAGAATGGAGTATTGAACTCTCCTACTATGATTGTAAGGTGATCTGTCCCCTTTTTGAGTGTAGTTAGTGTTTCTTTGATGTATTTAGGTGCTCTAATATTAGGTGCATGCCATGGGTTGAATTGTGTCCCCCTAAAAATATGTGTAGCCATGTGGCTGGGACCTGATTCCCAGTATCTTGTGACTGCCCTCCATTTTGTGGTTTCCCTAAACTGTACGTTAAAGGATTAGGGTGGGGTTGTAAATTCCTTCATAGGATTACTTCCCTGCTCTGCTGTAAAGGGAGTTTCCCTGAAGTATGGCTTGCCCCATCCTTAATCCTTTCATCATGTGAGAGATAAAAGGAAAGAGAAGCAAGCAGAGAATTGGGAACCTCGTTAGCATCAAGAAAGCAGCACCGGGAGAAAAGTGCGTCCTTCAGACCTGAAGTTCCTGCACCAAGACGCTCCCTTGACAAAGACTGATGCAATACCGGACTTTCCTCCAGAGCCAACAACGGGTTCCCCTAGAGCGGACACCCTGCATATGGACTTGCAGCCTACCGGACTATGTAAGAATAAACCTTCCTTTGTTAAAGTTATCCACTCTGTGGTATTACTATTAGAGCAGCCGTAGCTGACTAAAACAGTGCATAAATATTTAATATTGTTAAGTCCTGCTTGTGTACTGAACCTTTCAGTAATAAATAGTGTCCATCCTTGTCCATGAAGGTGGATTTTACATTAAAATTTATTTTATCTGAGATTAGAATTGCCACACCTGCTCTTCTTCTTTCATTGTTAGCTTGATATATGTTCTTTCATCCTTTGATATTCAGTTTGTTCATATGTTTAGGTGTAAGGTGAGTTTCTTGTAGGCAATATATAGGTGGGTCATGTCTTTTGATCCAAGATGTTATTTGATGTCTCTTTACTGGAGCATTCAGTCCATTCACATTCAATGTAATTATTGATAGGTATGAAATCAGTGCTGCCATTGTGATATGTTTATTTTTCAGTTGAAGTTTTCTCTGTTGTTCTTATTAATCTGTTCTGTGACCTTCTTTGCGAGTTGATTTTTCACCTTTTCAGGGTTGTTTTTGTGGTTGTTGAGACTCTTGTGTTACATTTCTTGATATGATATGTTGCTTCTTTATTGTGTTTTATGGCTGCCCTATGATCCCACTTAATATACTATATATAACCTCAATTTTGATTGCTACTAGTCTTGTCAACTTCCTCTCCATCTGGAAGGACTATAACAACTGTTGTACACCTCTCTTTTTAATATGATGACATCATAGTTTAAATGATATGATCACTAGATTGTTTCTTTCACTATTATAGCTTTGACTGGGTTTGGAGTCTTCCCTAACCGACTAGGATTCTGGATAATGTGTCCTTCTAAAATACAAAGTTAGCAGTTTTGTTCTTCCAAGCCAAGAGATTTTTTCAGTATTTCTTGTAGCTTTGGTTTGCTTTTTACAAAATCCCTGATTTTCTGTTTATCCACAACTGTCTTAACCTCATTTTCATATTTCAAAGATAGTTTTGTAAGATACATAATTCTTGGTTGGAAGTTTTTCTCCTTCAAGGCTTTTAATGTGTCATGCCACTGTCTCTGTGTCAGCAGCGTTTCTGCAGAGAAATCTGACAAAAACCTACAGGGTTTCCCTCTGAATGTTAGCGTTGCTTTGAGTCTTGCTGCCTTTAAGAGTTTCTGCTTATGTTTCATTTTGTTGAGCTTGACTGTAACATATCTTGCAGTCTTTCTATTGAGATCTATATTGTGTGGTGTTCAATACATATCTTGGATATCTATATTCTCTTCTTTCATAATTTCTTGGAAGTTTTCTGTCAGCAGCTCAGCCACATACTCTTTGTGTTCTCAGGTGTCTTGCCCTGTTCAGGAACTCCAATTAATCATAGATTGTTCTTCTTAATAGAGTCCCACATGCTTCTTAATGCTCCTTCATTTTTCTTGTTTTATTTTCTGATTTCTGCTCGTAAATGCTGGAGTCAGTGGCTCTGTCTGCCAAATCAGAAATTCTCTTTTCCATTTGTTCCATTCTGTTTTCTTGGCTTTGAACTGAAGTTTCTGTGTCTGGTTTTGTTCCTGATTTGTTGGATTTCAGAGTACTGATGTTGCATCAGATCAAATAGCTTGCTTAGTTTTTTGTTCTACTCTGCTGCATTTTGTATAAGGTCTAGTAGGGCTCTATATATAATCCTTTTGTATTCACCCTCTGATACTTTCAGAAAAGCTTCTTCATGTGGGAAGTTCTGAGGTGGTTTCTTTTGGGGGCCTCTGATGCCATTGGTTACTTTTGGGTTACCGTCCTCTCCAACATTTGCTGCTTTTGGGGCATCATGTGAGTCAGTAGAGGCTGGGAGAGATGCTGTGAAGATGTACCACTGTTGTTTCTCTAGGCCATCTTAAGATGAGAAGTAAAAAGCATTTGGCACCTTCCAAAGTTAGTCAGGTTTTCAGGTATATAGGTCCCTCTTCCCAGCTGGGAAAGTAAGCACCTCTATATTGAACACCAGATGATATAAACTAGCTCAAAATACAGAAAGACTACTGGCCTGCTGGCCTCTGCTGTCAGGCCCCAACTTTAGGTGACTTTGTGTAGAACTCTGCTTTTCTGTTAGAAAAGTAGTTTCTTCCAGGTAGGAACTGCCTCCCAGCCCAGGAATTAGGTCCACCTGAGGCTTCCATATGGATGACCCTGCCTCCCAGCAAAACAATATGGTGTCCCATGTAAGCTTGCCAGCCGACCAGGACCAGGCTCCTGGTGGATAGAGAGGCCAAGAGTTCGGAAATGCCCAGAGTCCACAGCCTCTGCCGCTGGGCCCCAGCCCAGGCAACGCTGTGCAAAACACCATCTCCTTGCTACAAAAGCACTCTCACCCTGGCAGGAGCCACCTTCCAGCCTAAGGACCAAGTTAGGCTAGGGCCTCCACGTGGGCTTCTCCATTTCCCAATAGGCCAGAGGAGCCGAGGTATATAGTGTCCAAAGCCAGGCTCCCAGAACCTAGCAATTATGCCTACTGATCCCACCAGCAGTGTGTCCAAGACCAGCAGCTAGTAAAGTCCGAGTTCTGTCTGCTGGCCAAGCCAGAGGGAAAAAAAGTAGAAATGGTGAGTTACTTTCAGTCTGTGCAAGCCTGTGCTTGCCAAGAGTGGGGTCAGTGAAAAAGAGGAGGTTTTGTGTTCAGTGGTATGAAGTCCAAATTAACAGCCCTATGCCACATCCCAGGGCTCAGTAGGTGTCCAGAAGTCTCCATTTAACTATCATATTAGGTCTTGGTTTCCAGAGGGATTTAGCGAGACATGCATTTAGTCTGCCATCTTGACTCCGCCCCCGAAGGTGAGTATTTTAAGATCAGTTAGGAATAAATGAAAAGTTATCTATGAAGTAGAGTCAATAAGACTAAGCTGTGGCTACTCATTAAAAACTATGGAGGCAAGAAAACAATGGGATGATATATATAAGGCCTTGAAGGAAAAAAAGTGTCATCCAGAATTATAAATTTTACATCCAGCAAAACTCTTTCTCAAGTATGGTAGCATAATTAAGGCATTTCTTATAAACCGAAGTCAGAGGAATCTGTGAAAACCAGATCAAAAGTACAAGAAATACTAAAAGGAGTCCTCTAGTGAACCAACAATATCAAATAACAACCAAAAATTAGAACACAGACAGAACAACCATATTATCAATCCAGATATGGAAAGAGCTAAAACATTGAAAATAGGGAAACAAAGGTGTCAATATGCAAAAGGCAACAACATTAAAACAAAAAGAGGGGCTAGGTAATCATGTAAGTTTTGTATGGAGAGGTTAAGACAATATCAAGATATAAAAGATTGGTTTAAACTTAGAAAAACAAAGGTAAATGTTAAAGTAACAGAAAACTAGCAATCTTACACATCAAAATAAACAAGAAACACATAAAAATTCAGCAAATATAAAATCAAAAACAGTGACAAAGATGAAAAGAAAATATATAAGGAAACATGACTTAAGTGAAACAAAGCAACTGTCAATATCACACAAGTGAGACATCAAAATGAAAACACTAAACTCACACCTATCAATAGTTATGCTGAATGTAAATGGACTAAGTACAACATTAAAAAGATAGAGAGTGGCAGAATGGATTTGTGGTGGTTAGGATTGTGTCAACTTGGCAACTCCATGTTTGGCTGCTGTATCAAGTGGCAGGGTGGAGCCTGTGGTGGCTTCTCTCCCCTCATCTCTCATCTCTCTGCCTTCTCCCACCAACTTCCTGTCTGCTCACGTTGCCAGCAGCTCTGGCTCTCTTCTGGTGTCTGGTTCCTGGATCTGAACTAGCAGCTGTTGGATTCATCAATGCTTACAGCCTGCACTTGAGAGCCTTGTTCCCTGACCTGCCAATCCTGGGTTTGCAAGCTTCTGCAGTTCTGTGAATCAGCAGAGACCTCACAGTCTCACTACCAGCTTGGGATCCACTGACCTGCACAACCAGTGATCTAGAACTCTGGTCTCTGACCTGTTGACCTTGGGTTCACCAGCTCCAGTGGCCATGTGAGGCTTGTGTCAGGACTTGGGACATTCAGCTTCTGCAACTGTGTAAGCTGTTTCCTTTATATATAAATCTTTCATTGTACCTTGTATATAAATCTTTCCTTGTATATATATGTGTGTGTTACTGGTTTTGCTTCCCTGGAAAATCCAGCCTAAGATAGATTTAAAAAAAAAAAGATCTGTCTGTATGCTGCTTACAAGACTACAAGAGACCCAGCTTAGATTCAAAGACACAAACAAAATAAAACCCAGTGGGTTGGAAACATATATATCAAGCAAACAAAAAAGAGCGGGTGGCAATATTGATTTCTAACAACATAGTCTATAAAAGCAAAATCCACCACAAAGGATGAGACGCTATACAACAGTTAAAGGGTAAATACATGAGGAGGACATAACCATGAAAATACATATGCACCCAATCACAGGGCTGCAAAATACGTAAAACAAATTTTAACTGCATTGAAAAGAGAAAAAGACAGCATCAGCACAGTTGTAGGAAACTTCAAAATACCACTTTTGGTGAAGCACAGAACATTTAGAAGGAAGATCTAAATGGTACAGTCAATCAATTTGGCCTCATACACATATGCAGAACACTCCATCCAACAGCATCAAGCATACTTTTTTTTTTCCAACACACATAGAGCAATCTCCAGAATAGACCACTTACTGGGCCACAAAGCACGCATTAACAGAATCCAAAACGTCAACTATTACAACACAGTTTTTCTAATCATAAAGCCATGAAAGTAGAAATTAACAACAGTAAAAGAAGGGGAAAAAAAATCAAATATGTAGAAACTGAACAACACTTTGCTCAAAAACTACTGTGTTACAGAGGAAATCAAGTACAGAATAAAGAAATTCACAGGATCAAATCAGAATGAGAACATGTCTTACCAGAATCTTTGGAACACAGTAAAAGTAGTGCTCAGAGATCAATTTATAACAATGAATGCATACATCCAAAAAGAAGAAAGGGCCAAAATCCAAATGTTAACCCTAGAACTCAAACAAATAAAGAGCAGCAAAAGAAGCCCTCAAACACCAGAAGGAAGGAAATAAGAAAAATTAGAACAGAAATAGACAACATAAAAGCAACGGAAACAGGCAATAAAAAACCTGGTTCCTTGAAAAGAACAACAAAACTAACAGACCATTGGCTAAACTGACGAAAGAAAAACAGGAGACATAGCAAATAACTCAGATAAGAAATGGCAGAGATGATACCCCAACAGACCCAAGTGAAATCCAAAGAATCATAACAGAATATTATGAAAAATTACACTCCAACAAATTTGAAAACCTAGAGGAAATGGACAGAATTCTGGTGATGCATTGCCTGCCTAACACAAACCAAGGTAGACAAACTAAATAAACCCACAACAAAAGAAGACATCAAAGAGGTAATTTAAAGAACCCCAACAACAACAAAAAGCCACGGCCCTCATGGCTTCACGGAAGAATTCTACCAAATTTTCAGAGAAAAGTAAACACCAGTACTGCTACACGTATTTCAGAGCATAAAAAAGGATGGAATACTCCCAAACTCTACAAAGCCAGGTAAAGACACTAGAAAAGGAAAAAAAGAAAGAAAATCACACACTAATATCCCTCATGAACACAGATGCAGGAAAACAATGTATCAAAAAAGTAATTCATTGTGATCAAATGGGATTCATAGCAAGTATATAGTAATAGTTCAACATCAGAAAAACAATCAGCATAACCCAGCATAGAAATAAAACAAAAGGTAAGTGACACATGATCGTATCAATCAATGCAGAAAAGGCATTTCACAAAGTTCAACACCTATTTATGATTAAAAATTCTCAGAAACATAAAAATAGAAGGGTACTTAGTTAACATAATAAAGGACATTTATACAAAGTCACTAGCCAATATCATACTAACAGCATTCTTCTTGAAAATGGGAACCAGACAAGAATGCCCTTTAACACCACTCTTACTAATCATTGTGCTGGATGTTATTCAGCATTGTGCTGGAAGTTCTAGCCAGAGAAATCAGACTAGAAAAAGAAATAGAGGTCATCTGTATTGGTGAGGAATTAGTAAAAGTATCCGACTCGACGGCACTTGGCTTGGCATTCACAAATTATATTCTCTTATATACAGAAAACTCCAAAGAATCTACAGGAAAACTATTGAAACTAAATGATTTTAGCAAAGAATTAAGACAGAAGATAAGATAAACATAACAAATTCAGTTGGATTCCTCTACATCAACAAACCAAAATCAAACCAAGGCTTTGCCATCAAGTTGATTTGACTCATAGCAACTCTACAGAACAGAGTAGAACTGCCCATAGGGTTTTAAGGAACTACTGGTAGATTCAAATTGCTGACCTTCTTGTCAGCCATAGTTCTTAACCACCACACCAACAGGGATTCCACACCAACAAAGAGAACTTCAAAAAGCAAATTACCAAATCAATACCATTTATAATAGCCCCCCAAAAGACAAAATACTTAGAAATAAACCTAACCAGATAGCTGACCCCACCCACTACCATCGAGTCGGGTCCTACTCATAACAACCCTAGAGGTCAGAGTAGAACAGTCGCATAGAGTTTCCAAGGAGCTTCTGGTGGATTTTAACTGCCAACCTTTTGGTTAGCAGATGTAGCACTGAACTCACTATGCCACCAGGGTGTCCGGATAGTTGGTAGGAGGAGTAAGGATAGAGTGAGCAGCCCACGCTTGTCAGTGGAAGCTTGCTTGCTTCTGTGATGCTGGAAGCTATGCCACTGGTATTTAGGTACCAGCAGGGTCACCCATGGTAGACAGGTTTCAGCTGAACTTCCAGAATATGACAGACTAGGAAGAAGGACCCAGCAATCTACTTCTGAAAAGAATTAGCCAGGGAAACCTTATGAACAGCAGCAAAACATTGTCAGATATAGTGCCAGAAAATGAGACACTCACGCAGGAAGGCACTCAGAAGATGACTGGAGAAGTGCTGCCACCTCAAAGCAGAGGTGACCTTAATGTTGTGGATGGAGCAAAGCCTTTCGGATCTTCATTTGCTGATACGATACGACTCAAAATGAGAAGAAACAGTTGCAAACATCCATTAATAACTGGAACATGGAATGTACAAAGTATGAATCCAGGAAAATTGGAAATCATCAAAATTGAAATGCAATGCATAAATACTGATGTCCTAGGCATTAGTGAGCTGAAATGGACCAATATTGGTCATTTTGAATCTAGCAATCATATGGTCTACTATGCTGGGAACAAAAACTTGAAGAGGAACAGTATTGCATTTGTCGTCAAAAAGAACATTTCAAGATCTGTCCAGAAGTACAATGTTGTCAGTGATACGATAATATCCATACGCCTACAAGGAAGGCCAGTTAATACAACTATTATTCAAATTTATGCACCAACCACTAAGGCCAAAGATGAAGAAATGGAAGATGTTTATTAGCTTCTGCAGTCTGAAACTGATCAAACATGCAATCAAGATGCATTGATAATTATTGGTTACTGGAATGCAAAAGCTAGAAACAAAGAATGATCGGTATTTGGAAAATATATCCTTGGTGAAAGAATTAATGCCAGAGATTGCATGACAGAATTTTGCAAGACTAACGACTTCTTCATTGCAAATACCTTTTTCAACCAACACAGCTGACAACTGTGCACATGGACCTCACCGGACGACATACACAGGAATTAAATTGACAACATTTGCAGTAAAAGACAATGGAAAAGCTCCATATTAGCAGTCAGAACAAGACCAGGTGCTGACTATGGCGCAGATCATCAATTGCTGGTATGTGAATCCAAATTGCAACTGAAGAAAATTAGAACAAGTCCACAGAGCCAAAGTATGACCTTGAGTATATCCCTCCTGAGTTTAAAGACCATCTCAGGAACAGATTTGATGTGTTGACCATTAATGACCAAACACCACATGAATTGTGGAATGACTTCAAAGACATCATCCATGAAGAGAGCAAGAGGTCATTAGAAAGACAGGAAAGACGGCCACCACCAGTGATAGCCACGATGGAGCTCACAGAAAGGAGTCTCACTGGCAACACAAGAATAAAAAGGGGTGCATCATGAAATCTCCACTAAAAGACCTCAATTGATGGTCCAGCGGTTTTGGGGTTCCTCTGAGAGCATGGCCCCTGGCCCTGTTGCTGCCCTTTCCCATAAATTATAACAAAGTTCCACTCTTTGGACAGGAATGGATTGGACTTGGCAATGCAGAGTGACCATATATAGCCAAGCCAAGTGCCGTCGAGTCGGATCCATGGCGATATATTGGAAGCACTTTATCGTTCTATACATCTATAGGATATCATCTTGCTGACCTCTGGCTGGAGGAAGGGGAATGGACGGAGAGGAGGGGAAAGGAGGCTGTTGGGAGGATGAGACGTGTATGGAGCAGAGAGGAATAGTGTGCAGTCACCGGACAGGGAGAGCAGTAGAAGCTGCATATAGGTGGGCATGTAAATTTATACGTGAATGTACATTTTCACTCAGTTATGTTAAATAAAAATAAAATATATGTATATTAAAAAAAAAGAAAGACAGGAAAGAAAGAAAAGACCAAGTTGGATGTCAGAAGAGACTCTGAAACTTGCTCTTGAATGTCGAACATCTGAAGTAAAAGGAAGGAATGGCGAAGTAAAAGACCCAAACAAAAGATTTTAAATGGGAGCCCAAGAAGACAAAGTATTATAACAACATGCACAAAGAACTAGAAATGGAAATCCAGAAGGGAAGAACACATTCTGCAATTCTCAAGCTAAAAGAACTAAAGAGAAAATTCATGCCTTGAGTCACAACAGTGAAGGATTCTACAGGAAAAATTCTCAGGGAACATTCAAAGAAGATGGAAAGAGTATGCAGAGTCATTAAACCAGAATAACTGGTCGATTCTCAACCACTTGAAGAAGTAGCATATGATCAGGAACCAATGGTACTGAAGGAAGAAGTCAAAGCTTCACTAAAGACCTTGGAAAAAAACAAGTCTCCAGGAACTGATGGAATATCAATTGAGATATTTTAACAAGTAGATGCAATGTCTGAAGTGCTTACTCATCTATGCCAAGAAATTTGGAGGCCAGCTACCTAGCCAACTGACTGGAAGAGATCTGTATTTATGCCCATTCCAAAGAAAGATGATCCAACTGAATGCAGAAATTATTGAACAATGTCATTAATATCACACTGCCATGGATTGAATGTGTTCCCTAAAAAAATCTGTAACAATTTGTCTGTGCCATAATTCCTGGTATTGTGTAATGTTCCTTTCCACCATGTTGGAATTCCTGCCTCTATGATGTTAATGAAAGTGGATGGGCAGCAGTTGTGTTGGTAGAGCAAGATTAGATAGAGCAAGATTCAGTGCTAAATTTGTTTTGTGCCTTGAGGCAGTCTCTTGAGCTGTAAAAGAGAAGTCTGGCAGAGAGAATTGGGAACCTCACATCATCAGGAAAGCAGCACCAGAAGAGTATGTCCTTCAGACCTGAGGTTTCTGCACCAAGATGCTCCTTGAACAAAGACTGATACAACACAAGGATTGTCTTCCAACACTGACAGAGAGAGAGCCTTTCCCTGCAGCAGACACCTTGAATTCAGACTTGCAACCTACTGGACTGTGTAAGAATAAACTTTCCTTTGTCAAAGCCATCCACTAATAGTATTTCTATTAGAGCAGCATTAACTGACTAAAATACACACAGAAGTAAAATCTCGCTCAAGATCATTCAAAAGCAACTGCAGCAGTATATTGAAAGGAACTGCCAGAAATTCAAGCTGGGTTCAGAAGAGAAGATGGAACTAAGGATATCATGGATGATGTCAGGTGGATCTTGGCTAACAGCAGAGAGTGCCACAAAGATGTTTATTTGTGTTTCATTAACTATGCAAAAGCATTCAACTGTGTGGATCATAACGAATTATGGCTAACATTGCATAAAATGGGAATTCCGGAACATTTAATTGTGTTCTTAAGGAATCTGTATATGGCTCAAGAAGCAGTTGTGCAAACAGAACAAGGAGACACTGCGTAGTTTAAAGTCAGGAAAGGTGTGAGTCAGGGTTGTATCCTTTCACTATACCCTTTCAATCTGTACCCTGAACAAATAATCAGAGAAGTTAGATTATACGAAGAAGGAGACATCAGGATGGGAGGACAACTCACTAACAACCTGTGTTATGCAGACTTTTAACACCACCTTACTTGCTGCAAGTGAAAAGATTTCAAATGCTTACTGATGAAGATCAAAGACCACAGCCTTTAGTGTGAACTGCACCTGAACATCAAGAAAACAAAAATCCTCACAAATGGACCAGTAAGCAACACTATGATAATTGGAGAAAGGACTAAAGTTGTCAAGGATTTCATTTTACTTGGCTCCACAGTCAATAATCATGGAAGCAGCAGTCAAGAAACCAAAAGATGTGTTGCATTGGAAAAATCTGCTGCAAAGTATCTTGTTCTTTAAAGTACTGAAAAGTCAAGATGTCACCTTCAATACTAAAGTGCACCTGACTCAAGTCTTGGTGTTTGCAATCACATCACATGCATGTGAAAGCTGGACAATGAACAAAGAAAACAGAAGAATTGATATCTTTGAATTGTGGTGTTGGAAAAGATTGTTGAATGTACCATGGACTGCCAAAAGAACAAACAGATCTATTCTGGAAGAAGTTACAACCAGAGTGCTCCTTGGAAGCAAAGATGGCAAGACTGTGTCTTACATACTTTGAAGGTGTTATCAGGAAGGATCAGTCTCTGGAGAAGGATAGCATGCTTGGTAGTTGGAGGGTCAGTGAAAAACAGGAAAACCCTTAATGAAATGGATTAACACAGTGACTGCAACAATAGGCTTTAGCATAAAAACAATTGTGGACATGGTAAAGACCAGGCAGTGTTTCATTTTGTTGTTCATAGTGTTGCTGTGAGTCAGAACCAGCTCGATGGCACCTAATAACAGCAACAACCACAAGCAGATATGTAAAAATTTATACAAAGAAAATTACAAGACACTACTGTAGTAAACCAAGAGACCTACATAAGTAGAAAAATACATCACATTCATGGATAAAAAGACTCAATATTGTGAAAATGTCAATTCTAGCTAAAGCCATCTATAGAGACAATACAATCCCAATCCAGATTCCAATGACGTTTTTTAACGAGATGGACAAATAATCACCAACTTCACCCGGAAAAGGAAAAGGCTCAGAAAAGTAAAGCATTACTGAAGAAGAATAAAATGAAAAGCATCACATTACCTGGTTTTAGAACCTATTATACCACTGTGGTAGTCAAAACAGCTTGTCATTCATACAACAACAGATACATAGACAGAAGAAACAGACTTGAGGACCAAAACTGAGAACACAAAGTCATTCAACTATGATCAGCTGATAGCTGTCAAAGCCCCAACATCCACTAAATGGAGAAAATAGAGTTTCTAACAAATGGAGCTGGGCATAACAGAATACTGCTCTGCAAAAAAAAAAATAAAAATAAAACAAGACCCATATCTCACACCATGTACAAAAACAAACTCAAAATGGGCGAAAGACATAAATATAAAATTTAAAACAATAAAGATTATGGAAGAAAAAATAGAAACAACACTAGGAGCCATAATACATGGCATAAACAGAACACAGATCATAGCTAATCATGCATAAACATCAGAAAAGAAACTAGGTAACTGGACTCATAAAAATGAAACAACTATGCTCATCCAAAGACTTCACCAAAAGAATCAAAAGACAAACTACAGACTGGGAAAAAATATTTAGCTATGACAAACCTGATCAGGGCCTAATCTCTAAAATTTATAGAATACTGAAAAACACCATCAACAGCAAAAGCAAATAGCACAGTTTAAGAATGGGCAAAAGATATGAACAGGCACTTCACCAAAAAAGACATTTCTCAAATATGTGAGGAAATGCACTGGACCATTTGTCATTACAGAAATGCAAACCTAAACTACAATGAGAGACTATCTTACCCCAACAAGGCTGATATTAATCAAAAAAACCACAAAATAATAAGTGGTAGGTTATGGAGAGATTGGAACACTTATGTACTTCTGATGGGAATGTAAAATGATACAACCACTTTGGAAATTGATTTGGTGCTTCCTTAAAAAGTTAGAAATAGAAGTTCCATATGATCCAACAATCCCACTCCTTGGGTATATACTAGGTAAGAACCATCACACAAACAGATATACACACACTCATGTTCATTGCAGCACCATTCACAACAGCAAAAAGAAGGAAACAACCTAGGTGTCCCTGAACAGACAAATAGCTAAACAAATTATGGTATGCACATATAATAGAATACTACACAAAATAAGGTACAATAATAAACCTGTGAAATATCTCACAACATAGATGAATTTGGAAGGAATTATATTGATTGAAATTAGTTTGTTGTAAAAGGACAAATATTACCTAAGACTATTATTATAAGAACTCAAGGAAAGGTTTAAACAAAGAAGAAAACATCCTTTGATAACTACAAGGTTGGGGAAAGAAGAAAGGGGTAATTTACTGACTAGGATGATAGACAAGAATCATCTTAGGTGGAGGGAAGGATAACACATAACATGGTGAAGTCAGTACAACTGGATTAAACCAAAAGTTAAGTTTCCTCAACATGACCAAACACTTTAAGAGACAAAGAAGCTGGGGCTAGGTACCATGGTTCTGGGGAACATCTAGGTCAAATGGCATAACAAAGTTTATCAAGAAAATGTTCTGTATCCCAAGTTGACAAGTGGCATCTGGGGTCTCAAAAGCTTGTAAGGGGCCACCTAAGATGGATCAATTGGTCCCAACTGTGTTAGAGCAAAGGAGAATGAAGAACGACAGAGACAAAAGGAAAATACTAGTCCGAGAGACAAAAGGGCCACATAAATCAAAGACTACATCAGCCCGAGATCAGAACTAGATGGTGCCTGACTACCACCAATGACCATTCTGACCAGGAACACAACATACAGTCCCCGACACAGTGGGAGAAAAAGTGTGGAGCAGAACTCAAACTCATGTGAAAAGACCAGACTTAATGACACGACTAGGAGTAGAGGAATCCCTGAAGTGCTAGGTCCCTAATGCTCTGTCAACCCATAGCTAAAAATATTCCAGAAATCCTCTCTTCAGGCAAAGATTAGATTGGACTATAAAACATAAAATAATGCTCTAAAAAGTGTGCTTCTTAGTTCAAGCAGATACAAGAGGCCAATTGGGCAGAGGCCAAAAGGGATAGGAACTGACTAATGGATTCAAGAAACCAGGGGTGGAAAGGTGAAATGTACTCTCACATTACAGGCAGAACAACTAATGTCTCATAACAGTATGTATAAAAATTTTTGTGTTAGAAATTAACTTGAGCTGTAAACTTTTACCTAAAGCACAATTTTAAAAAAGAGTAATTCAAGATACTACCTACAAAACAGCAAATGCTAGAAAGGCTATGGAGAAACTGAAAGTCTCCTACACTGCTGGTGGGATTGCAAAATGGTACGACCTCTTTGGAAAGCAGTCTGGCACTTCCTTGAAAAACTGGA